>OX453047.1:11002209-13402209 GCA_949699805.1 Tromatobia lineatoria | reverse complement strand
GAAGGAATCTTTTTATTTGCGTATCGTTGATTAATCACGAATGGAAAAAAATTCTTGATTTAGGTCATGCAATGGTTGTGAAAGTTCGGCTAGAAGGTTGGCATTTTTATGGTCCAACTTAGAAGGGATTTAACCAGAATTGGGCAACCTTCGACGATCGATGAAGTGTTCGACGTCGGAGCGAACGGTGAAAACAATAAGAAATTTCACGTGAGCAAAAAAGCAGGAAACGAATTCAAAGCTTTCTTTGGAAGATTCGACGGCTCATCTTCGTCTTCGAGGTTTGCAGAACGGAAAAATAAGCCAAAAGAAAAGCTTGGCTTAGTTTAATCAGTGAAATTTTTCGCTTCCATGCTTACAACCTTAGAAAATAAAATTATCTTGTGACTAGTGAATAACCTAAATCAAAACAATCTAAAGCTTACACAATCTTTGTTTTTGCCGCTTGTTAATTAAGAAGCGTCGAAAAATTATTTTGCATAGGGACTAAAAAAAATTGTCGCGTACGATAAAAGTGAGCGTGACAATTTCGAAGAGTATTTGATGAAAAGTTTCAAAACTGAGAAAAATTGTGAGTGAGAAAATGTAATCTCAAAGAATGAAAAACTTTGGGAAAAAATCAAACGAGAATTGACAGAGACAAATTTGCGTGAGCTAAAAGTTCCCAAAACTTGGGGAGGAAAAAGCTGTGAAAGAAGTTGACGGTATTTTTTGTTCGCGAGTTGTTACGAGTGACTTGTGGTCGTGCCAAAACGCAATTGTCAAAGCTCGACCTTTGACCTCGGACAATTCGGTTCGTGGCTTGCGTGGTTGCATGACTAACTATCCTTATCGTATGGTTTATTGTCGCTAATTAATTAGCTCGTTCCCGCGGTGCTACCTATTTGGTCAGCTTGTATACTGTGTTACGCTTTGGTCAGACACCTCGTTACTGGAAATCAGGTGAGTACTCGAAAACTAACAAAACATATATTGTTATAAGCGGAGCGGGGCAAAGTACTCAAAGTACAAGGTACTTATCGCAGATATTCTTGAAAAGAATACAATTCAAGTACAGAATACTTGGAGTACACATTTTCGAAAAGTACAAAGTATTTTAAGCGCACATTTTTGAAAAGCAATTAAAGTACAAAGTACTCAAATTATACATTCTTAAAAAGTAATTAAAGTACAAAGTACTCAAAGTACACTTTTTTGAAAAGTTATTTAATTACACGTTTTTGGGAAGTACTTAAACTACAGAACTTTGAGAAGTTATTTAAGCACATGTTTTTGGAAAGTACTTAAAGTACACATTTTTTTAAATTGATTGAAATATAACTTCTTAAATTACACATTTTTTAAAAGTACTTTCATTACATGTACGTGAAGTACTTTTATGAAGTACATGGACTCGGAGTACTTTTGCGAAGCACACGTACTTGAAGTACTTTTGTGAAGCACATGTAATTGAAGTACTTTTGTGAAGCACGCGTACTTGGAGTACTTTTGTGAAACACACGTAATTAAAGTACTTTTGTGAATCACATGTATTCGAAGTACTTTTGTGAAGCACATGTGATTGAAGTACTTTTGTGAAGCACGTGTACTTGATGTACTTTTGTAAAGCACATGTACTTGAAGTACTTTTGTGAAGCACATGTACTTGAAGTACTTTTTCACTGACTGTCTTTAATCGTATATTACGTTACGAGAGCGAAAAAACGTCCAAATAATATTTGGTATTTCTGATTCGAAAATTTGCATGGATTATAAACGGAACGAACATCTCGTTACAAAATTATATAAGTCATTCACCAAAGCGACTAATGCGAAAAATATTTTTCACAAAATAAACGTTTTTCGTTGTCGTGCTCAAAGTTGTGACGACCTACATACCTACCAATATTTATTCCTACCAACAGCCAATAAGGAAGCTAATAACTTTTTACAACTCGGAAAGTGGGAAAGAAGTGAAAGTTTTGACTTTTACTTGCAATTTTCGTTTGAATTATTAGGCTCGGATGAGAAATGGTTGATACTGTATATGTTCGTATGGCGAGAAAACGTAACGAACTTGTAAGTTATGTGACCATACGTTTCACACGTCCGTGGTAGCCAGCTACCACCCTTAAACCAAGCCGTTAAGCCTTTCGCGGTGTCGTACGGCACGTGTACAGGATGCCCGCCGTTTTCTTCGTGCTGTCTTATAGTCTGCACTCGGTTTCTGCCACTGGCTGGACAGTTAAATAGTTTTTGGTTCATAAAGAAAGCTTTGTTTTCATGCAAATTTCTTGTTGTTGAGAAAAAATGCCATAAGAGCCCATGTTAAAATGCATCCATAAAAAAATTAATTTTGTTTAAACGATGTAGACGAAAATTCCAAAAAAATTCATGTAAGTTTGTCATTAATTATTTAAAACGTGGTAATTATTTCAGATTTTTATGTGCATTTTCAATTTTACTGACGAACCTCCTTAAATCAGAGACAAAAAAAATTTCCTTCAATCAATGAAAACGTCTCTTCGATTACGCTCCTCAAGCAAATGTTTCTTTGAAGGCAATGAAACGTTTTCTCTGGGATTCAAAGAGAATATTTCATTAAAAACAAGTGAATATTTCTTTGAAATCGAAGAAAAAAAAATTCAATTCACCTATTTCTTTGAATTAAGGAAACTTTTTCTCTCGGTGTGAGCAGCATAAAAGTATATTAATATGGAATTTATATATTCGATTTCCAAATGCCACATAATTTTGTACATCAAGTTTACTTTTATTTTAAGCAGTGCATTTTTTTAACTCAGTTTCGAAATGAGTAAGACTTTTATAAAACGACACTATTTCTTCTGTATTATCATTTGAATGTTGTTTCCTCTTGCGTGACAAAAGCAATGCGACTCGACGGCGATAAACGAATTAATGCGTACTCTTTCGAGTTACGAGCTACTTTCTGTACTTCGAGTCTCGTAAAAAGAGGTATAACTTTTTTTTTTCCCACTGTATTTTTTTTTGCAAGTCCTTTTACGGTGGTTTCTGTTGTTGTGTTTGTATCTCGAGAGACGAATATATTTTCCATTGATGTATATATGGAGCACGCAAAACTACAAGTATCTTTACATTTTCATGGAAAAATAATATGTATATATTGGGTAAATCGTATTATCAGCGAAGTTTTTTATGGCGAATATATTTAATGCAATCCACCCAGTTTAAAAAAGGATTTGACCTCGACCTCTCCGATTTGGCTCATAATTTTTCGTAATCTTAGTTGGACCCTCAAATGCACCATATATATATTTTATAATATATTTTTTAAGTGCCTTGTCGAACGCCATAATTGAAAAATTTGTAACAATTCTGGAAAATACTTTGTTCAATATTAAAATTTTCTAGCTAAAGACAAAGATGGCAAGATTTTTCTTCCTATAGTTTTTAGACTTTTGTTAATTAATTTTTTTTTTCAAAATGGGAAAATAAATTAATCTGCTTCAAGCGATTGATCAAATATTTATTTATGTAAAGTCGGATTTTTCAAAAAAAAAATTCAAGTGACATATGCCATAATTTAAAGAAATATCTCACCTACTTTGGTTATAAGCTAGAAAATTTTGACATGAAACAAAGTGTTTTTCAGAATTTGAAAAAAATTTGTTATTCATAACGTCGGATGTGTCGCTTCAAAAATATATCAAAAAAATTGCCATAGAAAAAAATATTTATATATCGGGTGCATTTAAGGGTCCAAACGAGCCCAAAAAAAATTACGACCTGAAATTACAAGTAAAAATTACAAGTAAATATCTTTTTTTTTCACACAACAAGCGATTAATAAAATAGCACTATATATAGAATAAATTTTTTATTGCCTTTTATTCGAAGTTCCCAAAAGTAAAAATATCATCACATATTCAGGAAACAATAATACATCGCGTATATATTAAAAACGTGTTTGGGATAAATCGTATTATCGACGGAGTTTTTTATATCGAATATGTTTATGAGTGTATATTTTTTTCACGGGGTGGGCGATCAATAAAATAGCAGTATGGAGGGATTATCGAAACGAGCTCCAATGCAACTAAGTACTAATGAAACACAAACGTGGTTGGAATTTTTATCTGTCCTGACTTACAAATGATGTTACTATACGTTTCTGCCGAAAATCGATAAAACAGAGCTCTTAACAGTGGCGCCTGCACGATAGTGCAGACTTTAACGTGTGAATTCCACCCCCGCATAACGCCACTTTGGTGCATGTTGCGCTTTTCCCATTTCGGTGGAGACTGAAATAACATTTTTCCAAAAAAAAAAAAAAACCCATTCCTTTTAGCTCCAATTTTCTATGGACGTTATGGGTCGTCGTGGATTGCTATCAGTATGTTGATCATTTAAGTAGAGTCATTTGTAGCAAATGAGCCAACTTGGAACTTTGGAGGGTTGTAAGGTTTGAAAATAAGGGTTAGAATAAATATCAAAAGTGCGGTTTGAAAAATGAGGGTTAGAATAAATATCAAAAGTGAGGTTTGAAAAATAAGGGTTAGAATAAATATCAAAAGTGCGGTTTGAAAAATAGGGGTTAGAATAAATATCAAAAGTGCGGTTTGAAAAATAAGGGTTAGAATAAATATCAAAAGTGCGGTTTGAAAAATAAGGGTTAGAATAAATATCAAAAGTGCGGTTCGAAAAATAAGGGTTAGAATAAATATCAAAAGTGCGGTTTGAAAAATAAGGGTTAGAATAAATATCAAAAGTGCATTAATGTGAGTATTGACTGAAACGAGAAATTTTACAGAAAGCACAGAAGAAAAGGCTGTAAAGTAGAACTTTACGAATTACTTTCTCATCATTGTCGCTTTTTTGCAGGTCTCTATGAGGAAATTTGGCAAACTATTTTGGCTTCCTCATAGAAAAAGGTTTGTAAAAATCCAAAAATAATGGATAAGCAATTTGCAAAGTTCCACTTTGCAGCCTTGTTTAAAAAAATGTTAAATGGTATTTTTTCAACCCCTCGTCAGATTCTCACCAGATTTGAACTGACGGTTAGTTTACGCACACTTTACATGCGTACCAAATTTAAGCCGGATATCTTGAAAATTGTGAAAGTTGGAAGGTGAAAACTAATTTTTCGAAAAATTCAAAATGTCGTATTTTGATGCCTCGACGGATTCGCACCGGATTTTGACTTATCCTTTGTTTACCCAAACTTTACTTGTATACCAAATATGAGCCTCACATATTAAAAATTGTGGAATTCAGATCACAAAGGAAAAATTTCAAATCTTTTTTTTAAATGCCATAAATTTGGAACCTCTCGACGGATTCACTTTAAATTTAATGACATACCTTGTTAAATAACAGTCTACATGACGACCAAATTTCAGCCCGATATCGTTGAAATTGCGACGGCTATCGTACTAACAAAAAATGTGCACGTGTGCACACACACACAAACACACACACACGCACACCATCTTAACTATCCTGACATGAAAATCCCGAAAAAGAAAGTTTTCACGGAACCAAAGCTTCTCTATGAGGAAGCAAAAGAATATTAATTAAGAAAGCTCATTTTGCGCACACTTTACGCGTATAGCCACTAACGGTGCGCACTTAACCCTTTAGAGGATCGTCAGACTTGGAAGATAAGGGTTAGAATATAACACTCGGCAGATAGAGCGTTTATTCGACTATTTATTGAATTAAGAAATTTTCCAGTAACCAGTTACACTAAAAAAAAAATTAATTAAGAGATCGCAGATTGCTCACACTTGACCTCTATTGCAGGTAAAACTGCGCATGCGTGTGAAGCAAGTGTTAATTAATTTTTGGCCATAAATATAAATTTTTCGACGATTACTATTTAAGGAGGTTCGTCAGTAAAATAAAAAATGCACAGAAAAATCTAAAATAATTACAGCGTTTTAAATAATTCATAACAAACTCACATGAATTTTTCGGGAATTTTCGTCTACATCGTTTACACAAAATTAATTTTTTTATGCATACATTTTAACATGGGCTCTTATGGCATGTTTTTTTTTTTACACTTTTGTCATAAAGGTGTAGAAGATGTTTTTCTATCGAAATAAATATATATGTAAAATTGACAAAATGTTTTATTATTTTAAGCCGAATTTGATTAAAACAACGGAATATTATTGTAAGTGCTCTATTTCATTTTGCACAATCTTCAAAATATTTTGTTTGTGCAATTTTGTTGAAACAAATAACATTTTGTTGATTTAATTGAATTTTTATTCCATTTTAAAGAAATGCTCAATTTGAGTTTCATATTTCGATCACTCTTTAAGTAGTAAAAGTTGAATTAACTGCAGATGCATAATTTAAATGTCAATTAGTCAATCGCTTTTTCTCTTCTGTCTAAATGCATTTTTAATAAACCTTGAGTATAACTTTGCTCTTGCAAAGAAAACAACGGTTTAATAGCTCGAAATTTTTTCGTATTAGCGCCGTTTTGTAATAAAAAAAAAAAACGAAATCACGTACAGACTTTCATGACTGGAGTTGAACCAAGATTTCCGCGATTACAACCACTTCCGGTTCCAATGCCTCGTAATAATCAAGATTGTATCTGAATCACCTGCATAAAAAATTTACCACCGATCGTGCAAGTCTTTCTCCACTTTGCTAATATGAACTTACCCTCACCCTTCTTCATCCCTTAAGGGTAGACGAAACCTAGTCAGTTTGTGGATAAAAGAAAGTCCTTACATCATTCGTATTTGAATTCTGCATGAAGTAAGGGTTTTCTTTTTTCCCAATAAGAATAAGTTTTCCCTGAATTCTTGTTCCGGAAGTTATTCGCTATCTCTTTCGCACTCACGAACGTGTCGCCTCCCCTTAAGGGCTTTAGTTCCCCAGCTTGTTTATGTCTTTACTGTTATTCGCGCCGTATGCCTTTGCAGATTCTAACTTTTTATTTATGGTTTATCCAATTTTCCATTTTCCTTTGCACACATACAAAAACACCACGAATTTTTTTTCGAGTATAAATTGAAATGGCGGATAACAACAGTTCACGAAGTAACAACAGAAAACGAAGTGTTCAGCATAAAACTATCAACTACACTCAAGATTTTTTTGCAAAACTCATATCCAAAATTAGTTATATTCTGCGCATTTTTTCAAAATAAAAAAAAATCGAAATCAAAATAAAGAAAAAAATCTGAAAAAATTCGTACGCATTCAAAAAAATGAACATATAATTTTCATCAGAAAAAAAGTTAGGTTGACTGTTTATTTGTTGAACAAATGTTTTTTTTCACCAATTTGTTAATAACATTGTGTGATTATTATTATGCGAAATCAATCTTTCCAGCACGTTTAATATGAATAATTTTTTTCCGATTTTTACCCCATCGGAAAGTGATCGAAATTGTCTCTGAAACTCACTTTTGGCGGGACTGTACATACATCCTTAAGTATTTCTTTCCATTGGCGAAGATTACCGCGAATCAATTGAAACTTTCTCTCGCTGTACGAAATTTCGTTTCATGGACTCGTCGGTTGGAAAGAGCAGATGAATAAAAGGTCAATAATCGGTCAAAAAGACCGATGATAAAATAGAGCTCAAAATGAAATTATCGAACGGGATGAGAGTTATTGTTAGCGTCCTGTCAAAAATAAGGGTTGCTTGTTTCATTAGTTTAGAAGGACTATAAAAAATGGTCCATTGATGCTACGTCGTACAAATTTCACGTCACTCTTCCAGCCACGAGTTTTTCAACGTATTTTTCAAATTGCCTGTAAAAATAGTCTCCATTTGGCTCACGGTATTTTCAGTTCTCTTTTGTTCGTTTCCCATCCTTCGAACCGTCCGACATGATCTATACATAGTATGGCTGCCATGGAACACCTAGCATAGCACTTACGGCGTTACAACGAGGACGTTTCTGTTTGCATTTACGGTTACGAGTTAGAAGGTATGCAAACAAGTTGCCTGATGCGGCACGAAGCCACCAAAGCGGGAGATAGCGTGTTTTTCGGTTGCCTCGTCTCTTTTGGTCCAACGGCCTTTCACGTGCGCATTTGTATGCAGCCAAAAACCGAAATATTCTCTCCATTCAAACTTGGTTCGGATTCGCTTCAGTAATATGTAGGCTGCAGTTTATCTTTTTCATTAGAACTCATTAAATTATGTACGCTCGTGCATTCACAAGAATTTCGGGACATCGTGCTTTCCCCCTAAGGCAGTACATCTGCAATGCACGAACGTCATAGACGCGGTCATGTGTAAATTCATTACGTTGTAAATAAGTGAGCCACACACTTGCGTTCACATTTTTCTGAAATTCACGGTAATTGCAGAACTAAGCTGGCTCGTTTTTTTGAGTGTATGGAATTTTGGTCGGATTGGCCGACCGGAAGTCGGATCTGGGAATTCTGGTATCGGAAACGGACAAAAGTTACTTTTTTGAAAATCACTCGAAAAATTGCTGTAAGGGATGTTTTCAGGGGTGCAATATACGACTTGAGAACGATGGTGAAGACGAAAATTCGATATCTTGAAGAAAAAACAAATTTTGCTGGATTGGTCGACAATATATCGGATCCGTGAATTCTGCTATCAGAAACGGACAAAAGTTACTTTTTTCAAAATCACTCCAAAAACGGTTGTAACGGGTGTTTTCAGGGGTGTAATATACGACTGAAGAACGATGGTGAAGACGAAAATTCGATATCTTGAAGAAAAAAAAATTTTGTTTGACTTGTCGACTACATGTCAGATCTGGGAATTCTGCAATCAGAAACGGACAAAAGTTACTTTTTTCAAAATCACTCGAAAAATTGTTGTAAAGGCTGTTTTCAGGGGGGCAATATACGACTTAAGAACGATGGTGAAGACGAAAATTCGATATCTTGAAAAAATATATATATATTTGTTGGATTGGTCGACAATATATCGGATCTGTGAATTCTGTTATCAGAAACGGACAAAAGTTACTTTTTTCAAAATCACTCGAAAAATTGTTGTAAAGGCTGTTTTCAGGGGTGCAATATACGACTTAAGCACGATAGTGAAGACGAAAATTCTATATCTTGAATAAAAAAAAAAATTTTTGCTGGATTGGTCGACCATATTTCGGATCCGTGAATTCTGCTATGAGAAACGGACAAAAGTTACTTTTTTCAAAATCACTCCAAAAATTGTTGTAACGGGTGTTTTCAGGGGTGCAATATACGACTTAAGAACGATGGTGAAGACGAAAATTCGATATCTTGAAGAAAAAAAATATTTTGTTGGATTGGTCGACCATATGTCGGATCCGTGAATTCTGCTATGAGAAACGGACAAAAGTTACTTTTTTCAAAATCACTCCAAAAATGGTTGTAACGGGTGTTTTCAGGGGTGCAATATACGACTTAAGAACGATGGTGATGACGAAAATTCGGTATCTTGAAGGAAAAAAAAATTTTGCTGGATAGGTCGACCATATGTCGGATCTGTGAATTCTGATATCAGAAACGGACAAAAGTTACTTTTTTCAAAATCACTCCAAAAACGGTTGTAACGGGTGTTTTCAGGGGTGCAATATACGACTTAAGAACGACGGTGAAGACAAAAATTCGATATCTTGAAGAAAAAAAAAATAAAAATGGTTGAAACGGCATTAAACAATTTTTGACAAAGTGTCACATCTTTGTCGCTCTATCGCGAAAACGTTATTCGGTGCACTTTTTGTTGTAATAATACACAGAGGAACAAAACACGTCCTATACGTCGTCATTTTTTGCCATTCGGCCATAAATAATAAATCGTCAAATTAATACTATCTCATGTAACATCGTGACGTCAAAATCGGCTCGGGCAGTTTCAGGTCTTCCCAGCGCGTCATTGGCCAAATTTAAGTCATGATCTTTCCAATGTTCATATCTTCGTCAATATTGAACAAAACAAAAAATGTTAAACATTTTAATTAAAAACACGCATACAACCTTAAAAGAAAGTATGTTCAAAAACCCAATCCTTCGTAAGATGACCCTTTTCACAATGCACTCTATCGGTAGATTCAGTAACTACACGTTTTATCACGAAAGTGCAGGAGTACCTTCAACATGAGATTTTCCATCCCTGAGTAGAAGAACGTGTTCCAGTCTCTATAAGTATCTAGTTTATATTTCTCTCTGAAGGTTTTCTTTTTTGTCCCGACCTCTGCGTGCAAAAGCTCACTTTTCATCTTTCAGATGTATTTTGCTTTTCCATGAGCGCTATTTATAATTAAAGAGAAGGTTCGCGGTATCATTTCACTTCGGCCACCCATTTCAACATCCAGAGTTTATATAAATTGTACTTCTTATACGGCTTTGCCGAAAACCTTAGTGGTCCAATATGCGATGCATTTCTGGTCCATAACTTAGTGCGCATCAGATAAAACTCAGCGGGAATTCTATAGGCGTGAAAACTTCTCCGGCATCGCGGCTGCAGGAGCTAATGTTGATAGCGCCAGAGCTGTTTACTTTATCAGTCATAGTATTCGTAAAATTTAGCAAGCTCGTTTTAGGTCGTAGCACTGTAGTTTGTAGAAATGCACTACGCGTGTTTTAACGGTCGCTCTGGGCGGTCTCTTCTCTGGTCCCGAGAGTTATTGCTCACTCCGCCCGGATTACCCTGGTTTCAACTGAATACAAACGCTGTGGGCGAAATCCTACGATTCTGGCATTTCCTGGCTTTGTTCTTATCAATTTTGTCATATATTTAACATATATGAGGCATTTAACATGACTTCAGTCAACCAAAATAGAAAAAAAAAATGTCAAAAAATCAGGTTCAGTGGTTATAATAGATACACAAAATTTGAATTTTTTTGAAATTTTTTTTGGCGAAATATGCCATATTTTTCATTTTTTATTTAACCTATAATATCTCGGAAACGATTAATCGTATCGACATCTCGAAAAAACGATAATGTGCGTTTTTTCATGGCCTAGAAGAAAATAATTAATTCAGAATTAATTCTGTAATTACAGACTATATTTTACTAGAAAGTGGATGGAAATTTTTTTATTTTGGGAAAAGGACTTCGGAAAGTGGCATCGAAAAAATTGGTGCCAATTGTGTATGAAAATCCTCAATTTTTAGTATTTTTTATTTTTGGGATCGTGCAAAGTTCATAAGTTATCGCAGTTTGAAATATTTGAAAAAATGTATGGGGAATTTTGATTTTGATTTTTTTTAGTTTGATAAATGCGCAGGATATAACAAATTTTGGATATGCGTTTTGCAAAAAAATCTTGAGTGTAGTAAATGTTTTTATGCCGAAGACATATCCAAAATTCGTTATTTCGCGCACATTTTTGAAAATAAAAAAATCAACATCAGATTAAAGAAAAAAATCGAAAAAAATTCGTACGTATTCAAATAAATTAACATATCATTTTCATTAGAAAAAAAGTTAGGTTGACTGATTGTTTGTTGAACAATTGTTTTTTTTTTCACCAACTTGTTGATACAATTTTGGAATTATTATTATGCAAAATCAATCTTTTCAGCACGTTTTATATGCATTATTTTTTTCCGATTTTTATCCCGTCGGGAAGTGATCGAAATTGTCTCCGAAATTAACTTTTGGCCAGACTGTACGTATCATACACCCTTAAATCTGACCTAAATTACCACCGTCAGCTCTCTTATAAACACAGTCAAATCTCATATTCAAATTACTTAAGCCATAGATTTATTTATCCAAATATTCTGTACCGTAAAATTCACGGTAGTTGCTTTTGCATTTTAACAGCCGTCAAAAATGCTTACGATGTAACGAAAATAAAGTACGACGCGAGTTCGAGCTCGATCCACGCTCTTGCAAAGTGCGGTTTCGTGTCGAAAGCTTTTCAACGTATTCGCTTTCTTCCGCCTGCCTAAATTATATATACTTTGAAAACATCGAAATTCTCAGTGTGTATAGTATATTTTCGGAAGTCACTGTAGAGTACTCGAGTAAAGAGATGAAATGTGTTTCCATTTTCGAATGTATCGTATAAAAGGTGTAATTTAATTTCTTTTAAGCGTTCTATATTACCCCGAATATTTATGCGTTCATAAATTACACTAAAATGTTACCTTTAATTGTTGAACAAGGTTTAAAAAAATTCCAAGACTGTCAATCTTTCGTACTATTACACTGTTGAAAATTTATGGTGTAATATTCTGCTGATTTGGAGTTTTTTATGGTTTTACCCATTATGGTGTTGAAATGAATCCTTATTGTAGTGTAAAATTGACACAATCGATGATATTGAATTTATTTTGGAGACAACTTTAACTGCACTGTGAAAAATAAAAAAATAAAATTAATATACCGATTATGAAGCTCGGATGCATGAAATGTATATTAATTATTTGATGCGTTCGTCATTGAAGAATGTTTGTATATTAAAATGAAGATTACAATACTTACGTACTGCAATTTTTGGATACAATTATTATAGAATTCTCATATTTTCAAATTTACAATAAAAATATGGAAATATGGAATTCATATATGAAACATTTTCTGTCGATTCAGCCACTTTTTTTTCGATCCTTTTTGATCTGAATTGACAGGGAATTTATGACTGATTCTTAAATATCATATTGTTTTGTATGTTCAATATACTTGCATTTGAAACGGTGAGTTCAGTGTCGATCCGTATCGCTTTATGAGGACTTCCGGTCAAAATTCACTTTTATCCCGTATTGATTTAAGGTCATTTTAACGAAATCCACTTTTTTCTCGAAGGGTCGTAACGCATTTAAAGGACATCTGGTCAGAATTCGCTTTTCCCTCGTGGACGTGGGACGAATTTTCTTGAACACATTAGGTCAAAATTCCCTTTTTTTTCACCGAAAGACGCTTTTGAGGATACGGTTAAAAAAATGTATTGTAAAATTACAAAATTTTCGTAGGAAGTTCTTATCCGCGCGAAGTATTGTCAATTGCATATGCGTTTTGAACATAAATTTAAAGTCTTAGTGCCGAAAAAAACGGTCTAATATTTGTAATTTTATATTTTATAATTACTCGAATGCGAGAAGATAAAACTAGAATATATACTTCATCAGTTTAGATATGTTCATCTGAAAAATTTATATTAAAGAATAATGTATCATAATAATAATTGAAAAATTAATCCTTCATAATTAATAAATTAATCAATTTTTTTAAATAAATTATTTTCTATATAATTTTCTATATAATTATAAATTATTTATTAATTAATGAAAATTAATTTTGCACACACTTTTTATCTGCTAAATTCCGATGGTTAAATTCTGAAAGACTTTCAAACGTATGCCATTCAGAATTATTTATTTTAGGTTTACTAAAAATATATTGAATTCTGTTGGCAAGAAATAATCAGGTATATTAGGATAAAAATGGTAATTTTGAAATAAAATGTACTTCAATTATATTTTACTGTGATAATTAGTGAATAATTAAAATTAAAAAGTAAGAATACGATTTTTATTAGTGCATGATACTTTTTGTCGTTGAAGCAAAAATCACTATTTTCATTTTTCCTAAATAATTGATCATAGATATCGAAAAGAAAACGTATTTTTAATGCATTTTTTATTCAAAGTTTGCAATTCTTTATTTTCCTAAAAATAAAAATAAAATAAATGGAGCAAGGATGAATGGAACGCAAAGAAATACCAGGACGAAATACAAACAACATTAGCAAAGGTTTACATTGTCGTCACGTTGTTCGAGTCGTGTCATTTCGTTTTTTCTCGGTAGGTCGATTTTTTTTCTGCCTTTTCTTACGCTTTCTGTGCTACGTCCTCACGTACATTTGATTAGATTTATTATCTTGGGCTCCTTGTCACTTTCTTTACCTCCAGTTCACCTTCGTCAGAAATAGAAACAGGTCTACCATTTCAACTGAATTTTTTTCACTCGATGGATTATCCTTTATAATTAATGTGAATGTCCTTCCAACCTGAGGCTCGAAACTTGCGAAGACTTTAGGGACTTTGAAAACGTTGATAAGAAAAGGTCGAACTGCCGAGAAATACTCGCTTAGATATGAGATAATTCTGGATAAAATTATTTAGGACATATCCAATACCATAATTTAATAATCCGAAAAAATTCTACAAAATACCATCTCAAAGATAAAAATTTTCTAGCTTATAGCCAAAGTAATCAAGGTTTTTCTTCTCATACTTCTTAAGATTTTTTTATTGAAAAAAAAAATTAACAAAAGCTTGAATACTGTGAAAAGAAAAATTCTGCCCACTTCAGCAATAAGCTAGAAAATGTTGATATTCAACAGTCTCATTTTTCAGAATTTTTGCAGATCCTTAAATTCGATATGTCACCTTAAATAAATATTTTTTTAATATTTGCATAGATCGGAAAAATCTGAAAATAATTCTGGAAAATCCGGTTTTACACAAATAAACATTTGACCAATCGTCTGTAGTAGATCTATTTTTTTCTATCTTTTAATAATTTTCTCAATGAAAAACAGCTTCAAAACCATAAGAAGAAAAATCTTACCCACTTTGGCGAAGCTAGAAAATTTTTATATTGAACAAAGAATATAACAGAATTTTTTTTCAGATTTTCAAAATTATGGCGTTCGATATGTCACTTTAAAAAAATATATTTAAAAAAAATTGCTATAGAAAAAAAAACCTGGTGCATTTGAGGGTCGAACTAAGCCTACAAAAAATTACGAGCCAGATTGAAGAGGTCAAGGTCGAATGCTGGTCCATTTTAACTAATTTTTTTTTCGAAAACGGATAATAATATCTATAATTTCTTTATCTAATTATTATTATTATAATTACTATAATTATAAGTATAATTACTATTATTATTATAATTACTATAATTATAAGTATAATTACTATTATTATTATAATTACTATAATTATAAGTATAATTACTATAATTATAAGTATAATTACTATTATTATTATAATTACTATAATTATAAGTATAATTACTATTATTATTATAATTACTATAATTATAAGTATAATTACTATTATTATTATAATTATTATAATTACTCGTCACATTAATCGTTTTTCCTTTTTCCATGTCTTAGGCATATGAGTTTTATTTAGACCATTTCGTCGAGCCGAACCGTGCATTAATCAGGTTCACACTTTCCCGTCTTCTTTATAGGGGTGTACAATTACGGTGCAGAATGCTTATTAATAGCCATGACCCACATTTTTAAACCCTTTCATCGGTCGGTGTTCTTAGGTGTGCGTCCGATAGTATCTCAAATTTAAGTCAGTATAAATGGATTAAGTCCACACCAATAAATACGACGGCCAATCTGTGACAAAAAAAATTGCTCATCAGAACTATTCCTGAATCACATTTTCTTTTATTAAGCATATATAACGATATGACTGGCTTTCAAAAATAGTAGTATCCGGTTTTGGAATAATGCATGAGATTTAGTAATTTAATTGAGCCTGTGAAAGATGTCGTTAATTTATCCGATATCGAAGATGCAATGCATCAGCAAACTCCGAATTGCCACGCTATTCATATCATCACAATCATATCCAAAATTATACAATTAATAAATCTGCTTCATGGCAGATTTCCGAGATGGCAAATATTTAACTTAGAATATCGTACGTTAAAAATAAACGAAAATTTTAGTTTTTCTATATTTTTTTCGAAAAAAAAAATGAGTCAGATTTTTCACAGTGGTTAAAAAGGGCGTTTTCCGTGTTCATCATCATCATTCGAAAAATTAGGTGGCTGAGTTAGTGTTGAATGTCTCATTTATGACCTATGCTCATTAGGATGTGTCGAAATTTGTATTTTTTTATTATTTTGCATCATTTTAAACTATAGTTTGTACCTTTAAAAAACTCTTCTCAAAATTGTAGCGTGATAACAAATTTTTTGGATGATGCTCAAACGATGTATAAATTTCCTCAACATAGCCAGCACGATTTTTCTTCATGTTTTACATTTTTCTCGATTTTCCTCCACTTTTTGACATTATTTGTAAAATTTCTGACCCTCCAAAATTTTTTTCAGCCGCTTCATAATTTTTTTCATTCGTTTTCAATTTTTGATGTTTTGTTGAATTATTCCCAACTTTCCCGACCTCTAAAAAATTTTTTATTGCGCTAAAATTTTAAGAAGAGTTGTTTAAAAGTACAAACTATAGTTTAAAATTGTGCAACATGAAAAAAAAAAAAATTGTGAGACCCTAAAGCTCATTTTGGAATAGTGAAAAAAGTTGATTTCTGCATTTGCGTGTGAGGTAATAAAACAACAAAAGGGAATTTTGGCAATGATAAAAATGGCGATATCGAATCGGAAGCCATTCTCTGAAATAGAGTGGCTATCAGGTACGGTTCATTGATCCCTAAGCATAAATTCATCGATAAACGAGCTAACAGGCTGTCAAGCGAACAGCCCATCTCGGTTCCCATTTCGATCGGATAAGTTCCGTTTCCCTCGCATACACCGCCTATAGGGACAGTCGCGTTCATCCGGTGTGTCCACCAACGGTGAACGTAAGAGCAAATCATTAATCAATGTGGCGTCCGATTGCCAGTGCAATTAATCGCCCCCCGATTCGATCAAAGTCGTTGACCAACATTGGTGGACACAACAGGGACTATTCTCAATATATATGAGGCATCGCCATAAACCACCAAGCTGTCCACATGTGGTGGTCAAAAGGTGGTGACCAGCGATGAAAACGACCATGTCTTATTTCTATAACGCCATGAACAAAATTTAGATCAAATTTAAAGCAGCCTCCGATTAAAAAATAGATTTCCATATTTGTTCATAACAAATTTTGAATCGTTTAATTATTCATCGACTCAAACAGCGTCAGTAAAAAAAAAAAGTCATTTGTTCGCGAAAAAGCCACTTTACGGTTCCATGAAGAGATTCCATAGAAAAAGAAGTTCCTACTTCCTATACATAAAAAAAAATTTTCTTTTACTATTTCTCAATTCTATATTGATTTATAACGGAATATAATGATAATTTTATCATTCAATTATTCGTCAACTTAAACAGCGTCTGTAAAAAAAAAATCATTTGTTCGCGAAAAAGCCACTTTACGGTTCCATGAAGAGATTCCATAGAAAAAGAAGTTCCTACTTCCTATACATAAGAAAAAAAATTCTCTTCTACTATTTCTCAATTCTATATTTATTTATAACGGAATATAATGATAATTTTATCATTCAATTATTCGTCAACTAGAACAGCGTCTGTAAAAAAAAAATCATTTGTTCGCGAAAAACCCACTTTACGGTTCCATGAAGAGATTCCATAGAAAAAGAAGATCCTACTTCCTATACATAAGAAAAAATTCTCTGTTACTATTTCTCAATTCTATATTTATTTATAACGGAATATAATGATAATTTTATCATTCAATTATTCCTTAACTTAAACAGCGTCTAAAAAAAAAATCATTTGTTCGCGAAAAAGCCACTTTACGGTTCCATGAAGAGATTCCATAGAAAAAGAAGTTCCTACTTCCTATACATAAGAAAAAATTCTCTTCTACTATTTCTGAATTCTATATTTATGTATAACGGAATATAATGATAATTTTATCATTCAATTATTCGTCAACTTAAACAGCGTCTGTAAAAAAAAATCATTTGGTTGCGAAAAACCCACTTTACGGTTCCACGAAGAGATTCCATAGAAAAAGAAGTTTCTACTTCCTATACATAAAAAAAAATTCTCTGTTACTATTTCTCAATTCTATATTTATTTATAACGGAATATAATGATAATTTGATCATTTAATTATCCGTCAACTTAAACAGCGTCTGTAAAAAAAAAATCATTTGGTTGCGAAAAAGCCACTTTACGGTTCCATGAAGAGATTCCATAGAAAAAGAAGTTCCTACTTCCTATACATAAGAAAAAATTCTCTGTTACTATTTCTCAATTCTATATTTATATATAACGGAATATAATGATAATTTTATCATTTAATTATTCGTCAACTTGAACAGCGTCTGTAAAAAAAAATCATTTGGTTGCGAAAAACCCATTTTACGGTTTCACGAAGAGATTTCATAGAAAAAAAGTATCTACTTCCATAAGTGAATAATTCTCCCCGTTTGAAGCCTACATCATAAAAAAAAAGTTCTGTTTTACTATTTCATCTATAAAAAGGTACGAACGTGACCTTACAGCTATTGCCGCGAATGGTTAGGAGCGTCGTTTGCACGACCTGACGTAACGTAGGTCATATCAGTACGGTCTTCTACTATATAATACATTTCCATAAGTATTCTTGGTTCCGGCAGTATCAAATCGTCATCCCGAGGGCTGGGCAAATGCAAGCATCATAAAAGGATTAGTCGGGAGGATATATAAGGGCTACACGCTGAGAGAAACGCACGAAATAGGCGTGGGAGGTGGGAGCGAAGCAACCCTCTTAAATGTGTCACTTTATGGTCTTTGCACGCGACGTTACAGCACTCGCAACGAATTGCACAGGACGCTGTAAAAGAAGGGTGTCTTATTTAAAGCCATTTCGCACCCGCCCAATGACTTGCTCTAAGCCCTATCTTTCACCCTAGAAGTTCCTTTCTTAGTATTTTTTCCTTGAGGCTCTGTGGCTTCGCCTTTTTTCATATCTAACCCCGCTTTTACTCTTCCAGACACGTTCTTGTCTTGAGTCTTCGTTCGAATGGAATGGAAGTACACAAAATACAAAATGTGTAAACAGACAGGAAAAGTTTTGTTGAATCATGAAAATCTTTGCCAATCAAATGGGATACTTGAGTTGAAACTATTGATTATACTAGGATGCTACTGTGGCTCTCGCGCTTCGCGCGCTCGCAAAACCGGCAACTTTAATCGAGGGACTTGGAAAAATTCGGGGTGGGAGTTCATTGAGTGACTTGGAAAATTCGGGCTTAGGGACTCATTTTGGGACTTGGAATAATTCGGGCCGAATGAGTCAGATTCATTAAATTGTACGGTCCGGTTTCACAATACAGTTTAGTGAAGCCGACCCCCTCAGAAACACTTACTGCCCATTTTTTATTTTGATAACTTTTGAAAACTTTGATAATTTTTGAAAACTTTGATAATTTTTGAAAACTTTGATAATTTTTGAAAACTTTGATAATTTTTGAAAACTTTGATAATTTTTGAAAACTTTGATAATTTTTGAAAACTTTGATAATTCTTGAAAACTTTGATAATTTTTGAAAACTTTGATAATTTTTGAAAACTTTGAAAATGTTGATAATTTATGGAATTTACAATTTTTTGATCATTTATGAAATTTATGAAATTCATGAAATTTTTGATAATTTATGAAATTCATGAAATTTTTGATAATTTATGAAATTCATGAAATTTTTGATAATTTATGAAATTCATGAAATTTTTGATAATTTATGAAATTCATGAAATTTTGATAATTTTTGATAATTTTAAAAAATTGTGATCGTTTTTTAAATTTTGATAGATTTTCATAATTTTAGTAAATTTTGATAATTTTCGAAATTTAAAAAATATTTAAAATTTAGTAAATTTCGATAATTTTTGAAATTTAAAAAATATTTAAAATTTAGTAAATTTCGATAATTTTTGAAATTTAATAAATAGTTAAAATTTAATAAATTTTGATAATTTTCAAAATTTTGAAAATATTTGAATTTTTGAAATTTTTTTAAATTTTAATAAATTTCGATAATTCATGACATTTCGAAAATTCTGATAATTCTTGAAATTTTGATCAAGTTTGAAATTTTGCAAATTTCGATAATTTTCGAAATTTGACCGCGAAAGGTGAGTGTAAGCTCATATCGGAGTCCAATTACCCGAAGTAATGTCCATCGGCCACTCCGAATTTGAACAACAAAAACTGGACAAATTTGCGCTGAACTCACTTCATAGCATCACCATGAAATACGTAATATGGCGCCTAAGTGACGGAAGCATACTCCAGAACCGGACGGACAAGCGCACAATATAATATTTTTAGTGATAACCCACTGCGAAAATCCGTTGCGTTACGCCTGATGAATTCTGAGGTTCGTAATGCTCGCATACTTATGTAGGAGATGTGATCATTAAAACTGAGTCCGGAGTTAGAGTAAACAGCGATGTCCTTGACTAGTGATTGCCGAGAAAGTATGGATCCAGCGACGCAGTACTTCTATAAATTAGGGTGAGTCCGACAATAGAATGAGATAAGACATTCTGCTATGTCTTAATCCACTACGCTAACCTTGGCATACTACAATTCAAGACACTTGATATTTCGGAAATACTGCTTTCACACTTCCATTTTTGCGCAGGAAAGTCATTCGTAGATAATCCATTTTGCATTTCTCTTCTATTCTCTCGACAATGTTCGAAAACCTTCTTATTTGATGAAAGAATTACCCGTTCTACTTCAATAATCGCAATGGTCGCCATGAATAAAAAAAACCAACAAGCCTTTGGTGGATGTGATATCTAAGATGAGCAAAAGGGAAAAGCAGCGAAAGTATAAACAGGAAATTCTTCGGCATTTTTAATCATCCCACATGACGATGACGTATTCAGAAAACCAGCAACTATCTATAGTCTTCTCTTTTGGAAAGGTGAAGAATAATGCAGGAAGCGCCATGTTTGTCCGTGACTCGATTCACAACCCGGATGAAACTGGATAATAGCGAGGAGGATGAGAAAACGCGAAACGAAGCAAAACGAGCCCAGTAAAATGCAATGAAGTCTGGTAAATGTTGAAGATATGCTAGATGTGACCCTGTTTTATGAAACAGAACACTTTGCTGGCAAGTTGTCGGCAGCGATTAAGTATTGTTCCAGGGAAAACAACAATAATGAAGCTCTGTAACGTAGCTCTCAAGTTTTGTTTTTCCTGCGAAGTCAGATTCACGAGATTTCTCCAAATTCAATTTTCATAGTTTAGTGTTCCTCGTATTTTACTTGAGATTGGATATAATGCCAGTGACGTCAATTTAAGAGTCATGTCAAATTTACAGTTATGCACAATTATTCAATGTGACAAAATGACATAAGTATATTTAGGAACTTTTAGACAGTTGGTCAAGTGTTTGGTGCATATTTTAATCCATTTCCTAAGCAGCGATTAAGTATTGTTCCAGGGAAAACAACAATAATGAAGCTCTGTAACGAAGCTCTCAAATTCTGTTTTTCCTGCGAAGTCAGATTCACGAGATTTCTCCAAATTCAATTTTCATAGTTTAGTATTCCTCGTATTTTACGTGAGATTTGATATAGTGCCAGTGACGTCAATTTAAGAGTCATGTCAAATTTACAGTTATGCACAATTATTCAATGTGACGAAATGATTGAAATATCTTTAGGATCATTAAACTTTTAGACAGTTGGTCAAGTGTTTGGTGCATATTTTAATCCATTTCCTAAGCAGCGATTAAGTATTGTTCCAGGGAAAACAAAAATAATGAAGCTCTGTAACGAAGCTCTCAAATTCTGTTTTTCCTGCGAAGTCAGATTCACGAGATTCCTCCAAATTCAATTTACATAGTTTAGTATTCCTCGTATTTTACTTGAGATTTGATATAATTCCAGTAACGTCAATTTAAGAGTCATGTCAAATTTACAGTTATGCCCAATTATTCAATGTGACAAAATGATTGAAATATCTTTAGGATCATTAAACTTTCAGACAGTTGGTCAAGTGTTTGGTGCATATTTTAATCCATTTCCTAAGCAGCGATTAAGTATTGTTCCAGGGAAAACAACAATGATGAAGCTCTGTAACGAAGCTCTCAAGTTCTGTTTTTCCTGCGAAGTCAGATTCACGAAATTTCTCCAAATTCAATTTCCATAGTTTAGTATTCCTCGTATTTTACTTGAGATTTGATATAGTGCCAGTGACGTCAATTTAAGAGTCATGTCAAATTTACAGTTATGCACAATTATTCAAAGTGAGAAAATGTCCCAAATATATTGAGGGTCATTGAACTTTTAGACAGTTGGTCAAGTGTTTGGTGCATATTTTAATCCATTTCTTAATTTTTCAAACTTTGAATAAGTTTAATTCGCAGTTTCCGTGCATCCAATTTGAAAAAAGCGCGCTTTTCCTAATAAAAAAAAAATGTCTCATCCTTGGTCGGTGATAAGTAGGCGAAAGCTATTATTTGCACTAAAGCCGCATTTGAGAGTTGTTAGTAGGAGTTAAAATTGACTTTAAACTAGCCTTCCTTGTGGCTGCGAGCAGCGAAAGAAGGAAGTTGAAATATCTGCACCTGGTTGAAGGGAATGGAAAGCGACGGGGACAGGAGAAAAGTGAAGTAAAAGCAAAAATAAGAGAATAGAAAGGAGAGAGCGTAAAAGAGTGAACTAAACGGAATATGGACGAGGTATAGCAGCGAAGGGAGAGAAATAAAGAAAATGGAGATTCCGGAGGAAAAGGTCTTTTCAACGATGGAATGTAAATGTCACGCGACGTTTGGGAAAAGTGCCCACAGGAGATTGTGGCGAAGCTCTCCCCGTCAGCGTGTTCGCTAATTAGGTCTCGTTGCAAAGTTGAAATGCCAACCACTGCAGTTACTTCTAAAGCTGCGAAGCTCGAATATAAAAAGACGATGTTAAGAGTACCTTTTTCCTCGTGTTCTCCTACAAAGTTACGTGTAGGATAGTCTCAATACTTTCACTCAGCTGATTCTTCAGTTTTTGACCTTTTAAATATTCTTCTACATGCCAATACAAAAACATGTATCTCCATCAAAATCTCAGAGTCGAATTTTTTTTGGATTGCAATACTTTCTCTCTTACATACGTTGTATGTGATGAGAAAGTAAAAAGCGGACAACTGAAATTGTCACGTTGTTTCTCCGTTGATTTTAAGCTTTTCTGAAAATTTTGGGATTCTTTTTTTTTATTATTTTTTAAAAAGCTCAAAAAATTCAAAATCACGTAGAATGTTAACGGTATCCACAAAATTTGGTATCAATAGTCTATATAGTCTAACGTTGTATTAAATTTGAGCTTCATATCTTATAAAATGAGAAAGTGAGGGCGTAATAAGTGATTTTTGACAAGTCTCAAAATGTCCACCTGAGGGATTCAAGTCAAATTAAAACTCACACTCTGTTTACCTACACTTTTGGTTGTGTATTAGATTTCTTGAGCATCCTGGGATGAAAATCTTGAAAAAAAAAAAATAATAATAATCACAATTTACGAAAACAAAGATTTCCTTAGCAAAAAAAACCATCTGATTTTTCGAAGCTGGTGTTTTAGGAAACGAAAGTAGGAAACGTAAGTAGAAAATGTAAGTAGGAAACGTAAGTAGGAAATGTAAATGGGAAACGTAAGTAGAAAACGCAAGTAGGAAACTTAAGTAGGAAACATAAGTAGGAGACGAAATTCGAAAACGTATGCAGAAAACGAAATTTGAAAACGTAAGTAGGAAACGTAAGTGGAAAACATAAGAAGGAAATGTAAGTAGAAAACGTAAGTAGGAAACGTAAGTGGAAAACATAAGAAGGAAATGTAAGTAGAAAACGTAAGTAGGAAACATAAGTGGAAAACATAAGAAGGAAATGTAAGTGGAAAACGTAAGTAGGAAACGTAAGTAGAAAATGTAAGTAGGAAACGTAAGTAGGAAACCTAATTAGCAAACGTATTTTATATGAAAACTTTATTGCAGAATCAGATTTGCCTTCTGCTTGTAAGCGCATAAATCCAAATAAAGTGAACATGATATGTTCACGAGCTTTTATTCACTGAAACCTATGATCTTCCTATTAGAAGGGCCATTAGGGTTACTATTTGTTGATGATAATTCATTATGAATGGTTAGCTAACGTGCAACTGGACAGGTAATATATCTTGACAAGCAGGAGTGACATAGAGCCTTACGAGATTTGGAACGGGTTGCTTGGGTCGTACCGCATAGTTCTCTTGATTATGAATACATGATTCAGCTTGAAACTCGTGTGTGCTTGATACGTATCAGCTTTCCGGTTTTCAAGCAGATCTTATCGTGTTAATTTTTTCATTTTGCGAACATTCTTGAAATGCATCTAAAATCTAATAATTCTCGCAGTATTTTTCACACGTTGCTGTAATTTATTCCCAATGCCACAATGTGTAAATTCATATTCGGTTTACCGGATAAAATTTTCGCTTGGATTTTTTATTCGCGAACATTGTTTCATTAAAAGGCGAAAAAATTTTGGTTGAACCAACAAAGCGTTATCGTTATGCAGCCAGGAAAAAGATTTAGTAATTTTACTTTGAATTATTTAGGCAACATTTAATTATTTTAGTCAACAAAAATTTGCGTACTTTAGAACAAATATGTTTTTTATTAAACTTTTTAGTTTTTTTTAGTTTAAATATATTTGTTCATTTGAAGCAACATTCACTGTGCATAGAAATCTGAGAAAATGTTCTATTTACTGCTACCAAATACTTATATCAGGAAAACAAGATGTTGGTATTTTGTTGGATGAGTCAATTGATCGTGTAATGCATATATAATTATTTTGTAGGTTATTGCTCTTCTCCCTGTATATTCATGAGTTTCCAGGGTTCTTATTGTAAATAAAAAAAAATAAATGCAAAATAAATAAAAATAAAAATAAATAATTATAATAATACTTGTTTGATTTAACCATCAGACTCTGCGTTAAGCACAGTCAGATTTTTAGTGTAAAATACGTCAATAACGACTTTTTTATTTTTTAAGCAAGAATATCTTTTTTTTAAATCATAAAAATTGGTATCCACATTTTTCTGTTCATTGAAACCACTCTTTCGAATATCGCCCTAAAAAAGGACGGACAATTGAATAGAAGCATTTGTTTCACCGGTAAATTGTTTATTTATATTGTACGGGTAAACTTTTGCGCGTTTGCGCGTTCCCCTATTGTCGGTTTCAACGGGCCGTTGATTTCAATTGTATCTACTTGGTATCATTCTCTCTCTGTTGACACTCGTGCACAACGGTTTTATTATTTCATCGGATGTTCATTCTACAGTCGCTCTGCGGATGTCGTGGCTGCCCACCAATAACGTCATTAAAGCCTGTTCAATGCGAATACTTACTCATAGTTGATTCAGCAATGTCAATCAAAGCCAAATAATATTGCACTCTATTCAAGTTGTCATTCAATTTGGAATTATTTATTTATACCTGCATTTTGTGTTTACGAGGTTTTCCAACCAAAGTTAGTCCACTTTTTGGACGATATTTTTTTTTTTCGGCCATTGTGGTTGAATCGCCAAATATAGCGGGCATTCCATTCCAAATGGACCTGACACTCGACTTTCGGGATTCCATCCCCGATTTTTTATGTTATTGTCCAACCTGCAAACAGCAACCACAATTTTTATTGGATTTTTCTTTCAACAATTTTTATACTTGTGATTATTTATGATGGAAACATTGATGGCCGTTTTTCTAAAATCGGAAAATTTTTTCATGAATCCTGAATCTGATATCCATATATTTTTAAGCTTAAGCCTAAAGTGAGTCGGACCTCGGTTTTATTTTTTACAAATTTTTTTCAAAATGAAAATTGAAAAATTTTAGATGCCTAAGAATAATTTTACGGCAGGCTGAAATTTTTTTATATTTGTTAGGACTTTGAAGAATTTTCTTAGATATTTTTGGAGCATTTTTAAAGGAAATAAAAAATAAAAATAAAATTGAATGATACGTACGCATTTAAAAGGTTAACTAAAATTAAAAACGAAAATTTGAGACATATCTCATAATTTTCAAATGTGTATAAATTATGGCCTCCAATTTTTTCCTATAAATAATCATAAGTATTAAAATTATTTAAATAAATGTTATAAATTTTTTTAAAATACGTGTTATAAAAATTGTTTAAATAAATGTTATAAAAATTTTCAAAATAAATATTATAAAAATTGTTTGAATAAATGTTATTAAATTTTTTATAATAAATGTTATTAAAATTGTTTAAATAAATGTTATAAAAATAGTTTAAATAAATATTATAAAAATAGTTTAAATAAATGTTATACAAATTGTGGTTGCTGTTTATAGGTAGAGCGATAAAATAAAAAAGCGGGGATGAAATGTAATGTTGGATAAATTGAATAAACTATTTCTCGGGCGCGATAATTAAAAATATTAGTTTCAACGATTAATCGAACAGCGAACCTCCTAATTCTCGTTAATCTAACAATCTAAAATAATGCAAAAAGATTGGTTGGACATGAATATAAGCCTATCGATTTAAGAGCCACTTAAAAAAACTGCGGGCTGCTTCCTTTTTTAAATGTCTGTCTATCTGGGACATTCGTTGAAACGCGAAGACAGTCAGTGGTGGTTAATGCAACAAGAGCAACTCTCCCACGAGAACCGAAATTGGCCCGAATTTTTTCTATAAATGTATAGGGAAAATTAGGCCGCGATGTAGTAGTGTTTTCAGGGCAATTCTGGATTCTGGCGTGGGGCCAAACCTCTTTGAAATCCGGTGCGGGCGGGAACTCCTGCTTGCCGCAACGTTGGCCAGCCTGCGCACTGACACACCCGCTCGACGTTTTATCTTCTTCGCTTTCCGTATTCTTTTTTTTTTTTTTTTTGTATATTTTATGCACAAGTCAACTTCTTCCCTCGGGCATGTAAACTTCTCTCTTGAAGGACATTTTCATGCTAGGTAGTATTTAATACGATAGAAGAAAAACGATTGATAAAGGATCTGGAAAAACCGAGTACGATAAAAGCATGCAATAAATATTTGAGGACTTTTTGAAAAATATATAAACTAAGGGATCTAAGTCAAGTATCAAAAGTCATAAGAAAATGGAAAATCTGTAAATGATACGCTCCTTGAAAAAAATTTTTAATTTAAATATACCCAAGTAAAAAAATTATATGAAGATTGTATAAAAATTATATTATATTAGAAGAATATCGAATATACTTTTCGATATTCTCATGAGTATAATTTTTTTTTCCATGGGAGCAACTTGGAAAAAATGAAAACGATTTCAGTTGTTCAAAATGTAAGAAAAACTAGACACTGAAGAAAAAATAAATTTTTACAAAACGTAATCGTTGATGATGTTGAACTTTTTTTACTTATTTAAGGAATACTTCGTTTTTGCTGAGGGAAGACGGAGAAATCCGAGCCATGACGTTATATATCACATTTCTCGTTGGAAGTATATTTGGCTTAAAAAAAATTTTCGATAGCAAGAATATCGAAAAGTATTTTCCGAGTATAATTTTTTTTTCATGGGGGCAGCTCGGAAATAATGAAAACAATTTTTGATGTTCAGTGTGAAAAAAAACTAAAAACTGGAAAAAAAAAATTTATAAAAAATACTCGTTGATGATGTTGAAGACTCTAACTTATTTAAGGGATACTTCGTTTTCGCTAAAGAAAAACGGAGAAATCCAAGCCTTGACGTTTATTGTCAGAAGAATATCGAAAATACTTTTCTTCTTCTGAGTATAATTTTTTTTTCCATGGGGGCAACTTGAAAAAAATGAAAACAATTTTTGTGTCCAGTGTGAAAAAAAAAAACTAAAAACTGGAAAAGAATTTTTAATAAAAAATACTCGTTGATGATGTTGAAGACTCTAACTTATTTAAGGAATACTTCGTTTTCGCTAAACAAAAACGGAGAAATCCGAGCCTTGACGTTCATTGTCAGGAGAATATCGAAAATACTTTTCGATGTTCTTCTGAGTATAATTTTTTTTTTCCATGGGGGCAACTTGGAAAAAATGAAAACAATTTTTGTATCCAGTGTGAAAAAAAAACAAACTAAAAACTGGAAAAGAATTTTTTATGAAAAATACTCGTTGATGATGTTGAAGACTCTAACTTATTTAAGGAATACTTCGTTTTCGCTAAGGGAAGACGGAGAAATCCGAGGCTTGACATTTATTGTCCACTGTCTGTCCGGCCTGTCTACGTCAGACTCGTAATGCGACGTTGCATAAGATTCCAGCTGAAGCGACCGAGAACAATAGGACCGGAAGATGAACGCGAGGAGACGTAGTGGAAAAGCTGTGGAAAAGAACAGAGGCGAAAAATCCTCGTTTCTCGTTTCGGTAACTGTCCGGCGAGTGCTTCTGAGATAAACTATATAATCCAGCTTTCAGAGCTTTCGTCTTTTCGCTTTGCAAATGGTCTACTTTACGAAGTCTTAGTAACTGAGTATTTCGTTGTTATGCCATTGTTTCTGAGTACAATTTACTGTATTGTGCAAATACTTATTGAAAAGAGTAGACCAACCTGTGAATGGACAGTTAAGCAGACGTAAAAATCCAGTGAATGAACTCTTTTTATGCTGGTGCTCTAATGGACAGTGTCCATTCATTGGCCCCGTCTATTCAGTGGCTTCTTCGTCCTTTGTAGCTGTCGCTCACAAGAGAAATTATTTTTTAATTATTTAAACTAGAAACAAATACTATAATAATTGCAGACCTTATTCAAGGATAATGAACATTGGACGGGAATTCAAGGAATGGGTGAAAAATGAAACGAAGAATATCTTGAAGGTACTGAAAACATTGGTTCTGTAAATTATTTATGAATTAATTGGTGAACAACAAATTTTTAAACATTTCTAAAGAATTTATTTCGCACTCGATTAAATGCATTTTTTTAAATTTCGTTTCTAATAACGGTGTACAATCTTGAAGAAAACGTTTTTAAATGTCATCCGTTTCAAATTCAGACATAATATTTTTCGCGCTTTTTATCGTATTATAGAAGACTTTTTTCATTTCTTCAAATTTTTATTTATTTTTTAACGAAAAACTGTCGAATAAATGAACAAAATTCGACACTTTTTGTTCAAAAAGCTGCTATTTCGTAATTTTTATTTAAAAAAAAAATTCACAGCAAGATAGCGATTTTTTATTTTTTTATTCTCAGATAATATTTACGATCACATTCGGAATTATTTCCGAGAATTAAAAAATCATGGACAAAAAATGTTTTAAACGTTTCAAAATTCATTTTTGTTTTTTAGGAATGCTATGATTTAACATAAAAAAGCCAGTCTGATTAGCGTATTTTAACCATCAAAACTGGAATTGCGAAAATCGGTCATTTTTTGTCCAGTTTACACAGTGATGATTCCTCAATCGATTTCTATTTACGTTTTTACAGTTTAGCTCATAGGCGAACTTTTCGACTTTTTCTTCGTATCGCAATCTATTCAAAAATTTTATCTGACTTCAATCTTAAGGCACACTTAGGCTATATATGATGTAATGCACAATATACGTCCTCCTGACAAGAATAAAATTGAGCTTTATTTTCCAGTGATTGCTGGCCAAACTGTCGTAAGACCAGACACGATAAATCTCAGGTCGAGAGATCCACTTGTCGCCTAGGAATAGAGAAAATATAATCTGACTCGTCGGTTTTGAACGCGTTACTTATCGAAGGTGTGACATTTCTGCCCCGGTGAGATTACTCAGGATGACGTTATCCGAAAAATACGTAGTCCACTGTCAGGATTAGAATAAAATCGTAGCGTGATAGGCGCTGGCGAGATGTCAAAAAAAAGCAGCGAAAAAAACCCCGTTTACCCGGACTCGAATCGGGCGTTCTCTAGCTTACGAATTTCTCCACTGGAAAGTATCGTGAATGACTTTCAGAGGCATCGATCTGTAGTGTCCAACTTATATGTACATCAATGTACTTATATGTACATCAATGTACTTATATGTACATTAATGTACTTATATGTACATTAATGAACTTATATGTACATTAATGTATATGTACATTTGGGTCTGTCAAAAAAAATCTATATTTTTTTTTGCTCTTCATCCAAATATCGTATAGAATACGTCTTAATGAAGATGCTGTCAAAAGAGCTCATAATTCGAATTCGAAGAGGTCCGTCATAGCGTTTGAAGTTTTCCCATTTAAATAATACAGAAAAGTGATTTTTTTTACATTCTTTATCCCTGCAACCTAAATTTTTTTTTTTTTTCATTAAATCAATGACTACATCCTGATTTAATGGTCCCTGTTGTTTAACCGACATTCATAATAATGACGGTCAAAATACCGAACGATTAAAATACCGATAAATTACATTCCCGGTAAATGAATATACCGACAGTTTAAAATCCCGATAGAAATAAAATATGATTGTTTGTTCGAATACGTATTTGTAAGACTTTTCAAACCTACTTCGACGATCAATCGTATGTTATCGGCAATAATCGTTTATACCGAATTGGGTCGGTATAACCAACGAAACCGTTGGTTATACCGACGTTATTTTGACCGTCGGGATTGTAATTGTCGGTGAAATGGACGGCATCCCTGCGGATCATATCCAACCAAGATTTTGAAAGATTTATCTTTTATGCATTCCGAATACCATTATCCGTGGACGAAGAAAATCCACGATGAGTTAATCCTACCCGGTAAAACCTAGTTTCCTTGGTAATGTCACTCGAAACGAGTACTATCCGTCAGGAGTGACTTTTCAGTTCATTGTAAAGCCTTTTCCCTGACGGGAGTAACCGGAAACCCTACGGTCGGCGCATTAGTAGGAAGTAGCAACACATTTTATGAAAGTCTGAGAAGCCTTCTCGCAGCGTAGTCCTGATGGTATATTGTAGTCTCCATAGTCCATATAGTCGGAAGAGGCCAGTAGCAACCTTGGATGTCCGATCCTCGCCAGCCGGAATTAAATTCTGGGCCGTCGGTTCGTTATCCAGCGAACGTGTCTCGCGTTCGTTGCGAAAGTACATCCCTCTTTCCTTCCCAAGCTTTTCCCCGTTCGCTTACTCGCCTGCCACCAACAGCAGAACCGGTCCGCCCACCTTTCGCTTCCCCGACGATACAGAATCTACTATGCTATCCGGTATGTCCGAGTACCTCGGCTATTTCGTGCCTTTACCTCTTTCTCTCACACCCATTGTGCCCTGATTCTTCGTGTATCGAAGTTATCTTGTGTACCTCTATATTCACTATCCTCGAGCAGACAATATACCCAAGGGAAATGGAATGGTCGGTCTTCACTCAACCCTTTTTTCTGCTGCATCGAAAAGCCTTCCATAGGTTAGGTATATCGTTGATTTGGGGAAAAAAAAAATTTTTGCGAAAAATATTATTTTCTAAGAAAGTTGAAGGGTCAGATAATATTTTTGGAGCATCTAGATAACATCTTATTTTATTCGTGGAGCAGGAGGAAATGTTAGGTATATCGTTGGTTTGGGAAAAAGAAACTTTATGCGAAAAATATTATTTTCTAAGAAAGTGGAAGGGTCAGATATCGGAATTTTGAGCTGTGATGGAAGAAGTGATAGTGAAGTCAATGAAAAAAAAACATTGTTGAGATACATGAGTTTCAGCCTTTTTATCGAATGATATTAAATTCAATGAAAAGTAGTCACATTCAATCAAACAAATAGTCTCTGATTTTTCCATTGATTTTACTAAAGTGACACTTCTCTCACCTCAGAAATTTGAGACCTTTTATTTCCCAAACTACTCGGCAGATAAAGCTCAAATTTGGAGACAATCTGCTCAAGTACTGCACAAATGGGCTGACGTGCGGGTTCCCTGAAACTCAAAGCCGTTTGTTCGGGAGAACCGGAAAACGAAAAAAAAGTGAGGTTAGGTGCGAGAAAGACAGCTCCATAGGTGTTTAACGTTGGCGGATGAAATTTTCTTTCTGCCACCAAGTGTATCTTTTCAATGAATCAAGAAGACCGTTCCTTTGAACCAATGAAAACTTTTTTTTATTACAACAAAACTGATTATTCATTGAATGCTAACTAAGTAAATGTTTTTTCACAGGCAATGAAAAGTTCTCTTTAAAATTTGAGTACACTACATCATCGGAACCGAAAAAACATTTCTTCGTAATCCAAAAAAGCAAAATCTCCACCTCTCATTTATTTGGCCTGAATGAGATCTTTTCTCTCGATATGAGAAAAGAATTTCTAATGCCTAATACACCGATGAAAATAAATAACTCAGGCTTTTGACTTGCTCTTACCGCTCCTCATTTCTTGCATGATTTTCTTCTCCAGAATTTTCACCAACTCCTTCAACATGCATTTGCCTGTTCTTCCGGCTCCACTTGCAGTAACTTCTTGTAACTTTATTGGCAAAAATGAATATTCATATCGCGTGGTGAGTAGAGCGAGGTTCAGACGCATTCGCAACTCCTTGATGCTCTCGTCGCGGTCAAGCTCTAGAACTAATGTTGAAACTCATAGCGGTACTATAAGTTGCAGGTGGTATAAAGTTTTATGAGAACTTTAAAGTTACTCTGCTTAAGAGGTGATCCCTTTTTTTATCGCTTTTTCCCGATTTTCTAGTGAAAAAACTATACGATGAATCAATGCAAAACTTGGCATGTAAATTCATTGAATACTTATTTATGCACAAAAAAATTTAAAACAATTTCCCCGCACAAATATACCCCCCACTCCAATCGATCGACGATAATCAAAAACTGCTCATGTGTTATCAATTATTTCGATTCTAAAACCCAAAATTGTTTGTAAATTTATACTTTTTGAATACTTTTTGCAGAGATAATTATGGTATTGGTCACTATGAGTGACAACTATTTGTTTTTACTTTAATCAATTTTGTTATCGGTGCCACAATTACCAAATAATAACCATAACTATTTATATAGTTTCCATGCCTATAAAAATAGTTGCATGTCCAAAAAATTCATAGTTGTCACTAAAGTGACAACCATGAATTTACATAAATAATTGACTTCACTACTACGATTTCTTTGATTGTATTTATTTATTTTTATTGTATTTCATGCAGCACATAAACGTTTGAAATCTTTTTGGACGTCGTAGTAAATACGACTGTACAAGGTATTAACAACACATCGGCATTTAATCAATGCAAATGACCACATGTAATTGCCGGGCTCCAAAGCAGCGCTCAACCTATCCAATCCCCTATTCCGTTTTGCTTAACCCTGTTAAATGTCGGGTATTTGGGTGTATGGTGTAAGCTCTCCCATTTCCTATTCTCTTTTCATGGATATGTAACAGTTTGGTTGCTGCAATCTGAAAATTAACTGAGGTGGTAACTGACTATCGTCGACTAATCCGCGGAGAATCCAGTTTCTATGCATATTGATATATCCATGAATTTTCCACAATGTGAAAGCTGTGAATTTGTCTCAACTTTATGTTTCTCAGTGCATTTTATTCGTCGTATTATTTAATGTGTCTTCTCTGTTCGTAGTTGCAGTCCATCATTAATTAATATGTATATCATACATGTTTAGGTGTGTCGCAAAAAAGGCTGTAAAGTAGAAGTTTGCAAATTAATTCCTCGTTATTGTTGGATTTTTGCAAACTAATTCCTCGTTATTGTTGGATTTTTGCAAATTAATTTCTCGTTATTGTTGGATTTTTGCAAATTAATTCCTCGTTATTGTTGGATTTTTGCAAATTAATTTCTCGTTATTGTTGGATTATTGCAAAGTAATTTCTCGTTATTGTTCGATTTTTGCAAGACTACCTCTATGAGGAAGTATGTTAATCTATTTTGGCTTCCTCATAGATGACGCTTCGTAAAAATCCATCGATAATGAGGAAGCGATTCGCAAAGTTCCACTTTACAGCCTCTTTTGGAAAAAATTTTAAATGACATTATTTTTCAACCCCTAGACAGATTCTTGCCAGATTCGAACTGATGTTTAGTCTAATTACACTTTACTTGCGTACCAAATTTAAGTCAGATATCTTGAAAATTGCTTAAGTTAAAACGACAAAACTAATTTTTCGAAAAATTCAAAATGTCATCATTTTCTAACGCCTCGACGGATTCACACCAAATTCCAACTCATCTTTTGTTAACTCACACTTTGATTGTGTACCAAATTTAGGCCCGATATCTTGAAAATTGCGGAAGTTGGAGCACGAACGAAAATTTTCAAAATGCCGAATTTCGTAATTTTCAAAATTTCCAAATGAAAAAAATTTATACGTATTCAAGAAAATTAACGAATCATTTTCATAAAAAAACAAAGTTGGGATGCTGAAAAATTTTTTGAACAACTTTTTATTTCAACAATTTGTCAGTAACATGTTAGAATAATGATAATGCAAAATTGATCTTTAGTACCTTTAATGTGCATGATTTTTTTTTTTTATATAATCGAGAAGTGTTTGTAATTCTCTCTCATTTTTCTCGAATTTATGCGAAATGATTACCGGGCGCAAAGACTACCTTAAGGTGATATTGGTATATTCTGCCTCACCTAATCTGTCGAACGAGGTTGACAAGGGTCATGTTACTCTTGTCTGATGCGTTATTGTTGTTGTGAACTTTTGATATATTTTATAAAGCGCTTTATATATTGGGCACCCCTATTTTCAAGGAGTGTGAGAAATAATGCATTATTCTATCTCCCTTCTTGTCGCATAGACGGTGGGTAGTCGTTTTATTATTAATGATCGAGTAAGGGTATCAAAAGATCACATCCCTCGATGGTATGACAAATTTACCATCTACGAGAATCGATAAACCAGGCTTGAAGAACTTTACAGCACAGCGTTGAACAGTTCATTGGGTTTTATCCGCTGGTACACAGCTGCATCTCAAGCCGTATACAAGCGCGGTATCTGCTTTCCCTGCTTTCCCTGCTTAACCGCTTGATGCTTACCGGAGTTAAGCTCCAGCGGTTGTTGAATTCCGCTCACCCGAAAGAACTGAATATTTTAAAAGATACTACCATCATCTTGACTCTCAATTTTATATTCTAGACTTAAGATGGTTCGCCAGTAAAATTGTAAATACACAGAAAAATCTAAAATAATTACCGCGTTTTTAAATATTCATAACAAATTCACATGAATTTTTTGGGAATTTTCGTCTACATCGTTTACACAAAATAAATTCTTTTAGGCATACATTTTAACATGGGCTCTTATGGCATATTTACGAATAAAAAAAAATTCAGAAAATTGAAAAAAAAATTTACATTGAAACAAAAGATTTAATTCCATCAAATACTTAAAAATTCAACGATGTAGAAATTTCTTCAATTATTACTATTTTTTCAAATTCGTAAATATGCCATAAGAGCCCATGTTAAAATGGATGCATGAAAAAATTAATTTTACATTTGAATCTCATTGAGGAGATTCGATATAAATCGACAATCCAAAATATCAGCTTAAAATTTATTATGCAACGCTGTGTGAGAAGTGCCAAGTCCTCACAAGTGCGAGAAATCGCACTTCTCGCACTCGTGAAACAATAGTATATTACGATACGAGTGCGATAAAACTTTTTCTGACGAGGGTGAGTTTGCAGGACGAGCTGAAGGTGAGTGTTGTAATCAGACGAGTTGAGAAAAAGTTTCTCACACGAGTTGTATAAAATTGTATACGAAATGCGTGCGAGAAACTTTTTCTCATCTCGTTAGATTGCAGCAATTACCTTGAATTTTTTTTTCTCGCACTCGTATCGTAATACACTATTATGCAACTCCGTGCGAGAAGTGCTTAATTCTAACACGCTTCGCTTCGAGTGCGAGAAACCTCACTTCTCACACGCGTTAAATCAAATTGTATACGAAACTCGTGCATTATATTTATATTTATAAAATGGCCAAAAAACACACAGACGTAAAAAATTCTTTATTCTTTGCGAAGAACAGAAGATAAAAAAAGTTGTGACTTCAGAAAGTAATTCCGTCGCTAAAAAAAAAAAACATCAACTAATGTCAAACAAATAATTGAAAATTTGTCTTATATAGCCTTTGGCGGTATTAAGAAAAGCTGGATTATCCCGCGACGAACATCTTCTCATACAGAAGAGACTTATGCTAGTTTAAAAGAGGGAAAGATACTCAGGCAAAAGGGAACAGAAAATAAGGTATGGAGGAAGTCTTACCAAGTTTGCATTCCTGTCGCGCGGTACGATGAAAACGTCGTTTCTCTCAGAACAACTCTTGAATACAAATTATCATCCTGATGGAGATTCCACGTCCATATTATTAAAATGAATTCGCGCGATGCCGCGAAACCAAGCCCCTCGAGTTCGTTTGTACTTTTTAACCAACTTTTTTTTATCTCCCAATCTGCAATCATGAGCTTGACAAATTGTGCTTAAAAACGAAAATTTCTGTGTTTCAGATTTGTTCCGAACCATTGTTTCCTGAGATATAATACACAGGTGAGTAATTATTATCGTTAATATCAAATAAATAGTAATTGAAAAAAGGTATAAAATTTAATAACTGTAAGAAAGTCCATTTTCCAGAAGATCCCATTAACCCTTTGATTGCGAGTGACACACATATGGGGAAAAAAAAGTCGTGCCATTTTTGTGTCATGACATATATATGAACATTTGAAAAACAATCTATTTCTACTGCATCGATTCGATTGTCATTTGGTACATCATGGTTTTTGGGGTTGGACAGTTTTTTTCCCACAAAAAAATGGCACGAAAATATCATTTTCACGTCACTGCGAAAGGGTTATTCTAATTAATGTTTAATTTTTCGTTAAATGTACTCGCGTTATTTCGTTAGTCGGTCGATTTTCTAATATTTTTAGAATCATTTCTTAAATAAAAAAAAGAAGCATAAAAAGAAAATTTTGCCCACTTTGACTATAAGCTGTAAAATGTTTATTTTGAACAAAGTCCTTATCAGAATTTTTTTAGATACTTAGATAATGGCGTTCGATATCGCATTTAAAAAAATATTTACAAAATCATTGGCATAGAAAAAAAGTGCATTTTTATGTCTGTACCTTTTTTCAAGCCTGCAAAAAATTGCAAGCCGGAGTGGACGATTTTATTGAAATCAAAAAGATATTCCGTTGAAATCAATGACAACAAAATCAACCTACTTATTTTTTTGGCGTCAATGAATTTTTTTCCCGGTGTAATCAAGGTAGAAATCTGCCTGAATAGGCGTTGATTCGCTATTGATTAAATGTATCAATTAGTTGGAATATTTTTATTCCTTTTCTCTTAACGCTTCGAATCCATTTCTGGTCCCCACTTAATGTTCTTTAAGAGATTTCTATGCAAATAAATCTTATCAAACTTGGCGCGACGAAATCACCCTCTGTGTAAACCTTTCACTCCGACGGGTAATAATAATATCTTTCACCTCAATTATGTCCAACGCTGTGTGCTCAAGAGTGATAGCATATAGTTATGATATCGTTATGTACGAAGCTTTCCACCTGGTTTCGACCTAGGTCTCTTAGATTTTGTTCGCGTTTTCTATCTTATTTTATCGACCCAAAAAAAATCTAGAAATGTTTTATCGAAGTAGTTACAATTTTTTAAAATGAATATATTGTTTACCGAAATCGAAAAATCTGATATCAGATACAAAAAAATGTTAAGCGTAATGCCAGAGTGAACCGAAATTTGCTCCTTTTTTTCTGTCTCCAGAAAAAAATATTAAGATTTTTTTTTTTTTATATCAAAAGACATTTGAAGGTATTAAAATAATAATAAAAATGTATCGCCAGTTGTGGCTAGTATATTGAATGAAAGGAAAAATTGAAAATTCTTTTTATTGATTTTATGCCCAATATTATTGTGGATTTAATAATGTTTTGATATAAGATTTTTTCGAAGAACTGCATCACTTACAGAACTTATTTCTTATAAGACAACAAATTCATGATACATTTTGTTAATAAAAATTTCCAATCCTGCACTTAAATTGTTTAGTCAATTTTTTTCAACAGTATTTAAACACGATTAATATGCAATGAATTTTTTTTTTTTTTTTTTTTTTTCACGATTCCTTACAAATTGTAGGACTCACAGACATATGGAAAATTACAATGAAACAACTTGAATAAAAAAAAATTTAACAGCACCATCGACATACAAGAAGTAATTGGTTCGTCACTTCGATTCTTCCACATCGACGCTTCTCATGCGCGCCCCTCGCGGGCTACGATCCTATTACTGTCACTGATCCTCTTTCCTCTTGAGATGTTGGAGTACAACTACGATTCAAATACCTTAGGTTCTAAAAAGCTCGAATATCGACTTCAGTGTGGGTGCGACTCAATGTATTGAACATTTCAACAAAATTGAAGAAATCGTACTAACCTGACGAAAATCAGTGACGTAAATTAATATTTAAAAGGTCATATTTAAAATGACAAGCTGATTGAGAGAATGGACAAAAAAATGAGAGTAAGACAAATCTACGAATTAAGGAAGTTGAAGTGCTTCACATTGTTCAAATGGAAATTGTTTCCACTCTGGTGATTTTTTTCATGTTATCGATACATGAGCGCAAACATTCTGTAATTTTTTTGAGCAAAAAAATTACCTTTTTTGGTTAAAAAAATTACCTTTTTAGGTTAAAAAAATTACCTTTTTAGGTTAAAAAAATTACCTTTTGGGTTTAAAAAATTACCTTTTTTGGTTCAAAAAATTACATTTTTTTGTTAAAAAATAATCTCAATATTTTAAAGCGAAAAATCAATGTCATCGGGTCAACAAAATTATTCCAAAAAATTCCATTTCAAATTTCACATGAAACTGCAACTTTTATGCTGAGACCATTTTTTTCTACGACCATAATTCCAAATACTCTGTCTACAAAGATAAATCTTATTTTCCGTAATATCGGATTAAAAAATCTGAATAAATTAGAAAAGAGGTTCAAGTGGTACTAAAGTGTGTCCAATTATAGGACTTATCAGAAAGGTTAAAAAAAAATGAAACGTGGCAGAATTGATGGAGTCAAAATATCTCATACATTCAAGCGACAAATAACTAAGCGTTCAGTCGGCAGCGTGACAAAAAGTGCAAAAATAATCACAGTTGATCAATCTTGATACAAACGGCTCCTAATCTTCATTTTCTCCTAGAAAATCCCCTTGGAAATATCAAGAAATCAAAAGGTCTTCTTTGAGGAAGAGAAAGAGGGAAAACTTAATACGATGGTGGGTCTAAAAACTATCGGTAAGCGAAAAAGAGGGTGAAATTCCAGTGAATAGATAAAAGTGTCAGAGGCGAAAGAGCGGCAAAGCTTTCGTTACGTGTTGTCAATTCAGGCCCGGTTAGATTCTTATCGGAATAAATGCGACGGTTGGTATATGCGCCATCACCAACGCGTTCACTCATTTCCGGTGCGCTCGTCGAGCGAGTTATACCCTTCCCTGGGGGGTTGGTACCTTCCTCCACGTATATATGGGCCATTCCGTGCCAACTCGGCCTGTTTCTGACCCTGGACATCCTTTTTTTATCCTTGATTTTTTATGTTATTATTCTGCCTCTAAACAGCAACCACGATTTTTATTAAATTTTTTTTCAACAATTTTCATACTTCATGATTATTTATAACGAAACTAACGAAGGCCACTCAAAAAAATCTAAAGAAGTTCTCATAAATTCAGAATCAGGAAGCAATATTTTTAGGCTTCAAACTCTTGGACAAACGTTGTTTTTTTTGCGAATTCTTCTCAAAACGAAAATTAAAAAAAGTTGGGTACGTAAAATTTTTTTCGGCTTGAGAAATTGAGAAAAATCATTTCAGCGCAGTTTTTGTGAAAATGAATTTTGCTTTTATTATTCGTTTTGATACTTATGATTATTTATGACGAATATATTAAAGACTGTGATTTAAAAATCTGAAAAAATGAACAAGAATCGTGTATTCGAATTAAAATTTTTTTAGCCGTAATCGATAATGGCCGTGATATGTCTTCTATGTAGAAAAAAAGAATTGTTCAACATTTGAAGAAAACACGGTTTATTTATTTCATTTTTTTACTTTAATGAAAAAAAAATAGTTTCAAAACAATCTGAAAAAATTCTCCAAAGACATATACGCAAATGTTCAAGCGATATCTTGCAGTAAAAGTTTGCCTACGCATCTAACATTTTTCAATTTTTGTTTCGAAAAAAAATTCTTAAAAAATAGGAGCGAGTTCCGCTCTATTTTGGGTCTAAGCTTTGAAATATTGATATCTGATACAGAATTTATGAGAATTTTTCCAGAATTTAAAAAAATGTTCTTTAATATTTCGTTATAAATAATCATAAGTATATAAAAAAAAATCTAATAAAAATTGTAGTTGCTGCTCAAAGATAGAACAATAACAAAAAAAATTGGGGATAAAATCCAAAAAAAGTCGAGGTTCAGACTCAGTTAGCGTGGAATGCCCCATGTATAAATACATATATACAAACCTACTGTACTGTACATATCGAGTTTATAAGATCCAGCACGTTGAGCCCATGACTACTCCCTTTGAGAAAAGTTGAGGAGAAACGATCGCACGACATTCGTGCATCGGGTTCAAAGGGAGAAAAGCGAAGGCAACGGGAAGATTCGAGAAAAGTTTGTTTACCTCGACGACCCCCGAGGGATAGCGAGGAGTAAAGTCTTTGCGGAAGAGTAAAATAAAAAAAAACATAGACTGGTGTACAAACGTTACAAAAGACGTGTTTGTTTTTCAGTTTACTTGTTAATATTTTATCACGTTTCCTCTTCTGCTGAGATTGATAGATACTTTTGACTCTTCGTGGTCCTGTAAAGACAATGGTCGAAGTCAATGTCAGACATGGACATATTGCCTCTTTCACCCTCCAAAGCAAAAGTCGTGTCAAAGATTCTGGCTGAGCTGAAGGAGGTTCTTCAGTTGAATTGAAAATGCACAGAAAAATCTGTAATAATTACCGCGTGTTAAATAATTCATAACGAACTCACATGAATTTTTTGGGAATTTTCTTCTACATCGTTTACACAAAATTAATTTTTTTATGCATGCATTTTAACATTGGCTCTTATGGCATATTTACGAATTAAAAAAAAATAATAATTGAAATTTTTTTTACATCGCTGATTTTTTAAGTATTTGTTGGAATTAATCCTTTTTTTTGCGATGTAAATTTTTTAAATATTTTTTCAATTTTTTTTCAATTCGTAAATATGCCATAAGAGTCCATGTTAAAATGTATGCATAAAAAAATTAATTTTGTGTAAACGATGTAGACGAAAATTCCCAAAAAATTCATGTGAGTTTGTTATGAATTATTAAAAACGCGGTAATTATTTTAGATTTTTCTGTGCATTTTCGATTTTACTGACGAACTTACTTAAGGGAACCCAGTCACTTAAAAAAAGTCATAAAAAAATTCTTTGAATGATACCCTTCTTTCAAAATGTTTTAAATCTAATAATCCATTACGTCACAAGGGAGGAAAGTGCCAGATTTCGAAACGTGAAAATCATCTCCCTTCCGTGTAGCCTACCATTATTTTTTTCCACCTCCGTTGAAATTATTATTCATATGATTAATATTTTATTTATTTACGGATCCCTCCTTTACATATGTAATTACGCTATCTGATTCGAAAACACGAGATCAGAATTTCTTACTATATATACATACAATCTTTTTTTCAAAACAAATAATTAAAATCAAAAACTATACAATGCGATTCAAGAGATCCTAACATTTTTAACGGATGTCACTTATTAACAACGACTTATTGGGTTCATTTAATTGGACACTTGGGTTTTAGAGTGCAATCGATATGATCGTTGCTCCTGGGAATTATTTCAGTATAGTTGGTACTATTCTACTATATTTTTTCTCAGTGTTAGGTTTGAAGGTAAAATTTTTTAGACGAAGGGCATCATTTGAAGAATTTTTTTTCTAATATCTGGGTCCCCTGAATCATCAAAGGCTTTTTAATCTGCGATTTCCAATCAAAAGTTCGGTATAGGACAAGGAGTAAATCACACAGGCCATTGATGTAGTGTAAAATCGGGCGTTGGTATCACTGTGTAAGTATGAACAAAGCTGTATTCCCTTGGTGTACCATAAGTACACCTTCTAGAGTTAGCTATGTACTCTCAACTTTTGCAACAGTATTAGGTATATTATATGGCATATAGTGCACCAGAGAAGCCTTTCTATCTCATTCGCTCGAAGTAATCCACAACGAATAAGTACCAGGTTCGCCAGTTTCTTAAAGCTCTTGAGACACGTTCGAACCTTCGTTGGAGCTTCGTTAGTCTCTTACCCGCTTGGGCATCCGAGCTGACTTGTCTTTTTTTTTTTTTATTCTTTCCTCTTCATCTTAACTACCGCTGGCACACGATGAGAGAGTTAAGACACTAAGCCACAGAAGAGAATAATGTCAAATATATATTTTTGGATTTAACCGTATCTACGGATTTCTTCAATTTATCTTTTTTTTATTTATTTATTGTGAAACAGAATTAAACCGACGGAATTGTTTCTATTGTTTTTTAGTTTCTTTAATACAACTTTGGTATCGTTTCGAATTGGATTAGTTCGCTCAGACATGGTTACTAGATAAATTAAAAAGGGCAGCATCCAACGGATAAAAGGTAACCGCGGCTAGGATTCCAATTGGGAGTTGCGGTTACTCGGAGAAAAGGAATGAGCTCCGGAAACCAAATAATAACTTGAGACTACCATTCGATTTGCTAATAGGTTTGCAATTCGACTTGGGTACACTGAAAAAGACTTGGTTGGATCAACCAAGACTATATATGCGCCAACTGAGATAATTGTCAGAGCAACCGAGTTATTGGTTGGCTAACCGAGTTATTGGTTGGCTGACCACGTTATTGGTTGGTTAACCGAGTTATTGTTTGGCTAATCAAGTTATTGGTTGGCTGTCCAAGTTATTGATTGGCTGTCCAAGTTATTGGTTGGCTAACCGAGTTATTAGTTGGCTAACCGAGTTATTGGTTGGCTGACCACGTTATTGGTTGGCTAACCGAGTTATTGTTTGGCTAACCGATTTATTGGTTGGCTAACCGATTTATTGGTTGGCTAACCGATTTATTGGTTGGCTAACCAAGTTATCTGTTGGCTAACCAAGTTATCGGTTGGCTAACCAAGTTATCGGTTGGCTAACCAAGTTATCCGTTGGCTAACCAAGTTGTCTGTTGGCTAACCAAGTCATGTTAGTACTGTATTTAATTTTCCACAAACAACAAAATATTTTGTTGACGGTACATAATATCTATTCGAACGTATAGACCCGTCCGATTTTGTTGAAGCAAACAAAATTTTGTTGGTTCAACAGAATTTTTTTTCCAGTGCACTAGATCTCAGTATATGAATTAGAAAGACCTCGAACTTGTACGAAAAAATAACGCCCAAAAAGGATTCTGGAAATATAAATGGTAAGAAAGTGTGTATTGAATTCTTTCGAGTCTTTGGAAAAATCTGAAGAAAGTATCGAAAGAGTGTCACTCACAACCACGGGAAACTTCCTCTTGAGTGGTCCCGTAACCAATGTCAGAGAATGAGGGTAACAAAATCGAACGGGCGCTTGCAAGTTTTGGCACGTGGAGTAAAGTAAGTAGGTGTGGCAGGGGCAGTTGTCAGACGCGCCAGAAATAGTGCCAGGTGAAGCCAGTTGCGCCTCTAACCGAGTGGTCAGCGCCCGAGATTGCAATGCCTTTTGGAAGTGGTTGAACTCTTCAAGATTCCGTAGCACCGAAGCTAGTTGTAGAAAGAGGTTTCCGAGTTCGGATTGATTGCACAAAGTGTGAAGTGCACAAGCAATTTGATTAACGAACACCATCGCGTTTCTCTGGCTATTCCAGCGGATCGGTTTTACCTTAACCTATCGATTTCTTCATTCTACGGATAATGAATTCGTGATTCAATAAAAAAATCGAAACTGCTGTGCACGTCGCTGTTAGGCTACAAGTGTATGAAACCCCAACGCTCTTGATAGGGTCATTTTGTATTAAATGCTATAACATCACCCTATCGTGCGTAAAACCATTAGTTTCCGACCTCGTGAAATAAATTCCGTGCGGTACTTAACAACAATATTGTTGTGGTAACATGTGTAGAAAATTGTAGCCAATTCTGGGTTTGAAGCTGATTCTGGTCAGTACGAAATGTCTTAGAAACCGAAAAAGTGGTTTCTGGTGAAAAAATCGGTTTTCTGAGGTGAATACCAAAAAAAGCTAGAGTATCAAATTAAAGTTCGAGAACCTTCCAATGAAATAAGTTGTTTCGGAAGGAGACTAAAATTGCCATCTTCATGTGAAATGAAGATGGCGATTGAACCATCTTCAATCTTCATGTTCGAATGAAGATGGTTCATTTGCGAACTCTACCGCTACGTATTTATGTAAATGTGACGGTAGTTGATAGATCCGCAGTGGGAATAGAATAAAACGCCCATAGGGCTCCATATAGTCGTGATCCGGAGCTAAACCGAGATTCGTGGTGCGTCAGATGTCGAATAGAAGCGAATTGACAAAAACAATTGACCCTTTCTGAGATGGGGCCGTAATCCTGGAAAAATATCGCCAGAATGTACATGGTTTTTTTTCGTGGGTTTTTTATCCGTCCATCGGCCGTGGCAACCTTATACCATTTTGATATAAAGTGACCTGATAGCATATATTCGCATTACTTCCACAAAAACTTTTGTCCCACAGTTTCACTCGGAAATTCCAAAAAAATTTCTCGAAGTGCTACTGCGGTTCTCATTGCCGCCTCTCTATAGCTTTATTACTCTATCACGAATCCTACAAATGAAGATGGTTCATTTGCGAAGTCTACCGCTACGTATTTATGTAAATACGACGGTAGTAGATATGTGGGCTGTGGGAATAGAATAAAACGCCCACAGGGCGTCCCTATAGTCGTGATTCGGAGCTAAGCCGACCTTCTTGGTGCATCAGATGTCGAATAGAAGCGAGTTGACAAAAAAAATTGGCCCTATCTAAGATGGGGCCGTCGTGAATCCCGAAAAAATGCCTCTGGAACAAAACCCCCACAGCTAAAGCGGACATGAAACCTCCGGGAATGTACCGGGTTTTTTTCTTCCGTGGGTTTTTCATCCGTCCATCGGCCGTGGCAACTTCATACCATTTGATATAAAATGACCTGATAGCATATATTCGCATTACTTCGACAAAAACTTTTGTCCCACAGTTTCACTCGGAAATTCCAAAAAAAGTTCTCGAAGTGCTACTGCGGTTCTCATTGCCGCCTCTCTATAGCTTTATTACTCTATCACGAATCCTACAAATGAAGATGGTTCATTTGCGAAGTCTACCGCTACGTATTTATGTAAATACAACGGTAGTAGATATGTGCGCTGTGGGAATAGAATAAAACGCCCACAGGGCGTCCCTATAGTTGTGATTCGGAGCTAAGCCGACAGTCTTGGTACATCGGATGTCGAATAGAAGCGAGTTGACAAAAAAAATTGGCCCCATCTAAGATGGGGCCGTCGTGAATCCCGAAAAAATGCCTCTGGAACAAAACCCCCACAGCTAAAGCGGACATGAAACCTCCGGGAATGTACCGGGTTTTTTTCTTCCGTGGGTTTTTCATCCGTCCATCGGCCGTGGCAACTTCATACCACTCGATATGAAGTGACCTGATAGCATATATTCGCATTACTTCCACAAAAACTTTTGTCCCACAGTTTCACTCGGAAATTCAAAAAAAAGTTCTCGAAGTGCTACTGCGGTTCTCATTGCCGCCTCTCTATAGCTTTATTACTCTATCACGAATCCTACAAATGAAGATGGTTCATTTGCGAAGTCTACCGCTACGTATTTATGTAAATACAACGGTAGTAGATATGTGCGCTGTGGGAATAGAATAAAACGCCCACAGGGCGTCCCTATAGTCGTGATTCGGAGCTAAACTGAGATTCTTGGTGAGTCAGATGTCGAGGCGGAGGGAGTGCCTCTATGTCCCGCGAGGTCGTCTGGTAGAAGGCAGTACAGAAGGCAAATGCGCGGGACTGGGTGAAAATCCGATGTAGAGGTGTCTCAAAACCGTCGTCACTCGGCCAACATGCAAATCCTTGGATGGCACTAGCAGCGATGGGGGGTAAGGAGAAATACTAGAGACGCTAGAGTTTATCCATATTAATGCTTCCAATTAAGCTTTAGACACCAGGGTTTCTCTCTCGTCACTACGCGTCCTTTGCCTCCTCCAACTTCGTCTTCGTCTTCTACCCGCGCGCTACTTCATGTTCATGCACGGCTCTAGTAGACATAGGTATTATCTTTGCATGTATTTGGGGATATAAGGTACGTCCGTATAACTATGTATACTTGCATGGTAAATAGAAGTGAACAAGCGCGTTGTACAACTTCGATGTAGTCGTGGCCACTCCATGTTCACTGTCCTCAGCTCTACACGATGAATGACGTACGTTTGTTAGGCTGAAGTTTACATTACAATAACGGACACGAAGACGATCACAAAGTCTAACGTCATACGAATACTTAATCACACAGCTTTCGTTCTTGAAGATATTCGCCACCTTGTTCGTGGCTATCGGTTGAACCCTCGGATTTTGAAAACGATTGCTTTACACTGTTAGAAATTATTGGAAGTTTTTATTCATAAATTCGTCATCGGAATTTAATAAACAACTTTGGTATAGAATTCATGTACTTTTACAGTAAAATTAAAGCAAATTATGAAAATTTCTGTAAAATTAATGTAAATGATTGAATATACTGTACCATACATTAATTTCACATTACACTTGTATACCAAATTCCATAGTTCATGAAGAAAAACTTTCAGCAAAAGTACACTAAATTTCAAGGACATTTTACAGTGTATAAGTCTAATAATCTTTTCCTGCATATCAAAATATGGAATCGAATTTATACTAACTTTTGTATACTAAGCATTGAAAAAATTCCTGGTATACAACGTGATGATAATGATTCGTTGCACCGGATATCAGACTACTATCAGAGCATTATTGATAACATTGGTGGGTTGAGTTAGTAAGGCGTAGAATTTTAGCATTTCCAAGTCGCGATGTTGGGCAAGGACCTGTTGATGTCCGTATTATACATGAGTGTCCACGAAAATTAGTAGTGACCTCTAGTCCATAGCGTCGGAAGGTCACGGGATCGATTCCCGGTGAAAAATAAAAACACGGATGCGATGAAGCTCCAGATGTATACATGAGACACACGGAGGTCACTGTGAGGGTCACTTGTATACGGCTGTAGTCTGTGTTTACATTCTCGACGAAAATCTTGACGTAGATCCGGTTTCGTGTGGCGAACTTGAGACCGGCTGTATCGCCAGAGGTCATTCTGGAGATTCCCTCTGTCCTCTGGGTTCTGCTCAGAAGCGAATGCGATACGGAAGGGGAAGTCGGCTCGGGAACTGATCCGGGTAATGCAAAGGGGTGAGGGTCAAAATAGCGAATGATCCAAATAGCGAATGGCTAAATGAGAGAATTAAAAAATAAGGAACGTCTAAATATAGAATAGCCATCATTATGGAATTCGCTGGTTTAGCCATTCGCTATTTTTAGCATTCTCCATTTTGACTTCCGTCTTATTAAAATGCTATTGGAATTGCGAATGGCTGAAATAGCGAATTAAAAAATAAGGAAGGTTTAAATATAGAATAACCATCATTATGAAATTCGCTGTTTTAGCCATTCGCTATTTTTAGCATTCTCCATTTTGACTTTCATCTTATTAAAATGCAATCAAAATTGCGAATGACTGAAATAGCGCATTGAAAAATAAGGAACGTCTAAATATAGAATAACCATCATTATGAAATTCGCTGTTTCAGCCATTCGCTATTTTTACCATTCCCCAAAAAAAAAAAAAAAAAACCTGGGCCGACCCAGTATAAACCTGATGACAGGGGAAAAAGCTGCTAGAAAATACCGGAAGTTCTTATGCGTAAACCCTTAATCTAAATTGAATGTAAAATTGAATCAAATTATCAAAATTATTGTGCCAAAGATAAACTAGAAATCTCATTTGTATATTAAATTTCGCGAAGCAGTTTATGCACTAAAAGTTCCACTATCCGTACATTAAATTCCAAGTAGATTTTTTACCTCGTGCACTGAAAAATATTTTGTCAAATCAACTAAGCGAACTGAAATATCCGCTTTTGGTTTAAGCCGAAAATAATCATTTACTCAAATTAACCAACCACGATTCAAGTTAATCAAATTCACATCTTGTTTCAACTCAGCGATAATTAACCCGCGACTAATAGTCAAAATTGTTCGTTTTGTTGGTTTAACTAAATTTCCTCAATGAAAAAAAAAAAGTGTGTTCACTAAATAAACAGATTTTTGTTTTCATCACGTTTTTAGTGAAAAGTCTTTACCGTGAATATATTACTAGGACTACAGCGTGTATATAGCACGTGACGGTCTTGTTGAAGGCTGATGGACTCTCACGAAAATCCGAAAGACTGAGAGCAAGCTTAAGTTAAAGGCAGCGTGAAAGCGCATAGCGGTAGTCTCGTGGCTATTGAAGCACTATAGACTGGTACAACGTGAGCTGATGCGCACGATGACGGGTCGACGTTCCGTAAATTCATCGCAATGCCCGAATCAACATAGCCGCTTAACCACGCGCCGTTGGTTCGTTCAAGTTGTTCCGGCCGTGCGCAATGGTTATATAATACCGGGTGACTACGTTGAAATCGAAGTACTCACGAGGACCTTCAGAGTACCGAACATTTCGATGCTGTAACGACTAGCAACTTCATGAACTTGCGGCATTATTGGTTCAACGTACTTTAATCGAAGTACCTAAAACCACCATTCCGAGGTTATTGTAGATTCTATCCGGCGATTTAATAGGAGTGGATCGAATTCCATTGGATACCGTCATATACTCTTTCCGAAAGGATTAATCCCAAACAATTTCGCTCGAGGAATTTGTTAAATATCAAGCTAATATTATCGGAAGCCCGGAGGGTTCGCATAAACCATTTGCGTATATTGAATGTACGGGGCATTCCATACCAAGTCGACCTGAGTCTGACCCTCGACCTGTTGGATTTCATCCCCGATTTTTTATGTGATTTGTTTTTGAGCAGCAGCCACTATTTTTTTAAACTATCTTTATTATAATTTGTGCAGTTATGATTATTTATAATAGAATTATTGAGGACATTTTTTGAAATAAAAAAATAATTCTCATGAATCCTGTATCAGATGTGAATATTTTTGACCTTAGGTCCAAAGTGGGACTCGCTTCTATTATTTATGATTTTTTCAAAACTGATGTTGAAAAATGTTAGATGCGTAAGAATTTTTTTACTGCAAGTTATGGCTTGAACAATTGTATATATGTGAGGTCTTCGGAGAATTTTATTAGATTTTTTTAAAGCGTTTTGTTTTATTAAAGTGAAAAAAAATTAAATGACTTTTCAAACGTTAACTTTTTTTTTATAGAAGACATATCTGCCCTATATCGAATATGATTTATAATTCTTTATTCTGAATGCTCGATTTTTGTACATTTTTTCAGCTTTTTCAATCATGGCTTCAGTATGTTTGTCACAAATAATCATAAGTATGAAGATAAAAAATTCATGAATAAATAACGGTCTGCAAAAATTTCAAAAAAATTCTCCAAATTTTGAGGTACATAAAAATCCTCAAGCGATAGCCCAAAGCGATAGCTTGACGTTTTGACGCATTTTGTATGTAACAATTTAGCTATATAATTTATTATTCGTCAGTTTAACCTCTTTTTTCGCATTCTATTTCTATGTAATTTATTCAGGACCATTTATATTTTTCCATAACATTGTGGTTACGAAGAAGAAGTGACTAAAATTTGTAACTTTGATCAAGCGTGATGTTAATACGGTTAATATCCATACGAAACTTGGCAATCTCAAAGTACCGACGTTTCAACGAACCGGTGCAGAGCAAACAATGCATTAGAGACTTTACCGCGAAATAACATGGAGAACATGGTGCATAATGTCTATTCTACCCCGGGTTATATATACCAAACTACACATGTCGACCTGTGTGCGTGGATAAAGTATTAATTATTTAACCGTAATTGTAGCGGTGGGTACACAAGCAATCACCCAGCCAACCAAGAAGAACGTGACTCTCTATTGGTAACGAAACTGGAGGGTTGACTTCCCATTGTGAAATTTATCGACAATCCTTGATGTCCTACGTCTCCCTACCTAAATTTCTCTATCACTATATATCGGAGCTAAAAATACCATATTTCGTCATAAGAATATGGTGCGGATAGACGTATCGAAGCTTTGGATTCTACAGTTATTTCTGTAATCTGTCAAGTTTGATACACTGAGAGAAATCGGGACGATCCTGTGATGAAGTGATAAGATTTATTCAGTGATCTCATGAGACCAGGTGACTATTTTCGTAGTTCCATTAACTCATACAATTTTATTTCACTAGTGCGAGAAGTGCAATTTCTTGCACGCAAAGCGAAGCGGAGCATGTGAGAAGTAGGTACTTCTCGCACGGAGTTGTATTTTAGTCTATTACGATACGAGTGCGATAAAACTTTTTCTGTCGAGGATGAGTTTGCAGCACGAGCCGAAGGTGTTGCAATCAAACGAGTTGAGAAAAAGTTTCTCACACGAGTTATGTATACAATTTTATTTCACTAGTGCGAGAAGTGCAATTTTTCGCGCGCGAAGCGAAGCGGAGCGTGTGAGAAGTAAGCACTTCTCGCACGGAGTTCCATTGAAAATTATACGATCCTCTGTCAAAAAAACGTTTCTTTAGGTCGTGTGATTATAGCACTCACCATTAGCTCATGTTGCAAACTCACACTGGTGAGAAACGATTTTTGCCGCCCTCGTGGCATAATATACTATTACAGCTTCGATAGGTAAACGTACCCAAACACAATCAAGCTCTTAAGTATATTAATTCAATCATTCCGCATAATGGAATCTGTAACTAAATGGTTGGAACTTAGACCCAATTCTCATTCTGATCACGAGCATCGTTTTAATCCTATTCACAGGTAAAGTCCGCTAATGCACTACGTACAACTCTGGATTCTATGTGGGATAGTGATTTGAAATAGTCTTTGTGTGTAAAAATGAGAGAAGCAATCGAGTATAACAATTGTGCTTAATACGCTTGAGGCGTCACAAGCTTGAGACTAAACTGAACTCTTGTAACTAAGGGTACAACCCTCGTAAATGACTCGGTGCTAGTGCTGCTGGCAAGCGATTCGGGTATTTTATGGACAATGGAAGAACAGAATGGAGCGAGTTGAGTCGATCTTCGGGCTGGCTCACGTACCAACTGCGATGGAAAGAGGGAAAACTATGAGGGGTGAGAATTGGTGGATGAAACGCGGAGAAAGCAGGAACAAATTGTAAGGGCCCTTGCCAGTTACTGATATGTATAAGGTACCTTACCAGGTTCGAGTTAGGTATTGTGCACTGAAAAAAAAACGTCTGGTAACATGGAAGAAAATTGGTTTGAATAAACCAAGCCTTGCGGTTGCGAGTGATGAAAGAAATATTTAGTTGAGTTGACTGAAAATTGCCATCGATTTCAAAGTCTGGATTTCATTATCACAAGTCGATTTAGATTTTACCCAATCGATTGGATAATGCTATCGATAAAATATTTCATTATTTTGATCATAAACTGTTAAAATTTTTTTAAAAATTAATATATGTTTTGGAAGTTTTTTTCGCAGGTACAAAGTATCAATTTTGATTTAATATACGGATATGTTGTAAAATTCCAAAAAACACATTATAAACACAACAATTTTGAAGTTTTTAGTATACTGTATATTAATTTTTATACATTTTTTTTGTATATTACTTACTATTTGTGTATTACATTTAATATATGCGCATCTGCAGAAAAACTTCCAATACTTTATATTAATTTGCAACAAGGGTCGAAAGTTTGCTAATTTCTAATGCTACTTGCTAATTTCGGCCCACGTTAGACACTACATTTTTTGTAACGAGTGCATGAAAAGTGGTGCATTGGATGATAGTTTTAAGGAAAGAACAGTGAAAAGTGAGGTTCCAAATTTTCGTCCCTAGGGAAGTAAAATCATCCCTAGGGACGAAAATGACATACCGAAAAGCCGAAAGTGAATTAAACGCGAGCTATACTCGCGTCGATCGATCGTTTTAACACTGCCATGAAACAAGCCACTTTCGGCCCGTAAAAATGCCATCGAAAGCACCGCTCTTCATGCACGTTTTACAAAATAAATAAAAAATTCAAACGACATAAATTTCAACACTTTGCACGCTTTCGATATTATTATGAATTTTACGGATGACTAGCCATGTCATTTTTTCCAAACCCCGTAAAAAGTTGTTTTTATTAGTTTAGCTATGAATCGGTATAAAAGTCAAAACCTACATTTTTCAAAAATTGAATATTGATTTAGCGATGAGTGACGGATAAAATTGGTAACGATTTTCACATATTCCATAATCGAATTTTCTTGGGATGAATAAAATTCCATGCGAAATGTGTTTACATACCACAAAGATTTACCGTCGCGGATACATGCATTTGCGAAACATAGAAAATACCTTCAAGATCGGAGCAATCCTCTCGAAATGGCATAGCGCACCAAACACCGCACTTCGCTCGTTTCTCGGTGAATATTGCGAGAGGTCAGGTGGTTTGCCAAGACGCTACTTTGAATTGCTCGTACGCTGCATCCAAAATGAAATTGTTGTAAGACTGATCGCGCTGAAAAAATGATTCGGTTAACGGAAATTTCAAGGAACTATATTTAATATTCCAGATGAGTTTATATCTTCGCAATCGCAATTACAAGTGGATCTTATGCAAATATCTATGCTTTGAGAATGTATGACACGTGCAGTCCGGCCAAAAATAATTTTCAGAGACAATTTCGATCACTTCCCGATGGAATAAAAATCGAAAAAAAATAATGCACATAAAAAGTGCTGAAAATATTGATTTCGCAAAATAATAATCCCAAAATTTTATGAAAAAAAACAATTGTTCAACAAACAATCAGTCAACTCAACTTTTTTTCTAATGAAAATGATATGTTCATTTATTTGAATGCATACGAATTTTTTATTAAGATTTTTTTATTTACTTAGTATTTTTTTTTATTTAAAAAAATGTGCGCGAAATAACGAATTTCGGATATGTTTTCGGCATAAAACCATCTACTACACTCAAGATTTTTTTGCAAAACGCATATCCAAAATTCGTTATATTCTGCGCATATTTCGAAAAAAAAAAAAAAATCGAAATCAAAATAAAGAAAAAATTCGTATGCATTCAAATAAATTGACATATCATTTTCATCAGAAAAAAAGTGAACGATTGTTTTTTCCATCAATTTGTTAACAAAATTTGGGGATTATTATGAGAAATCTCAAAATTTTTTATTTTTCAGTTTTATTTTAATGGAAACAAATCTTGCTCTATGAGAAAGGAAAAACACGATTTTAAGTATGAACTTAGTTAAAACTATAAATTCAACCCTGATTGGCCTGAGGTAAAATGTACCATATTATCATACATTATTCTACAAGCCGATTTTTATTATTACGTTTTCTGTGAGTTCTCTAACCTCCTTTTTCTCCTGATTTCTTCCTCCCTACGAGCGGCCAATTTCAATCTGAAGTATTCTACTATAAAGGAACCGCGCTTCTTTATTCCTCGAACGAAAAAATTTAGCTGCTCGACTTGTGTCAGAGAACAAAGATTCGCTCCGAAAAACTTTATTGGATTTTAACTCTGACCCGCTCCCTCTAGCAAAGTCCAAAGGAAATAGTTCTCCGGAATAAGATGATATTCAAAGCGCATTTTCATCCAGGCAATGCGGCCAACACAGACGATTTGCCTATATGACATATAATGTTTTACCTCATTCGCGAAAGTTTGAGGTGATCGACGACGGGACAAAGTCACCTAAATAATAAAAAAATACATTTTTTATTATATCTCATTTTATTTTATTTTGAAATATATAGATATATATTTTTTTAAATATTTCATTTATTTTATTATAAAATAATTTTTTTTCCATTTTTCATTCATTATTTATTTATTTTCTACGCATACTAACTTTGTGGAATGCTATTCGTATCATATGTCGAGTTAATAAAAATGAAACCGTTTTTACTTCCTCTATTTTTTTTGTTTACTAAAATGACATGTACTCTCAGATTTTATAAGAAATACATGTTTTGAGTGTTCTAGATTCTGAAAAAAAAATAAATCGATTTTCGATTCAATCGATCGAAAGCGATTTTCGTGAGATATCAAACGTAAAAATTATTCGGAATATACCGCTTGAAAGCTAAGAGAAAACGACAACTTTTATGTAGAGACGTTTTTTTTTTTTTAGTAACTTCAAGTTTCCGAAATATTTGCATTTGAAAAAAAAACGACATTTTCCAGAATATTTGTATTTGAAATAAAACGGCATTTTCCAAAATATTTGCATTTGAAAGAAAACGGCACTTTCCAAAATATTTGAATTTACAAGAAAACGGTATTTTCCAAAATATGATCTTCAAAAATCTGAAAAAATTTACATAGACTGCCCTTTACTGGTACTTAGATATTACCAATTATGGAGCAGATCAGAAAGGGTAGAAAAAAGGTAGCTGAATCGACAGAGAATGTTTGAACAGCCAATGAAATTTCCTCTTCTAAATTCAAATGCACCATTTAATTGAAATCGACGAATAAGACATCAACCTACCAATTTCTTTGGCGTCAGTAAGATCTTTTCTCCCGGCTCATTTCCTCATTTCCAAAGTTGCTATCAAATGAAATCCTGTTGTTAAAGTTCGGTGCCAAATGTGGCAAGCATCACGTGGTGCACGTGTCACTCTGCGGTGAAGACGGCGAGTTGGACTGTGCTTAAGTATAGAAGTAGCTTCGAATCGAAATTGCGTCTTGTCCTGGCAAGTTGTCGATGTGCTGCATTGGCTTGTCTCTACGGTGAGAAGCCGCAACCGAGCAAACCGTTCTCGTTCATTGTTGCTTCAGGCTAACGCAGCTACAAGTCTCCTGTGCACTTATGCAAACGGAGGATGACGCCAGCAACATGGTATCCTGGCGGATAAAGGACAGATGTGCTATGTAGGATGTAGCAACTAGCGTGGAAGTTTCGTTCAAGATTGGCTGGTTCTTGTACTGTTCACAAGGGACAGGTCATCGTAAACCTTCTGGGCGTTCTATGCACGGCTCTTCTTCGTCTTCTCGTGCTGGTTGAGATAAAGGGGCCAGCAACTACACGATACGCTTTATCTACTTTAACTGCCTTCAATGACGTGACCCCAACAGTACCTTCAACTTCTTTATGTATTTACAACGGCACACAACAAAGCACCGGAAATGTCCTGTCGTGTCTGATGCCGGATCTTTTTCTCCAAAATTATTTTCTTCAGTTTTTTAGCAGAATCATTCCGTTACCTTGCTTCCTACAAAGATGTAAAATGGGTATTGTCTTGTGACCTACAATTTTTCGTAAAACTCAATGGAAAAATTTGTTTGACAAACCTTTTGTTTGTCTGCGACAAATCTTTTGTTCATCTGACGAATCTTTTTGTTCATCTGGGAAATCTTTTGTTCGTCTGACAAATCTTTTGTTCGTCTGACAAACCTTTTGTTCATCTGACAAATCTTTTGTCCATCTGACAAATGTTTTGTCCATCTGACAAATCTTTTGTCCGTCTGACAAATCTTTTGTTCATTTGACAAATCATTTGTTAATCTGACAAATCCTTTGTTCACCTGACAAATCCTTTGTTCACCTGACAAATCCTTTGTTTACCTGACAAATCCTTTGTTCATTTGACAAATCATTTGTTCATCTGACAAATCTTTAATTTCATCACAATGCTCTGGTGTCTACATAAGATTAGCAATAAGCTTCAGCAACTTCCACCAAAACAAATCCAAACACCACAACATGATATCACCGTTGTCCGAATTCCGGAATCGCGAATTAGTCTTAGACGGTTAATCAAGTGCATCAGCGTGAAAGATTTCAAAGCCGCCTTACCTTTGAAACCCCCATCGATTTCTGGTGTTAATCTCGAGTATCATCTCTCGTTTTCTCTAAGATCTACGTATTTGAGTTTCCAAAGTTGCCAGTTTCCTCAGTGTCCTGTTTCCACTCTGTATATCCAAGTCTTTCGTCGAAACGTAGTCTCTCGGGTGAGCAAGCAACTTTGACTTCTCCAGTTGCATGGGAAAACGCCTGGGGAATCGACCAAGACCTGCCTCACTGCATACCCAGTACCAACAGTGATCCCAACAAGCTTCGGCAAAGACATACGCTAGTTCCTATCCATGGAATCTAGTAAGGCGCAGAATGTGAGTGTTTGATCGGCAATAGTGCGATACAGGAAGCTACGTTACGGAATGTACGAGGCGTTGTATAGTACACTTAAGAGATATGGATGTACGTGCGATTCGAGGCCGTTGGAGGAAAGCTGCGAATCCGCCTGGCGAGGAGAACACGAGGAATTCGCCAAAACGTATAGCACATCGTACTACTACAGTGGACAGGATATCCCACGAGGTATCGATACGTGCTAGGGATTGAATTGAATGCAGGATAACCCAGATGTCGATGCGAGATTATCGGGCTCAGCTTTGGCCTGTGGCATCTCTGTGGTCTCCGCTGATGCTGCTTCTGTGTGATACCACCAACGAGACTGTTCCATTCGCCACATACTCTGCCACTGATCTTGGTATTCTCTGTTGTCAGACGCCAACGTACTGCGCACGTAAATACATTGTGCAGGCCCAGGATAACTTACGGCATTGTTGTTCCCCGTAGCTTTATTGCCACTCTTGTCGAATAATATATACCATGTATTAGAGTGTGCTAAAAAAAAGGGGGAGTATTTTTTTATCCCTGCTCTCCGCACAAAATATCTTAGAATACGTCTGAGTCAAGATCCTGTCAAAAGTGGAGGTCATAATTTTGATTCTTAGACGTCTATCATCGCGTTTGAATTTTTCCCATTTAAACAGGAAAGTGACTGTTTTCTATTCTTCCTTTGTGGTCTCCGCTGATGCTGCTTCTGTGTGATACCACCAACGAGACTGTTCCATTCGCCACATACTCTGCCACTGATCTTGGTATTCTCCGTTGTCAGACGCCAACGTACTGCGCACGTAAATACATTGTGCAGGGCCAGGATAACTTACGGCATTGTTGTTCCACGTAGCTTTATTGCCACTCTTGTCGAATAATATATACCATGTATTAGGGTGTGCTAAAAAAAGGGGGGGTATTTTTTTAACCCTGCTCTCCGCCCAAAATATCTTAGAATACGTCTTAGCCAAGATCCTGTCAAAAGTGGAGGTCATAATTTTGATTCTTGGACGTCCATCATCGCGTTTGAATGTTTCCCATTTAAACAGGAAAGTGACTGTTTTCTATTCTTCCTTTGTGGTCTCCGCTGATGCTGCTTCTGTGTGATACCACCAACGAGACTGTTCCATTCGCCACATACTCTGCCACTGATCTTGGTATTCTCTGTTGTCAGACGCCAACGTACTGCGCACGTAAATACATTGTGCAGGGCCAGGATAACTTACGGCATTGTTGTTCCCCGTAGCTTTATTGCCACTCTTGTCGAATAATATATACCATGTATTAGGGTGTGCTAAAAAAAGGGGGGGTATTTTTTTATCCCTGCTCTCAGCCCAAAATATCTCAGAATACGTCTGAGTCAAGATCCTGTCAAAAGTGGAGGTCATAATTTTGATTCTTTGACGTCCATCATCGCGTTTGAATTTTTCTCATTTAAACAGAAAAGTGACTGTTTTCTATTCTTCCTTTGTGGTCTCCGCTGATGCTGCTTCTGTGTGATACCACCAACGAGACTGTTCCATTCGCCACATACTCTGCCACTGATCTTGGTATTCTCTGTTGTCAGACGCCAACGTACTGCGCACGTAAATACATTGTGCAGGGCCAGGATAACTTACGGCATTGTTGTTCCCCGTAGCTTTATTGCCACTCTTGTCGAATAATATATACCATGTATTAGGGTGTGCTAAAAAAAGGGGGGTATTTTTTTATCCCTGCTCTCAGCCCAAAATATCTTAGAATACGTCTTAGTCAATATCCTGTCAAAAGTGGAGGTCATAATTTTAATTCTTAGACGTCCATCATCGCGTTTGAATTTTTCCCATTTAAACAGGAAAGTGACTGTTTTCTATTCTTCCTTTGTGGTCTCCGCTGATGCTGCTTCTGTGTGATACCACCAACGAGACTGTTCCATTCGCCACATACTCTGCCACTGATCTTGGTATTCTCTGTTGTCAGACGCCAACGTACTGCGCACGTAAATACATTGTGCAGGGCCAGGATAACTTACGGCATTGTTGTTCCACGTAGCTTTATTGCCACTCTTGTCGAATAATATATACCATGTATTCGGGTGTGCTAAAAAAAGGGGGGGTATTTTTTTATCCCTGCTCTCCGCCCAAAATATCTTAGAATACGTCTTAGTCAAGATCCTGTCAAAAGTGGAGGTCATAATTTTGATTCTTAGACGTCCATCATCGCGTTTGAATTTTTCCCATTTAAACGGGAAAGTGACTGGTTTCCATTCTTTCTTTCTGTAACTTAAGAAGAAATTGTTTGTTCATAAAATCAATGAGTGCATGTTATGAATCATTGAATTTTGAACGAAAAATCTTGTTGTGTCGGATTTCTATCTTCAGTATTTGATTTATTACAGAGCCTGGAAATTTTGATGGACCTCTAAGAATTAACTAAGGTTCTCTAAGGTCCGTGCGGAGGAAACGGTTTTGCTATGCCAGCAAATCTTTTGTTAAAATAGTGATGACATCGCGTTATTTGCTGGGTTAACCATTTTTTTGCTCGATTAACATATTTTTTTGCTAGAATAACAATTTTTTTTGCTAGAATAACAATTTTTTGCTAGAATAACAATTTTTTTTGCTAGAATAACAATTTTTTTTGCTAGAATAACAAATTTTTTCGCTAGAATAACAATTTTTTGTGCTAGTATCACAAAATTGTTTGCTAGGTTAGCAGATAACGCAATGTCGTCATTATTTTACCAACCGATTTGCTGACATAGCAAAACCGTTTTCTCCGTGTAAGATGTAATAGCTATGACTGTAGTACCGAAGATTTAGTCAACCAAGTTGATATTGTCTTCCAGTTTACAGATGTTGGTCTCGTTTTCGACAAAAAGCTCTTCATCAACGCACCGATGTTACTTGAGGACAATAGGACGATTACCAACAACCGTAAAATCAACGCCGAGCGTTCTATTCATGAGAAGTGATAAAACAAATAGTCGTGATTAAAACTAGTTACTATTCAATAAAGACTCGAGCAATCGAGAAGCGATATGAACTGCAATATGGAACTGGAAACTGCACAGAGTCTATTACTACTAGCGGCGTAATTCATACGCGAAAGGTTAATAGTGGTAATGCAGTCTCAGTTCATAAAATCAAATAGGTTAGTTGGTATTATCAACGGCACGGATTTGTGCATTTCCGGTGAATCGTGTCCTCTAAGCTATACGATAAAATCTCGCAGTGTCCTTCGTTGACACAAATGCGGCTTGTATGGTTGCCGAATGTAATACAACTGTTAACTCGTGTATTTAACTGTGTAATTGTGTGTCTAGTGCATCCTGCCTGTAACAATGGTCTACACTGATTAATTAAGACGATGACCTAAATTCTGTTGCGTTGTAGACTTTAGTACAACTGCCACGTATACGTCCGTAGATATAATCAAAGGTGGTGTTCAAAGATTAACACGGACTGACAAAAATGTCCATCGTCCGTTGTCTTAAAAGAAAAAACATTTTTTAAATTTTCTCTATAATTTCGTTGGTATTAAACGTTTAGTAAACGTGGCTGACGACTGATTAAAATCAATGTTTCAAGTTTTTCAAATGAAATTCTTAAAACAAATAAAATTATACAATTATAAATGGCGTGTTATGTTTGCATCCATTTTTCCATTAGATGGTCCAGTGACTACAAATCCCTAGTAAAATAGTCATTTAGTCTGCTGAAGACATTTTGTGGGAATTCTTTCGAACTTGTGCTTCAGCGAATACGATTTAAATTTTGGGGTTAAAGATAAGACAGATAATGAAGACAGTGATTATTATGTATTTTTTAAAAAATAATCAAACCTTATTAATGTAAAATTATAAATTCCATATTATGTTTTCCTCAACCTTCTTTTCAACTTTTGCTGTGGGAATAAGGGCTTCATAAAGTGTACGTTGCTCACAAAATATTGATGAACTTACATTGACACCGTTGAGTTGTTAAAAGGTGTTAATATCAACACCGATTTTTTACAGTGTAAACGTAAGCCAAAAATGAAATAAATAAACTTCATCACAGAGGCAACTTTGCAAAAGATTAAAATGAATGAGGAAGCAATGTGGAAAGTCCTACTTTGCATCCTTTTTTTCATCAGATGGTCTAGTGACTACAAATCCCTAGTAAAATAGTCGCTTAGTCTGCCGAAGAATTGAATTCCAGGTCATTTTGTGGGAATTCTTTCGAACTTGTGCTTCAGCGAATACGACTTAAATTTTAGGGTTAAAGATAAGAAAGATAATGAAGACACTGATTATTATGTATTTTTGTTTTTAAATAATCAAACCTTATTAATGTAAAATTATAAATCCCATGCTATGTTTGCCTCAATCTTCTTCTCGACTTTTGCTGTGGGAATAAGGGCTTCATAAAGTGTACGTTGCTTACAAAATATTGATGGACCCACAGAAAAACTTGTGTTGTGAAAAGGTGTCAATATCAACACCGATTTTTTACAGTGTATACGTAAGCCAAAAATAAAATAAATAAACTTCATCACAGAGGCAACTTTGCAAAAGATTAAAATGAATGAGGAAGCAATGTGCAAAGTCCTACTTTGCATCCTTTTTTTTTTAGATAGTCCAGTGACTACGAATCCCTAGTAAAATAGTCGTTTAGTCTGCCGAAGAATTGAATTCCAGGTTATTTTGTGGGAATTCTTCAAGACAATGTAACCATATGATTATTTTTCCTTTTTATTTCCTCCCCATGTCGACAAGTGTAACAACGTTTTGCGACAGCGTCGCTCGTATATATCCGGCTGAAAAGATAATACCCAAAGCGAAACCTTTCGGACTAACACAGGAGACGTCGGATATGCGCTCAGCTCCGTCCAAGATTTACCGATGTTGCTGCTGGGGTTTTTGCCAAGGGAAACTCTCACAGGGCTTCAGTAGAAGCGGTTTGCTCGAGCAGAGAAGGCAAGGTATGCTCAAGCAACCGATGAGTACATGGTGTACACTACGTATATACTCTAATAGGTACAACCTGCAGTCGCTCTCTCTCTCTCCTTGCCGAAGGTTACCACGTTAATGTTGGGCGATGCATTTGTATTAGGCAATCTGTTAATCTACGAGACGTTCACGATAACGAGACAAGGATTGCATGTTAAATACCCATTTCCACGAAAATCTTTCGAGCCACGTTTGCATCAATCTAACACGAGAATTTACCTAGGATCCCAAAGGGTATTTGAGTAAAATATAAATCAACCAATAGGGGCAAAGCGATGGTACCATCTTTAACTTTTGGTACATTTGAGGATGCAGCGAAATTAAGGAGGTTCGTCAGTAAGATTGAAAATGCACAGAAAAATCTAAAATAATTACCGCGTTTTTAATAATTCATCAGGAACTTACATGAATTTTTTGGGAATTTTCGTCTACATCGTTTACGCAAAATTAATTTTTTTATGAATGCACTTTAACATTGGCTCTTATGGCGTATTTACGAATAAAAAAAAATTGAAAAAAAAATTGAAAAATTTTTTTTAGATTTAATAATTCAACGATTTAAAAAATGTTTTCAATTATTATTATTTTTTTATTTGTAAATATGCCATAAGAGCCCATGTTAAAATGCATGCATAAAAAAATTTAGTTTAAAACAGGTCTAAAACTATTTTCTTGTTCGATCGTGAGATTGAATAAAAATCAAAAAAATATAAGGAGAAAAAGGCCTAAATGTAACCTTATCATAAGCATGAAACCATTTTCCTTCCGTCAATCCTGACCACATCAACATACAATACCGAAAATCGCATGAAGAAGGTTTCTTTCAATTCTCTGAACGTAACCTCATCATTACCGTGAATGTTAATTTCTCAAACCTTGACCCATGTCAAAACACACTAAATAATGTCATGATACAATAACGAAACTTCCAATCCCGATTCAAAAAAAAATTAAATAACAAATCACGAAGCAATGAAACTTGGAAACACCTCTTGGACAATATCCGGCCGCCATTCACAAGACCTAAAACAATTTTCTAGTTCGATCGTGAGATTAGATGAAAAAAAAAAAACAAAACAGAATATTAGGAGAAAGAGGGTTTTTGGAAGCGGGCCCAAGAAGACATTGGAACTACTGCAGCAAGATTAACGGGCTACGCTTTTGCTCCTCCAAGCCCGGAAGTTTCGCCGAGCTCGAGGCAGAGAGAGAGATACACTGTGAAGTGCACAAGTGGCGGTTGGATAGTGTACTGCAGGTGTACGACTACAATGGCTATATCAAGCTTGCACAGCGCAAGCTAGTAACACGCACAACAACGTTTACCACGCGATCCTTCGGGATTTGGGACGTACCACCGATAGAACGTTTAGTTCATACATGCTGTCCATATAGGTATAGATAAACGTTCGTTGGACCGCCCAAAGTACACTGTTATAGTGGGATACCTACTGACCTACTGTATGGAGCGAAGAGCCACTATCCTGATGCTCCAGAGGGTCTTCGTTTCGCCTGGAACTGAACGTCCACTGTCGAACGCGTGGTTTTGCGCCCATGGACGCTGCCCACCGCTTAAGCGTCACCACAACCGCGTGACCCTATAACGCTGGCCAACCCATCGAATCAACGACACCATCGTGCGCTTCTCCACGGTGACACGATGTACGACGCAGAGAACCCTCCGAACTCGATAGCAAGAAACTAATGGGACGCGTATCCTGGGAATTCAATTGCACATGGTGTCTATACCTGAGTAATGAACCTACGTCTGTAGGCGTGACAGAAAAGGTATTGGATAGTCGATCACTTTAAATATCCGCCAGCCAAGGTAGTAAAAAACGGTGTCAATATCAACACTGTTTTAACACTGTTTGAACACTGTTTGAACACTGTTTGAACACTGTTTGAACACTGTTTCAACACTGTTTCAACACTGTTTCAACACTGTTTCAACACTGTTTGAACACTGTTTCAACACTGTTTCAACACTGTTTCAACACTGTTTGAACACTGTTTGAACACTGTTTCAACACTACTATGTAGTATATATAGGTTCATTACTTTGGTGTTAATGGCGGAGTTGAAAAACGGTGTAAAGTATGTGGTGTAATTTGGTTGGCCAATTCATTGGAACAACGACACCATCCTGCGCTTCTCCATGGTGACACGATGTACGATGCAGAGAACCCTCCGAACTCGATAGCAAGAAACTGATGGGACGCTTATCCTGGGAATTCAATTGCACATGGTGTCTATACCTTCGTAATGAACCTACGTCTGTAGGCGTGACAGAAAAGGTATTGGATAGTCGATCACTTTAAATATCCGGCAGCCAAGGTAGTAAAAAACGGTGTCAATTTTAACACTGTTTTAACACTGTTTTAACACGGTTTTAACACTGTTTCAACACTGTTTTAACACTGTTTTAACACTGTTTTAACACTGTTTTAACACTGTTTTAACACTGTTTTAACACTGTTTTAACACTGTTTTAACACTGTTTTAACACTGTTTTAACACTGTTTTAACACTGTTTCAACACTGTTTTAACACTGTTTTAACACTGTTTTAACACTGTTTTAACACTGTTTTGACACTGTTTTAACACTGTTTTAACACTGCTTTAACACTGTTTTAACACTACTATGTAGTATATATAGGTTCATTACTTTGGTGTTAATGGCAGAGTTGAAAAATGGTGTGAAGTATGTGGTGTAATTTGGTTGGCCAACACCATCCTGCGCTTCTTACGGTGACACGATGTACAACGCAGAGACAAGAATCGAACCTACGACTTCAATAAGACCTCATAAACTTTCGAAAAAAAAAAAAATCACTTAAATCCTATATTAGGTAATAATTAAATGGACCATTAGTGATCAACGACGTATATCTGCAGATTCATATAAATTAAACCAATGAAGGTTTAAATAATTAAAACGTTGATACGAATAGCGCCGACCTACATCCAAGATTTCCGGTGTTTTAACCATGAAATCAATAGTCGATATTATTTTCGGTTGCTGTTGATACGCGTAGTATGGATATTATTATTTTTTTTTTCAATTAATTTAAGGAGTTATATAACCTCACACACGGTAATCCGAATTACCTGCGATTACTGACGAAGCTTTAATATCGGTCTTTACAAATCTATCCGATTTTTCGTATGAGCCACGATAATAGATACTCCAGTTATTTTCGGTTATTATATTACGAACTGCTAATTTATTAATGGTATTGGACATTTTTTATTATGTCCACGAAATAATTAAACCATATTGCAGTTATACACGTTATGCTATCTATAGAATCCCGGATGCAGCTTCTCTTGCTTCAGATCTCATGTTGTACTACAGATAATAAAATAGTTCGGAATGGACGTTCCAAAAAGGTATTAAAGTAAGTTATTTCAGGAAGTGAAGTTGATGAACTTTTGGCCTATTGTAATTGAGCTATTCAACTTTTTTAAAAATTTGGATGGTTTTTCGACACGAAAGCTTCTTTCGGATATATTGTGAAAAAATTGCAAAGTATTCCTGCATGATTATTGATATCGCAAAAAAATTATTAGAGTAGCACTGGTATTTTAAAAATCTCCAATTTTTCGTAACTTTTTCACGAATATTTTTTTTTTAATACCGGAACATCGATCTCGATTTTTTTTACGACATCGACAGTCGTGCAGTAATATTTAGTAATTTTTTTGACACAAGCAAATTACTGTTTTTCATTTTTAAAAATAATGATTGCCCTGTATTTCGTAACTTTCATACGAAAAATTTTTTTTTTAATTAAATTTTGGGTCGAAAAACTTGATCGAAAAGCTATATACCCAAGTATAAAATTATAACAAGATTCTATGAAAATTTCATATCGCAAAATGTATAAAGCCTGTATAGGAAAATTGACATAAACAATTATATAAAAATTATATATAGTGCAATATAATTTATATAAATTTAATAAAACGCTTCTAAAAAATTGTTTTAAAAAATCTACAGCCTATATATAAATTTCACATAAATGAAATACAGTGTATAGTTATTCTATATATCCATTTTCTTATACAGACTAAACTAATACATGATTTTTTCCATGTGGATATCAACACTCTTCTTTACAAGGTTAATTTTAAAATTCCCATTTCGTGCTAAAATTCATCACAATGATCTTCCAACAAATTCATAGAAAAATAATTGTCCCAATTGCTACACTCATGTGCAATCCACTTATGAATATAGAACAGATTTTTTGCACAGTCTGATAAAATGTCATATCGTGTTCATTTCTACTTCCTAATCTTAATTTTTTGTACCAATATATTATCCTTCTCAAAATTACAACTGCACTTGCTATGAATATTTTATTTTAAGGGTAAAAATTTCCTTGTAATTAACGAACATTTGTTACAATTTGTTACATTTTTGTTTTGTTATGAAAATCGTTCACCATAATTTCCCATAAATTCATACAAAATCTGTGGAAATGTTCATACGAATGCAGCGACCGATTCGAATCGTGCCAATCCATGTAAGCTTCCTAAGATACTTTCTTTCAATAAAGCTTTTTCTCAAAATATGTAGCTTCACGTACTCGATATCGCAATGTACATGAAGCGTACATATTCCAATTTCTTCTGCATCGCGGCCCAATGTATTTTATTGTTATGATGATCATATGGTATATATAGAGTGACGATTGCACAAGTCGAATATTGGATTTTCGACAAACGAAATAGAAACATGCCCAAGCATATACAACAATACTCCTCGGCATATATTAAAGGACAGTCACGAAGGGAAATTCAACATTTCACTTGTTTCCTTCACATCCAGGTCTATAACCTCGAATGGGGAACACAATCAGCACAGAGTATAGATACCGTCGTCGCGAAGTAGTAACTACACTGAAACGGATGTCGTCCTCTCAATCATCCAACGGAATCCATATTTGTGCCGCGTTTTCATGCTCCACGAATATATCTTCAGTATTTACCATATTGTAGTAATACAAGTAACGCTACCTATTGTAGCCCGGGCGGAGTTTCTCTTCCTCCAGATTTCACGTTGTACTGCCTACAGATAATGAAATAGGTCAGATTGGAAGACCCTCCGCGGTATTAGCGCTTTTGTTCACCAAATTTTTTATGTTTTCACAAGGATAATAAAAAAAAAATGTTAACGAATATTTAAAAAATATTCTTTAATACTTCTATTATGTTTTTGATCACTTTATGGTAACTAATACCATAATTTTCTCTCAGTGTAATGAAATAGATCAGATTGGAAGACCCTCAGCGGTATTAGCGCTTTTGTTCACCAAATTTTTTATGTTTTCACAAGGATAATAACGAAAAAAATATTAACGAATTTTAAAAAAATATTCTTTAATACTTCTATTATGTTTTTCATCACTTTATAGCTACTAATACCATAATTTTCTCTCAGTGTAATGAAATAGATCAGATTGGAAGACCCTCAGCGGTATTAGCGCTTTTGTTCACCAAATTTTTTATGTTTTCACAAGGATAATAAATAAAAAAATATTAACGAATTTAAAAAAATATTATTTAATACTTCTATTATGTTTTTGATCACTTTATGGTTACTAATACTATAATTTTCTCTCAGTGTAATGAAAGAGGTCAGATTGGAAGACCCTCGGCGGTATTAGCGCTTTTGTTCACCAAATTTTTTATGTTTTCACAAGGATAATAAAAAAAAAATATTAACAAATTTTTTAAAAATATTCTTTAATACTTCTATTATGTTTTTGATCACTTTATGGTTACTAATACTATAATTTTCTCTCAGTGTAATGAAATAGATCAGATTGGAAGACCCTCAGCGGTATTAGCCTTTTTGTTCACCAAATTTTTTGTTTTCACAAGGATAATAATGAAAAAAATATTAACGAATTTTTAAAAAATATTCTTTAATACTTCTATTATGTTTTTGATCACTTTATGGTTACTAATACCATAATTTTCTCTCAGTGTAATGAAATAGATCAGATTGGAAGACCCTCAGCGGTATTAGCCTTTTTGTTCACCAAATTTTTTATGTTTTCACAAGGATAATAACGAAAAAAATATTAACGAATTTTTAAAAAATATTCTTTAATACTTCTATTATGTTTTTGATCACTTTATGGTTACTAATACTATAATTTTCTCTCAGTGTAATGAAATAGGTCAGATTGGAATTTTGTTCACCAAATTTTTATGTTTTCACAAGGATAATAAAAAAAAAAATATTAACGAATTGTTTAAAAAATATTCTTTAATACTTCTATTATGCTTTTGAAAACATAAAAGTTTGGAAAACAAAAGCGCTAATACTGCTTTGGAAAGTCGAGTCCGACCTTTTTCATTATTTGTGGTACAATATGAAATCTGAAGCTGCGTCCAGGTTACAATCGATAGCACAACAAGTATTATTACAATATGGCTTCATTACTTTGTGGACATCATAACAAATGTACAATACGTTTTATTGATTGGAGATTTTGTCGAGTAAACCGGTGTAATAAATTTTCCATACAGATCGTGTGTAAAATTAAAGTATGGTACAATGATTTTAATAATTTACATTAAATTTAATGTAAAAGTACATTACTTTTCATAACCCGCTGTAATTTTACTACAAATTTACATAAATTTTATAATTTCATTACTTTACGACTTCATGCACAAGAACTTCCAGTTTTTTTAACAATATAAAATAAAGAATTCTCAGACGTTCATTATTATAAAATTCTCTAATGTAACCACTCGTTGTTTAGTCATTCGCTATTTTGGCCTTCACCCCTTTTGTTGAAAACTGTTTTTTTTTTTTTAGAGCAACGCACGGTCTGATTAATATTCGTATCACCACGTGAATACATTCAATAGAGCTGCGAATTCGTGATAAGCGAGCCTCCAAGGATTAAATACGTCTGCAGAAATATAGAAAGGCTATCGTGTAAAATGAACTGGGAAAATCCACCAAGAATTTTTTTTATTGTTTTTTTTTTTTTTCACTGGTTCTTAACACCCCTTGGAATATATAATTTGTAGAACGTAAGCAACGGGGAATGTGGACGGTTATGGGTAGAGGCGAAAAGGAGGGAAAGAGCAAAAAGAAATTGGCTAATTTCAGCGGATTCGCGAGACGCACCCTGGGGATTTGGCTGCCACGCGGAAAATCGGTACATCTACCCTCAGCTCAGAGTTCCATAAATTCTGTGCTGGTGGAAAGAGGCATACATAGATATATGGACTTGTAAAAAGTCCGCTGATACTCCAGCTTCGAATTTGCCTCGGTTGAGCGCACTCCGATTAACGAGTGCTGCTCGTGAATCACCGTTACAGTCGTACACACTTTTCCAACATGTAGATTACGCTCTTCTATATCCATAAGTGGATTGCACATGAGCGTAGCAATTGGGACGATTACTTTGCTATAAATTTCGATCAAAGTTCATTGTCATGGACTTTAACACGAACTGGTAATTTTTGAACAAACAATTATTACTATTCACATTAAGGTAGTTCTCCTGTGTTTTCTGACATCGCATAAGTTCGAGCGAAATCGAGACAGAATTACGAACTGTTCTCGAAGAAATAAAAATCTGAAAAAAATCAACTATATGAAAGATGCTAAAGAGATTAATTTGGCATAATAATAATTGAAAAATGTTATTAACAAATTAGTGAAATAAATAATTGTGCAAAAAATTGCCCGGCAACGTAACTTTTTTTGTTATGAAAATGATTTGTTTATTTTTCTGAATACGTGTGGATTTTTTGGGAATTTTATTTGATTATGGAACTCGCTATTTTAGCCATTCGCTGTTTTGAACTCCATATCATCAAAATGCAATTAAAATAGCGAATGACAAAAATGGCGAATGGCTGAAAAAGCGAATACCATTATTATGGTCATTCTACATTTAGACCTTCCTTATTTTTAAATTCCCTACTTTAGCCATTCGCTATATTGACCTCCACCCAACAAAGGAATTTTTTTGGAATTTCGTAGATTCCTGTTTTTTTCTGCTGTTTTTTGTTAACATAGATTTCTTAGATTCAACTCATAGACTTTAATAGTTATTAGTATATTAATTTATTTAATCATTCATTTATTTGCATATTTATTTAATTATGTATTCATAGACGGAAAAAAAGCAGTTCAAATAAAAATCGTCCTCATTGGGTAAATGGAAAATAAAGAGGAGGGGAAGTAAAAGCCAATTGGCGTACTTGCAGAATAACCATTATGAAAAAAAAGGCAAATCCACAATTCAGCAAACACGTTCGATCGCAGCGCCGCTCCGATAACTTTCCAATGAATAAGAGCTGCATATGCATTAAAGGCATATAAAATGTATCGTAAACAAAAGCCCGATCTGCGTGATACAGTCCTGAATACAGAGTTTGTATGTGGCAAACCGGACGTACATGTGTAACGATCTCGAGAAGTTGTAAATTAGCACATATATGCAGAACAACGATAGCAACAGCAGCGGACCCTGTAGAATAACTGTTGAGTATCCATTTAGAGTAGCGATTCTGGAAGGCAGTACGAGGCGACGGGCGTACAACTCATGAATATTCATTGAAAAGGGAGTGTATAGCACCAGTGGAGGTTGGTATTAGGTATCCATGGATAGATACTCAAGGGAGGTTTTCATACTATGAGCGATATCGATAATACAAGCTAGTGGTTGCCCTTCTGGGCGACGGTACAAGGGTCGCTTGTATTTCCCTTGGAGTGTCGCGTCTGCTAAAATGGAACGGAAGGAAGGCAAATGGCTTGTCCACGATAAGTCGAAGGTATGTGTACATAGAATATGGTAAGTTGCAGGTTTACGGGAGGAGATCGTAGCCAAGTGTATGCAGGTGGTAGAGTACAGCCTGTAGAAACAATTTGCCATGCAAATTTCGTGAAATCCGGGGCTCATTGGAACGAAGTTACGGTCGTTGTGAAGAAAACAAAACAAGGAGATCACCGATGATGATACTTTAGCAGTTATTCGTCGTTTTTCACTTGGCGGCCTCAATTTGTCAAGCGGCAATGGGTTTTTGCAGTATTGACATCCGTAATTAAGATGTTGTTGTATATGAGGTACTCTAACTAATTAATTGGTTTTAGCTTTTGAAGGGAAAAAATCCTTTACCTCTTTTTTCATCACATTCCTCTAAATTTTTCGATCACAGTGTTTTTCGGTCCGAATCGAGTATTTAATTTTCTTTCGGATCAAGTTTATTTCTTTACAGGTGGTAGTACAGCCTGTAGAAACAATTTGCCATGCAAATTTCGTGAAATCCGGGGCTCATTGGAACGAAGTTACGGTCGTTGTGAAGAAAACAAAACAAGGAGATCACCGATGATGATACTTCAGCAGTTATTCGTCGTTTTTCACTTGGCGGCCTCAATTTGTCAAGCGGCAATGGGTTTTTGCAGTATTGACATCCGTAATTAAGATGTTGTTGTAAATGAGGTACTCTAACTAATTAATTGGTTTTAGCTTTTGAAGGGAAAAAATCCTTTACCTCTTTTTTCATCACATTCCTCTAAATTTTTCGATCACAGTGATTTTCGGTCCGAATCGAGTATTTAATTTTCTTTCGGATCAAGTTCAGCCTGTAGAAAAAAAAACAGTTTGCCATGCAAATTTTGTGAAATCCGGGACTTATTGGAACGAAGTTACGGTCGTTGTGAAGAAAACAAAACAAGGAGGTCACCGATGATGATACTTCAGCAGTTATTCTTTTTTTTTCACTTGGCGGGCTCAATTTGTCAACCGGAAATGAATTTTTGCAGTATTGACATCCGTAATTAAGATGTTGTTGTAAATGAGGTACTCTAACTAATTAATTGGTTTTAGCTTTTGAAGGGAAAAAATCCTTTACCTCTTTTTTCATCACATTCCTCTAAATTTTTCGATCCAAGTGATTTTCGGTCTGAATCGAGTATTTAATTTTCTTTCGGATTAAGTTAATTTCTTTACAGGTGGTAGTACAGCCTGTAGAAACAATTTGCCATGCAAATTTCGTGAAATCCGGGACTCATTGGAACGAAGTTACGGTCGTTGTGAAGAAAACAAAACAAGGAGATCACCGATGATGATACTTCAGCAGTTATTCGTCGTTTTTGAGTTGGCGGGCTCAATTTGTCAACCGGCAATGAATTTTTGCAGTATTGACATCCGTAATTAAGATGTTGTTGTAAATGAGGTACTCTAACTAATTAATTGGTTTTAGCTTTTGAAGGGAAAAAATCCTTTACCTCTTTTTTCATCACATTCCTCTAAATTTTTCGATCACAGTGATTTTCGGTCTGAATCGAGTATTTAATTTTCTTTCGGATCAAGTTCATTTCTTTACAGGTACAGCCTGTAGAAACAATTTGCCATGCAAATTTCGTGAAATCCGACACTTTTGGCGGGACTGTACGTATCCTTAAAAATCGATATTATTTTTTTCGGTCCAAAATATGTTATGGGGAATTAAAAAAGGCATTTAAGTGGATTTTTTTTACATTTCTTGTATAATTATTTCCAATAACTCTTCTTCTAAAACGAAGATGATCCTCATTCCTTTCACGATCAAGTAAACCATCAGAGTCGATCCAGACTTCCGCCGTAAGGATTCGTGATGTATGTCTCCTAATGGTTGAAGCCTCATGACATTGGTTTCCGAGTAAAGACTGATTGGCTGGGATGATGATGACAGAGAGTTCGGAAAGAACTCTTCGGGGTTTTTTTTGTCTTTTTTTTTTCCGTGGACTAGAGTCAACAGCTTTAGAGTTTCCCTCCGCATCAACTGCAGTCGTTAGGATAGCTGAACATAGAAGCCATGGCTCGTAGAGACTGGATGGAGTATCGGAAAATACGGGAAGTTCGTCGCCGTATAGCAGAGCCCACTTCTACCAACGAATTAATGGCCATTTGCTTTCGAGAACGTACTTGCTCGATATTTTAAGGCTTTCTCATTCTCATTCTCCTCCACGATATCAGAAAAAGTTTAACGGTCCGCGTTTTTGTTTATATATCCACGAATAAGAAATGGAGAATGTCGCTAATATCGTCTCCGTTCGTCTTGAAGAAGAAAAAGAAAATGGTCATTGATATTTTCAAACTGTTGGGAGGCGAAATGAGACGTTTCCTTATTTCTATTTCTTTATTTCTGTGAGCTCGTATAGAAGTGTGTCTCTTGGGTTATGCAGCGGGTTTTTTGGTTGACGAATTCGCGTAAGTCGTTTTATTGCGCTTGTTTCCGTTGTTTTTATTTTTATTTTCTAAATCCTTTAATATGATTATAATTGTACTATGATTTTATCCAATACGATGAAATCATAGTGCAATTATATTCCTTTATTTTATATTCTATATTTTATACTCCTCATATTTTATATTTCGATAATATTCTAATGATCATTTTATTCGGATACGACAGATCGATTGACAATTTTTTTTTTAAATATTGGGAAAAGCTGAGCTTATGTATGATTATTCATTTCTGTAGCACTTTTTTACTGCATAGACAATTTCCCGGGAGCAATAATCGTTTGTTTATTTACGATCTATCTGAAATGGATGCCATATAAATCAACACTTGTTGCCCATGGCCCCGCAATAATTGTTACGTCATATCCATTCAATCCGCTTGCATAGTATAAATTGTTTGTGTACCAATATACTTGATAAACACAATAATTGAATAATCCAGAGGCAGTGGCATCGAGATAGAGCGCTCGGCTTACGCTCAGTGGGCCCGGTTCCATTTCCGCTGACACCGATCGAATTTTCCTATGTGTATTTTTTTTTTCGCCTCGATAATTCGTAATCCACTGGAAAAAAAAATACGCGGTTCAAAAATTCGTATGGACCGATTTTTATGCATTTTTCTAAGAAGAAAAAAAAATCTTTGTGGCGAAATCTCTTATATACTTATATAAATACATAAAAATTAAATATTTACATTGCAATGTATGTCTGATTCGCATAAAATGCAAATCACTCACTAGTATTTCTGCTTAATGTCATGCATCAAGTCAACGACGTATATACACTAAATACAGGAGGAATTACGCCTGAGGGAATCTCGTCTGACGCAAACCCATTCCGCGTCGCAAAACTAAGTACAGTTGGTTATATCATGGAGCTGTAGAAGTGTAGAATGATGTATTATCATATATGGGGGACTCCACGTGAGTCTAGCTATCTTTAACCATCAATGTCTCGGATCTCATTGCAATTTGAGAATGTTCAAATAGTCGATCAACCGAAATTTTGGATCTATTTTGTTGAATGATTACTTTTGAAAAAAATTTCAGGAGATAAAAAAGAACCTGCAAGTTTGAACTTTGCAAATTGCTTCCTCATTTTTTTTTTATAAAAAGTTTCCTCTATGAAAAAGTATGTTAATCGATTTTGGTTTCCTCATAAAGAAAGCTTTGTACAAAAACGAAAAATAATTAGAGAGCAATTAGCAAAGTTGAACTTTGCAGGTTTATTTTTTTTCAAATTTGGATTTTTTAAATATTTTGAAGACATATCAAATTATGACTAAATTGGGTATCTATTATTGCTGAATGGTACTGATTTCATGTCTGAAGTTTGACTTGGCTATTTGATGTTTTGTTGAGGTTAATACAATGAAATAATTTTTTTAAAGTTAAAGTTCTGACAAATTTGAAGATGTTGCATATTATAGTAAAACTATGTATCAATCATTGCTGGACAGTATCGATTTCATGTGTAAAATTTGAGTTTGTTGGCTCATGTTTTGCCAAAGTTAAGGCAAAAACGTTTTATTTTCTTCGAAAATTTCAAAACTCTATAAACTTTGAACCATTTTTCCGACTTCGGTCGAATTTAATATCAAAAAACATTTAGTCTTTGCGCTTATTTAGAATTATTCAGGAAAAATTTCAAAAAGCCATAAAATGAAAATGTCTGCATAGATTTCGTGAAAAATCACAACAATCGAAGACGAATTGCTGCTTCATATGTGTGCCAAATTTTAGCTCAATCGGTTGAACGGTTCTTGAATTACAGGTAATTGAAATTTTGAAACCCTGCGCACGCGCAACACGCACACGCGCACGCGCACTAGCTCTCGCACTCGCACACGCGCATGCGTATGCGCGCGCACGAATACATACGGACATTTTTTTTGCATCACTCTTTTGGACGTTTTAGACTATTCTAAATGTCCTGACATTAAGGTCTCGAATTTTTTTATTTATTAAGAAAACAAAGCTTTCTCTATAAGAAAGCATAATGAATTTTTCATATTTAAAAAAAAGAGGGTTTTTTTTAAATAAAAAAGTTTTTGAAGAGAACTTTTATTCTCTTTTCCACACTTCCAAAATAAATCGTCAAAGGTAGATTTTTTCGTGGCTGGAAAATAGACGACGATGCGTCAGAATCTCGAGTCGAAATTTGTGGAGGCGGCATCGCCATCGCGTTATTGAGGAAATCAACGCTGAATCCATATTCTCTGAACCTGCCTGACCCTCTCAATAATACGAACTTGGACAGAGTGAGATCGCTGGACAAATTGGGTCAGCAATGCTTCACAGGTCCACGAAATGTTGAATCCCATTGTTGATAATGGAGAGCTAGCCTAGGGGCATAAACGACCACGCCGCGCGGTTGCTAAAGCATTGGCGTGCGAAGGTGTTGAGAAACCAATCCGAAAGCCTCCCTTTCCACCCGGATGACGCAGTTGCGGAAACAAACAAGGCATAGACAGAATTTATCCTCGGAGAATAACACAGGACAAGGAAAATGTGCTCCACGACCTCGTCGACCGGATTCCACAATACAAATTAATTGGTTTTAGCTTTTGAAGGGAAAAAATTCTTCACCTCTTTTTTAACACATTCTTCTGAATTTTTCTATCCCATTGTTTTCGATCCGAATCGAGTATTCGATTTTTTTTCGGATGAATTTTTTTTTTTTTATAGGAAAACTACTTCCACAATATCTGTATTGATCGTAGAATAAATTAGTAAAATTTTACCGATGAAAAAAATGACGTTTTCAAAATTCTGTTTGAGCCCTGAAGGAATAAAATGTTGGTGGAAAAATCTGAAAAAAAAATCCGAGACTCTTTTGGGTCGAAAATGAGATTATTGTAACAAATTGTCAAAATTGGAGAGGGTTATGAGAGTCGAAGTCTGTAAATTTGAGGTGGAATACCATATATACATTTTTTCAGGTTTAATGAAAATATTAAGAAACTTGACATAGAAAGTTACTGTAGTTTAAATAAAAGTAACAATCTTTTATCTCAGTGAACAAAAATAAATTTATTCTGAACTGACAACAATTAGCTTAATCGAATTTTCTTTAGCGACAAAAATGTTTACTTTACAGTTTTGTATCTTTATGAATGCGTTCCAAAGGATTATAAATTGCCTCTATTTCTTTCTTGCAGACTCCGTAGCTTCCGTACTTTTTAATCAGCCGGCGGGGTAATCGAGAATAAATTCGATGATGTACGGTTGAGAAAGTTTTCTTTATTAAAAAGTCAACGCTGAATTCTCGCACCTCTAAAATAGATTCATTCGGTCGAGTCGCTATCTTCAATTATTCCACGATGCACCACTTAATTAAATTAAAACGCAATTTTATGCCGTGATTGTCAATGTATATATCTGAAAAAGTTTGGAATTTTTGCTCGCCATCGATTACAAAAAAAATTACGACACCATCTGAACAAGTGAAGCGGATTTGCGTATGCTGGAAAATTACGGAAAACCTGCAGAACTCATTAGTTCCAGGGATACACCGCTGAACATTTCATCGCTAAATGTGAAACGCCTATAGAGTCTCGCCTGTCTCGCGTACCTAACCTCCTTTTCATTGTTTTTCGGTTCTCCCGAACAAACGGTTTTGAGTTTCAAGGAGCCATTAGCGTGGCCCATTGTTGCCATACATCCGCACATTCTCTCGAAATTTGAGCTTTTGCTGCTGATTAGTTTCGGCAAAAACGGGTTTCAAAATTTTGAGGTGTGGTGAAAGAAGCACTCCTCTCTAGCGGCAGAAAAAAGACCTATGGATGGATGTATGGACAAAGGAATAAGTTTTTCTTTCAGAAGGTTTATTTAATACATGTTGAAGTATGTAAACTAAATTTTAGTTATCATTTATTTGTGAATGGATCGAAGAACTCAAAGGGAATAAGCTTTCAATATTATTGTAAACAAGAAAAAAAAAATGGCGAAGGAAAAACATCAAATTTGCGAAATTTTCCTTTCAATTTTTTTTTTACTTCATGACTTTTGCAATCGTCCGAAAATAGTCACATTATTTTTTTGTAACTCATTCTGTATTTTGCCGATTATTGTATATGGTTTTAAAAAAAAATTAATTATTTTTCTTTTTACTTGGTTTTTTCAACTGCAAAATAAATTAAACTTTTTAAAATTTCGTGGCAAATTGACGCACAATAATAACAAAAATATTAAATCCATAACGTAAAAACAATCCAAGAATTTTCGCAGCATTGCGGAAGCCAGAAAGTAAAAATCAAAATAAAAAAACGAACCACATTCGGAAATTTCAATTATTTCCTTCGCCAATTTTTTTGCGTGCTTGCAATAACATTTATAAAAAAATGACATTTGGGTTTATTGATTCATTCAAAATAATATTTTTCAAAAATCGATATATTTAATTTAAAAAACGAAACAAATTTTCGACTATTTATTGTTTCTCAGAATGATAAGTTAAAAAACAAAAAGTGGTGTCAACCCCTTAATGACATTCCATTAAGGGCTGACTCCGGAATTTTCGAAGATTCGATTTTGATTTGACACAGTTTTGTCATTCTTTATACGATTTTGCTAATCGATACAGTAATTCGATGTTTCACTGTTATTATTAATAAATCGTAGACGAACATCCGGTGTGATTCGCAAGCGCAATTATTTATGCAAGCATTACGCTCGTTGACCGTTCAGTAGTAAATGCGAGTACAAGTCAGACCGCAGTCCGGGTTGTAGAGGAAGAACGGTACTTTAACAGCATAAATTCCATTCACCTTACTCAGTGAAAGGACGTAGTGCCAGACTCGCTCATTTCCCACGAGTGGCTGACCGTAACATCGTTTACCTACTGCTGCATGACTCCTTCAGACCTACGTACTACTAAAACTTTGTGTATACTCGACCACGGCACTCGTATAAATACTTTGCTTTGGCAGCTTGTTATATTGGATATGCAGAAATATGCAGTACCTCAATATGAGACCCAACATATTCCATCCCCTTAAAAAAAAAAAAAAAAAAAAAAAAAATTGTAAGGTAAGCGTCCCAGTTTCGGTCATCTTTGGAGTCCACGATTTCCGCTGCTTTTAAATAGGTTTTAAATAGCTCGTAATTTTTTGTAGGTTTAGTTTGAGCTTGAGATGCACTATATGAATTTTTTTTTGTATATAACAATTGTTTTCTAATTTATATTTTTGAGGTGATATATCTAACGCCATAATTTAAAAAAAAAATTTAGAACTTTTTTTTAGATTTTTCCGAACTATGCAAATTTTTATTCTTTTTTTTTAAAGTGAGATATCGAATGCCATTATTGAAAAATTTTCCAGAAATTCTGAAAAATCCCCTCTAAAATACTTTGCTTTGGCAGCTGGTTATATTTGATATGCAGAAATATACAATACCTCAATATGAGACCCAACATATTCCATCCCTTTAAAAAAAAAAAAAAAAATAGTAAGGTAAGCGTCCCAGTTTCGGTCATCTTTGGAGTCCACGATTTCCGCTGCTTTTAAATAGGTTTTAAATAGCTCGTAATTTTTTGTACGTTTAGTTTGAGCTTGAGATGCACTATATGAATTTTTTTTTGTATATAACAATTGTTTTCTAATTTATATTTTTGAGGTGATATATCTAACGCCATAATTTAAAAAAAAAATTTAGAACTTTTTTTTAGATTTTTCCGAACTATGCAAATTTTTATTCTTTTTTTTTAAAGTGAGATATCGAATGCCATTATTGAAAAATTTTCCAGAAATTCTGAAAAATCCCCTCTAAAATACTTTGCTTTGGCAGCTGGTTATATTTGATATGCAGAAATATGCAATACCTCAATATGAGACCCAACATATTCCATCCCCTTAAAAAAAAAAAAAAAAAAAATAGTAAGGTAAGCGTCCCAGTTTCGGTCATCTTTGGAGTCCATGATTTCCGCTGCTTTTAAATAGGTTTTAGGTCGCTAATAATCTTAGCCGTTGAAGCGACCCTAAATAAACATTTAAAAATATAAAAAAATCGGTTTTATCGAAATTTCGAACACGAACGTTTCGATCAGGACCTTTGACCTCGACCTTTCCGATTTAGCTCGTAATTTTTTGGAGGTTTAGTTTGAGCTTGAGATGCACCATATGAATTTTTTTTGTCTATAACAATTTTTTTTTAATTTATATTTTTGAGGTGATATATCGAACGCCATAATTTAAAAATCTGAAAAAATTCCGAAAGATACTTTGTTTAATATGAAAATTTTTTATTTTGTAGCCAAAGCGAACGAGATTCTTCTTCTTATGGTTTTTCAACTTTTTATTATTTAAAAAGTGATTAAGAGGTAGACAAGAAAATTAATCTACTTCAGGCAATTGATCACATGTTTGTCTATGTTAAACCAAATTTTTTAGAACTTTTATTAGATTTTTCCGAACTATGCAAATTTTTATTATTTTTTTTAAAGTGACATATCGAATGCCATTATTGAAAAATTTTCCAGAAATTCTAAAAAATCTCCTGTAAAATATACAAATTTTCGAGCTTATAGCCAAAGTAAGAAAAGCTTTCCCTCATTGTTCTTAAGATTTTTTTGTAAACATAGATAAATAAAAATAATTTTACAAATAAAAAAAGGTGATAGAGAATAAAACATTTTATGTAGAGACATTTTGTTTCGGAAACTTCGAATTTCCGAAATATTTGTGTTTAAAATAAATGGCATTTTCGAAAACGTTGTTTTTAAAAATCCGAGAAAATCTTTATTTTGATATCACCGATTACGAAGCATTTCGACGAGGGTCGAAAAAAAAGTGGCTGATTCGACAGAGAATGCTTGAAATATGTAAATGTATCCGAAATCATAGGTCAAAAACTGTGCATCGTATTCACAGGATAACCAGACATCGACTGAACATTTATTTGCAGCAGTAGTGCGATCTATTATGCTGTTCCGTATACGACATCTATAGATTCGTGAATATTTAATGCTTCTTCGAACGGCCACGAGAAACTAGGACATGCAAGGATGATACTATGAATACAAATACATTCGTAAAAACTTTGTCGACGGTGGAATTAAGAGCAAAAAAGAAGCCATAAATGGATAGTGAACCGTAATAGCTGCATATTTGTAAGCGATATACCGTTTTGAAATGGTATTTATTGCGGCATAAATTATGAATATTCATGTCATGTACCAATTAAAATGTTGGGAGTCTACAATTGCTCTTGACTTTGTCGAATAGAATATAAAAAGTGATAGCAAACGCAAATCGATTTACGATGCGGTCGAATGTACAGATTCAACGGAATTACAAGTTTACTCTGATAAAATTATTAAAAGTTTTTCTTCTGTTTCTTTTTCTGCCCCACAAAATTTTTTTCAGATTTTTTTCTTTATTGTGATTTTTATTTTTTTTATTTTCAAAAATGTCCGCGAGATAACGAATTTTGGATATGTCTTCGGCATAAAACCATCTACTACTCTCAAAATTTTTTTGCAAAATGCATATCCAAAAATTTGTTATATTCTGCGCATTTTTGAAAATAAAAAAAATCGAAATCAAAATAAAGAAAAAAATCTGAAAAAATTCGTATGCATTTAAATAAATGAACATATAATTTTCATTAGAAAAAAAGTTAGGTTGACTGATTGTTTGTTGAAAAATTGTTTTTTTCACCAATTCGTTAACGACATTTTGGGATTATTATTACGCAAAATAAATCTTTTCAGCACGTTTTATATGCATTATTTTTTTCCGATTTTAATGCCATCGGGAAGTGATCGAAATTGTCTCTGAAAATCACTTTTGGCGGTTTTATACATATCATACATCCTTAACATAAAATAAAAAATCACACACCAAACATGACAATAAAAAATAATTAAAGAAAAAACAGAATTTTCATGGCAGCTAGAAATCAACGGGAAAGCAACGTGACAATTCAAATTGCCATCTTTTTTTAACTCGTCAAATCGCTGGATGTACAAAATCCTTTCTCCCCCTTTAGCTTATCTTTCAAGTCGGCTGTAATGAGAGCTGTTACACTAGCATGAAAAAAAAATCATCTGAATAATATTTATACCACAGTGTGCGACAAGTAGCCACTTCACGCACACTTCATTTCGCTTGCGTGCGTGAAATAAGCACTTCTCGCACTAGTGGCATAAAATTGTCTACGATACTCGTGCGAGAAACTTTTTCTCATCTCGTGTGATGACGACACTCGCCTTCAGCTCGTGCTGCAAACTCACACCCGTCGCGAAAAAGTTTCATCGCACTAGTATCATAATGTACTATTATCGCACCGTAGAAAAAAAAAAAAAAAAAAAAAAAAAAAAAAAAAAAAAAAAAAAAAAAAACCCTTGCAGGATTTTTTTTTCTCCTTTTTTTTAAGGTGATTCGATTCCCTCAAGATAGCAAAATTATCATCATTCCACCAAAATTCGGTAGGAATCACAGCAACGAGAAGAGACGAGAGGTAACAAATACCGCAGTGACATTAGCACAACGAATTTTCACGCTCTGGTGAACATTAATCACGATCGGACGCGACGACGCGTTAACGATGAATTCGATCAGGTGGCCGCGTGCGTTCGTTCGTACCGACTGGGCTTGAACACTAGCTCAAACGTGTCCATGATCAAACGTGTGTCGCGCCGAAACTGGATAACTGTATACACATAGAGGATGCACAAGTGAATAGTACAAATGAAGACAGATTACGTTAACGCCGGATCGCGATTTGCCTTTCAATGTTCCGTCGAGTTTCCCGTGCATCAACTGCCCTCCCACTATCTTTCACTCGCACATCACCAACTGCTGTGCAATCCACACTGCAACCTGTCAATTTCCAACGGAATCCATCGTTGAAATGCCGATCAATCTGAATTCTATACAGCCTCTTCAAATATGTATACAAATACTTTAATACTGAGCACGATATTTTCATGGAGGATTCAATAAAAAAAATATTTAAAAATTTTTTCGCACACTCTAAATTGCCTTAGGCTCGACTTCTCTCGATGACACATTCGAAATGTGTATTGGCTCAGTGCGGAACGTCGAGTGGTGTCAACGCGTCGAAACATTGGCTTTTTTATGGGGATTTTTTGGAGGAATTTTTGAAGAAAAAAGGCGGGAAAAGTACTGAAAGTACTTTTGGCTGTTGGTAACTGGAAACACGGTTTTTTGAGGGGTTTGCATCACTCAATGATTTATTATTTTTTTCTATGGAAAAGATGGAAATTTTTATTTAATTATTAGGTATAAAAAATGTTTAATGAATTATTAATGGAATGAAAATTCCCCAGGACGTCACGTTCAATATCGAAATTTTCGAGTTTTCAGCTGAAGGGGAAAAGATTTTTCTTTGACGGTTTTTAAGCTTTTTTCTATAAAAACAATTTATAAAAAATCGAAAAAAAGTCTACTACAGGCGATGAGTCAAATGTTTATTTGTGTAAAACCGGATTTTCCAGAATTTTCGAAGATTTTTCCGAACGCTACAAATTTTTTTTTCATGTTTTTTTAAAGTTACATATCGAATGTCATTATTGAACAAATCTGCAAAAATTCTGTTGAATATTAAAATTTTGTAACTCATGGCCAAATTGGGCAAGATTTTTCGTCGTATAATTTTTAAGTTTTTTTAAATATTAAAGAATAGAAAAAAAAACTACTCCGGGCGATTGACCAAATGTTTATTTACGTAAAACCAGATTTTAAAAGATTTATATATAGATTTCACGCCTCGCTTTACAGCCTCCATTGTAAAGCGAGGCTTTTTCGTCACTTGCTCATAGAAAAATGATAGCTACAGTGCGTAAAATACATGCTTACTACCCCGGAACTTAATACGCCGTTTTCTCGCACAAAGTCGCCGTATAAAATACCTTTAGAGACTTCCAAAATTCACTGCACTTAATCATATCATCAAGTGCAGTGAAATTTTCATTATTGGAAAGTAGCTTTTCGCCATCGGCCTCAAAAGTTTTCATGACATCAAAACTGCTGAATATGTAAATACATATAATTTAATTAACGGATTAGTTTTTCTTTTTCATTATACGTTGCAAACATGGCGAGTCGTTCAAACATTCAAAGTCGTTGAAAATTTCTCGTTGGAGAAAATAAATAAATTTACGAATATTCTTGGAGTAGTTAATTGGAGCCCAGCGTCAGCTATGACCCCGGGCGATAATGACGGAGGGAGAAGAAAAAAAAAATGAAAAAGACGAAAAAGCGACTGGGAAGCTTCGAGGAAAATCGTTATCGCGCCGCCGCTAACGGTTATTAGAAGGAAGTAATTACCGATAATTAGGCGGTTACGTAAGAACTACGGTATTATCCGGAGTGCTCGTGGGAAAGCCTCGAGAGGGTCGTATGAAAATGTTACCCATGGGCCACTGCTCCCGATCCTGTCTATGGTATATTTCTAAGTGCACTGCCGAGCTAAGTGGATTAAAATGTAACCAGGAAACGGGTAACCATATATTTTAACTAAATTTCCGATCGTCAATGCCATAGATAAAAATTTAAAAAATCAATATTACGTGATGTTTGTTTAAAATTTTGATATTTTTGCTTCCTCTTACAGAAATTTTTTATTTTTATCGAGGTTTTTATGTGTATGTGTATGTGAGTGTAACTGTGTATGATGACAGTCAGATTCAGTTTTATGAGATTTTTTAATTTTGAAAAAGGACGTAAACGCTTTTTAAAAAAAATTTCATCTATGAAGCTGAAACTTTATATTAGAATTGCACAAGATTTTGCGACTTTTGGCATTTAATTTGGGCCAAATTGATAAGGCGGTTCGATTTATGAAGCATTGTCTGCCGATTGAAACATTTTTTTTCGACTCTCTCAACTCTTTTTCATAATTGGGGATATGGAGATACCACTAATAGGCAGTTGATGTGAATTTTTTCAGATTTTTGAAAGGAATATTTTAGAAAATGCCATTTATTTTTCAAGTCAAAGTATCTCGAAACTTCGAAGTTACTGCAAAAAAAATTTTTTTACATATATGTTTTGAGAACTTTAATGTGGAGACATTTTTTTCAGTGACTTTAAATTTCGGAGATATTTATTGCACTTGGAAAAAAGGAATTTTCCAAAATATTGTTCTAAAAAGTATGAAAAAATTCATTTAGAGTGGCTTTTAAAGATACTAAAATTTTCTTATTTAAAAAATAACTTCTTAAATAAAAAAAGCTTTAAAACTACAGAAATGAAAATCTTGCCCCTTTTGGCGATGCGTGACAGGATGTAGATATTCAACAGAGTATTTCTTAGAATTTTTGCAGATTTTTCAATAATGGCATGCGAAATGTTACTTTAAAAAAATCAAATAAATTTGCATAGTTCAGAAAGATCTGAAAAAATTCTGGAAAATCTAGTTTCACACAAATAAACATTTGACCAATCGCCAGAAGTACATTTAATTTTATCCCTATTTTTTAATCATTTATTTAATTCAGAAAAAGCTCAAAAACTGTAAAAAGAAAAATCTTGTCCCTTTTAGCTACAAGCTATAAAATTTTCATCTTAAACAAAATATGTTCCGGAATATTTTAGATTTTCAAATTATATCATTCGATATTTTAAACAAATATTTAAAAACATTTCCGAAGAAACAAAAATCTGATGTGCTTAAGGTTCCAACTAAGCCTACAAAAATTGACTAGCCAAATCGGAGAAGTCGAGGTCAAAACCTCGTCGAAAGGGGTGAACTTTTATACAACGCCGTATCGAAAACCACTACTCACCGTTTGCTTGGTGCAACGAATCATTCGAATAAGACATGGAATCGTGATAGACCCGAATAAAAATTCCGATCTGATTTCAGTGAGGCATATACCGATCGACGGAAAGTTGAGAATAAAAGTCCAATTTAAATTCAGTGACTCGTGTCACAACATGTGCTGAAATTGGTCGCGAGAATAATTTTTTTTTCTTTCCCTGTGGAGTAAAAAGTTCGGTTGATTAAGGACCAGTTAACTTTACACTTGGGCGGTCATAATTCTGCTCGTTATCGATACAACATCTGAAGAGAAAAAATAAAAATAAAATAACGCGAGTGGCGCCAAAGTTATAAAATACGCGTCTGCATCGAAAAAGTCCAATTACAGTTTATCCTTTCGAGTAGCCTGGCAAGTTACCTACTTGTTGCCTGGTTTCTGGCTGGACGAGCGGAGCGTCGAGCTACCGGAAAATTATATTCAAAAGATTAATGCTCAGTTCAGTGAAGTAGCGATTTTAATCTTGGCATGGAGTGAACTTGAATGAGAAATGAATATCTTTCTTGGTGAGCGTAGAAACTAAGAATGCGACCGATGCAACCGAGAGAAGCTGAAGAAACGAAGCGACCGGAGAAACGATAAAATACAGCGAATTGTCTCTGAAAACTATGATGAATTCGCCCGCTCATCTGCGTTGATTTCTGCGCTAAGTAAAATCGCGATTGTTCTGCCGACTATTAATCGTTAGTCCATCAAACTTTTTGTAACAAGTTTTTCCATTGTTAAAACCTTATAATCGGGATTTTGCCGGTTTTGAAAGGTACTTTTGTGGACGCATTTTTTAAAAAATGACGTATATATTGACGCATGGTTAAGTGTATATATAAAAAAAAAATAATAAAAAATATTAACAAATGGCGGAGATATTTCATAATGAAGCAATGTACTTTTTTTGCGCGAGCGTTGATGGTGAAAGTTTTCGGCATCGATGTAAGTGTCTGAAAAAAATAAACATATTGATATTAGTATAATCAATGTACCTTTAGTGTTGACCAACAATATTATTGAACAAATTATTACAATAAGAATTCGGAACTTACAAATGCATACGAATTTTTTCACATTTTTTTTCTTTATTTGGATTGTTTTTTTTTTATTTAAAAAAATGCGCAGAATATAACAAATTTTGAATATGCGTTTTGCAAACAAATTTTGACTGTAGTAGATGGTTTCATGCCAAACACATATCCAAAATTCATTATTTTCTGCACATTTCTGAAAATAAAAAAAAAATTTTTTAATAAAAAAATCTAAAAAAATTCATATGCATTCAAATAAATTAACATACCATTCTCATTAGAAAACAAGTTAGGTTCACTGATTATTTATTGAACAATTGTTTTTTTCACCAATTCGTTAACAACATGGTGGGATGATTATTATGCAAAATAAATCTTTTCAGCACGTTTTATATTAATTATTTATTTCCGATTTGTATCCCATCGAGAAGTGATCGAGATTGTCTCTGAAACTCACTTTTGGTGGGACTGTACGTATCATACATCCTTAATTCCGTCTCTTTTATTCAAAGTCGTATTCTTTCCGCAAATAGGAATGAAATATTCAAAGATTAAAAGGAACTCACACATGACCATAGATCTAGTAAATCAGATTTGGAGAGGAAAATTGATATCGAAAGGTCCTGAAATCCTATACGGCGTGAGCAGGACTCACATGGAGGATAACGTGAACACAGCAGCATCGTAGAACATCGAGTGTAGTACAAGATGCGACATTATTGCGGTCGAAGCAGCGTGTTCCATTGCGGTGAGACTCGCACGGGGAACTCGCCTTCCTCTCTCTTCACTCGGGTCGACGAGCGCGTTCCGGTGTATATTGGAAAACGCTCTGGATACTATACAGCGCTACAAGCTGTTCAGTCAAGTCATCGCCTAGAAGGAAGAAACTCCCTGCAAGAGACGACGGCTGTTGCTGTTTCGTCCGAATCGTCTGAGGAAATCTCCAAGTTCCACTAGCAGTACATAATATACCAAGCTGTACATACACTGTAAAAAAAATCTACTTGAAAATTAAAGTACAAGTACCGGAAGTTTTTATTCGCAAACCGTCTCTCAAATTTCAAGCACCAATGTGTTGAAAATTATAATTTAGGACACATGAAAATAATTTGAATTTTATTGAAATAGCAGTGACTTTGTATTTGAAATTTAATGTACCGCGTCAAATATTTCTGATTATTGTACATAAAATTAATGTACGGCATAGATCTTTTATTGCAAAACGGTATCTTAAAATTCGATCACATATATGTTGGAAATTTGAAATGGTATTAAAAACAATGAAAAAGAAAATAGAACTATTACTCAGGCATAGCAATTCGTAAAACCTGTGCCTATCAACAGATATTCATTTTTTACTGTTATCGACATTTTTAACAGCGTATTTTTTACAGTAGCAGAACACGAATACAAAACATTGTATACACTGTAAAAAAAATCTACTTGAAAATTAAAGTACCGGTACCGGAAGTTTTTATTCGCAAACCGTCTCTTAAATTTCAAGCACCAATGTGTTGAAAATTCTAATTTAGGACACATGAAAATAATTTGAATTTTATTGTAATAGCAGTGACTTTGTATTTGAAATTTAATGTACCGCGTCAAATATTTATGATTATTGTACATAAAATTAATGTACGTCATAGATATTTTATTGCAAAACGGTATCTTAAAATTCGATCACATATATGTTGGAAATTTGAAATGGGCTTAAAAACAATAAAAAAGAAAATAGAACTATTACTCAGGCATAGCAATTCATAAAACCTGTGCCTATCAACAGATATTCATTTTTTACTGTTATCGACATTTTTAACAGCGTATTTTTTACAGTAGCAGAACACGAATACAAAACATTGTATACACTGTAAAAAAAATCTACTTGAAAATTAAAGTACAGGTACCGGAAGTTTTTATTCGCAAACCGTCTCTTAAATTTCAAGCACCAATGTGTTGAAAATTCTAATTTAGGACACATGAAAATAATTTGAATTTTATCGAAATAGTAGTGACTTTGTATTTGAAATTTAATGTACCGCGTCAAATATTTCTGATTATTGTCCATAAAATTAATGTACGTCATAGATCTTTTATTGCAAAACGGTATCTTAAAATTCGATCACATATATGTTGGAAATTTAAAATGGGCTTAAAAACAATAAAAACGAAAATAGAACTATTACTCAGGCATAGCAATTCATAAAACCTGTGCCTATCAACAGATATTCATTTTTCACTGTTATCGACATTTTTAACAGCGTATTTTTTACAGTAGCAGAACACGAATACAAAACATTGTATACACTGTAAAAAAAATCTACTTGAAAATTAAAATACAGGTACCGGAAGTTTTTATTCGCAAACCGTCTCTTAAATTTCAAGCACCAATGTGTTGAAAATTCTAATTTAGGACACATGAAAATAATTTGAATTTTATTGAAATAGCAGTGACTGTATTTTAAATTTAATGTACCGCGTCAAATATTTATGATTATTGTACATAAAATGAATGTACGTCATAGATATTTTATTGCAAAACGGTACCTTAAAATTCAATCACATATATGTTGGAAATTTAAAATGGGCTTAAAAACAATAAAAAAGAAAATAGAACTATTACTCAGGCATAGCAATTCATAAAACCTGTGCCTATCAACAGATATTCATTTTTTACTGTTATCGACATTTTTAACAGCGTATTTTTTACAGTAGCAGAACACGAATACAAAACATTGTATACACTGTAAAAAAAATCTACTTGAAAATTAAAGTACCGGTACCGGAAGTTTTTATTCGCAAACCGTCTCTTAAATTTCAAGCACCAATGTGTTAAAAATTCTAATTTAGGACACATGAAAATAATTTGAATTTTATTGAAATAGCAGTGACTTTGTATTTGAAATTTAATGTACCGCGTCAAATATTTATGATTATTGTACATAAAATTAATGTACGTCATAGATATTTTATTGCAAAACGGTACCTTAAAATTCAATCACATATATGTTGGAAATTTAAAATGGGCTTAAAAACAATAAAAAGAAAATAGAACTATTACTCAGGCATTATTTTTTCAGACATTTTACATCAGTAGAAATTTTCGGGTATTGGTTTTTGCTAAAGAAAAATTTTCGTCTACACCGGGGTTTGAACCTACGACCTACCTATCTAAGTACCCAACAACGCACGAACGCTACCAGCTACGCTATCAACGAATTAGTAATTTTGGATATTAAAATGGCATAAGAGTTATACATATATTATTCTCTTAACCGTACTTATCATTGACATATTAAAATGTTCAATCGATTGCAATCAGAACGTGAAGTGTGTACGGAAGTATATTTTCAAGTGAACATAATGCATCATGCACTCTACTCATAATCGTTAGGTTGCTGGTTCGAGTCTTGGTGTTACCATTTTTTTAAATTGATTTAGATACCTACATCAATGTTACATTTAAAATTCATAAAACCTGTGCCTATCAACAGATATTAATTTTTTACTGTTATCGACATTTTTAACAGCGTATTATCAACTTTTTTTTACAGTAGCAGAACACGAATACAAAACATTGTATACGTGTTTCAAGATTTGTAAATTCACAATAAATATTGCTTAAATTTACAGTTAGGTACATTAATTTCGGAAACGAAATGGAAATTTACAGCACTCGGTACTTGAATCACAGTTTCAAATAAAAAGTATTTAAATTCCATAAGCATAAGTACATTAAATTTCAAGTCTTTTTTTACAGTGTGGGTGTTTGAAATCTAAGTTACAAGATATTCGTAAAATTAGGTGATTTTTCTACGAAAATCGACTGCAGTGCAGGAATTTTCGAAAAATTGTCATATAATTATACAGTTACTGATCAAGTTTTGCATATTTACAATGAATTTCTCTTGAATTCCAATGCAGGTACATTAATTTCACGATAGATTTGTCAATTTACAGTACTCTGTACATGAATCACAGTTTCATGCACAAAATTTGTAAATTTCATATACATAAGTACATTTAATTTACAATCTTTTTTACAGTGTAATATACCATCTTCCGTTTACGTTGGTGTAAAATATATATCCACTAAAATCCGTTCGATCACTTTTCTGTCGAATTGTGTATTGATTAAGATAAGTTGAACCGGACAGAATAATTTATTGTTATAGGAAGGAAATAAAATCCAGATTTATTGCAACAAGGGTTGAAAGTCACATTTTTTGCCATTCCTTTATTTCCGAGTGAGTTTTAGTTGCGCACATCGTTTCAACGTCCCATTTCGATTCCGGAGCTATTTATTATTTGGCAAAGTGTACGAGAAAAGCTTTGTCACGGAAAGGAACATTTTTCCACATGCTAAACTTTATTTCTTCTTAATATACTTGTTCGGGGTTTCGGTTCCTCGGAAAAGTTTCACGCAAATGCATGCAATAGTCTGTTGCAAAGTTTCGCGTGGACGCTTCGAATAGACGAGCAAGTATTTTGCCGGGTTGTAGTTTTCAGCAAAGGAGAAATGTGTGGGCTCGACGGGATATCGAGTTATTTTCAACTGGAGTTTGTATTATATGGCAACTGACGTCGTATTCGGTTGGATATTTCGGCGGAATGATTTTTTTTGACAATAAATCGGACGCGAATCAACTGCTGAAAATTATTAGGAATTTTGCTTGCTCATAGAGGAAGCGTTTTTTTCATGGAAATTTTTTTTTGGTTTATTTTTTACGTCAGTACAATCAGAATGATCCAAAGCATCGAGAAAAAAGTGGTTTGGAAAAAAGTTGAATTTGGCAAATTGCTTCCTCATTATTTTTGGTTTTTTTTTTAAATACCTCTATGAGGAAGTTTTCAAATCGATTTCGGCTTTCTCATAGAGCTTTGGAAAAAAACCAAAAATAATGAGGAAGGAATGTGCAAAGTTCAACTTTGCAGCTCTATTTTTTAACAAATTTAAGTTCCTGAAAATTTTAAGGAAAATAAATAACTTGAAACGATCTATTTATGCTTCACTTTTTCCCAGTTATTAAATTGTGATTAATGTTAATTAGTATTCGAACAAGTTCAATTGAGTTCCATCTACGTTACCGATGAATTATGCTCCAATAAGCTCCAAAACATTAATATTATTATTGTAGATGGTTTTTTGTCTAAAAATTTAAAAGCAACAATTTGGGAGAAAATAGTTTTAAATAATAATTGATTTTTCTAAAAAAAAAATAATAATAATAATAATAATAAAACAAAGCATAACTTTGGAACAACTGATCGAGCCATCTTCAAAAAAATACGAGTTATTGTACACACTTCAGAGTATTTTCTGAAATTTTTTTAGATAAATCGAAAGTGGCATACCGACCGAAAAAAATTATTTTCGTATATTTTTTATAAAAACGGTCATTTTTTAAACTCGAAAAAATCAAACAAAATTTTTTTCACAAAATTCATGCAAAACTGCAACTTTTTTGTCTATAACATTTTTCTGCTTAACCCTATTTTTTCAAGATATAACGGTATTTACAGAATTTTAAAATTTTGAAAAACTCGAAAAAATGTGATGGAAAATTTTTGAAAAAATGTACACTTCTCTTTTCGAACAATAGAATATTTTGACGAAATTTCAATTTTTTTTCGAGAGTGGACAACTCTTCGACCGTTCGAAACTGTATGGAATGCCAATAATATAAATGTATAGAATGCCTCATGTACATGTGGAATAATGTAAAATAAAAATGAATTTTTGTGTATTAAATAGGTGCAGCAAAAAAAAAAATACTAATGAACGGAATTTATTTTTGTGTTTCAGTGCGAAAGAAGAAAATAATGATGAGGTGCCTGTGGATGTGTATCGTTATCGCCGTGGCGCTGCCTGCTGCAGCTCCATGGCAAACGGATCGCAGTAAGCCCAGTAGAGTATCTTTTACCTATTAACATCATAACCTAGAATATAAATTAGAACAAAAATATACAGAGGACATCAAAAGCATTGAAGAAAAAAAAAAAAAAAAATCATTGGATACCAAGGTGATAATATTTCAAGCTCGATTTTTTTTATTCTCACTCTAAAATCTCTTCTTTATAACCGAAACATAATTCGTGCGAAAACTGCAGTCTGTAAAAAAAAAAAATTTTACCTCACGTTTTCCAAAAAAAATGTCACGAAAGTTCTTAGCGATCAAAAAATATTTATAGGTCGAAAAAAGAATTAGATATATATTTTCAATGTCTCCCACTTGAAAAATATACTTTTTTAAAATAAAATGAACGTAGTGAACGCTGTAACCGATAAAAGAATGATATTTGAAATTTTTTTTTTTTTTCCAGGAAGAAAAAACTTTTAAGTGCAGTGAACAATCTCTAAATATTTTTTGACTAGTTAGTGATTTCGCCAGATTTTGTTTTCATCAACAATAGTTATTGTTAGGTCAAAAGTATTGAAAAAAAAATACTTTTGGAAAATATGCACATATTATATCGCTCTGAGCGACTTCTAAATATTTTTTGACGAACGCCAGTTTTCGCAAACATAATTTTTTCAGTACAAAAAAATAATTTAGGGATAAAAAAATGGTGCTCCAAATATTGTCACCTTATTGCATCAGTGTAAAAGAAAAAGAAAAAAATAGATTACGACGTGAAATATGTTTTTTTATCATCGTTATCATTTATTCTTATTCATCGGATTTACGATAATTTACTTGAATCCACTTTTCATTTCCTATATTTTGTATATTTTTGAATATTTATTTTATTTTTTTCGTTTCAAATTTTTTTATTTTGAAGCACTAATTGTGAAGATAATATATCGACAAAAACGAGTGTCATGATTTATTGGGAAAAGCATTTACGGCAATTAAATAAAAAAAACGTGAAGTGGCTATTACTGATAAGTACGTGGAGCCCTTCAAATCTTCTTTCTCCCTTTTCGACGACAAAAACCAATTTGACGAGGGCAAACGACTAGACGACATGAAAGACGCGACCGACATCATATTTTCCGTGAATCTTTCGTGATCTTGTCATCACTGAGACGAAGATTCTGTTCATTCAGTGATATAAGTAAACGTATGATCCGCCGGAGTTTTCTTAACGTTTTGGCGTGAATCGAGAGGCAAAACGAAAAATTAATTAAATTAATTAAAATTATTTTTTAATTCGCCATTTTACCCATTCGCTATTTTGACCCCCACCCGAAAATAAATATATACACAAAAATATCTGACATACACAACTTTTCAGACGATCATATACCACAATTATTTTTTTCTTATATTAAGTCTGTATATCCCAGATATATTATTCACTCGCATATATTTCGTATATATCCCAAAATATAGTATTTTTCGGACAAGATATATTTCACATATCCGAGATATATTTTTCAATATATCTTGAATGTACTTTTTTCCGATGGAAGAAACGCGCAGTGTCACTTACTCTAATCTTTTTTTTTTTTTTAATTTCATGAATTAAAAAGCACTTCAATAATGTAGTCCAGAAAAAAGGGCTTTCAAAATGGCATTAATTTTTTTTTTCTTTTTCGCAAAATTATTTATCATTAATGTGAATGGGAGGTTGATCACCGAAACCGGGACAAGGACCGAAACTGGGCCGTTCACATTATACAAAACTTTAGGGGATGTAAGTATTTTTTTTTCTGTTTTCAGTGCCTCGATTGTATGGCGACAGAATTCCCACGAGAGTATTAACGCCAAGTAACAAAAAAGTTCAACGGAAGATCGTTCTCTACCACAACTTCTTTCGAACCCACGTCACTCCAACGGCGGCGAACATGCTTGTGATGGTGAGTATTTCTTCTCGACCTTTTCTGTCCCACGGCAAAAGTACTTTCCAGAGCAAAACCGTCGACATTCGCTTTTTATCGTCTCTCTGTTTAACCGAACTTTCACCATTTTGTTCGACGATATGGTGAACTCTAAATGGTGAAAATGTTTGACCAGATATTCGGACTGTACATGCGAAGTCCAGTAAAACTGGACCTCGTATTTTGACCCTCCGGGGCACGAAACGTACTAAATGGATGTTGGATCTCATGGGCTTCTTCAAAAGAGCATTTGGAACAGGAAAAACACTCTCCGCTTTAGAAAATGAAACCTCTAGCAGAAGAACAAGCATTTATCCCGATCGTATTGCTCAAACGCTGAACGGTTTTTCGGGTTTTCTTGTTTCAGTGAAGATGATTCGTTTATTTTTTAAATGCGCATGAATTTTTTCACATTTTTTAATTCATTTTGAATATTTCGTTTTTTACATAAGAACGATTACAAAATTTGAAGTGAATTTGAAAATATGAAAAAATCTATACATTTCAGAAATATTAACGAATCAGTTTCTTCGGAACAAAAATGAGGTTGTCGAAAGATTCGTTGAACATTTTTTTTAAATTTTTTGCCCTGAGACATAAAACTTTTAAGAGCAGTGAACAACCCCTAAGTATTTTTCGACAACTTAGTACTGTTACCTCTTCTCACCAAAATCAAGAACCGTCAGGTCAGAAGTGTTCAAGAAAAAAAAAAGAAATTTCCAAAATTTGGACATATTGAATTGCTAAAATAGATAGTTTAATTATTCGAGAAAAGTAATATTAGTGAACGTGCATGGGAAAAATACTTGTGAATGCTCATGAATTACAGCTAATTTTACAGGTGTAATGCAAAATAGAGTGCACATGGGGAGATAGTGAACGCGTCGAGGCTAAGCGAGCATACGTTGGCTTTTCGCTCTTGTAGAAAATTAAAGGAAAAGTATACATATATAAAAAAAAGGGCAGTGAACCACCCCTGAGTATTTTTCGACTACTTAGTACTTTTACCAGGTTTATTTCTTCTCACCAAAATCAAGAACCGTCAAGTCAGAAGCGTTCAAGAAAAAAAAAAAGACTTTTCCAAAATTTTGACATATTGAATTGCTAAAATTGATACTTTAATTCTTCGAGAAAAGTGATATTAGTGAACGTGCATGGGGGAAAAAAAACTTGTGAATACTCATAAATTACAGCTAATTTTACAGGTGTAATGCAAAATAGAGTGCACATGGGGAGATAGTGAACGCATCGAGGCTAAGTGAGCGTACGTTGGCTTTTCGCTCGTGTAGAAAATTAAAGGAAAAGTATACATATATAAAAAAAGGGCAGTGAACAACCCCTGAGTATTTTTCGACAACTTAGTACTTTTACCAGGTTTATCCCTCCTCACCAAAATCAAGAACCGTCAGGTCAGAAGTGTCAGAATACTCATGAATTACAGCTAATTTTACAGGTGTAATGCAAAATAGAGTGCACATGGAGAGATAGTGAACGCGTCGAAGCTAAGCGAGCATACGTTGGCTTTTCGCTCTTATAGAAAATAAAAGGAAAAGTATATATATATATATATATATATAAAAGAGCAGTGAACAACCCCTGAGTATTTTTCGACAACTTAGTACTTTTACCAGGTTTATCTCTTCTCACCAAAATCAATAACCGTCAGGTCAGAAGTGTTCAAGAAAAAAAAAAAACTTTTCTAAAATTTTGACATATTGAATTGCTAAAATTGATACTTTAATTCTTCGAGAAAAGTGATATTAGTGAACGTGCGTGGGAAAAGTACTTGTGAATACTCATGAATTACAGCTAATTTTACAGGTGTAATGCAAAATAGAGTGCACATGGGGAGATAGCCTGAGGGAGATAGTGAACGCGTCGAAGCTAAGCGAGCATACGTTGGCTTTTCGCTCTTATAGAAAATAAAAGGAAAAGTATATATATATATATATAAAAGAGCAGTGAACAACCCCTCAGTATTTTTCGACAACTTAGTACTTTTACCACGTTTATCCCTCCTCCCCAAAATCAAGAACCGTCAAGTCAGAAGCGTTCAAGAAAAAAAAAAGACTTTTCCAAAATTTGGACATATTGAATTGCTAAAATAGATACTTTAATTCTTCGAGAAAAGTGATATTAGTGAACGTGCATGGGGGAAAAAAACTTGTGAATACTCATAAATTACAGCTAATTTTACAGGTGTAATGCAAAATAGAGTGCACATGGGGAGATAGTGAACGCGTCGAGGCTAAGCGAGCGTACGTTGGCTTTTCGCTCTTGTAGAAAATAAAAGGAAAAGTATATATATATGAAAAAAAAAAAAAAAAAAAAAAAAAAAACGTAGAAGGCTGAGAGGAAGAGAGGGGCAAAGCGAGAGAGTGGATTCTGAGAGCGAGAGAACGAAATCACCGCAAGCTTCGACCGACAAGCGAACCCTCTTAATTGCTCATCCTGGTGAGCTCGGTCTCGCGACTGCCGGGGCTGAACTTGCAGTGAAGCGCGACTGAACTCAACTCTCCCTCCCTCAGACATTGAACGTACGAGAGGTGAAACGATTACGTGGTCAGCCGCTAATGCTCCCCGCCCCCTGCGCTCCTCCCCTCGATTCGCCCTTCCCTCGCTTTTCTCTCACCGAATAAACCTCTTTGAAAACATTTTTCAAACATTTTCTTTGAAAACTCTTGGGGCCTTCAGAAGAGAACTCGTTACACTGGTGGCAACGATTACTTTTTACGTAACGAGTTGAGGAAGAACAAAATTTAGCTTGATGACCGATTTCATGCAGAACTGTCAATGGTGATGATGATATTATTATGACTTACGGTACATTTTTTTTGGAGTCTCAACCCTTTAACTATCGAGCTTCTTTCCCTGTGAGAAAAAATCATTTTTCTCCGCTACTCCAGACATTTCTGTAAAAATATGTCGAAAATGTGAATTTTGAAAAATTCTGGTCATTAACTCTAGCACTCGAATTAAAATATTTTTATTTATAGTCTGGTCGAAACACTTTTATTTGCAGTAATTATTATACGTCGAATTTTTTCAGAATTTTTTAATGATAATTTAAGAACAAGCACAAAAAAAAATCTGGCTGGATGAGCGATTTCATGCAGAACTGTCAATGGTAATGTTGATATTATTATGACTTACAGTACATTTTTGGGAGTCTTAGCCCTTTAACGATCAGCATTATTTCCCATTGAGAAAAATCTCGTTTCGCCGCTGCTCTAGACATTTCTATAAAAAAAATATGTAAAAAATGTTAATTTAGAAAAATTCTGCTTATTAACTTTAGCACTAGAGTGAAAATATCTTTATTGACAGTCGAATTTTTTCACAGTTGCTCAATGGTAATTTGAGAACAAGAACAAAAGTAAAAACTTAATTTGGCTGAATCCACATACCGTAAAGAAATATGTAAAAAAAATTCTGTATGAAAATGTGTCAAAAATATGAATTTTTGGAAATTCTGTTTTTCATCTCTAGCAAAAAATATTTTTATCTATAGTCTGGTCGAAAAAATTTAATTTTCATGTATTGTCATACGTCAAATTCTGTCAGAATTCTTTAATTAAAAATCGAGAATATTTTTTTGAGAAAAAATTGTTCGAAAAATTCCTAGACTTTTAAGTTTTTAGTGAAACGACTATTTTCAAACAGGCATTCAATTACAGATATTTAAATGCTGCGAAATTCAAACAAAAGTGAATTAAAATGGTCGAGTTGCAAAAGTAGATTTAGTTTATTTAACGGTCACGATTTTTAATTGTGCAACTCCTGTAATCACCGTTGAATTGGACTGTTTGCTAAATCAATGCACCTAAACGGGATTTTCATTCGCATCGCCACAGTCTCGGTTTTGCCTCAATCGACTGATTGCGTCGATTTCGCCAACTCAGCTCCCTACAGAGAACCTCGTCTTTCCAGTAGGTCGTTAGTACATACGCTACTGCCGCGCTACCGCAATGAGTGACTAACAGCTCCATTACTTTTAGCGCTTGAAATGTGCGGGGAATGTCCGCAAACCGCTGCATCACGAGTCCTGTTAACGTGCGGTTCAAGTACCACAAAACGTCATCGACTAAATAATCGCCCGTAAAACGTACCAAAATAATTAATTTCATTATTTCTCTATATGTGTGGACGAGAAAATCTCCAATTACTTTTTCACTTCCCGAGCTGAGAGAAAAAAAATAATTGAAAGAACGAAATTATTTTGTTGGATTCCGTACATTTGATTCAACTAAATCGTTTTTGAAGGAACAAAATATTTTAGTGGATACTATAATTATTAATTTGATGATCAAGACACAGATTCGAGTTTCGTTCGGTCAAATAAATGATAGCATTGAAGCAAAAAAATATTTTTAATAATAAAGAATAATTTGAATCGAGGTGATGAATCATTCTATGCATTGAATATAATTTTGTGAATTTTGAAAAATCTCGTTTTTGAGTCTAGGACTCGCATTAAGGATTTATGATACGTACAGTCTCGCCAAAAGTGAGTTTCAGAGACAATTTCTATCAATTCGCGATGGGATACAAATCGGAAAAATAATAATGCATATAGAACGTGCTGAAAAGATTGATTTCGCATAATAATAATCCCAAAATGTCATTGACAAATTGGTGAAAAAACAATTGTTTGACAAATAAACAGTCAACCTAACGTTTTTTTTTTATAAAAATGATATGTACATTTTTTTGAATGCGTATGAATTTTTTCAGTTTTTTTTTCTTTATTGTGATTTCGATTTTTTTTATTTTTAAAAATGCGCAGAATATACCAAATTTTGGATATGCGTTTTGCATAAAAAAAAATCTTGAGTGTAGTAGATAGTTTTATCCCGAGCTCATAACCAAAATTCGTTAATTCCCGCACATTTAAAAAATAAAAAAACTCAAAATCAAAATAAAGAAAAAAATCTGAAAAAATTCATACTCATTCAAATAAATTAACATATCATTTTCATTAGAAAAAGAGTTAGGTTGACCGATTGTTTGTTGAACGATTATTTTTTTCACCAATTTCCTAATAAAATTTTCGAACTATCACTATACAAAATTAATCTTTTCACCTCGTTTGATATCGATTATTTTTTGCCGATTTTTATCTCATCGGGAACTGATCAAAATTTTCTCTGAAACTCACGATTTGCGGGACTGTACGTATTATACATCCCTAATAAATTACGCATAAAAAATACGATAGGTTATAGTTCAAATTTCTGCTTAGTTTTTAGATGGCGAAATTTTGATTGACTATTTTACTCGTCGAATACACTATGCATCGTCGTGTGCCGGATATAATCGTGATAAAGATAACAATAAGTACCCATCGTGTGAATTTTATGAAGCTATACTATTGAATCATGCATCCATAGCTATTGATGTTCTCCGTTCTATGTTGCAGAAGTGGCACAATGGAGCTGCCAAAGCCGCGCAACGATGGGCTGAAGCTTGCTACGCTTTGACCCATGACAATTCCACGGGACGTCACATCGATGCATTTGGTAGTTGCGGACAAAATATTTTCATATCGACGGCTCAAGTGCCCTGGTAAGTTATGATAAGTTATGCCCTAATAATTTATGACAATTTTTTTTAAAACTTCTCCATTTTCTCAGATTTTAATATTATTAAAAATTTTTAGTTGACGTCACGAAAAATACCTGCTAATTCAGGTCAAAACAGCGTTTTTGTTTTGCTTACTCATAGTGGAAGCTTTGTTTACATGCAATTTTTTTTTCCTAAACATTTTCATGTCAGTATATTTGAAATTATCCAAAGGGTCGAGAAAAGTGGTTGAGGAAAAAATGCCCGAAGAAATGCATGAAAATGTGTACCTATTATTGGTAAATAGTAATGATTTCATGTCTAGAGTTTGACTTCGGTGTCTTTTTTCTTAAGGTTAATGGGATAACATTATTTTTTCAAAACTTGAAATTAAAAATAGCGGGCTCAAATTTTGTATGTAAATGAAACGATATTCAGATTTTGTATTTTATGGAATGTTGAATTATTAAAAAAATATACGTTATCACATATACTTTCGGAAACGATCTAATAATAACAAAATAGAAAAAACGAATTCATAATATGCTTATTTATCTAATTGAAAGAAGGATGCAAAGTGGGACTTTGCACATTGCTCACTGATTATTTTCACATTTTGGAAAGCTCTTTTTATGAAGAAGCCAAAATTGATACTTCCTAATAGGAATAGCTTAAAATATAATAAATAATAAAAAATAATAAAAAAGCCACGTGCAAGATTCTTTCTTACATCCTCTTTTTGCCTCCTTGGAATCACTGCTCAGTAAAACAAATTGTTATTTAAGAGTCTCGAGGGGCGCTTAAGTCGCTTGCATTTAAATATTTTTATTTAAATAAATTTTGTTATATAGTCCATTTATGAATAAATATGTTATAATTATTGAGCGCAGGCTATGCATAGAATTGTGAATAACAAACTTTCTAATAAAAACTTGAATTACTTTAAGAAGCACATCTTGACAGCTCAAAAATTACCCATAGACTGGACACAAAAAAAGAGCAGTATAAACAAAATATCTCTTGTTTTATAATAAGTGAGCGGATCAAATCGTTTATAGAAGATAAGTTATTCAAGCGTATCATTTGATGCTTTTAGATCCAACAAAATACATCCCACAAGTTTTGAAAAATTCAATATAATAATATATAAAAAAAATTTCCGAAAATCACCTAATTTCAGAGCGTTTACACTTGTATAGTCCTTTGATAAATGTCCTTAATGCATTTCATTGGGTCATTTAAATTTTATTCTGGTATTGTTTATTTTAAGCAGTCATCAGCTTGTGAATGACATCACGAATTGTCGTACCACACAATTTTGCTGCCAATATTTGGGAATATAGAAAAATCACAGGATTCGTTTGATAGAAACAAACGTGGAAAAGCGTGGAAACATCGTTCAAAAGAGCGCTTGCTTCGAATTGGACATGATGCTCGTGTATTCATTTGGGCAACTGTTTTTCCCGCAAGGCGCGTCCAATACTATGAATTCCATTCCTCCACAATTATTTTTATTAATTGAACGGGGATTGGATTCTATAGCCTCATGGGGATATTGATTTCAATTAAATTCCGTTTTCCGAATTCGTTTGTCATCGAATTGTATGGTCCCTTTCGCGCGGTAATGAATTTTTTAAAACTATTCCGCCGAAAATATATTTGAACAACCCTTTGATATTTTATTATTGGATATTTCCACATATTGAGTGATAAAATTGTTTAATTAGAATTAATTCAGTTTAATTCATCCGAGTATCTAAATTTTTTTTGTAACATTTTACTGATGGTAAAAAAAAGATTGTAATTCAATACGACAAGTATTATTTCGCATTTCATATGCAGAGATGGTTTTAAAAAATATGTATACGGATTCGTATAATGAAAATAATCAAAGAACGACATATTCAATGAACATTAATCAGATTAAAAAATTAAAATTCCGGTGTTAAGTGCACAATTTGTCGAATTTGAAATTTTCTGCTTTCAGTTTTACAATTTCCTTCTGCTTATGCAACTTTACTTTTATGGAAAGAAAGTTCACTGCGTTTATACTACTGTAAAAAATCCAGGATACTTTCTTGCAGAAAATAGTAAACTTCTATCTAAAAAATAAAAATATTACACGCTGTCATCGTCGAAACACAATTACAAAATTTGATCAATATTCAGCCAAAGTCTAACTAAACTAGGAAAATAGTAAATCCTCGTTTCAACATAACGTGCATTACTTAAAACATCTGCTTAATTCCATTACAATCCCAGTAGACGGTTTTTTAAAATTAATAGGGAACACCTTTTTTTGTTAGTAGTTATTATTACGTTGATAGTCTGCGTTCCTGCTTGTTTATGCAAATTTATGAAGTCAAAGTGATGTTTTTTCTCATGCTGCTGATATCGCCACATTAATCAAATCGAAAAATTAAAAATGTGAGTGCCCAGTACACAATTTCTCGAATTTGAAATTACCTCCGTTGAGTTGTGCAATTTTCTTCTGCTTATGCATTTTTACTTTTTTGAAAAGAAAGTTCACTGCGTTTATACTACTGTAAAAAATCCGGGATATTTTTTTGCGGAAAATAGTAAACTTCCATCTAAAAAAGAAAAATATTACACGCTGTCATCGTCGAAACACAATAAAATAATTTGATCAATATTCAGCCAAAGTCTAACTAAACTAAGAAAGAAATAAACTAGGAAAATAGTAAATCCTCGTTCCAACATAACGTGCATTACTTAAAACATCTGCTTAATTCCATTACAATCCCAGTAGACGTTATTTTAAAATTAATAGGGAACACCTTTTTTGTTAGTAGTTATTATTACGTTGATGGTCTGCGTTCCTGCTTGCTTATGCAAACTTATGAAGGCAAAGTAATGTTTTCCCTCATGCTGCTGGTATCGCCACTGTTGTCGTTTACGACTTCTTTTTTTTTCCGCCGTTGCGCTCGGCGCTTCGCTGCTTTTGTTCCAGGTGGTATAAATCTCGAGGCTGAAATTCTCACCCCGTGGCGTAACAGGGCCACTTAGTAATGCTGAGAGACGGGCGAAGTGCACTATAAAAAAATCTTAAAGGAATGACACTCTTTTTTACATTCTTTTCTTTGACCTTTCTGACTTGACGTCATCTACTCATATATGCGCAATTCTTGCCATTTAGGCATTTTCTCTTATTATTATTATTATTACTATTTTTTACATAATAGAAAGGCATTGTTATTTTAGGTCATCATGACAAAACCATGATTTTTAATGTGTCAATACATCTTTTTGTATCGAAAAAGGATGCAAAGTAGAACCTTGCACATTGCTTCCGAATTTTTTCATTTATCGCATTAACTTTTGTAAAACTTGAGATATCAAGTCCAAATTTAGCATGTAAGCAAAACCGTATTGAATTACTATAGCTGTATGAATTAATCATAAAACATTAATAATTTCAATTTGATGAAATGTTGAATTTTTTTAAAAATTTACTTTGTAGCATTAATGTTTGCAAAACTTGAGATTTTAAGCCCAAATTTAGTATTTAAGGGAATTTTTTTTGCTAGACTAACAAATATTTTTGCTATAATAACAAATTTTTTTGCTATAATAACAAATTTTTTTGCTAGCATAACAAATTTTTTTGCTATAACAACAAATTTTTTGCTCGTACCGCAAAATTGTTTGCTAGGTTAGCAGATAACGCAATGTCGTCACTATTTTAACAACCAATTTGCTGGCCTAGCAAAACCGTTTTCTCCCCGTATGAGGAAGCCAAAATCAATGAAAACACTTCCCCATATCGATAGTTTTGTAAATAGCAAAAAAAGTATGAAGAAGCAATTAGCAAAGTTGAACTCAGCAGCTTTTTAAAAAATCTGTATAGAATTATACTTGTCAATGTATGACAGCCCGAGATAAGCGGTGTATTAGTGACAGGCTCGGGTGTCACATATTGCGGGTGAGAGACGTCTTGTTAAATTTACACTCCATAGGCCAAGAGTCATGCCAGTTGGTACGCATACATCTGTAGCAGTTCCGTACGTCTCGGTTGGCAAGGAAGCGTTGGAGGAAATTGCGCCATCGTGTGGATTCCCGTTTCTCCCAAAATGTCCCGTCGGACGATTTTCTGGTCGATCCAATCTTAGAGTTTCTCAGCTACTCCTCGGGACCAACAACTCTGTAGCGGTACCTACATTCCTGATTTGGCAGACCCGTATCGCTTTGGAACACGCTTTCAGATGCACACGTTCCATCGAAGCTCGTATAATTTTATGTCCATTGCAAAACGGATGGACAAAAAGACGGCGCGTTGCGCGTTGGTTGGAATCGCGTCAGCAGTTTTCATCCCCCCGATAAAATACATTCACTGGCCAAAAACTTTTCGCGAATCAGAGTTTTCCAGTCTGAAAAATGCGTTTCGATTGCTTTCTCACTTTTCCTCAATTCCGGAAGAATTATTCACGCTCGTTTACGGCTATTCAATCTGTATTGATAAACAGATACGTAACAGTTTGTTCAATAATCGTTTCATTGTCCTGAAAAGTACCACCTGTTGCCTCTGTGGAATCGACGATAAACGGGTTTTCAAGTTGTTCGTATATACGCTTCCTTATCTTGTTAATTTTTTGTTTAACTTTCTTACAGGAGAAGCGTTGCTCTTGTAGAAATTTTTTTTTTTGCAATTTTCGTGTGAGAATACTTAAAATGGTCGTAAATGTCAAAATAAATGGCTTGTACGAAATGTTTGTCTGTCTGTCTGTCCGTCTGTGTCATTCGGAAACACAATAACTTTTGAAAAAATGTATGGACCGAAAAAAATGTTTGTGAGTGCCTTCTGCATTCAAATCCCAATTTTGGTACTGAAATCCAATCTAAAATCTCTACTCTTTCTGATACTTTACCTCAAAAGTGAGGAATTTTTTTTCTTTTTCAAAATTCTTTTCCAGACTGCAAGTTAAAATTAATGCTTCGTTCTGACATATACAGAGAGAGTCATCAACAAATGCACAATTAACAAAAGTATGTGATTCAGTAGAACAAACAGTTAGTTACTATTTACTAATTCAACTGAAATTTGGATTTAATAATCAAAATTTTCATTGAGTACAATATGTTTGTTTTACAGATATGCAAAATTATCATCACCGATATTTAACTGCTTTTAATGAGGAATCTTCTAATAATATTTGTATCAAATATTAGATTCTCACATTGTTAGTCATTCACATAAGATTTCTGAAACCATCCATCATGGAAAATGTCTATTTTTTTGAGTATGACTTATATATTAATTTATTTGTTGAAGTACTTTTGACGACAATTTATTATCAAGAAATACTTGTGACAGGAAGAATTTTTTGCGAATTTTCGGCGAAGCAAAAAGCTAATTAAAACAGTGAATAATGTATACTTCATTAAACAGTAACGGTAAAAACTTCCTCTCAACCCATTTATTAACGATATTTGATAACGTAAACTGTTGCGGCTATTATAATGGCCCTTTATCGTTAATTATAGGTAGAGGAAAGCGATAAAGTCTCCATTAGAGGCTCAACCGATGACATGTTTTTTTAAACTACTAATAAATACAATCTATATGCTTGTCCCATGTGACATGCCCTAATTGGGCAATATTTATGATTTTTCCGAGCAACAAAATTATTACGTTAACGATGACAGTGAATATTTGATTAAAGCCATAAAATTGAATCGGAAATACATAATCGGCAATGAAATCCATACATTGTGTCACAAATTCGTTCCTCGACATACAATATGTAACAGAGTTTCGTGTTCGAAATAATACATGTCAGAAACACGCTATTAAGAGTTTCAAGCTATCGGGAATTTCATTAAGGATGTATGATACGTACAGTCCCGCCAAAAGTGAGTTTTAGAGACAATTTCGATCACTTCCTGATGGAATAAAAATCGGAAAAAAATAATGCATATAAAACGTGCTGAAAAAATTGATTTCGCGTAATAATAATCCCAAAATGTCATCAACAATTTGATGAAAAAAACAATTGTTCAACACACAATCAGTCAAGCTAACTTTTTTTATAATGAAAATGCTATGTTAATTTATTTGAACGCATACGAATTTTTTCAGATTTTTTTCTTTATTTTGATTTTGATTTTTTTTTAATTATCAAAAATGTGCGTGAAATAACGAATTTTGGATATGTGTTCGGCATAAAACCATCTACTACACTCAAAATATTTTTTGCTAAACGCCTATCCAAAATTCCTTATATTCTGCACATTTTTCAAAATACAAAAAAAAAAATCAAAATCAAAATAAAGAAAAAAAATCTGAAAAAATTCGTATGCATTGAAATAAATGAACATATCATTTTCATTAGAAAAAAAGTTAGGTTGACTGATTGTTTGTTAAAAAATTATTTTTTTCACCAATTTGTAAATAACATTTTGGGATTACTATTCGGCGAAATCAATCTTTTCAGCACGTTTTATATGCATTATTTTTTTCCGATTTTTATTCCATCGAGAAATGATCGAAATTGTCTCTGAAACTCACTTTTGGCGGGACTGTACGTATCATACATCCTTAATATGAAATGAGTTCTGCAAATAGCCAGCAGAAATATCCCACGTGAAGCATGTGACACAAACGAAAGAAAATCAGTGTAGATGAAGGGCTAGTGAAATTATAATGGTGATTGTCAAACTAGGATTTAATAAGGGTGTCTAATTAACGTGTTTCAGGTTCTTCGCCATAAAGACGTGGTATCTTGAGCACCAGCTCTTCAAATACGGTCCTGAAGCGAACAACGATTTGAGCACGGTCGGCCATTATACACAGATGGTGTGGGCACCGACCCACAGAGTCGGTTGTGGATGGGCAAAGTGCAGTGGGGCTAGAGGACCACGAGGTCGACCTTACTTTAGCTACGTGTGCAACTACTGTCCTGCGTAAGTACTACTGTCCTTCGAGTTCGTCACATAAGCTCAAAACTCATCTAATATCGTCAGCGCTTCACCGCTAATGGTTTGAAAGACAACTTCTCAAACCTAAGAATAATCGTAGCATGTGTCAGCCACTCAGGATGGAGTTTGGTTGACGTGGAACGTTGTAATACGACATTACCACGGAGACGTATATTCTATATTCAGCCGGAATTGAGGTGATTTGCTATACCGACCGAATCGTTGTGAGTGTGAGCGAGAAAGCGTTTTGACTTTAGGACTTTCTCGCTCGAAGATTAGCTTTGGCAATGGAAGGATAGAGAACGACAGAAACGTGTGGAACATGACGTTAATGATCATATCGAAATTTCGGGGAAGCGTTATTTTGGTTTGAAATTTCTACGATTGCGAAATTACGAGAGGCTTTCATCTGGCTACGAATCATTTTTGCACGGTCGGATAGTGCACATTCGTTCTGCGTGTGCGCAAAATGGCATGGGAACGTTGTGCACAATTTTTTCCGTGGTTAACTGTATCGTGCACAACTGTTATTTACAAAGATTTTGTGCACAACTTTATCGTGCATAACTGTTATTTACAAAGATTTTGTGCACAACTGTAACGTGCACAAGTGTAACGTGCACAAGTGTAACGTGCACAACTGTATCGTGTACAACTATGTCGTGCACAACTGTATCGTGCACAACGATTTTTATAAAACAAAATAATATCCAATTCATATTCAGACTAAATTTGCAAATTCATGGCCTTGGGGATAAAAAAAGTGCACAATACAGTTGTGCACAGTTTCAAACGTGCACAAAATCTTTTGTCCTAAAATACATTTGTGTCCACATAAATTGCGCAGGGAATCTTTTTCTGTTAAAAACAGTTATACACAGCGTAATTTGTGCATAATCCAGTTATGCACTACCAAAAGGTGCACAAAACGAATGTGTACTATCGATATGTCAAATAAATTCAATTTTAATACACTGTCAATATTCATCTAGTGTTCAATCTATTCCTGCCACTCAGGGCCTAATTCAAAGTTCAACATTGTCGGACAGCTTTATGGCTATCAGTCACCATAAATTGACGCACATCATTCATGTGTATTAATATCCATAAATTCGTTCGGATCGCTAGAGCCCTTATCACAGAAGATATTTCAATGATCCTTCGCTCGACAGTTTTAATTGGTAATTTCAAGATCCTTTCTCGCACCTGTCGAAGAAAACGACCGAAATATCTATGTATACATAGTGATATGTAACAATCTATAGAACACTGCGTGTCTTTTATGTACTACATTAAGCAAGTGACGTATCTCTTTCCTACTGAACATCGTTTGGCACTTCGAGCCGTCGATAAATCCTCCGACTACGAATATCGACAAATGCCACTGCGAATGCAAACTCGTAGCCTCATAGGAATCGTCAAGGGGTAAAATCATTGAAGAACTGAACCAGTACTTTAGGATAGACATAGGTGCTTATCTCATTGGCCACCCGGCGCTTCTCATGTATAAGTAGCTTTAGTCGACGGAGAATTCGTTTTATTTGTCGAATTTCCATTATCAATGGCTCGACACCAAATGGAAATATCCGGGTTTTAGTATCCGTATTATGAGGGGGCAGATCATAACTAAATCTGGCTTTGTCAGATTGAAAACTGATCAGTCTATTAGCGAACCTAACTTTGCACTATTCATATTCAAGTTCGTGTAGTTGAAACGAATTTCATCGGTAACTATATAATATTTGGTATATCTAACCGTCCACATTCATTAGCCAGCTAATGCACTTAATCATTGGACTCATGCATGTGGTTATATAATCATATGAGTTAATAATATGTTGATTATCGAATCCTTAATTACACTGTTTAACAAAAGTCTGATTTGATAAACTTTGTCTGCTTGGAGATTGTCCGGTAATTTATGTAAAAAGCGTAATATAAAATTATACTATCGAATTTATATTTATTGACTGGATCTTAAGATTTTTAATCATAAAGAACCATCAAAATCAGATTTAACGAATCTGTAACTTATAACCGTTAGCGATATATAAAATTTCACCTGGACAATTTTTTAGAAAATTCAATATTCTAATAAATTCCTATTGACTTTTTTTTTTTACTAACATCAGTAGTTCACTTGATTACAGTTAGAAATACAAAAACCACGACTTTGTTGGTCTGCAACTTTGTAAATATCAAAGATACGAAAAAGTCGCCAACGACACAAAATTTCCCTTAAACTTATTGTCCTAACTTTAATAGTTAAGCTGAAAAATGTAAAAAAAACCGGAAAATTCACAACATTGAAAATTACAGGGCTCTGTAATAAATCAAATATTGAAGATAGAAATTCGACTCGATAAGATTTTTTGTTTGAAATTTAATGATTCATAAGATATAATCATTGATTTTATGAAAAAAAAATTCTTCTTAGGTCGCACGGAGAAAGAATGGAAAAAATCACTTTCCTCTGTTATTAAAATGGGAAAAATTCAAACACGATGATGGACCTCTAAGAATTAAAATTATGAGCTCCGCTTTTGACAGGATCTTTACAAAGACGATATTTCGAGCGGAGAGCAAAGAAAAAAAATATCGCCATTCTTTGCACACCCTAATATATATATTGTGATTGTGATATGGCATATAAAAAAATAATTACCGTTGATTGAAATTTCGATACCCTGCACACGAATATCCAATATCATGTTGTAAATACTGTATTTCATTTTGCACAAAAAAAAAAATTCTGATAATAGTAAATAATATTTATTTGAACGTAAAGATATGTGCAATGTAACCGACTTTTCTTGCTGTAGAATTTAGCGTGCTCTTCAAAGGTTTTATCAGGTGGTTCGGTGGTGATTGTACGCATCAGTGACTCCGGAGACCATATTCACTTTTAGATAGAAACCAGATGAGTCTGCAGCTCTGCAATTTTTCGTGGTTAGGATGGGCGCGGATAAAACCAACGTAGTCATACTTTCTGTATAATCCGAGAAATTGTCTGAACGAAAAATATAGAAAAGAGGCATAGAAAGAAGGAGACGCGACTCCGCGCGTACCGGGTTGAATAAATTCAGAGGGTAGACGTAATTCACGGTTTTTACCGAGACTGCAGCGCAGTGGTGAGGTTACGTGGGCTATACGACTGCGTATATACTATACGACCGGGAAATATATCTCTCGCTGTGGAGTTGGCGTGTGGTAGAGACGAGCAGGAGCAAAACAGGACGAAATCTCGCTACCGCGCGAGAATGAGCGCGTACTCTGTGGGTTCCGGTAGCTTCCGGTCGAACCGCTCGGGCGTGTACGTAGCTATAAATATAAGTAATGGCGACTAACGAAAAATATTGGCTCTCGAAGACAAAGCTTCGCTTGAACAGAGCACCGACGCAACGAATTTCCCCCTAGCGGTCGTTGCCTGAACTTTCACGTCTATGGATAATTTTTTTTTCTTCTCTAGAAAAAAAAAACCCTCTTTTAGATATCATTTTTCAAATAACTTGAATATTTATTGTACACAAGCCAAACAATTTTTAATAGCTAGAGTGTGTACGTAGCTATAAATATAAGTAATGGCGAGTAACGAAAAATATTGGCTCTCGAAGACAAAGCTTCGCTTGAACAGGGCACCGACGCAACGAACTTCCCCCTAGCGGTCGTTGCCTGAACTTTCATGTCTATGGATAATTTTTTTTTCTACTCTATAAAAAAAAAGCATCATTTTTTAAATAACTTGAATATGTATTGTACACAAGCCAAACAATTTTTAATAGCTAGAGTGTGTACGTAGCTATAAATATAAGTAATGGCGACTAACGAAAAATATTGGCTCTCGAAGACAAAGCTTCGCTTGAACAGAGCACCGACGCAACGAACTTCCCCCTAGCGGTCGTTGCCTGAACTTTCACGTCTATGGATAATTTTTTTTTCTTCTCTATAAAAAAAAAGCATCATTTTTTAAATAACTTGAATATGTATTGTACACAAGCCAAACAATTTTTAATAACTCGGGCGTGTACGTAGCTATAAATATAAGTAATGGCGACTAACGAAAAATATTGGCTCTCGAAGACAAAGCTTCGCTTGAACAGAGCACCGACGCAACGAACTTCCCTCTAGCGGTCGTTGCCTGAACTTTCACGTCTATGGATAATTTTTTTTTCTTCTCTATAAAAAAAAAAGCCTTTTTTAGATATCATTTTTCAAATTACTTTTGTATTTGTATTTGTATTGTATTGTTGAATATGTATTGTACACAAGCGAATCAATTTTTAATAGCTAGGGTGTGTACGTAGCTATAAATATAAGTAATGGCGACTAACGAAAAATATTGGCTCTCGAAGACAAAGCTTCGCTTGAACAGAGCACCGACGCAACGAATTTCCCTCTAGCGGTCGTTGCCTGAACTTTCACGTCTATGGATAATTTTTTTTTCTTCTCTATAAAAAAAAAAGCCTTTTTTGGATATCATTTTTCAAATAACTTAAATATGTATTGTACACAAGCCAAACAATTTTTAATAGCTAGGGTGTGTACGTAACTGAAAATATAAGTAATGGCGACTAACGAAAAATATTGGCTCTCGAAGACAAAGCTTCGCTTGAACAGAGCGCCGACGCAACGAACTTCCCTCTAGCGGTCGTTGCCTGAACTTTCATGTCTATGGATAATTTTTTTTTTCTTCTCTATAAAAAAAAAAGCCTTTTTTAGATATCATTTTTCAAATAACTTGAATATGTATTGTACACAAGCGGATCAATTTTTAATAGCTAGGGTGTGTACGTAACTGAAAATATAAGTAATGGCGACTAACGAAAAATATTGGCTCTCGAAGACAAAGCTTCGCTTGAACAGAGCGCCGACGCAACGAACTTCCCTCTAGCGGTCGTTGCCTGAACTTTCACGTCTATGGATAATTTTTTTTCTTCTTTGTCAGAAAAAAACCCTTTTTCTAGATATTATTTTTCAAACAACTACAATATGTGTTGGAAAAATCAAGCTCTGTATGTGCACAAGCGATTGAATTTAAAAAAATATTGGCTCCCGAAGACAAAGCTTCGCTTGAACAGAGCACCGACGCAACGAACTGCCCCCTAGCGGTCGTTTACTGAACTTCCACGTCGATGAATAATTTTCTTTTCTTCTCTGACAGAAAAAACCTTTTTTTTGGATATCATTATTTAAATTACTTGAATATGAATTTTCAAAAATCAAGCTCTGTATGTGCACAAGCGATAACATTTTTAATAACCTAGGGAGAAAACTTATCAGGGTTCTAGCAAGGCCCCAATCCGGCTTCCGGCCGAATCGCTCGGGCGTGTACGTAGCTATCAATATAAATATTAGATAGGATACATTGTTGCCAACTATAATTATGTTCCATAAAATTCTTCGTTCTGTTGTTTTCGCAAATCACTCTATTTTCATCCACAACTATCAATGATTTTCTAGAATCCATCGCTAAATTAAAAATTCCAAATAAAGCCCTTGAGGCATTTTTGCATCGAACTTTTATTGTAGGCGGCTTTATGTCAGCAAATTCTGGGTAGCAATTACTATACCCCAGCGAAATGGGAAAGTTCAAAGAGATAAGCTTCAAACACGGTTAGGCAAAGACCTGGAAATAATTGTTAGTTCAACATTCCTTTGACATGGAATTGGGATTTTGTTCTTATGGAACGTGTGCGAATCCATCTCTGCTCAATGTATGAATGTAATTAGTCAAGTGCTCGGGGGGTTTTTTTTTTACGCTTGAATCAAACGTTCTTCGACTGACCTGAATAGTAAACAATAAAAAAGGGAAAATATAAACGGAAAATAATATAGTCCTTTCAATATTCTTTGTCGTCGATCGAGTTTTTCTTGCACAGTCGTTGCTCGGATTTTCACGTACATGGATAATTTTTTTTTTCTTTACTAGAAAAAAAAAATTCAATGTAAGTATTTATTGCTTAATCATAGAAGAAGTTTTGTTTTTATGAAAAAAAAAAAATTTCTCGAAATTCTTATGTGAAAATACTCAGAATAATGTGAAATGTCGAGAAAATTTTTCCGGATGTATGTATGTGTCTATGTGTCTGTGTTATGAAAGCCCAAAAATTTATGTAACTATAATTTATAAGGTTTTTGACTGAATCAGCTCAAATTTGAACAATAGTACTGGCTAATCTTGAATTCGTATGAATTTTATTGAAATCGCTCAATGCATTCAATTTTCATGGAAATTAAAAAATTTCGAAAAAGTACGTAAGCGCTTTGACAACGCGTATCAAAATTGAATGAAGAAACTTTTGGTATCGAATTTGAGACAAATTGGTAAAATAGTTCGGTTTTTATGAGATTTTGAAATTTTCGAAAAATTTTTGTTTTGCTCTAATTCAAGGGAATTTGAAAAAATCAATTGGAATTTTCTACGCAGGAAAAATAAATAGGAAATTTTGATTAAACAAAGTGTTTTTTAGAATTTTCCCAGATTTAAAAAATTATGGCGTTTGATATGTCACTTTGAATATATATAAAAAAAAAAATTCCATAGAAAAAAAAATTCTTGATGCACTTGAGAGTCCAACTAATTCTACAGAAAATTACGGACCACATCGAAGAGATCGAGGTCAAATCCTTATCGAAACGGAGTGGATTTCCCCATAAAAAATTAAATCTTAGATAATGGGTTAAAACGAAGCTAAGACTTTTCCAGAATCCATTTGAATTAAACATTTAAAGTAAAGCCACGACGCCATTTTTGCATCGAACTTTCATTGAAGTCGGCTTAATGTCAGCAAATTCTGTGGACCAATTACGATATGCCAGCGAAATGGGAGAGTTCAAAGAGATAAGCTTCAAACACGATTAGGCAGAGACCTGGAAATAATTGTTAGTGTAACATTCCTTTGATATGGAATTGGAATTTTGTACTTATCAAACGTGTGTGTTAATTCATCTTTCAATGGATTTACACATGTGAATTTACTCATGTACACATTACTCTGCTCAATGTACGAACGAATTATTCAAGTGCCCAGGTTTTTTTTGCTTGAATCAACCCTTTAACCACCAAACCTCTTTCCCATTGAGAAAAACCTTTTTTTCCCTGCTCAAGACATTTCTGTATAAAAATACGTCACAAATGTGATTTTTAAAAAATTCCGTTTTGAAAATCTAGCACTCAAATAAAAAAACAAAATTTAATTGATACCCTGGACGAAATTTTTTTATTTAGATCATACAATTCATCACACAAATCATCATACAATTTTTTATTTTATTATCATACGTCAAAATTTTCAACAATTTTCTTATTAAAATTGCGTCTTCGACTGACCGAAATTCTAGTCGAATTTTTTCTACAAGAGACTAAAAATTATTTTATTTAAAAAATGGACACAGTATTTGTACAAACAGAACTTTCGGCACCGGTATAAATGTTTGTTTGGTTATCAATGAAAAAAATTAAAAAATAAACTGACAATAATATCGTCCTTCCCGAAGTTTTTGGTGCCGAAGGATTTATGAACAAAACACATAAATCAATTAAGTGGTAACGTTCTCTCGGTTCGATTTACAGCAGCTGCTGATACTGATGGTTAAGCTACAGTTTCACTCAATTCTCCATGACTGTACATTCTCTCCGAGTCCAAGCGAGCGAAAAAAAAAAAAATATGCCTCATATGAATAATAGAAACGGACAATAATATCGTTTATTCCAAAGTTTTTTATGCCGAGGAATTTGTGGACAAAACTCATTAATCAATGAGTTGATAACATGCTCCCAAAAAATTCTGAACATTTCATCGATATGGAATTGTGATTTTGCATTTATGGAATGTGTGTAAAACCCGTTTCTGTATAAAAATGTGTCACAAATGTAATTTTTGAAAAATTCTGTTTTTCATAAATTTATTTTTCTTAGACCTTAAATTTTAGACCTTAAATTTTCGACGAGAGTTTTATTAAAACTCTCGTCGAACAACTTCCATATAGATGCATTATCACACGTCAAACTTTTTCACAATCTTCTTATAAAAATTGCGTCTTCGACTGACCGAAATTCTAGTCGAATTTTTTCTACAACAGACTAAAAATTATTTTATTTCAAAAATGGACACAGTATTTGTACAAACAGAACTTTTGGCACCGGTATAAATGTTTGTTTGCTTATCAATGAAAAAAATTAAAAAATAAACCGACAATAATATCGTCCTTCCCGAAGTTTTTGGTTCCGAAGGATTTATGAACAAAACACATAAATCAATTAAGTGGTAACGTTCTCTCGCTTCGATTTACAGCAGCTGCTGATACTGATGGTTAAGCTACAGTTTCACTCAATTCTCCATGACTATACATTCTCTCCGAGTCCGAGCGAGCGAAAAAAAAAAAAAAAAAATATGCCTCATACCTCTTTCACTGAACCAATCCTTTTGGAGTGCTATGGCACACAATACCGAACTAACAACCGAGCCAACTATGTTGCATGTGTTGCTTTAACACAAAATGCTCGCGGAGACCGTGTCAGCGAACGAAATTCGCAGCTACCGTCGCGCACATCACTCCAATTACAACCTGCGAAGCCCAACCCCATGCTAATTCAGGAGGTTGGTTATTACGAACATACAAGTTGTGTAGTTCTTCTTGCTGACTACAGTCGATTTTAAATAGTTCTGTAGTTGAGTTTGTTCGGCTATTGGCGACCAAAAAAGTTTGAGAAATATTTTTCTCTTTCCTTTTATACGTTTCAGCCTTGATCAGGCTCTTCTTTAGTATTTTATTTTATGGTATTTTTTTATGATATTTTAATTATTGTTCTTGGTATTTTTTTTTATTTCCGGATTTCCTAGAATGTGGTGTCAATTCAAGTATGTGAATAGATTTTTGCTCCGTGATAAAGGAAGCTTTGTAGAAAAACCGAAAATAATGAGAAAGCAATTTGCAAAGTTCAACGTTGCAGCTTTATTTTTTATTCAAGTTAATTTTCTGAAAAATTGGAACCACATAACGGATTATCACGAAAATGTGTACCTATTATTACGAGATAGTACTGATTTCATGTGTAAAATTCGAGTTCGTTGTGTCATGTGATGCTTAAGTTAGGACGATAATGCAATTTTTTTCGGAAATTTCAAAACTCTACAAAATCCGAAGCGGAAGAGAAAATATACGAAAAAATTGCGAGATTGTAAAATTCGTCTAGAAATTTTTTTTCTTGGAAATTGAGGACGCAAACAGTCCGAACAACGTAAAATCTCTAACGATGTATCGACGAAGCTCTAATTAACCAAGAGGAGGAATATTTTTTTTTGTAACCACAGCAAATAAACGCTGTTCCCTTAGGAATTTACTAGAGGATGACGAGCCGTGTGTTATTCGTCGGAAAACACTGTATTTCGCTCCAGCTTTATATTCCAGTACTTTTGTTGCCAATATCGTCGGAATATAAAACGCGAATATCCCGTTTTTTTTAGCCCTGTTGGAATAGTCACGTTCAGTATTTATCCGTACATCAGAGTACAATATCAGACTCGTATGTATGAAATGTACGGATTTTCAACACGATTGACCTCGAGAGATATGAATCCCGTCAAGCTCCCATCGATTCTGTTTTATATTTTGTGATGTTCATACGCAGTGCAATAAAATCGTTTTAAAGACAAAAAATGAATGGCGTCTTTGTTAGGGATTCATGAATGGCTTCACTGATTAGAGCAATTCAAATTATCATGTTTGTAGACTAATGAGATATGGTAAAGCTGACCGCACAAAAAAAAGGAGCTCTTTTATTACTCTGGTTTTTTAAAATAAATCTACTTCTATGAGGAGGTATGTTAATCGATTTTGGCTTCTTTATAGAGGAAGGTTTGTAAAAAAAGATAAAAAAAATAATGAGGACGCAATTTGCAAAGTTCAAATATGGAGCTTCATTTTTTAACCAAGTTGAATTTCTGGAAAGTTTCACCCACACACCAAATTATGAAGAAATTGTGTACCTATTATTGGAGAATACTACCGATTTCACGTATAAAATTTGAGTTTGTGACTGTCCGAAAAAAGGTGGTCAATCGATTACCATTCTAGAACTTAAAAAAAATGATTAGAAATAAAGCAAAAAAAATTGATAATTTATCATATAAAAATTACTGAAGCCACTGGAATATTAATAAACAATGAAAATACTATTCTAGAACGTCAAAAAAATGATCGGAAATAAAGCAAAAAAAAATGGATCATTTATCATATAAAAATTACTGAAGCCACTGGAATATTAATAAAAATGAATCTGTGAGGAAAGCGCGTTAAAAACAGTCATTAAATATCTACAACTATTTATGAGTTCCTGGAGAATGTTCGAAAAATGAATACTGATGTATAATGTCAGTGGAATGTGAATTATTCAATGAAATATCTAAATAACACTGCGCTGTAATAGTAGCTGCTCGTTAGAATTACTGGAGAAAAAACAACTGGGTTAGAACATAACACAGTCAGAAATAAAATAAATGGAAAATTATACATTTACTACAACTCCGGCTTTTTGCCCAGCAGGCAACCAGGAAAAAAATATCACATTTCAAAATATTATTTTATTCGCATGGGCTTAATTAAATACTTTTCAGATCCTGGAGAGCTTTTTATGTGTAATTGGGTATGTCTAAAAAGTTGAACAAATGTTCTGACTCAAGTTACTAGCTAAATTTATAAGTACGCGCAATGGATTCTTTCTGCAGTCCAACACTTTTGAAGAAGAACTACAGTTCTTTCGAATTACATTGAATAGTGATTTTCAAGTGCGATTTCTCGCACGGAGTTGCATAAATTATTATCATGCCACTTAGTGCGAGAAGTATCCACTTCTCACACGTTTCTCTTCGCCTTGCGTGCGAAAAGTCGCACTTCTCACAGAGATCCTCACAAATTTTGTAGGAAACTCGTGCGAGAAACTTTTTTTCAGCCCGTGCGATTGCAACTGCAAGCTCACAAGCGTCAGAGAACCTCTCATGTCACTCCGTGCAAGAAGTACCTACTTCTCACACGCTTCGCATGCGAGTAATCACACTTCTCGCACTAGTGAAATAAAATTGTATACGATACTCGTGCGAAAAACTTTTTCTCAACTCGTTTGATTGCATCACTCGCGATCGGCTCGTGCTGCAACGAACTCACCTTCGTCAGAAAAAGTTTTATCGCACTCGTATCATAATATACTATCATGCAGCTCCATGCGAGAAGTGCCTACTTCTCACACGCTTCGCCTGCAAGAAATGGCACTTCTCGCACTCGTGAAATAAAATTGTATACGATACTCGCACGAAAAACTTTTTCTCAACTCGTTTGATCGCATCACTCACGATCGACTTGTGCTGCAACGAACTCACCCTCGTCAGAAAAAGTTTTATCGCACTCGTATCATAACGTACTATCATGCAGCTCAATGCGAGAAGTGCCTACTTCTCACACGCTTCGCCTGCAAGAAATAATACTTCTCGCACTCGTGAAATAAAATTCTATACGATTCTCGTGCGAGAAACTTTTTCTCAACTCGTTTGATTGCATCCCTCGCGTTCGGCTCGTGCTGCAACGAACTCACCCTCGTCAGCAAGAGTCTTATCGCACTCGTATCATAACATACTATCATGCAGCTCCATGCGAGAAGTGCCTACTTCTCACACGCTTCGCCTGCAAGAAATGGCACTTCTCGTACTCGTGAAATAAAATTGTATACGATACGCGCGAGAAAAACTTTTTCTCAACTCGTTTGATTGCATCCCTCACCTTCGGCTCGTGCTGCAAACTCACCCTCGTCAGAAAAAGTTATATCGCACTCGTATCATAATACACTATTATCGCACTCGTATCGTAATATACTATTTTCACTGCCTCGTTCTCCTGAAGAAGTAATAATTCCAAATGATCCTGAGAAACTCCGTCTCTATTACGACATTATTAATAATGTTTGCCTTCTTCCGTTTGCTTTTGCAGAGGCAATCACGTCGACAAGTTAAGCACACCGTACGTGGCTGGTCCGCCCTGCAGCAGCTGTGAGGGTCACTGTCGTCTCGGGAAGCTCTGCAAGAATGCCTGTCCGTGGGCCGATCTGTGGGCCAACTGTCGCCAACTTTACGACACGTGGCCAGCGTGGCTTTGTCAGAGCGATACTCAGCAAGGCAGAGAGAGACGACAGTTTTGTCGGGCGACCTGCAGGTGCCGGGACAAGATTGTCTGAACGTTATCTCCATTCTCCTCGTCGTTTGGTGGGGAATCGCGCGTACAGCGCAACCGATTGAACTCTGGTGCTTGAAGAGCAAAGACAATGCTCGTAAATGAGGAAAAACGGTTAAGATAAAGGGGTATTTAATAATGGGCTTGCGGGGAGTCCCGAGGGCAATTTCACTAAATGAACGGACCACTAACAGCTACTCGGCCATCCCCGCACAAACGATTCCCGGACAAGATGTTAATTCTTTACCCAGTGCAAATCACTTAAAAGCCACCGTTAAAACGTTTTATCAAACGCGTATGATTATTACTGTTGGTTTGACAACAGGAATGGCCCGGGAAATGTTGTGCGAGGGTGTAAAAAGTCGTGCGAATGCCATCTTGGGACGCTGCTAGCAACACTGATGAAAGGTCAAGTTGAATCAGCGGTTTTATGGCAATGTTTATACTTTGATTAACGAATTATCTCCGGAAATAAGTTATCAGCGGATTCAGAGAAATTATTGTAGGCATACCGACGCAAAATGGTAAAGTATTGATAAAAGTATGAAAAGTATAATATCTGAAGTATGATCTATTGAGCTCAACTGATATTGAAGAGTATAAGACCTAATTATTAGTTTTCAGGTTGGTATGTCCACAGTCTTCGATTTCCAGGTTGATATTTCTACATTTTTTCAATAATATTTTAATACTTTCCTTTTTGCGTGGGTAATGATCAAAAGTGACGTCTTCTGATTTTTCGTCCATCCGACTATTTTTATAGTTACATCAAATTTTTCCAATTTCTAAGTAGTTACAAAAACTTCTGAATGGTTACCAAGGTGGGTAAAATTTCGGTGATATTTTTTAATTATTAGTTTCACTTCGTAAAAAATATGTTCTCGGTGAAAAAGCAATTTGCGCGAGAAACGAAGCGAAAAATTATTTAGAGGTCGCTCGAAAATTTTGAAAGTTTTCAAAACGATTTTTTTCCTTCAATTTTTGTAATCTGTCAACCCACATATTATCTTTTTATATCATTCCTAGATTACGGTTGAAATTTTGAAGAGAGAACATTGTCATCAATTTTGATCCTGATTTCGTCTCATTATCTTAGTTCATAGTTAAAAAATGAGTATTCAATGTGCAGATGCAGATATTTTCAAGTCCATGAAAAAACGGCTTATTTCGTTGAATGACTGCTTAGCGTTAATATTTTCGTAACTTTTTTAACGATCAACTGAGCGTTGAATAATGAGAGAAAATCAGCGATAATAGCTAAGAAAAAAAAATAATCATAGTAAAAAATTAATTTATTTTAAAATGTTTTTTTCGTACTTAAGCAACTTTTTGATGACAACATTTGTTTCCAGATTCCAACCATAAATTAAGGAATATATAATTGAACAAATAATTATAAATTCTATATAATTATATAATTACATATACAAAAATTGAAGATAACAAAATCGCATTGAACATTTTTTGCAAGCGCAATTTTTCGCGAGAATTGTTTTCTCACCGATTTTTTTTTTTATAGGTTGCGACCGTAAATAAAAAAATATCGCTGAAATTTGGGTCACCCTAAAACACGGTCAAGCTTTTTAATCCTATTTCTTACAGTCACTAATACAAATTTTTCGTTTCCCGTTGTGAGGCAAATAATGTTTTACGAAAATTATGTAAGAACAAAAATCCCAAGTGGCATCCGAATGACGAAGAAGTGAGTGAAAAGCGAGTGAAAAATCGTGGGAGGAAGGAAGAGCGTGCGTATAGGTCAGCGAGCGTGGGAGTCGGAGCTCAGGGGTTTCTGTCGTCAGGCCGTACGTTCTTATCACGTTTATCCCCATAAAGATCGAAGGGGAGAACTTTAAGAAGAGAAAAAAAAATTATTCGTTACATCGCGCCTGTCGATCCAGAAAAATCCGCCACTTGCCCGCAAATATTACTGACCCACTTTAAATTAACGAAAGGCAAAATTCCAATCTCCAACTTTTTACTTTTTCTCTCTTTTCTTCAAGGCGTTTGAAGCCATCACTTTTCCATGCTGAAAAGTTTTCGGTTTGAGGCTTACAGAATTTTTCTTTATTTTTTTTTTTTATCGTTTTGTGTAAATATTGGAAACATCGGTGAAAGTTTGAGAAAGTATAACGATAAATCTTCGCTATCGGGAGGGAGAGGAGATATTAGCTGGAATATTTACACGTGGACCGCACTGTGTGTGCTCGTTTGGATTATTTGCGTGGGCTTTTGGGGGCGTGGGAAATTATACGGATCGACAGGAGCCTATATAACATTATTTGCATGGCAAATTAAAGCATTTGGGAATACGAACTGTTCGGCGATGGCACGAATGGCTTACGACACGGAAACCTCCCTTCCAGTAGAGAGTTTTTTTTATATCTATTAACGATAAGCTGTCCATATTTATGCATGTCGTGTAAATAGGTAAATGATATGTACGTATACTAAGCATTCGCTGTCGATTTAGCTACTTTTTTTTCGACCATTTCCCATGTGCTTCATAATTGGTAATATCAATGGACCAGTAGAGGGCACTCTATGTGGATTTTTTCAGATTTTTGAAAATGACACTAAAAAAAATACCTTTTTTTTTAATGCAAATAACTCGGAAAATTGGAGTTGGTAAAAAATGGCTCTTCATAAAAGTTTTCACTTTCTGTTAGTATTCAAGCGGTATGTCTCAAATAATTTTCACGTTTCAGTGAGAGTGATTTTTTTTTTTTCGAAAAATCGAGGAATTATTTTTTATCGGAAAAATGGATATTTCTTTTGTACTGAAAAAATTAGAATTTTCTTGCATGACTGTTGATATCGATGTTCTGGTATAAAAAAATGTATTTGTGTGGAAGTTCTGAAAAACGGGGAATAATTATTTTTTAAATTCAAAAATGGTTATTTTCTTTTACTAATAAAATTACAGAATATTTTTGCATGTCTGTTGATATCGCGAAAAAATCATCAGATTGGCATGGATCGAGATTCCGGCTTAAAAAAAAAAAATTTCCCGCAGAAGTTTCGAAAATGGGGAATTATTTTTTCGGACCCAAACCTCCATTCGTTCCACTCTGATGATTTTTTCGAGATATCGACAATCATGCAAAAGTTCTCTGTAATTTTATCGGCAAAAGAAAATAACCGTTTTGGAATTTGAAAAATAATTATTCCCCGTTTTTCGGAACTTTCACAAAAAACACATTTTCTTATACCAGAACATCAATCGGTTCCGAGAGATATTTCCGAGAGATATCAACAGTCATGCAGAAATACTCTTTAATCCTTCCATTTTAAAGAAAGTATCTGTTTTTTTGATAAAAAAAATAATTCCTCCGTTTTTCGCTAAAAAATCATTTTCACCGAAACGTGAAAATTATTTGAAATATACCGTTCGAACGCTAACGAAAAATGACAACTTTTACGTAGAGACTTTTTTTTTTGCAAATTCAAGTTCCCGAAATATTTGCATTTGAACAAACGGCGTTTTTTAAAATATTGTTTAAATCATTTGAAAATTTTCACATTAAACACTCTTTACTGGTACTTACTATATTATCAACTATTGAGCAAATTAGAGAGGGTCGAAAAAAAAGTGGCCAAGTCGACAGAGAATGTTTCATATACGGTTGAGCATACGCTAAGGTAATAAGGCTATGAATGTACGCTGGCGTTTTGTATGGCCAAGCACAAATATGTTGCTACTCCGCAGCTACCTGATAAGCTCATGATGACGTTAAAGACAATTTATCCAAATGATAAATAACGAGATCTTAAGAAAGATTCAGCGAATGTCATTTTTGAACATTGCACACTCATAATAATTGTTTATTAGTAGTAGTAAAAGAGTTTTATTGACAATACGTTTACAGATTTTTTTTTTCTTGTACATTTTTTTTGTCTTTTATTTTTTTAAATAATATATCTACATTTTTAAATATATACATTTTTAAATATATATATTTTTAAATAATAGGTTTTGGCCATACACGCATTGCCAATAAGCCATCGACCGGAGTCCTTCAGCCTTGCTTCAAATAAAAAAACTTTGGTTTTATTCGTTTATTCTTCCTAGTTGCTGGTAGGTTGTATGTGTAGGGTGTTTGAGTGTAGGGTTTATGTTCGGTGTGGGTTGTATACTGAGAGGCTCAAGATTATCCAGTTGGGTTGCAGCGAATCTTTTGGAGAGCTCTCTGATTCTCGATGTTATGGGTGTGATTTTCGTGGATTCATAAAGAAGAGTATTTCGTGGGAATTGTTTATTAATTTTAACTGAACCAGCATATTAAAATTCTGTTTGCTTGAATGAAAAACATTAATGAGATTTTATCTACGACTCTACTGATTACACCAAATTCATGAACATATTAAGACAATTTATTCAGATATTAAATTTACAGTATCTTAATGCAATTTTGCTTCAAATCAAATATTTATGATACTTAAATGAAAGATACTGTTCCAATGTACAGATTAGAATTGCAATTTGGACAAGAAAAAAGTGCAGTTATATAAAAATATATATTTATTTTAAATAAAATACTAATAGGCTTCTGAACAAAGAAAAAAATTTATTGATGATAATTGAATTTTATGAAGATTTAATGAATCTTTTCTCTGGGTAAATAATGTAATTGAAACATGCTCTAGGATAAATAATAATTGACCACGAAAATCGATCGTACCAATTCAAAGATAATCAATGTTAAAATATGGCTTTTGTATATTTTAGTTTACCAAAAATTAATTGCTCCTGGAAAATTACAAACTTGATCCGTCAACTACGATCATACGTAACAATGGATGAATTTAATTTCTTTAGTGGATAAAAAAATTAAAATGCTATGTCCAGATGTCAAATACGACTCGCTGAAACTTTCTTAATACTGTTTGTCAAACCTGACTATTTTTACTACAGCAAATAAATTTTTTACTTCGTTCTATATTTATTGCAGATGGATTCCAAATTTTTTTATTATAACTAAGCACGATTCTTGGTAACTGTCAACAAAATGCTGTCGTTTGCTTGTCTGGTAGCGGCAAAGTACCTGAGAAAATGAAAAACGTGAGAAAGAATCGAGATGATCTTAGTATTAGTGGTAATTAAAAAATTCGTTCACCAATAGAATATCGATAAGTCGAATGCAAATCTGAGTAATCCTATCGTGCGATCGAATTTTGCTGATATTCTTAACTCTGCCGCTGCATTGTACAGTTTATGTTATTAATGGGTTATAAAAAAGCTTGTCAATTTTTTGTCTTGCGAATTAAACCGCAAAATCATCTGACGAGTCTTGAAAAGCCTAGAGTTTCGTCTGTGTCGATACATATCTGTCTGTTTAATGACTATTGGAATGAATTTGAGAAAATATATTCTACATATTTTTCGTTAAGTATAATTCATTATGAAATTTAAATATTTTGTATTTTCTTCGTTACCGTAAAATAAATTCAGTTCTTGTTTTCAGCTCGCTAATAGAAGTTTTAACAGCACAAAACATTGGCTCAGAATATTGCGCTCTCGAATCAGACGTTAAGTTTATGGATCTGAATTAAGGACAAATGTATCATGTACGAGTGAGAAGGATAATAAAAGTAGAATATCTCGAACTTATGGTAGACGCAGCGAGGGCGTCAAGAACGAAGAAACAACCCTCGTAATAATGTATTATAGCTCTATATATTCGTTTCAACTAACCACAATAATAATTTATCGGGGAAGAATTAATGTAAGGTTATAGGGTGTGTAATAAAGAATTATAAGTGGAATTATGCATTTTACTCTTTTCCGATCATTTCAACTCCGAACTTTTATTTGGGTTATTCATCCAAAAATGTCGCATCGAAATTTTTGGTGACCTTTTTATTTTATGATTCGATTTTCTATGGTGAAATAAAGAGAAAGCCCAAATTTGAGATTTTTCGTTCATTATTTCCAGACGGAATCGCCTACTTTAGTTTTTGAATGTACATTAAAACTTTTAAATTTATTGTTTTACCGAATCTGCAAAGTTCTACTTTGCAGCCTTGTTTAACGAAATCTTAAATAGCGTTATTTGTTAACCCCTGGACAGATTCTCGCCAGATGCAAACTGACGCTTAATGTATCCACACTTTACTTGCGTAACAAATTTAAGCCAAATTAAATTTTGAAAATTGTGGAAGTTAGAACGTTAAAACTTATTTTTCGAAAAATTCAAAATGTCATAATTTTTTAATACCTCGACGGATTTGCACCAAATTCTAACTAATCTTTTATTTACTCAAACTTCACTTGTGTACCAAATCTCAGCCTGATATCTCAAAAAATGCGGAAGTTAGAGCACGAACGGAAAATTTCAATAAAAAAATTCCAAATGCCATAAATTTTGAACCCCTTAACGCATGAACTCCACATTCCTTCCCAAGCTTTATTAAATAACAGTCCATCTGTGAATCAGATTTGAGCTAAATATCTAAAAAATTGCAAAAGTTACAACATGAACAAAAAAATTGAGAATGGCATAAATTGTGAACCCCTTAACGAATTAACCCGAAATTCGATCCCATACCTTGATCAATGACAGATTACTCGTGATTCAGATTTAAGCCCGATCGCTAACAAGAAATTGTGCGCATGCGCACACGCACACGTCCAAACTATTTTTTTAAGCTACATTTCTCGACGTTCTGAACTGTTCTGAGTATTCTGACGTATAAATCTATAAATCCTTTTTTTTTATTTCATGAAAACAAAGCGTCCTTTATAAGCAAGCAAAAAAAGGCACTAGAAATTTGAAAGCCAAATTTTCGTCCGACATTTGGCGGAATAACCCATCTACAAAAATAGTATCCGTTATCTGCATCGCTCACGAAAGTTCAGCATGCTCACTCAGGAAGTAGCAGCAAGAAGAAAAGGAAGTAAGCGATGTGCAACAGCTTTTCCCATGCCGATGAAAATATCAGAGGGTGAGAAATTGCAAAGTGCTTACTTTTCACGGTTGCTCACTCGGCACCTCGTTCAAGTTTCCAGCGGGATCGCAGCGGTGAAGAAGCGACAGTTAAATGCTTTTTCCTTCCTCACCCTCGGGCCCCATCAACCCTCTTCACCCTGTATCTCTCCCCAGACACGATTTAGAATATTTGTTACATTCCGTAACTGATGAAAATAAGAAAAGAATGAGGACAGCCGTGCTCGCCTTTTTGAAAATAAATTACTTGTGGAATTATTAACCCACACCGATTGAACTGCGGCCTTCATTCTTAGTTACTGGAAATTACGTTATAAATATTTTCTCCGTATTCCCGTGTTTTTCAAAGAAAACCGAAGGGAAAAAATAAATTGCATAGCCTTTGAGATAAATTCCATTCGTTACACTAATCTACCTCCATTTCGTGTTTCTCTCAATTCCAATGTACTTTGTAACGACTGAAATAAATTGCTACTTCTGTTTTGAAAAGACGTTCCTTGAAACTGATGGAGAGGATTGTGGTTCTTTTATTTTTACGTTCCTCACACTTTTACCTTTTCTTCCAGTGAATTGCGCGGCCAGTTTCACAGTTTTTGGGGGAACTTCATTTTCATGATACAATACCGATATAATTTTCCAAAAGAGTGCAACTGGTGTAATAAATGTTGCAATTACGAGAACTAAGAAAAAGGTTTTTAGCGAGTATTATACTAAATTTTACTTTGCAAGTTGTGTAAATGACGGTTTTACGCGCGCGGTATATAAATTGGTCATTTTTGGACACATTCATTAACACCTAATAAAGTCTAGCAAGTGTGAAGCACTTCCATCTTGACTATTAGTCTATTGTCCCAGTTTCTGGTAAAAATACTCTGCACTTTTCCCGACGGGAGTTAGCAATCACTTATCCCACTGCTGTCTTCTACCCCAAAGCACACGCAGCAAGTAGACAGAAGGAGAAAATTCACGCGCAAAAGGCTGGTGCTGCTGGTGATGAGCACTAGTGTGAAAAATATAGTCACTTGCGAGAAACGCTTCGATCCTTCGCCATCGAGCGGAGTATTGTGCACCAGTGTTTTGTACGATGCCGCTAGATGGCGAACGGACGGAGGTGATTACTCGCACATGATTTGGAGCCTCAGTATAAATAACACTAGAACATTGTTCCGCGCTCGGCGGGTCCAAGCTTCGTTGGTACACTAACTAATTTAATAACCGGTCCTTTCGACCGTGATCAACATGTCAGAAAAAGGTCTTTTATTTCGTTCGTTATATCTTCGTCGATACACTAACTAATTGGTTCAATATTCATACATAGTGAAGGTTGTCTGTTGCATTCTCACTTTCACAGTCATCTTGACCATGCTCAACATCGCAGAAAAATGTCTTCAAAATAAATCTGGCAGTTCCACCATAAGATATCATTATAACAAAACACGCAACCCGTTTGGCGTTTATCTGGCAAGTGCGAAGCACTTCCATCTTGACTATTAGTCTATTGCCCCAGTTTCTGGTAAAAATACTCCGCACTCTTCCCAACGGGAGTTAGCAATCACTTATCTCACTGCTGTCTTCTACTCCGAAGCACACGCGGCAAGTAGACAGAAAGGGAAAATCCACGCGCAAGAGGCCGCTACTGCTGCTGCTACTGCTGCTGAGAAGCACTAGAGTGAAAAAGAATAGAGGACGAGGCATGGTTGATACTCCCGGGCGTTCACGTAACCGGCCACTGGATCGCTGAATAAACAAGTATGATAAAAATGCTAAACTAGCTTCAAGATATGAGGCTGCTTGCGTTTTCACCGAGCGCATGCACCGAGCAACTGAAAATATATGGATGTGAGGCGGTTGCCGCTGGAAAGATGAGATAGGGCGTCGAGTGGAGGCCGAGGGAAACAGCAGAGGGTGGAGCAAGCGGAAGGGATGCCTGGATTCTTATTACACACGAAGGGGGTGAAGCCCGTTCCGGCTTGTAACGAGCCTCGCAATTTTCAATATTTAGTAGCATTACCATAGGCGTTACTCTCAACCCCCCCCCCCCCCCCCCACTGCCCCCACTGCCCCCCCCCCCCCCCTCGCTGGTCCCCACGACCCCGTTCTCCCTCTTCCATCTTCCGCCTTTTTTCGCCCTCTCTGTTGTGGTTGCCGAGAATATTAAAAGTTTCGGCCTGGAAAACTGTGTCACCGGAACCAGCGTCAGCCTCGTAATGTGTCCAGCGTGTCATGCTCACACATTTTATCGTTAGTGCTCTCTACTTTGATTTACTACGGGGGATATAGTATACACCGAGTAATTATGACGCATAGTGGCTTAGAAGAGGATTTTTTTCATAGATTTAGGACACTAATCGAAATCAACTTTTTCAGTGTTACATAGCTATTTTTGGGTGAGTCGTCAAAATAGTCGTCAAAGCGAATGGCTTGAATAGCGAATGTAAAGGCTTAAGAATCTCTGCCAGGCAACAACGAAAATTTTGGGACTTTTCATCTATTTTAAAATGTTAGTACTCAGTAAAAAAATAATGTAACTAATTAACTATTTTTAAAAATTTTTTAAAAATTATTTTTGCTCGAATGACTTAAGAATCTCTGGCATATAACAAAAAAAAAATTTGTGACTTTTCATCTATTTCAAAATGTTAGTACTCAGTAAAAAAATAATGTAACTAATTTATTATTTTTTTAATTTAAAAAAATTAGTTTTGCTCGAATGACTTGAGAATCTCTGGCATATAACAAAAAAAAAATTTGTGACTTTTCATCTATTTCAAAATGTTAGTACTCAGTAAAAAAAATAATGTAACTAATTAACCATTCAATAAAAAAACCTGAATGTTTTTGACGTTTTTATCAAGGTCCTGTTTTCGTCCCTCTGCAGCAACGGAATATTTGAATTACCTTCTCAATTGGCGTAATCATGAAAATTAAGCAGGAGAGACTCTGCGAACACAGTGGAACACGATGTAAAACGAGAGGTGGATGAAAGGGCGATTTCGGCCAAAAGCTCGGGAACAATTGCAAGATTAAAGGATTGCTGGAAGCTTTGCATCGAAGCGCGGGATACCGACGAGTAAGCGAAGCAACATCGAAGTATCTGCACTTTGACTATGCATAGCCCATACAATACCGGTGGCTCCCTGTACCAGCGGTCGGTATAGGAAGTATATTTAGCAGAACTGCGTATAAAGCCTCTAGTATTCGAATCTGCAAGCCAATCACTATTCTCCATCATGCCAATGGCTTTCACTACCTTTACTGAAGGTATATGTTCACCTCCATTCGTACGAATTAACGCACAAGCGGATAATCATGGAACTGTGCAACACGCGCTGGTGAACTTTGCCATCGTTGCACTGCAAAGTTAGACTAGGCGTTATATAAGATTGTGTTCCTTGTGACGTAATGATTTCATAATAACGCGAAAGAATTCTTGCCCTTGGAACTTGAGGTGTACGTTCAATTCTTATTATTTATGGATGTTAACAATAAGCAAACTGAAAAAAAATTAGTTGAGTTAACTAAATGGGTTTTTTTTTTTATTAGAGATTTTGTCAAGTCAACAAACGATTGTTTAACTTGAATTAATTTTCAATAAATAAAAAAAATGAAGAATTTGACATGAATCAACTAAGTTCAACAATGTTGAATTTGGTTCACTTTAATAACGGTTGGTTAATTCGGATAAATGCCTATTTTGGTTGAATCAAACGGACGGTTTAGTTCGTTCATTTAATTTGACAAAATATTTTGTAGAACTAAATCTAAAAATATGCTCACATATAGGGCATTCCACGACATCTTGATCAAGATCTGACGGTGACATCTCAGATCGGTTCCGTAATTTTTTATACAAAAGTACCCGTCGAAAAGCACGTACCGAATTTTTCTTAGATTTTTTAAACACTTTTTATCTGAGATATAATTTTTTCAAATTTTTTAAAAACCTTAATTTTTTTTTATTTCAAAAAATTCTGAAGAACTCCGTAAATAAATTTTTTTTCATAGAGGAATATGAGGATGCCAACATTGATTAATATACTTAATTTTATACTCACTCCATTTAATCTATTTTAGATTTTTCGGTTATGTTGAACAATTTGTAACGATCTAACAATAACTTTAATTACAAGCTCAGGGTGATCTTCGCCATGTTGCATACTTCGTTATGATAAATAAGCCTTGAAGGTTATGCCGAATTTGACCATGATCTCCACGACCTGTTACCAAAGTAATTATGCACTCGAGTCATCAAGCGAATTAAATGTTTTGTGGAACTCATTTAATTTGTTTTTAATGTCCATAGGTTATTAAATAACTCGGTTGTCAGGTTTGTTAACGAGCTATGACACAAAGCTGTTAAGCCAATTCGTAGGTCGAGCGAATCCGGTAATACCGTAAAGCTACACAACAGGACACGCTCGTAAACAGTTGACGTTCACCGAGGTCAGGAGAGGCTAATCACGTAGAGAGCGCCAACACGTATATTCACCCACATGCATGAGCTTCAATTTGCAACTTTACGCGAGTCCTCATCACATGTCCAACATCCAGCGCCAATAAGCTACTCCTACATATCCAAACGTACTGTTTTTTTTGTCTAGTACGTGAGCATCGCGTGCCGGCACAACTTGCCATCATCGTGCCGTCATATATGTCCGTATCTGACGGTACTGTGCCACCACATGTCATAATCGTGCCGTCATGTACGTCCGCATCTGACGAGACTGTGCCGTCACGATATATCATCATCGTGCCGTCATGTACGTCCGCATCTGACGAGACTGTGCCGTCACGATATATCATCATCGTGCCGTCACGTACGTCCGCATCTGACGAGACTGTGCCGTCACGATATATCATCATCGTGCCGTCATGTACGTCCGCATCTGACGCGACTGTGCTATCACGACATCCCATTACCGTGCCGTCATGACCGTCTGCATCGGACAGCACCATGATGTTATGATATATCATTATCGTGCCGTCATGTACGTCCGCATCTGATGAGACTGTGCCGTCACGATATATCATTATCGTGCCGTCATGTACGTCCGCATCTGACGAGACTGTGCCATCACGATATATCATCATCGTACCGTCATGTACGTCCGCATCTTACGCGACTGTGCCGTCACGACATCCCATTACCGTGCCGTCATGAGCGTCTGCTTCGGACAGCACCATGATGTCACGATATATTATTATCGTGCCGTCATGTACGTCCGCATCTGACAGAACTGTGCCATCACGAGACATCATAATCGTTCCGTTATGTATGTCTGCTTCTGACGGAACTGTGCCATCACGAGACGTCATAATCGTGCCGTTATATACATCCGCATTTGATGGCCAACAAAACATATCATAATCGCGGCGCCATATACGTCCGCAAGTGACGGCAACGCGCCGTCACATGCGGAAAAACAATTTCGCTACGCCAACAAATCTTGTGCTAAACCAGTGATAACATTGCGTTAATTGCTAGCCTAAAAAATTGTATTGCTTGACCAACAAGTTGTTTCCCACGTCCAAAAAATTATTCTACTAGTCCAACAAAATCTCCTTCTGTCACTATTTTAGCAAAAGATTTGTTGGACCAGCAAAACCATTTTTCCGTGCACTTATCTTTGAGCTGCTTCAGATATTCAGTACATTATGCAAAAATACACCTCAAATCCCGTATAGTAATTCAAATGGAAGTGAAACTTTGATTTCTGCAGTAGTAACCAATTATAAAATCAATAAATATCACAGACTGTCATCGTCGAAGCTTAATAACAATCACCAATAATAATTCAGCCAAAGTCCGAGAAATGATAAAATAAAATAAAATATAAATTATGGACTCCTGTAGAATTCCCGAATTTCACGTTTCCACTTGGAAAAAAAAAAAATTAAAGTCACGTAATAACCGTTCTATGACGTTTTTCGCAAATTGATAAGGTTTCTACAATCTTGGGTCGGTGGGACGTGATATTTTTGTAATATCGCGAGATACGAAAGCAAACACGGCAAGTCAAGGGATAAAGATAATAGTCGTGACCGTTGTACTTGCTTTCTATAGCTGTATAGCTTTTACAGCTACACTAGAGGCAAGGGAGAAAAAAACAAGAGGGATGGTGGTTTACAGGGTGGTTTGGGACGCAGGAATGAGTTGGGATGGTTACTGGTACGAGGCAATTTGCGCAAGTAGCTAATTACATGGCTCGTTACGGAAGCGAAGAATAATTTCATTCGTATTTTCATGGAATATTAAATTATCGTTTTTTTTTTTTTTTTTCTGTGGACTATACTGAAAGTGTGCGAAGGTGCACAGTAACCCAGTCACTGCTACTCTCTTCTCGACGATACAGCTGTGTTACCTTCTAACTAGTATCGCGATAAAAATCAGAATAACGGCAATGGTTTTACTGTTTCGCTTGCTTGGGGGTTGCTAGATTAAACTTCAGACTGCACACACGATGTCAAAACAAACAAGATTAGTGAATCCGCAAGCTTTACAATACTGTTTTCACCTTAATGCTCCTTGGCTATGGCTCTTTTCCACCTGTTATTTAATTACTCACGATTGTTTTCTTGGAGCTTGATACTGCAAGGTTATACGTTAACAGGTAATTACGCTGCTGGAGTTGCTACAATTGCAGATAATTTGCTTGATGCCTCTAAGCACTTTTGTACAATCCAAAGGCAATGGAACGTCGCATATCTATCAACTTTTACTCGTGTAAATTCTACTCTTGTTATTAGGTGTTCCACAGGAATTTGAACGGTCGAAAGCATGACTCTATTGAATATTTTTTTAACTTCGTTATTAGTTGAGGTTTGATTGAAGGCGAATATGAAATAAAATAATAAAATAATTCCTTGTAATCATGCTTAAGATATAAGCGAATTTATAAAAGGTCCCATATTTTTGTCAAGCGTCTGTATCTTGGGAAATATGGAAGTCCAAAAAAATGTGTAATGGCTAAAAGATGTTGTTTCACATGGACTTTCAAGAGATTTAAAAGAAATATTTTTGAAAATAAGTTTGCATGAGATATTCTTTTGAATAGGTGATTTTATTTTTTCTGTCCAATTACGTCACGTTTCAAAAATTTGAATTTTTATCGTTTTTTTTTGTGGACTATACTGAAAGTGTGCAAAGGTGCACAGTAACCAAGTCACTGTTACTCTCTTCTCGACGATACAGCTGTGTTACCTTCTAACTAGTATCGCGATAAAAATCAGAATAACGGCAATGGTTTTACTGTTTCGCTTGCTTGGGGGTTGCTAGATTAAACTTCAGACTGCACACACGATGTCAAAACAAACAAGATTAGTGAATACGCAAGCTTTACAATACTGTTTTCACCTTAATGCTCCTTGGCTATGGCTCTTTTCCACCTGTTATTTAATTACTCACAATTGTTTTCTTGCAGCTTGATACTGCAAGGTTATACGTTAACAGGTAATTACGCTGCTGGAGTTGCTACAATTGCAGATAATTTGCTTGATGTCTTTAAGCACTTTAATCTTGTAGTAGATTAATTTTTGTTTTGGTTTTGTAATAAATTTTTTCATCAAAAAAAGCTCAAAGACTCTATGAAGAAAAATCTGAACCACTTTAGCTATAAGATAGAAAATTCTGATACTCAAGAAAAAATTTTCAGATTTTCAAATTATAGATTTCAATATGTCACTTTATAAAAATATTTTAAAAACTCATGCATAGAAAAAAGTAAAAAATCTGTAGCATTTGAAGGTCTAACAACGGCGACAAAAAATCACGAGTCAAATCACGGAAGTCAAGGGTGCGATCTAGATTGAATTGGGATGGAATGCCCCATATAAAATCCTTGAAACACATTTTTTGCAAATAATTTCATGAAAAAAATAATAAGGAGTAAATGTACCGAACAAAAACTACAATTGCTACTTTATTCGTTACATTTGCATATTTTAATTGTTTTAAATAAAATGATCTATATTGAATGAGCAATCGTATAAAGTCGATTTTGTTATTATACCATTAACTGATTATATACATAATACATCGATGATTGCAATCAAGAGATCACTGCATTGTAGATTCCTGTGTTAATTATACACTTTAGTGAGAAGCAAAAGTAGCAGCATTATTACTATAATTTCCGAGCAAATCAACACGTAGTTGCTGGGGTGGATTGTTCACGAGTTTTATTGTAATGCTTTTAATAATTATTTCCCAAGGCGACACGATAATATGACCGCATTCGCCAGAGCTTCGAATCAGAATTATCATTCGGTGCTTTCATTAGCAATTTCTGTTGCATTCATAACAATAATAATCATGGACAAAAAAGTATATAATCATCAGGAATTCATGGAATTTCATCGTATGGGACATTCCAGAATAGTTATTATAAGAAAGAAAAAACAATAAGTGTTCTCATTTAATTTTTTATTTACTTAAAAGTAACGCGTTTTATTACGAAAAAAAATAGTGGTACTTGGAAATTGAAAAAAAAGTATAGGCCTCGATTTGAAAAAATTCATTTCCTCCTTCAATTTTTAATATTCCAACCTGCCAATTTTTTTTCGTGATTTGCATATCATTTTCAGCAATGAAGCGTTGTTTTTTATATATAATTTATTTTGGCTATTCTGAAAAATCGACAGTGTTCAAAAACCGATGTTCTTTTTTCGGTTCAAAATATTTTGTAAAAAATAAGAAAAGGCATCGAGGTGAATTTTTCCAGATTTTTTATACGAGCATTTCCAATTTTTTAATGTAGATATTTGTAAAAAAACTGTAAGCTATTTATTTCGTTAAATTCGCCAGGTGAAAATTCATCGAAATTCTTGTAATCGATCACTTCATTTAATTCATCAGGAATAATTAAACAAGAATGGTCCATTAATGTCGCGTGTTATATTTTGCTGTAAAGCCATGAGTGTGAGTGAAATACGATGAGTGACGACTGATGTGGTCGAAAGGGTCGAACCAGAAATTTGCATCACAGCAAGTTAATAGGATCATTTCACTGGTTAATAATCTATTATTACTCCGCACGACATTATATGCAGCATGCATAATTCCATTATATATTTTCTAACAGTATCGGATGGAATTCTACTTATGTAAATTAATTTCAGCTGACTTATCAACTTGTGGAAGATTGGAGAGGTTGCCACAAGCTAAGAGTATTTAACCAAGAGGCAATTTATACTGGGTTAGTACTTTTTAGGAATTCCATCTTCAATCGATTTTAAAAAAAGGTCCAATATTTTTGACAAACGTCTGTATCTTGGAACATATGAAATTCCAAAAAAAATTTATACTAGCTAAAAGATCTTGTTTTACATGAACTTTCAAGGTATTTTCATTCAGATTTTTAAAAATACGTTCGCATGAGATATCCTTCTAAATAGGCGATTTAATTTTTTTTGTCCAATTAATTCTCGTTTGAAAAACGTGACTTAATTGGATTGGACTTAATTTCCACATAATCGACAAATACGTTCACATGTCGTTTGGAATGGGCCTAGCCCAACTTTTGACACTACGAATTTTTTTATGTAGATATTTGTAAAAAAAAATTGTAAACTATTTATTTTGTTAAATTCGGCAAGTGAAAATTCATCGAGATTCTTGTAATCGATCAGTTCATTTAGTTAATCAATAGTTATATTTGCTGTGACGCCATGAGTGTGAGTGAGATATGACGAGTGACGACCGATGTGGTCGAAAGGGTCGAAACAGAAATTTGCATCACAGCAAGTTAATAGGATCATTTCACTGGTTAATAATCTATTATTACTCCGCACGACATTATATGTAGCATGCATAATTCCATTATATATTTTGTAACAGTATCGAATGGAATTCTACTTATGTAAATTAATTTCAGCTGACTTATCAACTTGTGGAAGATTGGAGAGGTTGCCACAAGCTAAGAGTATTTAACCAAGAGGCAATTTATACTGGGTTAGTACTTTTAAGAATTCCATCTTCAATCGATTTTAAAAAAAGGTCCAATATTTTTGACAAACGTCTATCTCTTGGAAAATGTGAAATTCTAAAAAAAAATGTATACTAGCTAAAAGATCTTGTTTCACATGGACTTTCAAGGGATTTTTATTCAGATTTTTAAAAATACGTTCGCATGAGATATCCTTCTAAATAGGCGATTTAATTTTTTTTGTCCAATTAATTCTCGTTTGAAAAACGTGACTTAATTGGATTGGACTTAATTTCCACATAATCGACAAATACGTTCACATGTCGTTTGGAATGGGCCTAGCCCAACTTTTGACACTACGAATTTTTTTATGTAGATATTTGTAAAAAAAAATTGTAAACTATTTATTTTGTTAAATTCGGCAAGTGAAAATTCATCGAGATTCTTGTAATCGATCAGTTAATTCAATTAATCAATAGTTATATTTTGCTGTGACGTGAGTGAGAAAACCCATGAGTGCGAGTGAGATATTAGCGAGTGACGACCAATGTGGTCGAAAGGGTCAAACCAGAAATTTGCATCACAGCAAGTTAATAGGATCATTTCACTGGTTAATAATCTATTATTACTCCGCACGACATTATATGCAGCATGCATAATTCCATTATATATTTTGTAACAGTATCGAATGGAATTCCACTTATGTAAATTAATTTCAGCTGACTTATCAACTTGTGAAAGATTGGAGAGGTTGCCACAAGCTAAGAGTATTTAACCAAGAGGCAATTTATACTGGGTTAGTACTTTCAGGAATTCCATCCTCGCAATGAAACAGAGGGCAATATTTCTGCCGAGGTTATCGAGCATTCGTGAATGCTGAGCAAACAACGTACCCGTTACTCCACTTCGTACAGTGGATTATCCAGTGAATTCCCAGTCAAGTCCATCAACGACATACTTGACTGGGCAATGCACGTGAACCAATAAGGGCGAGCTAAGCTGTATCTATCCACTTTTGAAAAAAATTCAGGTACTTTTTTTCTCAGGCTAGTGTAAAAGCTTTCATTACAGGCGACTTGGAAAAAAAGCTACAGTGGATTATAAAATACAAGGATTTTGTATATCCAGCAATTTGGCATGTTCGAAAAAGCTGACATTTCGAATTGTCACGTTGCTTTCCCGTTAATTTCTAGCTTTCATAAAAATTCTGATTTTTTTCTGATTGTTTTTTATTATTATGTTTGTTATGATTTTTTATTTATTTGATGTTAAAAAAAAATTGGTGTGGTGGTTTAGTGGTTAAAGATATCGAGGTAGATGATCGGCTATTGACGGGCAATTTGGAACATTTTATTCCATTTTGTTGTTGTTGATTAATGATGTTCATTCATTGTATTAAGGAGGTTCGTCAGTAAAATTTAAAATGCAGAAAAATCTAAAATAATTACCGCGTTTTTAATAATTCATAACAAACTCACATGAATTTTTTGGGAATTTTCGTCTACATCGTTTACACAAAATTTATTTTTTTATGCATACATTTTAACATGGGCTCTTTGGCATGTTTACGAATTTTAAAAAAATTGAAAATATTTAACAATTTTTTACATCGAAAAAAAAAATCAATTTTACCAAATACTTACGAAGTCAACGATGTAAAAAAAATTTTCAATTTTTTTTTTTTTTTTTTGTAAATATGCCGTAAGAGCCCATATTAAAATGCATGCATAAAAAATTTTCCATTATTTTTTTTTTTATTTGTAAATATGCCATGAGAGCCCATGTTAAAATGCATGCATAAAAAAAATTAATTTTGTGTAAATAATGTAGACGAAAATTCCCGAAAGACGAAAATTTCAAATAACTAATGGTCCTTTATATTTTGTAAATTTATAAAAATGAAATGTAAAAATTCATGAGGAAATTTTTCGCATTCGGAATAAATATGTATATGTGTGGATTTTGTATCACTTAATTGGCTCATTAGTGGAAAAAGTTTCAGAATATCCGCGTATTTGAATTTTTTTCACTAGTGTATTTATTGGTGCAGTCGATAATTCATTACACCATTGGATGAAGCTGCAATTACATGTTTAAATACCTGGCAAAGGAACTTTTTTCCTGGTATGAACTGAATTTTCAACAGCAAACGAATATACAGCATACCCAATATTGATCGACAGTTCTGTTTTCGTATGTTAATTCCGCATGAAAATTTTCCTATGAGTCATTATAAAATTCACCGTTTTTATGCCTAGTTTTTAAGCAGTCAATTTGCGACCAGATATAAACTATTTTAATGATATCCGAAGCATTCTCTGTCGATTCAGCGATTTTTTTTCAACCCTCTCTGATCTGCTCCATAATTGGTTATATAAAAGTACCATTAAAAGTCACTCCAGATTCAAAAAAATAATATTTCATAAAATGACATTTTTCTCAAGTGCAAATAAGTCCGAAATTTAAAGTCACTGAAAAAAAAAGTCTCCACAAAAGTTTTTTAGGTTTCGAGCGGAATAATTGAAATAATTGTGACATTTCGGAGAATATGATTTTTTACCAACAAGTGAAGAATTGTTTTTTTAAACCAATATTTTTGTTTAATTGAAAAATTTCCAGAGTAAATTTGTTCGATTTTCCCATAAAGGAAGATATCTAAGATAATAACGGAATCTTCAGTATCGATAGACTCATAGACTCCGAGTTACGATTTGCCAAACTTTCACCTAAAATGTAAATATCTGCCGCTGTCATCGTCGAAGCATAATAACATCAGTTCAATAAATATTCAGCCAAAGTTCAAAGAATAATAAGTACACATGTTGAGTGTGTATAGTAATAACCAAAACGCATTCGCAGTTGGTGAACGTTCGTCTTCCGTGTGTATTAGCCCTCACAATTTCACGCAGAATGCTTCGACATGAGCAGTTTAAATGAAGATAAACGATCGACTGTACCGCCAATAATTTTCAATCACACTGCGTTAGGCTTGTGCTGTATATTTATGGTGTCCAGTGCCGTACAATTGCAAACTACACTAACATGACCTAGCGATGTACTCATGCATTAGACTGGTTGTAGGATAAAACTTACGGTGGATTATAACTAGACGTAATGAATGTCTATATATTTTCAAACGATTTCATAAACCGTAAGCGATTATTTGTTTCGCTTCTCCAAAAGGAAATTTTGATTTCGTGAAAAATGGTTTTTTTTTCCTTTTGTGAGGTTTTACTAAAAATTGACAATTCAACGGCTATTGCCTATATAAATAAGATGAGGGGGACGAAATACGAGCACCTAAATAGTGTGGCGTACGAAATTTGGTCCTGGTGTGAAAAACGCGAGCTTTGGCTATTTATTTCAGTTCGTTCAAAATGCTCTAAATGTGTGTCTGCATGTTCGAATTCTTGTTGGCAACGATAACTTCAGCAATGTTAAAGATGTTGCCTTGAAATTTGGTACTTAAGTGAAATATAGGCAGACAAAAACTGAGTTCAAATTTGGCATGAATTCGTCAACTGCTTAAAAAATTGTGACTTTAAATTTTTTCTAAAATCACTTATCACACTTTAATTTTTTGATTTTACAAGGTATTGGGCTTAAATTTATTCTACATGTGCATTATTATAGACTGATAATTGGCAGAAAATTTGGTGAAAATCCATTGAACCACTTAAATTTCATAGGATGTTGAAATTCTCTGAATAATCGTTTTCAAGTCTTTTTGACAGAAAAAAAATTAAAGAAACAATGCATTCTATTCGAATCGCAGACTCGAAAGTTTATTTCGATACGAAAAATTTTGTCCGAAAACTCACAAGATCCGATAGATATTTAGAAGATAAGGATTCGATAATTCACGATCCAGAAAATATAAATAATTCGTACGTTGAAAAAATGACGGTAAAAAAATCCGGAAAAAAAAAGTTTATGAAAAAATCATACATAAGTCAATATATATAGACTATGAGAAAATGGACATATAGAATAACTATACACTGTATTTTATTGATATAAAATTTATGTATAATCTGCAGATTTTATAAAACGATTTTTGTAAAAACGTTATATTAAATTTACATAAATTATATTGCACTTTATATAATTTTTATAGAATCTTCATATGTATTGTATACAACATATAGAAAATGTATATGTCCACTTTCGTAAAGAGGAAATATGTAGATCTTTAAATATAATTTCTATACAATCTTCATATAATTTTTTTACTTGGGAAGATGCTGAAGGTTTCAAATTTGGGCCAGTTCAATTGGTATGGAATGCCTCATGTACATACCGATAATCCGAGTACGTAAACTTCAGTGAAACACGATCATATTCAGCACTGCGAAACGGAATCGAGATCGAATGTATCGACACCGCATTTTTTCTTGTTCCTTTGGTTCCTTTGGTAAATGCGATACAGCCGAGAAGTGATATCGACCGCAAAAACGACGAGTGGTTCATTTGTCCCATAGACGAGACCCACGAAATGGACGAAACGACGCCAAATCTGACGACAGGTGAAGATAAAATATTTTTGACCATGTTTACAAGAAAAAAGATATACCATTTTCTTAAACTATTCATTAGTTGATTAAAATTATTAAAATAGTAACTGTTAATAAGAATTAAAAAAATTCAAAGCCTATGTTATATTAAATCAACTGAACATTAATTTATCAATGATAAATGAACTTTTCATTTAAACATGCATTTGTTAACTATTTTTGAATTATTATTTTGGCCACTTTAGGAATTTAAATATACTGTGAATGAATCATTGTGTTTACAAGAAAAAGATGTACCGTTTTCTTAAACTGTTTATTAGTTAATTGGAATTATTAGAATAGTAACTGTTAATGAGTATTCAAAAAATTCAAAGCCAATGTTATATTGAATCAACCGAACATTAATTTATCAATGATAAATGAACTTTTCATTTGAACATGCATTTGTTAACTATTATTAAATTATTATTTGGGCCACTTTAGAAATTTAAATATACTGTGAATAAATCATTATCTTCGTCAATTTAATAAGGGTTCAAATAACCGATTCTTTAATAGTAACAAAATATGCATTTCACTATATATTTATGATTAAGATTTGTTAGCCGTTAACAAAACCTAATAACGACAAAAAAACACTCTTTTCTCCCTGCATGATGTAAAAAATATTGCTGCTTGCATTTCTTCTTCTTTTCTAGTTAACGAGATTCTGTACTGTTGACATATATATTCATCACTTCGTTAAATTCTTTCTTCCGGCAAAAAATACACTGCAAGTCTTTCGCAGACTTGGAATTGTGTTTCCTCATACAAAGAAAGTGGCTCATAAAGTTGTGCCTTTACGACGCGCAGGTCGTTATATGGATTCGCTTTTTTCATGATCATCAACAATTTCTGGCTCGTAATTTGGCGTTCCTTTTCATTGCTCTTCGAGGTTGTAATGCCGCTGTCGAGGGCCATTCGAATTATCTTCCTTCTTCAGGTGCAACGTGAACCGAAATTACAAGTGGCGCTGAAGAAACGCGAGGTCGCGATAGTTCAAATCGTAAATAAATGAGCAACACTCCTAATTTTAACGAAACGAGAAAAGGGTCATTACGAAAATTTCTGAAAAATACTTGGCGATGACATTTAATTCTTGGTGGAGAAAAAAAGGTTATTACGGTCATCAGGCAATCAAATTAATTTTGCATATATTGAATTATCGAAAAATTCATGAATATTTAACACAATTAATAAATCATCGAACAATCCATGCATTTTTTTCAAAACGCATGATTTTTTAATAATTGACGATTTTTTAAATAATTCATAAAATTTTGAATAACCGATTTTTTTAAATGTCCATATCAAATTTTGAATTGAATATCAATATTCAACTCAAGCCAATTTAAAAACTATTCGTACATGCCTAGTTAAAATGTTGACTCAACAAATAAATGTATTGAAATTTAATATAACAAATGGTAGTCGCATTTATGACTGGATATTTGTGTCTGTGAGTTACATTCTGTGTTAGTTTAATGCAAGGTTGTTCAATATTTTGAACTTTTCGACTGGCGAATCGTTTGATAAGTTTTTGTCGGACCCTTTATTTTAAAAAAATAGTAAATAATCCTCCCACGTGAAAAAATCATATATAAGTCAATATATATATTCTGTATCAGAAAATGGCCTTATAAAATAAATTTACGCTGTATTTCATTTATATAACATTTACATATAGTCTGCAGATTCAATAAAACGATTTTCATAGAAACGTTATATTAAATTTACATAAATTATATTGCACTTTATATAATTTTTATACAATCTTCATATAATTTTTTTAATAAGTGAAATAGAAGAATAGTAAACGCGTTGGTAAATAACAAACCAACATTGCAAGGGTTGCAGACATGGAAAGAGGAAAACGATGGTGACAGCAGATAAAGTGCTCTATACATGACAATGGACAGAGTTGAATTACACCCGTGGGAAATTATGACACGAAAGTGCAGTTTGTCTCTTAAATCCTTCTTCTCGGTACGTGAACTTGAAGCGTTTTATTTCAAGTTACACACTCGTACTTATGATTTCTTTCGCAACTTTGTGTCGTTTTATACGTGCCCTGATTCGTTCGCGCGACTGAAACGGTAGCAATTTCAGTAAAATGTATTTATGAAGAAGCGACAAGTGGTTTTCTATATTTAGGTTAAATTCTTGAGATTTCGACGATTATTTCATTTTATTGATTGATGATTATTTTGATTGCCCCATAATAACATAGTGCCTATCAGGGCTTAAAATGGACGCCACTAAAGCGATTTCCATGTCATTCCCAATTAGGGAGCTAATTAGGAAATTTTATGCTATCATGCTGGAATTAATTGGGGCCACTTTAGGGAAATGAATCGAGGACCTAATCAGGGTTAATGAAGGGTGCAAGTACGTAATCCGATAATAATTTTTGCCATGTAACAAGACAATTCTAGGTTTCCATAGCGAAGTTCAATAAGGGCTTGAAAGGTCAAGTACTTGAGGGTCAAGCTTAAGGGAAAACGGGGGCGGAGCGCGGTAGGAGTTAGATATTGAAAATAATCTTACGAGGAATGTGCTATTTTCTATTTACTTTTTTAATAACCTGCTATTTTGATTTCAGTAATAGCAGTACAAGTATTTTATTAAACAGTGCATACAATCGTGATGAGAGACGCGTATGTTATATTAATTAAATATTTGGTTGAGGCATTGTTCAATAAGCCATCGACTTGAGTCCTTCAGCCGATAAATCTTGCCGAAAAATATTTTAACCTATTAACTTTGAATGAAAATAAAAAAAATTTCATTTTTTTAAAAACTTTATGTATTAAATTTTTTTTTCTCTGGTTTTATATTTTGATTTCATTTCAATAAAGTGGTGATCAAAATAGCGAACAGCTGAAATAACGAATTTCCCAATGATAATCATTCTGAAATCAGACAGTGATTATTTAAAAATTCGCTATCTTAGCCATTCGCTTTTTTGGCAATTCGCAATTTTCACGGCCAACCGCTGAATGGGTGTAGAATCCTCTCTCAAAAAAGACATCCCTAGCAATATTGATTGAAATTGGATACATTTTCCTTCCGAAAACGGATTTTCTTTCCTCTCTTTTATTTTTCGTCGCAAAAACAAGACATGGCACATTGAAAGTCGATTGTATCGAAAAGTGAAGCCCACTTTCTAGCATTCTGATTGGTCGTCGATGACTTTGATATAGAGCCAACTTCAGACTGTTAAAATTGCTGCAGAATCGCGTTTGGCGCGCTTTTTGAATTGTTGTTCTTTCGCAGGTGTGAAATAATTTTATTATACTTCGTAAAAAAAACATGTGGAACGTCAAAAATCGATTATATCGAAACACTGAAGCAGAAATAGAGACCCGTTAAATGACGAATGGTAAAAGATCCAAATAACATGTTTAATTAACCATAAAAAGAGACAAATGAAAGGAAAAAGAGTGCAAGCGAAACGAGCAATTTGTTGCTAGTGTCTTATATATTGATCTAGGGTTGAATAAACCTTAAAAATAAAACCAACAAATCAAATAGCGCATCACTACAGCTTGAGGTTCAATTTCACTCGCCAGCGGAGTATCGATAACAGGTATAGCGTAATTTATTCTGTCGAGACTGCAGTTTCAAGTTTTAAATGTGTCCGCGGAAAGAAGTGTTCGAACTTTGAGAAAGATAAAAAAAACTTGCAAAGAGTCCGAAAGAGTTACGGTGATTTCTCGATGTTGTAAAGAATGTCGAGGCACGTTGCGCGATAAAGGTCATTCCAGTTTACTGTTTCGTGACGGGGTCGTTGCAGCTGGTCGAAAGTCATTCGCCATTCGTGTCGAGATGGCCAAAGTTAGATTACGGTATTTGTCAATCGTCCTTGCACGTACCTCGAACGACTGCGCCCTCTTGTAGACACTTTTTCAAGTTATTCGGGCGAGCTCGAGACTAAACCAGATGCCCTCTGTCGTCTTCTGCAATTTTATCCGCTCGTTCACACTGCTGATAATATATTTGCGAAGTACTTGCGGATTTTTGAGGTTAATCCTTTTCTAAAAATGACACGGTATATCGAAAGTCGATTTTATCGAAAAGTGAAGCTATCTTTCTAGCATTCTGGTTGGTCGTCCATGACTTTGATATAGAGCCAACTTCAGACTGTTGTAATCGCTGCAGAATCACGTTTGACGCCCTTTTTGAATTGTTGTTTTTTCGCCGATTGAAATAAAATACATTTTCCTTCCGAAAATGAATTTTTTTTTCCTTCTGCCATTTTTTTTTTTCATAAAAAAAGACATGGCGTGACAGTCGATAATATCGAAAAGTGAAGCCAGCTTTCTAGAATTCTCATTGGCCATCGATGACTTTGATATAGAGCCAACTTCAGACTGTTATAATCGCTGCAGAATCACATTTGGCGCCTTTTTTGAATTGTTACTTTTTCGCCGATTGAAAGAAAATACATTTTCTTTCCGAAAACGAATTTTCTTTTCTTCCTTTTATTTGTTTTCGAAAAAAAAGACATGGCAAATCGACCATCGATAATATCGAAGAGTAAAGCAAGCTTTCTAGAATTCTAATTGGCCATCGATGACTTTGACATAAAGCCAACTTCAGATCGTTGTAATCACTGCAGGATCACGTTTGGCGCTCTTTTTGAATTTTTCGTTTTTTTTCTCCGTTTTAAATAGTGAAAAAAAATGTTTCACATGTTCTAACATCAAAATCTTGGAAATTTTTCTGCAAGACACTTTAATTCAAAATCTAATATACAGTTAAGTCATTAAAATTCCTCATGAACTCTCAAAAAACTGTAAGTCATTCGCTGGTTACCGGTCAATTACTGGTGCATTTACCCTTAGATAATATGCTTACAGCGTGTTTCATCTGAGAAACGCAAGTTTCCAAGTTCACACTGCATTGCATGTCAATAGAAATGCGCAGTAGTCGTCAGAATGACGACAGAGCTGAAAAGCTTATGAAAAGAATTACGGCATGTGTCAGTGAGTCTCTAGACGTTCTTCGAAGTGCAGTAGAAAAATCTTTGATATGTAACTTGCTGCTTACATGGCTCTCGGCTTTCGTGATATCAATGAAGCTGAGTTCTTCATGTAGAATGTCAGAAGCGGAATGTTCCACGCCTACGGGTAACAGGATTTCCTTTGTTGAGGATAAAAGAGAACGAAAATGCATAGATACATTTGAATTTCGCTGAAACTCATACATGTAAAGCATCTTTTATTGCACACTGACAAAAGCATCAACGTCAAACAGCTTTTGACCCTTTTACGCTATGTACTGTCGTTCATAGTCTCTTGAAACAGAAAAATATTTTCATTCACTCTTTCCTCGACATATTCCGTGAACTTATTAACTGCCATAATCGTTAATGAAGAGTTTGTAATTATCGTGAATATTTGTCGTCAGAATCTATGTTTTAACTCAGTAGGTTAAGGTTATTGTGCTGTTGAGTTAAAATGCTACGACTATCACAAAAATTTTGGTGAATGTACATTATCCTTCTACAAATAGTCTGGTAAAATTTTAAAACCATGAAAAGTACCGTTTAGGAAAAAAAAAATTGCAACATAAGTTTATGGAGAGTTCTTCGGCAAATGTCGGCTTATTTAGTTGTTGTTTTTGTTTTACGTTTCGCCCTGATCAGGGCCTCTTCAGAATTCATTTTATTTTAATCCATATCAGTGTTGACTTTGTGACCTATTTTGATTTAGTATCGGTACATTCGATTGTTGTCAAATTATTATTGTTTAGGTGTTATGTATTCTATTTCGTGAATTTTAAAAATGGCGAATGTCTGAAATACGTATTTTATAATGATGGACAATCCTAAATTCAGACATTCATTACTTTGAAATCCGCTATTTCGGTCATTCGCTACTTTGGCCATTCGCCATTTTGACCTGCACCCGAGATTTTTATTCTTCGAGGTCGTGAAACTCAAAGTCTTGTGATACGCTTATTTGTCAATGACGAATGTATATAAAAATTGATGTACGTTATTTGAATTCAAGCTTTTTAAGCGGTATATTCATTAAAAAAAAAAAAAAATGTACGCTGTGTCTCCTTTCACTATCACAAAAATTCTGATGCGTCCCAGAGTTGCGCAGTCGACGAACACAAATTTGCAAGAAATTCGCAGTGCATCGCTCCGATAGAGGCGAACGCCGGGTCATTGAATGGCAATCTTCGAGAGATTGCTGAAGGCAAGCAGCGCCAGATTAGTTCCCTCGGCGTCTCTCGTAACTTCAACGCGATTCCCTTCGCAATGGGGTTTAGAAAACGAGCTCAAGCTGACGCGGTCTCTGCCGATGTTGCTGCACGTTTTGCAACGAAAACACTTCGGAGATAATTTTTTTCGTCTCCGTCTACTCGAGGATTCTCTCCGAGGAATACAAATTTCTCTAGGCGAGATGCTTTTACACAGTGAGTATCTCTACTGGATGATAACATAGTATATGTACATACACTAGTGCAGTTCTTTGGCCACATAGCATCGATGGAGCTGCAGTAACAATAACAATGAAGATAACCACTAGAGGGCGATACTCTGGATGTCATAATAGCCGGTCTGTATCCATTATAAGGTCGTAAGGGCAAGTTGTTTCGCAATAAACGATTTCACGACTTGGCTTCTTCCGTGTTATTCTCCTGTAAACGAAAATGCATTATTTCAAGGAGCTTGAGCTGCCTTACCGACTGAGTCACTGTTAGAGCGAGCGGAGACCCTGTAAACACGGTTATATTGCGGTAATGTAACGGCCACGTTACTGAATATAACGCGTAGTATTACTTAGACATTACATGTAACTAACATGTAAGCTGCAATTTCCGATTTAGTAATATAACATCGTTATATTATGTTTCATAACAGATATGTAACCGTAACATTGTGGTTACGTTACTTGCAGGTTACAAATGTTACATGAGAAGACTGAAAACTACCGCCAATGCTGAAGCGTCACTGTTCCTTTTTCAAATCTTAACGAAGTTCCCACAAAATATAAGTTTCTTGTATATTTATAATGAAAGCCTAGTTCGTGTTTAACCCATGTGTATTATCGTTTCCTCGCATGAATATTTATATTATGGACTTCGCAGTCTTATAGTCGCCTGAATCGCTTGCGAGAGACAAGTTCGTGCCGTCGGCCATCTAGCGGTTACCCGTATAAACATGTTATATATCTGTGTTACGTTATTGCAATGTTAAAACCCGTCAACATTACCTATCACTAAACTCATATTTAAGTTGTTACAAAAATGCCACATTATGACAACTTATATTTTCTTACATAACGTTTTTTGTTACGTTACATCAAAGCCTCATATTGCAGTTATTTTACACGTGTATGACAGTTGTGATAATATTGATTTATTATATATAACTTCCATGTCGTGGTACCATAACATAACGTGCTTACACGGAAGCGATGCAATCACGGTTTTCTACAGAAAAGATCTGATAAACGTACTGAAAAAGTGAAGCGCCCTGGGGGATGAAAAGAAACATAAAAGGCGAAACAGCCCCCAACGTTTCTGTCAGCGCTTGTTGTTTTTTCGTTTCCCGGAATTGAAAACGGACGGAACTTAAAAAATTTAATTCACGGAACATTTATTTGTGGTTGATTGAAAGTGTCATTTTGGTTTTTCATTCCATCATCAAAGGACAACGGGAATATCGGTGGACTTAGAAATAAATAATACGGCCGACCGAAGCTGAAAATGGAAATTTATATCAGTCGATTAACAGCTTTGTCGTGTATTTTCTAGAGGATTGACGGAGCATGTGTAGCATGTCTGTTGACGTTGGTAAGAGATTGCCTCGCAAAAGGGAGTTTGGAGAAAGGACTTAATTATTTCGCCCCCCTTAAGCCGGGGCTCAACTTCTCAACCTCCTCGTTCTCTATCGGACGTAAACAACGTCCAACCGAATCGCTGGGAAGCCTGTAGTGAATCTTCGGGTTGGATGTTGTGATTTATTGCCACCAGGCGGAACTTGGACGTGCTGCAAAATGAAACGAGATCGCTGAAAAACGAGTGGCTCCTCGGATAGAACGCGGGCGTATATGAAGACATCATCCGATAATTAGTTCATCGATAATTGAACAACAAAGACTGATTGGTTTGTCGTTAATTGGCTTACTGACCTTAATTAAATAAACTTATGATGTTGTTGAGAGGTAATATCAATGTATAAGCTGAAGCACTGATTTTTTTTCAAAACCCAGCTTATGATTTTTTTCTGAAGTCCTCGAACAATACAAGACAAGCTAATTGTTTCCCATTGTTCAATTACCATTTTTTAACTAATTTGTAAATAGTTTAGAATTTAATAGATTAATATGATTTTGACTTCTAGATTAATTGTTAAAGGAATGAAAATATATAGTCAAACAATTTGGCTAGGGTTGTAGATATTTTATTGGCAACTAACAATAAGCTAACAGTTAATTCGGAATAAACGTTGTTATTTTAGTCGATCTGCAAACGTCGCATGAATCCAAATTTTTTTCATTTCATCGGGCGCGGATCTGGCGCTGCTAAGAACCTGTCAGGTACCTATCAGGGCCAAGTCAGGTTCTGATTTGTGCCTGACGGTTATATTTCGACTTAACTAAGTAGTGTTGAATTTTTTGTCCATTTCCATTAAACTATTATAATTGATTGTTACTATAATACTTGAATCGTAATTTTTTGCTTTACTTTAGGCATGGATCTAGCATTATTACGGCCCTGTCAAGTCCCTATCAAGGCCACGTCAGGCCCTGATTTGTGCTTAAAGTAACGCCAAAATTTCTACTCACCTAAGTAGTATTGATTCTTCGTCCATTTCGATTACACTGCTAAAAATTATTGTTACTATAATATACTTAGGAATATAAAGTTTTAAAAACTGTATACATTGAGAAATAAACGTAGCCTTCACTTTTAATACTCTACTTGAAACGAAATGAATATAAATTTGTATTAAATTCCAACCGTTTCTCTGAAACTGTAAGGCATATGAATTTGAAATTTAGGAAAAAATTATGCACTGAATTTTTTATATGGTTAATTAACTGTAGACCAATTCTCCCCGAATTATATTAAATTTAAAATTTAAATACGTTACGAACCAATAGAGAAAGTGAATTTTCACATAAACAGTCATTTCGGTTAATTAGTAATAGTCTTTTAATTGACTCTGGGCGATCTTACAAAAATTGTTCGAAATTTACTTTCGATTTGGGCGGTTGAACGGGATTGGATTATACTTTGGAACAGTGCGAATGCTGCCGAAAAGCACGTATATCTGTCAGTGGTGGAGTAAGAACGAAGTTTTTCGACCTAGTGAGCCAGTCAGCTGCCAAAAATGCAACCATCGTTATATCGATCGAACACAGTCAGAAAGAGCGACCGACCGAAAAAACACTTGGTCGGAAATGAGTAACTGAGAAAAAGTTGGCACTGAACGAAGATTGAACATGTTGTGTGGCGCAGTAGCTAAAAAAAAGCTCTTGGAAACTGAAAGCGGATCAATATTATGGACCAAAAAAAAGCTTTCGTACACTTTCTGAAAGGTTGAATTCTATAGTTATGCAAAAAAACGGTAATGGGTCGTACTATGTATGCAGCGAGAAAAAAGATTCCATAGATTCACTGCAATTTTCGCCAATGAACAGAAATACTTGAGTTTCAATACTATCGTTTCATTAATTTATCTCAAATCCAATAAAAAGTAGTGAAATCTAATCATCGGAATCCTCTCTGTTCCTTTTATTGATATCACTAAAGATATAGAAGAATATAGATTAAGAAAAAAATGTACGACCAGTTTCACCTATTTTTATGATTAACTGACGGAGACGAGGTTCGAGATACTGTTTTTTTTTATAAACACGGTTATTAGACTTAAATTACAACAATTAATTGTACTACAATAACGTTATAAAAAAGGACAATTTTTTATCGGTGAAGTGTACTTTTTTACTAACTGGGGTTACAACTTCCTACTTACGACTTATGTCTTATAAACTTACAACGTTACCAATTACACAATTACCAACTTGTGAATCTCTCGTATTGAAATTCCCCATAAACTAGCTAAAGGATTGTAAGTAAGCCTGTACAGATTTTTGATAAGAAATCATTACAGCGCATGGGCATGTAATTATTTTATGCCATTCCGTGCGAGAAGTGTCTACTTCTCACACGCTTCGCTTTGCGTGCGAGAAATCGCACTTCTCGCACTAGTGAAATAAAATTGTATACGAAACTCGTGCGAAAAACTTTTTCTCAACTCGTTTGATTGCAACACTCGCCGTCGGCTCGTGCTGCAAATTCACCTTCGACAGATAAAGTTTTAGCGCACTCGTATCGTAAATATACTATTATGCAACTCTGTGCGATAAGTGTCCACTTATTACACGCTTCACTTCGCGTGCTAGAAATCGCACTACTCACATGCTTCGCTTCGCGTGTGAGAAATCGCACTTCTCACACGCTTCGCTTTGCGTGCGAGAAATCGCACTTCTCGCACTAGTGAAATAAAATTGTATACGAAACTCGTACGAGAAACTTGTTCTCAACTCGTTTGATTGCAACACTCGCCTTCGGTTCGTGCCGCAAACTCGCACTCGTCAGAAAAAATCTTATCGCACTCGTATCGTAATACGATATTATCGATGCCGTATAATTTATTCGTTACCTCTAAAAGTTCATATTTAATTAGAGCCCATAATTGAATTAGATTAAATCCGACCAAATTTTCCTCAACTGTAAAAATCAGTCATTACACACGTCATATATCATTATGTCATAGGAACAACAAATCAAGAAGGGATAATTCATGATTGCTTATGAATGTATACGATTATAATTACTCTCATGATATCCGGCATTCGACTTCAATATTCCCGGACAAAGTACATTAATTTGTCCAATATTCTGTGTATATCCGTTTTATGTCATATAGTTTGCTTCACAGCCAAAACCGAGCATCAAGATGAAACGATAGCGCGCTGCTGGGGGGAAATAGCATAGAGTGTCTCCGGAGCATCTGAATCGGATTACCTGTCAATGATTCGATTTCGTCCAGCGCACGCTGTTCGAAAGCAAATGCCTCGCGTGCCGCTTTCGCTCTCCGACTGAAATAGCCCGATAAATTAAGTGACGGGGTCGGAGCGGGTTGACCTAATGTCCCGGGAGCATGGAACAAATTCACAGGTTGCCCGTGACCATAAATATTTAGGTTGCACTATGTAAGAACCCTGCTGTTAGCTTCCGACTTGACTCCCCAGAGGTCGTTAAACGAGTAGGTAAATAAAAACTTAACTAAATAGATTACTATCGTTATACAGACTTCATCGGTAAAAATTATAGGCAAACTCATGTATGTCAATTGACAAAAGAGCCGGACAATTTCAACTATTTTTCAATTAGTAGGAAAATAATAAGGAACCAATTTGCAAAATTGTTTCCTTATTATTTTCGGGTTTACAGAGTTAACTCTATGAAGAAGTATGTTGATCGATTTTGCCTTCTTTATAGAAGAAGCTTTGTAAGAAAAGCTAAAAATAATGAGGAAGAAATTTGCAAAGTTCAATCTTGCACCTGTATTTTTTGTCGGAGTTGAATTTTGTGGAAAATTTAAACCACTTGAGAAATAGTGACGAAACTTCGTACCTATTATTGCCAATTTTTTAGAGAACTACAATGCATCGAAATGATGGAAGGTGAAAGGAATATTTTTAACCTGTCACAGCTTTCAGACGAAAGCTCTCAAGAAATTTTATTTAACGAAGAGTGCATTCTAGGATGAATGGAACAATTTTGGATGCAGTCAAAATTAGATTCACTGTAAGCAATCATTCAGTGCGTTTCTTATTTTTAAAAATATTTATTCACACATTTAAAATCATAGCTTTGTCAAAAACGAAATTTTTTTGCTTATACTGGAATCACGTGCCACTCTGATGATTTTTTTGCGTCATCAACGGTCATGCAAAGATACTGTGATTTTATTATTAAAAAAATAACCCTTCCAAATTTTAACAATAATGATTTCCCTGTTTTTTGGAACTTTTACACAAATACTTTTTTTTACACCAGAAAATCGAACGGTACCATTCTGGCGATTTTTGTGAGATATCAACAGTCATTCAGGAATTCTGTGTAATTTTTTCACTCCAAAACAAATATCCATTTCACAATAAAAAATAAATTCCTCCGTTTTTCGGTAAAAAATCGTTTTCACCGAAACATGAAAATTTTCAGAAAAATATCGCTCGAAAGCTAACAGAAAATGATACTTTAATATAGAGACACTTTACTTAAGTCACTTCAAGTTCCCAAGATATTTCCATTAAAAAAAATAAACGGCATTTTCGAAAATATCGTTTTCAAAAATTTGAAAAAATTCACATATTGGTCATTTGTTATTACCAATCATGGAGCAGGTCAGAAAAGGTCGGAAAAACAATCACTATATTAATTTCCAAACAAAAATTGTTTACAGTGCATATAGATATGGCGACCGAGCGTGTAACGCGGTTTATTCGGTTTGGAAACGTTCCAAAAGCTCCAAATGTATTTTCAACTATTTCAGAATAATTGGACTACTGAGGGAATCCACGAAGTTAAGTACGGAGTCAGTACGAGAATGATTAGAAACAACACGTTCGTCGGAATCGCGTGCAACAATCCGCATTCCAACCAACAGTGAATATGTTATACTGTATCTGATGTAGTAGAGAGTAATGGGTGCAGCAAAAGTTAAATACATTCATGTATGTATCGAGAGACTCGGTAGAGCTTCACGCCAGGTACATTGAAGGTAAAGCGTCTCTCTTTCGCTCGAAGTAACTAAGCAAGCATGGTAACGTGGGAGTATAAATTGTAGATTGAATCCTGAATACGAATATTCGTTGCAGAGAAAATTTACAACAGTATACAGGCCATCGGGTATAATGAAATCGATATCGGTTGAAATAATCTCGATATCAAGAGACGCGGTAACGTCACGACGCCAATATATTATTATTTTGACTTTGGCTGATTATTCATACTAATAGTACATTACGACACTAGTGCGATAAAACTTCTTTGCGACGAGTGTTGTAATCACACGAGATCAGAAAAAGTTTCTCGCACGAGTATCGTATACAATTTTATGCCACTAGTGCGTGAAGTAGCCACTTCGAGAACACTGTGGTATAATGGTACTTTACGCTACTAGTGCGATGAAACTTTTTTGCGACGAGTGTGAGTTTGCAGCACGAGCTGAAGACGAGTGTTGTAATCACACGAGATCAGAAAAAGTTTCTCGTACGAGTATCGTATAAAATTTTATGCCACTAGTGCGTGAAGTAGCCACTTCACGCACACTGTGGTATGATGGTACTTTACGGTACTAGTGCGATGAAACTTTTTCGCGACGAGTGTGAGTTTGCAGCACGAGCTGAAGGCGAGTGTTGTAATCACACGAGATCAGGAAAAGTTTCTCGCACGAGTATCGTATAAAATTTTATGCCACTAGTGCGAGAAGTGCCTGTTTTACGCACGCAACCGAAGCGAAGTGTGCGTGAAACAGGCACTTCACGCACACTGTGATATAAATGTTATTTCAATTTTAACGTGGCAGTGAAGGGACAAAAGATTTTTCGACATTGATAAACACTTTAGTAAACTAGAATTAAATTTCCTAGTATAATTTGGTCGATTTACATTGTCCCAAGCGATTCTATCGCCGTTACCTGCCCAAATTGATAACGTTACTACAGTACACGGTTTATCGCATCATAGCTAAACTTCACTGAGAGTTGGTCCCTCTCAATATAATAGAGGACGTTCCACAAATACGAGATACTGATTTTGGTTGCAAATTACGTCAAAGACAATGATTTACGGATATTAATTTTAGCGGAAAATTTAATTATTGGGCATAAAAAGGAAACTTAAAAGTTAACTTAGGGACGGAATTTTTATTTATTTCGAATCCTTTTTTTCATTTAAATAAAGCTGCAAATTTCAAATTTCAAATTGCTTTTTCATTATTTTTTATCTTTCACAAAACTACCTCTATAAGGAAGTCTGTTTATCGATTTTCGCTTTCTAATAGAAGGAGCTTTGTAAAAAAAAAAGAAACCAAAAATAATGAGGAAGCCATTTACACAAATTATAACGAAACTGTGTACCTATTATTGCTGAATACTACTGATTTTATGCATAAAATTAAAGTTCGCTCTCTTACACTTTGCTAAGATTAATGCAATAACATCATTTTTTTTGGAAGTTAAAATTCTGAGAAACTTAAACTACATTACAGATTATTAGGAAATTATGTACTAACCATTACTGAATAGTATAGATTTTATTTATAAAGTTTGAATTCGTTATCTCATGTTTTGCCAAAGTTAGGGCAAAAACGTGATTTTTTTACATTTTCGAAATTCCCTAAAATCCGAACTACTTTTCCAAAATCGATCAAATCCAATACCAAACAGGATTAACAGTACCTACACGTAATTATTTAGCAAAATATCGCCATTTTTACGAAAACTGAAGTCCTTTCGTCTGTAAAGTCAAAAAGCTATAAAATAAGAATTTCGAATACATTTTTAAAAAATGGCATCAGCTAAAAATGGACTGCTGCTCCACTTGTGTACAAAGCTTTTTCTATAAGGTAACGAGAACATAGTCTTATCTGAAAAAAAAAAATACATCCAAAATATTTTAAAAAATTAATATTTTTTCATAATAATTTTCTCAATACATTCTTAAAATTCGTCAATATAGCGAAAAAATATGAACTGTCGTAGTAAATGTAACTCAAAAATAGTGTATCCAAGGAATCACAAAAAAAAATATGAAAAGTTCGTAATTTCTGGAGAATGGCAAAAATATGTAATTTAGAAAAAGTGGGGAAAATTTTCAGCGAAAATGAGTAAAGAATTTTTTTTCCTAGTATTTCTGCCTGCCCTATGTGATTTTTCAATTGTAAGACAGTGAACTTTTTTTCAGTGCAGAAAATGTTACGAAATGTAAAGTGGGAAAAAGCTCTTACTTTTAATAATCACCATATTATTTTTCATAAATCTGTGTGATATCTTATTATATCAAATCCGCAAGGATTCGTGTAATTTTTTTTTTTTTGGCACGTGTGGTACAGTTTGTCTTGACGTAATTAGAGTTGCAAGAAGCGTTGAAGGGGGGCTCACGTTCTGGCTCAAGTGGAAGTGCCAGCTTTTTAGTCAGACGCGAGCGGTAATACCGGCGGATAATCTCTATGAACGAGAAAAACTGCTGGCGGAGTTATTTCACGTTTACTCAACTGTGATAACCTTCTACGTGGCTCTACGATTATTTTCCGTCCGTTGATGCCAGCAAGCCGTGGAAAATTATGGAGATGAGCCACTAATAAATTTATTTTATCAAACATTACCTACGTTGCACCCAAATATTCTTGACATATTTACAAAATGTTTCTTTGCAATAATGCAATACTTCAAAGATGTTGTAAAAGATTGTCAAAATATTTATAAAATATTTCAAGTATTTTGCAATGTTCCCTCGGAACAGTGCAACCATAATATGTTAATAATATTGCGGAGCAATATAATATTACATTTTTTTTTTCAGAGTCTCATACGTAAGAAATTCTATCATTTTTAATATGATTTTTTGATCGCTTTTTAAAAAATCGTATCTTGGGAAATATTATTAGAAACTATTAATATTATACGAACTAGTTGGCATTAATTTAACTGCAATTTACAAAAAAATAGGGGCATTAAAATTTTTTTTGAATGTATTGCTCTTTATTTTTTTAAATGTATCGCCTCCAACAATTTTTAATATCCTGTACTGCCAATTGTTCGTGCTTTGCATATTATTCTCAACAGATAAGAGTAGCAGATTTTTCATATTACTTTTTTTCTTGCTATTCTGAAAAATTGACAGTCAAAAATCGATGTCATTTTTTCGGTCCGAAAATGTCATGAAGAGTAATATTGCAACACTTACACTCGTCACGAATAATGTATCGCACTACTATCGTATTGATTAATTTTACAACAACAAAAAAACAATCAATAGTTTTAATATTTCGAATTTGGATGATACTTAAGAGAACGAGCTGAGTTTTTTTTTTACTAGTTTAGGAATTCCCATTTTCAATATGTTTCGAATATTTAATTCGATATTTCGTTAAATATCGTTGAAGGAATGAAATGATTCGTTTCACGAATAATTTTCAGAAATATTTTCAAAATAATCACCAATATTTTCCTTCGAGCGTTTGAAAATATTTCTAACAGCATTGCAATCAAATATTTGTAAATATTTAACTGAAAGTATATAGAAACATTCGTGTGTAACAAAATATACGGAATATTTTGGCAATACGTAAAAAAAAATTATGCGCTATGTGGTATGATGACAATTTAGTACAATAACCTCATCTTCCTCTGTTATTCATTAATTACACGACAGCTAATTGATCCGCGCTCCATTCCAGTTGCTATTTTTTTTTTTTTTTTTTTCATAAACCAACGTAGCCATCACTCTAATTAATTTTTTACGTGTCGTTTATTTTTGAAGATCATTATTTATCCTGTAGAGAATATTGCATAACGTTGAATGAGATGAAAAAGCTTATTACGAAAATCGAGACAGCGGTGAGTAAATGCATTTACTTATGAAAAATTGAAGTGGCAATTTAATCCGCATGGCTTGGCTCACTCAATTAATTTGCGGACAATTTTCTCAAATAGGTGAATTAGGCGAGCGAAGCAAAGTGCATTGGGGTAGATTGGAACTTTTGTGCATGTTGAAATGGTATAGGAAGTTAAGTAGTCGCAACGGTAGAGTTGTTGGGACTGTCCCAATCTAGAAATTCGAATATCGCGGACGGGACGTCATAGTGACACCCGAGGGCCTCATGGTTCCTTCTTACCGTTCCACCGTTTCTGACGGTACACTCGAGAATACGACGCTGGTGAGAAAATGCAGTCTCTTCTCTTCCTCCTCTCCGCATTCGCTGTACAGAGTCAACTTTGCACTTTAGCAAACGTCGAAGTGGACTACGGTATCAAGTAAAACGTACGTGTCTGAAAGTTCAATTAAACCTGTACGTTTCTAGATGAAATTTATATCATCAGTTTCCCCCAAGCTTGAAAGCACTATTTGAAATATACTACAAAATATCGGACAAAACTTTGGCCGTAAAATTTTTGTGCTTCTTTGCTTCCTCATAGAGAAAGCTTTGTTTTCGTAAAAAAAAAAAAAAATTCTCGAGGTTGTCATGTGAGGGCAATCAAAATGGTCTAAAGCGTCGGGGAAAGTGGTCTGAAAAAAATGTTGTGATGTGCGTGAGCGTGAGAGTGAGAGTGGGAGTGAGAGTGAGCGTGAGAGTGAGCGTGAGAGTGAGCGTGAGCGTGAGCGTGAGCGTGAGCGTGAGCGTGAGCGTGAGCGTGAAGCGTGAGCGTGAAGCGTGAGCGTGAAGCGTGAGCGTGAAGCGTGAGCGTGAAGCGTGAGCGTGAAGCGTGAGCGTGAAGCGTGAGCGTGAAGCGTGAGCGTGAAGCGTGAGCGTGAAGCGTGAGCGTGAAGCGTGAGCGTGAAGCGTGAGCGTGAAGCGTGAGCGTGAAGCGTGAGCGTGAAGCGTGAGCGTGAAGCGTGAGCGTGAAGCGTGAGCGTGAAGCGTGAGCGTGAAGCGTGAGCGTGAAGCGTGAGCGTGAAGCGTGAGCGTGAAGCGTGAGCGTGAAGCGTGAGCGTGAAGCGTGAGCGTGAAGCGTGAGCGTGAAGCGTGAGCGTGAAGCGTGAAGCGTGAGCGTGAAGCGTGAGCGTGAAGCGTGAGCGTGAAGCGTGAGCGTGAAGCGTGAGCGTGAAGCGTGAGCGTGAAGCGTGAGCGTGAAGCGTGAGCGTGAAGCGTGAGCGTGAAGCGTGAAGCGTGAGCGTGAAGCGTGAGCGTGAAGCGTGAGCGTGAAGCGTGAAGCGTGAGCGTGAAGCGTGAGCGTGAAGCGTGAAGCGTGAGCGTGAAGCGTGAGCGTGAAGCGTGAGCGTGAGCGTGAGCGTGAGCGTGAGCGTGAGCGTGAGCATGTGCGAGTGCGAATGCGTTTCGTTTCGTGCGATAAAAAATTCTCTAGATGTCCAATACACATCAAACTTTTTGTTTATATTCTTTGATTTTTGCAAGATAAAATTTTTTTTCGTTATACCGGAAGCATTTTTTGGAAATTGAAAACAAAAAAAAAGTTGAGAACTTTTGAACACTAGGAAAAATAACGACTAAACACTCTCAGCACAGAGCCCGATTTGTGTACTGTAACCCTTACGTAAGGTCCCTTGGGCAATCCTCAGAGGTTGCGGAGACACAGGTTTGTTCCCAAGTTTGGGTTCTAAACGCTTTGATAACTTCGAAATTACTAGGAAAGCAGGAGAAGCTCTCTCCGCTTTTGTACGAACCGCGGGGTAAATGTCGACTTTGAGGTTTCTATTAGACTCGTGGATTCTGGTTAACACATGAAAGAAAGATCTTTCTCTGTGTAACTAAATGCGTGATTGGGCTAGAGACGAAAATCGTTTTCGAAGTCAGTAAATTTCTGTTTTAAAAAAAAAAGCGGAGACATTTTTTAAAATTGTCTCCAAAGAAATGGGTGAATTGATTTTTTTTTTTTTTATTGAATCCAACGAAGAATTTCTTCAATTTCATTAAATGTTGCCTTTGAATGAAAAATTAAAAAAAATTCAATTGCCTTTTAAAAAAAAATTTATTCAATAAGCATATAATAAATATTGTTGAAAAAAATTATTATTCATAGATTTTATTTTTTTATGACATTTTTTAGGTGACTCGGTCCCTTTACCTTCAAAATTAACTACCTTCATACATTGAAATTACAATACCATTTTTCAACCGACAGTAAAATAAAATTAAGGTTATCGTTTATTAAATATCATTTATTAATTTTTTCCGACCCTTTAAAAGTTCTTGTGAAAGCTTCCAATCTGAACGCGGCCCTTTTCACGTTTTCTCGTAAAACGAAGAGGGTAGAAAAAATGCCGACTGCTCTGATTCTGATCCTGGTGCTCACCCACCTTGGAATTTAATTATTCTGGAGCAATGTTTTATTACGCGATGCATAATAACGAGTTTTTCAGAGCCGCGTTTTGCGATTTAACAATCTCCGACATTCAAGGCGTATAATTTCGTCCAATATTCATTATGAAATAACGCAAACGATGGAATGTTTCTAGAGAAAAATTCTGTCACGTGAGCTCTATGAAATGCAACAGCATTAGGCGAAAAAGAGATTGTTAATTTTCGAGGAAAATCTTCATTTTCATTTGTAGATCTCCACGAACGATTACAATTATTATATGAGCAATATTTTTTATGCAAAAAGCACATGTTGCTCATTCTTATTGTTGTTCGACAACAAATCGAAAATCTGACAAAATTCTGAAAAATAGTTTTTTTAGCATCAAAATTTTCTAGCTTATAGCCCAAGTTGACGAGATTTTTTTTCTTATATTTTTTAAGCTTTTTTTATTAAAAAATTTTTTTTTTTACAATACAGTGATTTAAATAAAAGTTCAATGTCTTATAAAATCTGAACCACATTACCGATCTTCACCAAATTGGATATCCACTATAATTAGATATTAATATTACCTTGCGGAAGATTTAAGAGGGATTGTTCGAAGTTAACTATAATTAGGACAAATGGGACAATTTCAATAATTTAATAACACTTTAATAAGACTTAACTCTATAAGACAAACACCGCTTTATAAATTTCGCTTAAATTCAATTTGTAATTTTTTATAGTTATATTAGTCGAGAACTATCGAGCTCATGAGCTAAAAAATTGCGTAAGCTCGATAACATACACATATTTTTCAAAAAATGATGAACCTTATACAGACATTTTTTTTCTTTTAAATTTTCCGGAAAATGTATACATTGGAAAAGACGATTTTTCTCACCACGCTCACGCACACGCGTAAATAATATGAATAACGGTCAGTAATTGGGTCGATTACGTTACCACGAGTAATTCGAACATTCAGACTATTCGATTAGTGGATAAAATTTAAGCGCTACCGTAAAGACGACTGCATTTTTTAGGACCGCATAGAATGACGAATGGGCAAGACTTTACGCAGTAAACAGTTGATATATGCCCTTTGTACCGTCAAAACGACATCTCGCAATTTGCACGCCCTTCATTTTGTCCCATTCTACACAATGCGTGTTGCAAGTATGAATATTTGACCTTCCACAGACTGAGCACTAGCGCATATGAAGAGACATTATGTATTTTACCGTCGTAAAGGGATTAAGGGATGCGGCCTCTGGGAACGCGTCAGATATGTACGTTAGCTCGGTCATATTTCGCGGTGCTATACGCAGACCGGTGCTTTTTTTGCCACGTACATGTCGCGCAAAAGCACCGACGGAACGCCTCGCTATGAAATGGTAACACACCAGGCAGACAGTGAAAATTTTAAGGCATAAATATCCCGGGTTTATTCACGAGAGAACATTCAATCTCGACGAATTTCCACAAGCGAAATCTGTCATATATCCAGCCAAATAACGAAGCCCGTCATTTGACAACGAGAATTAAAAAATTAAGCTGCAAATATGAACTTTGCAACGTGCTCCCTCATTATTTTCGATTTTTAGGCTTTCACGGTCTGAAAAAAAAAAATTAAATGCCCATTACACTCACTCTTCACATGTCCGAATTACATTTTCGTGGGAAATGTTAGTTTAATTTAAAAAAATCAACTTTTTTTACATGGGAATTATTAAATAATGTGAAATACGTATTTTTGGTGTGACAGAATAGAATTATTTTATTTTTTGGTATTTTTTTATGGTTTCATAAGATTTTTTTGTTACCCGGATGTATGTATTAATTAGCGGCTCTGGATTGGATAGAGAGAAGAAAATTAAATTTGCAGTATTTCTTATTGTGGTATTGGGAAGAATGTCCTTGAAATATGGGAATTTTTCCATTTATTTAAATAGGCATTTACCTTAGAAAAATGGCACTCTTCAGGGTAAAATTCTTTCCGGTTCAAAATCTTCACAGTGGATTAAAGAATTTTGCTCAAATTTGTAACGTACTTCTAATTTACCTTAATGCAGATATGTCTTTTTTAATATTCTATATTTTTAATTTTTACGTGGTGATCACCTAACACAATAGAATTGGAATATTTAGATTAAATCAAATAAATACTTATGACAATAATAATACTTTCTTCTACAAAAAACCATTACGTACTTGTTATTATACACCAGCCGAGTTGCTAGTTTTTTCACAAAGCTACGACTATGAGAAAGTGTGTCAATCGACTTTGACTTTCTCACAGAGGAAGCTTTGTAAAAAAAAATAATGAGGACGCAATTAGCAAAGTTCAACTTTGTAGCTTTATTTTTCATCAAAGTTAAATTCCTAAAAAAATTGTAACCACATAAGAAATTATGACTAAACTGTAGACCAATTATTCTTAAATACTGATTTCATCTCTAAAGACTTTTTTTCATCTTTTCTCATTCGACGTTCCACTTGTGTCCACACAAATCAAAGGCATTTCGAAACACAGATCGATAAACCGTAACCCCTCATGATTCTACCCAATATTCGTAATAGTTATTGAAAATCCGGAAGTTGGTCACGATACTCATACCCTTTCGATCGTCGTCCCAAAGTTTCCAGCATATTTTCCCAGTAGGATATCATTTTAATTATATTGTGTGGGATGTCATTCCGGAAATATGGTATTGGCTATGTGGGCGCATTATACGCGTCCACATATCATCCCTTCTCCATCTACAATACGTTTGGAAATTCCAGTAATGTGTTCTCGCTTGCCCGATTTTTTTCCCTTTTCTTGTTGGGCGTTTTGCTTGTGTCCGGATAAACCTAAAACGGTATCTATACAGCAGAGGGACAACGAAGAGGGTTAAACTAGACGCATCGATGGTCCGGTAAATAATCCGGGGGCCACTGACTCTCGTCTGGCTCTCAATTTTTCTGCTTTTCCGAACTTTGTAGGGTGTTGCCGGGTTGAGTGCTGAAGTGGATCAGTATAGCGAACCCTGGATGGAAAGATGGGCAGACCCATGTCGCTCAAGTGGCCGACCAAAGACCACGAAAACTCACATGGTTATCCCCAGGAAAATCGAATCGCGAAGGGTTCTGCCCTCTGGCCATCCAGGATCACGCCAGCATGCTCAACCTGGCGTATAATCATTTCCTAACAGGGAATTCATTGATTGGCCGCGATTGAAGCTTTGAATACCTCGCCTTACAAATACTGCGCAGAGGTTGAATCTCTCGCTTGATTATTTAAGGGCAAAGGGCATTTTCTCTTACAGTCCCGCTCAGGGATTCGAGGTCGTCAGATGATGCGTCATTTGACCGTTCGATGACCGTGACAAGATCATTTGATGCGGTGAAGAATGGCCGATTTGTGTCCGATTGTTTGAAGTTGCTGTTGTGAGTTCGTAAAAAAAATACGTTGGATTTTGCCCTCAATAAATACATGCAAAAGTGTGGCTGCATGTTTTTTTCATACAATTAGGGTGAAAATAGAACTTTGCACTTTGGTTGTTCATAATTTTTTTGCTTTCTACAAAGCTACCTCTATGACGGAATATGTTAATTAATATTTGGCTTTTTCATAGAGAACGCTTTGAGTAAAGCGAAAAATAATGAGGGAGCAATGAGCAATGTTCTACCTTGTATCCTTGTTATGAATAAATAAATGAACGCATACTCTCGCTTTGTGAAAATACAATAATGAGGAACGATCCGGAAACATTCTTAAATGCCTTTACTTCTCTGTTTTCGTTTTATGTAGAACACGGTAGAAACCCGGGGTTTTCCAAAATTTGATTTAAGCAAGGATAAAGTTAGTTTATACGACAAAAATCAAAATATCTATGAAAATATGGTATCGTTCACCATTTTAGGGCTATATATGACGTATTTTTTTCTCTTCATTATGAATTTGCCACTCATTCAACTCCCAGCTCGACATTCGATGGCAAGGTTTGCATCGGGAAAAAATCGAAACCTCATAAAATTTTAACGGTTCAACCGATCTCAACCAAATTCGATTGGCATCACCGGTGTATCAAAGCTCACATTCTTACCAATTTTGAGCTCAATATCTCGAAAACTGAAAAAGTCGTAGCGTTAACGGTCATTTTTTAAAATATTCAAAACGACGTAAAAATTTAACGATCATGGGGATTTCAACAAAAATTCGTATGAATAATGAACATTGGCCCCTCCATCTATGGTTAAAGTTTCAGCTCGATATCTCGAGGCGTTCCCGCGTTATCAAGGTATTAACTTTTGAGCGGGTAACATACATATCCACATACACACACATACACATACAGATATTTTTTCTAAGCCACTTTTCTCGACGTTTTGGAAGATTCTGAGTGTAATGATGTAAAAATTTCGAAAAAAAAAAAATGTACGAAAAAAATCTTCCACTATGAGGAAGAAAGAATGTGGAAAAATTCAGCAAGTGGTATTTAATCATGAGCAATATTCTGTGTGGTTACGGCCAACGAAGGGACCTTTTTTTGGCCACCCTATTGTGTCAGGACTAATTAAGCTCTATTTGATTCTAGGATTGGCTTGGCAGAGGAAAAGAGTAAATCGTTCTGTGACCCTGTTGCCCTCTAGTGTGTCCGAGAGCACTCCAAACAAAAGGAATAAGGTCTTTGTGGGGTAAAATTTAATAAAGGACTAGAAGATCGGAAAACGCCTTAGGACCTGAAACACACGTTTGTACCACAGAAACGTGACGCAAGAATCGAACCGAAGACTCGTGGGTTTTGCTCTTCTTATTGACTGTTTTGATTTCACCAATTTTCCTCTTCGTCTTCGAAAAAAGCCTCTCCAACAAATTTCCGACTACACCCGCGTAAAAATAATGATGTCTAATTGTGATCAGAAATAGACTTATCTTCAGAAATGCCATTTTGGAGACCCATCAAGACGACAAATCTCAGAAAAGTTCAAGGCGATTTTGAGGACGATTTGACATCAAGATTTTTTATTCATTTTTAAGATTCATCATCTTAAAAATTGCTACATTCCGATTCCAAATTACTCAGTAAACGTGATATCGGAACGATCTCTTTTGAGATCGTTTTACTTTGAAATTTTCCAAGATATTTCGTCCCAACGCATCTCAACAATGGCACTTTTTGACATATATCAACTTGTGATCTCAATCTGAGTGACGCAAGTGAATTGTAGATAAACTAAACACAGTTCGAATTCGGCGGAAATCTGTCAAGAGGTTAAAAAATAATGCCATTTAAAATTTTTCGAATCGAGGCTGCAAAGTGGAACTTTGCGAATTGCTCTCTCATCATTGTTAAATTGTTACAAAATTTCCTCGATGAGGAAGCCAAAATACATTAACATACTTCCTCATAGAATAGACTTGTAAAAATCAAAAATAATAAGTAACCAATTTGCAAAATTCTACTTTGCAGTCTTTTTGTTATTGTGAGATTTAATCGTGATGCAACGTCGATTAAATCGTGAACGAATCATTGGAACCTAAAAGCTTTTACCTGCAATAATTTATTTTCAATGACTTTGTCAATTTAAAATGCCAGTAACTATGGAAGTTTAATTCGTTTAGATATCAGAAAGCCAACGAATCTCGACGTTTATTCGCCAATTTCGAAAAAGATGAAGAGAAATGTGCAAATAAACTTGTGTGTGTGCAACGACCCTCAGATCTTCCTGGTTGTTAACGGAATCGATTGCGAGTGGACGAATGGAGAAGTGACCACTCGACGAGAATAAATCCGCGACGAATGTTTGCTATTCGACAGTGAAGGCACGGGGAATTCGTATTGGTTGAATGTAACGGCGATTGGAGAACATGCCTCTTGAGAAGAGCTTTTTCTCCCTCCAGGTGCTTTTCCCTAAGGCTCGTATGTCCTCTTGCAACGTTCTTTCCACGTGTGTTGACATCGCGAGGCTTGCTAACATTCGACTGAAACATCGCTTGCTTCCTTCAGCAACAGAAAATCCGGAAATAATATTGATCTTGTCGATTGTACACTGAGAAAACTAAAGCCGTTGAGTGCACTGAGTCATTTATTTGAATAATTTAAAATTTACTCAAATAGCTTGGTATTTGAACCAACTCGTTTTTTTTTTGCGATTTTTTTCCCAAAAGGAATTTTATTTCACAAATACGACAAGTAATTGTAAATGTAACAGTAGCTTTGAATTTTATATCGGCATTTTTCATTTTAAGACATATTTTTTTGGACTATCTAAAATGAATAAACCAAAAAGATTCTATTAATAAATAGATAAATTTGGGGATCGAAGGAATAGTCGAAATTTTGTTTTTGACAAAATGGCGGCTTAAAAAAAAATTACATTTTCCGACCAGAATTTTATCGTTGCATTGTTAAGAAAAAATAGGAATAATGATTGGAAATATTATTCCTTCGATCAATATTTGGACAATAAATCTGAGAAGTTTGTGTAAAAATTGCGGACCAATGCTTCAAAAAAATTTTTTTTTGGCCGGAAAGCGTCCATTAACTGGTATTTTTTGTCTGGTTAGCTGACCATTCACGGTTTAACCTAAAACTTTTCATAAAATGACTGATTTAAAAATGCAAGAAACGTTTTTTACAAAACGAGTAATTCGTTAAAGTGGCGTAGTAAATTGTCCATTTATTTGTACCTGTCAGAAAAATGTTATTCTTTGGGCTCGTTCGACTCAACAGTAATTTCTGATCAGAATTAGCTGTCAGTACCAATAAACCGGGTTGAGAGTAGCACGCAGGGAGTGTAACTAATGGAAATGGCATAAAAGTTCGTGCCATAGCAAAGAACCTCCAATATTACAGTGTAATCCAGTAATCCGTAAGAATTCAGCGCGTTCGCTCTCTAGTCAGGACAATTTTTATCTGGCCAAGCGATGGCGTGCGTTTCTGACGAATGCAACAAACGTCCAGGACATTATCGAATTTTTCATCTCTCCTATTTTCGCCGTCTCCTTGTTTTTCCCAATCTTTCTCGACAACGCCCCTCTTCATTCACGTGGTCAAATGAATTTCCCAACATATTCCCCTCCGTATTTTTCGACGCACTCCACGCCGCGTTTCCACATACGAATTTAACAGAAACATGATTGAAGCTGGAAAACTCGTTATTTTTTTATTGAAATTAGAATAGCTTTTTACAAAAAGTCTATTTCATCCCGTAATAAGTTTTGTGAAACTTATTACCGAGATTGGTGTGCGAATATAACCACGTAGATATAATTATGGCGAATTGTGATCATACATTGATGTATCTTTAAAAGTTTCATTTTTGGGACGCGTGCAGATGAAATATTTTAAAAAACTTTACAACAATTTCACGCACACGCACACGATCACGCTCATGCACACGCATAAGGATACGATCACGCTCATGCACACGCACAAGGATACGCACACGCACACGCACACGCCCACGCACACGCACACGCACACGCACACGCACACGCACGAGTACCCGCTTACGCAGATGCACACACACACGCTTACGCACATGCACAAGGGCACGCACACGCAAACACACACACACACGCACACGCACACGTACACGCAAACACGCACACGCACACACAATTTTTCTACACCACTTCTCGACGTTTTGGACAATTCTGAGTGTACAGGGATCTCGAAAAAAACAAATTTCACGATAACAAAACTTTCTCTATGAGGTAGAAAATTTAAAAAAAAATTGTATATTTGCCTTTTATCCAACATTAAGTGACAGCTAGTAGTAGTAAGTGTTTATTAACAATATATAGTACATTTTTTAGCCTTATCTATACTTAATTTTGCTTATCATTAAAACTTATGAACATATACATATATATATTGTTAACTGGCCATCGACCGTAGTCCTTCAGCCATGAGTTTATTGGTCTTTGGTTTTAAGATTAATTCGTATACATTAAAAAAAGGTAAATACTATAATCATATTCGTCTGACGAGTGATTTTTTATTTTTTTCTATTTTTATTTTTATTTTAATCGTTTTCTTGGTTTTCCTCTATGTTATATCTTTCTAATACTTGCTGTAAGTGACAGCTAATTTTTCATAATATTAGGGATGGTCTGTTTGAATCCCTCATATAATATATGCGAAAGTGCTCATTTATAAGAAGAAAATCTAAAAATAATTGAGCCCTGGCTAAATTTTGGTACGACTAGAGAATCATTTCCATAATCCTCGACCGTTGAATATAGTCATGCGTCGTGAAGGCCGCAGAAGGTCCAATCCTGTCGGTCGCGCTCGAAAAGTCAACTCGCCCTTATGGCGTTTTCGGACATGGGAAGTGATTCGGAGATTTGTTCCCCCGTTTCTGGCAAAGCCAGAGGGTCGGTTTCGTTACTAGCCTATTAACTCTGCGCATCTGGAAGGAAGTAAGGACCGTTGATTTAGCTATTGGGGTAGGAGTCACTAATACTCACACACAGACTCGAGTATATATGAATAGCTGGCATTTCGGGCGAATTTTAGTACAGAGAAATCCTAATATGTGACTATAATCCGGTTGGATAAATCGGACCTTCGATAAATAATTGCAGAGCCAACCATTTCGATGAAATTTAACTTTTCCTTACATTTCTGGCTTAAGGGAACCGAGTCACCTTAAAAAGTCATAAGAAAAAAAATTTTGTAGGCGATACCGTTATTTCGAAAAACCTTAAATTTAAACCTTATTTAGTACGTATCAAGGATTATATTTCTGTAAATTTGTAAGGACATAAATAGTGCACCTAAATAGTCTTGGGTGAAAAGTAACATTTTTTAGTTGACGCAGCTTTTAGACGAAACTTATCAACAAATTTTGGTGTTTGATGCCTCATTTGATTTGACGAAAAGTGCATTGAGTGATTGAGTGTGCGAATTTTTATTTCACGCTTTTATGACAAAGCTATGATTTTAAATGTGTACGTAAATTTTTCTCTACTAAATATTGACTCAATAATTGCTTACAGTAAATACAATTTCATCTGCAATTTATACTAAAATACTCTCTTCGACAGATAAGATAAACCATCGGACACTAAAATTCGTTCACTGCTTCGGTCTGAAAGTTACGACAATCTAAAAAAGTTACTTTTTACTCCGCATCGTTTTTTCCCAAAACGACAACAAAAAAAAATTTCTCTACAAAATTGCATGATTATCATGCTTAATAAGATTTTATTTTAAATAAGATTTTACAAAAGAAGGGTATAAACAAAAAAAAAATTTCGTATATATTTCTTCACGTGACCCTTTAATTTATTTAATTCCAGTCGAATATATTTAGACCCACGTCGTTGAATTTTGGTTTTAAATAATCGTGTGTACTATTCGAAACCTTGAGAGAAGAATGACGTCATTAAAATTTATTATAACAAAAATCGTGTTATTTGGTTTTAGGTCGGAAACTTTTATCTTCAGTTTGACAAACAAACGACAAGGCCTTCGAGATCAAAGGTCGTCCGTACAATTCTTTATTCATTTAACGATGTGAAAAATGAAACACAGGGACTCGTCTTTCAGTTGCATTCGTGTCTCGAATGAATGGGCGCACAGATACTTTTTTCTCAACTTTTTGCGGTGCTTGTTCCACGCTGTCGCAATTTAGAAGGCCTTCGCGTACAAGCTTGATGAGGCCTTCGTACGAGGTCAAGCCAGTCCACATGGCATTAGAAAATAGCTGCACGAACCTTTCCCTGCAGGCAACCCACTATTTACTCTAATACTTAAAGCATTATATTATTATGCAAGGCCTGAAAAAGTAATATGCGGTCTAGTGAATATATTCACGATATATTATTGATATATATATATTGATATATGACATACGTCAAACCCTTTGACGTATGTCAAAGGGTTTGAAACAAATGGGTTATAATAACGAAATAGTGCCACGAGAAAAAATTTTCATTAAAAAGTAGTACTTTCGGAAGCTAGTGTGAAAAAAACACGGACTTTACGATTAAATTTTTGAAAGTAGCTCAACGGCTGTCAAGTGTCGATTTTTTTGTATTATTCCAATTAGCAAAGATTAAGTGTCCAAATATTTGCACCGAAAAAAAAAATCTGTTGAATCAACCAAATTTTGCTTGCTTCAACAAAATCTCACGAATCGATAGGTTGAAATAAATATTTTGCACCACGAACAAAATATTTTATTGCTTGTGCAAAATGAAATACTGTACTTACAATATGATATCGAGTTGTTTGAATGAAATTGGGTTTATGATGATCAAATATTTTGTCAGTTTGACATATGTATTTGTTTGAATAGAGTAACATTTTGTTGCTTCAATTACCTCGTTTTTCGAAGCAATGAATACTATCTTTTTAAAATAAATACGTTTTTGAAAAATGTAGGAATTTGTTTGAGATCAAAAAATTATTTGTTGAGTTAATTGAATCGGACTTGAAAAAAAAGTCGTCCAATTCTGACAGAAATTTTAGTTTGAACTATGAATGCAATGATCATTTAATAAAATAAATATTCCTCCGTTTTCCGCTAAAAAATCATTCTCACTGGAACGTGAAAATTATTAGAAATATACCACTCAAAAAGTAACAGAAAATGACAACTTTTATGAAGGGACATTTTTTGTAGTAATTAAAAGTTTTCGAGATATTTGCATTTGAAAAAAATTAAACATTATTTTCTAAAATATATTTTCTAAAATGTACTTGTTATTATATACTGATATTACCAATTACAAAAAAAACTTGGAGAGAGTCGAAAAAAGAAATGGCTAAGTCGACAGAAAATGATCCATAGATGAAGTCTTGGTAGAATGATTTTCGTGGATCTACTGCCGTTCTATGATGGACCAATTTTTATTTAACAGGAAACTGAAAAATACGGCAGAAAAAAGTAAACAATGGCAAAAGTTTTAATGTTACATTTGCAATGGATTTAAAAAAAAAAACTGAATCCAAGTTGACGAGATAAGTCCGGTTTCCACTACCGATCAACTCAATGAATGTCAAAGGGTTCATTGCTTGCTTGTAACGGAAGGCAATTACTCTGACCATTCTACAGCCGATTGCACTCCCTTTGGAGCGCTGATATTGCAACCGGTTGGCTCGCAGTTCGGGAACAAATTCCATTGGGTGCTCTCCACTGTCGAGCAATAGCTAATTATTTTTCTGGGACTAACTTTTTTTGAAAGATTTGAGCACTTGGGCTTAAGCCTCAACGTGAACAAATCATTTATTCGGCTGACAAATCAGTTTTGCTATGCTGACAAATCTTATGTTTAGCTAGTAAATCATTTGTTCGGCTGACAAATCGTTTGATCGGCTGGCAAATCGTTTGATCGGCTGACAAATCATTTATGCGGCTTACGAATTATTTAATCGGTTGACAAATCATTAGTTGGGATGAAAAATCAATTGTTCGGCTGACAAATCATTGGTTCGGCTGACAAATAATTTGTTCGGCTGACAAATAATTTGTTCAGCTGACAAATAATTTGTTCGGCTGACAAATCATTTGTTCGGCTGACAAATCATTTGTTCGACTGACAAATCATTCGTTCGGCTGACAAATAATTTGTTCGGCTGACAAATAATTTGTTCGACTGACAAATCATTTGTTCGACTGACAAATCATTTGTCCTACTAACAAATCATTTGTTCGGCTGACAAATTTTTATTTTTTTCCTAGGCCGACCAATCATTCGATTACCCTAACAAAACGATTCTCATTTTCACCGTTATACATTGTCACAAAAAAAAGAAGAAATCATTCTTCATAGTATTTTGACACCGTGAGTTAAAAAAACGTCACGTAACACTCAAATGCAGTTTCCCCTTCGATGTTCAGTGCCATATAATGATGATTATTACTGCTACAATGATCACGAGATTAACCGACATATTAAAGCCATTAAGCGGTCTGATGTCTATTTTCAATAATGTGCTGCAGCATCTACGTTCAAGGAGAATATAAATTGCCCCCTAACCTACAAATTGACAACTTTTTCAATTAACTGATGCTTCTGTTAGCATCATTAAGTTCCACATTTATCGAAGAGCTTGCAGGTGGATTGATTCGTCGATCCTCTTTCTGTTGCAATAGGTTTTCCTCCATGGAAATGAGAACGACGAATAGACTGTGCGAATCAGAAACGACTGGGAGTCTCACACAGGCCGGACACTCACGAGCCCACGAATATCCGCGAGCCAGAAAAGCGAGTTTCCAATTTCATGGCAATTACAGAGTCCCCGACGCAGCTTTCATCTCACTTTTCGCATATGTACGTCTCTCTCTTTTCTCGGTGAAGAGGATTCCCTCGCCGTGACTGACCCTTAACGAGGCGAGCTCTTCATCCCAATGCTCGTTACGCCAAAGGCTTTGAACCGCTTCACTCTTCACTGAATAACACACGGTTATATAAATATTCAAATTAAGTATCAGAAAGTGATCAAAATTAAGACTCTTAAAATCTAATTTTCCCTACGTAGCAAAATCCCCATGTAACAGAATATTGCTAGCTTGATACACTGCTAAAAATCCACGGTGTTGAAGATCGGCTGGTGCGGACTTTACGATGGTGTTATCCATTGAAGTTTGAATATTGACACTTTTTGCGGTGTGAAATCGACACGAACGATTTCCTTGAATTTATTCTCGTCCCACTTCATCTATCAACACTGACATTGAGATTTTTTTTTCATTCAACAAGCTATTTTGTCGGATTAAATAAACCAGAGATGGGCAAAGCACTTCAAGCATCAAGTACGTAAAGTACACGTTTATGAAAAGTACTTGAAGTACACGTTTCTGAAAAGTACTTGAAGTACACGATTTTTAAAAGTACTTGAAGTACAGGTTTTTTAAAAGTACTCGGAGTACACATTTATAAAACGTACTTAAAGTACAGGTTTTTTTAAAGTACTCGTAGTACACATTTATAAAACGTACTTGAAGTATAGGTTTTTTTAAAGTACTCGTAGTACACATTTATAAAACGTACTTGAAGTACATGTTTTTGGAAAGTACTTCAAGTACACGTTTTTGAAAAGTTCGTAAAGTACACGTTTTTTAAAAGTACTTGAAGTACATGTTTTTGGAAAGTACTTCAAATACACCTTTTTTAAAAGTACTTGGAGTACACGTTTTTGGAAAGTACTTGAAGTACACGATTTTTAAAAGTACTTAACGTACACGTTTTTGAAAAGTACTTGAAGTACACGTTTTTGAAAAGTACTTGAAGTACACGTTTTTGAAAAGTACATGAAGTACACGTTTTTTAAAAGTACTTGAAGTACACGTTTTTGAAAAGTACTTTAAATACATCTACTTAAAGTACAGACTTGTAGGAAATACTCTAAATACGAGTACTTAAAGTACGAGCTTATGGAAAGTACTTGCAGTACATGCACTTAAAGTACTTTGAGTAGAATTGGGTAAATGCATTTTTTTTAAAACGCATCACCGTTTTTTCAACCCATTATTTAAATAATGGATAATGTAACTCAAATTCCTTTAAGGACTAAACAAGTTCCATGTACTGAAAGTCCTGCCCAGCTTTAAAAAAAACGAAGTAAACTGTCCGTTGGATTCAACCAAAATAAATATCAATTTTCATTAACCAACCATTATTCAAGTTAACCAAGTTCTGTTGTTTTAACTAAGCACAATAATTAATCCAGATCTGCGAGTCAACTTTGTTCATTCTGTTGATTCAACTTGAATTTATAAAATACTAACCAACCTTTTTTGACTTGAAAAAATCTTCAAAAAACAAAATCCACTTAGTTGAACCGACTAAATTTTTTTTTAACTCCCTGTGGAGTTATGCAAACATCGTGTTGACATCTTAACAATGTAAATTCGTTCTTGCATCGTTGCTGTCATGAAATAAAATTTAGTTTTACAATATTTACAGATTTTTCAAACAGAAGATTCCTATTGTAAGTTTCTTGTTCTCTTCATGCGTACGTCAATTAATCCATAAAAGTGAACCCACGACTAGTGCCCATCTCAATGAAATGCTGCAGTCATTTAGCATTCTGCGTACGTCGTTTTTTATGTCTTTAGTAGGCACATAGCAGCAACTTCTGTGAGAGTATAGCAAACTAACCAAACCCAACGTTTCCTGCATAATAAAGAAGCGATGTTACACCCCAATGTGCGTTTATACGAATACGTGAATACAATCCACTGCTGGATATACGATGGGACTCGAGAAAAGGCAATCGAGACTTGGTCGATCGAGAAACAAGTCGAGCGAATATCTCGGAAATCGATACGTCGTGAAAAGACCTTTACTGACCGGTTTACCAACAAAATAAGACTTTACTTAGTCAAAGTGAACTGACAAAATGAAGTTTGGAGTATGTGCAATATAACCAAAGGTCATTCTGTCGAAATCTCATCCGGATTTTAATAAGCGAATTCTTTGGCAAATTTTTTATCGGGTGTCAAGAAAAAATAGACTTTTCATACCTTGCAAGGAAACTTGAGTATTTTAAGCGAATACCTATATTCGAAGAAAAGTAACTGTAACGCATATTTAATCCATTCGTGGCCATAGCTAATTTAGGTTAAGACTCTAAATTATTTAATGACTAGACAGTGGTTATTTCAAGCCTGTTTGCCTGGAATGCTAATTTACAGTCGAGAAGGGTTTGACGGCTGGAATTCGTGATGTAGTTGTCGGAAGGTGTCTGGTTTTGATTTCTTGGGAGCAATTATCACTTTTCGTCGTTTTCACTTTTTTTCCACATTTTAGACGGAATAGGCTGAAGGGGAAAATGGAGTGATTACGAACACCTAAGCAGAAAATGAAATCTGAAAACATAAAACCATGTTCACAGGTCGAGAAAAGACTTTGAGCAGTGTGCCAATGTTGGGGAATTAGTATTAATACTTTTTGCAATACATAGTATTCTTCTTAGTTCATGTTTTCGCCATAAGATGTCCTAAGCCTTTTTAAACTGTTTTTTTTCTCAGTGCAATTGGGATTTTCGGTTTAGTAGGAGATATATTTTGACTAACAATTCTCATGGTTTTTTATATAATTTCTGGTGTCACGACTTGTCATCCGACGACAAAATGTCCACGATAAAATATCTGGTATAAAGTTTCCGATGAAAGAATATCCGTGAACCAAAATATCTGAAGATGAAATGTCCGTGCAACAAAATATCCCAAAAAAACTATCAAGACCGTAATCCTATAGATTGTTACTTAAATTCGCTTAGGGCCGGTCTCTGTCTGAAAATTAACATAAATACATCCTTTTTATTACAATAAATGAACGTAATACATTCATTGAACGAGCCAATACATTTTCGGCGACCTGTGAATGGACGGGGACCAGCAAATGGACACTGTCCATAAGAGCACGTGCATAAAAAGCGTCCATTCACTGGGTTTTTTCGCCTGCTTGACTGTCCATTCACCCGTCAGTTCATCCTATGGCTTGTATAGTTCAGCTTCCAGTCAAACGTGAACTCCACAGGTAATTTACCCTATCAAACCACCCAATATTTGTATCGATTATTTCAACACTTCTTCTTAGTTCATGTTTTCGCCATAAGATGTCCTAAGCCTTTTTAAACTGTTTTTTTTTCTCAGTGCAATTGGGATTTTCGGTTTAGTAGGAGATATATTTTGACTAACAATTCTCATGGTTTTTTATATAATTTCTGGTGTCACGACTTGTCATCCGACGACAAAATGTCCACGATAAAATATCTGGTATAAAGTATCCGTGAACGAAAATATCTGAAGATGAAATGTTCGTGCAACAAAATATCCCAAAAAAGGTATCAAGACCGTAATCCTGTCGGTTGTTAATTCAATTCGCTTAGGGCCAATTCACTGGTTCAATTCACTGACCGAGCCAATGAATTGTCGGGGACCTGTCAATGGACGGAGACTAGCAAATGGACACTGTCCATAAGAGCACGTGCATAAAAAGCGTCCATTCACTGGGTTTTTCCGCCTGCTTGACTGTCCATTCACCCGTCAGTTCATCCTATGGCTTGTATAGTTCAGCTTCCGGTCAAACATAAGCTCCACAGGTACTTCACCTTATCAAACCACCCAATATTTGTATCGATAATTTTAACCTTTCTTCTTAGTTAACGTCTTCGCCTTGTTAACACAATCACTTCAGTTTTCCACCTAATAAACTGTCTGACACGATATAAATGATTCAATATATCAAACCGGCAAATTAACCAATCTCAACAATCCCAAGACTCAAGTACACTTAACGGGATTAAACGTCATGATAAGATTTCTTGTAAATTAAAACGACCTATTAATAAATCTCGATATTCTCAGGATTTCAGGCGCAATGATTCTTGATTGCAGAGCGTAAGCTCAGCCGACCGGCAGAAATAGTAGTTTTTGCAATACAAGTGAAGAGCGCTAGACTAACAAGATAAGACGAGGTCGGCGGATACTGAGGATATTCAGATTTTTAATAAAGAAGGAATCTTGAGCGGTATGCAGTGATGATAGAGGTAAAAAGAGGCGAAGTGAAAGGAGCCGCGTGCCGAGAACGGAAGTGGGTACGTAACAAAGTAGATTTTTCATAATTACATTAATTGGACTGGCATGTTTCCTCCCGGTCATCGCAGCCCTCGGGCGCAACCCTATATTGTCCCTTCAGTCTTGATCGTGACGACAGACGGTCTTTCAATTTAATTAACTAAATTAAGAGCTTTCCACAATCTATGAATTAAATTAACGAAACGAATCGCTCCGTCTATATTTGCATCCCACTCAGGTTTTACTCACAGCGACCACGATATCTTGGGTCAAAATCATGAATAGTCTCTTCTCCAGTTTGATATCGCTTTGAATTAAAGCTGAATGGCTTAAAATGTTTTGGAAGTAAATTATTGTGGCAGTGTGTATTATGAGAAACCGTTCTTAAGAGGCTCAGTCTTGATGAAAAGTCTTGAGAAAATATATTCTGTAAGTTGAATTGAAATTAAGAATAAATTTTGGGAATTGGATAGAGAAATTTTTATTCCAAGTCTGGATGAAAAATCCCCATGGAAAAAAGTTTGCTAACAAAGTTTTCGACATGTCGAAAAATATATAAATAATGTACGAGGTATTTTTTTTATATACTTTTTATATACTTGGCAATATACAATGTTTCGTGTAAACGTGTATTTGGCGAATATACGTAAAGTTTTTTTTTATACAATCGTTAATACATCTGGAAAATATACGAATATATTTATTTGGATATCCATACATGTATCTGGCTAATTAATTAATATATGTACACTGTCAAAAATTTTCGTACGGAAATTAATCTGAAGTATTGGAAGTTTTTTTGCAGATGCGCGAATATTAAAAGTAATATACAAAAAAAAATTATAAAATTAATATACAGTATACTAAAAATTTCATAATTGTAGTGTTTATAATGTGTTTTTTTAAATTTTACAACATATCCGTATAGTAAATAAAAATTAATAAATCGTCGTATCTGTGAAAAAACTTCCAATACATATATTAATTTTTGAAAATTTTTTAAAAGTCCAAAGTATAATTGGTATATAAAATATATACTTTCCGATATTTTTTCGAGTATCCTTTTTTTCCATGGGGGAAGCTATGATTTCCTTTTATTTTAAATGAATGACCATTGTAAATCAATTCTCTCCCCCCTTACAAATGGGAATATCCCTCGAAAGCAGCAATAAAATATTACAATCATTGTTATCATTATCATTACTATCATTATATTTATTTACCCAGCACTGTAAGAATTTTTCATCCTTACCCAAGAAATTTTTTCATTCGAAAGTGAAAAAACAATACTATATAAACCAAATGAATAATGATTGTTTTTGGCAATAATTGGATAAGACGTGGTTGCGTTATATCGCTAACCGTGGATATACGTGAGTCAAGTAATATTAGCTCTGGGCAAACGAACGAGGCCAAAACTTTATAGATCCGAGTATGCTACGGACTATAGATAGAGGAAGACTGAGGATTGGCTTGACTGTAGTACAACCGTGTATTTCCCGTCTGATAAGAGAAACGAGACTCCGTTGCTTCATTATTCAATACGTGCTCTCGACCAGGGCTCTCAATTTTCTCTACGGCACCCAAGGCGTGCTTACACCGTCGCTGGCTCGCGATGAAGCGCACCCGCGACTTCATGTACGTACGTTATTACTGATCTATACATAGATCCACCGAGAATCGACTATCCTTTCCCCGTGAGCTTTATTATCGGCGTTAATGGAACGCAAACAAACGTGACTTCGCTTTGTTCAAGCTCTTCTTCAATAGCACTCATTCAAACACCCGGTCCTTTGCCTTTTCTATTCCATTCGATAAATCCACCGATGGTTGACCGACAGGTTGACTCAACTGTCGATTTTCATCACCGTTATACTTGAAGATTAGCGGGTGGTCACGAGAAACAAAAAATTAAGATGCAATGTAGAACATGAAAAGTACGTATTTGCGTTAGGGTAGAAGTACATGAAAATTATGTGAAAAGTACGTGAAAAGTACGTGAAAAAGTACGTGAAAAGGTACGTGAAAAAGTACGTGAAAAGGTACGTGAAAATGTACGTGAAAAAGTACGTGAAAAGTACGTGAAAAATACGTGAAAAGTACGTGGGAGTACGTGAAAAGTACATGAAAAGTACATATATGCATTAGCGTAGAAGTACATGAAAAGTACATATTTGCATTAGCGTCGAAGTATATGAAAAGTACATTTTTGCATAAGCGTAGAAGTACATGGAAAGTACAATTTGCATTAGCATACAAGTACATGAAAAGTACATAAAAGTACGATCTCACTTTCTTCCTAAAATCTTGCTAAAAGTCTTTAAAAAAAAAACAAATACACGGAGAAACCGGTTTCGCTATGCCAGCAAATGGTTGTTAAAACAGTGACAACATTGCGTTATCTGCTAACCCAGCGAATAATTTTTTGGTTATAGGAAAAAAAAAAAAATTTTTAACAAAAATTTTTTTTAACAAAAAATTTTTTTTTCCATCGAAAATTTTTTTTTTCCAACAAAAAAAAATTTCTTCCAGCGAAATTTTTTTCTTCTGGCAAAAAAAAATTTTTTCTAGCGAAAATTTTTTTTTCTAGCAAAAAAAAAATTTTCCAGCAAAAATATTTGTTGTTCTTGCAAAAAAAAAATGTTAATCGAGCAAAAAAAATGGTCAACCTAGAAGATAACGCAATGTTATCACTATTTTAACAAAAGATTTGCTGGCATAGCGAAACCGTTTTCACCGTGTAATTTGTCAAAATAACGGATAACCAACAGACAATTGATAAATCTACAGCAGGCAACATTCTTCTTTGATTGGAATATAAAATTGATAAAACCGTCCAGCGTCCGTAAAATTTCGCATCGACTTTTCCCACGATTCTCACGTTCTCCACTTTCTCCGGTTATCAGACTTGTGGATACTCGACATTGGGTGGTGGAGGAGCGGCGCACGATGAAACTGCCGGAACCAGTGGAATTTTAACCGGGGAATCCCTAGTGAAGATATCAGTTCAAGTACCAGCTTCACCGGATGGCATGTGTAAAGAGATACAAGCGTTTGCCCTTCGTGTCCGGAAGCGGCCGTGGCAGAGGTGTGTCGTGTCTGCGGTCCCTCGAAATGACGCGACACAGTCGAAGGATTCGCTCCGTTGGTTCGCGCCTGAGCTGAGCCAATGGGCGTCACGCGGTAAACGGCGGTGCGCACGATTGCGACGTAGCAAACTCGTTCAACGGGACAGACAGTGCGACGGACAAAGACACCAACATAGAAAATACCCTCGCGAGAGGAATTGTTAAAACCCTGGAGCAAAGTTTTATTCCCAACGACAGGATATGTACACCGTTGAATGTACCAACGTTTACTCCGTCCGATGTAACACGTACAGTGCAGAGAAACGATGGATGGAACTGGTGAGAAATTCTACCGAGCGAAGGAAACGAAAAGTGGTGAGGGCCACTTTTGGCCCATTAAACATGCTCCGCATAAATCCGGTCGGTACGACTTGATATTATAATCGTTCTTTTCTCCGTCTACGGTTTGGTTACTAAAACGGAGGATGTACAACGAGGCCATTTGTATAGTCCTTGAAGATTGATTTAAGAGGAGGTCAGATTTTGGTTTTTGTTGCTGATGAAAAAAAAATAATTGAATCCTGGATTTTGATGGAAATGGGGAATTCCATTGCAACTGGATCTGGGTCCGATTAATGCACTTTTGGATTTCAGCCCTGATTTTTTATGTCATTGGTCTATTTTTGAAAAGCGACCACGATTTTTGTTAAATTTTTTTTAAGCGTTTGATATAGTTATGATTATTTTTAACTAACATATTGAGGGCCGTTATTTGAAAATCTGAAAAAGTTCTCATGAATTCGATGTCAGACATCAGGATATTTGAGCTTTGAACCAAAGTGTCCCGAACAGAGCTTCTAATTTTTTATTAATTTTTCTCGAAACAAAATTTGAAGAAAGTTTGATGTGTAACAATCACTTTACAGCAGACTATTGCTTGAACATTTCTATACATATGAGGAATTTGGACAATTATTTCGGATGTTCTATAGTGATATTTTTTTTCCAATTAACTCATTTATTTATTCATTTATTTACATTTAAATTTATAAACTCGATCTGGGTCTGATCAATGCACTTTTCGAGACCGGAAATTCCGGTCAGCATGAGGTCACATTTTAAACTTATTTCAAACTCAACGGTTTAAATATTATAAGGAAAATATGAGGGATAGCAAAGTGAACTCTGATAAGAAATGAAATATTTCTGAAGAGGCCCTGATCAGGGAAAAATGTTAAATTCGAATTAAAATATTCGCCGAAGCCTCTTATCCACGTAAGAAATTATATTGCTAACTGAGTTAACATCGTTACGTGGTGGCTATCGGTTATCCCATGAATTTCTCGTCGGGAGACAGCATCGATGTACACAGTGTACGGTCCGTCACCCAGTATACTCGCGTCATTACCCGGTGCATCGATACAGAAAGAGTTCGAGGGGCGGAAGTACATCCGTCCCCCACCGCTTCGGCCGGAACATTCGTGAACGAGCCCGTAGCTCGTTTCTTCTTGCGCGATCCCTTTATACGTATGTAAAACGCTACTACTATCTATCTATATATATATAGCGAGCTCAGAATATATCACGTTCGCCCTGTGCGTATTCGCCTAAGGATTTCATAAAAACTGAAGCTGTCTAAAAAATTCATTTTAAATTCAATACGTATCGTTCTTCAGCATTATGTGTAAAAAATTATTTATCTCGACGGTTACAAATTTGGGTGGGCGTCAAAATAACGAATGACCGAAATAGTGAATGGTTAAAATAGCAAGTTTTAAAATTAGGAACGTGTGAATCTAAAATGGTCATCATTATGAAATTCGATATTTCAGGCATTCGCTATTTTGAATGCATTTTAATAAGAAGGAAGTCAAAATAGCGAAGGGCTGAAATAGCGAATTTCATAATTATGGCCATTCTCTATTTAGACGTTCCGTATTTTTGAATTCGCTATTTTAGCTATTCTCTATTTCAGTCACTCGCTATTTTGACCCCCACCCATTTTTATCATTCGCTATTTCAAATGCATTTTAACAAGATGGAGGTCAAAATAGCAACTAGCCAAAATAGCGAATTTCATAATGATGACCATTCTAGATTCACTCGTTCCTAATTTCGAAATTCGCTATCTTAACCATTCACTATTTTGGTCATTCGCCATTTTGACCTCGACCCGTCGATATTTACCGAACCTCCATAACAATTTACTTCACTCAAAACTCCCGCCAAATTGCCCATACATAAAAAAAACTATTTTACCCCATACTGCGCATGTACCCGAATGATACGGGTAATTTTTTGCACAATGTCAAACATTCGAACGCTCACACGATTACGATAAATCGTTTCGTGCAGTGACGAACGTACTAAACACTTTTGAGACAATAAAACAGCTGGTGAGAGGATGAGGGCGCGACTGCCGCTCATTATGCTGTCTGGTCTCGTATTTCATCCTCTATCCCTACCTTTATTCTCATCGTTCCCCTCTACCGTGTTACTTGTAACGTTAAATATACGTGTGGCCCACGTGCAGGAAAAGGGGAGTTGCAGCGCGAGTGAGAGGGAAGGTCAACAAAACTGTGGGAATCCCCGCGTTCGTTCTCTCTCCTTCGTGTTTTTTTTTTTTTCGTGCGTGTGTATGTGTGTTTTTTCGATCGTTCTTTCTCGTTTCCGCACCCAACAGGTAGAAAGAGGAAAGCACAGGTGGCCAAGCGATATCCTCGCTTCTACCAACTGTACGCGCGACAGAATCGTTGAGACGGAAGGCTGATGGTCAGTCAGCTCACGGCGATGCTCATCGCGTGTGTTTATGTGTCGTACGCCATCAGTTCCTTCTTCTATTTTTACTAGTGCGTTCCTCTCGTGACCTCTGCTTGTAATCCTTTACGTGACGGAATTGTTTTGTGTTTAGTATTATTATTATTAAGTTGGTGTATAACAAGTGTCATCATTTGAGGAATATAATTTTTTTTTTTTTTCGAGGAAAAAAAATGGTTGCTTATCAGTTGATCGGTTAGATTTTTTATATTGTTGTCGGTTCGCGTTCTTTTGTGTGTTTGACCGGTGAACGTTTTTTTTTGTGTATTTTGTGTTGTGTAAAGTGAATTTTCGCTGAAACCGGAAGTGGATTAATGCATTGATGAGAGTGGAAAACGGGAATGGATTATTAACGTGAAATAAAAATTGTGCTGCGGATTAAATTTGTGTTGCAGTTAATGTGAATGGGAACGATCGTCGTGAGGTTAGTTAATTAGAGCTGAATATGTCGCTTTATGGCGTTTCTAGAGATTTTAAAAAAAATGTTTTTTTTTATGATATTTTGTAATTTGATGGTTATGTTAGTGCAGGTCAAGAAATGGGCGAGAAAATAAAAGTACCGAATGCAATGGCCTGATTACAAGATACCATTTTTTGATGATAAGCCATAAATAGACGAAAAATCGTCTTAAGATTAGTTAACGTTGCTAACTGACATTTCCCGTGAAATATTTTTCTCGTAATATTTTGTAATTTTATTTTTATGGTAATGCAGTTCAAGGAATGTTACGATTAAAAAAAAGTACCGAATGCACTGGCCTGATAACAAGATACCATTTTTTTATGATAAGCCATAAATAGACGAAAAATCGTCTTAAGATTAGTTAACGTCGCTAACTGACATTTCCAGTGAAATATTTTTCCGACAAACTGTTTCTTACAATATTTTGTAATTTTATGTTTATGGTAATGCAGAGTTCAAGGAATGTTACGATTAAAAAAAAGTACCGAATGCACTGGCCTGATTACAAGATACCATTTTTTTATGATAAGCCATAAATAGACGAAATATCGTCTTAAGATTAGTTAACGTCGCTAACTGACATTTCCAGTGAAATATTTTTCCAACGAACTGTTTCTTACAATATTTTTTAATTTTATATTTATGGTAATGCAGAGTTCAAGGAATGGTACGATTAAAAAAAAGTACCGAACGCACTGGCCTAAATACAAGATACCATTTTTCGATGATAAGCCATAAATAGACGAAAAATCGTCTTAAGATTAGTTAATGTCGCTAACTGACATTTCCAGTGAAATATTTTTCCAACGAACTGTTTCTTACAATATTTTGTAATTTAATGTTTATGGTAATGCAGAGTTCAAGGAATGTTACGATTAAAAAAAAGTACCGAACGCACTGGCCTGATTACGAGATACCATTTTTAAACTGTGAGCCATAAACGGACTGCGCACATAGCTAATTGAAAATGGAGAAAAAAAAACGTTGACGGTGGCTAACTAGAGTGCGACTGCCAGGTATGAAACCGGGCGAAGCAATCTCGCACCTCGCACGTCTCCGTCGTTTGTACGAGCCGACGTCGAGTTTGCCGCCGATCTCGCGTTAACGCACGACTGCCAGTCGTTCGAGCGTACTTATCGCGATGAAAGCGCGAGTCTAAGTACATGCCATGTACTCTTTAAATCCACTTTGCATGGCAGTGGGCCTAACATTTTCCACATGCTATTCGTATTGCCCGAGGTGTGTATTTAATATATGGGGCAGTTCATCCCGTTTCGACCGGGATTTGACCTCGACCTCTCCGACCTCTTCGGCTTGTCATTTTTTGTAGGCTCAACTTGACACTCAAATGAACTATTTTTTTCTATGACAATTTTTTTTTTTAATATATTTTTAACGTGACATATCAAACGCCATCATTTGAAAATCTAAAACAATTCTGAAAAATACTTTTTTTCTATCTTATAGTCGAAGTAAGCAATATTTTTCTTATAGTTTTGTGATAATTGATAATCTACTTCAGGCGATTGATCAAATGTCTGTTTATCTAAATCCGGATTTTTCACAATTTTTCAGATTTTTCCGAACTATGCAAATTTTTAAAAAATTCCTCTTAAAGTATCGAATGCTTTTATTTAAAAATCTGTGAAAATTGTAAAAAATAATTTCATTATAAAGATTTTCTAGCTTATATCCAAAGCGAGCAAGATCTTTCTTCTTATAGTCATTAAGCTTTTTTTATTTGAAACATTTTTTAAAACAGAGAAAAACGTTAATCTACTGCAGGCGATTGATCAAATGTTTGTTTATCTAAAACTGGATTTTTAAATAATTTTTTCAGATTTTTTCGAACTATGCAAATTTCTTTTAAATATTTTTTTACAGTGACATATCGAATGCCATTATTTAAAAATCTGCAAAAATCCTGAACATACTCCAAAAAACGAAATTGAGAATTCTTTCAATTACGTAAAGTAAATTCCATAATTCAGTGAATAACAAAAACTAAAATTAAAGTGTTAAATTTTCCTTAAGCTTAATGGAAACAAAATTTCACTTCTTCGCGATGCAAAATTTGAGAAAACTGATTTAAATATAACAGAAAACTTGAAAGGAAGGGACAGAGAAAGAGAAAAGCAAGTTTCTAGGACGGAAAGTGACGTTATAGGGCGGAAAGTAACATCACAGGACGGGAAGTAATTCCCTAGGGAGGAAAATTCCTTGGGACGGGAAAAGATCGATTCTTAACAATCCATTTTTATTTTTTTATGCCAAACGCGTTTTTGAAAAAAATCATTTGTTTAGAACTGATTAATTCATTACCAAAAAAATTGCAGTAGCCTGAAAAGATAAAGACTTTTTTTGAATAACTAATAAATGTCTTAATCCGACATAATAATTCAATTAATAAAATCTGAAAAAAGATAATTTAATTTTGTTCGTTGATTAATACATACAATTTTGCAAACTTCACACACACAATCATCCGGAAACATTATCGAAATCACTTTTCTCGATGTTTTAAACCCTTTGAGTAATTTATCATAAAAAGTCAGGAGAATTTTTCATTTAAAAAAACAAAGCTTTCTCCATTAGCAAGCAAAAGTTGCTTTTTTCCATTATGAGGCAAAAACCTTTCACCGTATTATTCTGATATAATAAAATAATTATATAAAAAATGGTATGGTGAAAAGCTTTTAACGTTTGACGGGTTTTTCCATTATTCTCAGTGGTTTGGTATCCGTCGTAGTAATGGAAGTGGAAGATGAATCAAAATATAGATAGATTATAATCAAAATTTGAATTGGCACGTGAGTGAAATCTATAATAACTTTTCCGTGAAAAGCTCATCATCCTGATAAAAAAACCGACTGACTCGTATTTTCTATTCACGTATGCAAAAGTAACAAGAAAAAATGAAAAAAAAAATTATGCTATTCTAAAAATCGATACGGATGCAAAGGGAGAATTTTATTTCCTCGAAAAAGGCATCAGAGGTCTTACAAATAATTCTATAGAAAATTCTATTTTTCAACATGAAAATTTATTTTCTTTTAAATAATTGGACTTTGAATAATAATTCAACGGATTGAGCTGAAATTTCGCGCACAAGTGAAGCAGTAGTTCGTCTTTGATAACTGCAATTTTTTACAAAATGTATGCAGAACTTTTCAATTTATCGCTTTCTAAATTTTTTTAAAAAAGGACGTGCGCGCTCTTGTTTTTGTAAAATTGATAATATTTTCCTGAATAATTCTCTATAAGTGTATGTACTCCTAATGACGTTTGGTATTAAATTCGACCGAAATCGACAAAGCAGTTCCAATTTTATAGAGTTTTGAAATTTTCGGAAAAATCACTTTTTTGCCCTAACTTTGAAAAAACATGAAACAACAAAATCAAATTTCATACATGAAATCGTCACTATCGAGTACATAGTTTCGTCATAATATGCAATATGGTTTAACTTTGTTACAATTTTAATTAAAAAAAAAAATTATGTTATGCATTAACCTCAACAAAACATAAAATAACGAAATCAAACCTTACACACGAAATCTGTACTATTTAGCAATAATAGGTACACAATTTCGTCATAATTTGTTATGCGGTTCAAATCTTCAACAAATGTAACTTTGATAAAAAAAATAAAGCTGCAAAGTTGAACTTGCAAATTGCTTCCTCATTATTTTTGGTTTTTTTTACAAAGCTCCCTCTATGAAATTTAAATTAACATACTTCCTTATGGGTTTGTAAAAAAAACCCCAAAATAATGAGGAAGCAATTTTCAAAGTTTAACTTTGCAGCTTTATTATTAATTAATTAATAAATTGAAGACTTTGTGGCAGCCTAAATGTTTCGATGTAATTGCCGTTGAGAAACACGCCACATAAACTTCATGAAAAAAAAATGGTGGAGTGTAGGGGATGATAATGATCCAAAGTTTGGGTGGACGGAGTTTCCGGTTTAAGATTTCCGCAATTCGTCGGTGACTATGCGAGTCTCGTCGACGCGGCCTTGAGTCGAACACGAGATTTTACTTTCATTATTTCCGCATGGCATCTTGCCTAACATACATACCTATTATTTAGCCGTTCCTCTTTGGCGCAGAATAATTACGGTAACCTGATGTATTTAACAACGGCTTATCTTCTAAATCATCAATTGAGTCATTTTCATGCAATAACCATATACACTGAAAAAAAAAAATTTCTTGAAAATTAACATACCAATTACGAAGCTAGAATGCATAAACCTATATTAATTATTGGATGCATTTCCCATTGACAAACACAATATTCACTGTTAAAAAAAATTAGAAGGTTTTGTTTATAAACTCGTCACCAAAATTCAATAAGCAATTGTGGTATAAAATTCATGTACTTTCCCAGTAAAATTTTTAAAAAAATTCAAATACTTTTAATGTACAATTAAAGCAAATGACTGAATATGATGTACCATACATAAATGTTACATTACACTTGTATACTTAATTTCATATACTAATTTATGAATAAAAACTTCCAATAGAAGTACACTCATTTTTTTTAAAGTGTTAGTATATTAAAATGAATATTACAATACTCACGTACTGTAATTTTTTGATAACTGTATAGTCAAGATTTTAATTCTATTCACAAATTTATAATAAAATTATATATGTAGCAAAGCTACACTGTTTAACATATTTGGAAAATTAATATATGTATTTAATGTTTTTTTTGCAGATACCGTGATTCATTTTTTATTTAATATGCAGAAATGTTGTGAAATTCCAATAATTATATTATAAACAGAACAATTATATTTTATACTGTATATTGATTTTACAATAATTTTTTTGTTGACTAAATTTAATATACGCGCAACTGCATAAGAACTTACAATACTTAATATTGATGTTTTCATGGAGGAAAAAAAAAAAAAAAAAAAAAAAAAAAAAAAAAAAAAAAAAAAAAAAAATCGAGATTTTCATGTGTCGCCACTCAAAACGTCCCGAAAAGGGGTTTGGAAAAAAAGTATATACGTATGTGTGGGTTTATGCGTGTATGTTTGTAACTTCGAAAATCGAATCACCGATAACTGCAGAACCATTTCAGCGATTGAATTAAAATTTAGCACAAAACTGATGCAGTGCCTTTTTGATTGCTGCGATCATCGATAAAATGTGAGCAAAAATTGTGTTTTCATAGCTGTTTCAATTTTTTGCAAAAAGACTGCACATGCACTCGATGTTGTCTGGTATTGAATTTGACTCGAATCGGTAAAGTAGTTTAGATTTTATGAGATTAAATTTTTTTTTTAAATTGACGTTATCGCATTAATTTCTTCTAATAGTATATTAGTGAATATAATAATATGAATACAGTGACATTTAGCCACGATAAATATATTATCTAGTAGCAAACGATATAAAAATCCCGGTTTTACGAAATTTTGTATTACTAACAAAAAATTAACTGTACCACAGTAACTTTGCATAACTTCATAAATCAAACCCTACTTTAATATGTGAACAAAAAAATATATTAACATCCAAAATTCCAACGAATATTTATTTAATAAAAAATTAATTTCACTGCTTTTTTTCTGTTTTGTGAACCTTGAAATATGTAGCCTAAGTTTGACATGTAAAATAATAACACTTCTTTTTTCTTATAATTCAGTAGCACGTGGCATAAAAATCCTAGTTTTATAAAATTTCGTATGACTAACAAAAAATTAATTGTACCACAGCAACTTTTCATAACTCAATAAATCAAACCCTACTTTAATAAGTAAACAAAATAATATATTTTCATACAAAATCCCATCGGTTTTTTAATTATTAGAAAATTAATTTCACTGCTTTTTTTTGTAGCCTGAATTTGACATGTAAAAAAATAATACTTCTTTTTTCTATCCACGAAAAAAAAATGTTTTGTACAATTTCCTTCGAAGTAATTGATCGTCTGATACTCGCATCGATCGGCGAGACAAACGACAGGACGTGACTCGGTTTGTCGAGAAAAATGATTATAGAAAACCGAAACGAATTGGGGACGACATGGAGTAGGTAACATACGCATACCATTGGAAACGGGGACCGATGGGATTTCAAAAAAATCGGGCTTCCGGGTCACGTCGTATCCGTTTACCACCCATCAATCCATCCCGTGAGATCCCCACGGATACGCGTGAAATTTATCGCTTCATTCGCGATATTTATATTGATGCACCCTGTAACGGTACACGTCTGCTTGTCCTTCTTTCCTATGCTTTAAACCATATTTATAGACTGCCTTTTTTTTAAACTTTGTCTATAATCTCCAATTTTTTAACGATTTTCAATTTTTAGGTTATACACGCCAATTTTTTTGATCCCATTCCAACCAATTTTCTTAATCAATTGTAAAAATCAATTTATAAAGTATAGAAAGGCTTCTGTATGTGAAAACGAAAAAAAGGGGAGGCTAAAGCTATGTAAAAGCGCTATTTTTACCTCCATCTTATTAAAATGCATTCAAAATAGCGAATGATAAAAATGGCGAATGACTGAAAAACCGAATTACATAATTATGGACATCCTACATTTAGGCCTTCCTTTTTTTGAGTGGGGGTCAAAATAGCGAATGAGCAAAATAGTGAACGGTCAAAATAGCGGATTTCGAAATTAGGAACGTCTGAATCTAGAATGGTCATTATTATGGAATTCGCTATTTGAGCCATTTTCTTTTTTGACCTTTCGCTATTTTTACCTGCATCTTATTGCAATGCATTTAAAATGGCGAATGACCAAAATAGTGAACGGTTAAAATAGCGGATTTCGAAATTAGGAACGTCTGAATCTAGAATGGTCATTATTATGAAATTCGCTATTTGAGCCTTTTTTTGTTGTTGACCTTTCGCTATTTTTACCTGCATCTTATTGCAATGCATTTGAAATGGCGAATGACCAAAATAGTGAACGGTCAAAATAGCGGATTTCGAAATTATCAACGTCTGAATCTAGAATGGTCATTATTATGAAATTCGCTATTTGAGCCTTTTTTTTTTGTTGACCTTTCGCTATTTTTACCTGCATCTTATTGCAATGCATTTAAAATGGCGAATGACCAAAATAGTGAACGGTTAAAATAGCGGATTTCGAAATTAGGAACGTCTGAATCTAGAATGGTCATTATTATGGAATTCGCTATTTGAGCCATTTTCTTTTTTGACCTTTCGCTATTTTTACCTGCATCTTATTGCAACGCATTTAAAATGGCGAATGACCAAAATAGTGAACGGTTAAAATAGCGGATTTCGAAATTAGGAACGTCTGAATCTAGAATGGTCATTATTATGGAATTCGCTATTTGAGCCATTTTCTTTTTTGACCTTTCGCTATTTTTACCTGCATCTTATTGCAATGCATTTAAAATGGCGAATGACCAAAATAGTGAACGGTCAAAATAGCGGATTTCGTAGTTATGAACGTCTGAATCTAGAATGGTCATTATTATGGTATTCGCTATTTGAGCCATTCGCTATTTTACCTGCATCTCTTTTTTTCGAATTCGCTATTTCAGCCATGCGCCGTTTCGGCCATTCGCTATTTTGACCCCTTCCCTTATAATCAACTATTCTCGATGACGTAACGTACGTGGAAACAATACCCGTCGATGTTAAAACGTCTCCGAGGACACATGTCTACCTGCAAGATTCCCTCCCTTGTCGCCAAAGAGCGATACGACATGCCACGCGTGTCACCTTCCGACGATTTAGCACTGTTGCTACAATGTGGTATGCAAGACTGCAGACGCCCGTCGTATGCGTTGCGTTCCGCGAAGGCGGGATGAAGAGGCAGAGGGATAAGATTCTCGGATGCCAGCAGCAAGTACGCTACCAGAATGGCAATCATTCCTGAGAACTTATCGTTCCTACGAACATCTCGCCGATTTACAAACGTGTCCATCTTGAACTTCGCAAACTCCTGTTCACTCAAAAACCTGTCTAGACTCAAATGGTTCAAGGCCCCAAATAATTTTTAAAGTAACCCAAACATCTTACAATTGTCCGTTGAATCAAGTCCACGCCTTATGAAATATTCGACATTTCTGATTGCAGCCCGATTAATGGATTAACAACAAAAACCCTAACAAAACAAAAATGGTGGTGACAACGGTAATGGATCCGGAGACATTCTCATCGGCACCAACCAAATTACGAAGATCAAGGCGACTGTCATCGACGCGAGGTCTGCTACGATCAAACGGCACGCAAAATGGTACCAATGCATCAAACCACAAAATAATCCCACGTCACCAAGACTTCAAACCAAAGTCCACGAGTTCGCTGACGAATGAAGCTGTGCCTGATAAAATAATAAACTGGGAGCTAAACGAGAGGATAAGTCTGAGCAGTAGTTCTAGCATGGGTATCGAAATCCGGCCTGACACGACAAAAGGAATTGGCTTCAGCGATAGGCGAAAAGCTGAGCAGGAGATTCCGAAGGATTCACCAAAGGCGAATCAAGTCAGTTCCCATCGACCTAAAGAATCATCCAGAGCTGGTTCCAAACAGACCTTGGAACTGCTGAACGTGTCAGGGTTCAGTCCAACGGAGAAGCATCGAAAGATCTGCAGCTCAAGATCAACAGGCGTCGAGATCTTCCGCGATCCCTGTAACGTCGATGGAAACGTGATCAAAAGCGATTCAAAGTACGAAATTGGTATTCCCGGTGAGTGCACAATGTTGCGAAAGAAGAAGAAACAACCCAGACCGTGTTGTCATCAAGTAACATCCAAATCAACCAGCCTAAACAATGATCGCAACGATCTAACCGGCACAAGTGTCCGAAGACGATGGGACATATGCAAAGACAACGTGGACAAGAACAACGATTCCATAACCAAAAGGCTGGAATTGATTCACGAATTGAATCAAAAGATTCTAGCGAATTACGAGAGATTTCAGCAAAAGTCAAAGAGGCCATACGGTAAAAGTTCTTCGGGTGTCGACACTAAAGCGAGTACAAAAAACAGTCTAGGCCAAAAGGATCTAGAGACGCAAAGATGTGTTTTGTCCAATTTGAAAGGACCTGCTGGAAACAAAGAACACATTTATTCTGAGATAAGTCCAAAACGAAACACCAAGATTTCCATGTCACGACAGATTAATGAACAGTCTTCTTGCCGACGGACGCAAGAAGAAGTTTCAAACACAACCGGAAACTCAGTCACGTCAAAGGACCAGCAGTTCGTCGATCGAGCGACCCGATCGACTCAGGACAGGCTTGAAAGTGCGCAAAACAAATCCAAGTCCAGTGTGTCCCGAGCTTTGAGGAACTTTGGCAGCAGTGGTACATCCGGAAAGTCGTCTAAGAAGCCTTCAGGCCAGTCCTCGAACGAGAACTTCAGCCTGGTGGCTAAGCCGGAATTTCACGTTGAAACGAATATTCCCGCGGGAGGACAATGCGAATCTCCAATTAAGAAGCTTCGCTCCAAGTTCGAGGAAGCGCCAAGTTACGAAAGGCAAACTCCTGCAGTGTTCCATACGAAACACAATCACCAGCAGTCGACCAATGATTCCCGTAGGAGATGCCTCACCAAAATGGCGCCGGTTGAAAGAAATGTCGATGTTGAATGTCTGGAAAATTCACGACTTTATCCTGATCCGCCAAGACATGTTTTCCGAAGCTTTGTCAAAACAAAAGAGAACGGAGAAGCATCAGCAAAGGATGAAAATGAGTTTGAGAATCCGGAAGGCAATCGTGTGGACGTTAGAGTCTCTGTCGAGACCGAAGAGGTCGAAGTAACCGAAGAAATAGCTTCGAGCTTGGATGAGAAAGTCGGGAAGATTGATAATGAAAATAAAGCTATGGAATCAAGTAAACAGGAGATTTTGGAGAAGGAGATTCTTGACAATCTCAATGAAACGATTGGCAGGTTCGACAATGAGGACGGAATCGAGAATGACAGGATAATGGAGACTTACGTCGACGAAACGGAATCGCGTGACGGTGGCAGCGAGAGCTTCAGTACGGATTCGATTCAGAGCACGAGTCCAACGTCGAAGCCGAAGAGTTCTACTGTTCTCGGTGAGAACACGTGTCTTCAGGAAACGTTTAATTCCTCATGGGACTCCGGCGTCGGGGTCGACGTTGGAACAGGAAACGGCTGGGTCAGAATACATACCGGGATTGAGAGCAGCCTTGTCTATCTCACTCTTGATACCACCGCCAAGGACATTTGCAGAGACATGCTTCTCGGCGAGGACTTGTCTCTCTTCATGCAGGTAAAGATTCTCCATTGTACTTATCTATTGGGCGATTCGTTTCAACTCGATACACTCGCTACCCAATCGTACTTTCGCATCCTTAGCGCAACCGATAGCGTAAATGGTACCGTTAGTGGCCATTTTTACCATGATACTATTCACATTTTTTTCCATGTAGCAGTTATTTATTTATTTGTTTATTTATTTATTTATTTATTTATTTATTTATTTATTTATTTGACAGTGGACGAGACAAGCCCTTGAAAATACATAGAAAAGTAAAGATTCTCCATAGTACTTAGCTATTGGGCGATTCGTTTCAACTCGATACACTCGCTACCCAATCGTACTTTCGCATCCCTAGCGCAACCGATAGCGTAAATGGGACCGTTAGTGGTCATTTTTACCATGATACTATCCACATTTTTTCCCATGTAGCAGTTATTTATTTATTTGTTTATTTATTTATTTATTCGACAGTGGACGGGACAAGGCCTTGAAAATACATAAAAAGTAAAGATTCTCCATAGTACTTATCTATTGGGCGATTCGTTTCAACTCGATACACTCGCTACCCAATCGTACTTTCGCATCCTTAGCGCAACCGATAGCGTAAATGGGACCGTTAGTGGTCATTTTTACCATGATACTATTCACATTTTTTCCCATGTGGCATTTATTTATTTATTTATTTGTTTATCCATTTATTTATTTATTTATTTATTTGACAGTGGACGGGACAAACCCTTGAAAATACATAGAAAAGTTATGATGAATGAGTAAGACGGCCATTTATAGCATAAATCATACATACAAGTAATCATCAGGTAGAGTTAATGGGGCAATTTGTGCCTCGAGTAAGCGCAAGAAAACCGAGAAAGGTTGGCAGAAGAAGTCAATGAAAGCCGACGCAACGTTACCATTACGGAAAATTCTAGTGAGCGCCGCATTGTATCCATAATTCGTGCGGCGGGTTCGCTCATGAAAAACTACGTGATTCCGTACATTACGCATGTTGATTTTTTCAAAATATTCTAACGAATGATGCGGGCTATTTCCACGTGTGTTGGGGTTTTGGATTCAGCGCAACACGCTCGACAACGGACGAACTTGACAACGTTGACAGGATAAGCAAACAGTTTTGGTTGAGATCGAGACTTGAAGTGTCATGCGAACTTACGAACGAACCACGAGATTAGCAATAAACGTTTGTGCTTTTTTAATAACTGTGAATTGTTATTGACTCACGGAAAGTACAATGTTTATACGCGCAAGTAACTCAACTGAAAACTATTGTTCCCAATAAATCATTGAAATAAAAGCGACCGAGTAAAATTGTTCGCATGGAATAGCGCATACACTCGTCTCATAAATAACCTGTAAGAGTTACATAGAATGTCCTGGGGATTGTACTGTATGATATAAGGTTTATATAGATATACAGCTATTCTACATCAGAGCCAATCAGCTAAATTGAATATACTCAAAGATAGTCTAAGGGAAATTTCCCTCATCTGAATAATTAAATGGTCGTGACTGAAACTGGTTAAAAAAAACCAAGCTTAACTACTCTTTTAGTATAGTAATTGTGGGATAATCGTTATAATCATTTTGGAGCTTCTTAATGAAGTAGCGATTGACGAGTCCCATATCGACCAATCAAATCCACTTAGCAACGTGGCCAAAGAGACAGAATTCATATCTCTGAAAGCGGATAATGAGAATTCGTATATATGTACATCGTCGTATTAGTGTATCTCCAAATCTGTACCCCGAAGAGCAGACATCGGTAGTAACCTCTCACGTAACACGTCGACGACGTCTCGCGAAATTGCGAACGCTCCCTCCACGCGATTTAATCCGATTACGGAAAATCGATGTACCATACGATGACAACATCGCGCTTCCTTGGCATTCGACCGACGAAGAACAGAGATATCTGTATCCATATGTTTCACGAAACTCATAAATTACTTTGACCTGTCAATTAAAGTTTCATTACGTCATCGACTTTTTGACGGTGATTTTTGACGTCTTCTAATCAGTGATAATTATACTCGAAAATTCGTTCAATATTGCTATGATATTTAATTCACTCTATTATTAACGTGCCCTAAATAATACGAAATTAAAATAATGGACGCTTACCAAGAATGAGCTGAGTAAAAGCACAATAAAAAATTTTAATTACATGACTCAAAAACACCTGCAATATTATTATTTATTGTGCAATATTGTTAATTTTCATTTTATTTAAATAAATTTTTTTTTTTTACATTTGCATCTTCCTCCATTTGGAGACAATACGCTTATTACAGAATCGGTCCGGGTCAGTAACCACTTACTCGTGAGGCTCTGGTCAGGATCAGTAAACATTTCAATTAAATATAACAGTTATGTAACAATGTAATATAACAATGTTATCTTGCTGAGTTGGAAATAGTAGCTCACACGTCATTTATATGCAACGTTCAGGAAATATTACATATTATATTCTGGACATTTTCAGTTCAACACGTAACTAGTTTAAGTAATTTCCATTCGTGATTCGAAATTTAAAAAGTAAGCAACGCACAAATTTTCGGTAAACTTGTTTGATAGCATTTATGTGCCCTAAATAACACGGAGCCCAGATAATGGACGCATATTGAAGAATGAGACGAAAAAGAGCACAATAAAAAATTTTAATTAACGCAGTGTTACGAACATCGGTCATGTTACGCCTCATAAATCCTAGTGTAGATTAGTAATAAAACAGCTATAAAATTTGTTACATTAGCGTTACATTACACGTAAACGTCTGCAATATTAATTAAACATAACGGTTATGTAGCAACGTAATATAAGAATGTAATATTGCTGAGTCAAAAATTGCAAATTACATGTTTTTTTAATGCAACCTTCAGGCAATATTACATGTTATATTCGGTTATATTGCCATTACATTTTCGCAATATCGCCGTGTTTACTATCCATTTACTAGGGAAAACGTTGGTTCCACGTGTAAACGAATTACAAATTTACTCGTGAGTGAAATTGTTTGTGGTTGATGTATATCGTAAAATGGACTGGCTGCTCTACTCTCTGGAATTTTGCCCAATTCGACGTTATACAGGGAAACAGCTGTTTGGATCAAACAAGTTTAAATTAGCCCGAGCTTACTAGAAATTGCGTGTAATATTGCTGGTTTAAAAAGAAATGTGAGGCATTACTTAGCCGATATGAAGATTTTGATTCTAAATACAATGATTCCAAGGTTATGAGAATTGTCAAAAGAAGCTTTCGAAATCTAGAGTACAGGATCAGAGTTGGGCAAAATATATGAAAATACTCAAAATACAAAATGCAAAATACTTCGGGTATTTAAAAATACAAAATACTTCAGGTATTTAAAAATACAAAATACTTCAGGTATTTAAAAATACAAAATACTTCAGGTATTTAAAAATACAAAATACTTCAGGTATTTAAAAATACAAAATACTTCAGGTATTCAAAAATACAAAATACTTCAGGTATTCAAAAATACAAAATACTTCAGGTATTTAAAAATACAAAATACTTCAGGTATTTAAAAATACAAAATACTTCAGGTATTTAAAAATACAAAATACTTCAGGTATTTAAAAATACAAAATACTTCAGGTATTTAAAAATACAAAATACTTCAGGTATTTAAAAATACAAAATACTTCAGGTATTTAAAAATACAAAATGCTTCAGGTATTTAAAAATACAAAATACTTCAGGTATTTAAAAATACAAAATACTTCAGGTATTTAAAAATACAAAATACTTCAGATATTTAAAAATACAAAATACTTCAGGTATTTAAAAATACAAAATACTTCAGGTATTTAAAAATACAAAATACTTCAGGTATTTAACAATACAAAATACTTCAGATATTTAAAAATACAAAATACTTCAGATATTTAACAATACAAAATACTTTTGCTACTGAAAATACATTTCTGAGTACTTTTCAAAATACCTCTTCAAAAAATCAGTGGGTAAAATATCTCGCATTTTTTATATAAGTATTGTCGAATACGTATTTTGAATACGTATTTTAAATAAAAAAAATAAAAAAAGATCTATTTAAACTTAAAGTACTTGATGTATTTTAAATACTGCCCAACTCTGGACAGGACTTATCACGTACAGGTATAAATGGAAGCGTGTTTCCTTTCGCAATTTCTTGAACAGCGTGAGTGCGCAATGAAGATGGGTATTAAGGGGGGGCACCGAGACTGTGGCGAGAAGGACGGCGACTAGACGCTAACAGAACGAAAAAGAAAACGTGGGGAGCACCTTTAACCCGATTACCGAAAATATAGACGACGGTGTCGAAAAGAAAGATCGAGAAAGAATCGCGAGAGATCTCCGAGCGGATCACGTAAGAGGATATTCGCAGCCATCTCCTGGGACTTTAGGACGGAAGGGTTTGCTTCCCAACGACTTGAGTTCCACCAATGTTACCTAAGAAAAAGGCAAGAAATGGAAGTGAAATAGAAAAAGAAGAGAATTGCGGATAGAACAAAAAAAAATACGTGTCGAAGGGAGTTGAGTGAAGTTTGTAAGGCTCAGTGAAGGTAGTGAGTAAAAAAAGTGCCAATCTAAAACAGAGAGAAAATGGCTTGCAATGAGACGAGGAATTGGAATAGAAGCGAAAAGCAATAAGATTAGATTTTTTCGCTACCGACAATATTCATTTGATTTTGTAAAAAATCGTTGATTGCTGATGAACGTGGAATAAAAATTTGGGGGTCGGCCAAGGGCTTCGTAGAAAATACCCTGAAGAGCATAATGATGGCTATACTAGATTTAGGCGTTCATTATTTTGGGTGGTAGTAAAAGTACCGAATTACCGAAATAGCGAATAGGTAAAATAGTGAAGAATAGAGCTTATCATCATTTGCTATTTTGATTCCATCAAATTGATTCCATCTAATGGCTGTAATAGCGAATTTCATAATAATGGCCATTCTAGATCACAGCTGGGCAAAAAGAACATGTTAAATTCAAAATTTCACGTGAATTTGGTAAATATTTAAAAAATGTTTCGGATATATAGGATCAAGAAACGAAAAAAAATGTTGTATTTTATATTTTATAAAGTACTTAAAATACCTGAGAAGTATTTTAGTATGTAAAATTACTTAAGGTACATGATGTATTTTAATATGTAAAATTACTTAAAGTACATGATGTATTTTAATATGTAAAATTACTTAAAGTACATGATGTATTTTAGTATGTAAAATTACTTAAAGTACATGATGTATTTTATTATGTAAAATTACTTAAAGTACATGATGTATTTTAGTATGTAAAATTACTTAAAGTACATGATGTATTTTAGTATGTAAAATTACTTAAAGTACATGATGTATTTTGGTATGTAAAATTACTTAATGTATTTTAAATACTGTCCAGCTCTGTTCTAAATTCAGACCTCCATTAATGCGAGTTTCGCAAATAAAGAGGCAAGAAATGCAATTAAAAAAAAAAGAAAAGAAAAAAAGGCTTAGAAAAAGCCAGGAAGTAAAACAAGTGGAAATCCAAAACAGAGAAGAATGTCAGAAAATGAGGAGAAGAATAAGAACAAAAGTGGAAAGCAATAAGATTAAATATATCCGCTACCGACAATATTTATTTCGTTTTGTGAAAAACGTGACTTGCTGATGAAGGTAAAATAAAAATTAAGCGGTCGGCCATTGGAGCTTCGTTGGAAATACCCGGTATAATATAATGAGGAAAGAAAACGAAAGAGAGTAGAAATCAAGGAACTGAACTAGTGATGTGAAACAGGATGTACCATTTTTTTCTTTAAAAATCGATATTGCTGCGCATTCGACAGTTGGATATGAACGTAGAAAAGAAAGTTGTAGCATGCTGCTAGAATACACATAGCAGTTGTTACTCATTCGTATTGAAATGCTGTCGTTTTCCAACCTCGAAGAGCCGATAGCAGTACTGAATAAATAGTGATGCTGTTGTTTGGTTCGGTAGAAAAGCATTCGCAGGAAAACGAGAGACCATTCTTTTTTATTTTGGTCCGTTGGGTAGTGGAAATTTAATTGATAAATGAAGTACTGTAGCAAACTTGGTCGTAACAGAAATAGATACAAAATTAAGATGTCTGCATTGACATCCTGTCGTTGGACAGAGAAATTTTCTTACGTCAACGTGCTTACATTGCTTCACCTTTTAATTCGCTTCATATTGAATATCGATTTCACCAAGTTTAGAGGTAAATGTCTTATTGATGTGATCAAGTCTGTAAATTCCTGCGCATCAGGGAATTCAGCCTCTAGTGGCTGCAAAACCGTATAACTAAGCGAAGGGTTGGGAAAAAAAAGATGAAGAAGATAAGGGATGGACGTAAGAAGCAGCCAAGTGAACGATTCACCCGCATTTTCTTACACAGTCTTCGACAGTTCGATCAAAAGTTTCGCTAGTCTTTTCTTTGCGACTATGGGAGTAAAGACGAAGTTTCAATGACTATGCCTTTAGCACTGTTACGTGAGTAAAGGAAATTATCATACGCGACAAACGAGCTGAGATTCTTACAACGATAAATTAAACTTGTCGTCGTTTTTTGCTTCCTTATAGAAAAAGCTTCGTTTTCGTAAACAAAAAAAAATCCTTTAGATTTTTGTCTCGGTATACGCAGAATGGTCTAAAACATTGAATAAAATTTGTTTCACGCTTTTTAAAACAGGGAAAAAGAGTCCGGATAGATTTGTGTGTGAGCGTGAGCGTGAGCGTGAGCGTGTGCATGTGCGTGTGCGTGAGCATGATCGTGAGCGGGACTGTGAGCATGATCGTGAGCGGGACCGTGAGCGTGACCGTGTGCGTGAGCGCGAGCGTGAGCGTGAGCGTGAGCGTGAGCGTGAGCGTGAGCGTGAGAGTGAGCGTGAGTACGCGTGTGTGGCTTGCAACATTTAAACAGCTGTATCTCAAGAACGGCTCTGAGAATCGAGCTGAAATTTCATAAATACGTAGAGCAGTAACGCCCCTTTTTAAAAATAAATTTACGAAAAAATTTAACAATTGTTGTACCTTCAAATAGACTTTTAATTTTTCGAAAAATGTGTGTATGTCATCCAGCAGCCGCATTTTTTAGCTACTGAGCTAGAAAGTTTTTGAAAAATAAAGCAACGAAAAAACCTGCAGAGTCAAAGCATGCTAATTGCTTCCTCATTATTTTTTCCTTTTTACAAAGCTTTTTCTGTTAGGAAACCAAAATCGATCGCCATACTTCGTCATAGAGGAAGCTTTGTAAAAAGCAAAAACAATGCGGAAGCAATTTGCAAGGTTTTGCCTGCCGGGCTTTTTTTTCTAACATTTTATAACCATTCACTATTTTGATCATTCGCTATTTTGACCCTCACCCACAACGAATCCTCTGTTCCTCTTCAGATCCGCTAAAAGCACAAATAATTCTTTAATTGACAGCATAAATGGTGGCCTACCAGTCATACAAAGTCGTATTCTTCTTCATCCAAACACCAGCATATTCTAGTGAGCCGATAAATGATGGATATAGGGCATTGAAGGTGAATGCGCTTGGGATGGCACGGATTTTGCTTTCCCGTTTCTTCAGGGTTCCTGGTACGAACACTCTGTGCATTCGAAATTCCCAAAGGAGTCCTCTTCGAGAGCTCTCACGTTTTCGCCGTTGGATCGTTCCAAATATAGACGACGTGATGCGGTCTCGATATCTAATCTGGCCGGAAGCGCGATGATCCTTGAAGTTTCCACATCCCACTTCACAGAAGGCGGTTGCGGCGAAGATGGACGATCGACAGAATCGAGAAAGGAATCTGACGAGGCTTTGAATCAAGCTGCTTTGAATGGCATCGTTCCGTCGAACCATTATCTTTTTCCCTTCAGCCCTGTTCCCTTCAGTCGTCTGTTTTTTATCCTTCCTTTCAGCTTTTTTCTCCAACGCTCTCTGTGTCGCATTTTAGCCTTCAATGAAGTTGTATGCTTGAAAATCTTCGGAATAAATTATACGACGAAGATCGTTATAAACGAAGCCAGTATTGTGACGAATGGAACTGAAGAAGATCCTCTCATCCTGTTCTTTCATCCTCTTTCGTCGGATGTGGAAATCTTTATAATTCCAAAGGTGCCGGATAAACTGAAGTGAATTGGAAAGCGTTTCTTTAGCAGACAGAAAGGATAATGCATATCGCACTTGGGACCAAACGATCCGCTTCCGAGTGAATTTGCATCAAACGACGCTCTTTGATTATTATTCATCCGTTATCCCTTCTCTGGGCTATAGGAAAAGAGTAATGATGTTTTTATGGCCTTTGCACCTCTGGTAAATAAGTGTCAAAGGTCATAGGAGCTTTGACTCCTTCGCGTTCCGTGGTAGCACTGAATAAGAAGAGCCCAATGGACGTATTCGTGGTGCCATGACCTGGGCGAAAACTTACTCGGGGCTACATATTGGGACCTTATGATATTCCCTCGCTAACTACGGGGCCCGTCTTGGAAATCAAACTACAGCCTGTACTGGCCGGTCACACTTTAAAGTTTTGGGTCTGCATAGGACGAAATGTGTGGGGTCAGTAAGGAATCCATGACTATTCATGAAGTGTCGCATCGGCGAATGACGGCTTGTGATTTTGTTGTTTTTTCCATTGAAAATTATTTATTCATTCATTTAACGTTTCGCCCTGATCAGGGCCTCCTCAGAACTGATTTTATACAGTTGTTATGTCAATGTTGGTCTTCTTCAAATTTTCTTTTGGAATTGTGATCTCTGGAATCAATGGTGACCAGGCTCTCCGGTCTTCGAGGTTACGTCTGTTTTTTTTTGGCAATGTCATTGTGGTGAAATACATCTTGAATGGTTACGTTTTATAACTCCATTGGATTGTTAAATGTAAAAACTTTAAAACCGGAGAGTCCGGTCAGCGTGAGGTCGTGTTATAACTGTTATGGCTTGTCTTGTCGACGCTTGGTTGGGCCAAGGAGGAACCGAGATTGTAATTCCTATCATGGTTTCCACGAGAGGCCCCGGAAATTGTCTTGTCGACGCTTTGTTGGGCCAAGTAGGGACCCAGATCGGAATCCCTATCATAGCTTCCACGAGAGCCCCCGGAAATTGTCTTGTCGACGCTTTGTTGGGCCAAGTAGGGACCCAGATCGGAATCCCTATCATGGCTTCCACGAGAGCCCCAGGAATTATCTTGTCGACGCTTTTTTAGGCCAAGTAGGGACCCAGATCGGAATCCCTATCATGGCTTCCACGAGAGCCCCCGGAAATTGTCTTGTCGACCCTTTGTTGCCCAAAGAGGGACCAATTACATCATGAATGGTTACGTTTTATAACTCCATTCAATTGTTAAATGTAAAAACTTTAAGACCGGAGAGTCCGGTCAGCGTGAGATCGTGTCATAACAGTTGACTTGTCTTGTCGGCGCTTTGTTGAGCCAGGTAGGGACCAACATTGGAATCCCTATCATGGCTTCCACGAGAGGCCCCGGAAATTGTCTTGTCGACGCTTTGTTGGGCCAAGTAGGGACCCAGATCGGAATCCCTATCATGGCTTCCACGAGAGCCCCCGGAAATTGTCTTGTCGACGCTTTGTTGGGCCAAGTAGGGACCCAGATCGGAATCCCTATCATGGCTTCCACGAGAGCCCCAGGAATTATCTTGTCGACGCTTCTCTGGGCCAAGTAGGGACCCAGATCGGAATCCCTATCGTGGCTTCCACGAGAGCCCCCGAGACTTGTCTTGTCGACGCTTTGTTGCCCAAGGAGGGACCAAGATTGGAATCCCTATCATAGCTTCCACTAGAGTCCCCGAAAATTGTCTTGTCGACGCTTTGTTGGGCCAAGTAGGGACCCAGATCGGAATCCCTACCATGGCTTCCACGAGAGTACCCGGAAATTAGGTTATGGACATTCTTATTAAGCCAAATGGGACCCAAGACAGGATTCCCATCAGTGGCTTCCACGGATGAGCCTATAATGGGCCTGTACTTAGTCGCGGACGCCCAGACCAATTTCTGCACGGGGAGTAACAACGCTGGCATGATTTTTGCTAAATAAATCCTTCGTTGGATGGTATTTTGGTAGTAACGGAAAATTTTTTTTTTGGTTATCGTTATCGTCCCTGAAAAAAAACTACGGACCGGTATATGTTACGGATGCGGCACAGATTTCGCCACCGATGTCGTCGCAGAATTGCGCAGTAACGAGACTACTATTCGAGGTAAAAGAGTTTTCGTCGGCTCGTGGTGCGTTTATCCAGGCTTAAGGCTCCTTCCAATGGGGACTCTGGGAATATCCACTGATATCCAAGTCCCATCTGGGTCATACGAACAGCCAAAGCTACGCGATAAGACGTTATTCCAATCTGGAACAGGATTTTCTCGTCGGCAGCAGCTTGCGGTGGGAACAGGACCTGCACACTACTGGAATGGCTCTTGACGGGTGTCCCCGTTCACCGTTCACTTGCTCGTTCGAAGAACGGACAAACGACCCGATCGATTGATATAGCTGGATTACGCAAAAAAGATAACCCACCCGATACAACGTTTTCTCATTATCGATAGGATTGAATGATGGCGCAGACAGAATATGATGCAACCTCCGATGAAAGAGAGACGTCTACACAGCCTAATTATGGCAGCTACAAAGTACCCTTCACATTTTGACTTTTTACTACATGACATGATGGAAAATATCATATTTACGATTCGGAATAAAATATGAAGCTTTTTCTCTGGGTGTGGAATTATTTATTATCATTTTTACTAACCAGGATATTAGAATTCTGGGCATTTGAAAAACAAATTTTTTTGTTTTAAGGGGAAAAATATTTATTTGATTTTAGCTATGAGCGTTACTCATTACAAACAATTAATTTAGTTATTATTTTGAATGAAGCATGAAAAAGATAACACTAAATTACAACTTCTATGTGGAGACTTTTTTTTGAGAAATAACCTCAAGTTTCCAAGATATGTTCAGTTCAATGAATATTGGATAAATCGATCTGAAATAATGCACAGAGTGCCTTCTAGTCGTACTTTGTCATGATCAATTATGGAGCAGACCTGAGATGGTAAAAAAAAGTGGCTGAATTGATAGAGGTTTCCTGAACGAAACAAAAACACCACGAACTTGATAACTTGCCACGTACGCAGCTAAATCGATACCAATTAGTTATAAGTCCTCGGGTCAGATAAAACCGCTCAAGTAGTACCGTTTACTCTAACCCAGAAGAAACTTCGGCATCAAATTCCATGACTGCTGAGCAAAACATGATAGATCGGGGTTCAAGTATACCTACTTTATTCGCCGGGAAGCTACAATGCTAACCTACAATACTTGGTAATTATCGCAGCTAAAAAAGAATATCCGTAATAAAATTCCTTCCTCATTCGGTAATAAATCAGTGTTGACAGAAGGAGGAAATTATTTTTTACGTCCTATTCGAAAGCAACACAAAACTACCACATTTACACAATTACAATCCTAAAAAAAAAACCCGCAAGAATAACCCCCGAATCAACGAAGATATCAAGAGGTTATGTGTGTGCAATCACACAAAAAATAAGCATGATCGTGTAGGGGGGGCTGCCCCCTCCCTCACTGGGGCTTTGCCCCCGAACCCCACTGGGGCGTCGCCCCTGAACCCCGTCGAGCCTCCACAGCATTTTGGGAAATGTTCAAATTCACCCTAAAACATCATTACACAAATTGCGCCGTTGCGCAGGCATAACAAAATGGTAGATTTTACCACAGATGGAAAAACAATGCAATATGCCATTCGAGAGGAGTGCAAAATGTACTATTTTAATGAAAACAAAGCTTCTCTAATGGCCCAATCCTTTTGGAGTTTTTTTCCCGGGCGTTTTTTCCGAAATTTTTTTTCCAGGGCTTCTGTTTCGGGAGTTTTATTTCCAGGGTTCGTTTTCCGCCTACCGAAAAAAAACACGGCATTTTTTTTAAATATGGTTCACGCTAACCCAGAAATTCATTTGTAATTTACAAATGAGTTCCTACAAACGAAAATATCAGGATGTTGTGTGAATGCAATTACACAAAAAATAAGCATATTCGGGCAGTGGGGGAGCTGCCCCTCCCCCCTCCTCCACTGGGGCACCGCCTCTGAACCCGCTAAGCCTCAGCAGCATTTTGGAAAATGTCGAAATTCACACTAAAGCATCATTACACAAATTGCGCTATTGCGCTGTTGCAGGCATAACATAATATGGTCAATTTTACCGCAGACGAAAAAACAATGTAATGTGCCATTCGAGAGAAGTGCATAATGTACTATTTTAATCAAAACAAAGCTTCTCTACCGGCCTAATCCTAATATCCTTGTCGATTCTAGGTTTTTATCCCGGGCGTTTTTTCCGAATGTTTATTTTTCAGGGGTTCTTTTTTTAGGGTTTCATTTCCAAGGTCCTTTTTCCGCCTACCGAAAAAAAACACGGCGATTTTTTAAATATTGGGTAAAAAAATCTGATAAAATTATTTCGACATCACCAATTATGGAGCAGACCTTAGATGGTCGAAAAAAAGTAGCTGAATTGTTGGAAGTTTCCCAAACGAAACAAAAAACTAACGCATTTAATACTTCGGCACGTACGCACCTAATTCGATACCGATTAGTTACAAGTTCTCGGGTCAGATAAAACCGCTGAAGTCTAACCCAGAAGAAACTTCGGTATCGAATTCCATGACTGCTGAGCAGAACATGAGAGATCGGGGTTCAAGAGTACCTACTTTATTCGCCAGGGAGCTATACTGCTAACCTGGAGAGCTCGCTCGCTGCAAACTATGAGGATCCGCTTTGCAATGGGGCGAGAGCAAGGTAGAATTTTATCGACATTTCACGAACCCCCGAGAAAGCCAACCCTCTTCAATTCACTTCTCTTTCTTCTCCACTGCTTTTCTTCGTGACGTATACAAGCCTGAAGTATTCAAACTGTACCGCTATACATATATCCTAAGGGATCGAAGATGAATAGTAGAGCTTGGCGATTGGGCCAAGGCTTCACGCAAAGGTACCTCGAATGTTTTCTGATTGAATTCTTCAAATCATCCTGTTAACGTCTTTGATAGGTAATGTATTTCAAATCGGATTTAATATTTTCTCATCAAAATGCAAATAACGTTTGCTTTAATGACTTTTCAATCACAGAGACGTACAGAAAAAAAACCGATTTATCGTCCTAATCAATTCTAGCAATCAACATTTGACCCTGAAGATCATGATGTAGCAAATGATATAAAGCTATTACTGTGTTAGCAAAAAATTTACTGATCTTGTAAAAAAAAATTATTTGTAGATGGCAATTTATCTTAGCGTCAATCAAATGGTACTAATTAACGAAAAGTTAACCTCTAAATCTGCACTTCGGTTCAGCTCTTCAGACGAATTTTATGGCGACTCCCTGAATTCAATTTTGGCGCAAAATATTTTTTAGAATGTTTTGACTGGATGAAGATACTTTGCCTGTTGATATTATGGAATCAAGATCTTTTGGATATAGGGTTTTTTTTTCAGAGATGATTTGGTGCAGGATATTATTTTTTTTTTTTAAGATATTCTGACGACAGATATTATGTCTGAGATATAACGACGAGTCATCTTTTATCGTCAGCTGTTCTATAGCCCCAGCTGATCATTTTTAAAAATACCACCTGCTATCTCGAAAATGACCCTGAAGAAGCCACTTTAAGGTACAGCAAAAGCAGCCGTGGCTCAGTATTTAGTTATTTCGAGTTAAGAGGCACTAACGGACCAAGAAAAGGTGTGGCGATCGTAATATTGGACCAGAAGCAGCGTCAGGACCTTGTACACCAGCAGTCGTATTTATACAGGTCATTCTATCTCAAACAACGCTTTCGACTTACAAAGTCTCATTATTTGTAACACTACTATGAACAAAGTTAAGACTTGCAAATTGTTTCCTCATGATTTTTTTTTTTTTTTTTTTACAAAGTGCCCTCTATGTGAAAGTATGTTAATCTATTTTGGGGAGATTTGTAAAAAAAAACCAAAAATAATGAGGAAGCTATTTGCAAAATTCAATTCTGCAGCTTTCTTTTTTACCAAAATTAGATTCCAAAAAAAATTTAAATCGCATAACAAATTATGACGAAACTGTGTATCTATTGTTGCTGAATATTACTGATTACACGTATAAAATTTAAATCTGCTATTTTATATGTTTTGCTAAAATTAATGCTGTAAAATCATTTATTCTTAAAATTCAAATTCTGAGCAATTTGGACCACATTGCAGATTATGACGCAACTATGTGCTAATCATTGCTAAATGGTACCGATTTCGTGTATCGAATTTGATCTCGTTATCTCATGTTTCGCCGAAGTTAGGACAAAATAAGGTTATTTTGAAATTTTCACAACTCCATAAAATCCTAATCTCCTTTCCGATTTCGGTCAAATTCAATACCACACAAAATTATTTAGCGAAATATCGCCATTTTTACGAAAGCTAGAGCGCGCACGTGCTTTTTTAAACAAATTCAAAAAGCTATAAAATAAAAATTCCTGCATCCATTTTTAAAAAAAAATTGCATCAGTCAAAGATGGACTGCTGCTTCACGTGTCTGTCAAATTTTAGCTCAATCGGTTGAACGGTTCTCGAGTTACAAGTGATTAAAATTTCGAAGCCCTGCATACACACAGACATACGGACGGACATTTCTAAACCACTTTTCTTGACGTTTTGGACCATTCTGAGTGTTCTGACATGAAAGTCTCAATTTTTTTTCCACAAAAACGAAGCTTCCTTTATGAGGAATCAAAATTGTCCAATAAACAATGGCGAAAACAAGTTGTCAAAAAAAAAATTTAACTCTTGATAAAATCCTGTTAGTCAATCTTGGCGCTATATGAAGCCAAACGAAAGAGTGGATATAAATTCAAAAGTGATTCGAGCAGCTGCGAGCGATCAAAGACGAACGGCACTTCGCACGTGAAACTTTAAATGTGTTTTCCTCGAAACGGTGTTTTTCAAAACGGTGTTTCACCCTCAAAGAAAAAGTTCTCAAACTATCCGTCTTAAATTTCGGCACAACATTCTTCGTGCCATTCTTCCCACTATTCTCCATGCCATTTTTTATCGTGCTATCGAACCCTTTTTTTCAAATCTTAATACTTTTTCAAACAAAAGACTGTCGTAAAAAATGACAAATTTGGATAATTTTTTTTTTTTCAAGCCGCCATTTTCTCAAATTCGATTCTAAAAATTCTCCATAACGAGATACTGGCCTTCACAATGACTAATAATTTTTTTACAAATTTTATTTTGGGACACATGTGATAACACATTTTTTTCCAAAATACTTTTGTGCGTAAAAAAAAAATAAAACAAATAAAAATAGACGTTCAGAAATTTATTTACCATTCTCCATAAGAGCTTTAATTTGACATAAACAAATCACGCTGATTAGGTTATTTCAAACATCATTTCAAAAAAGTTCGAAAATCAGCCATTTTTCCCGCCATTTTGAGGGATCAGTGCGGGCATATGACGATTTTTCACAAGCGGACTTCTATCGTGGGATGTCCTGTATGTTGGGTAGCGTAGCACAGCAGTGTCATGTACTAGTCGGGGAAACAACCACCTGCCTTTTCCGTGTTTGGTGGTGTGACAGGTGCATCAGAGAATTCCACTTTGCCTGCTGACCGCCCGTCGAGTAAGCGCCCCACGCTGTGGTGAGGCACGTGCTCTTGTGGCCTTACCCGTGAAACGCCGGTCTTTGAGTCTCCGAATAGAAGCGAAGAAGAAAAAAAACTAGAGTGAAACATTGTGCAGTTGTGACTGGCGCCGCAGTGCTGCACCTCGTGGCATTGCGTCTCTACTTACGGCTACAGTGCACTCTCACGTATTTGACGGCATCAATCTTGAAATTGACCACTCTCTCGGTTTGATCTACTAAGATAACTTAGTTGGTGTAACCAATAACTTTGTTGGTTAACCAATAATTGTGTTGTTTAACCGATAATTGTGTTGTTTAACCGATAACTTTGTTGGTTACGCAATAACTTTGTTGGTTAACCAATAACTTTGTTGATTAACCAATAACTATGTTGATTAACCAATAACTTTGTTGGTTAACCAATAACTATGTTGGTCAACCAATAAGTTTGTTGGTCATTCAAATAACTTGTTTGGTCAACGAATAACTTGGTTGGTTAACGAATAACTTGGTTGGTCGACGAATAATTGTTTGGTCAACGAATAACTTGGTTGGTCGAAAAATAACTTGGTTGGTCCACGAATAACTTGGTTGGTCAACGAATAACTTGGTTAGTCAACCAATAACGTTGTTGGTCAACCAATAAATTGGTTGGTCAACCACCAAATTGGTTGGTCAACCAATAAATTGGTTGGGCAACCAATAAATTGGTTGGTCAACCAATAACTTCGTTGGTCAATCAATAACTTCGTTAGTTAACCAATTCTTTTTTCACGTATGTAAGCATTCATACTTTAAGTTAGAAATTATCGATTAATAATAATTAATTATGACAATAAATATCAAATTAATAGATTGATAATTGGATTGGTGCATATCCCACTTATGAAATGAGAAATTCTTTTGTCTTCGCATTCCAATTGACCTTGCGTTGCGATTTTTCTTGCCCCAGTTAAATACGTCGTAGCGGTCAAATAGGTGAGACCGAACTGTCCTGAGCTGGCGCTACGATCGGCACGACCACTGCGCAACGACGGACCAAAGGCACACTGAGAAAAGAAAGCGACGCCAGAATGAAAATAAAAAAAAAATCGCAAGTGCCAGAAGAAAAAGAATTTGAGAATAGAAGAAAAGACCTCGTGAGCGTGTGGTACCACTTCCAGCTTTTTTTTTCTTCTTTTTTTTTCTAAAGCTTTTCTCGCTACGTAGCACCCCTTCGATATTGACATTCCTTGCGGAGCAAACGTATTTTCACGAGAACGTGTGCCCCGCTACTTCTCCTGCATGCCCTCCTCAGCTGGCACTGCATTTTCTCAAGAAGCCTGGTTTCACTCGTCATTTTACTGAAATAAAACGTACCCGTTTATTTCAGACTACGTAGGAGGCTTAGACTATGCTGAAGACAAACTAACGTATCTCGGCGATGCAGTAATTGTTCGACGACCAATGACAACGTTTGAAAATTGCTTTCAGTTTTCGATATTTCGACTTTCGACGTACTATGTCATTTTTGTTACGGAAAGAAAAATGTATTCTATTCCACAACTCCGAAAAATTCAGCCAATAAAACCGCGCGTGATACGTCACTCTCCAGCAATAATAATATTCTGAAGTTGGCTTCAAGTCAAAGCCATCGACAACCAATCAAAATGTTCGATAACTCGTTGCAGTTTTCGATATTTCGACTTTCGATGTACAATGTCATTTTTGTCACGGAAAGAAAAATGTATTCTACCCCACAACTCCGAAAAATACAGCCAATAAAAATCCGCGCGATACGTAACTCTCCAGCGATTATAACAGTCTGAAGTTGTCTTCAATACAAATCCTTCGACGACCAATCAGAATGTTTGAAAACTGCTTCCAGTTTTCGATATTTCGACTTTCGATGTACAATGTCATTTTTGTCACGGAAAGCAAAATGTATTCTATCCCAAAACTCCGAAAAATACAGCCAATAAAAATGCGCGCGATACGTAACTCTCCAGCGATTATAACAGTCTGAAGTTGTCTTCAATGCAAATCCTTCGACGACCAATCAGAATGTTTAAAAACTGCTTCCACTTTTCGAGATTTCGATTTTCGATGTACAATGTCATTTTTGTCACAGAAAGAAAAATGTATTCTATCCCACAACTCCGAAAAATACAGCCAATAAAAATCCGCGCGATACGTAACTCTCCAGCGATTATAACAGTCTGAAGTTGTCTTCAATGCAAATCCTTCGACGACCAATCAGAATGTTTAAAAACTGCTTCCAGTTTTCGATATTTCGACTTTCGATATACCTGGTTTTTGTTATACCTATAAATTAATTGTACATGGAAAAACTTTGTTACAAAAAGTAAGGTTAGATATTCGAATGGAGTCAACAATCGCTGCCGAGTAATGCGATGACGTATCACAATGTAAACAATAGAAGCAACGGGGCGAATCTCTCGATGCTGGTATGACAGGAACGTTAGATCGTAGTAGCAGTAGAGAATAGTCTGAACGGTGTCCCAGTGTGCTGAACAGTCGCTAGTTTCCGTTTCCTAGCTTGCGCCGGAATCAGACAGCAATGGGAAGATCACATTGACGTCTATCCAACGTCAAATTACATCCGGCCCTTGGTCAACCTAGCTGGCAGATTCATTCGCCAAAATAACTGGCAGCCTCACAGTGCTTCCGTCTGGCGGAGTTTCTACGAACAGTATAGTCATTAAGGGATGACCTCAAATTGGGTTTACCTTATCAACTATAATACGTGATGGACTTATATGCGACATGGGCGGCTATTTTCCGTTGACAGTGAATATTTTACCATTACCCAAGAAATTAAACAAAAGCATATCAATATTTATCACATAAATTGCTGAAACTAACAAATAAATTTAATCGTTAATTATTATAACGTGTATTCTATTAATTATTAATTATGATCACTCTCTAAAATGCGAACTACTTTTCCGATTTCGTTCAAATTCAATACTAAAAAACATTAAGAGTACCCAAATTTTTACGAAGGTTAGAGCGATCACGCCTTTTTTCGAAAAATTTAAAATCATGACAAAAATATAAAATACATAACGTAACATTGAAACTCACGGAATTTGTTCTATATAATTTACTATCGTATTCCGCCATTCAGTTTCACAAAGGTTAAACATTTCTCCGATACGCCCATATTTTTTAATTATTACAAACCATAAAAAAAAAATTTTTGGTGGCAATTTTATTATATACGACCTATGAATTTTTTTTTTCGGCGTACGGAATGTCCCGTATAATTAGAGCAAGCGAATTTTCTACATTTCTGTTGCATTTAATCGCCGAGCGTATGAGAAAACGTTTTAGCGTTCTCCTTGAAGAGACCTCAAGGCTTAAAAATTTCAGAAACTTGGAAGAATTTAAGAATGTGAACAATAGTCGCTAGGCTTAACCATTACCGCGTGAAACAATGGACGAAGTAGGTGTTCAGTCGTGAGAAGGGTCGTTCTTGAGACACTTGTCGCATACATGTACGACTCAGATCCGAGCTCCCCCTATTTTCCCATTTTTCTGTTTCTTCCTCAATGGCTCTCCTGAATGGTTGCCGCGCACATTTTTCAGCGTCCCCTTCAAACTCAATCTCCCGTCAAACTCGAAACGACGCGGCCGTTAACCAGTAAGTAGGTCGAAGCGAGCCAAGGATTGGGAGTAAAAGGGAGGACGAAGCCAATGTCGGAGGGTTGGTTAAACCTAATTGGGTATTCTTAAGCTCTCCGAAATGGCTATCCATCCCCTTTCCTCGCGTCTTTCTTCATCATGGATTACACTAACTTTCGAAAAATTCTACAATAACAAAAAAGTAACACACAAACACATAATTTCATGCATCGGCGTTACGAAATATCACGAGACTGCCAATGGACACAGAAGACGTAACAAGGGAACGTCCAAAAGACGTCATGATCATCGAAATGTGCCTCAAGGGGACCAAATTGACTAAAAAAAGTCATAAGACTTTCTTTTTTTTTGATAGGGTTAATCGAGCAGTGAATAGAGGGTTAAGCAGGAGAAAAATTCCAGTGAATGGACGCTTTTAATGCACGTGCTACTATGGGCAGTGTTCATTCACTGGACCGTGTTAATTCACTAGGTCGTTCATTAAGAACATTACGTTATAGTTCTACTTTCATAGATAACGGTGGATTTATTTAAATCAACAAATCAAAGAGCCAGCGGCATTTCCTCCACCTCAGAATTTTAATACCTATTTTCCTCTGAACTAATCGGTTGCTGAAGCTCAAATTTTGAGAGAACGTGATTAAGTATGGCAGAAATGTACCACCGTATGGGTTTTTTGAAACTCAAAGCCGTTTGTTCGGGAGAGCCGAAAAACAAAAAAAAAGTGAGGTTAGGTACGAGAAAGACAGCGCCCTCGGTGTTCAACATTGGGCGATGAAATTGTCTGTCCCATTATTATATGCTCAGTAAGTGAATGTTTCTTTACGGGCAATGAAATGTTCTTTCGGAAATTTGAGTGCACTATTTTGTTGAAATCAATGAAAACAAAATCAACTTAATCTTTTCGTTGGGGTCAATGTTTTTTCTTGGTGCAGTGTTAATTTCAACGTCATTATTATATATAAAAAAAATTTTAACCTATAATTAAAAATATATATACACAAACAAAAAGGTTTTTCAAAATTATTGCACTCAAAGTCAAAGCAAATAATGATGTAAAGATGGTTTTTTTTCTGAACGACAAGTATCTGTCCGAATTTTGGCATGCGTTACATAGGACGAGTAACGAATAGTCCTCGTAATCCAGAGACCAATCCCTCTGGGTTTTCCCATCCCTTGGATCCATCGGCCCGTGGATGGAAGAGCTTATAATGAGTTTTGTTAATTACGAACAGAGGATAAAAGGTTGGAGGTTGGTTGAGTCGAGAATTCCCGAGGGCGACAGAAAATCAACAGAGTCACGAGACTGACAATTTCGCGAACTCTCTCTTGCTCTCTCTTCAAGGTTCAAGCGAGCGGAAAAATGGATGTAGTGTCTAATGATGTCGGTGTTATTTAAGGGTAGTTCAAGAATGATGAACTTCTGCATTTGATACACTGCTGTACAGTTCGCAGGGAGAAAATAGTATATTACGACACGAGTGCGATGAAACTCTTTCTGACCCTTGTGAATTTTTTATTGCCAGCTTTTTTTGCTAAAGGAACTACGTGCACGTCACAGGTTAGACACGCCACTAGCAACTTAAAAAAAATACCGATCTTCTTGATACGAAGTTTATCGATTTTCGTATTTCTTAATCAAACTTTTCGGTTGTCAGTTTTTGTTCTTCTTTAAAAAAACCACATGAACAAAACGTTGAAAGTTCACGTTTGACAGACACGTCAGTAACAACTTTGAAAAATACCGATTTTCTTGATACCAAGTTAATCGAGCTTGAAAATGTTTTAATCAAACTTTTCGGTTATTAGATTTTATTGCTTCGGGAAACCACATAAACGAACGCTCGAAACGTCACGTTTTACAGTCAGTAGCAACTGTAAAAAAATACCGATCTCCTCAATAAGAAGTCAATCGGGCTCGAAATTTTTTAATCAAACTTTTCGATTGATAGTTTTTGTTCTTCTTAAAAAAACCACATGAACAAAAGGTTGAAACTCCACGTTTCACAGATACGTCAGTAAAAACTTTGCAAAAATACCGATCTTCCCAATACGAAGTTAATCAGGCTCAAATTTTTTTAATCCAACTTTTCGGTTGTCATTTTTTGTTCTTCATAAAAAAACCACATGAACGAAAGGTTGAAACTTCACGTTTCACATACACGTCAATAACAACTTTGAAAAATACCGATTTTCTTGATACCAAGTTAATCGAGCTTGAAAATGTTTTAATCAAACTTTTCGGTCATGAGATCTTATTTCTTTGAAAAACCACATAAACGAACGCTCGAAACGTCACGTTTTACAGTCAGTAGCAACTGTAAAAAAATACCGATCTCCTCAATAAGGAATCAATCGGGCTCGAAATTTTTTAATCCAACTTTTCGGTTGTCAGTTTTTGTTCTTCATAAAAAAACCACATGAACAAAAGGTTGAAACTCCACGTTTTACAGACACGTCAATAACAACTTTGAAAAATACCGATTTTCCTGATACCAAGTTAATCGAGCTTGAAAATGTTTTAATCAAATTTTTCGGTTATCAGATTTTATTTCTTTTAAAAACCACATAAACGAACGCTCGAAACGTCACATTTTACAGTCAGTAGCAACTATAAAAAAATACCGATCTCCTCAATAAGAAATCAATCGGGCTCGAAATTTTTTAATCAAACTTTTCGGTTGTCATTTTTTGTTCTTCATAAAAAAACCACATGAACCATAGGTTGAAACTTATGAGCCGGTGGAGAAATTAATAAACGGGAGAGAATTCAATGAGATCTATGAAAGAAAGGATCGGCATCCCGATGAAGCTTGCGTTTCAAAGAATCGCAAATTTCAAGCCGGACGGAGAAAAGCGGAATGGCCGAACCGATCCGGTCAGTCGTAATACGGATGGACGCACACGGACGGACCGTCGGAGGTAACGAGAGCGACAGTGGAAACGAGGCCACATGAGAATCACTCTGAAAATCCAGCGGAGCTAACCGCAGCTCTCTGTGATGCTCTTCCAATTCGACTTTAATTTACTTTAGAACTGCGCACCGCCCGTCGCGCTCATTCGTATGCCAACTTTGTCATCCTGGAGATTCATATTCCCGTTCATATGACCTCACATGACGTCACTAATCAAAATACGTTGTTTATAACAGGTTTATAAAACATAAATGTGTTATTTTGTTCCTACCTTTTTTTATTTCAACCACGAGGCTTATTTTATTAAAATGTTTTTCATTGATTTTTTTTGTCATTTTTTTACAGGTTGTGAAGCCTGAAAAATGACTGAATGATTGTTCATGAAAAAGGACTTTTGACGTCGCTAATATATTATAGAGACCATGTAATAACAATTATTGCTTCCTCATAGAGAAAGCTTCGATTTTTAAAAAAATTCGGATTTTTCATGTGAAAATACTCAGAAAAATGTCAACATTTTTAAAAAAATCGAAATCTTAAGAACCACGACGAAAAATTATGTGAAATTGACAAAATATCCATCATTAATCGAATTTGATTTAAACAACTTAAGATCATATTTTAAGGACTGTTCTTCATTTTGCGAGTGCAACAAAATTTTTTTTTAGTCGTACATAATAATTATTTGAACCCATAGACTCGTACGTTTTTGTTGAAGCATACAAAATTGTGTTGATTTCTCTTTCAGAATTTTTTTTATCAGTCTACTCTTATACACTGTGAAAAAAATTTACGCGAAATTCAATGTACGAAATTTATTACACAAGTGCAATATCAAATATAGTTCTGGCATATTAATTTTAATAATTATCTTTGATTTAACTTAAAAAATACTTTAACCTTTTTAATTTGCTTCAATTTCATTTTAATTTCATTGAAATTATATCGCAATCGTACATAAAATTCAATAGCCAAGTTTATGCAAAAAAAACTTCGAGTCTTTTCTGACAGTTTGAATAGAAAGTTAAAAAAAAACCATGACTGAGATTTGGCTCTAATTGATAATTGCATAACTACTTTATGAACTGGCAATTTTCCCTTCCATCTAAAACCGACAAGAGCGTAGAATGGCAATTCAAGAATGATTGACGTTATGCCTATCAAAGTGAAGAAAATCACGTTGCTTCGGAAAAAATTTTACAAGAACTCTTTTTCGCTTAGGCTTATCTCGATACTTCCGCTCAGCATCGTGAAAGAATAACGACGTAGTTACAACTCTGCAAGGCTCGTTTGGTACATTGGAAATTATCTCTCTATATTAAAGTCATCATCATTTCTGGTTCACCTATAAGGGTCTATACTATAAGGTTTATATATATTACACTGCTAGTAGTCATTCCACTTTTATGACAATCATAATTTTATATAAACCTTGAGATAAGGTTCTCGCTTGGTGCGTTTGAGAACGATTGTGCGCAGAATTCACTACGCAGATGACTTCTTGTCATAAGCTTCGTTGATGTGAAAAGCTTATGGAATTTTAAAGCTACAATCTTAAGACTTAACCCACTAAACATTAAAAGCCATTCAATTGGCTGCGTCGGGTTGAGCGGCTTGACCTCTTTCTGCTAACTATTTTAGCGACATCTATTGTTAAATTGCTTGGGTGGCATTGAGAAAAAGTTCGATTACAGACCTTCCATAAAATATCACGTCAACCGGCTTATTATAACAATGTTGTATAAAATTCTATAAAGTTGAATAAAATTTAAAATTCCCATTGGCTCATACGGGGCATTCGACGCCAACTCGACCACGTCCTTATTTTAGCTCTTGCATTTTTTCCATGATTAACCATATGGGCATATCTCACGAGTCGAAGGCGAGTGTTGAAATCAAACGAGTTGAAAAAAGTTTCTCGCACGAGTTTGGTATACAATTTTATTTCACGGGTGCGAGAAGTGCGATTTCTCGCACGAGTTTCGCATACAATTTTATTCCACGCGTGCGAGAAGTGCGATTTCTCGCACGAGTTTCGTATACAATTTTATTTCATGGATGCGAGAAGTGCAATTTCTCGCACGAGTTTCGTATACAATTTTATTCCACGGGTGCGAAAAGTGCGATTTCTCGCACGAGTTTCGTATACAATTTTATTTCACGGATGCGAGAAGTGCAATTTCTCGCACGAGTTTAGTATATAATTTTATTCCACGGGTGCGAGAAGTGCAATTTCTCGCACGAGTTTAGTATATAATTTAATTTCACGGGTGCGAGAAAAGCAAAGCGTGTGAGAAGTAAGCACGGCGTTGCATAAAGTTTTAAAAAGTTTAGGTCTTAATAAATAAGCCATTAGAAGGTATAGTCTTATTTCTTTCAATGGGTAATTATTATTATACAATATCACTCGAATCTTACACAGAAAATGAAATATGGGAAATCCGGAAAATCTCCGATGAAAAATAGTACTTTCGATTTTTTTGATCGAATTCAGAAGGTCGTTTAAACATAAAGTTGAAATTTTCATTTGAATCTCATCATTCCCTTTGGGAATCATGAGAAATAAATCTCAAATTTGATCTTTCTCTTCACTTCAGTATAGTAAATCGAATCATAAAAAAAAGCACCAAAAAATTTGAAGGCCAGATTTTTGTTCGGTGTTTGGTGGAATTACCCACACGTATATATATATATATATATATTTCACATCATTGAATACTTCATGTGATTGCAATGTGAGCATAAAAAAGAAGGTGGTCGAGTTCACGGAGAAGGCTTCATAAATGCCCAAAACCTTCAGGCCTTCAACCAAAGGCCTTCAGAGCCCAAAACCCCTTAACGATATTTTTTTGTCCAGTATCGATTTGGTAGACATACGGAGGCGAAGCCATTATATTTTTTACGAACCAGACGGTCAGGAATCCAGCTACCGTAACGGGAAAGAAATTGGGATAAGGACCAAATAAAGCTCCTATAAGCTTAGCTCGCTCTACAGGAGAATACACTATCAAGCTGAGATTCTATTCTTTGATCTATTTGTCTCTCAAGTGTCCCTCATGCTGCGTACTCTCGATTCTTGAACGCTCTCAAATTTCCTCCGGCTTAAGTACAGTGCATGTTTTGTAATCATCACTTTTCTCTACAGATAACTACAGAAATATAAGAATGAAATATAATCTCACATTTCTTGAAGAAATGTAAGACCTTGTCTTATATTTCTGTATTTTCTTCACGTTTTATTCAATCGACACATTCTACTTTCCCGTCTTCGATTTAAAAGTTATTGAAAATAATGGTAAAAAAAAATCTGAAAAAATGTCTCTAAATGCCTTTTATCACTCACTCAAAATTCCATGGCCAATTTGAAAAGTTTGGGAATTCTTGTAATTTTTGAAATTTTTGAAACTTTTGAAATTCTTGAAATTTTTGAAATTCTTAAAATTTTTGAAGTTCTTAAAATTTTTGAAATTCTTAAAATTTTTAAAATTTTTGAAATTCTTAAAATTTTTGAAATTTTTGAAATTCTTAAAATTTTTGAAATTTTAAAATTTTTTGAAATTTTTGAAGTCTTGAAAATCTTAGAAATCTTAGAAATTCTAAAAAATTTAAATTTAGAACATACAGACACACAAACGTTTTCGGCCACTTTCTTTTATAATAAGTATATTTATATATATTGTCTTATATATGATTTTTTCACGTGGATAAGGATCATCTTTCTGAATACTTGTAACCTGCTTTCCAAATCGCACTGTCATTTTATCAGTCACTCAAATTTTCACCGAATATATAAATTCGCTGACGTTTCTACGAGTGGTATCATGATCGTCCACCTCACGCACTCGCGAAACGTTTTCGTCCTCCCCCCACGATTTAACGGTCGATCAATGATGCGCTGACATTTATTGCTGCATCCAGTCCGGAATCGTTCGAAATCGGAATTCAGTAGCGTCGAGTGACGTGCACTGGTCTGCTTCTCATTCTCCGCGCTGCACTTGAAGCGTTTCCTCTCGGTGAAGTAACAACTGGAATCGCCATTTTTATTTTATTTTTATCGTGAATGCAAGTGCATCATGTGTTCAATGGACCACCTGGGACAAAATGCGTTCGTAGCTGCATCTGCACACGCATGCACCACTCAATCTTCCTTACCATCAGACGATCACCCGCCGATTCCGAACAATTTTATAAACGCGACGTATAACGAAGGTAGCAGATGTCATACGAATGAAATAAAATATAATAAAGATGTAGCTTGTCTGAATGTAATGTATATGGGGCATTCCATGAAATCTCGATCAAGATCTGAGGCTGACATCTTAGATCGTAATTTTTTATACACAATTTCTTGTCAAAAGACGCGTACCAAATTTTTATAAGATTCATTAAACACTTTTTGTCTAAGATTTCATTTTTTTATTCGAAAAACCACCATTTTTTGAATCTGAAAAAAATTGTGCAACATCTAATAAAATGTGACCAATTTTTTTAGCACTATACGTTTCCTAATAAAGATAATAAAATCTTGTATGATATAAAAGTAATTTTTTTTCTCTTAACTCAAGTCGGTAAAAATTGTAATTGCAAATTTCATGTGTTCAATGGACCACCTGGGACAAAATGCGTTCGTAGCTGCATCTGCACACGCATGCACCACTCAATCTTCCTTACCATCAGACGATCACCCGCCGATTTCGAACAATTTTATAAACGCGACATATAACGAGGGTAGCAGATGTCATACGAATGAAATAAAATATAATAAAGATGTAGCTTGTCTGAATGTAATGTATATGGGGCATTCCATGAAATCTCGATCAAGATCTGAGGCTGACATCTTAGATCGTAATTTTTTATACACAATTTCTTGTCAAAAGACGCGTACCAAATTTTTATAAGATTCATTAAACACTTTTTGTCTAAGATTTCATTTTTTTATTCGAAAAACCACCATTTTTTGAATCTGAAAAAAATTGTGCAACATCTAATAAAATGTGACCAATTTTTTTAGCACTATACGTTTCCTAATAAAGATAATAAAATCTTGTATGATATAAAAGTAATTTTTTTTCTCTTAACTCAAGTCGGTAAAAATTGTAATTGCAAATTTCATGTGTTCAATGGACCACCTGGGACAAAATGCGTTCGTAGCTGCATCTGCACACGCATGCACCACTCAATCTTCCTTACCATCAGACGATCACCCGCCGATTTCGAACAATTTTATAAACGCGACATATAACGAGGGTAGCAGATGTCATACGAATGAAATAAAATATAATAAGGATGTAGCATGTCTGAAGGTAATGTATATGGGGCATTCCATGAAATCTCGATCAAGATCTAAGGATGACATCTTAGATCGTAATTTTTTATACACAATTTCTTGTCTCAAAACGCGTACCAAATTTTTCCAAGATTTTTTAAACACTTTTTGTCTGAGATTTTATTTTTTTTATTCGATAAACCACTATTTTTTTAATCTGAAAAAAATTGTGCAAGATCTAATAAAATATGACAAATTTTTTTAGCACTGTACGTTTCCTAATAAAGATAATAAAATCCTGTATGATATAAGAGTAATTTTTTTTTCTCTTAACTCAAGTCGGTAAAAATTGTAATTGCAAATTTAAAAAAACTATGACTGCTCCATTTATTCTAAGAAAAAATTAAAATAAATCGGCTCGAAGTCGTTTCGAGTCAGAAGCTGATCGAATCGGTGCGGAATGTCCCATATGTATCGTCCAAAATTGGCAAACCTAACAAATAGTTATTTAATTACAGTACGGTGGCGAGCCGAGCCGAAGAATGGCACCGTACGAGCGACCATTGGAGTACCAGGACGAATTCCTCAAGCAATTGGGTTACCAGGAAGTCTCGAGAAGAGCTCGACTCGGAGTTGACCCGGAACTTCGACATCTCATCGCCTTTCACGTTGGTGAGTAGTTCAGTTGAAAAAAAAAAAAAAATTTGCTAACTCAGTGAAGAGCTGATAGCTTTTAATTAAATAATTAATTAATTATAATTTTCTATAATTAGGTGAGAAGGGTGGGAGAAGGGGTTAAAGGGTAAAAGTTAGCTATCGTAAATAATTGTATAAACAATCTGAAAAATTTCACCTAGATGCTTTTTATTATTCTTAATAACATATTTTGGACCGAGAAAAATAACATCGATTTTTTAGCACTGTCGATTTTTTAGAAAGGCCAAAAAAAATTATATAAAAAATCTGCTACGCTTGATTGTTGAGAAACGTATTCAAATCACAACAACAAAAAATGCAGTTCAGAATATGAAAAATTGTAGGAGGAAACATTTTTTTAAAGACAAGGCCGATACATTGTTTTTATTTTTAAGTGCCACTATATTTTTTTTTTACAACGTATGGGCCACGTTTACGAAACGTTTAATGATAAACAAATGATAGGATAAATAAAAAAATTGTCTTTTTAACAGTGTCGAACGGTAAACATTTTTAATTGAATAATTAATTAATTCTGATGTTTTTTAATTAATAGAGAACGAAATAATGACACGAGAGCGGAGTAGAACTTTGCAAATTGTTTTCTCATTATTCCACGATGTTTGTAAAGCCATTTCTAGAAAATAGCGAAGTATGTTGACCATGGGTCAACATACTGGCTTCCACGTAGAGAAAGGTTGGTAATCATGGTAAAATAATGACGAAGCTATTTGTGAAGTTCTTCTTTGTAGCTCGATTATATACTTTATATGGAAGTCTATTTACTATCGAATATGTTTAATCTGAAATTGAAATTCACTATGAATTTGCGTCATTAGCGTAATTTTCAGCCTAAATTTTTGTTCATTTGATAATCGTATTAAACGCTTAATAATAAAAGTAGCGATCCTTACTTTTAAATATGTCCTTAAACGATTTTTATGCAAAGATAAACAAAAAAAAATATTAAAATTTTTTTTTTAGATAAAAAAAAAAAATTTTTCATTTAAAAAAAAAATGTTTACCTAAAAAATTTTTTTAATTATTTTACCTCGCAACAACAGACAACAAATTTTACCTCAACAGCTAAGTTATTAGCGTTTGCTAAATATTACGTTGAACAACGTCTGGACTATATTTACAAAACGATAAATAATAAACAAAACATAAGGACCAATGAACAAAAAAAGTGTCTGCTTAAAAATAACGAACGGTAGACATTTGTGCTGGCAATTTCTACATAGTCAAATCGTGGTAATTACTTTTAATTAGCTGTAGGGAAGGCAGTTAAGGTAACAGACCATAAATACAAAAATAACACAAGGTAACGCAAATAAACTCATCGCTCTGCGTGGCTGTGTTAATATTTTAACGCTTGCGAAGCTTTATTAATATTAATTTCTCTTCCATCATTCGATTAAATAATTCAACAAAATTGTAGTAGTGCGTATTAAACGTTTTAGTCGATTGAACCTCCTTAATAACAATTCACGCTGCCTTGTATAGATATATATTGTTACAAGGTTCAATATATATGGGACATTCCATACCAACTCGGCCTGAGTGTAATCTTCGACCTCTGGGATTTAATCCCTGATTTTTTATCTTATTTTTCCATCTACAAACAGTAACCACAATTCTATTAGATTTTTTATAAACAATTTATATGGGGCATTCCATCTAGTTTCGATCAGTATTTGACCTTGAACTCTCCGATTTGGGTCGTAATTTTTTTTTAGAAAAAATGGCACATTTAAGGGTTCAACTAACCCTTAAATACACCAGATTTTTTTTCCCACAGCCATTTTTTCAAAATATATTTTAAGGACATATCAAAGGCCATAATTTACAAATCTAAAAAAAAATTCTGAAAAATACTTTGTTCAAAATAAAAAGTTTCTAGCTTATAGAAAAAGTAGGCAAGATTTTTTTTCTCATGGTTTTTAAGCTTTTTTAATTGAAAAAAAATATTAAGATACAAAAAAAATTAATCTACTACATATGATTGGTCAAATGTTCGTTCGTGTGAAACGCGATTAAAATTATTTTTTTTAGTTTTTAAGCTATTTTGTTCGAATTTTTCCCAACTATGGAAATTTGAAAAAAAAAAATAATTTCAGTCATATATCGAATGCCACAATTTAAAATTCTGCAAAAATTCTTAAAAACACTACGTTGAATATAAAAATGTTCCACCTCATAATCAAAGTAGGCAAGATTTTTCTTCTCATAATTATTAAAAATTTTGTTATTAAAAAAATTATTTTTTAAATAAAAAAAGCTCAACAAACGCACGAAAAAAATTCTTGCTCAAAAAGATCAACATAAAAGATCAGGAAAAAAATCCCAGAAAGTGAGAATCAGATCCAGATCGAGTTGGTATGGAATGCCCTATATATTTACGGAGCTGAACGAAATATATATATATATATATACATATATATATACAGTAACAGGATCGCGTTGATGTAATTTATGCACTGACCCAACGCAATAGTTCCAACGATCCACAGTCGTTTATCGTTTTGTCGCGATGTTTTGGTAAAGCTACCATTTGTCACGATTTCAATTTCCCAATAGCAAAACATACTGTGCCCTGCAACATTTCGGTCTGGAAATGTTTACGCGCAGCCCATTATTTGGTATCCCAATCGAACTATAGAGGGACGCGCGTTATGCACATGACAACGTGCAATATTATTGAGTATCGAAACTCATTCTGATAATTAAAACTATTTTTTTATTCACCATTCGAACACAGCTATCGTCACGGTAATCAAGCAATTTTATCCGATGCGACTAATTGAAAAGCTCTCTTTTACACGTGTCGTAATAATGCATAATAGAGTTAAATAAATTAACAGAATCATAATAATATTTCAGTAATAATAGGATAACACACAATACGCACTATACGTTCATTCCCTTATTTGAGACGGTTTTAAATATTTTACATTCGAAAATAAAAGAGAACTGAATTTTTGAAACCTTTCTTTCGATTTAGGTATAAAAATTATATTTTGCTTTCGCATAAAGAAAGCGTTGTTTTAATTTAACAAATTTTTTAAAATTTATCTTATTTTATTTTTCTTACATTTTCACGTCAGTCTGAAACGTTGAGTAAAGTTGTTTAGAAAAAGTGTGTATTTCTCTATAATGCAGTACAATCTTAGAAATTTTTGTATGAAAATTCATAAAGATTATTGGAAGTTTTTTTTGCGAATAAGTGTATATGAAATGTAACATACACATGTTGATTACGATACAATAAAAATAATTGTAAAATTAATATATAGTATTCTAAAGACTTCATAAAAGTTGTGCTTATAATATTGTCATTAAAATTTCACAATATAGTACAAGAGTATAAAAATTGTACGATACTGGTATTTAAAAAATTAAAGTACGTATTGTCTGCTTATTATTACTATACCAATATTGTATTTGTTAAAGACGAATCATCTGAAAATTAATATATGGTACAGAATCTAAGCTTCATGTACTGGTTTATTTTTTCTGAACATTTTTTTTATATTATTTTTTTTACAGTGTACAGTGTGAAAAACTAGCTAATTATTATTTGCTATGAATTTTACAAGAATGAGTTCCAGATAATATGAAATTTTTCAGATATTGAAAAATGTCTGTCAACTTTATTTGTTAAAAAAAATGATAAACTATCCGGTTAAAACTCTACATAAAAATTGAACACAGTAATGTGACCATTTAATATTGAATTTGGCCTGTGAAATTAAATCTGAGAGGTGAAGAGACTAAAAATATCGATAAATCATTTATAAAAAAAATGTGTGTTTGAAATAGTTCAAATGACGATGAAAACTTCTCTTTACATTGTTAAATAAACGTTCGAAAAAAATTCTAATGTCGCTTACAACATGACAACAACATCAATCTACTCGCAAACTAGCGATGCATTATCCCGATTAAAACGCCAGAGTCACGATATATCGAAAGCGTAGTTATGAGTAAAATATTGACAATTTTTTTTCTGCAGTATTTCATACACAAATTCTCGGAAATTTCGCTTGGACTAATAATCGTTTTGTTCCAATGAGGATGGAGAAAGAGAAATATCGTTCATTTTCGTTTTGCTTCCTCCAATTCACGTATTTATGCTTCAATGGCTCTTTCACTCGCGTTACAACGTAATACGGATAATATTCTATACGCGATAATGCATTCTGCACACATTGATCGTTGAGCCTGTGCAAATATACGTGCGAGTCTCGCGGCATATGATCGATAGAACACGAATGTGCACGAGTTTTCTATATGGCAATTCAAGATCAAATTGTATGAACTCGAGTGAAAATAGCCCAAGCGATAAAAGCGACATATCTATTTCACTTGCAAGTAAAAAAACTATATAAAGATTGTATAAAAATGATATATACAAATCTAGAATTCGTATATAAAAGCTGTATACGAAAGTGGACGTATACATTTTCTATATGTTGTATACAATACATATGAACATTATATAAAGTGAATATATACATATATTGACTTATATATAATTTTTTTCCCGTGGGTGATAACCAAAAATTCTCACCAAATCCAGAAATTCATTAGATGTGAGGTTGGATAACCAAAAAAAAATTTTAAATGCAGTTTTAACATTCAAATAAGAAATTTCTATTATTGTTATTATAAACTAGGGAAATCGAGTTTGAATTGTATGAACTTAACAATTAGTGATATTTTTTTTATTATGATTATTCTCAATAAATTTTGTTATAATTTACGGCATTCACTGTTTTACCAGAGTTTTTTTCTTTTTGCATTCTCAGATTCTAATCTCATTAAATGTATGACTTCGATTGTACATCCGATGTCTTGAAAATGCCTTTGATTTTCTGCTCAGTTTTAGAAACATTGCCTTCAAACTATAAAATTCACAATGAGATAAAAATCGGAAAAAAAAAATAATAATCCCAAAATGTTATTAACAAATTGGTGAAAAAAAAACAATAAAAATACGATTTAATACCAGTTTAAGTACTCATTTGATACTTTTTTTAATACTTGAATCTCTGACCGAAAGTATCAACTGAGTATTAAATTCTTTTCCAAAAGTACGATTTGATACTTTTTTTGATACTTAATACCATTTCATACTTTTTTTGATACTTAATACCATTTCATATTTTTTTTGATACTTAATACCATTTAATACTTTTTTTTATACTTAATACCATTTAATACTTTTTTGATACTTAACACCATTTAATACTTTTTTTGATACTTAATACAATTTAATACTTTTTTAAATACTCAAGTCTCGATAAAAAGTATTAAACTGAGTATTAAAAAGTCCAATACGCGAGACTCTTAATACTTTTTTCATACTTTTTCAATACTTTTTTGAAACTCTTTCAATACTTTTTTTTTTGCGCGGGATATATATGATTCTACAGAATCATATATAATTTTTTTTAATCGGTCGACTCGCTGCCCTTAATTTATTATTGATCTATAAGGAAGTGGTGGAGATAAATGAATCCCCTGAGTCACGGTGCTAGTAATTGTCATAGTTTCACACCGTAGCTCATTAGTCAACTTGATGGTATATTGACAATATAATTTATACTTAACAGAGTATTCAAGTAGGCGGATGATAGATCGTAGAAAATGAGGTGGTGGATCGTTTGACGGACCTGACACGAAACCACAGGAGACAATGGACATCCTATTTCCGGTTGCGGCCCATTCCCAGATCAACGCTTGTTTCAGCGAGCGTGTCGCAATGCGTTCTCATCGGGCCAACTCACACGCTGGTGATTCTGCGGGATTAGATGGAGGAGATGATTTCGTGGCTTCAATACTATCCCCGATCGTTAATAGTAATGTCCCTCCGATATATAGCCATTGTGCATAACGAATATATATTGGGGTACAATGTACGGACGTACGTTGACGTGAAAACGATTAATGCAATCCATCCGTGAATTTCGGCCGATGTCATGTCCCTATTGTGTTTGTCGCCTAATGCCTATGGCTAATCAAACATGTACGTTGCATTTGAAAGCTACGAAATTCGAGCCAACAATTCAATTGCCAGAATAATTTTATTACTTGCTAACAAAATTACTGTGTATAGGGTTAAAAGTATTTTCGTAATTCTAGAAAAATTTAGACACTTATTGAGATGGACGTAGCGAATGATTTTAACAGATTTCCCAAGTAAAAAAATTATATATATGTCAATGTTGACGTGAAAACGATTAATGCAATCCATCCGTGAATTTCGGCCGATGTCATGTCCCTATTGTGTTTGTCGCCTAATGCCTATGGCCAATCAAACATGTACGTTGCATTTGAAAGCTACGAAATTCGAGCCAACAATTCAATTGCCAGAATAATTTTATTACCTGCTAACAAATTTACTGTGTATAGGGTTAAAAGTATTTTCGTAATTCTAGAAAAATTGAGACACTTATTGTGATGGACGTGGCGAATGAGTTTACCAGATTTCCCAAGTAAAAAAATTATATTTATGTCAATGTTGACGTGAAAACGATTAATGCACTCCATCCGTGAATTTCGGCCGATGTCATGTCCCTATTGTGTTTGTCGCCTAATGCCTATGGCCAATCAAACATGTACGTTGCATTTGAAAGCTACGAAATTCGAGCCAACAATTCAATTGCCAGAATAATTTTATTACCTGCTAACAAAATTACTGTGTATAGGGTTAAAAGTATTTTCGTAATTCTAGAAAAATAGAGACACTTATTGAGATGGACTTATTTCTATAAATAAATTTGATTTTTCTTATAGGATTCCAACATTTTTGCAAAATTTATGTTTTGTGCTATTTCATGCAAAATTTCATCTAATCAATTATTGAGATGGACGTGGCGAATGATTTTACCAGATTTAATAAGTAAAAAAATTATATATATGTCAATGTATATAGTCTGTATAAAAAAAAATTGACATATAGAATAAATATACACTGTATTTAATTTATATGAAATTTGAAGATTGCCTGCAGTTTTTTAAAACGATTTTTGTAGAAACGTCATATTAAATTGACATAAATTATATTGCTCTTTATATAATTTTCATAGAATCTTCATGTGTATTGTATACAACATATAGAAAATGTTATATGTCCACTTTCGTAGACAGCTTCTATGTAAATCTTTATATATAATTTTTATACAGTTTTCATATAATTTTTTTTTTTGGGTTAACAAAAATTTAAAGTTGGATACTCTTATTTTTTATATATACAACTGTACTTTTCAATTCATTATTCAATATAATTGGAAAGTGTCAACTTTTTTATTGTATAATTATTTCTACACAAAAATTTAGAGCAGTGCATGTTCTGAAAGTTCTATTTTTGTTTGAAGAAAATGGCTTTGTGTTAAAAATGATTAATATTAATACCCATTTATTGAAAACACATATTGCTACGTATATTACATAAAATCAATTATACGAAAAATATGGTGTTGTCATATAACTGAATATACTATCCAGTATATCACAGTCCGCGGATGAAACTTTTACGCTGACGCTTCGCGAGAATAGCGACAACTTTAAACGTCATCTCAGTTGGCACGTTTCAAGAAGTTATCCAAAAGGAGCATAATTGGATATCAAACGACCACTCGGCAGTTGCGTGGAAGTTATTGCACGTCTAAAAGTTATATTCTTCAGGACGATTATTAACTTATACGGTTATTCACTATAAGCAGCTGAATGAGTATCAGACGACCAAACGGCTGTTTACTCGTTACTCGTTTACGCTACTTTCGAATAACTTTCTGATATCAGTTAGTTAAGGGATTAGTTATATCCCTTAGCCAAATCCAGTAACATTATTTCTCAGGTGATCACGATGAACATTTTTTTTTTTTCAACTTTTCACCTCAAATAAAAATATGAAGTCAATTTTTTTTTCTTTTTTCCAATTAAAAAAACCAATTAAATTTTTTTTTAGTGTTTCGCAAATCTCAAACGTAATCTTTTTTTCAAATATTATTTCGGATGTGGGAAAAAATTCTCGAGGAGAAAAGTCAAAATCTGCGATTTTGCGATGGGGTTTGCAATAAATGTTTAAAAAAAAATTAATTTTGATTTTTGAATTTTGAAAACAAAACATTTTGACTTCATATTCTTATTTCAGATGAAAATTTGAGCGATGAGAAAAATTGGGTCAAAATAGCGAATGACCAAAATAGCAAATGACCAAAATAGCAAATGACTAAAACATTGAATTCTAAAATAATAGCCATTACAGATTCGGACTTTCGTTATAATCAAATTAGTTATTTCAGCCATTCGCTATTTTGACCCCAACTCCACATTCCATTTTCCTGAATCTCTAAATTATTATTCTATATGGCAAACAGTTAAATTATCTTCTTACACGTAAATTTTATATTATTTCCAAAAGCATGATGTCATTTTTGCCCCTGAATTTGGTAAATAAAAATTCATATCCCGCCAATAAATTGTATTAGAACAATAATAAAAAATGTACTCTTCATACTTCATGACATGTTAAATAAACCCTCTAAAAACAAATCCCATTCAATTTGTCATACTTAAAAAAAATCGCTAAAGTTATCTCTTTTTTCTGCCGCTAGAGTAGCGTCATCCATTAAAAACTAAGCATTTCGTATTTCATCATGCCCTCCAAGAGTTGTTAACTAACCTTCACGATTCATCAGCATGAAAACAGATCCCCACGCAATACCGGATGTACCTACAACAAATTCCCACCCCGTGAGTTAGTCCCGCATTTGCAACATCACCTCAAAAAAAAAGTACAAAAAAGTAGAATTTTTTTTTCTAATAACGTTTTTAAGAAATAGTAAACTAAGCCGAGAGAAGCAGTAACTAAAGTAGCGCCCGACAATGACAAAGTTTCCTAGACCGAATCGCCCCAGCTTTTTTTTATTATTTTATAAGAGTCCCTCTTCCGGTTGAGCTTGGTAGTAGTTCGCGGCGCTCTATCACCGTATCAACTTACGACTCTCCTTCTCTATATATACAGTCACAGAGGCTATCACGCTCTGCCGCCCGGCCACCATATTTAACCATAATAACCACTAACGACCGCGCCTAGGAATTTCCCCTCCGGAAGTTCCGGAGCCTCGGTCAACGGCACCGGTGCTGCCACCTCGCTCTTTCCGTCCTGCTATGCGCCACCCGAAAAGTACCCCTGGTTGCGTCGCGGATTTAGCACCATAGCGCCAAACGGCATAACGCCCCGCTAAGTCCGACCGTTAAACGCCGATTACGCCATACTCCGGTTAAGTTGCGCTCACTTCGTTAATTTCGACCAGGGTATAAACGTAGTCTCAAAGTTTCCACTCGTTACCGACAGCGCCATCTCGGCATCAACGAGCCGATCATTTTGATACCCATGACGACGTACTTCTTCTCAAACCCTTTGTCGTATTGGGTTGGCGCGTTTAAGACACCAGCGCCACTTGTGGCGTACTTCGGCAACAGTGTGCGCAAAGCGGGAATTATTTCTGGCCGTGGTTCGGACCACATCAGGCGTTCCGTAATTATCAATCCGGGCCGAATGAGGTTGCTCGGCAGTGTAACTGTTACATAATACCGTTGTTACATAACAGTTACATTGCCGAGTGGGAAATTGAAATAGAGCAGCAACGAAGTCGATTTTTGTGTTTCGATATGGCCTTGAATTGTACGAGGATTCTTTTGGGGGGAAGGAAAATAAATGTCCCGAACGATTCTGTGGTCGCGGTAGATTCACGCTTCGCACAACCCTGGAAATCTTTACCCAGGTAAAGCAACTGTGTATCTGCTCGCGCTCTGTCGAACTTTCCTTGCTAGACTATAGAATGTTGTGTAACATTCGCTGGAGCGAGAAGATCGTATGACGGCCGGGGGCGACTGAGCGTCAGCCCAGTGGACCACCGACGGATAGTTACCATCAAGTTTCTGGTGGTCTAACTTTGAAGCCAATTGGAAGGCACTCTGGCTACTCTTACGTAACAGTACACAGTACAGTTTAAAGTTTTGTAATGAGAATCGCTACGTGAAGCGTCGACGTGTACCGACTTAAGAGTCGAAACGCGGCGTTCTTGTGATTGTTCTTACCTCTTACAACTGGGGATACAAATATTTACACCGAAACTTGCGCGACGATTCGAAAAAAGTTAATAGACCGCGTGTAATGCGATTACGGTTATTTTTGGACCGTGTAACTGGGGATACGAATATTCATATTGAAAAGTGTGAATTTAGTTGGAGGGAAAGGGTGAGGGCCTTCGGTTCGTGCTGCAGACTCACCTTCGTCAGATAAAGTTTTATTGCACTCGTATCGTAATATATCATTATGCAACTCCGTGCGAGAAGAGTGATTTATCGCACGCGAAAAAATAAAACGGTTTATGCAACTTTGTGTGAAAAGTGCGATTTATCGCACGCGAAGAAATAAAATAGTTTATGCAACTCCGTGCGAGAAGTGCTCACTTCTCGCACTAGTGAAATAAAATTGTATACGAAACTCGTGCGAGAAACTGTTTCTCGCACTAGAGAAGATCCGTCAGAAAAAGTCCATATCACATCAGAAAAAGTTTCATCGGACTCGTCAGAAAACGTTTTATCGCCCTTGATCGTAAAGTACTATTTCAACACCCCACATTTTCTTCTCTTATTGCAGTAAAATTTCAAGGAATAATTACTTTGAATTGATGGAAAAATACTTATGATACCTTTGACAGTGTTGGTGGAATAAACAATAAAATCTAGGTTGTTTGTTAATTCAGTCCCCAGACTCATTGAAACTTCGTAAAATTTGTATTTACAATTCTCACGCCTTTTTATAATAAACATTACTTTTTTTTTTAAATATTCAGATCGTTTGAGGAGAGTTTCGGTGATGAGCACAATTCGATCAATGGTAATTTTCAGTAAGATGGTGATTACACGGTTATTTATAGATTAATATCTTAGAAGTATAATATTCATCGAAATGTCAGATTGACCATCACTAACAGGAAATCGGAAACCTCAACTCACGTAGTATTATAGTATTATATTCAGTTGGACACTGGTCAGCTCATCGCAAGTGCCACGGTGTTCAGTTAAATTGTCATTCCGCGGTTACGGTCTCGTGGCACGCCGAGCGTAATTACATCCCTGTGATGAATACCACGTGGCCTATGCGGGTTGCGTCAATCAGAGGGAATCCGATAACCGAGAACCGATGGCCTTATCGAATATGACATCGATACATCGAATTGATCTCTGTTGTAGTATTTTGTTCTAGTAATTTATTTATTCTATTTACAATAAACGAGACAAGCTCTTGAAACTGTAAATATTCGTAATGACGAAGTAGCCGCATAAAATAAATAAAAAAACAATAACAATAAATATTTACATTCTAAATATTGATAAATAATAAAAAATGAGAGAATATAAATATATTTCACTACCATAAATATTAAATAATACCGACATGTAAAAAAAATGTCTTGAACAAAAAAATCGGTAGACTATCGTTATTTATAACCAAACAAATTGACAAACATAATTTTTGGAAATGGTTTCCGTGAATTATAACTTCCTTATAGAAGAAACTTTGATTTTGTGAAAAAATGGATTTTCGAGATTTTCATGAGATTTTCAAACGTATGATTATGTTTTATTTCATTTCAAATTTCTAGAAAAATATCTGTTGCTTTGCTTGCGCAAATTTGTAACAATCGAGCTAAATAATTATTTACAAATTATATCTATAAATAGGTTTGGTTTTTTTATAGGATTCCAAAATTTTCGAAAAATTTATGTTTTGTGCTATTTCATGCAAAATGGCATCAATTGAAATATACCTATCAAATTTCGTGATGATCGTTAGAGCGGTTCTAATTTTATTTTGAATATTTTTATAAAACTGACCTATAACTCACGTGAAATGTCATTGAACAAGGATCCAAAGTAGGACCTTGCGAATTGAATAAAAGTAGCTTTGCTAAAAGCTAAAAATAATAAGGAAGCAATGTAAAAAGTTCTATTTTGCGTCCTTGTTTTTAATTTTATTTGGACCAATTGGTCCTCATGCAATAAATCTAATTTGAATCTAAATTTGCCTATCGTGCTATTTATTTGGTAATACCGTCTGTACCACGATATTTTAGTCATCAGTCATTATCAATTCATATCCGAAATTCCAAATCCGATGATGAATATGACTTCGATGGAATTGGAAACCTGAATACTAAATTGGAAATGAAAATGTTATACCTGCAATGGTATTGATAATATATTAATGATACCTTAATCAGCTTAGGTCATGGAGCGCAGTGATTCCATTTTTGGTCATTAATATTTTTAGTCAATTATCACTTTGTGCAATTATTGACCTTTGGCATACTTTATTGAAATACCTCTAAGGATAATCCCAATCGATTGCTTTTCCTTGATCTGTTGCCTGAAATTTAATAGAGAAATTGGGTGGGGCCAAAATAACGAATGACCAAAATACCGAATGGCTCAAATAGCGAATTTAAAAATAAGGAATGTCTAAATGTAGAATATCTATAATTATGTAATTCGCTTTTTCAGCCATTTGACTTTTCTATCATTCGCTATTTTGAATGCATTTTAATAAGATGTCAAAATAGCGATAGGCTCAAATAGCGAATTCCGTAATAATTATTCGAAATTCGCTATTTTAACCATTCACTATTTTAGTCATTCGCTATTTTGATCCCCAGCGTTAAGCAGCATTAATTGCGGCCATAACTTAGATGAATGACCGCTTGGCGGCGCACATACAATTCCTAAATACACAGAAACGGAAACCGACATTCTTATCGGAGTACGTAATATTGAATAATTAAATGAATTTCGTCGAATATACACTTTACAATACGATATCAAAAACGACACATTATAAATCCTCGAAAAAATCCGCGGAATCATATTTACCAACAAGACTGCAACGCAAGTCCTTAATTATTATGAGAAATTTACCCGATAACCGATTTTAATTTAATTAAAATTTTCGTTATGAATTATTATAAATATGTAAAATGTAATAAAATATAAAAATAAATAAATATGTAAATAAAATTAAAAAATAAATGAAGAATGAATAAAAATAAAAAATAAATGAAGAATAAATAAAATTAAAAAATAAATGAAGAATAAATAAAATTAAAAAATAAATAAAAAATAAACAAAATGTAAAAAAATTTATGAAAACTGTCATTACTTTTGGGAGATGGAAGAATAAAAAAAAATCTGGGATGGAATCTAAGAGGTCGAGTTTATATGGAATGCCCCATATACATACATGCATCTCCAGATATAGTGAGAGTACTTGTTTACACGATATATCCGGTCTACAGGTTGCAAGGTACGGGCAATGAAAATGCGAAACGTGCAGCAGTTAGTCTTGTTCCAGATGATAAACGAGCTCTTAAGTTGACCACGGTTAATTGCTTCGGATTATTACAATGACTAATGGCCGCCTGAAAGGCATCTTCCTTCTATGTTACCTCCTAAAGCATACGTGTACGAAAGATGACCATAATTATCCTCGCCTATGCCTAGACGTACTCTACTGGCATACATTTTACCTTCATGTGCACATTTGGCTTACACAGGAAGCAAGACTTCATTTCTATCGTACTCTAATATTGTATGAATAATTTCTCACCTTCAGGTCATTAAGTCATGAATTTTAGCTTATTACAATGACAATCAACATTTCTTGTAATTATTGTTTATTTATAGGTTGATATTAAATCTTCTCTTCCTGAAGTTAATTAATTCCATTCTCTCTTCTTAAGTTAATTAATAAACAAAATCATTGAAAAAAGGTTGACAGTCCCTGTTAACTTTAAAACAGTAAAAAGATATATTTTTATCTCAAAGCTGTATTTAAAATATTTTCGAGATAATTAATTTCAAATTGACAATTCTAAATAACACATAATTTACATTAAGTTACACTAGTCAATGACTTTGGGTTTTCTTAAGGAGGCAAAATAGGATAAAAAATGGAAATTCCATGTGAGATTTTTTTCATCCTATATAATGAACGATAATATAAAAAATTTCTTTGGAATAATAAGAAAATATTTTTTCTGTCTTAACAGAACCAATTTTGTGCGGTAATTTTTTTTTTAGACCATTTTGATCATTAAGACAGGAAAGTTAAAAAAAAAAAATTCTCGAAAACAAAGCTTTCTCTATGAGAAAGCAAATGACAAAAATTTTCAACCATTAATGCTATTCAACGGAAAATAAAAAAATTTAAGGAAATTGTTTTTTTTTACAATGATGAACTTCTTAATCATCGATTTAGCACTATTTAATTCAAATGGCGGATATCTTCAGAAATCAAAGACAAATTGATTTCTAGTAAACTATCCAATATCGCACTGAAAAAAAAAATATATATATATTATTCACCAATATTTATTTCTCGGAAATTTTGGAAAATAATTTTTTGAATAATCTGTCGTTGGGATTCGGATGAAAAATTTTCCCGCATAAATCTTTGAGAGCTTCTCAACGCTCCTACGTTTGTTTTGAAATTTTCTCTGTGTAGCGAGTGAAATTCAGCAATGTTATGCTTCGTTCTCTTGACAGCCCTACTCATGGAGACGAATAGCACGTGAATAATTTTCCATGAAGTGTTTCACGAGATGCTAGAGATGAGAAGGAATGATGAGTAAACATCTGGGAAAACCTCTGCTGTCATCGTTCTACATTGTTCACTCTCATCCCCAAATTTGACATATTTTAAATGCAGGTCATGGGTCAAAAAAGCAATTGCCTAAAAGAGCAAATTTCAAAATGATGAACGTCCGATTCTACAATGGTCATTATTATGATGTTTGCTATTTTCACCATTCGCCATTTCGACTGCATTTTAATAAGATTGGAATGAAAATAGCTAATGATTAAAATTGCAAATGGCTGAAATAGCGAATTTTATAATGACGGCCATTTTAAATTCGGACGTTCATTATTTCTGAGTTCACCATTTTAGCTATTCGTTATTTTGGCCATTCGGTATTTTAACCCTTACCCAAAAAAGGGATCAAAATGGTGATCAAAATTGCAAATGGCAGAAACAGCGAATTTCATAAAGTTGGCCATTTTTAATTCAGACGCTCATTATTTTTTCATTCGCTATTTTAGCCATTCCTTATTCTGGCCTTTCGCCATTTTGACTGCCACTCTTAATGCGTTATATATTTAGTCATCTATCGTGTTATTTAGTAACTCAACTAAAACATGTATATATTTTTATTAAAATTTTTTAGACATTATATGATTTAACAATAGTGAATGAATCTTTGTATTGCTTCCGGCTAAACCATAGAACAAATGGATATATTGAATGATCGAGGATTTAAATTCCCATTTAGTCGAATGTCCATGTGAACACAAATTTGCATCCGACTATTTAATTATGGAACAAATGGATATGAAGCATTCCATACATTCTATGATTGAATTAATAATTTTCTGTTCTAACGTTATATTTTTCCTTATTGTCGTTAACGTTAATCGCAATGTAAGAACTGGGAAAAAGTGAAGAAACAGTGAAGAATGTACATGTTGACACAAATTTGCATCCGACTTTGGAGGCAGTTATGATTTATTAAATATCCGTAGCTTTGCTATAAGTAGATATAATGCAGTAGACATATATATTCTGTGTGTGTTTTCAGGGCCAACAGCGCCTCAGCCGGATTTGACAGGATACAGCCGTTGCGGTTACGCCCTCGTGTTGAAGGGCTTGGTTTTTCCACAATGGAAGAGACGTTCCCTCGCTGTCATCGGATCGAGACTTTTTCTTTACCCTAGTAAGTAGTTCCATGGGTTCTTGCACTCGCGAAAACTGTAGCGTAGAGAATGACGAAGTGAAGTGAATACATATAAAGGGGATGAGAAGCAAAGTCTCTTCAGAACAACAAGCAACAGCAGTCGCGAGAAGCTGCATAAGCAAGGGAGCAAGGACAAAAGGGCGATAGTCATCTATGGTGCAAGAATATACGTACGATATAATATTTTTTATACCACAGTGTGCGTGAAAAGCCTACTTCACGCACACTTCGCTTCGCTTGCGTGCGTGAAACGGGCACTTCTCGCACTAGTGGCATGAAATTGTATACGCTACTCGTGCGAGAAACTTTTTCTGATCTCGTGTGATTACATCACTCGCCTTCAGGTCGTGCTGCAAACTCACACTCGTCGCGAAAAAGTTTCATCGCACTAGTATCGTAATGTACTATTACAACATCAAGAGTGTACCACATGATAATATGCTTAGGCTCGAAACCCAGGAAAAAAAAATCAGCTACGATAAAAGGAACCAGGAAAATAAGATATTTAGGTGTGTTTATATTGTGGCATCCCATGAAGGTATTTTTTTATTCCAGCGTGCGTCAAGACAAATATCTCCACGTGACACGCAATGTTGCTTTCCTTGACGGACTTATCACACCGGATTTTATAGGTCTATGTGCTTTACTAACTTTTATTATACAGAAATATGGATTTGCATGTTGTATTTTGTAACGTAAGAGATTATTTAAAGAATAGTAGTAAAAAATCGAATGGAATGGTGGTTTTTTCTGTTGTATTTTGTTGTGGTGATTAAAACCATGATTTTGGAAAAAACATTTTTGTTTTTCTTGTAGGACGTACAATAGAATGGTGAAAACGTTTCATTGCGGAAGCCTTCATTTTGTTCGATAAAATTCATATTTAGATCCAAATCAAATTCAAGTTCAGATTCATATCAAATTCAGATTCAAATCGAATTGAAATTAAAATTCAAATCGAATTGAAACTAAAATTCAGATTCAAATGCAAATTTGAATCCAGATTAAAAGAAAATTCGAATCCAGATTAAAATGCAAATTCGAATCCAGATTAAAATGCAAATTCGAATCCAGATTAATATGCAAATTTGAATCCACATTAAAATGCAAATTTGAATCCACATCAAAATGCAAATTTGGATCCAAATCCAAATGGAATTATAATTCAAATTTGAATCCAAATCCAAATGGAATTATAATACAAATTTGAATCCAGATTCAAATCGCATATAAATTCAGATTCCAATGGAATTATGAATCAAATTTGAATCCAGATTCAACTCGAATTTAAATTCAGATTCCAACGCAGAATAAAATCCAGTTCTCCGAATGAATTCGTTTTAAATCAGAGACATATATCGTATATTTGATATAATTGTATATTAACAAAGTAGAATAGTTTTTTGTACTTCCAGATTCATACGCAGGCTCGAATAATTCACCTGCTACGTACATCAGAAATGCTAACTCAGAGCCCATACAACTTTACATCCCTATGAACTAATGCGAAGCTCCAACTGCGGCACAAAAGCCTCCTTGTTTTTTTTTCCTACCTCCAGCATTTTCTTATCTATGGTTCCTTCTTATCCCGTTATGACAAGCTGTTGTTGTGATCGCACGTGCCATGCATCAAGGACAATCTTCTTCCTGGTAAAGTAACATCACCACTGAACAGACTTCAACTGAAATGTGGAAGACACCGCCGACTTTGTCAGGCTATAAGTTCTCTAACGTAGCAGGACTAGAAGGGACCCGAGTTTACGTCATTCTCTTATATTACTTGCTGCAGAATACATGATCTGAGTTCAAGGAATATCACAGTGCGTTTACGCACATCATTCACAGTGAATCTTCCTGTCTCCCCTTTTTTTCTTCGTGGTAAAAAAGTATCTTGAAAGTAGTTTATCATTTTCTTTTATATTTCGCGGTACGAGCAGAGCCATTCTTTCGTGTGCGAATATTCTACCATCTGAAGAATATTTTTAATGAAAACTATAATAACACGTTGAAAAGTTGGCTGCATTATAGTCCCCCAAAACGTGACGGCTCACGCTGTAAGGCTTTAAACCGAGTGTTCAACTCGGTTCTTCCAGCTCATATCCTCTTAAATCCTTGGATCCTTCCATCCTCTGTAAATTCACTTGCTGGCACCGGCTTTGCAGTTTTTTTAACCTACCCAAAGAGTAGTTGGAGGTTCTGGGATCGTTCTCATAAGTCTCAGACCTTCTTTTACCGTCTCTTCTCTCTGATGTAGGGAAATTTCGATGAATATGTCGCGCAGATGCTTTTTTAAAAAATTTTAAATAACTCATTATTTGGAAATAAACTTAGATATGGGGATAATTATTACAGCCTACTTTTTAATTTCGTGGTATGACATTTTGAAATTTTTTAAAATAAAGTAATTACGGTTTAACTTTCAACTGATTAGAAAATAAAGATTCTTGAGCAAGCCAAACGTGATAAACGTACCGTCAATTATTTTAAAAAAAGAGAGGAAGCCTTATGACAATGTAATTGTCAAATTTTTCAACTTGGGTCGGATTCAGATGCGATTATAGTCACTCCGCAAAAGTAACGCTTTTTATTAATTTATTAAAATGAACTTATCAGCGTAAAATGCTCAATATCATTCTCAGTCTGACATAGACATTGCAGGTATTTTAAATGCAGTATAATCGTATAACTGATCAGTGAGACAGCTGGCGAAAAGAAGAAATAAAGAAGGTTTAAAAAAAAGGAGCGAAAAGTGGATGAGAGGAGAAAGTGCAAACGGTATACGAACTGAGGAATGAGCCCAGATCCTTACATCTCACAATTCTTTAGGTATCACATTGACGTTTGATATACAAGCGAATTTTGAAATTTTTGGAAAATCAGTAATTGCGGTCTAACTTTCAATTAACTAATCACAAAAAAAAACCTTGAAGAAGTCAAACGAGATAAACGTATCGTCAATTATAAAGAAAAAAAAAAAGAGAGAAGAAGCCTCATGACAATGTAATGTCAAATTTTTCAACTTGGGTCAGATTCAGAGGCGATTATAGTCACTACAAAAAGGGTTGCAAAAGCAAATTTCTTCAATTTATTAAAATGAACTTATCAACGTAAAATGCTCAATATCATTCTCAGACTGACATAGACATTGCAGTTTTTTTAAATGCAGTATAATCGTATGACTGATCAGTGAGACAGCTGGCGAAAAAAAGAAATAAAGAAGGTTAAAAAAAAGGAGCGAAAAGTGGATGAGAGGAGAAAGTGCAAACGGTATACGAACTGAGGAATGAGCCCAGATCATTACCAGAATTGAAAGGTCCCGGCTGCTCTCACAAATCTTTAGGTATCACATTGACGTTTGACACACAAGCAAATTTTGAAATTTTTGAAAAATCAGTAATTACGGTCTAACTTTCAATTAACTAATCACAAACAAAAATCTTGAGGAAGTCAAACGAGATAAACAAATCGTCAATTAAAAAAAAAAAGAGAGAAGAAGCCTCATGACAATGTAATGTCAAATTTTTCAACTTGGGTCGGATTCAGAGGCGATTATAGTCACTACAAAAAGGGTTGCAGAAGCAAATTTCTTCAATTTATTAAAATGAACTTATCAGCGTAAAATGCTCAATATCATTCTCAGACTGACATAGACATTGCAGTTTTTTTAAATGCGGTATAATCGTATAACTGATCAGTGAGACAGCTGGCGAAAAGAAGAAATAAAGAAGGTTAAAAAAAGGAGCGAAAAGTGGATGAGAGGAGAAAGTGCAAACGGTATACGAACTGAGGAATGAGCCCAGATCATTACCAGAATTGAAAGGTCCCGGCTGCTCTCACAATTCTTTAGGTATCACATTGACGTTTGACACACAAGCAAATTTTGAAATTTTTGAAAAATCAGTAATTACGGTCTAACTTTCAATTAACTAATCACAAAAAAAAACCTTGAGGAAGTCAAACCCGTAAACGTATCGTCAATTATAAAGAAAAAAAAAAAAGAGAAGAAGCCTCATGACAATGTAATGTCAAATTTTTCAACTTGGGTCAGATTCAGAGGCGATTATAGTCACTACAAAAAGGGTTGCAAAAGAAAATTTCTTCAATTTATTAAAATGAACTTATCAGCGTAAAATGCTCAATATCATTCTCAGACTGACATAGACATTGCAGTTTTTTTAAATGCGGTATAATCGTATAACTGATCAGTGAGACAGCTGGCGAAAAGAAGAAATAAAGAAGGTTAAAAAAAAGGAGCGAAAAGTGGATGAGAGGAGAAAGTGCAAACGGTATACGAACTGAGGAATGAGCCCAGATCATTACCAGAATTTAAAGGTCCCGGCTGCTCTCACAAATCTTTAGGTATCACATTGACGTTTGACACACAAGCAAATTTTAAAATTTTTTAAAAATCAGTAATTGCGGTCTAACTTTCAATTAACTAATCACAAAAAAAAATCTTGAGGAAGTCAAACCCGTAAACGTATCGTCAATTATAAAGAAAAAAAAAGAGAAGAAGCCTTATGACAATGTAATGTCAAATTTTTCAATTTGGGTCACATTCAGAAGCGATTATAGTCACTACAAAAAGGGTTCCAAAAGCAAATTTCTTCAATTTATTAAAATGAACTTATCAGCGTAAAATGCTCAATATCATTCTCAGACTGACATAGACATTGCAGTTTTTTTAAATGCGGTATAATCGTATAACTGATCAGTGAGACAGCTGGCGAAAAGAAGAAATAAAGAAGGTTAAAAAAAGGAGCGAAAAGTGGATGAGAGGAGAAAGTGCAAACGGTATACGAACTGAGGAATGAGCCCAGATCATTACCAGAATTGAAAGGTCCCGGCTGCTCTCACAAATCTTTAGGTATCACATTGACGTTTGACACACAAGCAAATTTTGAAATTTTTGAAAAATCAGTAATTACAGTCTAACTTTCAATTAACTAATCACAAATAAAAATCTTGAGGAAGTCAAACGAGATAAACGTATCGTCAATTTAAAAAAAAAAGAGAGAAGAAGCCTTATGACAATGTAATGTCAAATTTTTCAACTTGAATCAGATTCAGATGCGATTATAGTCACTCCGCAAAAGTAACGCTTTTTATTAACTTATCAGCGTAAAATGCTCAATATCATTCTCAGTCTGACATAGACATTGCAGTTTTTTTAAATGCGGTATAATCGTATAACTGATCAGTGAGACAGCTGGCGAAAAGAAGAAATAAAGAAGGTTTAAAAAAAAGGAGGGAAAAGTGGATGAGAGGAGAAAGTGCAAACGGTATACGAACTGAGGAATGAGCCCAGACCATTACCGGAATTGAAAGGTCCCGGCTGCTGCATCCAAGAGTTTTCCATCGCTTTCATCCACTGCCAGGGGCGTGATAGGTGGATCGTTATACACAGCAGCCAAGTCAAACGCTGCCTGTGCCAGCTCAATCTATCCGCGATCTCTTCCACCTTATCCTTCTTTGCTATACGTTAACCCCTTTGGCCCGGTAACCGCTACGGCCGGTTCACGAATATTTCGAGCAGATTCCACGCATACGATCTTCAAACGTTAGCTGCGCTCCCATAGTATGGCATCGCCATACTACCGTATAACCATCGCGTTCAATTATGATTCTCGAGATTGAAAAGTGATCTTCAAAGCGGAAAACCCCACCACCACTCCTCCGCCTGGATTGAAATCCCTCTGGGGCATTCGACAACTTTTGTTCGGAAAAAAACCCAGCATCCACGTCACCGCGGATTTTGCAACTTCTTTTCTCCTCAATTTTTTTCATCTTTTTTTACATCCCTCGCTTGACGTTATAATAAACGGATATACACTGTTAGAAAAGATTGCAAGTTTTTATGCATAAACTGGACAACGAAATTTAATAAACAATTGTGGTAGAAAATTCATGTACTTTCCCAGTAAAATTGAAGAAAATTCTTAAAATTCTTAAAATTAAAATTAAAAATTTTACAGAGCCTTAAAATTTCAAAGCTCTGTAAAAAATCAAATATTGAAGATAGAAATTCGACTCAACAAGTTTTTCTATTCGAAATTATATGATTCATAAAATGTAGTCATTGATTTTATGAAAAAAAAATTCTGCTTAAGTTGCAGGGATAAAGAATGTAAAAAATTACTTTCCTGTGTTATTTAAATGGGAAAACTTCAAACGCGATGATGGACCTCTAAGAATTAAAAGGATGAGCTCCGCTTTTGACAGGATCATTACTAAGACGTATTTTACGATATTTTGGGCGGAGAAAAAAAATATATCGATTTTTTTTGGCACAACCTAATATATACATAAATTCTACAGGAAAATATTTATTTATTTATTTATAAGAATGAAATTATAAAAATGATTGTGAAAAAGTTTGTTGAACAAAAAAAATATAAACTTTTGCCTTCTTGATTCAGCATTAACTATATTGTATATATACATATATATATATATATATGCAGGAGATTCTGTTGACGAGAAATCTATTGAAAGGATGAAAATGCAAGCGATTATACGAGTGGAGAAGGCAAGTTTGAAAAAGACTTCATAACTGTAGTGCTTGAGTGAAAGAGAAGGGAGAGTGAACTGCGGAAAGTAAAAAAAGAAGTGAAACGGCAGAGCCCTCCGATAATGAACGACTTCGCAAAGTTTTAATTGCTCGGAGCACACCGATCGCTTCTTTAGGAAAGACTGCTGCCGATGACGTTGCTGGATAACTTTTCGTTACTTTGTAGTAGCCTGTCTTACAGCAAGGAAGCCCAGCGCTTATTTATATCCTCTCTTCACGGACTTTGAGGTCATGACAAACTGATCAAACCCTTATTCGGCGAGTTTTCAGCTTATGGCTTATACTTTGCTTCAGCTGAAAAAAAAAAATACAAAAAACTCCGAAGTTAATTAAGAGGACCCCAGGAATCTAAAATAAGTTATAAGAAACAAAATTCTGTGGATGGTTCTCTTTTTTTAAATAGTGTTACGTTTGAGCCTCATTAAGTAAATAATAAGCATTATTATATTCTTAATATTGAGGAATTAAGGGAATACCCTCCTCCTTGGTCTTTTTTTCCGCCCCCCTTAAATAAAAAAAATAATAATAATAATTTTTTCATTTGAGGGGGGCGGGGGTTGGCATTTGGAAATAATTGTATTAAAAATCTGATAAATTGCATCTAGATCCCTTTTCTTACTCTTTATAACATATTTTGGACCCAAAAGATAACATCGATTTTTGAGCACCGTCGATTTTCTAGAATAGCCAAAAAAAATTATACAAAAAATCTGACACGCATGATTGTTGGGAATCGTATGCGAAAAACGAATAAAAATTGGCAGGTCGGAATATTAAAAATTGTAGGAGGAGATATATATTTTCGAGGCGATATTTAATTTTTTTATTGAAAAATATAAAATTTGAATATTTCAATTTTTTATTGAAAAATAAAAAATTTGAATATTTCATTTTTTTATTGAATAATAAAAAATTTGAATATTTCAATTTTTTATTGAAAAATAAAAAATTTGAATATTTTAATTTTTTATTGAAAAATAAAAAATTTGAATTTTTCAATTTTTTATTGAAAAATAAAAAATTTGAATATTTCAATTTTTTATTGAAAAATAAAAAATTTAAATATTTCAATTTTTTATTGAAAAATAAAAAATTTGAAATTTTCAATTTTTTATTGAAATCCGTTTTTTCGTTTTCTCAAAAGCAAACTGCCATTCTGTATAATAACAATTTTGGTACGTTTATCGGATTAACGGAAAAGTTTTCCCATTGTTTCGAATTTCCCGCAATTAATTATGCAAGTTCTCGGCGAAGTTAGAAACGAAGACTGCATTGAATTGAAAGTAACTTCCTCGTAATAAAGAAATCAGAATTAAAACGAAACTCTCGTAAGTTTTGCCTTTGCACGGTTTTGTCGTAATCGGATATTTTCTTTAAAAATCTTTATGATATGATAAAAATAATTATTCAATTGGCAGCCATACATTTCTTGTTTTTTCAAAAAAATCGGTTGCAGCCTTTAATTTTTTTGTACGCTCTTATGATTTAGACGAATTAAGCAAAAAATATTTGGCACTCCATCTCAAGTTAAAAAACCAAAGAAAAAATCAAAATTTGGAATAAACCACTCTATTACACATACACCCAACATTTTTTCTACTCCTCCATCTTGACATTTCAGACAAATCTAACCAAACTGACATAAATAAAAATCCCAAAAGAAACAAAAAGTCATGAGAGCAAAGTTTTGTCCATAAACAAGCAAAAGGCAACATCTTCATGGAGATGTGACAAATGTCTAGGGTTGAAGAGAAAACAAAGCGGAGAATCAGAAAAAAAAAAAGTTTGGCAAGTTCAGTTGGCAGACATGAGCCATACGATGTGAGGGACAAGAGTAGCAGCAATTCTTCAAAGTCGAATACGATCTGTATATCAAATTTTCCGGGTCAACCAAGTTCACCGTCTTATTTGGAGCCTCAAAATTCGATAGAGTCCTAGGCACTGATTTACGACATCTACCGGTAGAGAGCGGATTTATTTCTTCACGAGGTCAATGCTATAGCTATGTGCTTGATACTCTCAGCGCGAAAGTGTGTTCGTTGGCACCGAGAAACGTCAGATCGCAGCTCTGCGAAAGAGGAGTTACACTTCGAGTTAAAAGTTTACTTACGCTTCCCTCCAAACTTTCAATCCTGGGTTGAGAGCACTGACTCACTTGCTGACTCGTTGGGGATTGATACGTCTTGTCTGACATGCTATAACACTACTGGAAAACTCGTTCATGAATTTCATATGAAGATACCTGTTTTCTTTTCTTTCTGCTGAGAGTCACAAAAGTTCATAGATTGTAAGAACAATCTTTTTTAAAATTAATGTATTTTGTTTTTTGTTTTTGTTCCATATGTACGGGCCTTATCCCATTTTTAGCTTCGTTGCACCTACAAGTACCAGCCAACACGCGTGAGATTTTTAGCAGAACTGAACGAAGATTGATGCGAGATGGTGGTAATCGTAGTTATGTGCGATGCGGCTGTGACCGACGTAAGATTGAGATAGAAACACTCGCATTCGCATATAAGACGCAGGGAAACCACAGAAAACCTACGTCGAGTGTAGCCGGCTGGGTCAAATTCACGCCGAGCTCCAATGTTTACAGTAAACAGCGTGGCGCGTCTTACACGTTGCGCGCTGCTGCTACCGAAAAACATTTTGCCCAAAGCGGGAATCGAACCCAAGCCTCCCATTCACCAGGCTAGCACACTACGTACTGAGCCACGGCGCTGGTATTTTCATTAGGGTGGGTAAACAAATCGATTATTTTTTTAAATCTGACACACGAAAACTAATTGCTGAGTATCTCTAGAAAGTACTCACTAAATATGAGCTGTTAATATTAATGGAAAGATTATGCTCATCATCGATTTGCATTTTCAATTCAGTCTCATATAAAAATGGTCATAGCTTATCACCGTTACACTTCGAGTTAAAAGTTTACTTACGCTTCCCTCCAAACTTTCAATCCTGGGTTGAGAGCACTGACTCACTTGCTGACTCGTTGGGGATTGATACGTCTTGTCTGACATGCTATAACACTACTGGAAAACTCGTTCATGAATTTCATATGAAGATACCTGTTTTCTTTTCTTCCTGCTGAGAGTCACAAAAGTTCATAGATTGTAAGAAAAATCTTTCTTAAAATTAATGTATTTTCATTAGGGTGGGTAAAAAAAATCGATAATTTTTTTTTATCTGACACACGAAAACTAGTTGCTGAGTATCTCTAGAAAATCTTAATATTAATGGAAAGATTATGCTCATCATCGATTTGCATTTTCAATTCAGTCTCATATAAAAATGGCCATATCTTATCACCAACAGACCATAAAACCAGTAGCATCATTAATATTCATAGAGAATTGAACGCTCTACAAAAATGGTGTCTTATACTTTTTTGATAAATCGAACCATTCAAAAGATATTCAAGGTCGAACATTGAAGAATTGATAGAAAAATAACTTTTTGTTTTGGATCTTGTAACTAACTGAAAAGTAGTTATTGACAATTGAGTTTCTATTATTTCTATAGGAAATTAAACGCTCTACAAAAAAGGTCTCAAGTGGTTTATCGATTACTCGGACCGTTTAGAAGATATTCGCACTGGAATATCAATGCATACTGCTATTCATAGTTTTTTAACGATTATTTTTAGTTAATCCGTTGAATTTATACATTTTGAGATAATTTATGAAAATTTAAGTTTATCTTGATGGAATGTCAGTTTTCAAGTTATGCCTCGTCTTTTGTTTGAGGATATATTTTTTTGAAGCAATTTTTTAACAATATTTGCTTTCTATAATTTTATTAATATTTTATCATCTGCTCTGCTTTAACACAAGTAAAAAGTTAATAGAAGCTTCTCTAATATGCCATTCGTTATCTCGTCGTACTGATGCAACATGAATAATGAAAAGTAGCGAGATAAGCTGGCATTGCGAGTCAATGAAACATTCAAGAGAGCATGAATGATTCACTTGTGCCCGTTGAGCTGACTAGATGTCTTATATAACATTTCCTATCTTTCCTACATAATGCTTATTCAAGATTGCATTTGTTGAAACAATATTCCATCGCCAATAATGCAAACTGTTTTAAAGTCGCTTATTAATAATTACGTCCAACGTTTGAACTAAATTATTTATTTTTGGGACCAGAAAAACAATAACTACCATTAAAAATTTTATTTAAGACAATGTGAATCAAGTTTATGGATAATTCAGAATTGTTGTAATATTTTTAATATTTTGAATCGGGGTTTTGTTAATGCTTTTATTAGTACGATTCCGAGAAAATTAATGCAATTATCCTGTCATCGACTTTAGAATATAATTGGCACATTCCGATAGTATTAATATTTCAAACATCTCAAGGTGTCGTTCGAAGCCGTGCTAAAAGGTTTAGGGTTTTATTTTTATTTTCAATTATTAAATTTAATGATTTAATATTAAAAATGTAATTTGATTATTAAAAATTATTTTTATTGGACGTTTGGCTGAAGAATTATTAATGATTGTTATCAAACTTCGTCAATTACAGTCTATGATATTTTTTTTTAAGGAAATTGGAAAAATCGTGACTCCGGGTTGAAATCATTGTATTTTTGTCCCTTTTGATTGCTTCATCAATTCGTAAATTGATAAAGCAATCAGAACAGACGATATTTTTATAATTAATTTATAATCGTGGAAAAAGGGTTAAGTTTCCATGATTTCTACACGAGGATAATGAGATCCCCCGAAACAATGCTAACCGTAAAGAATATATCGTTTTTTATCTGACTGCGGACAGAAGAAAAGAGGAAATAAAAAGAAAGATGAAGAAAAAAATCAAAAAGCGGAAATTGTGCAGGGCGAGATTACATGCAATGGGTAAAAGCGAAGGGCGAGTTCGAAAGTAGGGTAATTAAGACCTAGCAGTGTCAAGTACTTTGGCAGCTACGCCATCTTTTATAATATGTTTTTTTTATTGCCAATTTTCTCAAAGTACCATTTTCCGTTCTTGACGACTATTGCAAGTGAAATGATAATCAGCTTGGGCATTTTTGCTGCTCGCTTAAACCTTTGTTTCTGTTCTTATTCTTCGCTGGTCAAATCCCATCTTGTCTCGCAAGCCTCACCAATTTTTTTCGTTGAATGTGCTCAACACATTTTTCCTTTTTATAATAACATTACAATATCGTTTCCAGACAAACTAAAACGATGGAATTTAATTCAATGGTTTCATTTCAACTTTTGATGCAAGAGAAATCAAGACTTATATTGACATCACTGCTCTTTTTAATAAATCCGGTCCTGATGGGGCCATAAGCAGGCCCTGATAGGGCCTTAACAGTGCCAAGTTAGCTCCTGATGTAACGCTCCAAATTTTAACTCGGTATAGTTATCAAACGTCTGTTTAGTATTCTAACTGAACCTCACCAATTTTTTCCATTAAATGTGCCGGTGCTCAATAAATTTTCCCTTTTTTTAATAACTTTACAATATCGTTTCCAGACAAACTAAAACGATGGAATTAAATTCAATTGTTTCATTTCAACCTTTGATGCAAGAGAAATCAAGACTTATATTGACATCACTGCTCTTTTTAATAAATCCGGTCCTGATCTGGTCATGAGCAGGCCCTGATAGGGCCTTAACAGTGCCAAATTAGCTCCTAATGTAACGCTCCAAATTTCAACCCGATATAGTCATCAAACCCCTGTTCAGTATTCCGAGTGATCTCCTTTAAAATTGATATAATATCTGAGAGTCCGTAGAATGTTAAGATTTCTGGAAAAACAGAATCAAGACATTTTTATGATCCAATTAATTTTTTCCTTGCCGACCATTATTATCTGAGCGTCTGCTATAAATCCGAGTTCTTGATGACTATAAAAAAAAATGATAATCAGTTTTACCATTTTTTTTGTTGCTTACTTAAACCTCTGCTGCTATTCTTATTCCTTGCTGGTCACATTCCACTTGTCTCCCGAGGCTCACCAATTTTTTCCATTAAATGTGCCGGTGCTCAGCACATTTTCCCTTTTTCCAATTACATTTAGCGAGGAGCTGTTCGGAGACGTTCCCCGTCCGGATTCTTTTTGCGGTCTCGTTCATATTCCGCGTACGTTCCGCATTCGAATTCTTCGAGATTCCCTCTTCCCTCTTAAAGCCAGCTGCCACACCGCAGCATTTCCTGAATGATCTCTTCCTTTCTCAATATAGACTAAGCGTCTGACGCGAGACCCAACCCTCGCTTCATGGTTATGGCAAAACTTCTTTAGGTGGCGGTGCTACTTCGTGCAAGGGTGAAAGCGAGGCTCTGCGAAGAAGAAAAAAAAAACAAAATTTCTATACACCCAGAGCAAAGTACTGCCGCGGCATTCGCGGTCTCCATTTACTGCGAAAGTTATTGCGTTGTTCATACAGACCAAACAGTTCTATTGCTTTTTTTTCCGTCCCCTTGTACCCGATATACGAGCCTCTCGCCCAATTTCCTTTTATACATTTTGAAAATACTCTGCAGTCTCTTTCTGCTTACTTTTTCAATTTCCTGTCCTTTTTCATTATCTTCCATCAATGTTATCGGACCTGATCGCCTTCTTAATGGACAACACAATTTTTTTCAAAAAACCTGCAAGGTAGAACTTAGCTAATTACTCCCTTATTTTTTTCTACAAAGTTACCGCTATGAACAAGTACGTTGATTGATTTTGGCTTCCTCATTGAGAAAACTTCAAAAAATGCAAAGGTTATTCTGTAAGCAATCTGCAAGATTCTACTTTGGAAGCTTGTTTTAGCTCGAAAGGCTTTTTTAATTCATCATAAAATTAAACTTTGATCTATCGTAGTTCGTATATGAGCCATATTTAGACCCGGTATCTGATAATTTGCACAGGGAAATGTGCAAAAGGGACAACATCAATTTTCCGACAATTAAGAATCCGATAAAATCCGAACCTCACTATCGTTCTTCACCAAATTTAAACGTCACTGTTTTACCGGTAAACCATTCCCGGTTCTTGAGATATAGCGGTTTGAATTTTGCAAAGGATATTCTGTAAGCAATCTGCAAGGTTCTACTTTGGAAGCTTGTTTCAGCTCGAAAGGCTTTTTTAATTCATCATAAAATTAAACTTTGATCCATCGTAGTTCGTATATGAGCCATATTTAGACCCGGTATCTGATAATTTGCACAGGGAAATGTGCAAAAGGGACAACATCAATTTTCCGACAATTAAAAATCCGATAAAATCCGAACCTCACTATCGTTCATCACCAAATTTAAACGTCGCTGTTTTACCGGTAAACCATTCCCGGTTCTTGAGATATAGCGGTTTGAATTTTGCAAGCGTATCGACCAGGCGCAACGTTCGGTTAAGCGTAGACATTGGCATTGCGGATGGACTGACAAAGTATCGAAGAGAGAAAATATATGGTGATCACCGGGAACCGAACCCGGATTATTCAGCTACTGAATAATACCGCTAACCACTGCGCTAATGTCACCTATTTATTCCTCCCACCTGAATCGTCTTCTTATTTCGGGCCGTCACAGACCGTAAAATATACAACTCACTAGCGTAACTTCTCAACAATTTCTAGCAGGTCTCCTCATTTACAAAAATCCACTTAAGCTCATGTACAAAATTCATGTGGGTCAGCGCAGCGAACAAAAGGAAAGATCTTCTTTTACACTCACGCTAGTGAATGAAGAGAATCCGCTCAACTGGCTGATAAAAAAATGACCAAGCCAACTCCAAATCCGCGTCATTACCATAAAGGTTCTTCCTTATAGCAGAGATATCAAAGCCAGTTGCTTATGACAACGATACTTCATCAAATTACGCTTCCGCTTTATTCACCCTTCAGCGATAAAGGGAACTGTGTCAATCAACGTTCGATGTATCGCTTTTGTATGCGCTGTTCCGGGCACTTCGGTCCATATCCTATCAAAGCATCAGTCGAATTAGCTTCCGGAGTATTCAAAGTACAATGGACTTGGTGAAATTGATGTCTCTTGATCGCATCTCCACGACTGAACATCTCTTGTTTCATTTTAGGCCGCATTGATACATGGATGTGATACTAGGTGAATTCTTGTGTGCTTCAGGTTGTCCGGATTCACGTCCAGAATGGATGGAATTGGGAGGAGGAGGCGGTGCTGTTTGCTACGCACCATCCCGTCTTGGTAAGCTTGTCCTACGCGTCACGGGCTTTCCACGTATCAGTAACAGGGAGCAGCAGCAGCAGCATGAACGTCAGTCGCAGTTCGAGAGCCACCACCAAGAAACCAGACATCTGTACCTTGGCTTTCAACATCCGTGGGATCGGGATTTGTGGCGTGGCTGGCTCAAGCAGGTAAGCGTATTGTGAGCAATGTATGGTATCGCGGAGCTTTCACATAGTTCCTCTAGCAGCTCCATTGCTTCTCCATGGATCTTATATAGAGCTTTTGCCTCCATTCGAATTCTGTCAGTCGTTACCGCGACGTCAGACATACGTTTGGTACTGCGAAAGGAGTTTCGCAAGTCGAAAGGCAAGACATCAAAGCCCGCTTTAGTGGTGCTACAACCCGTTTCGCAGATGCAACGGCAGTGTGGTATTCAGAATCTCGGAAGGTCTCACTCCAAAGCACCGCTGAATTCGGTGAAATCACAACGGTCAGTGAACACGTCGTGCGCACCGTGTTGTGGGCTTGATGACTGCTATGTCTAAGCTAGCAAAAGCTGCCGCTGGCAGCTCTTTGCGCCTTTCTAGCCGAGGCGTTCGAGTGGGGAATCTGATCTCAAAAGGAAAATAGCCGGGGGTAAATGCATGTAAATATGAACAACAGCGAACGAGAAACTTGATAAGCATCTGCAGGGTTTCGGACTGTGCTACTGATTCACTGAGACATGTTTAACGTTTTATATGGTAAGAAACGAATTGGATGTCTTGGGAGACTGGCTTCCATTTTGTGGTTTAGAGCTGAAGAAAACTGTAAAGCCCTGCTAGTTTAGAAAAACTGACAGGGCCTTACGGACAAACGTTCAAGCTTCTAATTTTCCAAAAGGTCATTTTTACTGAGCTAACGTTCATTCTACTTTCCTAAGTGTTGCCTTTTTCATCGGTTAATACAACAACAAAAAATTGTCTGCGCCTTGAACAACCCGTTTAGTAGATGCAACGGCAGTGTCGTATTTGGCATCTCGGAATGTCTCACCCCAAAGCACCGCTGAATTCGGTGAAATCACAACGGTCAGTGAACACGTCGTGCACACCGTGTTGTGGGCTTGATGACTGCTATGTCTAAGCTAGCGAAAGCTGCCGCTGGCAGCTCTTTGCGCCTTTCTAGCCGAGGCGTTCGAGTGGAGAATCTGATCTCAAAAGGAAAATAGCCGGGGGTAAATGCATGTAAATATGAACAACAGCGAACCAGAAACTTGATAAGCATCTGCAGGGTTTCGGACTGTGCTACCGATTGACTGAGACATGTTTAACATTTTATATGGTAAGAAACGAATTGAATGTCTTGGAAGACTGGCTTCCATTTTGTGGTCTAGAGCTGAAGAAAACTGTACAGCCCTGCTAGTTTAGAAAAACTGACAGGGCCTTACGGACAAACGTTCAAGCTTCTAATTTTCCAAAAGGTCATTTTTACTGAGCTAACGTTCATTCTACTTTCCTAAGTGATGCCTTTTTCATCGGTTAATACAACAACAAAAAATTGTTTGACGCCTTGAACAACCCGTTTAGTAGATGCAACGGCAGTGTCGTATTCAGCATCTCGGAATGTCTCACCCCAAAGCACCGCTGAATTCGGTGAAATCACAATGGTCAGTGAACACGTCGTGTGCACCATGTCGTGAGCTTGATGACTGCTATGTCTACGCAAGCGAAAGCTGCCGCTGGCAGCTCTTTGCGCTTTTCTAGCCGAGGCGTTCGAGTGGAGAATCTGATCTCAAAAGGAAAATAGCCGGGGGTGAATGCATGTAAATATGAACAACAGCGGACGAGAAACTTGATAAGCATCTGCAGGGTTTCGGACTGTGCTACCGATTCACTGAGACATGATTAACGTTTTATATGGTAAGAAACGAATTGGATGTCTTGGAAGACTGGCTTCCATTTTGTGGTCTAGAGCTGAAGAAATCTGTACAGCCCTGCTAGTTTAGAAAACCTGACAGGGCCTTACGGACAAACGTTCAAGCTTCTAATTTTCCAAAAGGTCATTTTTACTGAGCTAACGTTCATTCTACTTTCCTAAGTGTTGCCTTTTTCATCGGTTAATACAACAACAAAAAATTGTTTGACGCCTTGAACAACCCGTTTAGTAGATGCAACGGCAGTGTCGTATTTAGCATCTCGGAATGTCTCACCCCAAAGCACCGCTGAATTCGGTGAAATCACAATGGTCAGCGAACACGTCGTGTGCACCATGTTGTGAGCTTGATGACTGCTATGTCTACGCAAGCGAAAGCTGCCGCTGGCAGCTCTTTGCGCCTTTCTAGCCGAGGCGTTCGAGTGGAGAATCTGATCTCAAAAGGAAAATAGCCGGGGGTAAATGCATGTAAACATGAACAACAGCGAACCAGAAACTTGCGTTCTTGATAAGCATCTGCAGTGTTTCGAGTTGTACTATAGTAAAATTCAAATTGAATTCAATGTCCCCAGGATTTTGAACTGTGCCACCGATTCACTGAGACATATGATTAACATTTTGTTTGATAACACCGTAATTCGATTGTTTGAGAGTCTGGCTTCCATTTTGCCGTCTAGGACAGAAAAACTGACAGGGCTTTACAGGTATTTTTCAGTCCTAGACCGCAAAATGCTTACAGTTCTCCAAAAGGAAGGAATTCAGCTTCACTGATTTGATTTTTATCAAGAGTCGTGGTAGCGTCTCGTCACCAAGTTAAAATTCGGATTTCCTTAGCGTTGCCTGTTTTATCGCGCAATACAGAAAAATTCTTCGACGCCTCGAACAACCTGTTCAGTAGATGCAACAGCAATGTGGTATTTAGCATCTCGAAAGATCTCGTTCCAAAGCTCCGTTGAATTTGGCCAAATTACTCGTTCAGTGAACACGTCGTGTGCACCATGCTGAGGTTTTGATGACTGTCTTGTCCATAGAAGTGAAAGTTGCCGCTGGCAGCTCTTTGTGCCTTTCTAGCCAAGGCGTCCGAGTGGAGAATCTGATCTCAACAGGAAAATAACCGGGGGTGCATATAAACATGGACAATGGCGCACCAGTAGCGCACTCTGGCGTTCTTGATAAGCATCTGCAAGGTCTTGAACTTTTCTGTCGATTCTTTGAAACAAATGATTGATATTTTGACGTCAATCCTTTGTTTTTGATGCCAAACGATAACAATGTAATTCAATCTTTTGAGAATCTGACTTCCATTTTGCGGTCTAGAGTTTAAAAAACCTGTAAAGCTCGGTTAGCTTTTCCGTCCAAGCTTCTAGTTTTCCAAAAGATCAGCTTCGCTGAGTTAACTTTTATTCTACTTTCCTTACTGTTGCCTTTTTCATCGCATAATACAGGCAAATTCTTTGACGACTCGAACAATGAAAGCTGTTGAAATATTTACCCGGTCTTGGAGGTACACATTGCGAGTCAAGGAGACTTGTGTTAGGATAGACGGAGCTGTGTAACCCACGGGTATTATACCGGCGAAAGAAATAAATGGCGGTCTCGGTTCGGGTCGACTTGAAATTCCTGAATTTTCTATGAGCTTCTCCGAACCAGTAGCAAGACTTTTCTAAAGGAGAACTCTTGTCGATATCATTTCTACTGATACAAATAAATGTATGAAGATTAATCTGCATACTTTACCACAATTCTACTGCTCAACGGATGCAACGAAAAATTTTAATGATGAACAAACACAACCGTCGCTATCAAGAAAATGTTCCTACAATATTTTCTTTCAAGCAGAAAATCGGCAAAAACCCTCCAAACAAAGATCACCTGTAATAACCTGTAATAACTCAATAATTAAATTGAGTTCCTATGAAAAACTCATGCGAACTTTTGGGTTCGCCGAGTAAATAGTATTTCTGACCTCAAATATTTCGGCAACCGCCTAGAAATTTGTTTGATTGAAAAAAGATCATAACAGGGCGTACAAAATTATCTGCAAAATGTTATATGATTGCAAATTGCAAAAGCAATTCATCAGGTACCGAAAGCTGTGAGATTTTTGCTTGCCTGCGTATTATTCACCCTAGGTGATCCAGATTTCCAGCCTTTGCACAAATCATCGTCTGCACCGTTCCATAGAATCTGCAGAATCGGACAATCGACTGATGAAAGGATCCTTTATCTCAGTGCCTCTAATCACCTGCCTTCGCCGCGAATGCGTCTCGTTTCTCTCAGTTTCTTTCTCTGAGCGATGAATGTCACGTCTGGAAGGGAGCATCCCTCGTCGAAGACGACGACGTGCCGACGCGTCCACATTCTCTCGTCCATTAGTAGATGGCGCAGAAAAACAAAGCGCTCACAGACACGCCACACGATGAAAACTCCAGTGAGAAAGCGATGCCGTGCGGCGTGGATATAGAACATGAAAAACGATGCACTTTCAGTGTATCTGAAATTTCATCAATTTAGCAGACTGTCAGCATTATTGTCTGTCTGTTTTTTTTGCTCTAAACAAAATACGAACTTCATTATTAGATACGTTACCATAAGTTTGAATAGCTTCCCAGAAAAAAAAAAAGTGTCTGGTAAAGAAAACAACTCAGTGAACATGTTATTGAAGAGCAATGTAACCTAAAAGTTACATGTGATTTTAACAATGTTTCACTTGCGTTATGTTGAAAATATGTAACGTAGGAGTAACGTGTAATGGTTTATTTGTTATATGCGGGTAATGTCACTTATTTCCGTTGCAGTTACATCGCAAAAGTTATAAAATGGCAACGAAACATGTAAATAATAAACGGGATGTCACTTACGTGACGGAAAGGCAGTGATGTAATGTGGCAACATTGAAAAATAATGTGACATATACGTAACAGGCATATTACAGTGGTCATTCAACATTGTGAACATTTTACATGCCGTAGTTCCGTTACAGATGTGTAAAGAAGGTGTGTAACTATGATGCAACGATTACAACGTAAATGTAGCGATAATCGGGTCATGTTACTGTTAAGTAACGTGGCAACATAGCGAGAACGTTATATATCCATACCGAATGTTATGTCCGCTAGATGGCTAACGACTCGAACATTTCTCGCAAGCGATTCGTGATCCCAGAGTGTATAAAACTGAAAGACTTTGCAGTTCAATTTAAACAGTAGATAATATTTCTCGTAGATGCTTTAACTGGTTGGTATTCATCATTCCTGGCTTGTTCCACTTTTAATTGTAGCATGATGATTGAAAATCAAGCGATATAATTTTTTCCGTGCGAGAAATGCCTACTTCTCACACGCTACGCGTGAAAGAAATCGCTCTTCTCGCACTAGTGAAATAAAATTGTGTACGGAACTCGTGCGAGAAACTTTTTTCTCCATTTATTTCATTGCAACACTCACTTTCGGCGCGTGCTGCAAACTCACCCTCGTCACAATAAGTTTTATCGCACTCGTATCGTAATACTATTACAGAATTTTTTTCCAGATTTTCAATAGTCTTCATCAGAATTTTTCTTTCCATGTAGAAAAAAATGTACTTTAAAGAGTATGTTTACGTTGCGCATCTTTTGTTGTTGTATCACTTACCAACCATTCCAGCAAATTGCATTGTAAATCGCTAAGATGCATGAAGAGAAAATTTCAAAAATGCTTTTTATATTATTAAAAAATTTTTAATACCTCACCTCAAGAAATTGCAGATTATCTCCTCACCAAGCTTGAATTTCCTGCCGTAAGAAAAAAAATGTGGTCATTTCGTATCATTTTCGCATTGATGGAATTTTTTCATAAATTCTAGAAGACCTGGTTCAAGAAATATTTCAATTCTTGCTACTTACCGTTTACGGTGAATAATAGTCTGGATTCTGGAAAAGGTGCACAAAAGTTTCTATTACAACCGAATTCATAGCCCAATGCAGTTATTATGCAAATACCATGGCTATAGGCACTTTTAATAATTGTATAGTCTACGTAAGCGTAGTTACGTTGTTTTCCGGTTGAAAAACACATCTGCTGTTTGGATTTACTTGCCAACTTAGTGAATACCTGTATATAATCGTTAGTACGCATCAGGGGAGCGTGAGATACCTCTCTGGCAACGTCTGCACGTCAGGGTATCTTCCTATCCATTTTCTCACTCTTCAGTGTCTTCTCGGTGTCTATATGCGTACTGACAGAGACATAACACCCCGGAAGGGGGCGTCGCGCATCCCAGGTAGTAATGCGAATCTCGTGTTCCCCGTTCTGAGTGCGTTACATGTTGGTCGTTACTGAATTAGAATCGTGGTTGCGTGCATATATATACTCAATATCAGGTTGCGCAGTTGGCCTCGTCCATATGTACCCTATATATTCCACACTCTGTGACATATATCCCGAAACTGTTACACGAAGATTTAAGGTAGTCCTCCTGTATTGTCTGACATCGCATAAGTTCGAGCGAAATCGAGACAGAATTACGAACCGTTCTCGAAGAAATAAAAATCTGAAAAAAATCAACTATATGAAAGATGCTGAAGAGATTAATTTGGCATAATAATAATTGAAAAATGTTATTAACAAATTACTGAAATAAATAATTGTGCAACAAATTGCCCGGCAACCTAACTTTTTTTTGTTATGAACATGACTTGTTTATTTTTCGGAATACGTGTGGATTTTTTTAGAATTTTATCTGATGTTTGAAAATGGCCGTTTTTTTCTGAGTGTAAAATTGAAAATCAGAAAAAACATCTGAAAAAATACATACGTATTTAGAAAAATAAACAAATGTTTTACATAACAAAGAAAAGTTAGGTTGCCGGGTAATTTGTTGCACTATTATTTATTTAAGTAATTTGTCAATAACATTTTTTAATTATTATTATGTCAGAATAACCTTTTTAGCATTTTCTATACGCTCGATTTTTTTCAGATTTGTATCTCATCGAGAACTGTTCGTAAATTTTGTTTAATTCTCCATCGAACTTATACGGCGTCACACTGTACAGGAGGACTACCTTAAGGATGTATGATAGGTACAGTCCCGCCAATCGTGAGTTTCAGAGAAAATTTCCATTACTTTCCGATGGGATAAAAATCGGAAAAAAATAATCGATATTAAACGTGCTGAAAAGATAAATTTTGCTTAGTAATAATTCCAAAATGTCATTAACAAATTTCTGAAAATAAAAACAATTGTTCAACAAACACTCAGTCAACCTAACTTTTTTTCTAATGAAAATGATATATTCATTTATTCGAATGCGTATGAATTTTTTCAGATTTTTTTTCTTTATTATGATTTCGATGTTTTTTATTTTCAAAAATTAAAAAAAACAAATAGAATAAACAAGTTGAAATGGCACACTTACCGAAACAATAAAGAAGAAAGATCGAAAGAAAGTTGAAAGAAAGACCAAAAATTTAGTCAACGAGATTAATCGTCACGTCTTAACCACCATCTTGTTTGATGTTTGGCAACGTCGCAGACCCGCGAAAATTTGAACGAACTCTAAGCTACGTTTGAATATAAAGTAGAAACTAAAGTAGGTTTTGTTATTAAGTCGTTTGTCTGTTTTGTCGAAGCGAGTCTCCGTGTAAATGTCGCCCAATATTCATGACAATATATCCACCGGAAATGGGGAATAAGAAAATGTTTAAAAAACTGAAAGACTGGACTTGATATTAGCAAGGATTAAGAGAGTTTTTGTTGTCTAAGTCGATCGGATCATAGGCAGTAAGAAATTAATTAGTTGCCAAGGCACTAAAAATACAACCAACCAAATTAATCTAATTTCCCTACAATTGAGTTTGATTATGAGAACAAGAACAATTGATTACACTGACCGAGATTTGTTATTCGATAACGCATTAGGTGCGTTTACCAACGCTATTGCCACATTGTAGCTACTTGATTGGTTGACTCGGCCATTCGAGTATGACGCTCGAAGGCAAGTTCAGGATATGGACTCTAATATCAAATTACTTGTTCTTATTGATCGTGTTACTGCTCGTAGCAATAACATAGGTAAGTGTACCTCATATTGTGTTGGTCGGTATTTCTAAATACCGTGAATACTGCCCCGAAAAGAACAATTAAATGCTAGGAAACATTCTTTTTGAGGTTATGGTCACACACTTTGAATGTTAGCCTCGAGCACTAAATTTATTTATAAGGTTACTACTTGAAGTCGTTGCAATAAATTGCAACTCAATAGCATCTCAATTTAAATTGTTCAGGTTGTTCCAGACATTAAAAGAAGAATGTTGAAGAATATTATTCTTTTGAGTTTGGCTGATTATTTATACTAAATGATGTTATGATGCTTCGACATGACAGCCTGTAATATTTTTATTTCTTATTTTCCTGTACGGTAAAATCAAACATTTGAAATCTTTGTATTTTTTCTTGTCCATTCAGATTTCCAATTTGTAAATAGATAAAGCAATCTGAACGGACGATATTTAAACAATTAATTCTTCAAGGACATTTCGAGTAATTACCTTGGCATTGAAAAGTGTATAAAGCTGTATAAAAATAAACCAGCCATCGAAAATTATAAGAATATTGATCTGGACACCAAAAACTATGAAGTGACCGAACTTCATAGTTTTTGGTGTCCAGATCAATATTCTCATAATTTTCGATGGCTGGTTTATTTCGAAACCATAAGCAATGGCGGTATCGTCGTCGAAAGCCATAGAGATATCGACCTAGTCTCTGAGAACTAATAATTTGTTCCAAAATCCGTGAATATTATACAGTCCAATAGATAATATTTGAAACTTTTTACTTTTTGTATTGTTTCTTGTGGTGTTTCAATACTTTCGTTTTGTCGCGGTTCATGTAAATATATATATATACATATATATATATGGGAAATGCAGAGTATAATGCCCGATGATATGTGACGTTCACGCGCCGCGGGAATTGTCACTTGTGCATATATAGATGGTACGTTCTCACCCTTTCGGCTACGGTTTTGGCCCGGGAATCACCGGACACGATCACGTCGGTACAACCTGGAAATTAATTGCATTTACAGCAGGCGGATGTTTGACGAATTCAATTACGGCATTTGATGAACCAGGGCTGTGTTATTAATCAGCTCGAAATGCCGAGCGGTTATTCGGATGTGCCACCTAAACCCTATAAAATCCGAAATTTCGTTCGGATATAGGATTTCCGATGCATATCCATATTTAGAAAATATAATGAAGATATGTATAGCTGTTTGCCGAAAAAAAAACCTTTTTCCAGGTCGCTTTTTATTTCATTGCAATATCTGCAGCATTGGAAATAGAAGTTTCTTTCATCGAGATGGTAAATTATAGTACGTACAATTTTTAAAGTGAGAGTCCAGTCGAATCACTTATAGATTACTTAATGCAATGATATAAAGACTAACTGTACAACCAACCGTACACAGATAATAATCGGGGATCTCAGTCTCGCTCTCACTTGAAGTGATCCATTAAAAACGCTGAAAATGCCCCTACGTTTATCTATATAAGCTACGTAAAAGTATGAGCTATGTAGGGTTCTACTGTAAATTATGAATGGATTTCACCGCCGATGCTGTGGTGCATAAGACGGTAGTGTAGTCAGTTCGCTAAAGTCACGGAGTAGCAGATGTCACGGTGTGGCTGAAATCACGGTGTGGCTGAAGTAACAGTGTGGCTGAAGTCACGGAGTGGCTGAAGTCACGGAGTGGCTGAAGTGCCGCAGTAGCTGAAGTCACGGAGTGGCTGAAGTGTCGCAGTAGCTGGAGTCACGGAGTGGCTGAAGTGTCGGAGTAGCTGAAGTCACGGTGTGGCTGAAGCCACTAAGTAGCTGAAGTCACTGAGTGGCTGAAGCCACTAAGTAGCTGAAGTCACTGAGTGGCTGAAGCCACTAAGTAGCTGAAGTCACTGAGTGGCTGAAGTCACGGAGTGGCTACAATCGTGCAGTGGTAGAATCACGAACTGGCTACAATCACGGCGTGGCTACAAAGAAAAAGTAGCTAGAATTACGGGTGGCTAGATTCACGGAGTGGCTAACATGACGGAGTGATTTTAATCAGTGCGTGGCTAAACTCACTGAGAGTCTAAAGTCATGGAGTGGTTAACGGCACGGATTTGCTGAAATTACTAACTGACTCACCTCACGAAAAAGTTAAAGTCACGGAGTGGCCGACCGCACGGAATGACTAACCTTAACCTGCAAATGCTCCTCTTTGGCCCAAATCATTACAGCGCATATATATTTCCCATTTTTCAACGCATATTTAAAATATAACCAAAAGATGCAACATATATTTCAAACACATGAAAAAGCCATGCAAAATACGTCTTTAAGCCAGAATCCTTGATATTACACATCCATTTTACCTCTATAAATTCTTATGGTTTTAAAGTGTCAATTTGAACATTGTACTGGTACAAAATGTTGCGGTTATCAATATCGTTTCATAAATAATCCTCGATATGTGCTCCTGTGAGTCGAGGAGCTTGTTTACAGAAATTTATCCATTGGCTGACTCTTTATACATAGTAGTCGCATTTTATCGACACCGTTGGAGTAATGAATTCAAGCAACAGCAGCGTGCAACGCTGACGACAGAACCACGAGCCAGGCGCTCTCACACCCGAGGAGTCGTATAAATACAGCGTGAGCCTGTCGCCACGTATTTTGGTTACGAAAATACAGCCCGTTGGTTAAGCATCAGCTGTTGCCGCGCGTGTGTCAGACTGTACCTCTGCACGCTCGGTTTAAATTGATCGCACTTGCATTATGCACATCGCGAAGGCTTTTGCTTGTATCTGTCCGGCGACACGTTCAACAAAAATTGCTTTTTTTCATATTTTTATTTAAATTCTGAATAACGCTCGCAAAATATGTTTCACATGTATTAAAATACGGCATTTAAATTCACATCACATCGGCACGTGCCTCTCGAAAATCCCTGAACATACTGTACATCTAGCTCGGCTTCAATGTATAAACAATTATTAATATTCAGTTATATTTTAAGGACAAAAATATTTTCCCGGAAATATAATGAATGTGTCATTTTTTTTCTCTTGTCTGTCTTTCCGTGAAATTTCCTGGAATTAATCGTTTCATTTGTGGGTTCCCATGTATTTTTGACTGACTCAACGGGGAAAAATTTTACTTGAAATTTTATGAACATGTACTGCAAGTTTTTATTGATAAACTGGTGTACTAGAATTAGTGTACAAGAGCGATGTCAATTTTGTTTTTTGGTACAGTAATTTTAATCATTTGCTTTAATTTAATTATAAAAGGCCTTGAATTTTTTTTAATGACTTTAATTTTATTGCAAAACAACTTCAACTTTTTATCATAATTGTTTGTTAAATTTAATTGACGAGTGTATGAACGAAAACGTCCAGCATTCAAAACAAGGACGCAAAGTCGAACATTGCACATTGCTTCCTCATTATTTTTCGCTTTTTACGTTAATCAAACCAACATTGATTAATATATTTTCTCATAGAGGGAGTTTCGTAAAAAGCGAAAAATAATGAAGAAGCAATGTAAAAGATTCTACTTTTTCAATTCTCTACTCAGAGATGTTTAAAAAATATTTTTCAGAATTCATGTGAAAACCTCAATAACCCAGTGCATATTCTGTGTGCCGAAAAAAAAAGTAAAAATATAAAAGAGCAAGCAAAAAATAATGAAGAAGCAATGTGCAAGGTTCTCCTTTTTCAATTCTCTACAGAGGGAAGTTTAAAAAATATTTTTCAGAATTCATGTGAAAACCTCAATAACCCAGTGCATATTCTGTGTACCGAAAAAAAAGTAAAAATATAAAAGAGCAAGCAAAAAATAATGAAGAAGCAATGTGCAAGGTTCTCCTTTTTCAATTCTCTACAGAGGGAAGTTTAAAAAATATTTTTCAGAATTCATGTGAAAACCTCAATAACTCAGTGCATATTCTCTGTGCCAAAAAAAAAAGTAAAAATATAAAACAGCAAGCAAAAAATAATGAAGAAGCTATGTGCAAGGTTCTCCTTTTTAAATTCTCTACACAGGGATGTTTAAAAAATATTTTTCAGAATTCATGTGAAAACCTCAATAATCCAGTGCATATTCTGTGTGCCAAAAAAAAAAAGTAAAAATACAAAAGAGCAAGCAAAAAATAATGAAGAAGCAATGTGCAAGGTTCTACTTTTTCAATTCTCTACACACGAATGTTTAAAAAATATTCTCCAGAATTCATGTGAAAACCTCAATAACCCAGCGCATATTCTGTGTGCCAAAAAAAAAAGTAAAAATACAAAAGAGCAAGCAAAAAATAATGAAGAAGCAATGTGCAAGGTTCTCCTTTTTCAATTCTCTACACAGGAATATTTAAAAAATATTTTTCAGAATTCATGTGAAAACCTCAATAACCCAGTGCATATTCTGTGTACCGAAAAAAAACAAAGTAAAAATATAAAAGTCCAGGGACATGAAAACAGATCGGTTCCCATGCACAGGGCAAAAAGGGGGACGCGCGCAGACGAACGGGTTGGGAAAAGAGACTCAAGAATCTCAAGCCCCAAAAAGAAACCTTCCCGAATGATGCAAACATCCGCTATAAGGAAGGCAGACGCCTCGCGCCCTCCGTGTACATAAAACCGCGACGAGCAAACTTTAATATTCAAATGTTAGAAAGAGAAAGCGGTAGTTTGAAAGAAAGATAAGTCTGGAGAGGTGGAATACCGTGAACGCTCGGATGTATACACTTAGGAGTAATCAAGTGCTCCGGGACAGCAGCGGAATAGCGTCAGAACCGGCGCGAGCTGCCGCGGCAGTCGAGATGGCAGCACCGGTCCACACTCAGAACTTTAGCCCTCTTCTGGTACACAGAACCAGTGCAAAACTGGTGCAAACGTTAGGATCTTCAGCGCGTGGACCGCAACTACATACCAGCTCCGCTTTTGCTTTTCCATTCAATGCAAACGACCCGCGGCCCGTATAAACGGCTGCTTTTATTTATATACGCCTTCGCATATCTATAGGAAGTTTTAAACTCTGTTCCTTCGCTGTATACACTATATACAGATAGCCTCTCGTTCACTGCTTTCTCTCTCCCTTTCTCTTTCTCGCTGCCCTGTTTTTCACCTTCTCCCCTTGATTCGTACCAACTCCTTTCTCCGCTTCAACCTTCGTGGATAAGGATTCTCTTCCCGAACCAGTTAGAATACCCCAAGTTTTCTCTCGTGGCCTATCCGCCATTGCACTTTTACTATATATTTATGCATTTTATACTCGCGAGAATAGAGTTTCATGTCCCAACTTTACGACGAGATGGTACGAATACTTCATCCATGGGGTGTTCCAACACGAATTGCCCCTGGTTCAGTGTTGAAGAAAATAATAAAATTTACAACACAGAAGATTAATGTCACTATATGGGTTAAAAATATATAAATTGGGACTTTATAGACATAGTGTTGTGAAATTTGTGATGAACCCTTCATTTTAACATCCGGATGAGTGATCACATCGTCACTGATTAATAAAAAGTGGTTGAAGAGTTGCTACAGGCTCGAATACAAATGCAACATGCGATTTTTTCATTACATTTGTTATTGATGTTAATTTTTTTATCGTGAATTCATCGCTGGGAAAATTCCGGGAACATTTTTTGTGTGTGGTCGAACTCAGGACAACTTAACGATGCGCAACACTGATGCACAATGCTCCGCTAGATGGCGAGCAAGCCGAAGCGATTCTCGCAAGTGACTTGAAGCCTTAGACGGCAAAATTGCCCCAAGTTCGACTATAGGACTTAAATGAGTGTTTTTTCAAATTCTTTATCGAAATTCAAATTACAACTAGCAAAAACAAAATATATAAACATGACTGATATAAAATTGAAAAAAAAAATATGCTGGTGAAGTTCATACTCAACGGGGACGGCGATGAATCATAGAAATAATATTGTACACGAGAGAAGAACGGTATGAATAATTGTTACTGAGGAACAAAGATATTTTTAAACTGAACTGAAATGTGTTCGACTAGAGCTGACGGGTCTACTCCTTTGTTGACGGTTGAAAATAAACAGTCCCGCTCCTGGTGTTCACCTTGTTGAAGGACGTGCGTGACCGTTTGTCCGTTCACTGGTTTTCGCACTAACTATTGACTAGGAAGCAGTTTTCCTAAGTTTCGAAAGCACACCAAGGGATATCACTATTGAAAAAATATATTTATCTTGTTTGAATTTTAAAAAAGATAGTACCAAAATCATTTTTGCTAATTAAACGAACCTTTTATTATATATATTATATAGATAATTAAACAAACCTTTTATTATATATATTATATAGATAATTAAACAAACCTTTTATTATATATATTATATAGATAATTAAACAAACCTTTTATTATATAAACTATAATCTAATATATACGATAAAATAATAAAATATTTCGACGATAGCATTATCCAATCGAACAACGTAAAGATACATTGAGTTGCCATAATGAAATCCAGTCTTTGAAATCGATGGCAATTTTTAGTCAACTCAACTCAGTTTTTCTTCGTGGATTTTGTTAATTCAAACCAAATTTTGTCCAATTTTATCAAACCTTTTTTTGGTAAGGAAACACACATCTTTGTCTGACGAAAAAATAGCCGATCTGATTGTTTGACTGTAATTTAGAATCCGGCATTTTGCAAACAGGTTTCGTGCACAAGTAATGTGCGAACAAGAGAAAGATATTTCGCGAGTATTACCGCAGCAAACACGGTCTATAAAGTCGCAGGTGTTTCACTGGTCGCAGTCCAACATTATAGCGATATCACAAGCCGGACCATGATTTACGAGAGACCGCTTAGTCCGCGCTGTTGGCTCTCGATTGTACCGTGTATACCGAGACACTATAAATGGCAGCGTAGTTCTTCCGGAGCGTGAGTCCATCGGACGTATCTATGCCAAAAGTTTTATTCCATCCAACTATACTCACTAAATTATCGATTATCCTGTATTTGCTTGGAAGGGTCATTCTATACCGAGAGAAAAGATTTCATTGACGCTTAAGAAATAGATAAGTTAATTTTGTTTTCATTGATTTCCAAGAAATATATTTTTTATTTTAATGAAATAGTGCAGTTGAATTTTAAGGAGAAGATTTCATTGCTTGTAATGAATTGTGTCAATTCACCCCGTTTCGAACAGGATTTGACTTCGATCTCTCAGATGGGGTTCGTAATTTTTTTGGAGGCTTAGTTGGGTTAAATACATCAGATCTTTTTTTTATGGCAATTTTTATTTATTTTAATAATGACATATCGAATGCCACAATTAAAACATCAGCAAAGGTTCTGAAAGTATTCTATTGGATATAAATTATTTCTAGCTTATTGTCGAAGTGAGTAAGATTTTTCTTCTTATAGTTTTTAAGCAATTTTTTAATTTAACAAATTATTTTTATAATTAAAAAAATTATTTTCTTAATGAAAAATCTTAAGAACTATGAGAAAAAAAATCTCGCTCACCTGGCTTTAAGCTAGCAAATTTTTATATGGATGAAAGTATTTTTCAGAATTTTTTCAAATTTTTTAATCAGGGCATTCGATATGTCACTTAAAAAAAATATTTAAAAAAAATTGCCATAGAAAGAAACAAATGTGTTGCATTTGAGAGTTCGACTAAGTCTACAAAAAATTACGAGCCAAATCGGAGAGGATAAAGTCAAATCCTGCTCGAAACTGGGTTAATTGCCCCATTTACTTCACCGATATATAATTTTTAAAAACAGTTTTACTGTTTTGTGAAAAGAAATTCATTGTCTGAAGAAACAGTCTCCTCGATTCATTAAAAAGACATAAAAATCGACAACAAATGCTGGGAATTTCATCGTCCAATATATACACCCGTCATTCTCGCACCTAACCTCACTTTCGTTTTCCGGCTCTCCCGAACAAACGGCTTTGACTTTCACGAAGCCCGTACTATGGCACATTTCTTCCACCCTTAAGCACGTTCTCTCCAAATTTGATCTCTATCTGCCGATTAGTTCAGGAAAAAATGGGTCTCAAAGTTCTGAGGTGGAGGAAGTGCCGCTGGCTCTTCAGTAAAATCGATAAAAAGAACCTTGACGATTCATTTGATTGAATGTCACTACTTTTCATTGAGTTTTAGATCATTCGATAAAAAGATATTTTCGAAACTCAAGGATTTCTTTTCTGAATATGTCAAAAATGGCGTTTCATAAAATCGCCTAAAGGAAACACGCAATCTACTTTCACATTGATAACGCTCATGTAAATAGAAGGACAATTGCAGCCTATGTACTATGATAACCCTCTTCTCTCCTATAAAATGGATAGTACCTCGCTATTCCACTCTATCGCTCACCAAGTTTCCATCGAGTTTAAATAAATTGTCGAGAGCCTGAGCGGCCGGTGAAATAACATAGTACCGATGCTGCCTATACAGCATAATACCTAGCCAATGGGATCGCGAATCTCGGATTTTCCAGAATCAGCTAGAGCACGGACACTGAATTATTCAGAATGGGTGAATGAACGCATATTCGATTGGGCGCATTTTACAAGCGTTTTCTCTTTACTGGCCACACTGGCGATGAATATTTAGTAGAGCCGCTTATCCGGATCGTGATCTCGCACAGATTGTGTATCAAGCAACGAGAAGCTCTCATTCGCGCTGCTTGGGACACAAATTCATTTTTTCTTTCTTTTTAATTTGTTCCAAAAAAATAGTTGAGCATTTTCAGCCTCAAATATTGTCAAAAAAATATTATTAAAAATCCGAACAAAATTTTTTCTGTGTCAGATTTTGAGTTGAGCAGTATCAGCATAGAAATATCAGGTTTATAATAATAAAACACAGATTTTTTCACGATCTCCTTGTCTTGAATGAAATTATTCACAAAATCGAATTTAATCAGAATTGAGTGCACTTTGGCTTAACGGAAATGCAATTTTCGTTCCTCGGCGAAAAGGTCGTAAATAATTCATAGGACGTTTGTAAGCTATTAGATATTTGAAGCCCACGTTATGATCACTGACAGAGAAATGATTTATTATTTCAAATTAAAACAGCATTTTGACGTTCTGTTGATTTGAGTGAGGAAAATATTTATGTGAGGGTAAAAAATGTTTATTAGATTTGATTGGTTTAAGGATTTCGGTCGATGGCCATTTGTCAATAGTGAATAATTTATAATGTACAGGAAATTTTTATTATTATGATAACTATGTAAATGTATTGTCAATAAATAACGATTACTACTACTAATTCCAGTTGTAATGTGTTGAGGCAATTTATGTAGATACTGAATAAACTATATTTGACTTCAATATGATTCAAATTAAATATTTATGATATTTGAATCGTAAAATTCAATACTTCGGCGAATGAGGGCTTGACTATTTATTTTTTGTTTTTTTTTTACGCTTCCAATTGACATTGGAATTTTTTCTCATCAAATTGAACGCGTTTAATTGTTCGCCGTTAAGCTCCAATTTTGTGTGTCCAGTTTATTATGACTTTTTTTAAGTGACTTTTTAGGACCCCTTGAATTATCAAAGTATAATGATAATATCTCGGGGACATTCGAGATATTGTCAGACTTTATGGTCCATTAACGTCATAAATCAATCCAATTAAGTCGATATCTCAAAAACGCAGCATCCGATAAAAAATTAACCTTACAGTTAGCAATATGCAACATCCAATTGACATTGAAATTTTTTCTCGTCAAATTGAACGCGATTAATTGTTCGTCGTTAAGCTCCAATTTCTTGCGCCCTTTTCCTTATAACTTTTTTTAGTCGACTGCACAGAAAGAAAAGATTAGTTACCATAACCAAAAAATGAGTTGACACAACCAATCGATTATTCCATTTCCCTTACAACTCAAATGATATCTCGACGACCTTCGAGATATTTTCAGACTTTATGGTCCATTAACGTCATAAATCAATCCAATTAAGTCGATATCTCAAAAACGCAGCATCCGATAGAAAATTAACTTTACAGTTAGCAATATGCAACATCCAATTGACATTGAAATTTTTTCTCGTCAAATTGAACGCGATGAATTGTTCGCTGTTAAGCTCCAATTTTGTGTGTCCAGTTTATTATGACTTTTTTTAAGTGACTTTTTAGGTCCCCTTAAATTATCAAAGTATAATGATAATATCTCGGGGACGTTCGAGATATTGTCAGACTTTATGGTCCATTAACGTCATAAATCAATCCAATTAAGTCGATATCTCAAAAACGCAGCATCCGATAAAAAATTAACCTTACAGTTAGCAATATGCAACATCCAATTGACATTGAAATTTTTTCTCGTCAAATTGAACGCGATTAATTGTTCGCCGTTAACCTCCAATTTCTTGCGCCCTTTTTCTTATGACTTTTTTTAGTCGACTGCACAGAAAGAAAAGATTAGTTACCATAACCAAAAAATGAGTTGACACAACCAATCGATTATTCCATTTCCCTTACAACTCAAATGATATCTCGACGACCTTCGAGATATTCCAGACTTTATGGTCCATTAACGTCATAAATCAATCCAATTAAGTCGATATCTCAAAACCGCAGCATCCGATAAAAAATTAACCTTACAGTTAGCAATATGCAACATCCAATTGACATTGGGAATTTTTCTCGTCAAATTGAACGCGATTAATTGTTCGCCGTTAAGCTCCAAATTCGTGTGTCCAGTTTATTATGACTTTTTTAGGTGACTTTTTAGGTCCCCTTAAATTATCAAAGTATAATGATAATATCTCGGGGACGTTCGAGATATTGTCAGACTTTATGGTCCATTAACGTCATAAATCACTCCAATTAAATCGATATCTCAAAACCGCAGCATCCGATAAAAAATTAACCTTACAGTTAGCAATATGCAACATCCAATTGACATTGGGAATTTTTCTCGTCAAATTAAACGCGATTAATTGTTCGCCGTTAAGCTCCAATTTCGTGTGCCCAGTTTCTTATGACTTTTTTTATGTGACTGGGGTCGTTTTTTAAGGTCGCCTTAAATTACCGCAGTATAATCATAATATCTCGGGGATGTTCGAGATATTGTCAGACTTTATGGTCCATTAACGTCATAAATCAATCCAATTAAGTCGATATCTCAAAAACGCAGCATCCGATAAAAAATTAACCTTACAGTTAGCAATATGCAACATCCAATTGACATTGGGAATTTTTTCTCGTCAAATTGAACGCGATTAATTGTTCGCCGTTAAGCTTCAATTTCGTGCGCCCTTTTTATCCTTCTCTTCCTCTCATTGTTCCTCTCTCACTTTGCAATGAATAAAACGATTTTCGGTGCACCAAAGGAGAGAGAGAAAGAGAGAGAGAGAGAGGTCTATCAGACAGGAGCACAGCTGGCGTGTCTGGCCCGTAAGTCGAAAGTTTAGCCGCACAATCGGCCCGAATTTCGGATTTAATTATATCTTTTAAAAGGTAATACCAGTGAGTTCTCTGTGCAACGCGTTGGTGGTAATGTACTCGCTCGAGCTTTTCTCATTAAAATCGCAACTGTATATAGCGCAGCCCGCGGGTTTAACGTGAATGGCTATTTCATTTCACGTTATCATTTAATGCGACGATACACCAAATATCTGCCTCAATAAGAGGATATTATTTTGTTTTCACTACCAATCAACGATTGAAACCGATTCAAAATGCTTGTTATTTTCCCCGATCGACTATCAAAGTATTTTAATCGATTTTGACTTCCTCGTAAAGGAAGCTTTGTAAGAAAAAAAAAAATGAGGAAGCCATTTGAAAAGCTCAACTTTGCAGCTTTTTTTTTGCAGTCAAATTTCTGAAAAATGTCAACCACGTAACAAATTATGACTGCTGACGGATTATATTATTGCTGAATAGTACTGATATCATGTCTAAAGTTTGACTTCGTTATCTCATGTTTTGCCTAAGTTAGGGCAAAAAAGTGATTTTTCAAAAATTTCGAAAGTCTATAAAATCCGAATCGCTTTTCCGATTTCCGTAAAATTCGGTACCAAACAGTATTAAGAGTACCTGCACTTATGAAGAATTATTTGAGAAAATATCGTTAATTTTACGAAAGCTAGACGCTAACGTCGTTTTTTTAATGCAATGGATACACGGAATTTTTTCAGTTGCACTAGATAATTCAATATTCTCGTCGTTCATTAAAATTTATAATGACAGTCTCGAAAAATTACATTTTATAAAAACTCATGATAAACAAATCGTTCTGCTTAACTGTTCATTAACTGGTTACTTCACCCTTTGAAAATTCAACACTAACGACTTTATAAGCTCAACTGCTTTTTGTCGGTATTTTAAGGAGGTTCGTCAGTAAAATTGAAAATGCACAGAAAAATCTAAAATAATTACCGCGTCTTTAATAATTCATAACAAACTCACATGAATTTTTTGGGAATTTTCGTCTACATAGTTTACACAAAATTAATTTTTTTATTCATACATTTTAACATGGGCTCTTATGTCATATTTACGAATAATAAAAAATTGAAAAATATTTTACATTTAAAAAAAATTAATTAAATTAAAATACTTACGAAAGCAAGGTTGTAAAAAAAATTTTACAATTATTTTTTTTTTTTTTGTAAATATGCCATAAGAGCCCATGTTAAAATGCATGCATAAAAAAATTAATTTTGTATAAACGATGTAGACGAAAATTCCCAAAAAATTCATGTGAGTTTGTTATGAATTATTTTAAACGCGGTAATTATTTCAGATTTTTCTGTGCATTTTTAATTTTAAAAAAAAATTAATTTTGTGTAAACGATGTAGACGAAAATTCCCAAAAAATTCATGTGAGTTTGTTATGAATTATTTAAAACGCGGTAATTATTTCAGATTTTTCTGTGCATATTTAATTTACTGACGAACCCACTTAAGCACACTAAACTGGAGACATACGCAGTATGTATTGCGGGTCATGGACCACATGCTGTCATCTTCACGAAGATTCGGATGGACGCGCATAAGTCCAAGGTGCAACCGTAACAATTTCACAGAAGGCTAAGCAATGCTAGGGGTTCACTTCTGACGACAGTTCCCCGCAAATTTATCGCACGGTGAAGTGATCTCAGTGAGATAAACTTTGGGATGGAGGAAGAAAACTTGAAAGAGAACGAAGAGTTCGTAGATGACGACGTAGTCAGCAGAGCGGAGAAACGGTTAATCCGTTTTTCAGCTTCTTCGTTACTACACATATAAACATAATTTCGCTATTTTTATCATAATAAAAAACAAGGGGCTGAAGGACCTCGGTCGATTGCCCATTGGCTTTTGCACTGTGTGTAACACCGATCTTATGCACTTAGACACAAACGAAACAAATATATATATTTATAGATTTGTATTATAAGTGTAGCCAATAAAAAAACGTTTACTACTACTAAGAAACTAGCTCGAATCGAAAAGTAGACTATTTGATGAGAAAGTTATTATATCCATATACAACTTTTTTTTTTCAATCGGTTTGAAGTCTACGGAAAGATGATAATTTGACCTGCTACGATATCGATTTACTCGATGCTTGGTCACAGATCAGAATATAATTGAGATCGCTTTTCAGCCAATGGCTAAGATGACAATTCCATTGCATCCCGACCAATGACTAACTTTTAAATTACCTATTTTCTCGGCCAATGGCGAAAATCACCATTTCATCGCTTCTCAGCCAATAAATAACAAATTAATTTCATTGATTATCCGCTACTGGCTAAGAAAACAATTCGATTTTCCGCCAATGTCTAAGATAAAATTGCGATCAGTTTTCGACTTGTACCCAATTTCAGGGCCCATGAATAAAATTTGTTTCACCGATTTTTCTACTGAAAAAAAAAATAGCCTTTTATGCCTCATATGTATTTACCGTTTTTTATGTATTTATTTGAAATGTTTCCAGTCAAACTATAGTGACATCGAAATCATAGTGGTTGACGTTTTAACGTATAGTCATAATGCAATCAACGGCATGAGTGCAGCTATCAAAAATGTGATCGATCAAAAACTGTACAGTTAAAAGTGCTCGCGGAAAAAGTCGATCGATGCTTCAATTGCATTTCCATTGTTGGTATTGGGTATGCGAGTGAAGTGACGAGTAATCGAGATAAAACTCGGTTGGTCGAAACCAGTCAAGCGCCGCATCAGCGATAAATACATCACTTATGCACTCAAAAGCAGACAGTTTGTTATCGGACAAATTTATAATAAAAAAATTAAATAAAAAAATATGTATATGAAAAAGCGTCGCTTGAAAATGGACAAAATAGCCCGAAGCTTAGCCATGTTTTGGTCACGTTGTAGTTTTATTTCAGTAAAAACATTGGATATTCACTGCGGGTGAAAAAAAAGTGTTCCACGCTGCGTTTCGATAATGCGAAGATCGGAAAAACGAATTTACGTCATTCACTACTTTTTATTCCAATGTGCATGTGTTTGCGACACATTTAAACGCTTTGAAGAAATTAAACGAAGTATTGGGTAGGCAATATTTTTTAATTAACGTTTTTACATCGCCGTGTAAAATGCACGAAGAATTATACAATAAATTTTTTTTTGTTGATCATTATAGAGAAAATGATCTGTTTAAATTTCGATGGGTGACCTTGTCGGTGATTTTTGGGGCATATTGTACAATAAATTTTCTTTCAATTTAAATGATAATTAAAAAAGAAAATAATCTGTTTAAATTTCGATGGGTGACCTTGTCGGTGATTTTTGGTGCATATTGTACAATAAATTTTCTTTCGATTTAAATTATAATTAAAGAAGAAAATAATCTGTTTAAATTTCGATGGGTGACCTTGTGGTGATTTTTGGTCCTTGTTATTTTGGTGCATATTGTACAATAAATTTTCCTTGAATTCCAATTATAATCAATAAAGAAAATGATCTGTTTAAATTTCGATGGGTGACCTTGTCAGTGATTTTTGGTGCATATTGTACAATAAATTTTCCTTGAATTCAAATTATAATCAAAAAAGAAAATGATCTGTTCAAATTTCGATGGGTGACCTTGTCGGTGATTTTCGGTGCATATTGTACAATAAATTTTCCTTAAATTCCAATTATAATCAAAAAAGAAAATGATCTATTCAAATTTCTATGGGTGACCTTGTCGGTGATTTCCGGTGCATATTGTACAATAAATTTTCCTTGAATCCCAATTACAATCAAAAAAGAAAATGATCTGTTCAAATTTCGATGGGTGACCTTGTCGGTGATTTTCGGTGCATATTGTACAATAAATTTTCCCTGAATTCAAATTATAATGAAAAAAGAAAATGATCTGTTTAAATTTCGATGGGTGACCTTGTCGGTGATTTTCGGTGCATATTGTACAATAAATTTTCCTTGAATTCCAATTATAATGAAAAAAGAAAATGATCTGTTTAAATTTCGATGGGTGACCTTGTCGGTGATTTCCGGTGCATATTGTACAATAAATTTTCCTCGAACTCCAATTATAATAAAAAAAGAAAATGATCTATTCAAATTTCGATGGGTGACCTTGTCGGTGATTTTCGGTGCATATTGTACAATAAATTTTCCTTGAATTCCAATTATAATTAAAAAAAGAAAATGATCTGTTTAAATTTCGATGGGTGACCTTGTCGGTGATTTTCGGTGCTTGTTATTTCGGTGCACATTCATCCTGCTGAAAGTTTGAATGAAAGCGGCACTGTTCAGGCACATAAATGAATGAAAAAAGTTGTCGGGGCGAAGAAGCAGCCACGAGTCTGGTTCTGGGAGGGCCAACGGTTATAAGATTGCGCAGCTGGTCTGGAGATCACTCGAGGAATCTTGTATAACGACGTCGGGGTGAAGTTGGGGGTAGTCTGACGTGAATACGATCTTGCTTTTCCACTGTGACTTTGGTCTGTACGTTTTAAGGAGGGCCTGAGGAGCTATGCTACATAATTGTAAGAGTCCCTGCTGCTTCTATACCACCGAGCCATGAAACACGAGACTCACTCAAAGCCCTACTACTGCCTCGTCTATATAATATGCTGCTGTACATTTTCCCCGGAAAAGGCCTGCTTACGAACAGAACTAATTAAAGCCTAACTTTGGTCGTACCTACGAGCTGCATGCATAATCAAAATTAAAATATATATTAGTTTCTCGGCATAGGTGTACTATTAAGTTTTTTTTTAATACAATTTAAAAATAACTTGGTTGGTTACATTCGTTTTATAAATTTTAATTGATCTATGAATCATTCTCTGTCGATTCAGCGATTTTTTTTCAACCCTCTCTGATCTGCTCCATAATTGGTTATACGAAAGTACCTTCAAGGGCACTGCATGTGAATTTTTTCAGATTTTTTAAACAGTATTTTAGAAATGCCATTTGTCTTCGATTGCAAATATCTCCGAATGATGCGGAGATTTTTTTTTCTCACACGAATTTTTTTTTCTCACACGAATTTTTTTTTTAATTTCCATTTTTTATTGAGTTTATTTATCTTAATTGCTTGGGAACAATCATAAATGTGATAATTCTCCCACTTCTGTTTTTTTTTCTGGCCGCATTGAACCTATACATAACTATTACTGATTCCTCATAGAATTTCCTCTAGGTTCCCTTCAGATTTAATTTGTAACTTGTTATAATGCACTATATTGTATATTATACAATATGTTTACATGTAATATCTTCAATATGCCATTTTTTGTCGTTATTTACAAGGGACTTGTCCCGTTCACTTATAAATAAATAAATAAATAAATAAATAAATAAATAAATAAATAAACAAATGAGTCTGAAAATACATTTCACCGAAACGTCGAAAGTAGCGACAGCTAGCGGTCACGAGACGCACTCGGTGTCAGACACCGCGTTTGGAATATAAACAGCATGAAAAGGTCGATTTACGTAGTCGATAAAGAAGTTTCCTTTAAGTGAGAAAGTTTGTTGGACTGCGTTGAGCCTCTGCAACACTGTAGCTTCCGCACTGTACATAGCACAGTTTCTCCTTCCTCGCATTTATCTTTACGAACTTTATACAGATATTCAAATGCGTGCCTAAAATATCATATTCATGAGTGTGGAGACTATGCGCTTAGAATAAAAATCATCCACTTTTCGTCTTGTTCTGAATCCGCCATCTCGCTGTTTTCGTATAGAAACTCTATTGGGATCCCCAACGGCAATGAACTGTATGATCAGATCACTGATACAGAACATAGACTGAGCCATGTATACGGAATAGTATTTACATAGTGTTTTTTATGCCAAATAGCACTTCCTATTTTTTTGATGAAATTTCTTTAAAAACGTTGTAAGAAAATTTTGAGATATTCACTATCGATGAATAAATCGATATTAATTTCGTATTGGTATTACTGTAATTAAAAAATTTCTAAATAGAGATTTCAGCATTATTATTTACACTGGACGCAATTTTTTTTCTATTGAAAATTATTTAGTGTCAGGAAAATTTGTCAAAATAAAAATGAGATTAAGGACCTATGGAAATTATAGATAAGATTTAACAGTGGGAATTGTAATAAAAGTCTACTTGAAAATTTTAGAGTTTTGTCAAATTTTATTGCGAAGTATATACAATTTATATCGTAATTGTCTTTTCAATTGAATCTACGAGTTTATGCATAAAACAAATTGATGAAATAAGAAATTAGTCAAGAAATCCCCTCGAAACCTAACTTTCTTTTTTTGTAAAAATCATTCGCTTATTTTTCTGAATACGTACGAATTTTTTTTCAAATTTTAAGATTTGCTTTGAATTTTTATGTTATTCAGAATAAATTTGTGGAAAACCACAAAATTCAAAGCAAATTCTAAAATAAATAAAAAATCATAATTACTCAGAAAAATGAACGAATCGTTTTCGTAATAAAAATAATAAGCCTGCCGAGAAATTTGTTAATGAATTTTTAATCAGTTCTCTGTAAACATTTTGGAATTATTATCATACAAAATGATTCTTTCCACTATCTTCAATATACATGAATTTTTAGAGATTTTTATGCAACTCCGTGCGAGAAGTGCCCACTTCTCACACGCTTCGCTTCGCGTGCGAGAAATCGCCCTTCTCGCCCCTGTGAAACAATAGTATATTACGATACAAGTGCGATGAAATTTTTTTCTGACGAGAGTGAGTCAATAGCACGGTGAGTGCGCTTCGCTTCGCGTGCGAGAAATTACACTTCTCGCACTCGTGAAACAATATTGTATACGAAACTCGTGCGATAAACTTTTTCTCAACTCCCGTGATTTTTCACACTCCCGTTCGACTCGTGCTGCAAAGTCACCCTCGTCAGAAAAAGTTTTATCGCACTTGTATCGTAATATACTATCATAAAATCGAAAAGTATTTGCGATTTTTTCGAATTTTTTTTCAAACTCATGGGAAATGAACACCGAGCGACAAAACTAGCTTAAGCCAACGATTCATGAAAACGGCCTTAAAACAATTTCGCTTAATACATTCCAATGGTTTCGTGGCTTCCGATCGAATATATTGGTGCAAACATTGTATGTCGTATTCGCGGATCGTCGCGATTGTAAAACAGTGAGTTCACTGCTTACATACGCTAGCTATTTCAGCTTTGAACCTCGGAATCTGGTCTACGAGCGGAGTAGAACAGACTCAGCGAAAGGTACACTACAAAGTAGACGGCAAAGCGCCCGAAGAAACGAATTTATTCTTCGCTGCGTCACCCTCATCGTATTATTCAAATGACATCCGCCGTTCGATTCGCTATATCGAATATCTCGACGACACTCCATTTCCCCTTGGAAATGCCGAGTCAGTGTGGTGAGAGCGTTACCCGTATTTCCTTTCCTCAGAGAAAACGTTAAGACCTTCTAACATTCATAGAAACTAGAGAGACTTTAGTCTCTTCGAGTCTTACAAACTCGGGCGTCAATTGTCTCGAGCAGGAAATGCAAAGGCGTGTCAACACGTTATGCCCTTTATGCCCTTTGATCCTTGCTTTTACGCTACTGCGCTTCGCACTAGTCAAATCAGTGGTAAAATTTTGAAAATCGTTTTACTAATTTTTGGTGGTTTAAGGATTTATGATACGTACAGTCCCGCCAAAAGTGAGTTTCAGAGACAATTTCGATTACTTCCCGATGGGATGAAAAATAATGCATATAAAACGTGCTGAAAAGATTGATTTTGCATAATGATAATCCCAAAATGTTGTTAACAAATTGGCGAAAAAAATAATTGTTCGACAAACAATCAGTCAACCTAACTTTTTTTTTAATGAAAATGATGTGTTAATTTATTTGAATGCATACGAATTTTTTCAGATTTATTTTTTATTTTTATTTATTTATTTTTTAATGTGAGCGAAATAACGAATTTCAGTATTCGGCATAAAACCATCTACTACACTGAAGATTTTTTTGCAAAACGGATATCGAAAATTTGTTATATTCTTCGCATTTTGCAAAATAAAAAAAATAAAAATCAACGAAAAAGAGTCGTGACGTTGATATTTACAAAGTTACAGACCAATAAAGTCGTCGTTTTAGTATTTTTAACTTTTATTGAGTGAACTGATAGCAGTACAAAAATGTTAATAGGAATTTATTAGAACATTTAATTTTTTTCTAAATTGTCCGTATGAAATTTTATATATTGCTAAAGGTTATAAGTTACAGACTCATTAAATCTTATTTTGATGGTTTTTTAAATTGTATATCAATATTTAATCGGATATGCGTAGAAAACCATCAAATTTTGTCAGATTTTTCCGTACAATGCAAATTTTTTTTTAAATATTTTTTAAGTAATACATCGAATGCCATAATTTGAAGATCAGAAAAAAATCTAAAAAATACTCTGTTGAATAGCAAATTTTTCTAGCTCATTGCCAAAGTGATCAAGATTTTTCTGCCTCTGGCTTTTAAGCTTTTTTCATTAAAAAAATTATTTTTTCCATTTAAAAAATCTCAAGAACTGTGAGAAGAAAAATCAGGCGCACATTTTTTTAAATGTGTAAAATAAACGTTTTTCCGATATTCATAAAATGTAGACATAGCAAAACCGTTAGTTTTAATACATATAAATAAAAACATAAAAAACCATCTTTCATTAAACCAAAGTGCCTTCCATGAAGAAGCAAGAGTAAAAAGACCCAATTTCGTTTCGATCGATCGCATATAAACTTCGATAAAATAATATCAATTCGTAAGCAATTTCTGAGCCCACGCAATTTTTTCAGAATAACGTTAAGCCGTTTATACACCACTCTCTTCATGGTAAATTAAAGAAAAAGTCGGGAAAACCTCTCAGTCAGAAGACTACAAGAATAAAAATAGAATAATGAAAATTCAATTGCTCAAATTGTGTTTCCATTATTGTCTCGACCGTAATAAAGACTGTGGCGAATATAACTGCCCTGGGCTTTGACGCAATCGTTCCCGACGAGCAGAGTACGACCTCCAGGCTTCGAAAAGCGGCTTTACCGCCCTTTTGCTTTCCCTCATCGCTAACCCACATGTAGTTCTTAGGTTAGTCGTTGTTATTGTTAATGTCCCAAAGGAGGCGTTGTTTGGTTCGGGATTAAAATCTGCCCTGCGGCGACAAAGGTTTCGCAGGGCCAAAGGCGCTTATTCGTTGTTTGTCTTGGCAGTTTACTGTTTTGATTGGCTCTACGTTTCTTCCGATAATCGTACTCAGCACATCAGAAATCCATCACGAATGCTTTACCCCATTGCTAAGTATGTTTAGCGGTACTTTATGTAATAAATAGTGAAGGTTATTTGAAGGTGAGGGTCAAAAATAAGGAAACGTCTAAATGTAGAATGGCCATAATTATGGAATTAGCCTTTTCAGCCATTCGCCATTTTTGTCATTCACTATTTTGATTGGATCTTAATAAGATGGAGGTCAAAATAGCGGATGTCAAAAACGCATAGATGAAATAGCGAATTCCATAATTCCACCATTCTAAATTCAAACGTTCCTAATTTCAAAATTCGCTATTTTAACCATTCACTATTTTGGTCATTCGCTATTTTTACCCCCACCTAAAAAACGGTCTTCGAAATGTCATTAATTTACAAAACAATCGCTTCGGACAATAATGTAATGTAAAAAAACGGTTTTCAAACCGGCATTAATTTTTTTGTCGCGAAATAAATTTATTATGAAAATAAATAGAAAGTCGGTGACCGAAACAGGGCCGTTTACCTTATTAACGAATAAGCAAAGATATTTACTGTCGCGTTTAATAAAAGTGCAATTTACGGGGTTCGTAATAATACACCATACAGCGCCTCCGACTCAAGAAATTAAGACGATCTAACTTCCTTCAGGTAACACGAGCCCTCACATACCGACAATCGGTACATGTTCGACCTGCCCGATCGGTACTTCAGAATGTCGAGTAAACTCTCCACGTATTTCGTCTAGCATCTCGCTTTATCGTCGACGATATTTAATAATTATGTCCCATGATAGAAAAAAAATTTCGTCACGAAACGAAGACTCTATTTTATGTACTTTTACGATTAAGACTCCGAGAGTTTTTATGAATAATATACTTATTACGTCATATTAAAGACAATGACGACTATGCAATATGCATATAAATAATCCTAAGCTGTTATCACTAATTTTGTATTTTTGTTTAGTGTGTGAAGCGCTACGGACGATATTTCTTATAATACACCAAAATATTCAATGCTGTTAATAATTCTTTATTAATTTTCGAAAAATAAAACTTCTATTATTATTTAGTTTTATGTATATTATTTATCTATATATATTATATATTTATCGCGTAATCGACGCTTTACCGAAAATATCTCATAATAAAAACAGTCTACGAAATTATTACAGCTTCGCAATTAGCACTACGCACGATTTACTTCATACTGGACAATTTCCGTAATGTGTTAATTCAGGTGTTGAATGCAAACTCGAGGCGTAGTACTAATTGCGAAGCTGCAATAATTTTGATGACTGTGTTATAAGAAATATATCTTCGGTTAAGCGTCGTTGTGAACCGATTGTACTCTATTACTAATATTATATAAATTAATGACATTACAATTAATGACATTAATCGTCCACATCTTCTTGAGCCTATAATTATGCTTTATTAGTTTATTGGGCTGAAACCGGCGGCACTGCAATGCCGGTACAACCCGTGTCCGCCCCGAGCAAGCCCGTGGGTCCAGACTGGTTACAAAAATCAGATTAATATTCTGGCTCCCCAATGGGGAGCGTATCAGATATTAAGCTGATAAGAACAGATACTACACTTTGATCTTAGCCATAGGCCGAGAAGCGATACCAAGTTCGGTTTTTGACGGGCTTATATAGCCGTTCTGGTTCCCTTCAACTTGCGAGAATCGTTGGCGTAATTCGCCGCCTAGCGGGCGACACGCGAACTAAGCGGCGCTCCGGCGACTCCGACAAGTTCCGCTAGCGGTGCAGGGTCGATCATGCTTCGCAGGAATACATACACACACACGCACACCGCAATTATATCGATTTGCAGCAATAACCGAGAAATATATTTTTGCCTCATTGATGAAAGGGTTAATTTTTAGCGTTTTGTTTGTTGCCGAATTTTTCGTTAGATTGTTTTTTCCGTTTTTATGTACAACGTTTAATGAAGCTTTTTGATATCTTTCTCTTCTTTGAAGCAATTTAGAGCAGATTTTTTTTGTTATATTGAAGGTTTTATATTTTATATTTGAAAAATCGAAAATAATTTTGGTTGTTAACAACAAACGTAGAAAGGGTTTTGTACGGTCACGAATTATTTTTTACATAATCAGACTGATGATGAACGTGAAACGATTGAGGAATTGAGAAGACAATTTTTTTTAATTGTGAAAAATTTTTGGTAAAAAAACTTTTGTTTTTTTTTTTTGGCCAATGCGAGAATTAAAATTTTTTGTAGGCTTAGTTGGATCCTCAAATAAAGGAGATTTTTTTTTCTATTGCATTTTGGTTCTTAATATATTTATTTAATGACATATCTAATGACATAATTTGAAAATTCTGAAAAATACTTTAATACTCGGTCGCTCTCTGGCAATTTTTCTATGTTATCAATACATAGGCCAAAAAAGTGGCTTTTTTTCGTTAAAAAATAATCTTTATATTTTTCAGCGAAAAAGCAATGTTATCGAGTCGACAAAATTATTTGAACCAATTTCATTGAAAAGCTCACATAAGATTACAACTTTTAAAAAACTGTAAAAAAAATATAATGTCCTTAAAGAAATATCTCATTTTACGTAATATCTGATTAGGAAATCTGAATAAATTAGAAAAGAGTACTTTCAAGTTGTACTAAAATGCGTCTAATTAAAGGACTCATCAAAGAAGTTCGGAAAAAAAAGACTAAATTGATGAAGAATACGTCATATACACATTTGTGCAGCTATAATTACATCATATCTAATTATGAGAAATTTTAGACAAGATAAAAAAAATTGTCAATTTGCCCAAAGTATTTTTTATTATTATTATATCAATATAGAGAAATGACACATTTGATAAAAATAATTATTTGCATAATGTGCTCATACTTTGTAAATGCAACAAAACACTCATTATTTTTTTACATAAATATTATATTGTTTTGATTCCTATAGTGACGTGAGCGTGCGCATGCGCCTACTCATAACGGACTAACGGAGCACGCTAAATTGATTCACAAATTGGTCATTACGAAAGTCGGCTTTGCGCATCGGGAATAAATTACTTCTTATTCCGTGGCTACTTATCGAAACCGTTACCTGATATTAGCGGTCTTTTCTGCACTCTCGTCATAACGTCGACACTTTACTGCTCTGCATCTTGCAGAGTTGTAAGTTCCTACTAATTCATGAGATATAGTTTACAGTACAATTTGTTTTTTGATTATTATTTGATAATAATAATAGTGGGGACTTACAACTTGCAGAGTTGTAAGTTCCCACTAATTCATGAGATATAGTTTACAGTACAATTTGTTTTGTTATTATAATTTCATAATAATAATATGTAGTTATTATAAAATAGATTTTAAACATTTGGGTGGCACAAAAAAACTTCTTTTTAAGCTGGTTTTTTGAATGCAGAAAAAAAATTATTTTTTTTAACCTGGTTTTTTGAATGCAGAAAAAAAATTATTTTTTTAACCTGGTTTTTTGAATGTGGAAAAAAAATTATTTTTTTTAACCTGGTTTTTTGAATGCAGAAAAAAAAATTCTTTTTTTAACCTGGTTTTTTGAATGCAGAAAAAAATTATTTTTTTAAGCTGGTTTTTTGAATGCAGAAAAAAAATTATTTTTTTTAACCTGGTTTTTTGAATGCAGAAAAAAAATTCATTTTTTGTGGAGAATCGACGCACAATAATGAGAAAAATATGAAATAAGACCCGGAAAAATAATTGGACAATTTTCGGGCCATTGCAGAAGGAAAGAAGCAAATTTTTTTTTCTCAAATCGAATAAAAAGAACCCCATTCGGAAATTTCCATATTTTGCCTCGCCAATGTTTTTCCCGTGCTTACAACAATATTTTCAAATAATCACGTTCGACTTTTTCGACCCGTGCACAACAATATTTTTTTAACATTTTGGATTATAAAGATTAAAAATGTTCAACTTTTTTTTTTTTTTTTTTTTTAAACCCATTATAAAGATTAATTATCTCCGAATTTTCATTGTAATTAATTTCTTAGAATTTTTTCGCCAGAACAACGGAATATTTAATTGTGAAAATTCTTGTTTCGAGGCTGTAAAAAAGAGTTCAAAGATTTCTTCACATTTTGTCAATTTGTGATTATACATACTCAATTGACCTGACTGTACCAAAAATACCTTCTTAAATCCGCAAAACACAAAATTATCTCATGCTATTTCAACTCTTGAGAGTAACATTTGTTTACAGAACAACCGATTATTTTTCGTCACGATAAAATATGCTTCTTAATTCCTAAACTCGGCGAAAAATATAATTTTCGCCCCTCCATCTGTGCAAAACCCCTTATAAAGATGAATTATCGCCGAATTTCCATTCTCATTAATTTCCTAGAATTTTTTCGCCAGAACAACGGAATATTTAATTGTGAAAATTCTTGTTTCGAGGCTGCAAAAAAGAGTTCAAAGATTTCTTCACATTTTGTCAATTTGTGATTATACATACTCAGTTGACCTGACTGTACCGAAAAATACCTTCTTAAATCCGCAAAACGCAAAATTATCTCACGTTATCCCAAGAACAATGTAGACAAAAAAATACATAGCCATAGAAATAAACGTATTTCGTATTAAGTATAACAGTTGTTTAGAGAACAACCGATTATTTTTCATCACCATAAAATATGCTTATTAATTCCTAAACTCGGCGAAAAATATAATTTTCGCCCCTCCATCTGTGCAAAACCCCTTATAAAGATGAATTATCTCCGAATTTTCATTTTCATTAATTTCCTAATATTTTCCCGCCAGAACAACGGAATATTTAATTGAGAAAATTCTTGTTTCGAGGCTGCAAAAAAAAGTTCAAAGATTTCTTCACATTTTGTTAATTTGTGATTATACATACTCAATTGACCTGACTGTACCAAAAATACCTTCTTAAATCCGCAAAACGCAAAATTATCTCATGCTATTTCAACTCTTGAGAGTAACATTTGTTTAAAGAACAACCGATTATTTTTCGTCACGATAAAATATGCTTATTAATTCCTAAACTCGGCGAAAAATATAATTTTCGCCCCTCCATCTGTGCAAAACCCCTTATAAAGATGAATTATCTCCGAATTTTCATTCTTTAATTTCCTAGAATTTTTTCGCCAGAACAACGGAATATTTAATTGAGTAAATCGTTGTTTCGCTGCTGCAAAAAAGAGTTCAAAGTTGCAAAGTCTCTCGCACGCACAGTTTTCTGAGCTCTTGTCGGTGAGCGAGCGAGAGACTATTAGAAAAAATTATGAAGATGTTGCGCAATGCTAAGCACACGAAGCGTATCTTCCGGTTTTACGTTCCACGACCGAGACACGCGACAAACTCCCTGTTGCTCATCCTCGAGTCTCGCAGTGATGCACAGGAGGGCCGCGATCATGTATGATGCTCCGCATCCGGCGAGTGCTCTTCGCGCCGTGTTTAATTTTGACTTCGAGAATTTTTTTTCGAAAAACGATTCATCTCTGTGCTGTAAAATAAACAAGAACAAAAATAAAAATAAGTGTGTTGACAGTAAATGTAATTTGTCCAAATAGTGAATCAGTGTAAAAATAGTTCGAGTGACGTCATAAAATGTCCTTAGACAAGTGTAATTTTTCTCAGTGTCAAGTAATGGATACAAGAAAAGTAAACAATATGCAAAAAAAAAACGTGACTCAATTATCGTTATCAATTCGATTTACTTTTTGTTATTCAAGAAAAATATAATACTCTTACAATGTTTTTACAATTATTTATAGGTATTCCATTATTGATAGTGGCGATATTTTGTATTATCAATGGCTCGCGAAAAGTGCACTTTTGTCGAGGGAAAATTGAAAAAAGAATTTTAGTTTTTATGACAGGGAAATTTTTTTTTAAACTTTTTTGAAGTAAATAAATCTTTTTTTTGTTGCAATTACGCTGAAATTTGGATGACATTTTTCTTATCGTTTGTTTATTAAATTCCACATAGTTTTTTGAGTGTGATTAATTTTTACAATATAATTACATTACTTAAATAAATTTTTTTTAATCTGTGGGATATATTATTGCTAGTTTTTTGGGAATCAAATTTCCAAATTTAGTTCTATTTTGACAATCAAGAAGTTATTACATTATTTGGTAGATATTGTATAAATTTGTCGGTAAAGTTTTTCAATAATACATATAGTTTACTTGTAAACATAATTTGTTTATAGAAGGAAAACAAATTTATGAAGTTTTTTGAGTTTTTCTCCTAATTGAGAAAGAAAACGATAAAAATTATTCGGTGGATTTGTAGGAATTCTTTCAAGGAACAAAATGAGCTTTTGCTGGTCAAGATTGAATTATAATTTTAAGTTTGACTTTAAAATAACTGCGAATCGTATGACCCGTTGGTAATTAAAGTAAACTAAGTTACGTATCTGTAAATTAATTGTTTAAAATTTTTTTCTACTTATATTAGAATCTCTTGAATTCAGATTCACATCCGGTTTTACTAATTTCCTTTCGGGAATGTGTAAAACAATTTTTTTAATTTTGTGTACTGTTTAGATTTTGTAAATTTTGGATTTTACATTTGCAATTTATCTGACTGTACCGAAAAAACCTCCTTAAATCCGCAAAACCGAAAATTACGTCGGTTGAGGGCCGTTATACGTGCAAGGGCGTGAAACGCTCGAAAGTTTCCTTTCTCTCACGTTATTTCAAGAACAATGTAGACAAAAAATACATGGCCATAAGGATAAACGTATTTTATATTGAGAGTAAAACTTGCTTAGAGAACAACCGATTATTTTTCGTCACACTAAATAATCCTTATTCCTAAACTCGGCTAAAAATATAATTTCAAAAGGGGGGCGAAAATGGACTATTGAAAATAATTGTGTAAAAAATCTGAAAATATTTACCTAAATGCCTTTTCACACACTTTGTAATATATTTTGAGGCGAAAAAATTACATTGATTTTTGAGCACTGTTGATTTTCCAGAATAGCCAAAAAAAATTATATAAAAAATCTGCCACGCTTGATATTGAAAATAGTCTGCAAAGCACGAAAAAAAATGAGCAGGTCAGAATATCAAGAATTAACGGAGGAGATCCATTTTTAAAAATTGAGGGCGATACATTTTTTTTATAGTTAGATACCACTATTTTTTTAAATGTGCAGTTAAATTGTAACAAATTAGGTCCTGTAATATTAATAGTTTTGATTGATATTTCCAGAGACATGATTTTGCACATCAAATTTCATACATGAAATCGTTATCATTTAGGTGTAATTAGTACATAGTTTCGTCGTAATCTGCAATCTGGTTAAAATCCCTCCGAATTTCAACTCCAAAAAAAAATTATGCTATTGCATGAACTTTACCGAAACGTAAGATAACAAACTCAAATTGTTCTCCATAAAGTCATTCGTATTCAGCAATAAAAGTTTTACAGTTTTGTCGTAATGTGTTTCAAATTTTTAAGAATTGAAAAAAAAATCTGCAAATTAGAAATTTTCAAATTGTCCCCTCATTATTTATGTTTTTTTTACGCTTCCTCTGTGAGAAAGCAACATAAGTTTTTTCACAAGCTTGTCGGACTATTTATTTTACTGATATGTCAATAAATTTTACACATGTCATTCTAAATAAATATTTTCGAGACTTTGCATGTGTCAATCTCCAGAAAAATATAATCTAAAAATTAATCAATATTTTCGAGACTTTGCATGTGTCAATCTTCAGAAAAATATAATCTAAACATTAATCAATATTTTCGAGACTTTACATGTGTCAATCTCCAGAAAAATATAATCCAAACATTAATCAATATTTTCGAGACTTTGCATGTGTCAATCTCCAGAAAAATATAATCTAAACATTAATCAATATTTTCGAGACTTTACATGTGTCAATCTCCAGAAAAATATAATCTAAACATTAATCAATATTTTCGAGACTTTGCACGTGTCAATCTCCAGAAAAATATAATCTAAACATTAATCAATATTTCGGAGACTTTGCATGTGTCAATCTCCAGAAAAATATAATCTAAACATTAATCAATATTTTCGAGACTTTGCATGTGTCAATCTCCAGAAGAATATAATCTAAACATTAATCAATATTTTCGAGACTTTGCATGTGTCAATCTCCAGAAAAATATAATCTAAACATTAATCAATATTTTCGAGACTTTGCATGTGTCAATCTCCAGAAGAATATAATCTAAACATTAATCAATATTTTCGAGACTTTGCATGTGTCAATCTCCAAAAAAATATAATCCAAACATTAATCAATATTTTCGAGACTTTGCATGTGTCAATCTCCAGAAAAATATAATCCAAACATTAATCAATATTTTCGAGACTTTGGATGTGTCAATCTCCAGAAAAATATAATCCAAACATGAATCAATATTTTCGAGACTTTGCATGTGTCATTCTCCAGAAAAATATAATCCAAACATTAATCAATATTTTCGAGACTTTGCACGTGTCAATCTCCAGAAAAATATAATCTAAACATTAATCAATGATTAATATTCGGACTAATTTTTCATAATGCTTACATAAATGCAAAAAGAAATAGTTGCGGCTTCTTGAAGCAGATGAGCGAGGCATGGAAGCGGAAAGAGTGGCGAAATGAATAGGTTTCCATGTTACCGAACGCCTAGTGTATCTTTAGCCGGTCATTTACGACAGGAAGAGAAAATAGTGATTCTCCTGTGCGTCCGAAGCGGAGACCCGAACGTTTGCTACATGTCACACGCTTCGCTAACGAACGTCAAATTCTTCACTGCATTTCCAAGCGCTCGGTGCGGTATATACTCATGCATAATACAGATAGAATCGATACTGCCAAGTGCTGATAGCGAAGGAGATGCTGAAGTCGCGTTAAATGCGAAAATCTTGCGATCTTGCCATTGGTAGAGGAAACAAACGATTTTTTTATGGCCACGAAGGAAGTAGTGAAAGCAGATCTGCGAAAAAGATCACTATCCTTTCTAAGACATAAGCTGGATGACGTGTTATATGCTTTGTTCTGTCTACACGGAAATAAACAATCACTGTGTGACCTCTCTTGTTTACATCGATTGTTGTTGACGTAAAAAAATCATATATAAGTCAATATGCATAGTAGAGTGTGTTAAAAATGGGTGATATTTTTTTTCCTTGTTCTCCGCCTAGAATATCGTAGAATACGTCTTAAAGATCCTGTCAACAGTGGAGCTCATAATTTTAATTCTTAGAGGTCAATCATCGCGTTTGATGTTTACCCATTTAAATAATACAGGAAAGTGATTTTTTCTTTCATTCTTTCTCCCTGAAACCAAAGAATAAATTTTAAAAAAATAAAATCAATGACTACATCTTATGAATCATTTAAATTGGAACAAAAAATCTTGTTGAGTCGAATTTCTATCTTCAATATTTGATTTATTATGGAGCCTCGCAATTTTTTATGTCCTAAATTTTATTTTATTTTTTACATTTATTTTTTACATTTTTTAGCTAAACTATTGAAGTTAGGACGAAAAGTTGAAGGAAAATTTTGTCGAACGTCTGACGCACTACAAAAAAGTCGTTGGCGAGTTTTTCGTATCGTTGATATTTACAAGGTTACAGACCAACAAAGTCTTGGTTTTTGTATTTTTAACTGTTATTAAGTACTGATGTTAGTACAAAAAAGTCAATAGGAATTTATCAGAACATTGAATTTTCTAAAAAATAAAAAATTGTCGGTCAATTTACGGACTTAGTAAATCTTATTCTGATAGTTTTTGTTCTGATAGAAACAACTCAACTAAATGTTTTAAGAAACAACTCAACTAAATGTTTTAAGAAACAACTCAACTAAATGTTTTAAGAAACAACTCAACTAAATATTTTTTGTCGTAGAGAATAGACTCTCTTATCAATGCATCTTCGCACTCGCCTTATCCACGCTCAACCTTCGTGCACATCCCCGATTCGTTGTAACTCCCCGAGGCAGAGATACAATTTATTGTCGGCCGTATTTTCACCAGCGAAAAGTCTCTGTCTGTATAGCATTACTAGCCATGGCAATGGGCCGTGCACTTCTTGTACAAGACTCGTTCCTCAGCGTTACGTACTGAACTTTTCGTATCCACTGCAAGATATATATATATACATATATTGCATGTATATATGTATATATTCTGTGCATTTGATGTATCTAGTATTGAGGATGCGCGAAACTTCGTCGGAATCGTACTGTACTAACATTTTCCTGGTTTCCTTTAAATTGTTTTCGTTTTCTTTTGCCCTTTCACTTTATATCGTTTCCTTATTTATTCTCAAAGTCATGAATGAGAATTGAATTTCCGGTTTTCGTAGTGATTCCTTTTGAAGAAAGATTTGTTTTCACTTGAAAAAAAAAAATATATTAATTTTCCATGTGACATTACTAAAAATTATGTAACACCGAAAAAAATATATAATTGAAAGCACAAAATATTTGCGCAAAAACTTTACAAAGTGATTCTTCATTGTTTTTGGTTTTTTACAAAGCTACTTTTATGAGTTAGTATGTTCATCGATTTTGGCTTCCTCATAGAGAAAACTTTGTAAAAAAAATTAAAAATAGTGAGGAAGCAATTTGTTAAATTGAAGTTTGCAGCCTTATTTTTTATCAAAGTTATATTTCTGAAAAATTTGAATCATATAAGAAATTATTACGAAACTGTGTACCTATTATTGATGACTACTGCTGATTTTATTTATAAAATTTTGCTATCTTATATTTTATTAAGAATAATGCAATAACATTATTTTTCCAAAATTTAAAATTCTGACAAATTTGAACCATATTGCATATTATGACGAAACTATGTACTAATCATCGCTAGAAAGTACCGATTTCATGTAAAAAATTTGAGTTTGTTGTCTCATGTTTTGCCAAAGTTAGGGCGAAAACGTGACTTTTTCAAAAATTTCAAAACCCTATAAAATCCGAACTATTTTTCCGATTTCGATCAAATTCACTACCGAACAATATTAACAGTACCTCCATCTATTAATAATTATTTAGCAAAATATAACTATTTTTACAAAAGCTAGAGAGCGCACGTTCTTTTTTGAGAATTTTCAAAAAGCCATACGAAAATCATTTCTGCATACATTTCTTCAAAAAATACAAGCAAAGTCAAACTGCTCCTTCACTTGTGTACCAAATTTTATCTCAAATTTTCCCGATGTTTTCAGACAATTTTTAATGTTTTGACAAAAAAATCTGGAAATTTCTTATTTTCACAGGTCGCAAAAAAAAAACCAAACATAGTGAGAAAGCAATTCAAATAGCAAAGTCGACTTTGCTAATTAGCAAATTTTTTAAAATTTAACACTATCGAAAAATATATATTTCTCCTCAAATCAAAATGAGTCGTAGAATAATATATATTCTATAAAAAAAAAAACCCATAGCTGTCCATTGCTCAACTTTCTCTTGAACCATTCCTATACACTTATTTCGTCTATTTTGATCCTCATAACGCGATAAAGCTGCACTTATATATAACTGGGCGTTGCTATCCATTGTTTTGTGCATTGCAATTTTTTTTTTTTTTCTATTATTCTTCCGCACACGTTTTCTCTACAATGCCGAGGCAATAATCGTGGCGTAGCTACGAGCATTAACTTCCACAACACGCGCTTCTGTGCACTTTATAGCTATCAATCTTTTATACGTATAGCGAGCAATAAGCTGCGCAAAGACCAAGATTCGTCTCTGTGTCTCTGCGATCCAGTGAGAAAAATGTTCGCTATCTGATGAAAGAAAATATGAAGCTTTCCCCGTAAATGTGCCCATTTTCTTTTTTCGATCACCTCAGATTTGTCCAATATTTGGTAATATCAAATTACCACTAAAAGTCACTCTACGTGATTTTTTCAAAATTTTTAAAACCAATATTTTCATTGCCATTTTAAAAAAAAATCATATTACGGAAAATTCAAGTCATTGAAAAAAAAAATTCTCGCTATAAAAGTTACAATTTTGTGTTAGGTTTTGAATGGGACATTTAAAATAATTTTCCCATTTTGGTAACATTGATTTATTGGCGAAAAACGAAGACACTTTTTTCTCATTTGAAAAAGAATATTTTTTGTTGGCTGAAAAAATTACATCGTTTTCCTTAATTACCCAATAAAAAAATTCCCTTTTCAAATAGAAAAATAATTCCCCTTTTTTTCTGTACAAAAATCTGTGTTACCATAACGTGAAAATTTCTATTAATATTTCATTCAAAAACTTCCACAACTTCAAGCTTTCGAAATATGTTAATTTTTCCAAAATGGCACTTTTTGGAATATTGGATTAAAAAATCTGGAAAAAATCACAGAGTGTCTTTTAGTGCCATTTTAATAGGACCAATTATCGAGCAGATCCGAGATGGTAAAAAAAAGTGGCCGATTTGACAGAGAATGCTCTGTATATGAAACAACGTAAGTCTATTACAGCAAATAAATTGCAGATCTTCTCTGATACGTAACAATGGCACTACATTAGTGCCAAATGACATCTTGTTGTGGATTTTTCCTATTTTTATTATATCAGAGAGACATTAATATAAAAAAATTTCTGAACAATTTATACGTAAATTGCATAATCCCCACGAATCTATAAAATATTCCAGCCGAAAACGATTCATTTTGCGTGAAATAAAAATTAATTTAATTGGTGCTTCAATGAAATCGTTAAACCATTTCGAGATTATGCAAAAATGGTCCACGTTGGAACTTTGGTTGCAATAATGGAAGAATACGATGTCGAAAAGGACACCATGGACACTGATTCTTTGGAAAATGAGGTGAAAACATAATTAGCGTAAAAAAAAAAATTTTCGATAATCATTTAATGAATAGATATTTAAATTTTATTTTAACAATTGATAAAAACGTGCCAAAATAGGTCAGTAATTAAATGTTGGCTCATTGGTTTATGATTACAGGCCACCCAGATGTCAACGTGCCCAAAGCTGCTGGATCTTAGCAAAGGAGGATTGTCCAGAATTCCAGACAGCACACTCGCATTTCCCGCTATCGAGGAGATATTTTTATCTCGGAACAAACTCGACAGTTCGGATAGCAACTTGGGAATCTTAAATCGGTTCGTCGTCAATTAATTTGAAAAATAGAATTTTTATTTGGTCAGATATTTATGCGGATTATAAAAAAATACTGAAACCAAAGCTGGACAAAATACTCAGAATACAAAGTACAAAGTACTTCAGGTATTTTTGAATAAATACTTCAAGTATTTTTTAATACAAAATACTTCAGGTATTTGTAAATACAAAATACTTTAGATATTTTTTAATACAAAATACTTTAGGTATTTGTAAATACAAAATACTTTAGGTATTTGTAAATACAAAATACTTTAGGTATTTGTAAATACAAAATACTTTAGGTATTTGTAAATACAAAATACTTTAGGTATTTGTAAATACAAAATACTTTAGGTATTTGTAAATACAAAATACTTTAGGTATTTGTAAATACAAAATACTTTAGGTATTTGTAAATACAAAATACTTTAGGTATTTTTTGATAGAAAATAATCTAGGTATTTTTTTGATAGAAAATACTTTAGGTATTTTTTTGATAGAAAATACTTTAGGTATTTTTTTGATAGAAAATACTTTAGGTATTTTTTTGATAGAAAATACTTTAGGTATTTTTTTGATAGAAAAAACTTTAGGTATTTTTTAATACGAAATACTTCAAGTATTTTTAAATACAAAATACTTCTAGTAGTTACGTCCATTGTTTTTTTCTCAATACATTTTAAAGTACTTTTCAAAATACTTTTCAAAGAACCCTTTAAAATTCAATTCTAAACCATTGCACATACATTCAGTGTGGTAGTAATTGTTTATTGTTGTATAACACTTGGGTTGTATCGTCAACCCAACTTATTTACTTATTCTTTTACTTTTTTTCAATTTACTTGGCTCCTTAATAATTGGCGAAAAAGTATAACTTTCCATAACTCTACTAATCTCTTTTTTTTTTTAGTATAAAAAAATTTATAATTAGACTCAAAATTGATAGTTAAACTTAAAATAATTAAAATAACTTGAATACATACTTGAAAAAAAATGTATACATACTTAAAAAGAAAACAAAAATCATGAGTTACAATAAGTAACAATAAAAGTTATAATTTTCAATTCCAAAAGGTTTCCACGACTACGAGCAATCCGGATGGAGTGTAACCAGTTGAAATCCGTACCCGAAGAGTTTCTCGAATTCAGTAGTCTGACCACACTGGATCTATCGGACAACAAAATCGAACAAGTGCCAACTGAGATCTGTCGACTAGTCAAGTGAGTAGAATCGATAGTTTCGATCACCACCAGCAGAGACCGATGTGTGTTTCACCCGTTGCTTCTCTTCCCCAGCGAATCGTCCCATTAAAAGTTTCCACGAGATTTCTTTTTCCTCAGCAGATCCGTTAAAACTTTTCACAGAGTTAAGAACTTCCTGGCCATATAAAGGGTGAACCTACGAGCTTTCGACAAACTTATACTCACACGTTGGCTAACATAATGGCAATAGTTTGGCTTATGTACTGCGAGAATTCGGTGGACGTGCATTTTTCGATTGTTCGACGCAAAGCGGAAAACAAACTTGATCGTTGACTCGAAAACCGGAGAAATTCACAGCCCTTCGCAAAAATAATAAAATCACAAACAATAACTGCCCCAAAAATCTTGGATATCGAAAGAAGTACATTTTCAATGCTTTTTTGAAAATCTTTGTTTCATAATAATTTTTTTAAGATCTTTTTCATCATACATATGATTTTTTATGATTCTGTACAATCTTTAAGATTGTACAAAAATCTTATTTTTCTCATATATAACGTAAATTTTGTTACTTTTATAAATTTTCAGCTACTTAAATGTTAAAATCTAAAATTATTATAAAATCGTAATTACGAAACGACTTTTTTTTAATTATGTAAATTATATCTCATAAATTAATGAGGACTTACAATTCTGATCCTGATGATAAATTACTTAAAATAGTGTAAAGCATTAAAAAATATATGCAAGACATGAAAACTCACATAGAACGCGGCTAAATGGCATTCCATGCTTCAAGATTGTACAAAAACCTCATTTTCATCATAAATAACGAACCTTTACATTTATTAATCCAAGGAAGTTATTGCATCACATTTTTTAAAATTTTTCCTTCCGAGAGGATGTAATACATTTTTCTGAGAAGCCTTTTCTTTTGCGTGAGCTTCTCTTTCAAAGGAAAGTATTTTAATCTAGATGAGCAACCCGATCAAAAAAAAGGATAACACTTTTTGTAACCGGAGCTTCTACTACTATAAGGACGTACGTTACTTAAATAAGGTTTTTCTCGTCGTAGAGAAAGCTTTGAAAAAGGTGGAAAATAAGAAAGCAATGTGAAAGGCCTCAATTTACAACCTTGTTTTCAGTAAAATAAAAAAATGAATAAAGATTCATTAAAAATTTCTTACTTCAACTCTAAATGAAGTCTAAATAGGGAAAAAAAACGTGAAATAACAGTTGAAGTGGAGAGTGAAATGGTTTGAAGAAATGAAAGATGAGAGTATCTGTGAAAGTGAAAGAAATGTATGGTACGAAAGAAAAGACGCTTAAGAAAGGAGAAATGTAAAGAAAAATATGTGTATAGAGATGAAAGGTTGTAAAAAGGAAAAGACTTTTTGAAAAATCGTGCAAAACCTTAGAACGCACTAATAAACTCTTCAGTAATTTTTTATCATGGATTGTACTAAATATTTAAACTCATTATTAGGTAAACGTGCCTTAAGTTTCAAACAATTTTGGATTTTGGAACTTGTAACATTCAAATTTCTCTAAAATCTGAGTAGGGCTCAAAATAACGACCAAAGAATGACCAAAATAGTTAAAGGTCGTGAAGATTATTCGGCTATTGGCGACCATAAAGTTTGAGAAAATACACATTGAATGATATTGCAATTTCCAAACATTATCAATATCATAAAAACGCATTTTTCAAAATTTATAAAAATTTCAAAATTTCAGAGGAAGTCGTAAATTTTTCCCTTGAACTTCCCCTTCAATTAAATGTACTTGATAAGCAATCTCATTTTAAAAAACACTCTCTTATCAACGTCTGACCCTTTGAGTTAAATTTTTTGATGCATTTAAAATTTCCAATATCATTGATAAAATCGAATATTCTACAGTTATTCAATATAGTCGACAAATTTAAAGAGCCAGTCACTTGAAATTTAAATTGCATGATAATTTTCGATTACACATAAGCACTCTCATAATAATTTTGAAAACTGTTAATCCTTGTTGTGATTTGAGTATGAATTGATATTGGGAATTGTTGAAAAGTCAATAAATGCGATGAGCAAATTGAAATTATACACAGACAGTTATTATTCGAGAAATATGGTCCGCATAATTTGTTCAGCGATATTGACAGATATATTTGAATGCCGAAATAATGAATGCAGACTCCCACAGGATATGAATGGACGAAACTGAGCTAAAGAGCAGACACGAGGCGCAATAACATGGAACCAACGTGATTAGTAGGAATCAAGGGAGGCGATCATTTATAGCAGTGATAGTGTTCGCTCATCCGCATTGCCGTAATACGTCCGGATGGAATCGCACTTTGCTATTTATGCTGTAGTGTACACGGCTATTATCGACGAGGGAGTATATTCTCCGGTAACTTGATCGATAAATTAAGGAGGTTCGAGCGCTCGGCACTAATCAAAAGAGTGCCAAATTTATTATTTAATTTGTCGCAACTTCTAGCTAATTTCCGGTGACTTTGATGAAAGTAAAACGACGGCGTTTTTAGAAAATGAAATATATTTATTGCGGATCGATTTTAACGATCTGCAACGACGATCGATCGAACTCCTTTTTGGTTATTATTAACAACGGAATAATGCTGTTTAGCGACAGCGTGACAATACAGAAATATCAAATATATATATATATGGCTGATAAGTTTCATCGAAATATGCTTCAAATTTAGATAAACTTTTATGGGTGTATTGATTATAATGGATGGGAATATGGGAAAAAATATGCGCGGAAAGAAATCTACGGAAAAAAAAAGTGTACGGAAAAATATCCTCGGAAAAATAATCTGACGGAAAAAATGTCCGTGGAAAAAAAACTCACGAAAAAAAAGTACGGAAAAATATCCTCGGAAAAATTTTCTAATGGATAAAATATCCGTGAAAAAAAAACTCACGGAAAAAAATGTGCGGAAAAATATCCTCGGAAAAATTTTCTAACGGTTAAAATATCCGTGGAAAAAAAACTCACGGAAAATATGAACGGAAAAAAATATCCGTGGAAAAAAACTGACGTGAAAAAAAGTACGGAAAATATATCCGTGGAAACAAAACTCACGGAAAAAACGTACGGAAAATATATCCGTGGAAAAAAAAACTCACAAAAAAAAAGTGTACGGCAAATATATCCTCAGAAAAATGGTCTGCCGGAAATTTAAAACAATTAGAAAATATATGAGTGTTGCAACCCTGTCGATAACTGGTGAAATGCCCCGATATATTCAGTCTCAATTTTCTTTTTACAACATCTACACATTTCAACGGCCAACGATCAACGGTCAGCCAAAAAAAGTGGCCTTTTTTGGTTAAAAAATAATCTTGATATTTTTCAGCGAAAAACCAATGTTATCAAGTCGACAAAAATATTTGAAAGAATTCCATTAAAAACTTCACATGATATTACAACTTTTATGTTTAAACAATTATTTTCTGCGACCTCAATTTTTCAAAATAAATTGTCTTCGAAGAATTATCTCATTTTCCGTAATATCGGATCTAAAAATCTGAATAAATTAGAAGTGAGTACTTTCCATAGAACTTATCAGAGAAGTACGAAAAATTATAGTGGTTGAATTGATGAAGAATGTCTTACATGGGTTGGGGTCAAACTAGCGAATTTCAAGATTAAGAACGGCTGAATCCACAATGGCCATCATTATGAAATTCGCTATTTCAGCCATTCCCTATTTTCATTATTCGCTATTTTGACATTCATCTTATTGAAATGCAATCGAAATAACCCATGGTAAAAATAGCGAATGACTAAAATAGCGAATTTTATAATGATGAAAATTCTATATTTAGACGTTCTTTATTTTAGCCATTCGCGATTTTTGTCATTGGCTATTTTGACTCCCAATTGCTATTTTCATTATTCGCTATTTTGACCTCCATCTTATTGAAATGCAATCGAAATAGCGCAAGGTAAAAATAGCGATTGGCTGGAATAGCGAATGGCTAAAATAGCGAATTTTATAATGACGACAATTCGATATTTAGACGTTCTTTATTTTTAAATTCGCTATTTTGACGCCCACCCGCTATTTTCATTATTCGCTATAATTTTGACCTCCATCTTATTGAAATGCAATCGAAATAGCGTAAGGCAAAAATAGCGAATAGCTAAAATGCCGAATTTTATAATGACGACAATTCCATATTTAGACCTTCCTTATTTTCAAATTCGCTATTTTAGCCATTCGCGATTTTTGTCATTAGCTATTTTGACCCTCACCCCATATGTTATTTGGCATATGCAGCCGAAAGCGGATTTAACGTCTCAGTCTGGAGGCTCTGAAGTTCTAAGCACGGAGAGGGTGAACAAATGTATATATTAGAGGGAGTCAGAGCCCTCTGGAGGGTAGACTGCCCGGTCGACGACCATGATAAACCCCAGCCAACCCTCTGCCTCGGGATTATCGTGGAAGGAGTCGCGTAATTACAAGACATCGGGCAGGATTATATAAGTTTCGAAAACTGCTTTCGTGAAACAGAGTTAAATCCGAGCACATATAAGCAACGAAGCCTCGAAGGAGGAACTACGGTGTGAACACTGAGAGTGCGAGCTGCGCGCACGAGCGGTGAATATAACACTAAAGACACGTTCACTCATTCACTCTAATATCTACGTACACATCACGTATATCCATATTGAGTATAATATACGGACGTGCGTTCATATTATTACACTCGCTCGTGCTCATAAAAGCTGCGAACCTGAAGTGAACCACAATTTACTGTCCAGACTGTTGCAAATATATTTAAAATTAATATATGCATTGAAAAATTAGAAATTATTATATCATTTTATTTAATATACGGTTATAAATCATACTATAACGGTGTATTACTTTTTTTTTCTAATATACAGTATCTGCAAAAGAACTTCCAATTAATCTTATTCAATTTTATTTGATATACAGATATATTGTGAAATTACAGTAGTATATTAAAAACACAACTTCTATGTTCACTGTATACACTGCTGTAAATATTTTGAAAATTAATATATGCATTCAGAAATTTGGAATTATTGTATAATTTTATTTAATATACCGTTATATATTATAATAAAACGGTATTTTTATTTTTTTTCTAATATACAGTACCTGCAAAAGAACTTCCAATAAATCTTATTCAATTTTATTTAATATACAGATATATTGTGAAATTCCAATAGTTATATTAAAAACACAACTTTTATGTTCACTGTATACACTGTTGTAAATATTTTGAAAATTAATATATGCATTCAGAAATCTGGAATTATTATATAGTTTTATTTAATATACCGTTATATATTATAATAAAACGGTATATTAAATTTTTCTCTAATATACAGATATGTTGTGAAATTCCGATAATTATATTCTAAACACAACTTTTATGAAGAGTGACTTTGTATGAGAGACTTTTTAAATAACGTTTTTGATTCATTTAGGAAACTATAATTTTTGAATCAATTCAATTCGGCGTTTTTTGTTGAATAAAAAGTATCCTAAGTTCTTAAGTATCGAAAATTCTTTATCTTCGATATTTAAAAAAAAAGTATCTTAAGAAAATAGAGCAGTCAATAAAATGTTAAATCGCAGAATAAATAAAGAAAGGTCGTAATTAATAATTTACTGAATTCGCCAGTAATACCACAGATTTTACGTAATGCAATATTATTTATGTGTATTGATTCGATAAATTCTACCGCCACTAAATCAATTAGGAATTGGCTTAAATTATATTCACCAATTAGAGCCGTACATTTTTTATTTCCGAAATGAAATTTAAAAAAATTAATTATTTATTGTCAGAATTTAATTTAAAACATTTAAATCTCAGTGGAAAGCCAGTGAACATTATGATTAACTTAACCGCGATTCTTTATTTAAGCAAACTGATTATTTTCCAATGGCTTTAATACTATTTGTGTCTACTGTGAGAGTCAAAAGTATTGGATTTTAATTATCAAAGAATTGAATTTCCTTGATCGCTTTTAAAAAACCAATACCAAACCTCATTAACTTTTCACGTATTGCATAATTAATGCTTTCGAGGAATATCATAGTCTTTGCTTCGTTTTGAGAATAGTACGAAAATAGATATACAATAATTTTTTTCACCATCAAAATTATGGATCTTTCAGATTATAACAAATTTATTATTTTGGTATTTTCTCACACGTATAATAATTTGACAAACAGAGAATAATGCTTATTAAAAAAATTCACCGAAGCAAATCGAACGTATTACCAATTCGCATCAACGGTCAGTAAAATCGATGCACCGATAAATAAATGTAAATTTTAGGGATGATTGAAAATATTTTTTTTATTGCATCAAATAAATTTACATTTTGTCGATGATTAAAAATATTCTTCTTACGGCATCGAATAAATATACATTTTAGGAATGATTGAAAATATTTTTCCTCATTGCATCAAATAAATTTACATTTTGCGGTTGATTGAATATATTTTTTTTTACGTCATCAAATAAATTTACATTTTATGAATGATTAAATGAGAATATTTTTTGCATCAAATAAATTTCCATCTGATCTGAGCTAATTTTTCATTCTGTGGTTCAGATGTATTATCGCATTAAAAACAAATACATATTGGGTCAATTTAATGAAAAATAATGTTAAGTTTTTTTTTCATTCTGTTAATAGGATCTTTTTCTCGGCTTTGTTTGACCTGGAAAAAATTTATTTTTGCAGGTCTCATACGAGAGATTTACGAATGTACAAATCTGCAACTATTTCAGCTCGATTTTCAGCAGAATGTTTTTTTTTTAGCGAATAAAAACGTTAATGAGTTGCCTCGCTCCGAAATGTCCGTAATATAAGTGGTACGTTTATAGCTGTACCATTAATATCCGTAATATGATTCAGCAATGCAATTTGCAGTTTTACAACATTTGTGCATATAAAAAGTTTTGCATTTTCCTGATGACCTAATAAATGGAATAATCACCTGTCAACGAGTTATAAAGAGCTATGAGAAACGAGAATTTTTTTTTAGCTTAGTAAAACGCAGCAAGGGACAACATTGATGAGAAAAAAAACTTATATATGTAATATTAAAAATATAAATAAATATATATTTAATATTTAAAAAAATTATAGCCTTGGGCGAGTTACGAATATAATGAGAATTGCGTAACAATGCAATTGCTTTCAGACGGTTTCAATAGACTTTCGTAATGAAAAATGTATTAATCCATTACTTTTTGTGTATATATTCCATACGAACTCGACCTGAGTCTGAACCTCAAGCTGTTGGATTTCATCGACGATGTTTTATGTTATTGTCCCATCTCTAAAAAGCAACCACAATTATTATTAGATTTTTTTAAAGAAATTTATGTACTTATGATTTTTTACAACTAATATATTGAGGGTCATGATTCAAAACGTTGAGATTAAGCATCAGATGTTGGCGGCCAAGTTGGAAGATTTTATTCCATTTTATTATTGAAGTTGTAGATTATTCATTGTATTAACTACATTTCGATCCTGGTGTGGGTTCTTTCCAATTTGAAATTTTTATTCATTTAATTATAAATTGAAAAGGACTCACGCCAAGGTAGCTTTGTAAAAAAATAATAATAAATAATAAGGAAGCACCTTACAAAGTTCTACTTTGCTACTTTTTTCCTATTTTTAAAATATACATCATTTAAATTTCTGTCATAAAATTCATATAATAAATATATCGATAATTAAACAACGGTGGAGCGCCTTCTGGACAATATTGAAAAATTTAAGTACAGTTAGGATATCTAAGTCCTGAGGATATAAAATAAGGTGAACCGACTAGTAAATGGACGGTTAAGAAGAAGAAAAAAACCCAGTGATGGGCGCTTTTTATGCGCGTGCTCTTATAGACAGTGTCCATTCACTGGTCCCCGTCCATCCACTGGCTCGTTCGCTCTACTATGAAAGGGCATTAATCGGAGCCTGGAGCTCCATAGGGTGAACCGACCAGTAAATGGACAGTTAAGCAGACGAAAAAACCCCGTGATCTTTTTTATGCACGTGCTCTTATAGACAGCGTCCATTCACTGGTCCCCGTCCATCCACTGGCTCGTTCGCTCTACTATGAAAGGGCATTAATCGGAGCCTAGAGCTCCATAGGGTGAACCGACCAGTAAATGGACGGTTAAGCAGACGAAAAAACCCCGTGATCTTTTTTATGCACGTGCTCTTATAGACAGTGTCCATTCACTGGTCCCCGTCCATCCACTGGCTCGTTCACCCTACTGTGAAAGGGCATTGTTCCTGGAGGTAAAGTCACACCGCAAAAATGGTGGACACAGTGGAGCATGGCTCGGAGGACTCGTTAAAATCCTTCGATGCGAGGAATTGCGCCGTTTACGCCGTTCGCTCTAAAGAAGCGACTTGGAGAACTCTCGGCAACTATATACACTCTCCACTACATACAATCTATCGGAGCGTGGAACCTCCAGTTCGGGATCAGCAGACTTGAACCTAACAACAAAGATCACTGAAGAAAAATGTTGTAAAGGGCGAACGAGCTAGTGGATGGACGGGGTCTAGTGAATGGACACTGTCCATAAGAGGACGTGCATAAAAAGCGTCCATTCACTGGGATTTCGCGTCTGTTTAACCGTCTATTCACTGGTCGGTTTACCCTATTGGATAACGTCATTGTTTGCGGGCTGCTAAAGATAAATTTCGATCGCGGTGAAAGTTAGCTATTGGAAATAATAGTATTAAAAATTTGAAAAAAATTCACTTAGATGCTTTTCCTTACGCTTTACAAAATATTTTGAACCGAAAAAATAACATCGTTTTTCTAGAATAGCGAAAAAAATTATATGAAAAATCTGCTACGCAAGCTATTGCATACTATTCTCAACAATCAAGATTGTTATGCGAAGTAATAAGTAAGTATAAGTATGCGAAGCACGAAAAAAAATTAGCAGGTCAGAATATTAAAAATTGTAGGAGGAGAGACATTTTTTCGAATCGAGGGCGATGCTTTTTTAAATATTTTAGTGCCTCTATTTTCTTTCATAATACGCAGTTAAATTCATTCAAATTAGGTCCTGCAATATAAATAGTTTCGATGAATATTTCCAGAAATATGATTATTCTTTTATTTCTCAGATTGTTCGGAACAATTTCCAACTATATCCACCCCAAATTATTCAAGTGCTTCGATCGAGGCGTTCACCAAAAAAATAGCCAATATATTATTGACATAAAATAGTAACTATTACACATCACAATTTCTTACTATTCAAAATTAATACATTTCACGAATATTTCCAGAGATATGATTTTTTGAAAATTTGCAAAATTTCTTGCAACAATTCCCAAGTATATTCCCCGAAAATTGCTTTGATCGAGGCGCTTCAACGCCTCGGAAAAAATCGGCAATTTATGATTGACATCGAATAGCAACTATTGGATATCATCAGTTCTTGGACTATTCAAAATTAATAGTAACTATTTGGTCTTAATGATATATTTCGGTGCAATAGTTTATTGTCTATAAGGAAAATAAATGAGAAAAAGGATTGATGACGTCGATGAATGAGGCTAATGCAGAGCGTTGCTGAAGAGCTTGATGGTAGCAGAGGCGTCGTACACTCGTGGAAGAAGGCAACAGCGGGCATTATGCGGTCTCGCTTTATACTCCTGCGGAATAGAGGTAATTTCGTTGTCTGTTACGTCAGAGTGGTCAGCCAAGCCATGCTTGGTTATAGCTATAGAAAGAAGGGGCTACAACGAGACTTCTTTCTTCACCGGCTACCATGTGATACCGAGTCTCTTCTTCAACTCGGCTTTCAGTTCTTCGGCGCGCATCTCGACGAGTGCACCGGCCGACGAGTCATCGCCACGCTTCCGCGAGCTCGACTCATCCTCTGCTTCCTTTCTTTCTTTCTTTCCCTCGACGTAATACAGAACGTCCGAGACGATATACTTACTTCGAGCCGATGAACAAGGATATCGAGGCTAACGCTGCATAATCTTGTTAAATTCTTCAGCCGGCTCTGTGGAAAAATAAATAAATAAATAACGCATGGTGCACTCAATTTTGAGGGTTATTTCGTGCTGTTGACAAAAGTGATAAGTCTTAATAAAATAGTGGTTAGGATTTTAACGATCTTGGTGAGTTTGTACTTCTTGCAATGCGATTTAAAATTTCGGAGACCCGAACATTTTTTGTATATAATGTTATAAAATTTAATATACTTCATATTAATTTTACAACAATTGCCCACTTCATAAATGTTATGTTTACAATATATTAAAATGAATATACCGTATCAGAAAAAACACTTCGAATACGTATATTGTTTTTCAACACAGTTTCAAAAGTGTTAAAACAACCGAACAAACAGCTCGACTCATCCTCTGCTTCCTTTCTTTCTTTCTTTCCCTCGACGTAATACAGAACGTCCGAGACGATATACTTACTTCGAGTCGATGAACAAGGATATCGAGGCTAACGCTGCATAATTTTGTTAAATTCTTCAGCCGGCTCTGTGGAAAAATAAATAAATAAATAACGCATGGTGCACTCAATTTTGAAGGTTATTTGGTGCTGTTGACAAAAGTGATAAGTCTTGATAAAATAGTGGTTGCGATTTTAACGATCTTGGTGAGTTCGTATTTCTTGCAATGCGATTGAAAATTTAGGAGACTCGAAAAATGTTTGTGTATAATGTTGATGACGCCTTAAATGTTGATACTGCACCGGGGGAAATTTTTTATGGCAATTAAATTTGATATACAATTTTTGTTGTATATCAAATTTAATTGCCATAAAATTGTATTGCCAAAATTGTAAAATTAATATGAAGTATATTAATTTTATAATTTTTGTTGAAATTTTTTTGTATATAATGTTGATGACGCCTTAACTGTTGATACTGCACCAGGGGAAATTTTTTATGGCAATTAAATTTGATATACAACAAAAATTGTAAAATTAATATGAAGTATATTGCATATTAATTTTACAATAATTACCCACCTCACAAAAGTTTTGTTTATAATACACCTATCGGAATTTTACGATGTATCTGTATAGTAAGTAAAATTTAATATACCGTATCTGAAAAACACTTCCAATACGTATATTATTTTTCAAGACGTTTTCAAAAGTGTAAAAAAAACCGAACAAACAGCTCGACTCATCCTCTGCCTCCTTTCTTTCTTTCCTTCGACGTAATACAGAACGTCTGAGACGATATACTTACTTCGAGTCGATGAACAAGGATATCGAGGCTAACGCTGAATAATGTTGTTAAATTCTTCAGCCGGCTCTGTGGAAAAATAAATAAATAAATAACGCATGGGGCAGTCAATTTTGAAGGTTATTTGGTGCTGTTGACAAAAGTGATAAGTCTTAGTAAAATAGTGGTTCGGATTTTAACGATCTTGGTGAGTTTGTATTTCTTGCAATGCGATTTAAAATTTAGGAGACCCGAAAATTTTTTGTATGTAATGTTGATGACGCCTTAAATTTTGATACTGCACCAGGGGAAATTTTTTGTGGCAATTAAATTTGATATACAACAAAAACTGTAAAATTAATATGAAGTATATTAATTTTACAATTTTTGTTGAACATTTTTTGTATATAATGTTGATGACGCCTTAAATGTTGATATTGCACTGTTGAACATTTTTTATGAAAATTAATATAAAGTATTGGACATTTTTTTTACGGGTCGCGTGAATTAAATTTGATATACAAAAAAATTGTTGTAAAATTAATATGAAGAATATTGCATATTAATTTTACAACAATTACCCACGTGAAAAAAGTTATGTTTATAATACACCTACCGGAATTTTACGATGTATCTCTAAAGTAGGTGAAGTTTATTATAACGCATCCGAAAAAAGCTTCCAATACGTATATTATTTTTCAAGACATTTTTAATCGTGTGAAAATAACCGAAAAAACAACTCGACTCATTTTCCCTTTCCTTTATTTCCCTCAACATAACACAAAACGTCTCGGACGAAAAATAATTTGTATAAAATGGTTAATAAAAGGCAAATCTTACGGAAAAACTTCTCTCATTATTTTTAATGAGCGCAAACAATATATTAATATTTAAGTAATGTTTAAGACCAAATGAGGGCAACCGGATGTGTGTGTGTTTATTTTTCTTCCATTGTGTAATTATTTGCAAAATGGTGTTTTCAACTCGAATCGAAGACGGAAATCTATAAAGACGCGAGGAATCGCGGTTTTCACTTTAATTCAAAGCTTTCACGCCACAAGTAGGTATACATCCGGTGGGTGGGCCTCAGGCTCTTCAACCTTCTAGCTTCACTGATTTCGTCCGTTTGAGCTCGCTCAACGTACACGCGCTCGGCAAACTGCAATGTTTATATTGAACGTGCAATAAAGTTTATGTTATTCATGCAATATTATAAAGCGTTCGCCGTCGATTCGGCCATTTTTTTTTTTCGACCTTCTCCAATTTACCTCATAATCGGTAATAACAAAGTACCATTAAAGGACACTTCATGTGAATTTTTTCAGATTTTTTAAAAGAATATTTAGAAAAGGCCGTTTTTTTAAAATGCAAATATCTCGAAAAAATTTTTTAGTTTTTTTTTTAAATTGAATTAAATTGTAACTAGAAGTTACTAAAAAAATTGTCTCCATATAAAAATGTTCGTTTCCAACGGTATATTTAAAATAATTTTTACGTCCTTGTGAGAATGATTTTTTCTGAAACACAAAAGAATTTTTTTATAATGAACCCTCCGTGTGTAATGTATATTTTTCTATACGCGGTATGTAAACTGGGTCTTTCAGGGAATAGTCGAGTTTTCAAAGTGTTTTGAGCTTTCAAAGAAGTATGATTATATATATATGTTCCTTATAAATAACCATAAGGAAATAAACTGTAAAAAAATGTTGAAAAAATTGTTGTTGCTTCTTAGAGATAAACCAATAAATAATAACATTCGAATACATTTATTGGCGCTTCATCGAATATTCAATGAATATCACAAATATATACAATAATACAGTCAGATTTAAAAATTACCGCTCCAAAATATTCCTTATAAATAGCCATAAGGAAATAAATTATCAAAAAGTGAAAAAAAAAAATTGTGGTTGATTCTTAGAGATGGACCAATAACATAAAAAATCATGGATGAAATCCAAAAGTGCAATGATCAGACCCAAGTCGAGTTGGTATGGAATGCCCCATACCAGTATTTTTCTTGCAGAATAAAATCAACAGAAGTTCCAACTCAAAGTATTAAAGAAAAACGATAATTACGCTGTACCATATTTCCCCTTCTCTGCATTTGTGCAGTCGCTTATGCAATTATGAAAAAAATGTGTTATTTTCATTGCAGCTTGAAAGAATTAATCTTGGATCGTAATGTCATCGAGATATTGCCGGAAGAAGTGGGAGAATTGCAACACTTGACCACTTTATCACTAGCCGGAAATCGGATCACGACCCTTCCGAGTTTTCTCACCATGCGAGCCCTTGCCCTTACGGTAAGCATATTTTTCGAATTGATAACATCGTGACGTCATACATCAATGTCTCGGATCTTTTTGCAATTCGATTGGCATGTTCTAGTCGAAAAAACTGTTTTATCTACACTGAGAGAAATGTTTAATGTTTAATTGAATCAACGGAATCATCCAAATGACCAATTTATTTGGATTCTTTCAAGTAAACCATTTACTTGAACCAATTATATATTTAATAAATAATTTCGTTTAATGAAATCAAAATTTAATTGACCCAACAAAATATTCAATTTTTTGGACCGAATATCGTTTTGATATAATGAAACTGTTCTATGAAAAACGTGAGACAAAATACTTATTTATATCATATCTTATTATATCGTCAATCCTACCAATTAAATTTAAGGATAGTTAAGACAAAATTTCGTTTCAATGTGGACAATATTTATTTCAATGTGATATTTATTTGAACCCAATTGATATATAATTGCATCGATGGATTTATTTTCGAGCGACTAAGTGAATACATTTTTTATTTACTGCAGATAAAAATATGAATTTATTGAATCTTTAGTCGTTCTCAATTATATTATTTATTGCACTTAAGGCAATAGTTTTTCGTTGACTCTATGATTTTCCACATGTAAATAATAAAAAATTCTAAGTGGATTAACATTTTTTAAAAATTCATGTCCATTTAGCAAATGTACGAATTATATTTACGGAAACGAAAAAGTTAGGTTGTCGAAAGATTTGGTAAACAATTATATTTTTTATCGATTCGCCAATGACATTTTCGAATTATCATTAGGCAAAATTGATCTTCTCAACGTCTTTAATATCCATGATTTTTGTCAGATTTTTTTTTTATCGAAAAGTATTTGCAATTTTTGCCAAACTTATGAGAAATGAACGCCAAGCGACAGAACTATCGTAATCGTAGTCTGGCAATGAACGCCTCGGGAAAAGAACTAGTTCGCTGGTCGCCCGATAGATGGCCACGCATGTCGACCTTAACTCGCAAGCTGAAGGGCTCGCTGGCGGTTATATAAACCAGCCCGGACAAACGACAGGTACTCTGGTTTCCCTTCAACACACGCATAAATCTTTCGCCTTTTACTAAAGATTTCCGTGGAGGGGAACAACTGATGAGTCTATATGACAATTTTTTGTAGTGCCTGGCGCAAGCCGGGTCATATATTAATTCAAACATAATTATAATAATCCGATTGAATTTTAAAGGGTACAAATATATCTGAGAGTAAGATTGTTGTATTGTACTGGAAAAAAATATCTCTTGGGATTTCGTCTCGATTGCAATTTCTGACAATTTCTCGCGTCAATTTTTTCCGTAGTAAGTTTGCCGCGCTGTTAGCGATTGTCAGGTTACTTAAGGATGTAGGACCGCGATGGATTGCCCAACTTTCTGAAAAGCGAGAATTCAGCGAGAAATTCGAACACTTCCCGATGGAATAAAAGTCGGAAAAAAATCAAGCATACAAAACTTGCGGAAAAGATCAATTTTTAATATTAATTATTGCAAAGTGTTATTAACAAATGGGCGGAAGAAAAATTGTTCAACAAATTATCTGTCAAGCCAACTTTTTTTTCGAGAGAAAATGATTCGTTAAATTTTTTGAACGGTATGAATTTTTTCAGATTATTTTCTTTATTTTGATTTTGATTTTTTTTATTTTGAAAAATGCGCAGAATACAACAAATTTTGAATATGCGTTTTGCAAAAAAAATCTTGAGTGTAGTAAATGGTTTAATGCCAAACACAAATCCAAAATTCGTTATTTCGCGCACATTTTTGAAAATAAAAAAAATCAATATAGAGAAAAAAATCTGAAATAATTCGTATGCATTCAAATAAATTAACATATCATTTTCATTAGGAAAAAAGTTAGGTTGACTGATGGTTTGTTGAACAATTGTTTTTTTCGCCAATTTGTTGATAACATTTTGGGATTATTATTATGCGAAATCAATCTTTTCAGCACGTTTTATACGCATTATTATTTTCCGATTCTTATCCCATCGGGAAGTGATCGAAATTGTCTCGGAAACTCACTTTTGGCGGGACTTTACGTATCATACATCCTTAATACCTACTTTGCCTTAAAACCGTGCTGAGCTTAGGAGGCCAGTAAAGGTCATTTTCACCTTGTAATATTCTCGAAATAATAACGATTTTCGCGACTTAATGGCACTCAAAAAAAATCAAAATTAATACATGTACTTAAAAAGTGACTTCTAATTTTTTGAGTCCATTGATCAACTAATTTTTCCTTCAAAGATATTACATTTTGATTGATTTAGAAACCCAGCTGTTCACTGGGCACTAAAAAAAAAATTGTTTTATAGGGCCATCACAAGTTTCCCTCCGCGGAAATCTTTAGTAAAAGGCGAAAGATTCATTCATCTATCGAAGGGAAACCAGAGATACTTAACCGTAGCTTCCGGTTGCGTTTTATAAAGGGTCGGAAGACCTTCCGCTTGCGAGTCTGGTGGCGCCTCGTAGCCATCTGTCGATCGTTGCCTGAACTAATGGACCCGCAGGAACGGTTATTGAGGATCAATGACGATATTCGATTAAAATCACTGCTAAATTTTCGTAATCGAAGTATAATCCGCTAAATAAAATTAGAGAAGGTTTATTTTTATAGATGCTTGTGTACTTGACCCACAGAAAAATTAAAAGTGGCGAATTTGCATAACGATTTATAGATTACCTTTTTTCAAAAGGTATACATTTTCGTTCAGTTTTGTTTTTAAGATATAATCTGTAATTCCTTACCGATTTCCTTGAGTAATAGTTCATTCTCTTCCTCAAAAGATACTCTACCAATTGACCGCGCAGATATTTCGTAATATTGATCGTCTGATAATTATAGCCTATTGTTTAACAAAAATAGAAATATTTCCATAAACAGGCTGTAATTAAAAAACGATCAACGCTATTAAATATCCTGGCGGTTAATCCGTAGAGTATCGTTTGAGTTAGAGAATGAGATATCGATCATGGATATCGGTAAAGAATTAAAGATTATACTTGGAAAAAACTGAACGAAAATGTATCCTATTGAAAAATAGAGTTGATCAGTTAGTCTTTATGCAAATTGGTCACGATTCATCCTTTTGTTGTTTTAATATACATGGTTCAATACAAATGACCGTCTAATATTTTTATTCGATGCATTAAACTTTTACAAATTAATTGTGCAAATTTAGCATTGATTTGTCTTTAAACCATTTTTAATGATAAATAAAATAAAAATTTTACACAAATGACCCTCTAATATTTTTATTTAATGCATAAAACAAATTAATTATGCAAATTTAGTATTGATTTGTCTTTAAAACATTTTTATTAATAAATAAAATTATTCCTTATTTACAGGATGTTCTCTCGAAAGTAGATCATGGAAAAAACTTCAAGGATGAGAAAAATACACAGAATAATTTGCATAAAGTTAATCTCAGAAACAACCAGTTAAAAGGAAGCATAATTCTTGGCAATTATGGTGTAAGTTTATTTATTATTTGTATCTATATCCTATTTCGTCGGTTGGTGTTTTGTTCAACCGATTGTATGAACTCACTAAAAAGAAATTGCCTTTCATCATGGATTTTTTTTTGTTTATTGTAGAATCTCACTCATCTGGACGTCAGCGAAAACAGTATCGAAAAATTGGACGTCAGCGCTTTGCACGAATTACAAAGTGCTCGGTGCGCTCGAAACTCTTTGACAGAGTTGACTTTGTGCGGCCGAAATCTCGTTTCTCTCATCGCAGGCAACAACAGTGAGTAAATAGTGCAACTTGTTGTTTTGAGCAAAAACAGTATTCTAATCACAAAGCCTTTGATATACTTTTTTAACAAAATTATTATGGATTATTGGAGTCTACGTATGAAATGAAATTATGCATTGCAAATGAATAATTACCAATATAATAAAATACATGTTCAACAAAATTATAATGGATTATGAAACCTACGAAATAAAATCATGCGTTGCAAGGCAATAATTACCAATGAAATGAAATACTTATTTTAACAAGATTATCGTAAAAATCGTAATCGTAAAAATATATAATCAAAGCACTTTTCGTCTAGACTTTAAAATATTGATATCTGATAAAAAATTTATGAGAATTTTGTCGGAATTCTAATAAATTCTAATAAAAATTGTGGATACTTCTTAGGCATAGAAAAATAATATAAAAATCGAGGCCGAAATCCGAGAAAAAAAAATTCCATGAAAATAAAATTTGCTCTAGAACGAAGAAAAACGTCCTAGAAGATATTCGAAATTTCAAATAAAAAATTTATTTTGAACAAAGTATTCGAATATATCGATTTTTTTAATACTAGTAAACATTGCTAACGAGCTTAATTTTTTATTTCAGAGCTGAAAAAATTGACCATCGAACCAATTCCAACGAATTTAGAGCACCTAGATGTTTCATAGTAAGTCATCAGCGCAACAATATTATCAATATAGAAATATTATAAATATTATTGATATAGAAATATTATAAATATTATAAATAGTTCGAAAAGAATAATATTATAAATGTTATAAATATAACAATATTACACTGAGAGAAAATTATGATATTAGTAACCATAAAGTGACAACTATTAATTTGTAGTTGGTACAAACGTAGTTCTTAGCACTTAATTAGTTGTCACAACTATTTTTATAGTCACCGTAACTATAAAAGTACTAAAAATCAATAGTTGTCACTTTATAGTCAACTGTACTATGACGATTTCTCTCAGTGTATTAATATAATATTTTACACCTTTCCATATTTCTAAAATTGTACTAAAATAGTTAACTGTACTATGACGATTTCTCTCAGTGTATTAATATAATATTTTACACCTTTCCATATTTCTGAAATTGTACTAAAATAGTTAACTGTACTATGATGATTTCTCTCAGTGTATTAATATAATATTTTACACCTTTCCATATTTATGAAATTGTACTATTTTGAATTTTAGTAATTCGTTGGACGCTCTACCAGAATGGACACCAGATCTTCCGGTATTACGTGCACTTTTCGCCTCTCACAATGCACTTACCGCGCTTCCGGACAGATTATTGTCGCAACCCTCGAGACTGGAGGTTCTTCATTTACCTCACAACAGATTACAAGCACTTCCACCTCCACGAAAACCCTTGAACATCGTTCATTTGACGCTCCAAGGTAACGCACTGACTGCTTTGCCGACGAGTTTCTTTCCAAACACCGAACGGTAAGATTCCAAACTTATCTTGATCATTGATAAGCGGAAAGTTTTTGAAAATACCGATTATCTACAGGAATTTTTTGTGTTTTTTTCTAGAATGAAGGTTCTAAACCTTTCGAACAACAGACTTTCCGAGCTTCCGTACAGCGACGAGAGCTGCAAAAATCGACAGACTTCTCATGCATTGGAAAAGTTGTACTTGACCGGAAATTGTCTGACCGACACAGCTCTTGATGCACTTGCGAAACTCTCCGCTCTCAGGGTATTACATCTTGCGTACAACGTTCTGGATACTCTGCCGGAAAGGTAGATTCTTAATGTTGTTATATTGTTGCTGGTTGTTAACTCTTTGGTATAATTTAACGAATTTTAAACATTAAGGCCTTGTGTACAATTGCAGCGGGCGAAAAAACGTGATTTTCTTGATTTTTTTTTCGACGAGAATATAAATGTTTATTGAAAAACTGTGAAGGACATTTATTAGTACACATGTTCTTGTATTTGTTCAATTCTTTTCATTAAAAAATTTCTTAAAGGAGCGGAACTTCAGCTGTATTCAAGTAGCACCTTTTTATGAGCATCAGTTGCGGCGCGCATGATATTAACTTGAGAACGGTTCATCCGAAAATTGGAATTCAAAAAGATTACGTTAGTACATTGCATTGACTTGGGCTTGGACGAAGGATTTGGAAAATTTTTTGTTTTTAAACAAACGGTGACACTTTTAGAAAAAAAATTCATTTTTTGAGGTGCTGAATTTTTGGATTTTTTGTAACAATTTTTTTTTCTTAACAAAATTTGAAATCCTTTGTCCAAGCTCTAGATATTATTATAATCATTAGGTGGTATAAATTTGGTTTAGATCGGATTAATAGTTTGTTAGTAATCATGCTCACCGCAAAGGTATTTAAAAAAAAAACGGCGATTCTGAGATAAATGAGTTAAAAAAAAATCTTCATGAAATTTGGTGAGGATATTTTTCAGACATTGTAATTAAAGAATATGCAATAAAAATTTTTTCGATTTTTCCGCTCATCAAAAGTGTATATAAGCCATTCATAAAGCTGCAAAGCTGAACTTCGCAAAAATGCTTTTTTTTTAAATCTCTCTCTCTCTCTAATCAAGTTTGGCTTCCTTGTCGAATTGTCGCATGAAAATTTTTCAGGAAATCTTTTTGATCTCATCTATAAAATAGTGTACAGAAATTTTTTAATTATTGTGTTTTTTATTTTATTATTGATAAAATACACAACATTATTATCTCCGCTATAAATAATGATAGGAAGATAATTTTTTTTAACTGAAAATTAAATAAAAACTAGCGAAATGCAGAACGGTAATTAGAATGATCTTGAATGTTTCATTAATTGTCATATTATGAAATGAATATTTCATGAACATTTCAATTAATAACAATATTTACGACTTTTTTTTTTCCTAGGAAAAAAAACATTCGTAATTTTTTTTTCGTAATTTCCATTAAAAATAAATGGAAAAATTAATTGTTAGCGCAATTTTTCTTTTTCGCTCAGACTCTAATTATGGAAGAATAATAATAATTACATTATTCGTACGAGAACGGCGAAGATTATACAAACGTTTTCTTTTAATTAATTGGCCACTGAAAACCGAGAGAACAAGTAATTTTCTCGAGTAAGTCCCTTAATGATAAAGCTCGAGGGAATGCACGCGTCAATCGAGATAACGATAACAGACCGCAGGCAACGATAAGTAACGAACCTGTTAATATGCATTTTTTGTCTTCGGGTATTGCACGTTGCAAGCACGTACACAATTCTTTTCATTTGCCAAGATAAGAGACTCGACGTTACTGATAAACAAAAACTGAAACGCACACTTTGCTAATATTATTATTCAAGGCAGAACATTTTATTGAACAGTCAATTTTTTTTTTACTTTTTAGTTGCATCGCTTCGTGGCCGGATCTTGAAGAGTTGGTGATGTCGGGCAACCGTCTACAATATCTTCCTGACAATGTCGCGAATTTGCAGCATTTACGAGTTCTTCGGGTTCATTCGAATCGACTTTTGACGTGTCCAACGTTTAACAAAACTACGTCATTAATGGTACGGCTAACGTTGTCCTATTTTCTAAGTTACACATTTTCATGGATATTATCAAGTTTTTAGAATTAAACGAAATAGATCCACAGCCTTAAACGGCTCACCTATGAACCGATTTTCGATTTAGGGCTTTAATTTTTTAAATTTATTATTACGATTTTTTTTTTAAATTTAATTATTGAAAAGGACCGTTGGCCGTCTAGTTACATTGGAAATCGACTCAGAATTTGGCCAATTTGAAGGGTGGAGGTCAAAATAGCGAATAACCAAAATAGAGTTCGCTAAGAAAGCGAATTTAAAAATAAGGAACGTCTAAATACAGAATGGCCATCATTACGAAATTCGCTATTTTAGCCATTCACTTTTTTTACCATTAGCTATTTTTACGTCCATCTTATTAAAATGCAATCAAAATAGTGGATGATCAAAATAGTGAACGGCTGAAATAGCGAATTTCATCATAATGGCCATTTCTGGATTCAGACGTTTCTTATTTTGAAATTCGCTATTTTAACCATTCGCTATTTTGGTCATTCGCTATTTTGACCCCCACACCTATTTTCGTTATTTGTTTTTTTAACCATCAATAAAGTTTTTCATTTACAAGTCGTAGGCGAATTTCCTTCAAAATCCTTGGCTAATAATAATGCTTTTTGGGATCAACAGGTTTTGGACCTTGCGCACAATCAACTTGACAGAATAAACTTGGCAACTTTAGTGCCACCACAACTGCAGTTTCTCGACATTTCATGCAACACCAGACTTCACGTAGACCCGAGACAATTCCAAGTTTATCGCTCCCAAAGACCGGTATCGCTTGTCGATGTTTCCGGTCAAAACAGACCGAGTTTGCCATCTCATCCGCATCAACAGGACATAGTTAGGGCAGAAAAGGGATCGGAACAACCTTGGAGACTGGGATTTTCGGAAACTGCTGGCACCAGAGAAAAGTAATAATAAAAACGAAATCTTATCAAAGTCTGTCCATTGCATTCGTAATATTTTTTCACTTTTCACTAATCTAACTCTGAGGAATTGAGAAAGCATCGTGGAATTTGGAAGATATAATGTCAATACACATACAATGACTATATCAATTATTGTGGATGTCTAAAGATACAAACAAGTTTTTTAAATTCATTTTCCTACAAAAGACGATTACCAATACATTTACATTTATTAAATCAAAGAGAACAGATTTTTAATAAAATCCATTTATTGAATCAAAGTGAACAGATTTTTCATAAAATCCATTTATTAAATCAAAGAGAACAGATTTTAAATGAAATCCATTTATTAAATCAAAGAGAACAGATTTTTAATAAAATCCATTTATTAAATCAAAGAGAACAGATTTTTCATAAAATCCATTTATTAAATCAAAGAGAACAGATTTTAAATGAAATCCATTTATTAAATCAAAGAGAACAGATTTTTAATAAAATCCTCTTATTAAATCAAAGAGAACAGATTTTTCATGAAATCCATTTATTAAATCAAAGAGAACAGATTTTTAATAAAATCCATTTACTAAATTAAATGAATTTCATTATCATATTGATGACCAAAATAGCGAATGGTTAAAATATCGAATTTCAAAATAAGGAACGTCTGAATCTAGGAATGGCCATCACGATGAAATTCGCTATTTCAGCCATTCGCTATTTCAGCCATTCGCTATTTCGATCATCCGCTATTTTGATTACATTTTAATAAGACGGAGGTCAAAAAAGCGAAAGGTAAAAATAGTGAATGGCTAAAACAGCAAATTTCATAATGACGCCCATTCTACATTTAGACGTTCCTTATTTTTAAATTCGCTATTTTACGTACTCTTTTTTTTTTATATACGCTATTTTCATTCCCACCCATAGAAACTCCAAGTGGCACGAATACAAAGCAAAATCTCGTATTTCCGAAGCATGAAAATATTCAAATATCGATAGTACAATTCTTCATAAACTCTGCCAATAATTGATAATTTCTAAAGCCAATTATCCTAATTATTTCAGTCTCTACGTATCGCAACTCCGAATGCCATCGTTTTGCAACGTGGAGGGACTTTTCGGTATTTTCGACGGTGGAACGAACCAAGAGGCGCCAAGTGCTTTGCAGGAAATGATACCAAGACTTTTGTTGGAAGAGCGTACAATTCGCGAGACTTCTAAGGATTATTTGAAGTACACGCTTCTTTCGGCTCATCGAGAGCTCAAAGAAAACGGTCAAAAGTACGGAATTGACGCGACACTTGTGCACATAACGCGGTTACCATCGCCACAAGGTTATCCACGAACGTCGAGAAAATATTCGTTAAAAGTCGCGTCATCGGGTGATACAAAGGCGGTTTTGTGCAGAGCGGCTGGTCCACTTGTTTTAGCGCCGTCCCGTAAAAATTCCGTGATCAAAAATCAATTGGGAAACGCTGCAATGTTTCCTCTGGTTTTGCCGGATCCGACTGTGGAAGAAGTAACGCTTGAGGATGACGACGAATTCGTCATAATCGCCAATCGTAAATTGTGGGAAGTTCTCAATGTACAGGAAGCCGTACGCGAAGCCAGAGCCGAAGCGAGTCCTGTTTTGGCTGCGAAAAGGCTTCAGGATCTTGCGCAAGCTTACGGAGCCGAAGATAATCTCAGCATCGTTGTGGTGAGACTCACGGGACCAGGAACCGGTGATCTCGATCAATTGATGAGGGAACTTCGTCACGCTGTTAGCAAAAATCGAGGGCAGGGAGAAGGCGGATGCTCTTGTCCTTGCTGTGTTCCACCTACACCACACAAACCACCTACTCCTTGCTGTTGTCACGTTAATGAGGGTTATTACCTTAACGGGGTTCTTAAAAATATCGTCAATAGGTGAGTTAAGATTTTTCATTGGTGGATTTTGCGTCTTTGAATTAGAATTGCTATAGGATTTAGGTTTCAGCTATTTTTTAATCAGAATTGCTATAGGGTTTTGGTTTCAGTCATTTTTCAATCATAATTGCTATAGGATTAAGGTTTCAGTCAATTTTGAATCAGAATTGCTAATGGCTTTCGGTTTCAGTCAACTTTGAATCAGAATTGCTATAGGATTTAGATTTCAGTTATTTTTTAATCAGAATTGCTATAAGGTTTTGGTTTCAGTTATTTTTAAATCATAATTGCTATGGGATTTAGGTTTCAGTCAACTTTGAATCAGAATTGCTATGGGATTTCGGTTTTAGTCATCTTTGAATCAGAATTGCTATAGGATTTCGGGATCGATCATCTTTGAATCAGAATTACTATAGAATTTCGGTTTCGGTCATCTTTAAATCAGAATTGCTATAGAATTTCGGTTTAAGTCATCTTTGAATCATAATTGCTATGAAATTTCGGTTTCAGTCATTTTTAAATCATAATTGCTATGGGATTTAGGTTTCAGTCAACTTTGAATCAGAATTGCTATGGGATTTCGGTTTCAGTCATCTTTGAATCGGAATTGCTATAGGATTCCGGTTTTAGTCATCTTTGAATCAGAATTGCTATGGGAATTCGGTTTCAGTCATCTTTGAATCAGAATTGCTACAGGATTTCGGTTTCGTTCATCTTTAAATCAGAATTGCTATAGGATTCCAGATATGAAACGTCGTATTAAGAACTGCTTAGAAAATACCATAAAACCAATTAATTTGACAACATAAATGATAGAAATCGAGTCGATTTCAACGGGATCACAAAATATGAGTTCATTTTTCGTAAAATTTTATTGAAGTCAAAATTCTTCGCTGTCGTGACGTTAACGAGGGTTATTATCTTAACGTGGTTCTCAAAAATATCGTCAACAAATGAATCGTGTTATGAAGATCTCAAGCTCCAACTTTTCACTCCATAAACATGAATTGCATAACAAACTACTAAAAAGAACCCATAGATCCAATAGATTCAACGAAAACACTCATTGACTGCTAGAAACCGATTCGATTTTAACGATACTTGTATAAATTGCCTCAAAATATCCTCGACTAATTTTAAATAAGATTCTTAAAAGTAATTTACAAAAATAACGTAAAATCATTATTAAAATAAATGCGGATTCAATTTCAGGCCAGGAAACAGTCACAATGGATCCGGTCGGTTTTTCAAAAACGGAAGAAGCACAGAAAACTCGAGTCCTCCTTACAACGACGACAGAAGTTCCCCAAGCGGCCAATCGGATCAGACGAGCGACAGTACCTTCAAAATTCGCCATCCGTCGAGTCGCGCGAGATCAGGAAGCGCGGCATCGAGAGCTGCCTCTAAAAATCGTCAGAGCATAATAATGCACGAAAATGGCACGAGAAAAGGTAATTCTCGTGTTTCAACACAGGAAGACGTGGGATCTGAGCGTTCAGGAGCGCTCAGCGAGGAACAATTTCGATGTTGGGAGTATATGCTCGAACAGAATACACAATTGCTCTTCGACAAAGAATTAGACACTCTAGCGCGTGTTCCTCTTCGACGAGGACAGTCGAGATCGACTCCTCATCTCGCGGGAAACCTACCGTTTCTTTCGAAACGTTTCGGTAGCGCGAGATCCTTCAATCCTGCTCTGCCAAGAGCACCGATGCGCTTTGGCAGCGGTAGAAGATTCCTCAACGGTGGACCAAACGCCGCTTACTTCGGCAGCCTCCAGAGACTTATGCCCTACAATTTGGAGTACGATTTTGCTGTCATTCAAGAAAGGGGCGGTTTGGATTCGCTGGAACAGGACGCGTCCAGAATGCAACAATATTGGGGCGTCGCGACTACAGAACTCTAAGCTCGTCAGTTTTTATCTTCGATTTGAGGAGTAACTGTAGCAGGAGGAAAAAGGCCTAACTTTGACGATTTATTTTGAGCATATGAAAAAAGGGGTACGATTTAATTTCAGAGGGCTTATTTGACATATTTTGGAGTATAAAATGTACATTTTTTTCTTGTAAAGTATGAGACCTGGCACAATAGACCAAACAAATTTGTAATCTGTATACTCTTGGCTATAAAAGTACGTGAGGATTTTTTTAAAAATTGAGTCTAGTAGAAATGGTGCACTTTTGAAAAAAAAAATCAATTTTTGCGAAAAGACGAGCAGTAAATCGTTCATAAAAACGGATCCCCTTTCTTTATCCCCTTTTGTACTGGATCCCCTTAAGACACGGCTTGAGTTTGCATGTTGCATGATCAAACCTGCTCGAAAATATATTTTTTTCGCTTGCTAAGAATTTGTTCTTCATTTTCCATGAAACAAATTTGTATTATGTTTGGATTAGCAAGAAAATATACGACTCATAAGAATTTTCAATAGAAACAATTTAATACTAAATCAAACGCATTTTAAAAAATTGGCGTTTACTATAAAAACGAAAAGTCTTCCATTTCATCGATTTTTGTACTTTCAATACTTTTGTAAAAGCCAATGATTTTCTTTTGATTATTGTAAAGATAGGACTACAATATTGTAATTACAATAGGAAATCCAGCGAATTATTATTTTATTTCGCTCGAAAACTATGAGTACATTTCGAAAGGTGTAAATTACTGTTTTTTCAGTCAACGTCTGCAGTTTTGTGTGACAACGCGTTGATTTTATATAGATATAAGAAACGAATTATTTGTTAATGTTCAATTATTCTCAACAGGTAGCGTGAAAAAGAGAACGAATGATTATTAAGTGATTGGAGGATCAATTTCAATTTTTGTATGCCTAAAAATATGCTATCGACTATATTTGTACTGCAAGCAAAGCGCGATAGTTTTCTGTTATCACTAATGTGCTGTTACCAGTTTTATATTCTATACACGCTGTTCGGCAAAAAAAGAAATTTTTGTCGCTCTTATCTTCGATCAAAGGGTACCTGAAATTTGGAGTATGATCGTCCCGCCAAAGTTTCCGACATTAGTTTTATAATCTGTACAAAAACTACATGAAATTCGTTTCCAATAGACGTTTGTGTGCTATTCTTCGAAATGTCGATGCGTTTGGCGTGTAAATATATATGTAAATCAAATTCAATAAAATAACCATTTTGATACTGCGAACGAATTATTTCTTATCTACAATATAAACTCTATTAATGGTCGGGAACGAGAAATACACGGATTCCGTGAGTGAAAAATACAATTATTTAAAAATCAGATTTGAGATAAGAAGACGAAAAAAAGATTGAACAACATATTTTGAACATGTCGAATAGACTACTGTGTATTTGTCATTGTTAAAATCGAATATGGCATTTAAAGGAAAATTCTGCTTTAGAAAACTCAAAAAAAAAAGCTTTATCTCGAGAAATTTTCTTAAAGGAAAAAAAACACAAATTAGCACAGCGAACTTTAATTAACTGCATTACATAAACTGCGGCAAAATGTGGAACATCAATTGGGAATTCAACATTTTGCCGTTTGGTTACAAAATTCAAAACAAGGATGCAAAGTAGAAATTTACACATTGCTTCTTCATTTTTTTTCGATTTTTACAAAGCTTCTTCTTTTAGGAACCAACATTGATTAATATATATTCGTCATATATATAGCTTTGTTAAAAGCAACAAATGATGAGGAAGCAATGTGCAAAGTTCTCCTTTTTTAGTAAAACAAAAAAAAAATCTCGAAAAAAACATTTCATAAAAAAAAGCTTTCTCTATGCGGAAGCTATGAACTTTTTTCAAACATCCAAAGTCCAGCAGCATTCTCCAACTCAATTACCAAGAGAGTCAGAATAAAGAGAGAGGGATAAAGCAATTACGAGCGCGCCTTCGAGTTTTGATAAAAATATTCTCGAGTTGCGATAGCTGTTCTTCAGCATTGTACATAGTTCGTCCGCTCAGATATCTCCCTCTACTTTTGTCCCCTTCTACTCTATATAGGAAGTCGAAGAGGCTACTCGCCTTCACGATTAGTACAATATCGCGCGCGGCTGACGAACAACGCTTTTGCGTTTCATACGTGTGTAAATTCTCCTCATCGTTATTTTAATCCCACTGCTTTGTCGATTACATTGAAGCAACTTTTGTACGACGATACATCTCAACTTTCAGTGGCATATATGTGGCATACATCGTGGCAGTTAATGTAAAAAAAAAAGAAATCCAATTTAATCTGGACAGAGTGAAATATATTAAACTTTATTAAATATTAAACAGCGAAAAAGTGCATTTCCTCGGCCATCTGCTATCAGCGGAGTACTACTCATGGTTTATTATCATATTTGTACCGGATGGGAAAGTCTGGTCTTTGGATAATTTGTAATTACTTCGTAGTAACGATTGACAGCTGACTTTGTGTCTCGTGCAGTAAATAAATACATCGATCTCATGACTCGTTAAAAGGGTGAGTACTAAAAGGTTCATAAAAAGCTCCGATATCTTATGCAGAACTGGGCAAAATAAATGAATATAGTCAAAATGCAAAATACATGGAAATACTCAAAATACGAAACACAAAATACTTCAAGTATTTAAAACTACAAAATACTTTAGGTATTAAAAAATACAAAAATACTTTAGGTATTAAAAAATACAAAATACTTTAGGTATTAAAAAATACAAAATACTTTAGGTATTAAAAAATACAAAATATTTTAGGTATTAAAAAATACAAAATACTTTAGGTATTAAAAAATACAAAATACTTTAGGTATTAAAAAATACAAAATACTTTAGGTATTAAAAAATACAAAATACTCTAGGTATTAAAAAATACAAAATACTTTAGGTATTAAAAAATACAAAATACTTCAGGTATTAAAAAATACAAAATACTTTAGGTATTAAAAAATACAAAATACTTTAGGTATTAAAAAATACAAAATACTTTAGGTATTAAAAAATACAAAATACTTTAGGTATTAAAAAATACAAAATACTTTAGGTATTAAAAAATACAAAATACTTTAGGTATTGAAAAATACATAATACTTCATAAGTATCCTGAAAGATAAACGAACGATTTTTGTTATAAAAAAATTAGATTACCAGTAAATTTGTTAATCAATTAATTCCTTGATCAATTTGTTGATAAAGTTTCACGATTATTATTACGCAAAATGATTCTTTTCGGTACCTTTAGTATTGTAATTAAAAAAATTAGATTGCCGGTAAATTAGTTAATTTATTTATTATTTTGTTCATTTGTCGAGAAAATTTTTGAATTATCATTACACAAAACGATTCTTTTCGGTATCTTTAGTATGCATGAATTTTTAATAATGTTTATACCATTGAGAAATATTCGCAATGTTCTATTATCTTTCTCGAAATCATGCGAAATGAACACTAAGTACCTTAAGTTCGTAGTTAGCCAAAGCTGGACGGATTAAAATCGCGCGACTGCCGAGGTTTTGCGATCCATTCCGTATCTTATCTAATTTTATCGTCCTCCTCAACGATTAGGCCAATAATCGTTAGAAGTGTTATGAGAACACAAAAAAAATGGCCGTCCAGAGTTTGCTCTTTGTATAAAGTGCAAAATTGATTGAATTATTGAAAATCAATTTCGCCCATGGTTCATTCCATGCCAAGTGGCCCACCGCAATTTTTCGTTCGCTCAAAAAATCATTTGAATAATTTTCAAAAAAAAGTTCTGAGTGCCCAGATTTATATATTTTAGATCATTTTTCAAACCTATGATTACTTTTATAAAATTTGAGATTGCAAAAAAAAAGTTGTCCAGACACAAAATTTATATTTTTAAATGTATTTTGCAGCACATTTTTTTTCGTGGCCTTGTGAAATAATTTTCCTTCGGATAAAACAATGTTGCAAATTTTTTTTTCGTTGGGTCCGGCCATTTTCATTTCGTTCAATATTTAAAAAAAAAATTCACTATTATGTTACAAACTACTAAAAAAATTGGCATAGAGGCAAATTGGAATCTTCGCAAAATTCTTCAAGTTCTTCGCGTAAGGATCAATTAATATAATCTTAATCAATTTAAAAAATAACTTCTTCAAGTTCGAATTTTATAACTTTTGTTATTAAAAAAAAAAAGTGTAACGCTTCTCGGTAAATGTTAGGATAACCGAGATGATTAATCTGAAGACCGACTTTATAGTTTCCAATTCCAAATGAAATTCGACTTTGCACCTACACAATCCCAATTAATTTATGCGAAGACTGCCTCGTTTTTTTGTTTGTTTATTCATTCTTTCTTTAGTAAAGGGAAAAAGTCCTTTGAAAAAAAAACAATAACAACGATATTACATTATATTACAAATTGCACCTTGCAATTTATAATACAATATTACATATCAATTACTGGTTTAAGACGTGGTTGAGAACTGCAACTGGAGACGCAAGGAGAAAGATGATTCATGCACAATCTCAGATGATTCATACGAAGACCAACTTCATACACGCCAAATTCAAATAAAATCAGACATTGCACCCACACAGCCCGAATGTTCAATCTGGGGACCTGTTTACAAAATTTAATCGAAGCCTATTAAGAGGTAGTGATAAGCCGGTGAGAATTTTATTGCTCAATTTCAAACGCCAATAAAGCTGTCTCACTCGCACTAGACTTCATTTTTTGTTCCGCTTCTCCCGAACGAACGGCTTTGATTTGAGAGGAGCCAGAAACTGAGCCCATTCTTGCCATGTTTTTGTATGTCCTCCCAAAATTTGAACCCAATCTGTCGAGTAGTTTCAGATAAAATGGGTTTCAAAATTTCGAGGTGGACGAGGCAGTTTTACTTTCCACATCACAGCTCAACATTTTGAAAGCTATTTTTTCATAAACTACTCAGCATATAAAGCTCAAATTTTGCGAGAATGTATAGAAACATGGCAGAAATGGGCTACGCTTTTGGCGCGTCGAAACTCATAGCCGTTTCATTGTAAGAAGCGGAAAACGAAAAAAGTGAGGTTAACTGTAAGAAAAACAGACCTACGGGCGTTGAGCATTGGACGATGAAGTTCCCAGGAATATATTGCTGCCTCTTAAGACTCATAAAGTCCTATTTTGAACCTGTATTGATTTTTATCGGTACGAATTGACATTTCGTCTATTCTTATTGATCTAAATACAATTTTCTAAGTAGGGGATTTTACGCAACCCAATTTAAAATTAAATCAGACATTGCACCCACACAATCCGAGATGATTCATACGAAGACCGACCTTATACCTCACAATATCAGATAAAATTCGACTTTGCACTTATACCGCCCAGATTATTAATCCAAAAACTGACTTTATACATTCTAATAAAAAATTTCAGATAAAATCCGACTTTGCACTTATACCGCCCAGATTATTCATCCGAAAACTGACTTTGTACATTGTAATTAAAAATAGAGATTATTCATCCAAAAACTGACTTCATACATTCTAATTACAAAATATAATTATTCTGCCTATTGATAACTTTTCATATCAGCTGATAAAAATAGAAATTTCTGATTTATGTCTTGCAAACTTCTTGGCTTGTATCATTGTTTTTTTGGGTGAGGGTAAAAAAAGCGAATGACCAAAATAGCCAATAGCTAAAATAGCGAATTTAAAAATAAGAAACGTCTAAATGTAGAATGTCCATAATTATGGAATTCGCTTTTTCAGCCATTTTTATCATTCGCGATTTTGAATGCATTTTGATAAGATGGAGGTAAAAACAGCGAATCCCTGAAATAGCGAATTTCATAATGATGACCATTCTGGATTCAGACGTTTCTAATATCGAAATTCGCTATTTTAACCATTCGCTTTTTTGGTCATTCGCTTTTTTGACCCCCGCCCGTTTTTTTTCTTTTCGGGTAAAAGTTTTGATGCCTGTAAAGCAATTTGACGCTGACGGCCAAGCTTCGGCCTTATCGATTGTTTGCTGGTGTAGCTTAATTGCTTCACACATTGCGGCAGCATTGAAACGCTAGGTCGTCGCCACCGCCGGTCGATTCCTTCCGGTCAAGGTCACTGCAGTTATAATGCAGAAATGCAATTTCTACGACACAGTGATATCGATAAAGTGAACATTAAAGTAGATCCATAATATACGGAAAAAGAGTTTTGCAGGTCAAATCGATCTGCGGAGGCCGATTTATTATTTACTTAAGCGTTTACGAAGAAATAGCAGTAGATCTAGCAATTATTAATTTCAGTCCATGTCACTATTTTTATATTTGCTTCGCGTATTTCAACTGTTTTCAATTTTTTTATTTAAATATCCATTCTGATACCTAAAATTCGAAATATATAATCTGCATGAATTATGCAATCTATATATACGATTTATATGTGGAACGAAGAATGTTTTTTTTTTAAGGCGTGTTTATGGACAGTTTATGCATAGTTTATTAGTTTATTATTTTCTGAAATTTCAAAACTCTATAAAATTCGAACCGCTTTACCGATTTCAGTCAAATTCGATACCAAACAACATTAAAAGTATTTGCACCTATGAAAAATTATTTAGGAAAATATCATTAATTTCACGAAAGCTAGAGCACGCACATTCTTTTTTGGAAAATTTCAAAATACCATAAAATCAAAATGTCTGCGTATATTTTGTAAAAAAATTGAAATAACCAAAGACGAATTGCTGCTTCACTTGTATGCCTAATTTTAGCTCAATCGGTCGAACGGTTCTCGAGTTACAGGTGATTGAACTTTCGAAGCCCTACACACACTCACACACACACTTTTTTTAAAACACTTTTTTCAAAAAAAATATCAAAGATTTTTTTGTCTCGTGAAAATTGCTTCCTTTACAAGGAAGCAAATTTTTTTGTCATGAAAACAAAGCTTTTTCTATAAGGTAGCAAAATTTTTTGTCATGAAAACGAAGCTTTTTCTATAAAGTAGCAATATTTTTTGAAAACAAAGCTTTTTCTATAAGGTAGCAAAAAAATTTGTCATCACAACAAAGCTTTTTCTATAAGGTAGCAAAATTTTTTGTCATGAAAACAAACCTTTTTCTATAAGGTAGCAACATTTTTTGTCATGAAAACAAAGCTTTTTCTATAAGGTAGTAAAATTTTTTGTCATGAAAACAAACCTTTTTCTATAAGGTAGCAAAAATCGAAAAATTCAAAATATTCAGTTAAGTCACCGAAATTTCTTATCAACTCCTAAAAAGGTGTTAGCCATTCACTGGTGACCGGTCAATCACAGATTTATCGGAGGTCATCAGAATTTTTGAATCATTAATTTCGTTGCATTCAAACGATGCAAACTTCAGCATCATCGTCAATAAGGAACACCCTGTATAGAATGATACATTTATGTCCTTATCTCCGGAAAAGAGAGCCTTCAAATGCAGAAGTGATAAAAATAAGTAATCACAAGGCCAAAGAGCATAGTACATGTTACGTATAAGTAATTGTCACAGTGCTTAAGATTTGTTAAAAGATTGCCGATCGATCGATCGATCGAACGCGCGGCTACGTACGAACTTGCCATTATGGCAAAACGTCATATCAAGCCATTCTGCATCGCTATCCGGCGGAGAGGTCAAAAAGCGAAGAGGGGGGAAGTGCAACGTATCACGAATCGCATAACCACAATGCTTCAATGTTTATGCGCTTATACATTACCGAGAAAAGTCGCGCGACGATGTTTAGGTCCCGAGGCCGCGACTTTGAAATGTTATTTAGCTCAACCGACGAGATACACGTGGCTTTTACCAGGAAATTGTACGAGGCCATTGTGTTTTATGAGGAAAATCTCCTCGATGAGAAATAAAACATATATAGTATCAAGAAGTATCGAGCACGAAACTATTTACCACGTGTAGTACGTTATTCAATAGTTTTCTAGGAAATAACGAATAACAGACGATAATCGACTATCCAAATACACCAGCGAGCGATAAGATCTTTTTTTGAAGAACTTCTGTGCAGTATTTATCGAGGGGGATTCCCCCCGTAATCGAGTGTCATTCTGTTTACTCTGTTGGTAACACAGCTATTTTATTTTTTTTATTTCATTAAACTTTCCATTTGAAAAAACATGAATAAGTCATTTTTTTAGAATGTTTGTGGTTTTTCATATCTATTTGTCAACCGATCGAAAAATTGGAAGTTAATTGTTATCTTGATGTATTTCAAAAACATAAAAAACTATATTCTTCAGATGGTAAGGCGACAATGACAAAATGGCTGACGCCGTCTCACTCTTGTCCAATCGGCAGATAACAGGTTGAAAATCGGCGATTATCGAAAATCAGTCTTCAGCACTTCTCATATCACAAAATGCAAATATCGAAGAAGATAATCAAAAAGTTTGATGTGTATTGGACATCAAGAGAATTTTTTATGGTGAATAATATGACGAATGGTCACTCATTGGGTCGTTCATATGCATACTCTATGAATTAACTTTGTCCCTTGAAATCTTCTCTTGAAAAAGAGATTGAACATCGAATGTCAAAACATCGAAAACTGAAGCCACCTTTCTAGCATTCTGATTGGTCGTCGATGGCGTTGATATAAAGACGACTTCAGACTGTTATAATCGTTGCCAGATCACGAGTGGCGCGCTTTTTGAATTGTCGTTTTTTGGCAGTTGTGGAAGAGGATACATTTTTCTTCCGAAAACAGATTTTTTCTTGATTCCTTCATTTTTGTTTTTAAGGAGGTTCGTTAGTAAAATTGAAAATGCACAGAAAAATCTAAAATAATTACCGCGTTTTTAATAATTCATAACAAACTTACATGAATTTTTTGGGAATTTTCGTCTACATCGTTTACCCAAAATTAATTTTCCATGCATACATTTTAACATGAGCTCTTACGGCATATTTACGAATAAAAAAAAATTGAAAAAAATTTTAACATCGAAAAAAAAAGAATTAATTCCACCAAATACTTCAAAATTCAACGATGTAAAAAAATTTGGCATATTTTTTTTTTTTCATTCATAAATATGCCATAAGAGCCCATGTTAAAATATATGCATAAAAAAATGAATTTTGTGTAAACGATGTAGACGAAAATTCCCAAAAAATTCATGTGAGTTTGTTATGAATTATTAAAAACGCGGTAATTATTATAGATTTTTCTGTGCATTTTCAAATTTACTGACGAACCTTCTTAAAAAAGTATATGGCACATCGAAACACTGAAGCACAAATAGAGTAACGTCGCATGAATCGTATAAACATGCAAATATCATGTTTAGCCATTAAAAAAGACAAATCAAAGAAACAAGCACGTTATTACTAGTACAGTTTCCAAACCTAAAAAAAATCAAGAGAATTTTTTTATCGACAATAATATGACGAACGATCATGAATTGGGTGACGGTCAGTAAATGGGTCGTTCACCTAAGATTCGAGCCCTGAGAAAAGCACGTGTCGCACAGCCTTGTCCACAACTTGGCACGAATTGGTGATGTTGTTACACGAGCCTCCCGAGATCAGCTGATCGTACGAGCGAGTCACCAGGTTAGACATTGAACTCTGTCCAACAGAACTCGTTGAAATACACGTTAATGTTGTCATTGGTATATCCCACTTGCTGCGATGTTATTTTCAGAGAACTATTTTCGTAAAAATGATTTTTTTATCGAAAACACTTAGTCTTAGTGACTAGTTGCTTCAGAATTAAGCTGTTTGCTGCTCGACTCGTGTTTCAAAACTGGATAAGATTCGTATCTTGTTTGAACAACACTCAACAACAACATGTGTGTGTTGATTTTTTATCAGCTGCCTTCTCTATCTCTTGTTTTCTTTCACACCTTGTTATTCTCGAAAAACCGGATATGTTCGGGTCTTCGCCAGAGTTTGCGAGAGCTAAATATGCGTCTCGTGATTTCTGAACCGATTTACGAACCTTTATCACTGCGATTTGTAAACAATGACCGTAGAATTTAATCAACTGCTATTATTTGTCCAACAATCGTCTGCAACTTTTGGTAAAAATTTTTACATTTATCGTAAACTGTTGCAACGAAAAATCTTGTTAATCGATGTTCTTAAAGAAATAATCGATAGATTAGAGAGTAAAATTAATTAAAAGTTATACTAAGTTTGTGAATTTTGAAGAAGAAAAAAAAGAAAAAAAAAAACACGAAAATGGATTGAGAAAATACTGAATACACTGAAAAATAAATATACTAATCTGCAAATAGAAGAAAAAAAGAATTATAACTCACACTAAGTTTGTGGATTTTGGAAAAAAAAAATGTTTGAGAAATACTCAATAAAAGCAATAAAGCAAATAAATATACTATTCTGCAAATAAAAGAGGAAAAAAAAAAGAATTAGAAGTCACACTAAGTTTGTACATTTTGTAATTAAAAAAAAAATAACGGAAAAAAATGTAAGTTAGACTTTTTTTCATAAATCTCATATGTTTACATTGCAAAAAAAAATGTTATTCGCAAATAGGTCGATTTTATAAATAGCATTACAAAATGTGTAAATATTAGTGCACATACAAAGATAAAGACGCAATATTTGCGTCAGATTCACTAGTACTTCAATTTTTAATTTATACAATGAACGATAGTTTTCATTGCTTTTTTAATAATTCTTTATTTATGGTTGAGCGTGGATCGATATTAAAATTACTGTTGCGGCTAATCGCAAAAAAAAAGGTAACATGAAATTCTCTCACGTCAATTTGCAAGTCGTAAGATCTTATCCCACGCAACCATTAAACTTTCTCGGCGAATAGTAACATTATAGAAAATTCGAAAGGGAACAAAGTGCATGATTACTCTCAGCCACTGTAAAATTGTGCAAGTCGTAATTTGTTTGGCAACGCTTTAATGTCCGGAGTGAAATTAGGGCAAAAAACGTAGCCTTACATCACAATTATCATCCAGAGACATTTACTTTACTTTAGAAAAGATACTTTTTGAAATTCAGCTTATAATCAGCTTATCATTCAACGTTTACTTAACGGGACTGATACGTTGTATCATAAAAAAATATTTTTGGCTATAAATTTCATGAAAAATATTGCATAAGTAAATGTAACGAACAAAAGTGACAATCGTCTACTTTCATCGTTATGCGGTATTCATTGCATTTGCTTTTTACAAATATTATTATAAAATTTATTGACAAAAATGTGGATTGCAACAAATTATAAAATGCAAATTATAATGTGGATTGTTTAACAAATTGTAAAATTCTGCAAAGTTGAACTTTGCAGCTTTATTTTTTATCAAAGTTAAATTTCTGAAAAATTTAAACCATATAAAAAATTATGACGAAAGACTTCACCTATTGTTGCTAAATTCTACTGATTTTATGTATAAAATTTGAGTTCGCTATTTTATGTTTTGTTAAAGTTAATGCAACAACATAATTTTTTCTGAAAGTTAGAATTCTGAGCAATTTAAACCACATTGCAGATTATGACGAAACTATGTACTTATCATCACTAAATAGTACCAATGTCATGTATGAAATTTGCTATCGTTATCTCAAGTTTTGCCAAAGTTGGACAAAAACGTGAATTTTTCGAAAATTTCAAAACTCCATAAAATCCAAACTACTCATCCAATTTCGCCCATATTCAATCCCAAACAACATTGAAAGTATCTATACGTATATACAATCATTTATCAAAATATTTCCATTTTTAGCAAAATCTACAGCGCGCACGTGCTTTTTTCAAAACCTCTAAAAGTTATAAAACAAATATTTATGCATATATTTGCAACAAAAAAATACAAAAAAATCACATCAGTCAAAGATGAACGGCTGTTTCACTTTTGTGCCAAATTTTAGCTCAATCGGTCGAACGGTTCTTGAGTTACAGGTCATTGAAATTTCGAAATGAAAATGTCAGAATTTTTTTTTTTTTTAAATGTAAACAAAGCATCTTCTTTACAGAAGCAACAATAAACAAAAAATAATATAAATAAAGAAAGGTGTTAGAATGAATAAAAAACTTAATAATCAACAAAGTATAGTATAAATAAATAAAAAGTCTTTTCAAAAGAAGCGAAAAGTAGACATCTGCGTTATCAACATTGGCGCAGGCTTTACTGAAAATATGACCTGTTATTGGAAATCAGCTTGTTTCAGCACACTTGTTTATACATAAATAATGAAGCGTGCGAGTGAGAGAACGGATTCAAAGTCCACCTCTCAACATGACGTGCTGTGTGGGCGTGACGCACGAACCTAGTTGAAAAACGAATAGTGAAAGCCCGCCACTTCAAACGCGTCGATGGGGGTCCAATAGACGTCGCTGAACAATTTCTCAGTAGCGAAACTCGTGATCGAAAGGGGAATATAAGTGAAACACGTGCTGCTGACGAAATGACGCAATACTCGTGATAAAGCTGCGTTACGACCTTGCTTTCACTAATCTGCCCGGATATGATCTTTCGGAACGATTTCTTGTTGTTGTCTCATAGAGGAAGCTTTGTTTTAGCGTAATTGTTACGATTTTTTAATGCCGGGATTTTCGAAACGGTCTAAATCGTCGCAAAAAGTGGTTTAGCAAAAACTATCGAGTGTGTGTGTGAGTTTCGAAAGTTCAATCACCTGTAACTCAAGAACCGTTCGACCGATTGAGTTAAAATTTTGCATACAAGTGAAGCAGCAATTCGTCTTTGTTTGTTCCAATTTTTTACAAAATGTATGGAGAAATTTTTTTTTTATGGATTTTTGCAAGTTTATTTTGATTTCGATTTTTTTTCTATTATGAAAAATGCGCAGAATATGAAACATTTTGGATATGCATTTTGAAAAAAAATCTTGAGTGTAGTAGATAGTTTTAGGTCGGACACATGTTCGAAATGAGTTATTTCGCGGGCATTTTTGAAAATAAAAAAAATAAAAATAAAAATAAAGAAAAGAGCCTGAAAAAATTTATACGCATTAAAATAAATTAACATATCAGTTTCATTAGAAAAAAAGTTAGGTTGACTGATTGTTTGTTGAACAATTGTTTTTTTTCACCAATTTGTAAATAATATTTGGGGATTATTATTATGCGAATCCAATTTTTTCGGCACGTTTTATAGGCATTATTTTTTTCCGATTTTTATCCCATCGGGAAGAGATCGAAATTGTATCTGAAACTCACTTTTGGCGGGACTGTACGTATCATACATCCTTAAAGTTGTTTGGTATCGAATTTGGCCGAAATCGGTAAAGCGGTTCGGATTTTATATGGAGTTTTAAAATTTTCGAAAACATCACTTTTTGCCCTACCTTTGGCAAAACATAAGACAACGAACTCAAATTTTATACATGAAATCGGTATTATCTAGCAATGATAGGTACAAATTTTCGGCATAATTTGTTGTATGGTTTAAATTTTTCAAGGAGTTTAACTTCACTAAAAAATAAAGCTGCAAAGTTGAACTTTGCAAATTGCTTTCTCATTTTCTCATTTTTTAATTTTTTTTTACAAAGTTTTTTCTACGAAAAAGCCAAAATCGATTAATATACTACCTGATAGCTTTGTAAAAAAATAATAATGAAAAATCAAATTGCAAAGTTCAACTTTGCAGCTTTATTTTTTAGAGAACTCCCTGGAAAATTTTTTCGTAACAACCTACAGCCTTGATATAATGCCTGCCCATCAATCGCAGGAAAATGTTCGTTAAAAAGTTTAAAGATAGGGGAGATGTTATTCAGTACATGTGTGATGGATATATAGATATACAGTACAATTAACTAATTGATAAATGCTGATTTTTAAGGGGAGGTCCTCAACGCCTGATGCTGTATATTTGATATGTGCCAGGAGAATTATTACATGTTACAATTGCAGCTATCAGTCGTAGTAAATAATAATTGTAAACAAGAATGCAAAGTCTTATCAAGATGTGAAACGATAAGAAGAGAAAAATATAGAGATTATTTTTTTAACCAAAAAAGGTCACTTTTTTTTACTGGAAAAATTACATAATCTTTGCCTCTATGTATTGATAACATATGAAAATTGAAAGAGTGAAACCGATCAAAGTTCCAAAGTAAAAAAATAATGTGTTCAAGTAAAAAAAAAATTGTCGAGAACAAGAAACGAAAAATGTTAACATCTTTTTATTTGAAACTTGTAGTTTATCGATGATGAATAAATAAAACAATTGGTCCATTATAGATTTTTAATAAATGTTATCCAGACATTATTTTTTTTTTACTCGGAACAAATTATTATTGTTCACCCAAAAAAGTGGTATTTTTTAATTAAAAAATAATCTTTATATTTTTTAGCAAAAATGTAATGTTATCGGGTCGACAAAATTATTTGAACGAAATTTATTGGAAAGTTAACATGAAAATACAACTGTTATGTTAAACCAATTTTTTTCTACGACCTTAATTTTTCAAAATATATTATCTTTAGAGAAATGTCTCAATTTCTATGATATCGGATTTGAAGATCTGAATAAATAAATTTCAAGTGGTACTAAAATGGGTGCGATTATAGGACTTATCAGAGAGGTTCGAAAACAAAGTAACTGAGTTGATGAAGAATGCCTCATATCTTAAGATCTTCTTGAGCGAGAAATAATGTATCACGTGAATGAGTCGATAGATATATTATTTTGATAGAACACGTTCTCTCCTCTACGTAAATATTATATCACACTGACAAATCTATGTTTGGTGGGTTCAGTGCGAACTCATATGGGGCATTCCATACCAAGTCGACCTGGGTCTGACCTTCGACCTCTTGGATTACATCCCCGATTTTTTATGTTATCGTTCTACCTCTAAACAGCAACCACAATTTTTAATAAATTTTTTTTTTTCCAACAACTTTTATACTTATGATTATTTACAACAAAAATATTGAAGGCCATTTTATTAAAATCTGACAAAATTGTAAAAAATCCCGAATCAGATATCAATATTTTAAAGCCCAGGCTCAAATTTGGCAGGAGTTTGTTTATATTTTTTACGCATTTTTTTCAAAATGAAAATTAAAAAAAAAATAGGTACGGGAGGATACGTTCATCGCAGGCTATCGCTTAAACATTTCTATGTACCTTAGACACTGGAGAATTTTTTTAGATTTTTTAAGAGCGAGTTTGATTTTTTTCGTTATTTTGATTTTGATTTTTTTTGTTTTCAAAAATGTGCGCGAAATAACGAATTTTGGATATGTGTTCAGCATAAAACCATCTGCTACACTCTAGATTTTTTTGCAAAACGCATATTCAAAATTTGTTATATTCTGCGCATTTAAAAAAAAATAAAAAAAAAAAAACTGAAAAAATTCATGCTCATTAAAAAAAATTAACATATCATTTTCATAAAAAAAGAAGTTAGGTTGTCTGTTTATTTGTTGAACAATTATTTTTTTCACCAATTTGTTAATAATATTTTGGGATAATTATTATGCGAAATCAATCATTCCAGCACGTTTTATATGCATTATTTTTTCCCGATGTTTATCCCATCGGAAAGTGATCAAAAGTATCTCGGAATCTCACTTTTCCATTACTCACATCCTTAAACCTGGTGAAAACGGTTTGGATTGCAATCCTTTTTCCCGGGCATTCGCATAGTTGGTTCAAATCCCAACTTATTTCACTCAATTATATTTCATTCAACTAAATAATTTAGAGCATGCAATGCTCTTAGTTTCCTAACGTAATATCCTTAATTCAATTTAACATATTTCCTGGCCTTGATACATTGGCCCTTTACGAAATATCTGCGACGATTCAAACCTGGTTCAATTCCATAGTTCCGGCTAATCCGATTTCCGGTCCACAGCGAGAGTCGCGCAGTCGCAGTTGCGCGTACTGCGATCGTCGCTGCGTTGCCAGACGTCGCCCAGTGAATGTACGACAGCAGAGCGACGTAGCATCGGCGGAGCAACGCAGCAGTTGACAACAGCATTTAGCACGATTCGGTTCGCTCGGTGTGTCTCTGCTAAACGAGCTCGTTTTTTCGAATATGTCATTGATTCGGAACGCGTTTAATTCAATGAAGGGTCTCGATCCTGTGCTATACGCTCTTGTTAAATAACGCGGGTCGTCATCGTCGTCTTCGTCGTCGTCACATATTCCAACAGCAGTCGTTCCAATACTTACCGCATCACACTACTGTGCAACAAACGAGTCCTCGCCGTTATTATACGAGAAGCTGCAGATTCCTACTGTGAGTTTAAAAGCATTTTCTGACAGGCATATTTTTTTTTTTCTTTTTCTGAGCGTTTGGTAAATAAAACTTAAGGCACTCGAAATGCGTTGCATTTTCTGAATCACTCATCGGAAATGAAACGCTTCGTTATGCCATTTTTTGGTGCGGACGCTTTTTTTATTTACCTACGATTTGTAAAAAAAGGTAAATCTAAACCAGTGAATAGACTGTTAAGCAGACGGAAAAAACCAGTGAATGGACGTATTTTTATGTACGTGCTCTTATGGAACGTGTACATTCAATGTTCTCCGTCCATTTACTGGTTAGTTTACTCTATATGATTAGCATCATTTTCGACAAAAACGTGGACGTTCGAATATTGAAAATTTCGGGGAATTTTGAGGAGAAAAATGTCGAGTACTGTAAATAACGAGGCGTTACCGTAATTTTACGAGAAGCTGCAGATTCATACTGTGAGTTCAAAAGCGTTTTCTGACAGGCATATATATATTTTTTTTTTTCTGAGCGTTTGGTAAATAAAGCTTAAGACACTCGAAATGCGTTGCATTTTGTGAATTACTCATCGGAAATGAAACGCTTCGTTATGTCATTTGTTGGTGCGGACGCTTTTTTTATTTACCTACGATTTGTAAAAAAGGTAAATCAAAACCAGTCCAATCTGGACCAGTGAATGGACTGTTAAGCGGACGAAAAAAATCAGTGAATGGACGTATTTTTATGTATGTGCTCTTATGGAACGTGTACATTCACTGTTTTCCGTCCATTTACTGGTTAGTTTACTCTATATGATTAGCGTCATTTTCGACAAAAACGTGGACGTTCGAATATTGAAAATTTCGGGGAATTTTCTGGAAAAAATACTTTGCAAATAACGAAGTCTTGCCGTGATTATACAAGAAAAATAGTTAAGAAGACGAAAAAAAACCAGTGAATGGACGATTTTTTATGTACGTGCTCTTATGGAACGTGTACATTCACTGTTTTCCGTCCATTTACTGGTTAATTTACTCTATATGACTAGCGTCATTTTCGAAAAAAACGTGGAAGTTCAAATATTCACAATTTTAGGGAATTTTCTGGAAAAAATACTTTGCAAATAACGAAGTCTTGCCGTGATTATACAAGAAAAATAGTTGAGAAGACGAAAAAAACCAGTGAATGGACGATTTTTTATGTACGTGCTCTTATGGAACGTGTACATTCACTGTTTTCCGTCCATTTACTGGTTAATTTACTCTATATGACTAGCCCCCTTTAGCGAAAAAAAAACGTGGACGTTCAAATATTCACAATTTTGGGGAATTTTGCGGAGAAAAATGCCGAGTATTGTGTAAAAAACGAGGATTTACATTGATCATATAAAAAGCTACAAATTCCTACTGTGAGTTTAACAGCATTTTTTTTTTTAACGCACTCAAAATGCGTTGCATTGTCTGAATCGCTCATCGGAAATGAACCGCTTCATTATGCCATTTTATGGTGCGGACCCTTTTTTACCGATGATTTGTAAAAAAGGTAAATCGACCAGTGAATGGGCTATTAAGTAGACGAAAAAACCCAGGGAATGGACGTATTTTTATGTACGTGCTCTTATGGAATATGAAGATTCACTGATCCCCGTCCATTAACTGGTTAATTCACTCTATATTGGCCCTAGTACAATTAACTTAAACCAAACGAAACTAAACTATATGACTAGTTGGGTTCGAATTACAAATAAAATCGTCGGTGTTTTATAATTTGTGAATATGGTAAGCCGATCAGTGAATGAACGGTTAAAGAGACGAAAAAACCCAGTGAATGGACGGTTGAAGAGACAAAAAAAACCCCAGTGAATGGACGGTTACAGAAACCAAAAAATCCAGTGAATGGACGGTAAAAAGAGACGGAAAAACTCAGTGAATGGACGGTTAAAGAGACGGAAAAACCCAGTGAATGGGCGGTTAAAGAGACGAACAAAATCCAGTGAACGGACGATTAAAGAGACGAAAAACCCCAGTGAATGGGCGGTTAAGGCGACGAAAAAACCCAGTGAATGGACGTTTTATATCATTCGTATCCACCGATTCGTACCGCAATTTCAACAGCATTTTCGAACAGGCATATTTTTTTGTTTTGTATATTCGTATGTATGTAATTACCGAGCGTTTAGTCGATAAAGCTTAGGACACTTTAGATGCGATGTTTTTTTCTGAGTCACTGTTCGAATATAATCGGCTTCGTTATGCCATTCGTTCGTTGTTTGCCAACACTTTTAATACCCACGATTTAACTGAACACATGACGATCGTGATTTTTGGGTTTGAATCAAGAGCTTCTTATTTGATTATGTTCAATTAAGTTAATGAAAGACCAAGAGCTTAGATATAATTTTATAATATAGTTTAATTTGGTTTTCAGGAATTGAAGCTGCAAAGCATTAAACAACATTGGAGAAGCCACGTGAGGAAACCTCAACCGGTGTGGCGAGCAATAAAAACAACACGATGAAGGGTACGAAGAGGGACTGGCTGTTTCGGGTTCAGGTAATACAAGATCATTTTTGCCCAACAGTTTCACATGAATTGGCCTTTATCCCTTTAAAAAGATGGCAAATAAACCTGAAGCAGCTTTGGATGCAGCAGTTGGAATTTAGCTCAAATTTAGCTGATTCAGGATTTCATAAAGTTGCATCAAAAGTTCTTAAACAGTTTAAAAAAAATTATTTAGACATAGACTCCTTTAGATATGATCCCTTTTTAGGTGTAACCAAAAATAAGTTTATTAGTTGTCCAACAGAAATATGCATTAAAATATTCCACATTGAAAATCGAGAAACAAATCACAAACGAAAATCGAAGCTTAATGAAATTTTTTTGTAGACCCCATTAATGTAACTATGGTTAATTACTCATATAATCGCACGATTATATGGCCAGCCAACTGTATTTAAATTGGCCAATATGATTGAATACAAATTTTAGTGAAAAATCAACACTTTTCATTTTTACTATCTCAATCTTAAAGCTCCCAGGCCTAGAAAAAAACGAATTTGTTTATTCAGGTTTTTATACAGTAACTTCAAATGTTCGCAAACAATCATAGAAAATTATTTGGACATAGACTCCTTTAGATATAATCCCTTTTTAGGTGTAACCAAAAATAAGTTAATCAGTTGTGCAACAGAAATATGCATAAAAATATTCCACATTGAAAATCAAGAAACAAATGACAAATAAAAATCGAAGCTTAATGAAATTTTTTTGTAGACCCTATTAATGTAACTATGGTTGATTACTCATATAATCGCACGATTATATGGCCAGCCAACTGTATTTAAATTGGCCAATTTGATTGAATACACATTTTGTTAAAAAATCAACACTTTTCATTTTTACTATCTTAATGTTAAAGGTCCCAGGCCTAGAAAAAAACGAATTTGTTTACGTCGTGGGCAACCTTCCGGAATTAGGCGCCTGGAATCACAATCAAGCAATTCAGTTACCGCAGGAACGAGGAAATCCCACCGTGACGCCTTTCGAGGGTAACAGTCGGGATTTGTTTAATGACGATGTACAAGACGGCGCTTCCGACCGACTGTTCGAAGAAGAGGATGAGTAAGTATCGATTTTGTATACGTCCCGCCCGATTTCGATTATTCCTTATCACTGTCATTCGATATGCCAATACTCGTCATCGAATGCATCGTAATCGACTATCGAATTGCCTGAAAATTGATGAATTTCCACCAGTAAGCGTTCTTTTGACCTATTGATAAATACGGATCAATAGATAAGTTTTTTGCAAATAACTTTTATCAAAATAATTAATTAACCAAATGTACAAATGTTAGACATTAGCTTCTTCGTCATTCATCATCTATACAATTATGTTTTTGTTAAAATTGTAGAATTTTTGTGTGACGTTGAATTTAAAGAAAAGAGAAGGCCAAGTTCTACTTTGCGTCGTTTTTTTATAACATTGTACGTGAATATTTTACGCAATATGTAAATTTATGAAAATCTTGAAAGTTCTATTAAACCCGAAACGCTTTACAGATCATTACGAAATTTTATATGTAGGAGCATTGAGTACTGTTGTTAGTCTGTAAGAAATTTTAATTGATTCCGTGATATTGTATGTGAGTTAAAACGAAACGTAAATGTTTCGAAAATTTTGGAATTCCATAAAAACCGAACCTATTTATAGATTCATCCGAAATTTAGTACGAACTCTCCTTTAGCGTGGCTTTATCTATAAAAATTGATCAGCTCAATAGCTACAAATTTGCGAAAGATGTAGAAAATACAGACATTTTTCTAAAAATTCAAAATTGAATGAAAAATAATTTTATGTTTGAATCTTTTAAAAAATGATCACGAACGATGGGGTATCGTTAATTTTTAAAGTTTCTAATGAGAAACTATTAGATGTTGCACAATAAATAAAACCACTAATATTCAATTGTTTAACAAATTTCTCTGTAAATATGTATATATGCTAAAAAAAAGTGTATTTCAATTTTTTTAAAAATTCAACAAGATAAAAATAATGAAAATAAAAATGTGATGAAAACAACTGAAAAAATATGACGATCGTGAAGAGCTACTCATAATTTCACCAACTTTTTATCTCCGTGAATAAATCTTCATAAATTTGTAACCGCTGATTTATAACCAAAATTATGAATTAGTGCAAAAAAATATAATTAATAAAAGTAATAAACGGGACGCTTAATCAATTGTTGCAAATAAATCCCGTATTCGATTCGAATAACCTCATGAAACCGATTTCTCCGAGTGTAATGATTGTTCAAACGCTTTCGATCGTTTTTACTTTGAAAAAGTTCCTATGCATACAACATCAATAGTTTTGCCTCAAGATTTTGGATCCCAGCGAAATAAGTCATTTTCCCTCACTAAATCAAGTTTATTCTACTTTCACTGGCAACAATCAATTGTAATGTTTCAGAGGAGGACGAATTTTCTCGAGAAACATTTCCTTGCCGACCGACGTCGACATTGAATTCCGATATTTCATCGGCGTCGTGTGCGAGTCGAACGGTACAAAGAATTCGGCGACAACTCTCATAATTCGCAAATGGGAGACACACATGTCACCTCGGCTCATAAGAAAAAATGGTAACTATTGACGATTGAAAATCATTAGTCGTATGAAGAAATATATCGATTATAGAAATCAATCCATAAGAAATGACAAACCGATGATTCATATTATAAAATAAAATTAAAAGTAGGGCTGAACAATCGATTTAAAAAAATAAATATCATTCAGCCAAAAATTACCTTATTTTTATTCTGATTCTTTATGTGTTATTATCGATTATTTTCCATCAAAGGGAAGAAAATGTGTCACAAAAGTACATAAAACAAATACAATAAATTATCTATCTCTATTTGTGTATCTAATCGTACAAGAGAATTTCAAACTAACAATTCGGTTGTTGAAAAAAAAAATTAATGTTTTGTTTTTTTTTTTAATTTAAATGGTGCATTAATGTTACCAAAACGCAAAATTACTAATAGATTATATTTTATGCAGGCCTATAAATTATTATCATTGATTTTATAATAGCAAAAATTCAAAATTGTCACGTGATCGAAAAAACGGTACGCGATTCGCGTACAGCGTCGTGACGTCACGATGTTGCATTGAGTTCGCGCGAAAGCTAAAAACTGATGAGATTCTGCTATAGGTTATGTCCAAATGAAACGCGAAAAAGAATTCTACACCCTGAAATATCGTTTGTCCCGAAAATTACGTTAAAATGGTCTCCACAGCAAAAAAAGTTCAATTTACTGTTTTTGAGATTATCTCTCCAAACTGCATTAAGGTAGTCCTCCTGTACAGTCTGATGCCGTATAAGTTCGAGGGAGAATTAAACAAAATTTACGAACATTTCTCGATGAGATATAAATCTGAAAAAAAATCGAGCGTATAGAAAATGCTAAAAAGGTTATTTTGGCATAATAATAATTAAAACATGTTACTGACAAATTACTTAAATAAATAATAGTGCAACAAATTACCCGGCAACCTAACTTTTCTTTGTTATGTAATACATTTGTTTATTTTTCTAAATACGTATGTATTTTTTCAGATTTTTTTCTGATTTTCAATTTTACACTTGGAAAAAACTGCCATTTCAAAACATCACATAAAATTCTGAAAAAATCCACACGTATTCCGAAAAATAAACAAATCATGTTCATAACAAAAAAAAGTTAGGTTGCCGGGCAATTTGTTGCACAATTATTTATTTCAGTAATTTGATAATAACATTTTTCAATTATTATTATTCCAAATTAATCTCTTCAGCATCTTTCATATAGTTGATTTTTTTCAGATTTTTATTTCTTCGAAAACAGTTCGTAATTCTGTCTCGATTTCGCTCGAATTTATGCGATTTCTGACAATACAGGAGAACTACCTTAAAATATTTCTTACGGCGTTTAATATCTTGTGGCACTGTCGCGAAAACTTTATTCGGTGCACTTTTTGTTGTGTTAGTACACAGAGGGACAAAACACGTCCTGTACGTCGTTATTTGTGCCATTTCGGCTATAAATAATAAACGTCAAGTTAATTCTACATGTCATGTAACATCGTGACGTCACAATTGACTCTAACAACTTCGGGTGTTTCCGGCGCGTTGTCGGCCGACCTTAAATCATAATTTTTGTAATATTTATATCTTCGTTAATATTGAGCGAAAAAAAAAATTTTCACATTTTTATTTAAAACACGCACATAAACTTTGATAATAACAAATAGTATATTTCGATATAAGAGGCCAAACGAGCGTATCGAACCATATTTTTCTTCGCGAGTGCGATGAAAAATCCGGGTTTGTCCGCCGTTAAAAAAATTACGATCAAAAACCCAATTTCGCGTTTATCAATTTTCAGCACCAAGCAATTATTCGGTATCGCTTCCCACTCCCGATCGATTCGGCTACCACAACGGTTACTGCAAAGTCGAGAGAGGCTGGCTCACTGACGAGACTGTTATTCAATTCAAACTCTTCAACAACCCCATCAAGATATGGAAGAATCGATTACAGAATCGCAGCCTTTTCATAAAAGTGGGTATTTCACTTTTATCGTTTTATTTCAGCGATAATTCAACTCTCTGTCGTTATTATTCAGGTAATTAATGAATTTTTTAAATGCAGATGACTCCGGTGAATCTAGTCAGGCATAACTCCTTAGAAATGCCGCAATTCGGCGGTGATTGTGTGGACGATAGTCTATCAATGGACACTCAGGATATCGTGGATCAACCCGCTTTCAGTATTACAGAAATAAGTGTAAGTAAAAAAAGAAATTAAAATTATGATTAATTGTAGAAATATTTCAAATTCTTCATGGTTGAAACAACTTATCTGAGAATGGATGCCATTTGAGGCGAAAAGCAGTCAGAATAATTTGGAAATTAAATATTGATGTCCAATTATTGCGTGTAACAAAAAAATCTTGCTACAATTAGTTAGCATTTGGCATTAGAAGAAAATACATATAAAAGAGCGATTATGACTTATCAACTTTAGCGCAATTTCACTAAAGAATCGCTAAGCCAATATATTTTGAAGAATTCTAAAATGTCTGCGAATTGGATACTAATTTAAAAAAGAATTTTCGGAGAGTAATCAAATAAATGATAAGTTCATAACTTGAAACGTCTATAATTTGAAAAAAACTAAAAGTCAACTCAATTGACGTTTTTGTTTACCAATTTTTATCCTATAAAATATTATTTTATTTTGAAGAAGTTCTTCAGTAGAATTGAAAATGCACAGAAAAATCTGAAATAATTACCGCGTTTTAAATAATTCATAACAAACCCACATGAATTTTTTTGGAATTTTCGTTTACATCGTTTACACAAGATTAATTTTTTTATGCATGCATTTTAACATGGGCTCTTATGGCATATTTACAAATTAAAAAAAAATTATTGACAAAATTTTTTACATCGTTGAATTCGTAAGTATTTGGTGAAATTAATTTTTTTTCATGTAACAAATTTTTGAATATTTTCAATTTTTTTAAAAATGTATGCATAAAAAAATTAATTTTGTGTAAACGATGTGGACGAAAATTCCCGAAAAATTCATGTGAGTTTTTTACGAATTATTAAAAACGCGGTAATTATTTTAGATTTTTCTGTGCATTTTCAACTTTACTAACGAACCTTCTTAAGCTAGTTACATAAATTATATTTTTTTGTCACACGCCAAAATATCAGATATCTTCTCTAGCTTCCGCAAATTTGTAACCATCAAGCTGAACAACTTTTCAAAAATAAAGCCATGCTAAAGGAGAATCCGTACTAAATTTGGAATAAATCCACAAAAAGGTTCGGTTTTTATGAAATTTCGAAATTTTCCAAATATTTACGTTTAGTGCTAAACTCACGTAAAATATGCCAATAAATTGAAATTTCCTACAGACTAACAACAATATTTCATGCTCCTACGTAAAAAATTTCGTAATAATCTGTAAAGCGATTCGGAATAAATGGCATTTTACATATTTTCATAAATTACCATATTGTCTAAAATATTCACGTACAATGCCACAAAACAACGATACAAAGTATGACTTCTCGTCCATTGCTTTCACATTATGTTTCGCTTTTAACAAAGCTTTGAAAAATGCGAAAAATAATGAGGAACTTTCCTCTTTGCATGCTCTTTAAAAAAACAATTAATCGTTACCCAAAAACTCCACAACTTCAACATAAATAAAATTGAATAGGTGATGAACGACGAAGAAGCTAATTTCAAGTATCAAGAGCAATTCGGCCGTGCGTATATAGAGGACGAATTTGTGGTGTTCAACGTCGCAGTGCGCTATCCAGAAACGATCGTAAGTATTCACACCAACAGAAGCGAAAATCATCCCAAAAGCACGTAAAATAACCACCGAGAATCCGTGAATGGCGCTAGGTTGATATTTATTGCTTGTAAAAACCCTTTCATCGTCATTAAGAGCCACAAGTCTAGTTCGATATAAACCTATAGCCATTTAGGAATGCGTTGATTGGTATCCACATTTTCACTCTTATCGAATAAGCCCTCAACAGGACAACACCAAAAATGTTAATACCGCGCGACTAAAACTATTAAAAAGTGCAATTTTCGATAGAATAATGTTGAATGTTGATGACCGTGTCGCTGTTCGTCGGACAGAGCAATAAATAACAATTTAGCGGTAGTTCACGTGTAGATTAAATAAATAAAGCGAATAGTCGACATAACTTTCGAGGAAAGTACATGCATTTACCATAATACCATGTGAGTTTTCAGTATACGACGAGTAAGCCGCGCAACGTCACGATATACGACAATATTATCTTTAATAACTTGGTAAAAGATAATTAAACTTGTCCAGCAGCTAAATGAGCCCGTTGGAAAATCGAGAGCTGCTCTGGTGCCGCGGTTCACGCTGAGACGCGGCCGTTGATCTGCGTTCCCGCTGGACGTGCGAAGACAACAACGCTCTTGACTCTTGTACAAAGCAAAGCTGAACTGGGTGATGCAAATGATGATGATGATGATGATGATGATGCTAAAGTTGCAATCTGAGCGTGCTAAGCCCGATGCGTTAAAATTCGCATCGACTCTACCCACTTAACATCCGTGTCACATATGACAAACGCACAGAGATACGATGGTTTTGATTGTCGTTTACCCCACCAAAAATCCGTTCCCAAAGTATTATCTGTTCATTCAGCGACTTTTTCTTACCCTCTTCGATCTGATCCGTAATTGGATGTATTTTAGTACCGCTAAAATGGTTTCTAAGTCCATTTTTTTAGATTTCTTGAAAAGTGTGTTTAAAAAAGTGTGTTTTTGGGGTGCAAATATGGCGGAAAATTGGAGCCACTGAGAAAAATGTGTCCATGTAAACTTTGGGGCTTTTTTTAGCTTTGGAGCGGATTTTTTTGAAATAATTTTCTGTCAAGTTCTGGGGAATATGATTTTTTATTTCGAATAAAGTACGTACACGGTTTAGCTTGGAACATTTCTTGCTGTCGAGGTGAAACTTTGTATGGAAATTTACTTGACTTTTCGTATGGAATTTGGGGGAAATTGATAAGGCGATTCGGTTTTTATGAAAATTTGAAATTGGCGAAAAGTGAAAATTTTCAGGTAAAATTTTGACGAATCGACTGAAATTTTTTACACAGCAGAAATAACATTCAATCGTGATTCGTGCCAAATTTGGTAATAATTGTTAAAGCGGTTGAGATTTAAAAAAAATTTTAATAAGGATGCAAAGAAAAACTTTGCACATTGCTTCGTCAATAATTTTCACCTTTTGAAAAACTTTTTCTATGAGGAAGCCAAAAATAAAAAAGATGAACTTTCTCATAGAAGCAGCTTTGTGAAAGATAAAAATAACATGAGAAAGCAATGTGCAAAATTCTGCTTTGCATGATTATTCAATAAAAAAAACAGTAATTTTCGAAAATGATTCATATAATTGAGTTCAATATTACAAAATATTCAACTGATTGATAAAAAACAGTAATTTTAATTGACAAATTTTTTTGCGATATCAGTAATTTTTTCAATCAAAAAACAATATTCGTTTCCCAATCAAATCAATAATTCCTCCCTTTTCAATGAAAAATCATACTCACCAGAACGTGACAATTATCTCAAACAATCCACTCGAAATCTCCCAAAAACCGAAAAACGTTACGTACGCCCATTTCTTTTTCAATATCCCCAATTTTCCGAGATATCTGCACAAAAAAATTGGCATTTTCTAAAATACCCTTTCGAAAAATCGTAAAAAATTCACGTAGAGTCCTTTTTACCATTACTTCGATACATCCAATTACGGAGAAGATCGAAGAGGATCGAAAAAAAAATTGATTGAATCAACAGAAAATGCTTTTCCTCTGGCTGACTCTGATTAAATCTCTCACTCGTGATCCTCCAAATTAAAAAAAACGTACACTTTCTCTCAATAACGAAAAGAGAAATGTCTTAACCGCGAAAAAAGGCGTAAGAGGATAACCGCGATAGACCGGAAAAAAGATTGTCCGCTTCAAACACATAAAAGTATTTCTTTTTTGTACAAAAAAAAAAAGAAAAATAGTGAAAATTTATTCGAGTGCTGGCTTATCCCGAATAATTCCACCAGAACAACGAAAATTGCGATATCAACACTGTCACGTCTCGTATACGTCTCTGTGTGCGTCGAGAAATGGTGAGATTCCCATCACTCCTAGATAATCCGTTTTTTATAGAGTGTATATACATATATATATATTTTGTAACAAAAAACGAAAAACAATAATTACTTTTCTAGCCTTCGAGCCGAGTCTACCGTACGTGGCACCTTCCCGTGAGGCCAATGTTCTTCCCCCCCTCGAAAAATCACTCTTTTTCACAGTCTTCCGAATTTATTTCCAGTATCAATCGTGAAATTGTGGAATTTGGCAAGAAATTTTGCGTTTCCTTTTTTTATTAATTCAATGATTGGCAGGTGCTGCGAGCGTCGCGTCTCACCAAGCAGTGAACACAGCATATTTCACAGATAACAATCGGTCTGGTTCATTGCTCGATTTCCAAACGAAATCCAAACGTTTTTCTTACTATTTTACGTACAATATTCGTTCGCTATTGAATAATCGCCGTTCCAAAAATGAGGAACGATGTTTCTTAAAAATTTATTTGCGCTCGGTCACAACATTCTCTATTCTAATAGTTTAATTCATTATACTTTTAATCTATAGTCAAGACCCGAAATAAGCACGATTGATGCAATTATTTTTTGCATCTTAAATCGCCTTCTACGCTTGAGTATTCGTATCGTGTGATGATAATTGCTGCTATTTCTTTCGGCGAGAAGATGCAGATTATTTTGTTCATTCGTGTTTATTGATAGAATAAGGATTAAACCCAGCCTGATATTCGATGAGCTGAGATTGCACAATTGCTAATTTTGGTGTCGTAAATAGTGACTTATTTCTTTATTTTGAAGTGCTTATTAGATTTTGAATTTCAGGCGTATTTAGTGGACTACTACGTATACAGCTCGAGGAGCTTTCCCGGTGAATCTCCACCCAATCACATCGGATTCAGCTACATCCTACCCAGTACACTGCAGGCCAGTGTTGGGCTTCTTACCGTACCCATTACTAGCACCAAACACAGACCCATCGGTAAGACGTCTTTATTTTATTTATTTTGCTTGAGATTTTCATGTAAGAATACTTTAAGGGATCAATGATGACCAGCTTCTGCACAAAGTATTTGTTTTTATTTTTTTTAGCAAAAGATAAGTTCCCTGCGTTGATTGATACCCGGAAAATTGAATTTGACCGTCTTGTTCCCGAAATATTAATTATTGAAGTTCACTGTTTTAACGTTAGTTATTTTTTAAAGAATGTCACCTTGGGCTTTAACTCCCGCAATTTTTATGCTATTTGGCTTAAATTTATACCAGATGTGAACTGTTGTCTAATAATGTTTGTGATTAAATTTGGTATTAATCCGTTGAGGGGTTCACAGTTTATGCCATTTTTCAATTTTTTGAATTTTTTTTATTGTGCTCTAATCTTTGCAATTTTAAAAATATTGGACTCAAAGTAGAACCACGAGTAATCTGTCGTTTTACAGGGTATGGGCTTGAATTTGCAGTCAATCTGTCAAGGTGTCCAAAATTGATGGCATTTTGAATTTTGTTTTTTCTGAAAACGTTCGTTTTTCGAGATATTGAAGAACATAATTAACGCATTAATTTTTTTTCCATTATTTCCACTATGTCTTCCAATGTTAATGCGAAAATTACAATTTTTTTTGCTACTGAAATGTTTACAATCTATTTTATAATCACTACATATTAATGTTATGAAATTATAATTGCAAAACAAATTGTACTGGAAACTATATATCTCATGAATTAGTGGGGACTTAAAACTCTCTTTTCATGTAAACTTTAATGCGAATGAATCTTCTGCTTTTTAGGACAACTCACCGTGGAGTACGTCACAATAAAACCCAAAAACAAATTGTACTGAAAACTATATATCTCATGAATTAATGGGGACTTAAAACTCTCTTTTCATGTAAACTTTAATGCGAATGAATCTTCTGCTTTTTAGGACAACTCACCGTGGAGTACGTCACAATAAAACCCAAAAACAAATTGTACTGAAAACTATATATCTCATGAATTAATGGGGACTTAAAACTCTCTTTTCATGTAAACTTTAATGCGAATGAATCTTCTGCTTTTTAGGACAACTCACCGTGGAGTACGTCACAATAAAACCCATTCCGGACTATCCGTGGGACATGAGCATTTCCTACGCGAAACATTGGGAGCAGAGATGGTCGGGATTGGACGTTGGACACCGTGGACTCGGCACGTCCTTCAAGTGTGAAATGAAAAAGTAAGTTTGCGACATAATTCAGAAGCTAGACATTTTTAAAAGTCCTCAAAGTAGTTATAAAAAAATGTACACAATATTATAAAAATTCTGTAATAAGAATAACTGGTTTAGACGCTCAAAAACAGGTTATTTTTGCAACTTTAGTAAGAAAATATTACTGTACATTTTGATGTACAGTTTATCGAGCTTAACAAATGTACAGTCAATGTACAATTTTCAAGTTTATTCACAATAGTTCAATTCTAAGACAAAATGCGAGCAGATGTTTCAATGAATACAATGATAGAAATAAGGGGCGTGTATTAGACAAAAGGGCTAACGTCGAATGCGCTCAGGTAGTAAAATTAGCAAAGTGCGAGTCGTAAAATAATATTGTCAAAATGCTACGATAATTCTAAAGTTTCAACACAATAATTTTAAATATGGGGCCTTCAATTAAATAATCCGTCCCGTTTCCATCAGGATTTAACAGCGAAACGTTACGATTTGGCTCGTAATTTTTTGTAGGCTTAGTTGAACGCTTAAATGCACCAGATATATATTTTTTTGTCCAATGGCAATTTTGAAAAAAATGTATATTTAAAGGTACACATAGAATACCATAATTTAAAAATCTGAGAAAACTACGAAGAATACTTTGTTGAATTAACATATTTTTTAGCTTTATAGCTAAAGTAGGCCAAATTTTTTTCTTATTTTTTTAAGGCTTCTTAAATAAATAAAAAAAACCATTGAAAAATAGAAAAACACCAGTTAATCACTCCAGGTAATTGATCAAATGTTTATTTATGTAAAACCGGATTTTTTCAAGTTTTTCATAGTTTTAGGCATTTTTTTGAAGTGACATGTCAAAAGCCATTATTTAAATCTGCAAAAATTCTGAAATTTTTTTATCGAACTCCGTTCGATATCAAAATTTTCTAGCTTTTAGCCAAAGTAAGCGAGATTTTTCTTTTCATGGTTCTTGAGATTTTTCGGTTAATACAATAATTTTGTGAAGCAAAAAAGCTTTAAGAAGAAGCGAAAATGTCTTTTGAATGTACGCGATGCGCTAAAGCGGAAATTTCGGTTTTATTAACAGTTGCGCCAATGTACGAGAAAACACTATAGCTTCGTTAAAGACAGCATCTCATCATGGCGCTGACATGGTCGAATTCGACGTGCAGCTCTCCAAGGACATGATACCGGTTATCTATCATGATTTCCACGTCTCGATATCGCTGAAGCGCAAGAAGCAGATAGAAGCTATGGATATGCTGGAGATACCGGTCAAGGATCTCACCCTGGAACAATTACATTTGCTCAAAGTATGTACACAAGTTTGTTCGCCACTTACAAATTCGAATCCATCAAATACGAGCAATAATCTGGTCTCAAAAACTAGTTTTTTCTCGCTATTATTTATCTAATTGGCTCATCAAAGTTTCATTACTTTCCGACGAACGTAATTAACATTATCGCAAATTATCAGCGATTTTTTTTTCCCAGGTCTGATTATTCTTTTTTTCCGAAATATTTGTATTTGAGAGAAACGACATTTTCTAAAATATCTTTTTCACAAATCTGGCACTATTCAGATGTTTTGATATTGTGATTGTTTTATAAACACAGACATGCAGGAATCTGTAATTTTTTCAGTCAAAAAAAATATCCGTTTTTTTATTAAAAAAATAAAAATAAATCCTCGTTTTTCGGTAAAAAATCATTCTCACCAGATGATGAAAATTATTTGAAATATACCGACGAAAGTTAACAGAAAACGACAACTTTTATCTAGAGACATTTTTTTTGGTAACTTCAAGTTTCCGAGATTGAAAAAAAATTGGCAATTTATAAAATATCGTTTTCAAAAATCTGAAAATTTTTTCGTAGAATCGATTTTCCCGGAAATTTGATATTGCCAATTATCGAGCAGATCGAAGAGGTTCGAAAAAAGAAATGTGGCTGAATCGACTTCATATATGATTTTCAAATGTGTTACATAAAAAACAGACCACTTTTTTTTTGGCTTTAAAATGCGAAGCACAAATCTTTGGATATCTTTATTCTAATATTTTTTAACCCGCTGAGCTTCAATGAGATTGGCTGATTTCACGTGAGTCGGATTCAAAGCATAATCCAGGCGGCATTCATCATTCCAATAACTTTCAAAATTAAAACGTGGCCCTATAGAATCTTGGATTTCTGTTTAAATTTTAACAGGATTTTTGTTACCCCGGAGACTCGATGGGTAAGGTGCTGTATTACATTGATAGAGATGAGCGGAGTGGTAACCAATCGGTGAGCTTTCGTACCGCTAGCGCAGATTAACGTGCCTATGTGTTTTGCCGAAATGAATAATGTTTACATTACCTGGAAACTTGTGCATGCACATTTTCAATTCAACGACCGAATAATTCACTTTTTGTAACGAAAAAAAGGCGCTTACGCGAAATGTATTTGCAGTTCAACGAATCAGTGTCGCAACAACTCATTACTTTCACATTTACTCTTAATTTATTCTCCGAATAATTTTGAATAAATTTTTTTTTGGGTCTCTGATGATAATGGTCATTAAACTTATAATTTTTTTGCCGGCAAAAAGGCGGATCGAAGGTTTTGCTTTAATGTTGGTTACGAAACCTTAAAAAGATCAAAATAATAAGAAATTATTAACCATCGACCGTTATTATTGTTTCTACCATTTCTTAAGCGAGTATTTTGAGAAAAATATTGCTTTTTTCGTTTTGGTTAAATGGTCATACTTTTTTTTATCGATTTTGTTGTATATTCGCCAAAGTAGTGAATGTGAAAACAATATTTATGCGAAAAGCAACAAAATAAGAGTTAGATTAAAATTAATTGCTTTTTACGATCTTTGAATTTAAGTCTTACAAAAAACACGCTAAGTCCAAGGATTCACACAATTCCAGATTCAAAAAAATCTCATAACCAACACAAATGGCAAAAAATTCGAGAAATCCGTTGAAACATCGTGATATAAAAATAGTAAGGCCTAAAAACGACAATCTGCTTTATACAAAGTTTGTCTTATTAGATTGAGAAATATTTTCCACTATTATAAAATTTCTTTCGCATTACATTCATTACTTTTTTCCCTTACGTTTTTCTTCCTCTTTCTTAAATTACATTTATTTTCACGATTTAAATCGAACTTTATAACTTCGTTAGTTTCAAACATAAAAATGAATAGTTTAATAAACTTCATAATGACAAACTTCAGTGTTTATAAGACGATATTCAAACTTTCGAACTTTTACGAAAAAAAAAAAAATTCTTTTTCAAGAAAAATTGTGACAAAAAATTGCATACAGTCCATTATTCCATTTTCATGGCTTTGAGTACATGATTGTGTTCTTTTAATTAAAATTCCATTAATAAATATCGTGATGCTGTGTGCGATCAACGCGACTTCGGTAATTTAGTATTTTAGTTTTTGTGATTCAATGATGCTGCAAGTATATTTTAAAAGGCGGCCTAAAAATGCGACACCATGAGCTATGAACATGCTTTGCTTCATCTGCAAGCCGCAACGATTACGAGGTAATCTGCGCCTTCAAGGAGACCAAAAGGCCTAAAAAAGTCATGAGCAAAAAATCTTCCTGAAGATGATACGCTTCTTTAAAAAAATGTTACATTTAAACCTCATGAAGCACACGCTGAGCATTATAATTCTGCAATTTTGTAAAGACATGCCATGCATCAAAATGGCGCGAGAAAAAAGTAAAATTTTTCACTCATCATAAATTTTAAACCAACCCGATGAACAAAATGTAGTGTTCAATGTCTTATCTGTTAAAAAATGCATTCCAGAATGAGTGTAGCAATCATACATGCAATGGGAATTGAATTCACTGTAACGAAACTAATTAGTGAGTTTCTAAATTGTAAGAAACGATTTCTTCCTCATTTAAAATCATAGTCTTGACATAAAGTCTTAAAACAGAAAATTTCTACACTTATACTAAAATGCACATTTTGACAGATAAAATAAGACATGAAACACTAAAATCTATTCTTCAATTTGGTCTTAAAGCTACGATGAGTTAGAAATCGTACTTTTTGCCTCTCATTATTTTGGTGCATTGTATGACTTTACAAAGGCGTGAAATTATAATGGTTGGTATGTACTTGAGAGGTTTTAATGTAAGATTTGGAAGTAGAAGCGTATGATCTACAGAATTTTTTTAGATGACTTTGCGCCCTTAAATCCGTTTCCAAAAAATATCATTCGGTCTAAACTAAACTTCACTAAGGCGCATAAAGTTCACCCAAATATCACATTAGTCACGGCATGCACAGCCATTAGCAAGGGCATGTTATCGAACAACGATGTAAATATCGAACGCTCCCTCTACGGTAAAAATTATGCATTTTCCGCTTGAACGAAGATTCTACAATTGTGACAAAAGAAAAAAAAAAGATGCCGTTCGCAGTCAATACGATATACGACTCGACAAACGACGAATTGCATTATTTTTGCATGCGAAAATTGAACGATAAAATTGTATTCTAGGTTTACCATTTAGCCGAAGCTCGGGAAAAAAATCCTAGGTTCTTTGACGAAGACCTCGAAGATCATCAACCCTTTCCGACGCTTCAAACAGCGCTACACGAGTTAGATGCTCATGTTGGGTGCAACGTCGAAATTAAATGGAACATGCAGTTGAAGGTAAACACAAACTATCATTTCTAAATAATTAATCACGCGCAACGTGTGATTTTTTCATTTTTTTATTTGTTTATTTTTTTTTTTTTTTTTTTCTTCAAACCAGTAAATGTCTATCTAAATTTTTTTGAACAAAGCTATTGTACCAAATGGATATTCATGAGTGCACATATGAATTTGGATGAAATCGTTAAGATGGTTCAACTTTTATGAAGATTTCAATTTAATGATAAATTTACGTAATTTCACGATTTTTCAGAAAACTTGAGATAAATTTTTCGTGCAAAGAAAAAATATTCCATGTTGCTAAATGCGGGATTTTCTAAAAATCTGTTGAAAGCTCCGAATTATATATGAATTTGAATTTAACTTAATTATTTCTCTATTAAAATTCCGCTGACCTACAATTTTTCTATTATTCAAAACAAATATAAAAACTATAAATAAATTGCTTCCTCATTTATTTTGCACTTTTCACAAAGCAAGCAATTGAAAATTAAAGTGCAAGCTTAAACTTTCATGTTATTTATTCCAATAATAGATGAATTAAAAAAATATTCTTTCTGCTGTACAATAAATGATTTTTTTCTCGGGTAAAAAAAATGTTTTTGTAAAACGGCTGCGACTCGTTTTTCCACACAGGACGGAACTTTCGAACTCAATCATCCCTTCGACTTGAACACGTATTTAGACATAATACTCAAAGTAGTTTTGGAGCACGGCGGCGATCGAAAGATCGTATTTTCCTCTTTCAATCCGGACATTTGTGTGATGATACGTCTGAAGCAAAACAAATATCCAGTGGTTTTCCTGACGCAAGGAGTAACAGCTAAATATCCGACGTATCACGATCCCCGTTGTCAAACGATACCGATGGCGATGAGACACGCGATGTCAGCCGACATCTTAGGAATAAACGTTCACACGGAAGACATTCTTCGGGATCCTTCGCAGGTTAAGATAGTAAAAGACGCCGGTCTAATTATATTTTGTTGGGGCGACGACAACAATGACAAAGCAACAATACAGCATCTCAAGGAATTAGGACTTCACGCTGTTATCTACGATAAGTAAGTTTACCAGATAAACCCGAAATTTGTTTTTTATTTTCATTATTGTCAACAGAGATGGACATAATCTGCCACTGATATTAAATTGTTACAAACAAAAAGAGTAATTCTCAACAAATGTATTCCAATTACGCATTACAATGATTGATTCGTGACAAATTAATTCCAATTACAAATTATAATGATTAATCCGTGAAAAATTAATTCCAATTCCAGATTATAATAGTAATTAGTAACAAATGAATTTCAATTACAAATTAGAATATTAATTCGTAACGAATGAATTACAGTAGTAATTCGTAATAAATAAATTCTTATTTCAAATTACAACAGTAATCCACAACAAATTAATTCCAGTTATAAATGACAGTAGTAATTCGTAACAAATGAATATCAATTGTGAATTACGATAGTAATTCGTAACAAATGAATTTTAATGACAAATCAAAATATTAATTCGTAACAAGTGAATTTCAATTATAAATTATAATAGTAATTCGTAATGAATATATTCCAATCGCAAATTATAATTTGTACTTTGATTTATTTCAATACCAGTTACAATTTTAATTTGTACCTCGGTGTCTTTTATCGCAAATTTTCACTGTAATTTAAAATAAATTTGCAATTGGTTACATAATAAGTAACATGTAATCGCAAATTTTACTTATTCTGTATTATTCTTTGGTTTCAGGATCGACGAGTATAACGCTAAAGAAGTGAAAGAAAGTATATTCTTAGTAGACGCTAGGGAAAGTCAAAAAGCTCTGATTGCGTTAGCTCAATGCAATCAAACATGCGGAGCCCAACAGCCTGCGATGTCTGGTCCAGTTCCCGTAGAAAAGGTACTTAATTGATGAGTATATTAAGGCTCATTAAATAACAAAATACTGTCAATTATTCGATACTATAAAAATCAAACAAAATAGCTTGACTGAACATTTTTCAATAAAGGCTATTCATCAAGGCTAAAAAATATCTTCATTCAATAAATATTCAATCAATACCGTTATTCAATAAATATTGAATAAATCCCTTTTTTCAATAAATACCATTATTCAATAAATATTCAATAAATCCCTTTTTTCAATAAATATTCAATAAATCCCTTTTTTCAATAAATATTCAATAAATACCATTGTTCAATAAATATTCACTAAATACCTCTGGATTGTATTTACAAAAAATCGAACTTTTTAAAATCTCCGCAGTAGAATTAAATTTTTAGGATCTTATCTTGTCGCGAAGCATCAAAATTTGCGTCAAACTTTCATTCGCACTTGTGTACATAATACGATGTGAAAATAAAACAGTTTCAATCATATAGTAAAAAATAGGTTTATTATTTCCGAAAATTCGAATTGCTAAATATTAAATCACCGATCGAATGAACGTTTAACGATTGATTTTCAGGATTACTACATAGACATGGAGAAATCGAGAAGCCTGATGAGTGCCCCATCGACAGCGACCTCGTTGTCGTCACTCTCGAAAAACAGCGTAGCCGACAACAGTTTCTTTCCAATGCCGACGACAAAAATATCGTCAGATTGCCAAGCTCAGCAGGACACAGATATGTTCGATCTGACTAAAGATTTCAGCGTTTGCGCCAAGAGTTTTGGCCACGCTATTAAAGTCAAAAGTCCAACCGATGCGTATTGTGGTCAGTCTGCGTCATTTCCGGATTTGTGTGCCGACGATGAAGCCGCGAAGGATTGCCTCTGATACTTTTCCTTTTGCAAAACGTTATTGTCATTTTTTAGAAACGGGTAATTAACCGATTTACAGTGAAGAACGTAAAATTCACTTCAGGAGTGAAAAAAAACTCACAATTTTTCGATTTCGTAAGATGTACGGCTGTAGGGGATTATAGTACATACATTAATGCCGAGATTAATACTTTTTTCTTATCGTTATATTTTCTTTTTTTTTTTCGTTATTTCTTTTTTTTTTTTTTGCGCTAAAAATGCGTCTGCGCTCACGAAGAATACGAACGATATTCGTTCGTGAAATATTAAATTGAAAATGTTTTTTGAGTACAAATACGCTATCAACGTTATTTAAGGCCAAGAAAGTGCTAATTTTGATCCATGAAAATGATTTTGTTTACATTAAACGAGAGAATACCCGAAAAATGCATATTTAGAGGTATATATTTTTTTAACGAGCTCTCCGTAACTGTAATACCGTATTTAAAGAAACTTCTGTCGGTTATCGATGCTGTTAAATGATAATTGGAGTTTTTTTAAACCTTATTTACGCCTGTAGTCTGGATTTTATTGCATCAATTTGTCGGGCGCGGGATTAATTAGCCGCGAATAACGTCGCGTGCTGAATTTGGGTTCATGGTCGATTTAGTCACTGTGGCTAATTTTTATTTAGTCAATTTAATTAAGCTGTAGATAAACCGCGGTGATTTTTCTTCGGATTTTTCAGCGATGAAGCAGCAAAAACTTGCGAGAAACAAAAGGTAGAATCCGTTTGGATGCACTTAGTTTAAATTATACGAGGAATAATCGATAGGTAAATTAACGTTTCAGCCGCTATCGTTTATTTTTTGTTGTTTTTGTTGTTTTTTTGGCATAGACTCGGGAGGATTGAGATAAGAATTTTGTAAAGAGTCACATAGTCTTCAATAAAGACGTGCAACAATGAAAAGCATGAAAATACAATAATTTATACTGATTCGTACGATTTCGGCGGAAAATTTTATTCGCAAGAATGCGTGGAATATTGAATATAAATCTGTAATATTGATAGCTAACGATTTTTCAATTATTTCGGTGTGCGCGCGTATCGATGCGAATATGTTCTCGGATATCTGTACATCTGGGACAAGGAGCCATTAAATATATCTGGATTTACGATTTGTAATTGTGCCTGTCGTTTCCTCTTTCCTGTTTCCTAATGTGAAAAAACGCAAAATAATCACCACTTTTTTTGCATAGTTTCTTCACTTTTTCATATTTTTTTTAATAATTAAGGGACACATTGTTCAAAGCTATGAAATTTAATACAATTCACACTAATTTCAGATGCTCAATTTTAAAAAGTTCGCCAAATTTTGTAATTGTGTGGTATTGTAATATTATTTTTTCTTCATTATTTTATTGTTCTATTATTTTTTGCTCTTTGCAAAATTTCCTCTATGAAGAATAATATTTATTGATGTTGACTTCCTAAAATAATAAGAAAACAATGTGCGAAGTTTGACTTTGCATCTTTGTTTCAAATGAATAAATAAAGGTGGCTGAGTATTATTTTGTTTCATCTTATAGCTTTTTAAATTTTTTCTAGCTGTCGTAAAAATGGCGATATTTTGCTAAATAATTTTTAGTACATGCAGGTACCGTTAATGTTGTTTAGTATTGATTTTGATGAAAACTAGAAAAGCGATTGGGATTTTATAGAATTTTGAAATTGTTGAGAAATTCACCTTTTTGCCCTAACTTTAGCAAAACATGAGATAACGAACTCCAATTGTTTACATAAAATCAGTAGCACTTAGCGATGATTAGTACATAATTTAGTCATAATCTGCAATGTGGATCAAATTTCTCAGAATTCTAACTTCCAAAAAAATTGATGTTAATGCATTAATTGTAGCAAAACATAAATTAGCAAACTCAAATTTTATACATGAATTCAGCAGAACTCAGCAATAATTTTTTCCATTCGCATTACCCCAATTAAAAATCATTTTCATAAAAAATAATAGTTTGATTTCCGGGGAATTTCTCAATTTATTAATTTTCAAATTAATTTATTAATAACATATTAGAATGATCATTATGCAAAATTAATCTTTTCAGGTCCTGTAATTAATTTATATTGGCGAAAAACATGAATTCCAGGTTATGTTTAATAGATGACGGCATCCAAAGTTCATACAGTTTTCTTGATGATTTAAAAAAATTGCGGTCAACTTCAGGATAAATTTTGATTTCGATATTACAAAAAAAATAATTATTATCAATCATTGATATAAGGCTATCAATCAATATCAATCGATATCAATTAATTAAAAATCGGAAAGTCAAAGTTTGTCGGCGAACTTCATAGAGGTCGCTGATCTCCATGATCAGCTGATCGTCACGGCGTTTTGAATGATCATTCGCATCATCAATTTTCTTTGGCATCATTCGCTTTCGTTTCGCCACGTGCGCTGTACGTTATTTTGAGGTTATCCACGCGGTGTCAAAAATATTTTCTTCGCAAACAAAACGGATGTTAAAAAAATGAAATCAGTGCTTAAAACACGCGTAAATTAAATTTTTTCGCCGCTTTAATTATTGGATTTTAAATTATTACTTCAAACAACGGATTGGTGAAGTTCTAAGTAAATCGTAAATATGAAAGGTAAGAAGAAAAACGGGCAGCAAAAAAAGCCGGTACAAAAAACCCGGAAGGAAATTCGTAAGGACAAACGAAAGCAGAAAAAAATCAGCAGAGCATTGTATTATGAACAAAAGAACAAACCGCCAGGAAAATTTGTTTTGAATCCTGAGCGATTGGATCCCAAAGCGAAGAATGCTCCGAAAAGTCCAAATGTAAATAAGAAAGATCCGATGGACGAATTGCAGAAGAAACGCGATAGGGAGAGAAAGAAGGAAGCTAAGTTGGCTAAGGATATGGAAAGAAGACGGAAGAAACAGTTGACGGAAGCTAATGAGGAAGAGGATAAAGTTATTAAACAATTGGAGAAACAATTGAAGTTGAATAAACGGAAGAGCAAAACAACACCCAAATCGTTTGCTGCCGACGGTTTAGACTGTATCCTTTTACTGTGTTTGTTAATTGTGTTGTCTGTATGTTTGTAGAATTAAGAATAAGATGTTCCGCAATTTGATTAACTCTGATTACGTTTTCTATATCGATTTATCAAGATGCATTTAGTTTAAATTCAAGTCTACATTCCTAGTAAATTTCTTACATCAATTCATTAGTAGTACATTTTTAATATCAATTTATTGGGATGTTACTGAATATTAATTCAAGTCTACATTCCTATAAATGATAAGAATATGTTTGTAAAATGTAAAGAAGATATCGAAATATTGCTATTAAATTCAACTTATCTGTGAATTATTGGTCTTCTACATAAAAACGTTTTGAAGCTAAAAAGCTCTACTTTCAACATACTGAAATGTTGTTCTATATGCTATTTCATAAAATCTACTCAAACTTAGGTGGACATATGAATGGAAAAAACGTTTTACTCCCTGTTTTGAATTTTGAATTAAAAAATTCATACATTGCTCAAAAAATTTTTTTGAATAAACTGAGGAATAGAAAAAAATTACCCTTAGGTTTATAATAATTAGTCAATAAAATTAAGAACAAGCTATTCAAAAGAAACCATCGGACAAAGTTTAAAACATGTCCTACATACATTTTTTATTTATTTATCTTCTATTCATAATTATGATTTATTTTATTTTTAAGCCAAAAATGATACATTATTTGCAGTTTCTTTTTTACTACCAACTTCTCTGCTTTTTCTATTATGTGCTTAGCGTCAAACTTTTCTATTGCTTTGCACACCAATTTTGAAACTCTCGAATTCTCCTTAACTTTGCAATTCAGATCTTCTCGATTTTTGTAACGACGAGAACAGAAAACTCGCAGTAGAAACGGAAAAGCAGTTGTTGGGAGGCGACGCGGATTCTGATTTCGAGGAGGATTTCGCGATGGTCACAGGATCGAAAAAAGAAACTTCGCCTTCGAATGCCGATGAAAGTTTCGACGAAATGGCTTCTGAAGACGAAGAATTTTCGGGCGAAGAATCGAACAGCGACGAAGATCTTGAGCCTCCGGCTCAGAAAAAAATAAAGAAAGATCACAGCACGAAAAATACGCATCCTAAAAAGGCAAATGTTGCAGAAAAAATGCCTGAAGATTCGAGCGAAGATGACGATGTGGATGAGGCCGATTTTTCGGATCTGCAGAGCAGTGAAAATGGCGATGATGTTGATTCTCTCGAAGATGCGGAAGTTGATTCGGAGATAAATGAAGCAGAAGAAGACGATGATAGTTTTCCGGATTCTGGGGAAGATAAGAATAGATTGGTAAACGCTGACGGAACTTGGGAAGATATTTACGGCAGAAAACGAGACAAAGACGGAAATATTGTGACCAACGACGGAAACAAATATATTCCACCTGGAGCGCGTCTCAAACAATTGGAAAATAATTCGGCATTGAGTGAAAAATTGTCTCGCTTGAGAAAACAACTCAAAGGATATTTGAACAGACTAGCTGAGCATAATATGCACACAATCGCTGCGCAGGTACGCATCGATCGATATAATAATTTTCTGATGTAATTATATTTCTATTTCTAAAAATTAAAGGGAGTTCATTCGTTTCATGCAATTTGCAAAGTTTTACTTTGCATCTTCGTTTGAAATGCATTCAAAAATCGAAAATTCAGATTTTTAAAACGCGACATAATTAGAGAAAACAATAATCGCCTATTTCAAAGGATTTTTCACGCGAACTTATTTTTTTAAATCTTAAAAAAATTCCCTTTGAAGTCCGTTCAATGGAATACATTTTTTTAAAGGTACAGCCATTTGAAAAAATATTGGACCTTTTTTAAATTCGATTTTATCTTAAACATGGTTGAGGTTTTTTTTTTTTTTAAATTGCACTTTCGCCTTTGATCAAACTTGGAATAATACCGACGTCAAAAAAATATTGGAGAGAGTCGGGCTTTTGACCGTTAGAATTCATATGGAAGACCTCATTTATAATATAAATTTATTTTAGAAAATTCATAAAAATAGCCTTCGTTTTCAGCGTCTAAAGTGACAAGACGTCTTAAAAACGGATTGACTTGTTCTGATTATTCCTGTGCTCCAAAAATTCATTTTGAAAAACCTTACTCAGAGTTGACTTTATCATTCAACCGACATAAAAAAAAATCTTTCAAATTGTTCCACTTAAAAAACGTTTATCAATCAGAGTTTACCGCATAAAATTTAGCTTAGAATAACACTGTTAGAAGAGATTGGAAGTTTTTATGCATAAACTCGTCATCGAAATTTAATAAACACTTTTGGTATAGAATTCGTGTACTTTTCCAGTAAAATTAAAGCGAATTATTGAAATTCAAGTACTTTTACTGTAAAATTAAAGTAAATTATTGAATATGCTGTATTATGCATCAATTTGACATTACAGTTGTAAATAAATTTCATATACTACTTTATGAATAAAAATTTCCAGTGAAAGTAGACTAAATTTCGAGTAGATTTTTTTTACAGTGAAGATAAAAATTTAGCAACCGTTCGTTTCCTGTAAAATACAGTAGCCCTAAAAAAAAATCAAGCCACAAAAACAACACATTTCATATTTTTTATAGGTCGAAGAACTTTACATGGCAAACAGTAGAAACGATATGAACGAAATGTTATCGAAATTGATGATGGAATCGATCGTGGCTCCTGTTATAACACCGGACAGGCTTGTCGCTGAGCACATGATGCTCATCGCGATATTACACGCAAACGTGGGCACTGAAGTCGGTGCACACTTTTTACTTTCTCTCGTAAGAAGGCTTGACGAAATGATGAAATCATCGCAGGATGTTGAGAATAAAGAGCTCGACAATATAGTCCTTATGATTTCTCATCTATATAATTTCAAGGTAAGACAAACTTACCTCATTGGATACCGATTTTTTTAAGGCCTTATATACACTTGCAGCGGGCGAAAAAACGTGGTTTTCTTGATTTTTTTTCGACAAGAAAATAAATATTTATCGAAAAACTGTGAACGCCATTCATTAGTACACATGTTCATGTATTTGTACAATTTTTTTCATTAAAAAATTGCTCAAAATGCCGGAATTCCAGCTGTATTTCAGTAGCACCTTTTTTTGAGCATCAGCGGTGGGCATGATAATTTGAGAACGGTTCATCCCAAAATCAGAATTCAAAAAGATTACATTAGTACATTGCATTAGTTTCAACCTGGACAAAGGATTTGTTGAAATCTTCGTTTTTGAAAAAATGGCGACACTTTTGACAAAAAATTCATTTTTAAAGGTTCTAAATTTTTGGTTTTTTTGTAACAATGTTTGTTTTTTTTTTTCAAACAAAATTTGAAATCCTTTGTCCAGACCTTAGCTAATTATTATAATAATTCCGTGTCATAAATTTGGCTTGAATCAGATCGATAGTTTTTCGCTTCCTCGTAGAGGAAGCTTTGTTTTCGTAAAAATTTGTTTTTTTCGAAATTTTCATGTCAACATATTCAGAATCACCTAAAACGTCGAGAAAAGCGATCTAGACAATATGTATGTATGTGTATGTGTGTGATTAAAGACATTTATTATTTATTTTGGCTTCCTCATGGAGGTAGATTTGTTAAAAATTGAAATTTTAAAATATCCTCTTTACAGCTGTCTTCAAATTTTATATGAGGAATGATGAAATTTGGTGAGAATCTTCTTCAGAAATTGTATTTAAAGAATATATAATTTTAAAAAATTGATTTTCCTGCTCATCTCAAGTGTATATAAGCCCTTAATTCGAAAATAAACATGAAAAATCAAAATATTCATTTTTGCACAACGTTGTAAATAACTAATAAAAACAATGTGATGAATTTTTTCAAAAATAGGTCTACGGATCGCAACTACTTTACCAAATCCTAGGAAACTTGGCAGAAAAGTTTACAGAAAAAGAAATAGAGTTGATTCTCCTCGTTTTAAAGAGTGTAGGTTTTCTACTGAGAAAAGACGATCCTGTGGCGTTGAAAGAACTCATTCTGAGCTTACAGCAAAAAGCGTCCGCGTCGAAGGCACAAAAGTGAGTAGCTGAAATTTACAATGTTTTATTATGTATTTTCCGATTGCGATCAATGTCAATTTTTGCAGCACGAGAATAAAATTCATGCTGGACGTTTTGATGGCTATTAAGAATAACAATATGAGCAAAATACCGCAGTACGATCCAACTCACGTTGAACATTTGAAGAAGATAATGAAAACCTTCTTGCGCAAAGGAAATGCTGTGACGCAGTTTAATATCTCCCTGGAGGATTTATTACAAGGTAACTGACCGCATATTTTAAATCGCAGAATAGAAGAATAACAAATTTAAGGCCATCAACTTATGACGTAGTTTGACTTATAAATGGAACGTCTTTCGTTGCTCTGGAAAATTGTAAAGATTAAACAAGCCGAAAAATAGATACAAGGTGTTTTAAAGTCGAACAAAAAACTGTCGCAAATTTTGGTTATTCCGCGAAAAATTTTAACACTCATTATTTATAAAATTACTGCATATCTTTTTCTAGAAATTCGCGGCACTTTGGTGCAGATTAAAAATTAAGTACAATTAGTTTGTTCAATCGACACTTTCACTCAGCAACAATTTTTCTATATATTAAGTAATACTTGTTTATTAAATTTATTATACGTTTATTAACGAAAAAAATTTCCGATGCCTTATTTTAATTTTCATACAAAAATGTCTAACAATGCAAATTTAGTACCAAAAATTGTATCAGTTTGTTTTACCTTCATAAAAAGTTTTAATTCGACGGCAGTTTTAATACCTAAAATTCCTAATTCAATCAAATTAGTTTTAATTCAATTTAAATTATATTTGGATAGAAATTTAGATTATATTTAGATAGACATTTAGATCAAATTTAGATAGAAATTTAGATAAAAATTTAGATTGAATTTAGATAGAAATTTAGATTAAATTTAGATAGAAATTTAGATTAAATTTAGATAGAAATTTAGATCAAATTTAGATAGAAATTGAGATTAAATTTAGATAGAAATTTAGATTAAATTTAGATAGAAATTTAGATTAAATTTAGATAGAAATTTAGTTTGAATTCAGATAGAAATTTAGATTAAATTTAGATAAAAATTTAAATTAACTCTGTCTTTGCGGCTGTTTTTTTAATACTAATACCGAAAAAAGTCGTAAAAACAATTTTCTTCTTGTCAGAAAAGGCAAAATAATTTGTATGTTATCGTGTTTGATTTCCGATGACAGTAAACGAAAGAGGAAAGTGGTGGGTAGTCGGTTCAGCGTGGACGGGCAACAACGATTTAACAAAACCGCTAAAATCCAGCGATGCCGCAGGAAAGCCGTTGTTTAGCCAAAAGATATTAGATCTTGCTCGCAAACAGCGTATGAACACAGACACGAGACGAAATATCTTCTGTATCTTGATGACTGCCGAAGATTATATGGACGCGTTCGAAAAATTGCATCACTTGGGTCTGAAAGATCAGCAAGCTCGTGAAGTTCTCTACGTAATTATGGATTGTTGTCTTCAAGAGAAAAAGTTTAATCCTTACTACGCGGTTTTAGCTCAAAAGTTCTGCGACTACGACAGAAAAAATCAGGTAAGAATTAAAATTTTCGCTGAAAAATAGTATCTTTTTCCTCAAAATAAAAAACAACTTCTTCGCTCCTTCAGATGACGCTGCAGTATTCGCTCTGGGACAAATTGAAAACTCTCGATAGTTACAGCGACAAACAATTGACAAATCTCGCCAAGTTTCTGACGCATTTGTTCATCGAAAAAGGACTTCCGCTCTCCGTGTTAAAGGTAAATTATTCACTTCTCTATCGATTCGACGGCTTCTGATAAAACTGAAGTAACTTGCGGTAATTATTTACCCTCATACGTATCAGGATTCAATTCCAAACTGATTTATCTCACGATTCGGAAACATTGACAATTAACTTAAGGAGGTTCGTCAGTAAAATTGAAAATGCACAGAAAAATCTAAAATAATTACCGCGTTTTTAATAATCCATAACAAACTCACATACATTTTTTGGGAATTTTCGTCTACATCGTTTACACAAAATTAATTTTTTTATGCATACATTTTAACACGGGCTCTTATGGCGTATTTACGAAAAAAAAAAGAAAAAATTGAAAAAATTTTTTACAACGAAAAAAAAAGAATTAATTCCACCAAATACTTAAAAATTCAACGATGTAAAAAATGTTTTCAATTTTTTTTTTTTCAAATTCGTAAATATGCCATAAGAACCCATGTTAAAATGCATGCATAAGAAAATTAATTTTGTGAACCAAATTCACCAACTCGATGCGATTCTTCCTTATGTCAGTACATAAATAAAATAATATTTGAGGTAAGTCAATTTATTTCTGAATCATGAGATGAGTCGGTTTGAAATTAAACGTTGATAATACCTCAGTCAAAATAATTTCCTCAAGTTACTTCAATTTCATCAGTAAAAATAATAGAAAATACAGAAACAATTCCCATCGGAAAAACCTATAAAAAACCCATTTCTTTCAGGTCGTGGAGTTCGGAGAATTGGACAAGCAGACAATGAGACTCATCAGACAAACAATTCTCGGAATATTGCTCCATGAAAGCAGCGACGCCTGCGTTCAGGTATTTGAAAGAATATCAGTGTCGCCTCAATTAAAAGCTTTCCGTGAAGGACTGAGATTATTCATCAATCATTTTCTCGTTAAAAACGCCGAATCGCGGCTACAGTCCGTGAAGGACGTCGAGAAATTGAAATCACGAGCAGAATTGGTGGACAAAATATTGCTCACTCGTGCAGCAAGAGTAGCTTTTTAACTACCTTAAAAATATTCCAATATCGATCTATTTTGACAAATAATCGATCTGCCAAAAAAGTTGTTTAAAAAAAGTTCGTTCTTTATTGAATACGATGTTCTACGAATTTCGTACACAATGTATAATGATGATGTAAATATAAATTTATTATCTTTCTTATTGATTGTATGCATTGCACAAATTACAATAATTATGTCGTTGACGTTCGACGAACGCCAATCGGTCATTCGATGATATTAAGCGTAGATAAAGTTGCATCGAAAGTAGATGAAAACTTTAATATGAAAATAGTGAAAGTGCCGTCGATTTCGAAGCCCATTTTCATGGCCATTTATTCAACTACTTCGCGTTTCATTGATTTGATTGAACATGAAGAATCGTTGGGCGGCGAACATGGAAACAGACATCGAAATTTTTTGTTTTTCGAGGAAATTTGGGTTTATTTGCCGAAGTTTCGCACGCAAGTCTTGTAGCCATTTTCGTATTTTGCGTCGAGGGGGGCGCTGCATCCGTAACCACCGAGTCGATGAATGCGAACGTAATCGTCACAGTTAATGACACCGTCGCCGTTGCAATCCTGTGGAAATAAATTGAGTATTAACATTTTATTCGGAGCGAAGAGCTGAATGGTAATATTACATTTTGTCGGACAAAATATGACACCGGCTAATTTCTTCAGCATTGAGAGTAATTTTGCATTTTTCGACCACGTTGTGATAACGTTGTGCTAAGTTTAAGAGTTTATATGAGGCATTTCATACCGATTTGACCTGGATTAAACCCTCGACCTCTTGGATTAGGTCAACAATTTTTTATATTATTGGACCAACTCCAAAAAGTGCTGGAAAATTTTTTCAGATTTTTTAAAATGTATTTTTTTGCGATTTTTCAAATCTAATGTATCGTTAGCCCAAATTGAAAATCTGAAAAAATTCTCAGAAATTCTGCATGAAATAAGAAAAATGTTTGGGCTAAAACCAAAGTGGGCCGGATTTCGCTTCTATTTTTTTTCTATACAAAACTATTTACAAATTTAGAAAGAAAAATAGAAGCGAAATCCGGCCCATTTTGGGTTTAGGCTAAAAAATTTCTTTATTTCATGCAGCATGTTTGAGAATTTTTTCAGATTTTTAAATTTGGGCTAACGCTATGTTAGCTTTGAAAAATCGCGAAAAAAAAAATTAGAATAAAAAAAATCTGAAAAAAATTCCCAGTACTTTTTGGAGTTGGTCCAATAATATAAAAAAATTTCGACCAAATCCGATAGGTCGAATCGGTATGGAATGCCCCAAAAACACTCGTGATGAGCGTGAAAATCGAAATTTTTTAAATTCCGCTTTCTTTAAGTACAATGCCTAAAGAAAATTCTCACCAATTTCGTGAAGATCGGAGCATTAAATTTGTAACTATAGGTATTTCAACCGCCCGGTTCGCGCTGTGCATTGAGCATGCAGCTCTTTAAACGCGATTATCTTAGAATCCCCTTTTTTTTAAATACCTTAGCGGTGGGCACGATTACTAAAAAACTATCAATCCGATCCACACCAAATTTATACCACTTAACTATTATAAAAATAGCTAAGGCCTGGACGAAGGATTCCAAATTTTATTTAAAAAAACAATAATTGTTGCAAAAAACCGAAAATTTAGCACCTCAAAAAATGAATTTCTTTGTTAAAAGTGTCGCCTTTTTTTTCTAAAATCAAATTTTCTTTTAAAAGTAGTAAATGTTGGAATTTTACCTGTGCGAATCGGTTCATGTATCCTTGAATCGCCCTGGAAGCGCAGAAGGCGTCGTTGACGCATCGTGCAAATGCTGTAGACAAACAAAGTGTTATAACGAAACTATAGCAGCTGCACGTGAATCAGTTGTTAAACGAGAAACATAGTGAATTAATTTACCTCCATCGGCGTTGTTTGGCTCATTGTTGAGGGTGGGTTTTCCACCGTCGGACCAATAGCCCCAAGTTATGCGAAAAGGTCCGCATACTTCACCGTTGCAACCAGTTGTCGTATCACATCCTGACGCAGCTTCGCAGATGCATCCAAAACATGTTCGCGATATATTTTGCTCGGTGATCGCTTTAGGATCTGCTTCCTGAGCTGTAAAATAGAAAATATTCTCTGTGGTGTAAGATTTCTCGTTTTTGTGCTGTATTAATCGTATATGTAAAATTAATTGTTCTTATACCTATTTTTATACTGAAAATAGGTCCAAGTCTAATAATGGAAAGTTTGGAGCACTTTGCATCAGTTAAATTGGTGTCACATTGCAAAAATTTTAACAAGTTCAAGTATTGATACTCATAAAATTTAAAAACAAAAATTTATTATTTATTGGTTTGAAATTTTCTAAGTATCAAAATTTTAACTTGACAAGATTTTCGCAATACGTGCAAAACAACGTGTTTTAATTTCTAATTGTTATTATTGGAATACACTGTCATTTACTGCTGAAAAATTCTTAAGAAACGGGCTCTAAAATAAATTATGTTTTTTGGGGTGTAAGATTTATTTTTTTGTACTGAATTAATGTTCTACGCAAAATTAATTGTTCTTATACATATGTTTATCCTGTAAATATTGATACAACTTTAGATCTAAGAATAAGAAGGTTTGAACAATTTACATCAGTTAAATTAGTGTTACATTATCGTTTATTTAGGGTTTTACACAATGAATGACAATGTGGTCCAATAATAATAATTAGAAATTGAAGCATGTTGTTTTGCATGCATCTTGCAAATTTCGAGGATTAATAATGAAAAGATTAAAAAACGAAAATTAATTCATTGTAATTTTGTGAAAATTAAAGAATGTTAATTTTCATAATGATATTTTACTGTGTAATTTAATTATTTTGTATAACTTTTTCATTCGTTCTCGAAATCGAAGACAGTGCAAATTTTAGTAGATTTCGAATGCATAAAAAAAAAAGTATGAATAATTCATGCGACGTATATTTTTATGCTTTGGATACGTGTCTTCACTTCGTAGCCGTTTATTACGTTAATTTCGTATCATTCAACACCTATAATAAAAAGGCTCCAAAAAAAAATAAAGAGAATAAAGGAAGTAATTAAAAACACTAGTGTTTCATCAAATTGACGCACAAGTCACGATAGCATTGCAATGCTTTGTTGTAGTTCGGCATGATTCAAATTAGAAGCGTGCAGAACTTGTGAATGACTGTATAGAAAATGTAATTGGCAATCGTGTGAATCAGTCATCATGCTTAGAATTACAAGAGACTAATTGCAATGAGACGCAATTTACAGGTCGGTCGTTTCATAGATGAATACTTGAAGTATTGATGACAATTAACCCAAAGTAAAATAATTTACAATCTATTCATTATTTACTTAATCAACAACAGAAGTTATACGACAGACAAATCTTTTATTTACCTTGTAAAACCAAAAAAAAAAATAGCATGTTTATTATTTTATTTCCCTCAGTGTGAGAAACGCAGTTTTACGCACGCTTCGTGTACATAAAGCCTCATTTTCACACCTTGTGAAATAAAAAAAGCAGAAATTTAAAAATTGGTCCTCATTATTGTTAGATCTTTACATTTTTTCCGCATCACTATAAGGTAATCATGTTAATTTACTTCAACAAAAATAAATAAATAAATGTTTTCCACATAGAAGTAAATTTGTTAAAAATTTAAATTGAAAAATATCCTCTTTACAGCTGTCTTCAAACTTTATATGAGGAAGCAATGTGCAAAGTTCTACTTTTTTATTATCGATTTAGAATGACACAACGAATAATTGAAAAAATTGTTTTTTAATTATTTTTCGTTAAACAAGATTTCTTGTTTGCCAATATCTTGCATTTTCACAAGACTTATATTATATTTCTTCATTTACATTTCAGCAGTACAATTCCAAGGGTCAGCCTTTTATGGAAATTCCATTGCAATATATTATTATTTACAGCAATTTCATTGGTGTAATGATATGTTGAAATGTAATAACATAGTGAGTAAAAACGAGTCCCAAATGGAAAAAGTATCTTGAACCGGTGAAACTAGATTCCCTTGAACTTGCATTTGGCGGTCGGAATCTCGTGAAGCAAGTGTTCGAAAATAGCTTTAGGTATCATCAGGGAAACCGGATCTACGACTCGCTCGATCGTTAACCGATCAAACGAACCATGGGGTGTTTTGCGTCAATTTCCCTGTGGTGCATTTTTTAAAGTTGGTGATTCGGTTTTAGGACCAAAAAAAAACCTTCAGATGCAACGTCGTAAAGTGCAAGAATTTTTTGCAATAAAAGGTATAGACTCCATTCTCTGTCAAATGTCTACATAAAAGTTGTGGTTTTATGTAAGCTTCTGAAAGAAACTTTAAAAATAATTTTCACGTTGAGGTAACTCTCATTTATTACCGAAAAATAGGGGATTCATCTTTTCTTAAAAATAATTTTTTTTTTTTTGCGCATCAAGAATGTAATGCACTAATTATTTCTTCCATTATTTCCACTATTTCTTGCAATGTTAATGCGAAAATTACTTTTTTTTTGCTACTCAAATGTTTACAATCTATTTTATAATCACTACATATTATTATTATTAATTCATAATTACAAAACAAATTGTACTGTAAACTACATCTCATGGAATTAGTGGGGACTTACAACTCTGTTTCTGTGAGAGGCGATTGAATTTTAAAAGCCCTAAACACACACACACACACACATACGGACATTTTTTATTTTTCTAAACGACTTTTCTCGACGTTTTGGACCATATCAAGTACACGGACATGAAACTATTAAAAATTGAAAAAAAAAAAAAAAAAAAAAAGAGAACGAAGCTCCGTCAGCAGGAAAAGCTGCCTCTATGAGGCAGTAAAAAACGTCGGTTTCGCTTCCTCATAAAGAAAGCTTTGTTTTCAGGAAAAAAAAATTTTTGAGCTTCTTATGTCAAGACGATCAGAATTGTCTAAAACGTCGAGAAAAATGATTTAGAAAAAAAATATGTGTGTGTGTGTGTCCAACCTCGAATATTCAAACGCTGAAACTCTTTTATTACTGCAAATGTTGACTGAATAGGTGCAAAAATCTTAATTTTCGAGCTTTTTTAATTTTTTGAAAAAAAAAAAAAAAACGAAAGTGCGTTTACTCTAACTTCAGTAAAAATTAGTATATTATGCTAAATAGTTCTTTATAAGATCATTGGTACTTGATGTTGTTTGGAATTAAATTTCGTTCGAATCGGTCGAGTGGTTCAAATTTTTTAAAAATCTTTAAGAAATGACATCAAGTGCCTTTTAGCGATACTTTGAAATGACCAATTGTAGGCATTGTAGGACAAATCTGAGATGCTAAAAAAAAATAAGTCGTTGAATTGACAAAGAATACTTGTTATGTGTGACGATGGCGAAAGTCCCAACGCCCACTCTTCATGGTATTGTTTCGTGACCTTCGTAGCTTCACGTCGACGAAGCTAAAACCTCATCCGTGTCACACATATAAGCGTGGATGATTATAGGAATCACGGATATTCTTATTCAAACTCAAGTACAAGATTTATCAGCTACGCAAGATCATTGAAAAAACGTTAAGTAATTAAATACGTCATCTTACTCAATACTTTGAGATTCCGTGTAGGATAAACATTGCGAATAGCCAATAGACCTTGATGACCTTGAACCCATCGCCTCTAGCGATGGTAAAACGGATTTGGTGATTTTTGTAAGTTCAACGAGGTCAAACAAAATTGAGGACCACGATGACCTTGAACCCATCGCCTCTAGCGATGGTAAAACGGATTTGGTGATTTTTGTAAGTTCAACGAGGTCAAACAAAATTAAGGACCACGATGACCTTGAACCCATCGCCTGTTGCGATGGTAAAACGGATTTGGTGATTTTTATAAGTTCAACGAGGTCAAACAAAATTAAGGACCATGAATGACCTTGAACTAATCGCCTATAGCGATGGTAAAACGGATTTGGTGATTTTTATAAGTTCAACGAGGTCAAACAAAATTGAGGACCATGATGACCTTGAACCCATCGCCTGTTGCGATGGTAAAACGGATTTGGTGATTTTTATAAGTTCAACGAGGTCAAAAAAATTGAGAACCATGATGACCTTGAACCCATCGCCTGTTGCGATGGTAAAACGGATTTGGTGATTTTTATAAGATCAACGAGGTCGAAAAAATTAAGGAAATTTTTAAACTGAATTTTACAGTAAAACTTATATTAATCATAGATCAAAATAAAAATTATTCGTTAATCATAGGTCGAAAAAAAATTACTCGTTAATCATAGACCAAATAAAAATTTACTCTTCGATGCATAAAAAATGTATAAATTTGTATTACGATTGTCCAGATTCTGCGCAAAAATGCATGAAATAAATCTGCAAAAGTCACATCTTAACTCAGTTTTTTAAAAACTGAATCTGCAATTTTAATTCGATGAGGGAAGTGACATTCTATTCATGCGAGATTCCTTTTAAATTCGGTGACAAAACTGACAAATATTGTTTTACTATTCGTAAGGCAAGGACTGCACCATTTATTGCAAAAGATTTAATTTAAAAAATTAAATACATTTATAGGATTTTTTTAGGCCTTTTTGACAATATTAATTGTATAATTAATAATTATTAATAATTATTATTGCTATGAGTATTAGGCATTTGCAACTCTGGTGTACAGTATATGAATTTTCTAAATATTTATGACAGTGCTTCAAGGGTTTTCGGTTTCTCAGTGTATTATTTAGTGTCAAGGTTCATCAGTGAATCAAGTGTAAAATCTCTTATTGTTATAGGCTCAAAGTTTTGGAACTCATTGCCTCAAGCAGTAACGAAAGGGCCAGCATACTAAATGCTTCGGAAACGTGCCCATTACTATTTAATGGAGAACGAGCTGCGTGAAGCAATCTAGTCATATTAGGAATGTAGTCAAAGTAGTTTAACTTCCTATTAGTTTTATTAGTTTTTATTTTTTAGTATTAATTTATTTTGTCATATTATCATTGTTATTGCGTGATAAATGTTTTTTTGCTTCCTCAAAGTAGTTAAACTTCCTATTAGTTTTATTAGTTTTAATTTTTTAATATTAATTGATTTTGTCATATTATCATTGTTATTGCGTGATAAATGTTTTTTTGCTTCTTCATAGAGGAAGCTTTGTTTTCGTGACTTCTTATTTTTTTTATTTTCATGTCAGGAAACTCAAAATGCTCTAAAACATCGAGAAAAATAGTTTTCACAAAATGTATGTGCAGATTTCCTTGTACGCACGATAATTTTTTCTTCTAATTTGGCCCGCAATTAGATTATCATATAACAAAGTTTGGTATTGTATTTCGCGCGAATCGGTTGAAATTTTTTTTGCTTACGCCATTTTTAAAATTTTGAAAAAATCGTTTTCACGCTATAACTTTCGCAATTAAAGAAGCACCGGGCCGAAATTTTGTATATAAATGGACTATCTGTAAAACATTATGTGTATCAAATTTCGCAAGAATCTGTCGAACCGTTCTGATTTTATCACAATTTTAATTTTTCCAGATTTTTTTCTTCTTTTTGATTACGTTTTTTTTTTCATTCCCAAAAATGTGCGCGAAATAACGAATTTTGGATATGTATTCGCCATAAAACCATCTCCTACACCCAATATTTTTTTGCAAATCGCATATACAAAATTTGTTATATTCTGCGCATTTTTTCAAAATAGAAAAAATCGAAATCAAAATACAGAAAAAAATCTGAAAAAATTCCTACGCATTCAAATAAATTAACATATCATTTTCATTAGATAAAAAAAAAGGTTGACTGTTTATTTCCTGAACAATTGTTTTTTTTTTCACCAATTTGTTAATTTTGGGATTATTATTATGCGAAATCAATATTTTCAGCGCGTTTTATATGCATTATTTTTACCGATTTTTATCCCATCAGGAAGTGATCGAAATTATCTCTGAAACTCACTTTTGGAAGGACTGTACGTATCATACATCCTTAAGGGACACAAAGTCCTAGATCCTCATCATAAAAAAATTAGTAATAATGATAATAAATAATAAATAATGCTGGGCGTTAAGTATAGCGAAAATTGAGGAATTAAATGGTCCCAAATTCTCAGGGACATCCGTGAACGGTACCCAAAAGTTTAGTCTCGTGCACGTCAGCGTATAGCAATCAAGACGGGTTTTTAAGATCCGGATCACGTGGAATATCTAAACGGCAAATCGTGGAACGAGCCTACGCACAATATCGCCTACATTGTATCGCATAACCGGTAATCGAAAGACGTAAATAAATCGAATTCTTGATCCTTGTCGCATTAAGATTTGGGACCACTTTTCTGGAGTAGCGGAATAACAAATAAATTAACTATTGCGATGACTCGAACGTCGAAGACGTAAGGAAATTTTTTTCCTCGCCATTGGTTAATTCTTCATTGAGTTAGGAATTTATTTTCGGGCAGGGGAAAAAAAGATAACTTTCTGAGAGGCTACTAATAAACGCTTAGTCATAGCTCATTAATTCCTGACTAATGAAGTTTGAAATTGGGAACGCTAATGAATTAGCGTGACTTCCAGAAATTTTTAACGTATAATCAGTGAGTGGAATAATAATTTACTTACATTTATGTAAGTAGTTGTAATTATTTATTGGTATTAGTAAAAAAAAAACTGTAATTTTCACAAATTTTTTCTTTTAGTTAAATTTATTGGAGCTGTGGTTTTTATATTTTTATTCGTTAATTAAATTAAATTAAAAATTTTAAAGCTGTGACGTCAATAAGTATCTTTGTTGATTGAATTTGTTGAAGTCTCGATAAATAAATAAATTAGTGAAAAAATTATAGTTCTGGATGTACACTCACAGTTTATTAACTTCGAACTAATAGAAATTATATAGTGCTAATGAATTAGCGCAACTTTTAAAAAATTTGAAGGAATAATTGACAGGTGAAAGAATACAAATTTAAAAATGATTTTCGATTTACTTATGTTTGTGAATCATCTAACTTTAATATATTCCTAACGGATCATTTAACTTTTTGGAAACACATAAAAATAGCGGTATTATATTTTGACACTAATATATTAATCATACTTTTTACGACAAACTTTACTGATCGACTAATAGGTTCATTAATCACGTAACAAAAATTGACGAATTTTAATCTCAAACAATTTATTTAAAAAATTTATTTTTTTATTTCTGCAATAATGTAATGTACTTTGTTATTGAATTTATTTTTTCTTACAATAAATTCTGGTCTATTTAATGATTTATTTAAAAAACTAATTCGCATGCATTTTTATTTAATGAATGCTAATGAATATTACATCAGGGATTGTTTTTGTAGCCTTTTTTAAAGGCTATGCGCGCCACAAAAGGCTGAAAAAAAACTTAGTTCGCTTGGTCAGAAATGTTTCCGCGTAAAAAACAGACCAGTCGAGTTCATTGATTCTCTCAAGAAGACGCCATCGATAAAAAAGGGCAAGCGTTAATTTTTTTTTTTCACAATCAATTGAATGATTCTGTAATTTTCCAACATCTGCATTAAAGGAGCAAAAAATGAGTGGAACAAATTTTATTTAGATTAGCGATTAAGAAAATGAAAATTGCGAAGACGTTAATTTGCAAATATGAACAATTTTTAAGTGGTTAAGATTTTTTGCTAAAATGCTTAGAATTTTCTCTTATTTGTATCAGATTTCGATTTGCAATATCGAATTTTAAAAAATTTCTAACTTAATATTATCTCGTCTTCTGGAACATTCGAGTTCATCCATTCTTCAAAAAAGACGCCATTGATAAAAAGGGCAAATGTCAACTATTTTTTATTTCATAATTACTTAAAAAAGAGGGAGAACAATTTTTTTACATCACCGATTAAAAACGTGAAAATTCTGGAAACATTAATTTGCAAATATGAACAAGATTTTATTTATTTTTAAATACACCCGAGTTCTATTTTTCTAACTATTAAAATCATTATAATTTGCTCTTATCTGTATCAGTTTTCCAGTTTACAATATCGAATTTCTTAAAATTTCCAACTTAATATTATCTCTTCTTTTGAACCAATCGAGTTAATAGATTTTTCTCAAAATTACTTGAATAATTTTATAATTTTTCAACATCTCTCTTGATGAAGCAGCAAATAATTTTTTAAAATTTTTATTGCTGATAAAAAAGTGAAAATTCTGATAAAATTAATTCGCAGAACACAACGCAAAAAAAATTAGAATTAACGCTCTTATCTTCTCAAATTTGCGACATGCAATATCGAATTTCTTAGGATTCCCATTTTAATATTACTTCATTTTCCTTATTTTTGTTTTATTTGACCTAATGACATAACAGTGAGAGCGATAATCCGCGTGACCTTAAAGCAGATAACGCATCGGAAGTTACTATATATTATACAAATACCATATCTTAACTTGCATTTCAAGAGTTTCTGTGCATATCGAAGAATTGTGCGTGGATAACAATAATAATAATAATAAGCATATCCCAAGCAAGCATCACAATGACACGCGAAGAACGAAAAAGACACGCTCGGGATAATTATTTTTTATTTGACCTTGGAATCTATATACATCTTCGTAGTATGTACAGGTAAGTGCTATGAATTAATATAACAATATCTAAAGATCTCGCATGTATTTCTTAGCTTCCTAGAATAGCAATTATGTAATTAAATGATCTTTGGTTCGTCACAAACGTCAATTAGGTTTTTTTCATTTATTTTATTGCCTTAAACTAGTTATTAATTTCAATTTTCGTATTGGCCTTACGAAAATAAAGTATTGCAGTCGCCAATATATTATTGTGACCATAATAGTAACTATTAGTTTTTAATAGTTCTCACTATGAAAAATTAATAATAACTATTTGGTCCTAATAATATTTTGGCGACTTCAATAGTTTTTTTTTAATCACCGGAATTGTCAAGTCGACAGTTTATTTAGAAATATTTAAGTAGGTTCATTACACCGAACTATAGATATTCAATTGGTTATTTTGTTGAAGGAAATCAAAATTTTATTGACTTGACATAATATTGAATTCTTTTTTATTTAAAAACCGATTTTTTTAAATAAACAAATCTTAAGAAATATAAGAAAAAAATGTTGCCTTCTTTGGCTATAAACTAGAAAATTTTTATATTCAACAGAGTATTTTTGAGAAATTTGCAGATTTTGAAATAATGGCACTCGATATGTCACTTAAAACCAAAAATTTCAAACTTTTCGAAGATCAGAAAAATCTGAATTTTTTTTTTATCCAGTTTACATATATAAACATTTCATCGCTCGCCTAAAGGAGATTAATATTTCTTTCCATTTTTCAATAATTTTTCAAATAAAAAAGGCTCGAAAACTATAAGAATCAAAATTTTATTGACTTAAAATAATATTTAATACTTTTCTAATTTAAAAAATTATTTGGTTAAAAAAAAATCTTAAAAACTACGAGAAGAAAAACTTGCCCACTTTGGCTATAACCCAGAAAATTTGATAATTGAAAAAACTATTTCCAAAAAGAAAATTTGGATTTTTAAATTAAAGCATTCGATATGTCACTTTAAAAATCTATTTTGAAAAAATAGCCATTGAAAAAAAATCTAGTGCATTTGAGGGTCCAAATAAGCCTACAAAAAATTTGAGCTAAATCGAAGAGATCGAAGTCAAATTCTGGGGCGAATTGCCACATATACATCTTCATTGCATGTATAGAAAAATGTTATGAATTAATTTAGCAATATCTAGAGATCTCACATGTATTACTTCGTATCCTAGAATAGCAATTATGTGATATAATGGTCTTTGATTATTCACAAACGTTAATGAGCTTTTTATGTTCCAATTAATTTTATTGCCTCATTAAACTAATTACTAATTTTTATTCTTACCTTGGCTGTAAGAAGCCAACAAGAAGACAACAACGAAGACGAATTTTACACTATTCACTGCCATTTTTCGTTCTCTTTATTATGGTTTTCAAAAAATCACAATTGTCACTGTCTCTGACTTCTTGATCGCACTGCCCGCGGATTCTTCGGAACCTCGCCTTATATACCGATTTGCGTCAATGTCGAAGCGTCACTCGAAGTGGGGAATCCAAGAACGAGCTTCGACAATTGTACGGAGTTCGCTGGAATTATATACAACTAAAGAATTTAAACAGCTGCAAAGTTGAACTTTGCAAATTGCTTCCGCATTATTTTTGTTTTTTTTTTCAAAGCTAAATCTATGAGGAAATAAGTTAATTGATTTTGGCTTTTTTATAGACAAAGCTTTGTAAAAAAAAAACAATGAGGAAGCAATTTGTAAAGTTCCACTTTGCAGCTTTATTTGTTATTAGAGTTAAACTTTTGAAAAATTTAAACCACATAAGAAATTACTTTTGTATTGTTAATGCAATAATAACATTTTTTAAGAATTAAAAATTTTTTTAAACTTGAACCATATTGCATATTATGACGAGACTACGAAAATGATCATTTTCGGCTTTACCGATTTTGGTTAAATTCAATACCAAACAACATCAAGAGTATCTGCACTTATGAAGAATCATTTATGAAAATATCAAAAATTTTACAAAAGCTCGAGCGTGCACGTCTTTTTTTTTTAAATTTCAAACAGCCATAAAATTAAAATTTCTCATTATTATTATTTTTTTTTTTACAAAGCTAAATCTATGGGAAAGTATATTAATCGATTTTGGCTTCCTTAATAGACAAAGCTTTATTTTTAAAAAAAACCAAAATAATGAGTGAGCAATTTGGAAAATTCAACTTTGCAGCTTTATTTTTTATCAAAGTTTAATTTTTAAAAAATTCAAACCACATAAGAAATTATGACGAAATTGTGTATCTATTATTGCTAAATAGTACTGATTTCATGTTTAAGGTTTTAATTGGCTATCTTTTGTATTGTTACCCTAGCAAAGCATCCAACCTTAAAAAGGACCGTAAAACGACTATAAAAAGACCCAAAAAACGACCGGTCGTTTTGTGCCAAAAAATAACCATGAAAATGACTTCAAAACGACCAGTATAGTCGTTTTCTTAAATAGCGACCGCGAAACGGCCTCGAATAGCGACCATCCAGGAAATTGTAAGTATGATCGCTTTTAAGATCTTTTTGCGGTCGCTAATTGATATAACGACCATACTTACAATTTTCCGGATGCTCGTTTTTCGAGGTCGTTTTGCGGTTGTTAATTAATACTGGTCGTTTTGGGATCATTCGCATGGTTATTTTCTGGCACAAAACGGCCGGTCGTTTTTGGGGTCTTTTTAGAATTTTTTTACGGTCCTTTTTGGAGACACTTTATATTTTTTTTACGGTTCTTTTTAGGGACTGTTTATATTTTTTTACGGTCCTTTTTGGGGACTTTTTTTTTTTGGGGGACATGATTCTTATGTGGTTCAAATTTTTCAAAAATTTAACTTTGAAAAAAAATAAAGCTACAAAGTTGACCTTTCCAATTGTAAGTATTTCAGTTAGTCGCTAAAACGTATAAATCCCAAAAAAAGCGCATTACAGATTTCGTTACCGACTGAGCGCAGAGTAGATGAGCGGAAGGATGTTTCAATTTAAGAAGCATCAATTAACCTTAAGTAATTTTGCGTTCCGGCGAATCGAAAAAAATCCGAAACCGTTGCTGACCATTAAAAACCACAATTAATTTTCCATAATTTATGTAACAACTAAACAGCTAAATTAATTACTGTAATTAATATTGGAGTTGTAACTTTATATCAAGAATTGACAACACTCGAATGAAATTCCATTTAAAATAAACTTCTGTCTAAATAACTATCAGTAACCGTTAAAAAATTGTATAATAAAAATAAAAAAATACTAAAAGTGAATCGAATTTATCAACCATAAAAAATCGTACTTCTGGTCCTACTTGAGAATTATATACAGTTATTCATTCGAAAAGTAATGACAAAACATTTTCATTCGAATGATTCGAATATTTCCCACTCCCGCTCTTTTTCAAACATCACTTCCGGTTCCCATAATTTTTTTCTGGTTGGAGAAGTTCCAACGTCTTAAGAAAATGCCCAAAGAGGGCGCCAAGCGTAAAAGCTAAACGTCGCGGACATTCTAACCAAACTAATTGGACAAATCGATCAACAACTTAGTGGAAAAGTAAACAAATACCGATTGTAAATTTGACACCTCGACAAGAAATAATGTCTAATTTGTACGATCAAATAAAACTTCTGTACGATCAATCCTTGTACTCTAATGTTATTAGTCTCGTGAGTATTTTTATTATTATTCATTAATCAGTACATAAGCTAATTTGGGGAATAAAAAAATGCTTTTCTCATTGTATTTGGTGCTAAAATTTTTCAGGCCAATCTAATATTGTCGCTGAGTGATCATAATGGCGATTTATTGCCAGCACACGCCAAATTTCATGTCTATGTTCACTGCGCTGACTCGCACTTTCACCTGGGAAAGTATAGAAAAGCGGAATCTCTGTATAAGAAATCACTGCAATTTCGCAAGTGTTTACTTAAGTCAAAAGGCGCAACGAAACCTCCGACGGAGGGTCACAAAGATCTCCTCTCTGATATAGACATAAAATACCAAATTCATCTCTGTTTGGTTAAATTAAAGAATCAACAGGAAGCTCTTCAGGTTTTGCAGAGCATTCCAGGAAAACAGAGAACGGCAAAGGTATAGAAATTACTCAAAAATGGCAGAACTGAACAATATCTTTTTTTTAAGGAGTTTGGAACGCTTCACACTCGTCAAAAGAAAGCTTATTTTATTATTTAATTTAGAGAAACTTTTATGCATCTATTGATTATAATGAATGATGATTTTTATAGCCGCATAAGTCTTTTGCTTGGAAAAAATTTAACTGCACTCGATTTCCACAAATATTAACGGGTTCACGCTAAATTTCGAAAAGGCACATATTTCTTAAGCTTTTTCAAAGAATAATGTGTATTTTTTCCTTTATTTTTATGTGTTACTGCTCATTCTCTTCGTTAAGAGATTTTTTACGCATTCACTGTCCAGATATTTGATAATATCCCTCATTTAAAAATTGCAGCTGTTTTCAAAGAAATTTCATTGATGGGTAAACAAATGGCTATAATTTTTAAATAGAGAATACTATCAAATATCTAGATGGTGAATTCGTAGAGCATTTTTCAAGGAAAAAAATGAGTCATGATACTTAACAATCCAGCATAAAATACGGATTATTCTTTTAAAAAACTGGGTGAATATGTGTCTTTTCAAAATTTAGCATAGGCTCGTTAAAATTTATAGCAATCGGTGCAATCAAATTTACTCTAAGTAAAAAACATGTACAGCTATGAGAATTACCAACAATTATAATTAATAGATGCATAAATTTTGTCTAAATTAAATAATAAATTTAGCACTTCTTTAATTAGTGTGGAGAGTTTCAACCTCCTTAATCCCTATTTTTTAAGAAATAAACAAACATGCTTCATTATATATTTTCCATGAGTTACTACAGAATTTTCAAAGCAGTAAAATCAATAGCTAATTTATCCAAATTTTCCTTCATTACATTTTTAGAAATATTCCCTTTAACACAGTTTGATATTTTTTTTTTTTTTTAACTCCAAAGGTAAACATGGCATTAGCAAAAATATTTCAAGAGCAAGGAATGGAACGTTCGGCAATAACAACGTACAAAGAAGTTTTGCGGGAATGTCCACTTGCTTTGGAAGCTGCGGAAGGACTTTTGGCCTTGGGAGTCAAAGGTATAGAAGTTAATTCTCTCATGGTCGGTTGCACGGCTAATTTACCAAATGCCGATTGGCTCAATACCTGGATAAAAGCTCATGCTCATATACACAATCGTGAATACAATTACGCGGTCAGTACGCTGAGATCGCTTGACAACGTTAATTTCCTTCGTGACAATTTTAATCTTCTCGTTACGATGGGCGAGTGTTATTATTACGCGGGCGACGATAAAAATGCTCTTCTCTGCTTGCGAAGGGCTAGGATAATCGACCCAGACGTCACAAAAGGGTAAGTTCCTGTAGAATACTCCAAAAAAACCATGAAAATGCAATTTAGAAGCTCTGCTTCATTCTTTGACTCGACATTGTTTTTTTTTCGCATGCTTATGTAAAAAATGAAATCCTGCACTGATTGTTAACAAGTGTTACGTATTATTTCGTTTAATTTGAAATTGATCATAATACCACAGTTAGCAAAAAAATTTTACCGTGATATTATCGAACGCTACATTTTTTTTCAATACCATTCATATAAAAATTCAACATAAATGTTCGGGAATTTTAATGTACAAGGTGATTAAAAATCAAAGGGAATGTCTATGAAATTTAACACATTTTTATCGGAAATATCTTACAACGATCAAAAAGGCAGAAATAATTGTTGTAATTTATGGAACGCTGCATTTTTTTGGATTTTGAAATTTTGCAAAATGCTTCGAATCTAATGAATTCTGATGGAGTCTCATGTACTCTGTTGAAATTGCAAGAAATCCAGAGAAGCTATTTTTAATTTTTTTTTGACGTTTCCAGAAATTTGAAAAAACCTTTGAGATTGCAAGAAATATTGTGTAATCTTTGAACTCTCGTGTTATTCCGAGAAATCATAAGAAATTCCGTGTAAAACCTCAGACAATGTAAGAAATCTCGAGATTAATTGAAAGAAATAAATGTAAGAACAGAATTTTTACGAAATCATCCGAATCTCTGTAAATTCTTCAAATTACTGAAATCTTTTGGAATTCCCTAAAATCCCATAAAATTTCAAATGATCCATTAAAATCCCTTGCAATCTCAAGAAAATTGTCAGAAGTTTTGAAAAACCTCATGAAATCTCAATAATTTCCTAAAAGTCTCCAATAGTTTAGTTTTTACGCTCATCTCTCATTTACTCTCTTATCTCGCCCCATTTACTCTAAGATTATCTTCTATAATCACCTGTTTTCTTTTCTCTTCTTGTAAGTACTAATTTTCTGCATTGATCCTTAAAGAATTTAATAATCCAGGATCGCAATAAATAAATACTAAATACTAATTCCCTAAAATCGTCAAAAGTTGCATAGAATTATTAAAATCCTTCCAAATCTCTTCAAATTTAGCAATTTTGATATTTGGTCTACGCTTGATTGTCAGAGATTCCCTCGAATTACACGTACAACTTTTTTTTTTCTCGAAAGATTGGATCTTTATGCTGCGGTTCTCTACAAAACACAATACACAAAAGATCTGGAGAAGCTTATACCGGTGATAACGTCGACGAGCGAGTGCACAGCAGAAATATACATAGCGATGGCGTACGCGTTATACGCGTCGCGAAAGCTCAGCAGAGCAAACACGCTGACTGCACAAGCTATAAATTTGAGTCCGAATAACGTCGAAGCGATTATACTCCGAGGGAATATTTTTATCGATCAGAAAAAGTATCAGGAAGCGCTTCATCACTTCAGGCAAGCGATGCAGTTGCGACCGCATCGCTACGAGCCTCACAAGGGACTCGTCGACTGTTTCGTTGGAATGCATCGACTGCGAGAAGCTCTAAATATCGCTAGCAGTGCTTGCAAACAACTCGGTCACACACCCAGAGTATTATCGGTAAATAAAACAGCAGAATGGAATATTATGCTACAAGGGAGAAAAATGCGCAATTTTTGCCGGGGATAAAGTTATGAAAAATCACCTGAAGTGAAAAATCATGGTATATCATGTAGCATTATGGTTTTTCACCAATTTATTGAAATTTAAGAAAAAATGTAGTACAAAACGAATTAAGAATATAATTTTGTCTCCAACTCTCAAATATTATTACAAATACTTTACCACTTATATTTACAAAAAAAAGACAAAAACGTACTTTTAGTTATTTTTTTATGATATTTTTTGTTCAATTTTAATCGAGTTAGTGAAATACCTTAGAGTAGCATATGATACGTTTTTCTCGATTTTAGTGAAAAGATAAATACATTCCGTGCTTAAAAACACGACGCAAGTATTGCTCAATTTTAGCAATGACGAAAACACACAGACAGTGAGGGAAAAAGTAAAATTTGTAATTTGTCACAACCCTCAGATCAAACTAGTTCTTTTCAATCAAATCTGTTCACCACTTTGATCTAAAAGCTACAACGAGTAAAAAAATGTACTTTTTTCCTTACATTGTGATACACTAATACATTTCAGTTTCTTAGGATGTTTTTCAAACCGACTTAAGCTCGCCAGGCTGAAACGATTCGTTTTTCTCCCTAGGGAAACAAAACTGTGCATGCGTACGAGTCACACGTTAAAAAAGAGCGATTCTGCCGCCGCGTTACACGTTTTGACCGTGGCTATTTTTGCGAATACAGGAAATATATCGTAAGACCGGATAGAAATTGTACTTATCACGGAATCTTTTCAGTTGTACGCCTTTGTTTTGAGGAAAGACCCGGTATCGCTTGGGAAAGCGAAAAATTTGCTAGAAAAAGCTCTTGCCCAAGACGAGACCTATTTACCGGCTGTGTACTTCCTCGCGGAAATTTACGAGCAGGAAATGAATCTCGAATCTGCGATCGAGCTCCTCGAAAAGCAAGTCGAGATACAACCGACCTGCAAGTTGCATCAGATGCTTGGAGATCTGTGGGCGAGAGTGCACAATGAGGAAAAAGCCCTTGATCACTACGTCGTTGCGCTAAAGTGAGTTTTTGCGATACATTTATTTATTTATTCACATTTATTATATTCAGCTGCGAAAAAAAGAAGAAGAAAGTCGAGATTTCTATGTTCTTTATGTTGCCATATGAGAGTTTCCATTTCGCCACAAAAGCGTACGATTATTTATCCTTTCTTAAAAAAGACATAACATTTTTTTATGCAAAATTTCATGAAGAAAAATCGTTTTTCGACAATAATGTAGTGTAAAAAACGGTCTTTGAAATGCATTCATTTTTTTTTTCACGGAATATATTTATTATCCTCTCTTAAAAAAGACATGGCACGTCGAAAATCGAAATATCGAAGACCGGAGCCACCTTTCTAGCATTCTGATTGGTCGTCGGTAGCTTTGACATAACGCCAACTTCAGACTGTTATTATCACTGCAGGATCACGCGTGGCGCTCTTTTTGAATTGCTGTTTCTTGCAGTTGTGATATAACATACATTTTTCTTCTGCGAATAGATTTCCTTCTAAGTAATTTCCTAAACAACTTTTCTCGATGTTTTGGAACATTCTGAATGACTTGACATGATAAACTCAAAGACAAAAATTCCATGATTACAAAGCTTCCTCTATGAGAAAGCAAAAACGCTTGTTCTGGCAAAAAAATCTTGAAAAAAAAAACTACAAATCCCAAAAAAAATAGGAGAAAAACCTTATTTTTCAGCCTCGATCCAAGCAACAGGCGAGCTTTGGAGGGAATGCATCGATTGGACAGCACAGCGAGTAAATTAGATTCGACTTATTACATGACAGTGGGTGAAGATCATGCAGACACGACATACGACGTCGGTGACGGTTTACCGGATTCGGACAACGACGAAGCGGCCGACGAGAGCGAAACTGAAGCAGTTTGGTCTGATATGGACCTCGAAGCCAATAGCCAATAATAATAGAAGAATTTCGTTATATTTTTCACGAAAAAAAACGACCGATTATTTGAAATTCCGTCGTTCACATCAATTTTGTAACTGAATTTCGTATATTCTTCGACGAATCGCGTAGCCAAGATCGCAATATTGGTAAAAAGGCGGATAATTAGGACGTTCTCGAAGTAAGAGACAAAAGTAATTAAGTCTATGGCTCACGCTCGTCTATTTACAAGACTGATAATTCACAATACTTTATTTTTGTTGTTGATTCGTTTATCGAATTAAGAGTTTAGCGGATCACGGGCAAATATTGTTTATTTCCATAAATGGTCACCATTCGAATCGAAGAGTATTGAGATGTTTTTTTTATTGAATAATTATAGATATTATTATTCTTCATTATTTTAAATTAAGTCGCAATTAACAGCTGAAGCTATTAGCGACTTATAGATGTTATTATGCAATGTCAAAATGAAAATACGTTGATTTTGAAATATTAAGCGAAAAAACGTGGCCATTCTCTTTCACACATTATTAAGCCGCAATTATTCATTTGAGAAAATGTTTAGATACTTTTTCTTTCGAATGATGACTGTTCCTGATTATTGCACGTTATTGCGATGAACACGAATCATGATTTTTTTGCTGGTGATACTGTAACCCAATGTGGACGTTGTATAGAAGAATTATTATCCGAACCATCGCCGAAATCATTGATTGATTAGAGCCTAACAATTTTAATCGAGTCTAAGATTGTATACACATTCTCCTACATTAAACGGTTGTATGACGAATTCATTGTACACTGCTGAAATTAATTCTATTCTCAATCCCTTAAACGACTGCCGTTCAATGTGTTTCCGGTTTATGCGATTTTATGGTAAGTAATATTTAATTATCTTTAATACTTTCTCGACTTAGCGATTTATACTGTAAATCGAAGGCCAATGAAGACTAGTAATCTTTACATCCACCGTTTCAGCGTAAAAACGACTGGGTCGTTTTTTGCAGAAAAAAAAATCGAAAGTTGGTCGTAACGACCGTAAAAATGACTGCTCTAAAAAATGTTTTGCGGTCGTTTTTTTCGATTGACCATGCGAAATTGTTTCCATAGATACTATTCGATTGATTGAAATTATGCCTTATTGAAAATGTATTTTTTAAAGTGCATTTAATAATATGATTGAAAACAACAGCTGAATATCTAATGTATTCAGCAGCAAATAAAAAAAATTCATTCACTTCGTCGCGCAAAATTAATCTTTTTAGTACCTTCAATAAGCATGAATTTTTTCAGATTTTTATACCATCGCGAAGTATTTGCAATTTTTTCTCATTTCGCATAAGTTCAAGAAAACTGAGAGAAAATTGCAAATCGTTCTCGATGGTATAAAATTGCAAATATGCAAAAATAAAACAATTCAAATCCAATTTCAAAATCTGAAAAAATTCATACTTATTCAGAAAAATGATCAAATCATTTTCATGCAAAATGAATATTAGTAACTCTAATAAACATAGATTTTTCATATTTTCATACCATCGAAAAGTATTTGCAATTTTTTACTCATTTAAGATTTTCAACGCCGGATCAATAAATATAAGAATTTTTTTTTTCACAGTCCACATGACATCTTATTTTAAATACATTTGCGCAATTGTTGCAAAATTCATTGTTGCAGCAAGGATTGATTCGCAGAATCGCCGCGATACGACGAATGGCGCTGCATGTAGTCGTGTTTTTTTTGGCAAAATGGCTGGTATTCGAGTTGTAAGGCAATTCGGTAAATTATCATTTACTACAGAATAAATACGCAAATATATAGACAAAAATCATGATAGTTATGAGAGAAAAAGATAAAATATCTCAAAGTGTATACGTCGAGTGTAGACACATCCTTATTATTCACAATATTGTATAATCACTTCTTAACCTCAAATCTTTAATCCTGCCAGTTTTTGTTAACGAACTTAGAGTGAACGATCCAGTGAATGGACGGGGATCAGTAAATGGACACTGTCCATAACAGCGTGTGCATAAAAAACGTCCATTCACTGGGTTTTTTGGCTGCTTAACTGTCCATTCACTGGTCGGTTTACCCTATCCAAATTTTTTGACGATCCTGCTTTCAATGCGGAACCTTTTTAAACCGATTCACAGGTTCCCGGTTCGTCCCAACATCATGCAGAGCACTTTCGACTCGAACGGAGTGTAAACCGACGGCCACAAAATATTATGTCGTTACTCCAGAGGAAAAGGACAATTGGGCGGATATAAGAGATCGTGCTGCGACCCAAATGCTATTAACGGAAATATTTCGCGGTTTGGGTATAACGCTGTCTTATTTCTTCAGAGAGCCTGCGACGATCAATTATCCATTTGAAAAAGGACCTCTAAGTCCGAGATTCAGAGGAGAACATGCTTTAAGACGGTAATTACATGTATTAACGAGGTTGGAACTAGTTAAAAGAGTTCTAGAGTTATTATTTAATTTGGACAAAATTTTATGCATCTATTCTAATTCTGACATCAGAGACATTCATTTTGTGTAGTGTGATTTTTAAATTAAATTTCTGTACAATCTTATAAAAATATATATTAGTGCAACAGACCTTAACATTAGATTAAAATTACTGCTTATATATTGCATTTATTTCTAGCCTTACAATTTTTTAAAATTAATATTGACAAATGTACTTGAAGGAGAGAAAGGATATATATATTGAGATGGAATATTAAATTGAATACACAAGTATGATGTAACATTCAAGAATTGTATATTGAAGATCTTTTAAAAATAATTATATATATCAAGCCAAATATTAGATATTAACTTGAAAAAAATCACTCTATATAATTTTATTACTTCGAATATTTTGCGAAAATAAAATGTAATGTTTTTTTTTTACAAGCTTTAAACTCGTCAAATTCCAGAAAGCATTTATATATAAAAATTGAATATTAAATTAAATACACATGTATGATGTAACATTCAAGAATTGTATATTGAAGATGATTTAAAAATAATTATATACATCAAGCCAAATATTAAATATTATTTTGAAAAAAATCATTTTATACAATTTTATTACTTTGGAATGTTTTGTTTTTAAAACAAGCTTTAAACTCGTAAAATTGCAGGTACCCATCAGGAGAAGAAAGATGCATAGCTTGCAAGTTGTGCGAAGCTATTTGCCCGGCTCAGGCGATAACAATCGAGGCTGAGGAGCGTTCTGACGGTTCCCGAAGGACAACCAGATACGATATCGACATGTCTAAGTGTATCTACTGTGGGTTCTGCCAAGAGGCTTGTCCGGTTGACGCAATCGTCGAGGTATTAGCTCGCTTTTTATTAAAAAAGTTGGCGCGCACACATTAATCAAATGAGTGTTAATTTTAGTAAATCGTCTAAACACAATTCTATGCATCAATTGACTATATTCAATTGTGCTTCATATAAAAATAGATATCCTTGACTTAGAAAAACATTATTTTCAATGGATTCACAAAAATATTAACTGATTTATGCTAATTTTCAAAACGGCACATATTCATTCAGTTTTCTCAATGAATAATCCGTATTTTTCGCTTCATTGTTAAGTATTATAGCTCATTTTTTTCCTTAAAAGATGCTCTACGAATTCACCATCTAGATATTTAATTGTATTCTCCATTCAAAAATTACAACCATTTGTTTACCCATCAGTAAAATTTCTTCGTAAAAAAATGTAATTAAAAAATGTGTAATACTATCAAATATTTAGACGGTGATTGCGTAAAGCATCTCTTAACGAAGAGAATGAGCCATCATACATCAAAATCAAGCTAAAAATACGGATTCTTCCTTGAAACGCTGAACAAATATGTGGCTTTTTGAAATTTGGCATAAACCTGTTAATATTCGTGGAAATCGAGTGCAATTACATTTTTTTAAAGTGAAAGACGTATGCAGATATAAGAATCACTATCCATTATAATCATCGGATGCATACAATTTTATCTAAATTAAATAATAAATTTAGCACTGTTTTGACTAGAGTAAAGCACTCAGATCTCGTCAAACGCAAAGTTATCCAATGTTTTTCTTTGTAAAACGATGGTCATCATTAATTAAAACGTCTTTTAGGGTCCCAATTTCGAGTTCTCCACAGAGACTCACGAGGAGATGTTGTACAACAAGGAAAAGCTGCTAAACAACGGCGACAAATGGGAATCCGAAATAGCCACGAATATTCACGCGGATCATTTGTACCGTTAAGATAGATAAAAAAAGGGAAGATGTCTCAGGAGATTCTTTAGTCATACGTGTGGGCTGCGTTATCAATTTATCAGGAAATTACCGGAACACAGTGTCTATCTGTTTCCGGAAGAAACCTGCAAATTTCTATTTGGAGTAGAATCGCTGTTAGCGAACGTAGACTAAATTGTAATGCACAATCGAGTCGTGCGATAACTTTTCCTGCGAGTTGTAAATAAAATGTTCAGGTGAATTTGCTTTTCTGATAATTACGTTACCTTCCCGATAAACATGGAAATTTTTTAATTATAAATTAGCGTTTAGATTGCTACATATTCAGTTTAATTATTTAATGTTGGTCGATAATTCTTTGGACGTGACGAAACTTTCTGCAAAATTATAAAAACTTTGTTTATTTTCTGTTCTTGCTTTCTCGTGGAGAAAGTTTACTCTAGAAATCGAGATTTTAATGTCAAGACACTTAGAATTGTCTAAAGCGTCCAAAAAAGTGATCTGAAAAAAATGTCCGATTTGGGTCGTATTTTTTGTAGACTTTGTTGGACTCTTAAATGCAGCCGATTTTTTTTTTTGTTCTATGACAATTTAAAAAAAAATATATTTCGATGGTACCATAATTCGAAATTCCAAACAAATTGTGAAAAATACTTTGATTCATATTGAAATTTTCTAGCTTTGAGCCAAAGTGGGCAAGATTTTTCTTTCTATAGTTTATAAGCTTTTTTTTATATCAAAAATTATTTTTTTCAGCAAAAAATCTTAACAACTATGAGAAGAAAAACCTTGCATACTTTATTCTTTTCCAGTCAAATTGGTCAAAGTTAACATGAATTATAACAGCAAGAAATTTTTTTCAAAAATTGAAAATTCTACAAAATCTGAACCGTTTTATTCAAATTCAAAACAAACTGTCCTTTTTCATGACTTTATTTGTCAATAAACATTTGGCTCATCGACGAAAAAATTGGGGCAACTTGAAAACATACAGATATTTTCGAAAAATTCAAAGTCTCATAAAATCTGAAACCATGTTCCTATTTTTTTTTGTTAATTCAAACATAGGAAAGGATGTTACTCCTCTACAAATGTACAAATTTTCAGCTTGATTGTTAAAAACGTTTGAATTTTGCAACGTTAATCCAGATACTTTTTCTCAACTACTTTTTCTTTTTTACTTAGACCATTTTAAGTAATTTGACATAAAAATACGGAGCATTATTTTTTTTCTACATAAATTTTTTGATAAGGAAGCAAAAATAGTGAAATTTTAACTATTTTCCTAAATAAATACACAACGAATTCAATAAATTATTCAAATTTTATTTTATATATTTATATATATATATATATTCGTATTTATATATAATCAGTCATCGCATACATTACAACAGGATGTATCGACGACTTGTATCAGCAAACGACGATCATCGTCGACTGCTCTCCATTGGTAGGTAGCGATAGTTTTATATTTTCAGCACTCCAGTGCAGTAAAGCACCTCGGCAAACAACACTCCACACGTACGGTATAAAAAATTCTTCGGGCTGATCCTCTTCGACGTACCTGAACTTTAGTTCCGGAAATTTCTGAAAATATGTTAAAGAATTTTCACGATTTTATATACTTCTTCTGCTTAGAAGAACCGATTGAAACTCATAGAAGTCGATCGAAAGGACTCCAAATTCCCATTGAAAAGTAATCGTTTGCAATACACGCAAGGAAATCGCTGTGAGTTTATTTGAATCAATGAGAGGATCAATTCGAAATAAATACCATTTTATTTAGATCAAATAGAGTCTATTTCGGTCGAATAAAATTTTATTTCGATCAAATAGAGACTATTTCGGTGGAATAAAATTTTATTTCGATCAAATAGAGACTATTTCGATGAAATAAAATTTCATTTAGATCAAATAGAGTCTATTTAGATTAAATAAAGTCTATTTCGATCAAAACAAAAAATTAGATGCCTTTGCTTAATCTTTATAACATATTTAGAAACAAAAAAAGAATGTTATTTTTTCTATAATTTTTTTTGGTGACTAAAAAATCGATGGTATTTTTTTGGTCCAAAATGTGTTATAAGAAGTAAAAAAAAAGGCATTCGGGTGAATTTTTTTCAGATTTTTTTTACAATTATTTCCGATAGCTATTTATCGTTACTTCCCCCCAAAATACTATTTTTCTTACACTTATTCTTATTCTTGTCTATTACTCATTACCTCCCCCCAAAATACTATTTTTCTTACGCTTATTCTCATTCTTATCTGATTTTCAACAAGAGTGAAATTTAAAAATTGTTCATAACTTTCAGATTAATAGGTTTGATAAATTTACCCTAAGACGATCCTTTGGCCATTGCGTCGAACCTTGTTGTATTGCGGCAAGTACTTGACTTACTCCAATCTGGGATTGACCAATTTGCTCTAATTTGTAAGAAAAGAAGTTGATCACCTGCAATTTAATTAATTATATTTTTTAATGTCATATTTATGGAAAAGTTTTATTTTATTACCGCCGTAGTTGTTCAAATTTTCATTTTTTATGGTCTTTATCAATAGGCAGCCTTAATGTTGATCATATTGATATATTCTAAAGCCGTTTCCGCCCTAATTTCAAACCTCACGATTTATTTCCTTGAATTTAAGACAAAAGGTGGGGATTAAAATAGTAAATGACTAAATAGCGAACGGCTAAAATGGCGAATTTTAAAATAATGACCATTTTAGATGCAGACGTTTGTTATTTTTAAATTCGTCAGTTCAGAAATTCGATGTTTTAATCATTCGCTATTTTGACCCCCATTTTATTCAAATCCGACCAAAATAGCGAATGGCTAAAATAGAGAATTTCATAACGATGTCCTTTCTAAATTCAGACGTTCGTTATTATGAAATTCTTCAATTTAGCCACTCGCTATTTAGTCATTCGCTATTTTGACTCTCGCCCAAAACAAGTGCTAATTCATCATTTTTTCTTTTTGTTATTAAAGCGGAAAAAACATGTCTGAAATGCTGCTTTTTTTAGTATTTGATAACTAAGTTCTCTAGTCCAATATTATTATCATTAAGGATGTATGATACGTACAGTCCCGCCAAAAGTGAGTTTCAGAGACGATTTCGATCACTTTCCGATGCGCTAAAAATCGAAAAAAAATAATGCATATAAAACGTGCTGAAAATATTGATTTCGCATAATAATAATCCCAAAATATTATTAACAAGTTGGTGAAAAAAACAATCGTTCAACAAACAATCAGTCAACCTAACTTTTTTTCTAACGAAAATAATATGCTAATTTATTTAAATGCATACGAATTTTTTCAGCTTTTTTTTTCTCTATTTTGTTTTTGATTTTTGTTATTTTCAAAAATGCGCAGAATATAACAAATTTTGGATATGCGTTTTGCAAAAAAATCTTGAGTGTAGTAGATTATTTTATGCCGAACACATATCCAAAATTCGTTATTTTGCGTACATTTTTGAAAATAAAAGAAATTAAAATTAAAATAAAGAAAAGAATCTGAAACAATTCGTATGCATTCAAATAAATTAACATATCATTTTCATTAGAAAAAAAGTCGGGTTGACTGATTGTTTGTTGAACAATTGTTTTTTTCACCAATTTGTTAATGACATTTTGGGATTATTATTATGCGGAATGAATCTTTTCAGCACGCTTTAGATGTATTATTTTTTTCCGATTTTTATCCCATCGAGAAGTGATCGAAATTGTCTCTGAAACTCACTTTTGGCGGGACTGTACGTATCATACATCCTTAAGAGCGCCTTTGAATCTCGATAAGCGACCGTGTAATTATGCAATAAATATAATGAGCTTACAGAATAGATATTCTGAATGATATCTTGAAAAGCTGAGTGTGTTCTGTACGGTTGAAACACATCTCTCTTGTACAGTAGCGTGTATATCAAGTTCGGATTTTGCGCGAGCTGGTGCGTAAGCGAACTGTTGATTATTTCGAGAACCATTCGTAAAACTTCCTCAAGAATCGTTAGATCTTGAATCTGCGAAAAAAAAGTACATTATTCCTCACAGAAGTTTTAAGAAGATCGATGAAGTTATTCATTCTTTTCTTGATGTGAAAACACTTCTAGCCGCAATTTTTCACAAAAAAAATTCTCTCTTTAGAACATTTAGAACATTTCTCAAACGGAGAAAAATATTATGAAAAAAAAGAAACTTTTCTGACGCGTTTATAAAATGCAGAGAAATTTCGTTGTTAAGAATGTTTTTAAAAATGTGACAAGATATACAAAAATTTGAAAACTGGTGTGTGAAGTAAAATTAGTATGACATTCACTGTAAAATCAACGATAGCAGAGTAAAATTATATACTCGATGACAAATTTTTTTTTATCGTTTCCTGAAAATTACAAAACGTCTACAGTAATTTAATCATTACATGACCTGAAATGTAAAATTAATATCATCTTTTTAATATTAGTTAAGGGTAAGAAATTTTATGCTACACGTTGTAAATAAAAACGTCCGGTCCTTTAGTAATTTTCTAGTAAATCTCGTTTCTCAAAAGGTGTTTTCACATAACATGAATGAGTGCATGAGATTTATTTATACCTTTTTCGACTAAAACGTACACATTGATAAAATGAGTGTTAATTTTTGTAAATCGTCTGAACAAAGTTCTATGCATCTTTTTCAGTATTGTTACTTTGAATATTTAATACGATGGGCAAGAAATTTCAACTACAGGTTGTAAATAAAAACGTCCGGTCCTTTAGTAATTTTCTAGTAAATCTCGTTTCTCAAAAGGTGTTTTCACATAACATGAATGAGTGCATGAAATTTATTTATACATTTTTTTACCAAAACGATTTTTTAGTCAACGTATAGGGTAAACAGACTAGTGAATAGACGGTTAAACAGACGAAAAACCCCAGTGAATGAACAATTTTTATGCACGACGTCCATTCACTAGCTCGTTCACCCTGATAATTTTTTGGCATTAAATTTACCAAGTCTGTATTGTCTGTTTCTCGGGTGACGTCGACTACAATTCCGTGGACACCCGAGTTCGATTGTCCGTGTATCCTCGCTTCGAGTCTAGCGTGTTTCTTCGCAAGTGTCTCAAAAAGGCTCAGCAATCTTTGGCTTACGTAGGGATGCAACGCTCTAAACTGTGCCGACATATTTGCCAGCGCTGCTAAGCAATTAGTGTGCAAGTATTTATCCTGAAATGAAGAAATTCATCATTTACGAACCATTAAACTTGATAGTTTTACGATCTATTAGTTATCTGTGAATTATTAATTGAGGGGACGTTAAAAAAGTCATCAGAAAAATTCTGAGAATGAAACCCTTCTTTTGAAAAATCTCACATTCAAATCTCGTTGAGTAAACAACAAGCATTATTTTTCTGCAATTTTGTGGAGACATATGCCAGAATAGTGTGAAGTAAAAAGTGAAAATTTTCACTTGTAGCTTTCAGAACAAACTAGTAAATTTTAGGGCGTTTTCTCACTGTAGACACGAAAAAGGCCATTTTAATTAATTTTTTTGGTAGACTTGCAAAAAATCGAACGGTTTTAGATTCAGTATGTTAATCGCTATAGCGCATATCAAACGATTTTTTTTGTATGCAGAAATAAGCAAATGGTGGACATTTTTCGAAAAACTAAAAAAAGTTTGTTTCACCATTTTTCACAACAAAAAAAGTGAATATGAAAATAAATAAATAAATCCTCGGTATGCGCTGGTTTATAACTGAAGTTATAAAGAATATATGGTCGAAATTTTATGAGGGTTGGTTCAGTAGTTTCGAAGATTTTATCAACATGGTGTCGCAAAACGTTGTTTGGAGAAAAACACGTCTAAAAATCTGCGGAGCAAATAAATGTGCTCAGATAATAAAGTAAAGTTCACACAAAAATACAGTTAGACTCCTTCACTTTCATAACATTTTAGACTGAAAATATAATGAAAAAACAGATTTTTTCATAAAATTTTAGCCTGAAAAAATAATGAAAAAACAGATTTTTTGGAAATTGTAAAGTGAGAAAAGGCCTTAATATGCGATGTCTCATTTTATTTGTCGAGAAATTGATAAAAATAATTTTGTGGTGCAAACTAAACGCGACGTAATCTTTTCTAAGGGTTAATAGAATTTCAGCTAATAAAACGGAAACTTAAAAAAAAAGTTGATGCCATTACTTACTCTCATTTTCAGCATGTTGTACTGTATCGTTCGTATAACTACGAGAATTAGTAGACCACCTAACGAAATTTCACTAATACATCGCTCTGTGTACCACGTGACTCCTTTCAGCATCTGAAAATATTGAGGAAACTCTTTAGTCGTTTATAGATATTTTCTATTTGAATCATATGCACATTTCTATCGTTTTTAAATGTAAAGACACCATTCGCGACAATTTTTTCAGTAAAACGATCGAAAAAACGCGTAATAGCTCGTACGAAAAATGTGTCAAGTGAAGAAAATATTCTACAAAGTGTAAGAAACGTTTCGAAATTCTTTTAAATCGACAAGTGACCTCAAAAAGTTGAACAGTTCTTTCGAAAACTCGAACAATTGTCTCCAAAAAGTGTGAAAGACATTCCAAAATAAGGGAAACTGATGCAAGTGTTTAAATAAAACTGCAAAATAAAACAGTCGCCCAATTTCCACACTTAAACTTTTCTACACTCAAAAATTGTAACATTCATTATCGAAAATTTGTAAAATGGCTCAATTGTCCCCAAAATACGTAACGCATGATGATCCGGAAAAAACTTAAGTTATCGTCCTCGACAAGAGTAACATTATTTGAAAATTTGAAATATAGAAAAGTTGCACTGAAAAAACGGACGCGTAGAAAATGTTTAATGATATAACTGTTCCAAAAAGTGCAACCGACTTTTTGGAAACAATTTTCCTTATACTTTTCTCCTACCATACAACCCAAAAACTATTTTGTACGACGATTTCACACAACATAATGAGTACCCGAATTTTAATCGTTTCTTTTAATTTTCTCTAAATAAATACAAACTATATTTATACTTTAGAACCCACAATTTCATGTACTCTTCTGTTGAACGATTCGTCTTCGCTCAGTATCAATAGTATTATGAGCGACATGTAAATATGATGCGACGTATTATCCGGAGCGTGATAAAGTATTTGCAGGATCGGTGTAATCTAAAAAAAAAAAATATTGTTAATTTATAAAAATAGAAACTGCGAGAGAAGCAGTGATTATTTATTTCTACACGAAGCACTTACTAATAATTGAATATCCGATCGTTTGATTATATATTCTTTGACGCTTGCATTTTGATGCAACAACATATATAACAACAGTATAACTTCGTCAGTGTTGGGTATTTTACAAATCGTGTTGTACAGTTTGTCTAAGTTCAACTGGAAGGAAGTTATAGCTTTCGTTGGCGCCGTAGAGTTTGTATCTGCCATAAAATGTTTATTTTAATTTTTAAAGCTGCTATTAGAAGAGAAATTTGAAGATCGAGCGGTTTCGGCATCGAAACGAACCTTGTACGTGTGAAAAACTAATTAACGCATCTCTGTACGGATTGTGAGACGTTGTACAGTGATTGGTTAAAACAAGCAGCAGCAATAACGATTGACTGGCAAGCGGCGTTTCCGTGTCACGCTTTTCTTCTTCATCTTTACTGCCGTGACTGTTGACTTGCACATTTCTTATACTATTGCCCATTCCCATTGTGATAACATTCCAGAGACCCGCTGAAATTAATCACTTATTCAGATGTTGTACTATGTGAAAATTTCAGTGGCTTTTTTGAGAAGGCGCAATAATTATAGGCGGTTTTTTAATAAAAAGTTTAAATACTTTCGTAAACAGACAATAATTGGTAAACGATCGACACTATGAAATATATTGGCGGTCGATTCTCTGAGTATTTTTTCAGCTGTCGTTCCTTAAAATCGGTAAAGAATTGCAGATTATATTTGAAAAAAATTGAACGGAAATGTATGGATTGTCACTAATTAAAATCGGTACAGAATTGCAGATTATACTTGGAAAAAATTGAACGGAAATGTATGCATTGTCACTCATCAAAATCGGTAAAGAATTGCAGATTATACTTGGAAAAAATTGAACGGAAATGTATGCATTGTCACTAATTAAAATCGGTAAAGAATTGCAGATTATATTTGGAAAAAATTTAACATTTACGCTTTGAATTTTCACGAATGACCGAATATGATCAGGAAAATCGAAATTAATATTCTTCGTCGCAAGTTTTTTGAATTGTCCGAAAAAAAAATTTGTTTTACGTCTGATGACATTTTCAAGTGAAATTTTTTTTTTTAAATTCGAAAAGCCTTTTCCGATTTTTAGGCCATGTTAACATTTTTTTTTGAAGTTCACAAAGTTTACTGAAAAATAACTCATTTTTTAATTCTTCAAAAATGGCTAATTTTAGGGAGTTGCTTTGTATTGGCCTGGAGAAAATTGACGCCGTGACGCATGACGAAAGATGAATTGTTCTCACCTGCAATGCTAAATACTATACTTCCACCAGCTTCTCGCGCCAATAATCCAGGCGGAGCGTGTTGCTGTTGAGCAAAGTTATGCAGTAACGTGCATACGACTAACGGAGCACGTACTCTCTGCTCGTAATCCATAACAATTCTGTATACTAAACTGTACTCCGCGGAGGACTGTGCAAACAGTTGTACGGAAAGAAGCACGAGTAAACAGTTAACAGTCTCGAGATGCACGATGTACGTGTATTCGCTGCGAATGAAATTGCTATTAACTTAGAAGTCACCGTAAAATTGCCAAAAGACAAGAAATTTTTTTTTTACATGTACCGAAATTAGTTTCGATTAGGAATATTTGGATTCGCCGAATATTTGAATTTTGCCGAATATTTGAATTTTGCCGAATATTTGAAGTTGCCGAATATTCGAATTTGACGAATATTCGATTTTGACGAATATTCGAATTTGACGAATATTCGAATTTTGCCGAATATTCGAATTTGACGAATATTCGAATTTTGCCGAATATTCGAATTTGACGAATATTCGAATTTGACGAATATTCGAATTTGACGAATATTCTAATGTTGCCGAATTTTATAATTTTGACGAATATTCGATTTTGCGGAATATTCTAATTTTGCGGAATATTCGATTTTGCCGAATATTCGAGTTTGCCGAATATTCGAATTTTCCCGAATATTCGAATTTTCCCGAATATTCGAATTTTCCCGAATATTCGAATTTTCCCGAATATTCGGATTTTCCCGAATATTCGGATTTTCCCGAATATTCGAATTTTCCCGAATATTCTGTTTTTTCCCGAATATTCGAATTTTCCCGAATATTCTGTTTTTTCCCGAATATTCGAATTTTCCCGAATATTCGGTTTTTTCCCGAATATTCGGTTTTTTCCCGAATATTCTGTTTTTTCCCGAATATTCGAATTTTCCCGAATATTCGGTTTTTTCCCGAATATTCGGTTTTTTCCCGAATATTCGAATTTTCCCGAGTATTCGAATTTTCCCGAATATTCGAGTTTTGCCAAATTTTGGAATTTTGCCAAAGGTTCGAATTTTGCCGAATATCCGATTTTGCAAAATATTCGAATTTCGCCAAAGGTTCGAATTTTGCCGAAGACTCGAATTTGCCGAATATTCTATTCGATTCAAACATTCGCCCCTTAAAGACTTAATTAGGCGTCTTTTCAGTTTTATAAAAAATTAACAAGTTCCAAAGAGCCTTATTATTCAAAGTGGCTATCAGTAATTAATAATCACCGAATATCCGTACCCATATTTTTTTTTGTCTCCCGTAATTTTGCGAAGGTAATTCGAAAAAAAAAAAATTGCCAGCATAGTCATGTTACTTACCACAAAGGTACGTCGATTATGACATCGAAAAGTGCTGTGATTAACTGCTCTATGCGACTAATCGTACCGTTTTCAGGATGAGCATTGATCAGCCCTACTTCCGTATGTTTGACCATCTCTTCTTCTCCCACAGTCTCGAGAAGATATTTCAGTATGCATCTCACTGCGAATAGAGCGTTATACGATTGCCATGCGGAGATGACGCTAAAAATTGTACATTTTAACTATTTTTGGAGCAGTATTTGATCAATAATATATTTTAACTTCGAGAATACTTAACATATAAATTATTCTCTTATTAGCAGAGATCAAATTCTCTATATTCTTAAGATAAAACATTACGAAATTGTCAATGTTTGGACCTACTTTTGATCCTGAACAGATCCTAGTAAATTACTCGTTTGAAGTAACGTCACTTCAATGAGTGTACCAAAATTGCCGGTATTAAGATTGTTAGTCAAGAGTTTTTGACAAGCGGAATCAAGCGTAGAATCCAGTTCTATCTGATCATTGCGCGTTATGGGAGGTCGGATATTGTACGACAGAAAACTACTCCAAAATTGATCCGTTCTTGGAATGCATTCCTCGCTGCAAAACTGCTCCAAGTGCACATTCTTGGAGAGGTCCTCGTATCTGCTAGGCGCCGTCCCCATTTCTATGTCGTTATTTAATTCTGAAATTTATGATAGAATGGAATATATTTTTAGAATAAATTCTATTAAAAATTTTTCCATTCTTCATGCAAAGTTATTGAATAATACAATTTTCATAGCAATTTTTATCTAGCAATTTATCTCTCTCTGCACACTTGTTTTTTTTTTTCACTTTCATTCTTTATGCTCCATTTTTGAGGATCAATTTCAATAAATTATGGTTTTTCAAAAATGCATCAATAAATCATGTTTACTTATTATTGCATTTGCAGTATTGTCTAATATGGGTTTTATCAAATATTTAAAGTATTAAAGAGCATATAAGACAGTGCGGCATAAGTTTCCGTTAATTGTATTTGCTAAATAAATTTAAAATGTACATTTTGCAAATAAACACAGTTTTTGAGAAAAATGAACAAGAAAATTACAATTAGTTTGACAAATTGCTAACAAGGCATAGCTCTGCAATGAATAAAAGTTTTGATGTCTTTTGTTTTTCTAAAACTGTGGGATTTAAAGCATATTGATTCAAGCCCATTATCCTTAATTCCATAATGCAAAATTACAAGAAGATCTAAAATTAGAAAATTTGTAGGAGAAATGTACACATCAAGAGATGATTCGTAAATACTAGAAGCCAGATATTAATGAAACTATTTATTTATTACAAATTTTTTGGAATTAGATAACCAGTTGCATAATATTTAAAAAAATAATAATAGTAATATGCAGACCATAATTAGAATGTAATAAGTGGCCTATGTAACTGTATTAACAACAACCACATATACAAAATGATATATTGTTTCAATTAGGAGTACCACTCAGGTTTTTAAGGAAAAATTGAGCTTTCCTCTACTCTAACTCAGGAAAGATTGATTTGTCAATTCTAAGTCCATCAAAAAAATGTTTTCTTAAATAAAAATGAGTATTAATAAATCAGAATTCTAAGTATTATTCATTCTTACAAATATGTGCTAAAGAAAAAAAATTGTTTCAGTCATGTTTTACATTACGACGATAAAAACTTCAATAACATAGGCATGATGCATGAGTAAAACCGTTTCACTCAATTAAACTTATTGAACTCAATTAAACTCTCCGCAGAAAAATATCCCGCATATTTCACACATCTTAATTTTAATCTTAATTTATTATTATTCAAACATGTTATATTCTTTCATGCAATACATCGAAATTCAAACTTCCAAATAAATCCTAATAATTTCCAATACGATAATAATCTATTTTCCATGTAAACTCACAGACACACTAAAAAAGCTTTTTGAAAGCACTTTGCAGTTCCATAGACAGAATCTTCTGTCAAAAAAAGCTGTTGTTTATCATTCCATGCAAAACTGATCACTGAAGATCATTTCTCTAATCTCGATGCACTAGTAATATCATATTCGGAGTTGAAAAATCGTTTGTAAGATCCACGTAAGCTTGAAAACTACGTAAATTGTAATAAAAACATTCGATTGTCAAAGAGGAGACATAACCTCTTACTCCGCAAAACTGAATTGACATACGAGCACAAATCCATCAATTGATATTAACGACACTATCGAAAGCTTGTAAATAATCGTTGAAACGATAATTGGGGTTAAAAAGCGTCAACATATCCTGGAAATTGTCTAATAAATAGTTGTTACTCACACAGATCTAGTTTATGCCGAGTTTGCATCGTACCTATTCTTTGGATACACTGGAAAATGTTCCAATCACGAGAGACAAGTCGTAAGGATTTTACGAAAATGCATATTATTTGCCGGTTCCGATGGAATCGACCAATAAGCGGATGGTATTTTTGTCGATGTGTCACTTCGAGTTGATCCAGTCACGTGGGATGGCTTTCTAACAAGGATACTTTCACTTGCGCGGTGTCAGGAATTTATTGGAAGGCTGGTGATGAAGCTTTTTCAGAACTAGACATTATCGCGCACTTGAATAAAAAGAACCTAAATATGAGCATATTCCACGTGAATATCATTTTTTTTTCTGTTTTATGGAATAGTAGAATTCGGGGAAGAACCTATTTGCATATTCCTTCCGAATATCATTATTATCCTTTCCATGAATAAATAGTAGGAATTAAATAATTAAAGAACCTATGAGCGTTGTTATTATCGATTTTGTGGAATAGTAGGAATTGAGTAAAAAGATATGAGGATATTGTTCCGGGATATGATTATTATCGATTTTATGAAATAATAGGAATTTAATAAAAACCTATGAGCGTATTCTTCTTAAATATCATTATGGTAAATCGAGCAGTTAATGGACGTTTGAGCGGAGGTAAAAACCCAGTGAATGGACACTTTATGCATGTGCTCTTATGGACAGTGTCCATTCACTGGTCCACATCCATCTGCTGTTCACCCTATATCGATTTTATGGAATAGTAAGAATTGAATGCTCAATCTATGAGCATATTCTTCCTGAAGATTATTACTATCCATTTCATGGAATTGTAAAAATTGTACGTGAATCTATAAGCTTATTCCTCCTGATTATTATTATTATGGATTGTATGGAATAATGAGAATTGAATAAGAACCTATGATCATATTCCTCCTGAATATAATTATCTATTTTGAATAGATAATAGAATAGAAGTTAATAAAAAAAATAGCCAAAAAAGATTTACGTATCTTTTTTCAAGGACTTAAAAATAACTCATAATAATAACTCATAATAAGTAGTTTAAATTTCATTACTTTCAACAGTATTTTCAAAAATATTTCAACTGGTTCTTCAGAAGAACTTAAATTAATTTTGATTTGCTTATATATGTTTAACATATATAACAATAATTGCCGAAGTGCACCAAAAATCTGTGCGTTAATTCTTTCAAATTGGATACAAGAAAAGTCTGTAGATACGTTTAACAGCATTTCGCAATTGTAGAAAATTTATTTGCCTTTACTAGAAAATCATAATGACCTTATATAACGGTATTAATGAAAATTGCTCGTACGATATGCAATTAGAAGATTCGTGGCAATTGTTGTGTAAGATTTCCTAATATTGGAGGATAAAGGTGTGTTTAATTATTTATTAAATCATTCGCAGTTTTATGTTTTAATGAATTTATTCAATTAAGAAAAATAAGATCCGAAGTTACATTTGCAGAATTTCAAAATATAATTTAAATGGTTTTTCTCATAACATGACGAATAACAATGTTTCAATAATTTCGAAGAGTAAATGCTTTTTTTGTTGTTCAATTTTCGTACATAAATTTGTATTCGTCGCGAACATAAAATAAAAAGCGCTTTATCTCTATTCCATGATTTAAACTTGTCACAACTCAAAGAAAATAATATACCAAGCTAAAAGTGTCGTGGTATAATGCAAAAAACATTATTTGAAATCCACACACGAATCTGATGAAAAGCGTAAAAAATATACGCTCTTCGATCAGCGTAATAATATTACTCTTCGGAAACAATTCGGATAAAATACCAAAGACGAAAAATGAATTTCACTCTCATTTTGGGTATAGAAAGTGAATTTATTTAAAGGAAGCGAAAAAAGGCCGAGAAAAACATATTTTGTAAAAAAAAGACTATTTCGATAAAATCAAAAGTATTTGTATCGTCATAAGATATTTTGTTTACATTCCGTTTTGATGCAATTTTATATAATATTTTTCCCTTTTTTTTAGGCTTAAAAAAAACAACGTAATTTTTGTTACATTATACCACAGACACAAAAAATTACTACATATTTTGCCATTCCCATATACCATTTAAAAAAAATGAATCGTCATTAAAAACATTTAGTCAATACGAAGAAAAAATTCAATAATAGTAATGAATAAAAGAGCGAACAATAAGATAAGTAACGATAAGTATGAAGTTGCGAGTCGAAAATATTTCTCTTCTTTCGCCAGAGTTGACACAGTGTTAATTGTCCTCCGCCAGAGTGTTGATCTTAGCGTTTATCGCTATTAGTTGAGCCAGAAACGACGTATCGTCCATAACTACCGCCAAACCGGTCAGTAGGTTCTTCATGTTTTCACGCGACAAGCCAAGTTGACGAGCGCACTCGTTGATTGACGCTAACTCCTCGTCACTCGGAACGATCTGAAAGCATCGAATATAAGCGATTATTTCATCGGAATATTTCGATAGAATCCTAAAATGTAGTTATTTATTTTGTCGATAAGCTATTAATTTTTTTTAACAATTGTAGTAGTACAAGAAATAATTTTACAGGATTTTTATAAAGTATTTTCGATACCGTTTTAATCTTGAGGACAATCGGTGACGATTTAAAAAAAAATCGGAGCTGAATTTCATGTAATTGATATTTTGGATCCTAAAATATAGTTTTTTATTCGCTAATTAGCGATCAATGTTAATTAACTATTGCAGTAGTACAAGAAATAATTGTACAGGATTTTTATAAAGTATTTTCGATACCGTTTTAATCTTAAGGACAATCGGCGATGATTTTTTTAAAAAATCAGAGCTAAATTCCATGTAATTGATATTTGGCATCCTAAAATATAGTTTTTTATTCGCTAATTAGCGATCAATGTTAATTAACTATTGCAGTAGTACAAGAAATTATTGTATGTGATTTTTCGAATTGATATACAATTTTTGCCATTCTGAAATCAGAACAGAAAAAAATCCGTGACCCACAAACGCAAGAAAGAAATTATTTATCGTTAGACTGATAATTATTTCTGAAACCCTATTTTTTGCACTTGCAATCAAAAGGTATTTTTTATATAAAAAAAAAATATTTACCTTCGATGAGCTGCGAAATTTGTTGAAAGGCATCTTAACGCGAGTTTTTCCTTTGCTCGTTTGATAAAAAATAGTGAATGTTTGTCCACTGTTTACGTCGAGTACAACGGGAAAGTAAATGCCGGAAGTTACGTGACCCTTGGTGTCCCTCGCAAGTAAACTCCTGAAGTTGTAGACAATGTTTCTTCGTTCCGTTACGTCAATGGCAGTCAGATACGGCCTTGCTATGTAAATAAGAGCGACTTGCGTCCGCTCCAAGGCACCGGGGCGATTTTCTCTCTCGTGCCACTCGACATAGTCGGAATCCTGTGCGCACAGAGAGTAGTTGTACTCTTTTTTGCAACCTGGCTCGTCCGATTGCGTAAACCATCCGGTGTGCGGATACATTTTGTCGGCCATTACTGTTACAACACGCGCAACGTGATAACCCGGATCAAGGAGCAAAACACCTCGACGTCCGTTGATATCAATCTTCAGACATACGAGTACATGCTCTTTTTCTCCACTATCAGCTGCAGGTGGACCACCAACATAACCGGCAATGTCACCGATTGTCTGCAAATAAATCACGAAATATTCCTCAAAATCCACCGAATAAATATCCAGGGTCGAAATAGTATATTATGCTACGATGTATGTGCAGTACAGTTTTTTATCGCCGGGAAGAAATGGGCCGTTTTCACTCTAGGGAAGAAATTGATCGTTTTCACTCTAGGGAAAAAATGGAACGTTTTTCACACTAGGGAGGAAACGACCAGCTTTTCTTCCTAGATAGTAATGGTCCGTTTCTTTTCCTAGGGAGTAACGTACTTTTTTTCCCTAGAAAGTAATAGACCGTTTTCCTCCCGAGGGAGGAACAGGCTATTTTCGGGCCGAGGGAATAATAGGCAGTTTTCCTCCTTGGGTGTGATGAATTTTTTAATTTTTCAATTTTTTTTTAAGAGGGTAATGACATTTTTTTTCTCTAGGAAGTAATAGATGGTTTTCCTCCCTAGAGATTAATCTCTCTCGAATCTCTCGAATGATGAATGAAATTTTACAGTACGACGTCGGAAAAGTGCAATTCTGAACAAGCAGAATGAGTGTGAAAAGTGAATATTTCTAAACGGAGGACTGAAAATATTTTGCAGCTTTTAATGAATAACGAAAATTTGTAACGGTATTAAAAACGAGTGTTTACCTCTTCGCACGATACTAAATAGAGGCCATTGGAGATGCCTGGATATCTGTCGTTAAGCTTGTTCAGGCGTTTCGTCAGCTCGATACCAAGACCGACGCAGGTGTGATGTTCGTAGGTAATTAGCGGCTGATACTTGCGGTAGAATCGTTCTACCATAGGTTCGTTACTTTCCTTGTAGTCCTTGTAGAACCTATGAATACAATGAAATTTATAGAATAAAGAGATAAAATAAATGAATAGATTGATTCAGTGGGAATAAGCTCGCGATAGTTTCTGGGCTATAAAGAAAATAATAAAAATAAATAAATAAATAGATTCAGTGTGAATAAATTCGCGACAGTTTCTGGACTTATAAACAAAATAATAAAAATAAAAAAATAAAAAAATAGATTCAGTGCGAATAAATTCGCGATATTTTCTGGACTTATAAACAAAATAATAAAAATAAATAAATAGATTCAGTGCGAATAAATTCGAGATAGAGTTTGTGGACTATAAACAAAATAATAAAAATAAATAAATAAATAGATCGAATGTGGGAATTTGCAATTAAGGGCGTGATTTTAAGGTAGTTCTCCTGTATTGTCTGATATCGCATAAGTTCGAGCGAAATCGAGACAGAATTACGAACTGTTCTTGAAGAGATAAAAATCTTTAAAAAATCAACTATATGAAAGATGCTGAAGAGATTAATTTGGCATAATAATAATTGAAAAATGTTATTAACAAATTACTGAAATAAATAATTGTGCAAAAAATTTCCCGGCAACCTAACTTTTTTTTGTTATGAAAATGATTTGTTTGCTTTTCTGAATACGTGTGGATTTTTTAAGAATTTTATCTGATGTTTGAAAATGGCCGTTTTTTCCAAGTGAAAAATTGAAAATCTAAAAAAAATCTGAAAAAATACATACGTATTTAGAAAAATGAACAAATGTTTTACAAACAATCAGTCAACCTAACTTTTTTTCTAATGAAAATGATATGTTCATTTATTTGAATGCATAACAATATTTTCAGATTTTTTTCTTCATTTTCATTATAATTTTTTTTGATTTTCAAAAATGTGCGCGAAATAACAAATTTTGGATATATGTTCGACATAAAACCATTTACTAAACTCAAGATTCTTTTGCAAAACGCATATCCAAGTTTTGTTATACTCTGCGTATTTTTTAAAATAAAAAAAATCAAAATCAAAATAAAGAAAAAAATCTGAAAAAATTCGTATGCATTCAAATAAATGAACATATCATTTTCATTAGAAAAAAATCAGGTTGACTGATTGTTTGTTGAACAATTGTTTTTTTTTCACCAATTTGTTAATAAAATTTTGGGATTATTATTATGCGAAATCAATCTTTTCGCATTATTTTTTTCCGATTTTAATCCCATCGACAAGTGGTCGAAATTGTCTCTGAAACTGACTTTTGACGGGACTGTACGTATATATACATCCTTAATTGCTATTGTGGATTAGAGTATATATTTACCTAAGGAAGTTTCCAACCGTGTCGTAACGGTGCTCGCGTAGCAAGCGCTGTGTCTCAAGCTCAACACTGCCCGCTAGTTCTTCATACTGTTCGACCGTGTCAACGATCAAGGCTGGCGATTCATAGTGAGCCCAGACCGGCAGGGGTAGCGGCACACCCCTGATCCAGGGCCCGCGTGCCTGCCCCGCCGGCTGGCAAATCTCTCTCGTCTCGAGTCAACTTGGCCATTCGCTGCCCCAGCGGCCGACCGTCGGCATGTATCCACTCTCATCCCTGTAGCTGCTTATTGGCTCCACAGGGCTCTCTGCGTTCTTTAAACTCTTCTCTCGCTCTGAAATATTCAAATTCTCGTCTTACTTATACACACTCGTCTTTTCTACGTTATATTTATATTTTATTTCGTTGGGGAATAAATCTCTTCTCTTGAATGAAGGAAACATGGAAAGTCGAAGCGGATTTTCAAACATTCTGATTGGTTGTCGAGTGGCCTCGACGTTAAGCTAACTTCAGACTGTTATGACCGTTTTGTCTTTTTAGAAAGTTTATATCGAAAGCGGAAGCGGGTTTTGAAACATTCTGATTGGTTGTCGAGTGGCCTCGACGTTGAGCTAACTTCAGACTGTTACGACGGTCCTACTTTCTTTGAAAAGGACAATATCGAAAGTCGAAATATCGAAAGTCGACATACCGAAAGTCGAAATACCGAAAGTCGAAATATCGAACGTCGAAATACCGAAAGTCGAAATATCGAAAGTCGACATACCGAAAGTCGACATACCGAAAGTCGAAATATCGAAAGACGAAATGTCGAACTATCGAAAACTGAGGCCAATATTCAAACATTCTGATTGGTTATGGAATAGCCTGGACGTTAAGCTAACTTCAGACTGTTATGACAGTCGTCATCTATCAAAAAAGACAATATCGAAAGTCGAAATATCGAAAACTAAAGCCAATTTTCAAAAATTCTGATTGGTTGTCGACTGGCCTTGACATTAAGCTAACTTCAGACTGTTATGACCGGTCTGCGTTTCAAAAAACAGACAAAATCGAAAGTCGAAATATCGAAAACTGAAGCGAATTTTCAAACATCCTGATTGGTTATCGACTCGCATCGACATTAAGCTAACTTCAGACTGTCATGACCGGTCCTCCTCTTTAAAAAAAGACAAAATTGAAAGTCTAAACATTGAAAACTGACGCCAACTTTCAAACATTCTGATTGATCGTAGATTGGCCTCGACATTAAGCTAATACACTGTTAAAAAATTTTATACGACAATTAATATAAAGTAATAATTTCTTTTTTGCATATACGTGTATATTAAATTAAATTCAAAAATATTAATACACAAAATTTTTTTAGTAAAATTAATATACAGCAAACACTAAATAAAATTAGTCTTTATAACATAATTACTCGAATCCTTCAACGTATCTGTATATTCAATAAAAAATAATATACAGTATATGCAAAAAAAAAAACTTCTAATGTATACATCAACTTTCAAAACATTTTCAACAGTGTATATTTATTCAAAATAGCTTCCGGTTTAAGCAATTATGTCTCATTTATCCGTTCAAAGCTATAAACAATCTGCTTATCGCGTTGCGCATTATCATTTCACGTTATCAGTGACTAATGTCGCGAACTATTGACCACGAGATATAAAAAATGTAATTTCAAATCGTTGGCTAAATTCCCACGAATTGTTTACGGAAAAACTCGGAGTCACTGACGACATCGCGAAAGCGTTGGTAAATTTCAATGTCATCAATGTTGATTATTCATTGACCAGTGAAAACGAGCCCAAAAAAAAACCCTCGAAATCGAACGCAATTTATCGATTACGAAATGCGAAATGGTTTGCGAAAAACGGTAGACGCCGAAAATCCATCGAACTCCACATCGAAGGTCGGAAAATGGGTGAAAGTATAGTTCACGTTGCTATTCTGTACAATATGGCGCGAGTGGAACGCACTGGTCAATCAATGGACGACAAAGGAAATGCCACGTGCTCATTTCCGTTCCCTTTACATTTTCCCCTCGACTAATCCGGAAATCCAAACAAGGAAATACCAAAATAACTCGCATAATCCATATAAACAAAAATCGCTAACACAATTCTTCCTCAATTGCCACGAAAAAAAAAAAAAAAAAAGGCTTTATCAAAAACTGCGCAATAAGTCGAGTGTTATCATATAAAAATGTCCGATAACTCAACAATCGAAAATCCTGTCCTCGGATTAAATCCCCAACGAGACCGATTTATCATTTTTGAGAAAGCGATTAGAAAAAAAACGGGGAATTTCGGTGAAAAAAAAATCGCAAAGCGAAATAGTAATGTCGCGGATTTCCCTTCGATATGTAGGTCGTCGCTTTGCCTAAGGGCTTTAATAGTTTCGCGACCCTCTATTTTTCCAGCTCAAACGAAGGTCCTCAAAAAATGTCCAACTCCGACATTGACTCACTTAGTCGCTAGTAATAATCGTTATAATTGATAGTAAATGTGCACTTACCCATACAATGAGCGCACCAAACAGATAGGAACCTTCTCCTCTCGAAAAACCTTATGGAAAATTCACGTGTCCGAAGTCCGAGCAGAACTAAGGCATCGGTACATGCGCAAAGATATATATACCGTGGCTCTGACCTCTCTCCCCGAAATCTACGTCATACAGTCCACACTCTCTTAAATGTCGTGACTATAGCCTTGATATCTTCGCGTGTGTACACACGTATATTTAGTAAGAGTTTGAATGTGTTGGTAATACTGGAAGTTGGACGAGCTGCGGTTGGTACGCCGTCCAATCGCCGTGCGTGTTTTCTTCCTAGACGATCTCTGATTGGCCGGTACGCTTTCAGCGACTGTGAGTCATAAAAACACGCCACTAACACAAGCTCCTTAATTTCACTTATAAACAGGCTTGGCTAAGCTGTTTATTGCTGCTTTGTGCATGAAACACGCTTATCTCTTGGAGATAATGTTGTTATTATGCATTATCGCCAACTGCATACTTTTGTCCGGTTACTGCAAGTGCGCAGCAAGTTGGACATCTGGTTTTCATTGCATGTATGTAGAGCTTAGTGCGCACACACATAGACACGCTCGAGAAGTAAACATGAAAACTTCCCATTGCGACTGATGATGAAATCGGTGCGTTCTGGAAAGCACGAGTCTCGGAAGAGACAATCGATAGACGCGTGTTCTGTCAAGCGCGTTGGGAGAATTACAGCGGTGTGACGTCGTGACTCATTCGTGAATATGCCGAATGGAGATTGGCGTAGATTGTTGGCATTCTCTTGGGGGAAAAAGGCCACTTTGCGAATTGCTTTCTTATTATTGTTGGATTATTATTATATTGTTGATGTTATTGATGTATGTATGTTAATCTATTTTGGATTGCTCATAGAGGACGCTTTTTTTTAATTCAACAATAAAGAGGGAGCAACTTGTAAAATACTACTTTACAAACTTGTTTTAATTTTTTTTTTTAATGGCGTTATTTTTTAACCCCTCGACGGATTCTCACCAGATTTGAATTGATGTTTAGTTTATCCACACTTTACTTGCTTACCGAATTTAAGCACACTGCACATGTGTACCAAATTGGAGCCCGATATTTTTAAAATTGCGAAAGTTAGAGCTCGAAAGAAAAATTGATTATAAGCACTACTAATAATACAATTTCTACATTCTATGTTCCCACAATATTAATATTCCAGTTATTCATAGAAAGAAACCGCCAGACGCTGACTATCCAGTTTCGCACCGGATGTATATCCAATTTCTGCCGCCTTATATCCGGTCAACTAATTTCTACTTCATTTTCACTTTCCTCCAGTTCCGCTATCTGCGCGTGTTTTTTTGTTTACCTTCGTCATTCTCTTAATTTAGCCTTACATAATAATTGGCACAATCAATTTTTTTAAATTAAATATATTAAGCTTTATATTATATTACCTAAAAACCCACATTTTGTCCAGTTTTCCCATTTTTTTCGGTATTTAGAAATTGATGGATTTTATCTTCGGGAAAAATCGAAAGTCGTTGAAGTATAAAAAAATCGGTAGCAATTATTAAATTGCTGCATAATTAGGCATTTTATCCCTATTAATCGTACATTTTTTAACTTCAATCTGATTGAGAGAAAGATATTTTGAAAATAATAGGAGATTTTTCAAATAATAAATATTAGATACTTAAGCAATCGATCGACGCGTGTTCTTTGAAGCTTGTTAATAGAATTATAGCTCAGTGACGTCGTGACTCATTTGAGGATACGACAAATGGAAATTAGCGGTGGATTGTCATTTTATGACGTTTATGCTGTTCTGACGTATACTGAAGAGCAAATACTTTTTTTTTCGTCTCGCTAAAAAATTGTGCTCATCGTTATTCGGAGCGAGAACCTGATATACGATGAATTGTGTTTGTATGGTGAAAAGTAGGTTTATTAGACTCTTATGTTGACATAATAACAATGGTCGAGTCGGTCTTTGATAATTTGCCACATTCCATATGATGAGTAATAATTCTAAGAATTCTTCAAAAATTCTCGCGGAATTTCGTGTCTCACTGATTTACTAAGAGATTCGAAGAAAATGATCTTATACTTTGAAAAAACCTCCTTTTGTCCAGTTTTACCGGTTTGTTCAATATTTAAAAATTAGGGGATTTTTTCTTCGGGGAAAAACGAAAAAATCCTAATCGCCTAACATTAAAAAACAACGCAACCGCAAATATGAATAATCCTTAAACAGTTCCATAATGACTTAGCCTAAATGTGAAACTCTTTATATAAACTGTTATAACCTACTTTCACTCTCAATTTTTATAATATAGCTGTCCTCTCTTAAAAAAGACTCGGCACATCGAAAATCGAAATATCGAGGACTGAGGCAGCTTTCTAGCATTCTGATTGGTCGTCGATGGCTTTGACATTCAGCCAACTTCAGATTGTCAAAATCGCTGCAGTTCACACGTGGCGCGCTTTTTGAATAGCTGTTTTTTGGCAGTTTTGGAACAGAACACATTTTTCTTCCAAAAATAGATTAGCATTTTTTGTTCATTTTTCTTCGTGAAAAAAAATTCGATGTGTTATGTCGATATAATCGAAACTCGATTATATCGAAACACTAAAGCAGAAATAGAGTCGCGTAAAGTCACTAATCGTATAAATATGCAAATATCATGTTTAGCCGTGAAGAGAGACAAAGGAAAGAAAAAGAGTTGTTGCTTGTAAAGCTTGTAAATAAATATATCTTATTAATCTAGCAGAAAAAGCTGACACACAAAACTAAGAAGAAAAAAACGGTCTGAAGGTCTTCGCGGTCGATGGCCTATCGCTCACGCGTATCCAGACACAATACAAACACACAGGGAAAAAAAGAAAAAAAATCTAGATCGCGACGCAAACAAAACATTACCACTACTACTACTCGAAAATTCTCTAGCAATTACCAGAGTTTCGCATACTGAGTCATTTTATTGCTGTAAATCATACATTTTCGGACTTCTATCTGATTGAGGAAACGATATTTTACGAAAAATTGGATATTGTCTAAATATAATAGGTACTTATATTTTCTCCCGTATCAAAATTTCTAAGAAGATAAACGCTCGGAAATTTCCGTAGTAAACAAACAGTTCACGGATCTTTCAGCGTTTGTAATATATATGTATATAATGGGTATAAGCACATTATCTATTTATACAATCTACTATTCATAAAGTAACAAGCCTCATTCAATTTTTAAAAATAGATTAGTGACTGAATAGAATGTTCTTGAATGCATAAGCTGCTTATTTATAGGAAACATTTATAGGAACCATATATGATAACGTATTTAGTCCACAAGACGTGTACAAATATATTTTTATCTATGTCAACCCATTACGTTTTCGTAAGCATATCCTTGACATAACATTAACAAAAAAACGACATATCATACATTTTATGCACATTAAAACCACAATTTTTTCAAAATTGTCTTAAAATCCAATACCAGAAAATTATTTAATTCTTCTAAAAAAATGACAATGCAATTTTTCCAGCCGGAAAAAAAGGGGCCGCTCTTTTCCCTTGGGAGAAATAGGCCGTTTTCCTTTCTAGGGAGAAATGGGCCTTTTTCGTCCCTAAGGAGAAATAGAAGGTCTTCCTTCCCTCGGGAGAAATGCACCTTTTTTCCCCTAGGGTGGAAAACGATCATTACCCATTGAGTTGTCTTAAGCATACGTATACTTAAAAAAAAACATTGAAGAAAGTTATCGTAAAAAAAAAAAAATCTTTTTACTTTTGTATGCATCCTGTAAACAGAGTTAAAAAGTTATGAGCTGGACGGACATGTAGTACATTTTATGCGCACGTCATTAATACATTTTTTCAACTCTCTTAAAATTTCAAGGCCAAAAATATATAATTTTCAATTTTTCCGGAAAAGAGCATTTTATCGACGCCTTACCAAAAAATGTTGTTGAAAACTAAGGAAAAAAATGTTTTTTTTTTAAAGCCTGTATGATTGTAGTTCTTGCTTTTAGCTCGTACTACAAATCTAAACGAGTTAAAAAAAAAAGTATTTTCTTCCCTAGGGTTGAAAAATATTATTTATGAACCAATCTGATTGAAACTAAACGCATTCGAAAGCTTATATCGGAATTGTATGGTAAACGTGCCACGAAAAATACAATCCGTAGCTTAGTTTGCGAGGAATACGGATCGATAGATTTACTTCCGGCAAATTCGGGTCAGCACGTGCGGCGGCTTGTCAACGTTTTATAATTTTTTTTTTTTATTCTATGGTCTCGCTATCGAGACGCTGAAGTATCTTGATAAAAGAGAAATCGCATTTTGATAAAAATCAAGTACGTCAAGTCGTTGAAATCGGACATTGTCAGTATGTTCTGAAATGACGAGACTATAATCCTCGTGATAATTGGCCTATATAATGGCAACAGTTCACGCTGCATTCACGTGCCGTTGTGTGGGCGGACACCGCTCGATATACGCCATGCGTCAATTGATGTTGACCCTAGCAATTTTGACCAGCGTCGTTTTCGACCAATTTACCATCCAACGATCATGTCGCTTTTTGTTCTTATTTTTTTTTTTCTAAACAAATGTCCTGTAAAAAAAAATTCACGCATATTCAAAAGTAGTGAAAAGTATTATTTTCTATAATATAAATTCTAAAATGTTGTTAACAAATTGAAAAAATGTTAATTAAACAACGAATTCTTCGGAAACCCAACTTCACTTTTTTTATGAAAATTATTCTCTCATTTTTCTGAATACGAATGAATGATTTCCAAATTTTTAAATTTGTCCAAAAATTTTTTTATGTGCAATAATATGTGTGGAAAAACACGAAATTCGGACCAAAATTCAAAATCTGAAGAAATTCATAAGCATTCAGAAAATTGAATGAATTATTTTCGTCATTAAAAAAATTTGGTTGCTGACAAATTCGTCGATCAGTTAATTTATTTATTTTATTTGATAATAACATTTTTAAATCATTGTTATGCAAATTTGAAAAAAAAACTAAAATTTTTTAAAGATTTTTATACCATGAAGAAGTATTTGCAATTTTATTTTTTCTTCTCGAACTCATGCGAAATTAACACTAAGCGACAGAACTACTCGAAAAAAAAAATTTCAGTCATTTCTTTGGTTGTCAACGCATCTAAACGAATATTCATAAAATCACTGCCAATAGCCACCGCAAATTTTAAAGAAATAAAATTGTTGTTGCATTCAATTTGACAGGTTATTTTGCTCTTTTAATTTCATATTCGTCTTCTTTCAATAATTTTGTATGTATATGATATCAAACAAAGATTATAGATTTTTTATCGTTGATAGGATTCGCACTTCGGACCGTGTGACTGTTGGTCTGCGACTTAATTAGATCACTCGAATGTTCACACCTTTGGAAACATAACTCTTAATTAGCTATTTGAAGTATAAGAAATCTCTAAACGTGCCATCAGTTTTTATCTTTGTATGGAATATATACAATATTGTCTAAAACGATATAAAAATCGTCATGACTTGCAAATTGTCAATTTATAACATTAATTCAATAATTTTACTAATTTATAAAATTTTATTTTATGAAATTAATTTTATAATTTGCAAATGGATAACGTTTTATTTTATAAAAATAATTTTATAATTTTATGAATAGGGAAAAACCAACCGCTAATTGTTTTTAACTAACTAAAATTTACTCTACGTGAATTTTGTTGAATTTAAAAAAAAAATTTAATCTAGAAAATGCCGTTTTTCCAAATGCAAATATCTCGGAAACTTGAAGTTACTAAAAAAAAACGTCCGGTGGTTTTTGAGGTTTACCAACGTTGATTAAAATTGCTAGACGACGTATTTACTACATTTACGGCTAGTTTCCGCACGATAAAGCTTTTTCCGTAGATAGTACGTTAGTGTTGGTGGGAATTCCCGATAGCGTGTGCAACTGAAAGGTGGGAGGAAGCGAGATAAACTTTACAGCACTCCCACGCAAAAACATACCTTGAACTTTGCGCGTATTTACCTCTTGAACCTCTTTGCGCGTATCTACAATGAGTTCTTGAACTTGTATTGAGATAAATTTCTATTTACTTTTATATTTCGTTTTAATTTTTCTTAAAAATATCTCTAAAATTTTTGCCTCCTCATAGAAAAAGCTTTGTTGGAAAAAACAAAAATTTTGAAATTTTTATGTTGAAACTAAAATCGTCGCGGAAAGTTGTTTAAAAAAATGTCAATATGTGTGTGTGTAAAAATTTTTTTAAAATTAATCTACCTCAGACGACATTTTGACATAAATGTTTATTTATGTAAAGCCGGTTTTTTAGAATTTTTTCAGGTTTTTCCGAACTATGGACATTTTTGAAAAAGATTTTTTTATGTAACATATCGAATGTTCTAGTGGAAAAAACTGCGAAAATTCTGAAAAATACACTGTTGAATATCAAAATTTTCTAGATTATCGCCAAAGTGGGCAAGATTTTCTTCTTATAGTTTTTAGACTTTTTTTATTTAAAAAACTATTTTTTTATCAAAAAATCTTAAGAACTGTGAGAAGAAAAATCTTGCCTACTTTGGGTATATATAGAAAATTTTTATATTCGACAGGTTATTTTTAAATTATGTCGTTCCATATGTCACTTTAAAAATGTATCTAAAAAAAATTGCCATAGAAAAAAAAACTGGTACATTTGAAGGTCCAACTAAGCCTACAAAAAATTATGCGCCAAATCGGAGAGGTCGAGGTCAAATCCTCGTCATTTGGCACTCTTTTGACTAATGAAGAAGTTGAAATTGCGACGCAAAAGAAAATAAGCACTACGAGCGTTCGCATACAAATATCGTGTTACATAAGTATGGCATAAGTTAGAATATAAGTAACTATAGGGTTGCGAATAAGTGCATAATCAATTATGCAATCTTTCTGTTGTTGAGTGGTAATGGAAACACAAGGTAATTTATAAGTATCAAAGTTATGCATAAAACTTGCAACACTGTTCGTTATTTACTGTACGTATGATATTTCAATTACTGTACGCAATACGCAATTCCAATGCTCATTTGTGAATAATGAACATAATTGATTCAAAAGTAATGGAATATTTGAAATTTTTTCATTTCAATTTCTGTAAGTTTACAACAATTATGTATATATTTATAGTATTTATGCCGCTCCTGAGTTTATACCAATTTTTAGAGACCTTAGCGAATGTCTTATCATAACAATAATCATTTTCACTTCTCCGTTACGTAAAACCTACCTAATCAATACTCCAACAAAAAGAAGACTTCCTAGTGTAGTTACGAATGATTATTATTTTACGACTTAAAAATTATTCTCATTAAAAAAATAGTGTCAATAAAAATCAGCATTTTTTACAAAAGTACATTTACGACATGATTATTGTGCTAAAAATGTATATGATGTATTATTATTACAATAATAATTGTGTATAATGTATAGTGATTATGAGATATTTCAGCGAAAGTTTAAAATAAAATGCCATATGTTCGTTATTTCGCCTTTCACTGAAGAAAAAAAAAGTTAAGTGCGTCTAGCTGAGACTATATCGGTTGGCCTCGCCTTCACTTCATACTTCTTTCTCCACGACCTTGCTGAGATTACGAGCATAATTAGGGGCACGATCGAATTCTATCCATAGAACACTGCGGAGACTTCGAACCCGAAAAGTTCTTGCTCTGTATTCGTCAATACATGTGCAAATCCAATCAGCGACAGGTTTTAGATTTTAAATAGCTTGCGAAAAAAATGGCAACTGTGATTGGACTATGCATTTTCTTCATGTAAACGTAGCCTAACATATGCACCTAACCAAAGATTTATGCCAAAGAGCTATCAGTCTCTCTTCAAGTTTACCTTATAACATCGTATTTCGTTCGCATAGAAAGGAAAAAGTGCAAAAGCAGTTATGATTTGCAGCTTATCTCTTCAGATTCGTGGACAGAAACTCTGGTCCAATCAGCGACAAGCTTAAGAATTCCAAAAGCTCGTTAAGGCAATATTCCTCGTGCATTGGACGATGCAGCTCAGCGTTCATGTAAACGCAGCTTAATAAGGAAAAGGGAAAAAGCGGTCATGCTTTTAAGCTCATCTTATTTGATTGCTGGATAGAAACTCAGTTGAATCAGCGATAAGCTTAAGAATTCCAGTAGTTATAATATCATCTCATTACATTCGGAATTAGAAACTCTTGTCCAATCAGAGATAAGCGTAAGACTTCCAATAGTAGAGAAATGTTTATCGCTCGTTGGGCGACGCGATTATTTTCATGAAAACTACAATATAACTTCCAATCAAGCTTTATGACATAATTTCAAGTCTCCATCCAAAATAGAACGAAAAAGGACAAAAGTATACATAGTTTTCAGCTAATCTCATAACATGCGGTGTCGAAAACTCTTGTCCAATCAGGGATAAGCTTAATATCTTGTAGAGAAATGTTGATCGCGCATTGGACGACGCGCCCACTTTCATGAAAACTACAATATGACTACACCAATCAAAGCTTTATGACAAATACCTCCAAGCCTTCATGAAAACCCACCAAAAATCGCTTCTATTGTGCTGTGTCCTGTTTGCCGGAGAATAGAAGTTACAAAGCAGTCATGGCGCTCGCTGACTTATGTGGTGTTAATTCGATCGTGAATTTTAGTTCACCTCACCATAAAAATGAGCTTCAACACGAAATTGAAGCTTACAGCCGCAATTTTTCCAACAATCTTAATTTGTCGATGCAGCCTGCTTTTCAAGTAAGTAAACTCACAATTTTCTAATATAAAAACACACCGGCGATCACTTTACTCGAATTTGCAAACTCACCCTCCGAATTATTAACGATGTTCTTGTCATTCCCATGTATTTTTTAGCACGATTATTTCATAAAATATTTTGTATAATGTTTCCAATGTTAACTGAAAATTATTGTCACGAAATTCTCTTATTTATTTGCTGTTGCAAAATAACTGTCAATACATGATTAAGATTTTATATTGCATGTTTCACGAAATATTCGGATGCTATTTTCCTCTGTAGAATAAAAGTGTTATTCGCCAGCTCTGCAAATAAAAATTTTTGGATTCTTCAATCTAATCTTGGCCGTTATACGAGTTAAAAGATAGAGTAAGGGTTATGTTTGTGACTATGACTTTTTATATAATTTTGGATTGGATAGAAACATTAAACTATATGATAATTGTATATGTAGCATAAAAATAAATAATTCAACTGTTTTGTACTAACAGTTTGCTTGTAACAACTGCCAAGAATTTGACAAGCGTAATGTTTGACGTTTCTGAAAACGACTGAAAAATTTCAGCCGTTGCGATAATCCTACCGAGAATTTTTGTCTTGTGGATATGTGCAAAAAATTTATAATTATTCGTTATTATATAATATATTCGGACGAAGGTTAGCGGACTTGTGTGCGATAATTTCAATGAATTTTATGATAATTTTGTTGCAGACTTCAGAAAATCTCATAGATGACAACGGTCGTAGTATAAAACTGAAATTTGACCATGGAACAACGACGCTCGGTTTCCGTTATAAAGGTGGTGTCGTTCTCGCCGTGGACTCTCGAGCAACTGGTGGTCAATTTATCGGTGAGACATTTTGTGCGATTACAAAACATTAATTCACAATGCGCGAAACGAGAGTTTTTTCACTCAAAGCGTGCGTAAAATTGCACTTAACACAAAGAGGGAAATGAATAATAATAAAAATACGCTTTTAATGCACACATCCGTTTTTTCTTTAAAGAATAATGAATAAGTAACTTGCGAGTATTTATCTTTAAAAATCCAAAATCGGTTATCACAAATTGAGTTGAATAATTATTGAATTTTTGTAGGATTACAAAATGTTAATTGACAATGTGTAAAAAGAGAGTTTCATGCAGTCAAAGTGTGCGTGAAACTGCAATTTACACACAGAGGGAAATAAATAATAAATAAGATACGTTTTTAATGCACATACCTTTTTTTTTTAACGTAAATAAGTAACTTCCGAGTATTTATCTTTAAAAACTTTTACTACCGATTTTGTTGATTATTAATTATTGACATAAGAATACCAAGAGATTTACCATAACGCGCATTGAGAAAATAAAGCACCAATTTGAACCTAATGAATATTGGCATACGAAATTCGCGTACATAGATAGAAAAAAAGCCACAATGACGACATAAAAAGGAAGAAGCCCTAAACGTTATAATTTTTATTTTACACTTAAATCTACGTGTATACATTTATAGTTGAAGAACCTTGACGTGAATTTGGTTTTTTGGTTGATCACTCTTCTTTATCATAGTTGATACACCTTTAAAAAACACCTTAAAAAATTTTGTAGATACACCTTTAAAAAACAATGTGTATGTTCTATAATAGTTTGGCGATATACTTATCTGTAGGCATACGCGTATTAAATGCTTTCAGGATCACAGACTATGAAGAAGATCGTTGAAATCAATGATTATCTGCTGGGAACACTCGCTGGCGGTGCTGCCGATTGCGTATACTGGGATCGCGTATTGGCAAAGCAATGTCGCATGTACGAGCTACGAAACAGAGAACGTATTTCCGTAGCAGCTGCTAGCAAGCTCATGTCGAACATGGTCTACAACTACAAGGGAATGGGATTGTCCATGGGTAAAAAATCGATTATTTTTTAATATTTGTAAAAAAACATTAAGCTCTTTTGCTTCCACTAACATAAAATCAAGATTTCCCGGTAAAAATATGAAAAAGGAAGAATTAATATTATCAGAAAATGTGTCTAAGGATGAAACAGTTGTATCGTAACAATATGATGATTAATATTCGTATATTTTCGATTCTTTATGGAGGAAGCTTTGTTTTTCAGTTTCCTTACGAAAAAAATGTCAAGATTTCTCGGTAAAAATATGAAAAAGGAAGAATTAATATTATCAGAAAATGTGTCTAAGGTGTAAATAGTTGTACCGTAACAATATTATGATTAATATTCGTATATTTTCGCTTCTTTATACAGGAAGCTTTGTTTTTCAGTTTCCGTACGAAAAAAATGTACGAATATTAACTTTTTTTTAAATTCTATTGGAAAGATTCCTTTTACAAAAGATGATGAAGGTATAATAGTGTTTTGAATAATAACTTGATACGTAACAATCTTATAGTAAAATATGCAAAAAAAAAAAAAGATAAAAAAAATACGCTTTAAATAGCTGAAAAAAATTGCACTGTATAAAAAAAAACAAAAAAAAAGAGGTTGTCGAAATATTTGTTGAAAATTATTATTTTTCATCAATTTGTCAATAACATGTTGGAATTATTATTATGCAAAATTAATCTTTTCCACACTTTCAAAATGAATAATTTTTTTCAGATTTTTGTATTATCGAGAATTTTTTGCAATCCCCTCTCATTTTTCGAAAACTTATGCGAACTCGACACTAATCGACAGAACTACATTAATACTAATTTTCAGCTTGATATCTTGCAAATTGAAAGACTTATCGCGTTAACAGATATTTTTGAAACAATTCAAAACCGCGTAAGAATTTAACGATCAGGGGATTTTAGGAAAAATTTGTATGAACGATGAGGATTGATACACATTTTTTCTAAACGACTTTTCTCGACGTTTTGGACCATTCTGAGTGTACAGATATAAAAATTTTGAGAAAAAACAAAATTTAACGAAAACAAAGCTTCCTCTATGAGCAAAAAAAAATATGGTGTTATAGAAATGTGCAAGAAACACATTAACGAGCATGTAAAATGTTCTTAAAGGAATGATGCTCGCTGGATGGGACAAACGCGGTCCAGGACTGTACTACGTTGATTCTGAAGGCACACGAACGCCAGGCAAAGTTTTCAGCGTTGGTTCCGGATCAGTTTTCGCCTTTGGTGTACTCGACTCCGGATATCACTGGGATCTTAGCGATGAAGAAGCTTATGATCTCGGTAGACGAGCCATTTATCATGCCACTCATAGGGATGCGTATTCGGGTGGTATTGTCAGAGGTACGAATTTTTTTTCACAATTTCTAGTCACATAACTAATGCAGTAAGAAAATTGTACATTGTACCTGTTTGAAAACGGCAAATATTATTTTATTCTGTTGGTCATCGAGATTTTTGAAGTTCGAGTCAACGGAAAAGTTTTCGCCACGGGCGAAGTCTGTAAAAAAAATATTCAGCACGGTTTTCAACGATTGAAATTAAGAAACGAAACGAAAAAGCGCCGTATTTAGCATTTTTTAAAAAGCTCGCGCGTTCATAGTTCAATAGGAAATGAAATTTTTTGTTAACGCTCAAGACGATGAGATTTTTTTTTAGTACTCTTTCATCGAAATTTAAATATTGCAAATTTAATTCTGAAAATAGATAAAATTTGTAATTACTGGTTCATGTACAATTTTTGTTTAAACGCGACGATATTTAGTATCGCTCATTCTTTGCATTACTAACGAAATAAAAATGTATCATATCCGGGTAAGTTTTCTTTAAAAAGGTCATGCGTTCATAGTTCAATATGAAATGAAAGTTTTTGTTAACGCTCAAGACGATGAGATTTTTTTAGTAATCTTTTATCGAAATTTGAATATTGCAAATTTAATTCTGAAAATAGATAAAATATTTAATTACGCGTTCATGTACAATTTTTGTTTAAACGCCACGATATTTAGTATCGCTATTTTTTTTAACGACTAAAAATTAACGATTAACGAAATAAAAATTGATCATATCCGGGTAAGTTGAAAAAGGACGATATTTTTATGCTGCGTTACTAATCGCGATAATTGAGCTTCGACTTAAATAAGGGAAGTGGATAATAATACTAAGTGAGATCGGAAAAAGAAATTCATTTATATTCTATCGAATTTGGAATTCCTTGAAATTCATCTCCTGTAATTTTGATTAAGGTTCGCGATTTAATGCACCGCTCGGAAAAAGGTCAATTTCGAAAGGAAACTTATTATAAAAAAATATTCCTTCGAAAGAAAAGTCTTCGATCAATCCCGAATATAATGAACTTTATTTTTGGAATCTATAGACCGATTTAATCATCGTAATTTTCCGATAAACTAATTAGCGTTTATTTTACGACAGTATATCACATGAAATCAACTGGATGGGTTCACATTTCCGACGAGGATTGCAAGGATCTTCACTATGCTTACGAAGAGGAAAAGCGTAAAATTTCCGGAGAGTAAAAAAATGATCCTGTGGAGTATTTTGTTTATTAAGATTTCCCCCTTTTTAATTAAATTTCGTCAAGCTGCGTGAGGAACGATTATCTTTTTTGTACATTAAAAAGAGCAAACTCTGTTTGTGTGCAAAATAAAAAAAATTCTGAATAAAATGTTGGATAGTGGATGTTCAAGTTTATTATTTACGTAAAATGACGAAAACCCAAGAGAATAGCGAGTGAATGGTATTCTGGTCTCGATTGGCCAACTCATCGAAGTAATCGATAACAACTACCATCGCCTACGCTTCGGTACACGCGAGTATAAAAGGTTTTAATATCTGACGATTAAGTTCAATATTGGTCGGCGCATCGGCGTCGAAACGTTTATTTTTGTTGAGGGCCGAAAAATCAGATAAAACCGGACAATTTTATCAATGACCAGGAGAAATTGATACGACAATCGAAATAACGAGAGTCATAAAGCGCGAATACTGGAAATATTCTCACTTGTTAATCTGTACAGTTATTCCCACTAGAATTATTTTTGATGTTACATTTACGTTAAAAAGTACATAGATTTTTATCTTTTTCAAAAGGTTCTTTATATACGAAGCTCTGTCGATTCAGCCACTTTTTTTCGACCGATCTGCTCTATGATTGGTAATGTGAAACTACTGGTAAAGGGCATTCTATGTAAATTTTTCCAGATTTTTTAAAAGAATATTTTAGAAAATGCCGTTTTTTTTTTTGTAAATATCTTGGAAACTTGAAGTTACAAAAAAAATTTATTTAAAAGTTGTCGTTTTCTGTTGGCTTTCGAGCAGTATATTTCAAAGAATTTTCACGTTACGGTGAGAATGATTTTTTTACCGAAAAACGGAATTGTTTTTTTTTAATTGAAAAAACGTATATTTTTTTTTGTGAATCAACAGAGAATCCTTCATCTTTCCAATAAAAAATGCGGCCCATTTACGACAATGATTTCGCAGAAAATAAAAGTTTACGAATTACCACTTTTTTCAGGTCTCATTTTTAATAGTTCACTTATTGGAATTTGTTATAGAAAAACTGCTCAGTTAATTATAATGAAACCCGATAGGGATATCAATACATGTTTTTGACACATTTTTAGGCACGTTCTTATCCTAAGAATAAAATTGTGCAAAAATCCAGATGAAGAGTAATTTAAAAAATAAAATAAACTCTGTAAAAAAGGTTTTTTTACTCTGCTCATCAGCACTTCGTCTTCTGTGTCGACAATTTGGAATAATATCGGTTAGAAACTTACACGAAATAAGGGAAAGTATCATCAAATGTGTTTGACAAAAGCAAAAATCATGCAGTTATTCTAGTTTTGGTAAAAATGAAAATAATTACCTGATTTTCAGCCCAACGAAGTATAAAGTCATCTTAAGAGAGGAGAAAGATAAGGAGAAGTACATAAACAAAAATATGGTTTTTTTTTGCTTACATAATTAGTTTATCATCGAGAATATGCTCCCGAAGTTTCGAATCGAAATTCGGAATTTAAGAGCATCATCGCATTTTGCTCGCTTAAATTCCTAATTTCTAAATATTAATAAAGTAAATAAACGCGCACAGAAACGCGTTTTTCCCGAAAAGAAAACTGTAGAGCATCAGAAAATGGAGTCTTTGTCTTATCGGTATCGAATTTTCATAACATATCATTCAACTTATTTTCCATTGCATGAACCGAAAGGTAAAAAATCGCTCATTTCAATACTAGGGAGAAAATACTTATTTTCAGCGAGTGTTTTTTAATACGAGCTGAAAACGACTACTACGATCACGGGAGGCGAAAAAATGGTTTTCTCTCGAGGGTTGAACGAAATTTTTCGAAGCCGGAAAAGTTCAGTTTTCGCAATGTTACGAAAAATAGACATTTCTGGACGGAGGACTGACGTAATTTTTTTTCCCTGTCTTCGCTAGGATAACCTCATGTTGTACATGCGACGTGGGTCTAAAATCGTTCATTTATTACCTTAGATTCGTACGCATGCGATTATTATTACCTAGGAAGAAAAATTGTTCATTTCTGTCATGCAGGAGTAATGAAAATTGTACTGCAAATGCGTACTCGTAATTATTTGAAAATTAGCAATCCTTGCGCTCTTATCGTAACTCCAAAGATTATTTTTTAGGGAAATCGGGAAAAAATGTATCCTAAACGGAAGAGAGCGTGATTTTCACCTTCGGTAAAAAATCACTTGCTTTCCTCCCTTGGAGCATAAAATACCATTCGGATTCATGATGCGCTTATTATTGCATTTAAAAAAATCATTTTTGATTCTTTGCTTTCTGTAAATTAGCACATTTCTGAGGGAGCAATTTTAAACAATAGTTGCTCAGATGTTTACCAATATTTCTTTTCATAAAAAATTCATTTCCCTTCGTTCAAGCGCGAAATAATAACATATCCTTACTATAAAAAAAAACTTCTTTTTCTTTCCAAATTAAAAAAAAATCGAAACACAGAAACCCTTGATTCTTCCGTCTTAATGTTGTTATTTTGGGAAACTGGTGATGCTGATGATCCCCACAAATATGAATATTGAGCGAAAAACAAGATAACGATTGCAGTGCATAAGAGTTTTGCTTTTATTGCTCGTATTTTTCCCAAGTGTTTAAGAATCAGCGATCGTTGAATACTGATCAGAATTCCGATTAACTCAAGAGCATCTATTTTTTATCTGCAATTATGTTGGAAGTAAGAACATTTGTAAGTTAAACAATTCAGTTTCGTTTTTCATACTCGGTGAAATCGATTATTTTCTATTGCATATTAAACATTGAATACTAAAAATGAAATCAATTTTAAAAAACGTCTTAAAAACTGCTCATTCAACGCATCTACCTTAATTCTACTTCAATGAAACTAAAATCTCTGAAATTATCATTATTTCTACTATTATCTAAATAATTTACGTACGAAGCGAAAAAAAAAATCGAATTGCATTTGTATTCGTGAGATAAAGATTATGAATAGGCAAATGACGTATCGTTTTTATCGAATTTACATCTTTATTAAACAAATACAGTTGACGTCTTAATAATATTTATATGTCGCTTAGGTGATTTACTATTTATTCTAGCCTGTGCAAACTTTATATGCGTGTGTGATCTACTACATACTGTTGCATATTTATTTATTACACGATCTTGTTTTGTTTAAATTTATTTTATTTATTTTATTTATTTATTTATTTATCGGAAAGGAACAAGGTAATTTGACATATGTGTGCGTCACGGACGAATAATTTTGAGTAACTCAGCGTGTCACATGATCAATTATAGAGTTCACGGGTGATATTCCATTAGCCATGTTATAGTCAAAACACATTAGCATTTATTTATATCGTTACTCATGTGGTGGTTAGTTTGTTGTTTTTTTTTCCTCTTAAATTTACGATTATCAATAAGTCTTATTCGCTATGAAAACGATTCTCATTTGTGACGGAATACAATAATTTTCATTTTCATTTTATCTTCCAGCTTTTTTTCACAACCCGGGCCCAATTATACATACCAATTATCGTGATTATTCGTCGCTAGCACGAAACTCTAACGTCGTCCCAATTGTCAACAATCGACACTCATTTTCAGGCTCAGAAGGTAGTGAAATTCGCCTTCGCATTCAAAATAATAATTACAAGTTATTCTCGTTATTTATTTCCTTGCCCAGTCCCAATGAACTTCTCACTCGAATTATTTTCTCAAATTGTGCCATGAACCGTAAAGAATTTCGGTCCATTTGTAGGCGCCATTTTGTGATTACGGGGGCTCAAAATGGCGCCTGCAAGTGGTACGTATCTTCACCGACTCACTGGCCAATAGAAAAACGTAATTATCTTACCGGAAAGCGGCTAAAGGCGTGGGTTAATCCAGTTGATGATAAATTCATATTAACGTTAACACATGGTTATAATTTACGCTTCACAATATACTTACGAGTCAAGTATATAGAGATTAGTTATACAGTTGATAATTCAACCATTTTAACGTGATTTTTTTGTGTTTTTTTTTCTTTCTTTCTTTCTTTCTTTTCGTAAGCTAGAAAAGCTCACCGATTAGATAAACCCTATCGAAAAGATTTGCTGAGATTCCCATTTGCTCCCTATTCGTATCGCGACTATAAATTACGTTTAGTTGTTTAAGGACGTATAATACGTACAGTCCCGCCGAAAGTGAGTTTCAGAGACAATTTCGATCACTTCCCGATGGGATAAAAATCGGGAAAAAAATAATGCATATAAAACGTGCCGAAAAGATTGATTTCGCGTAATAATAATCCCGAAATGGTATTAATAAATTGGTGAAAAAAACAATTGTTCAACAAATAAACAGTCAACCTAACTTTTTTTTTCATGAAAATGATATGTTAATTTTTCTGAATGCGTATGCATTTTTTCAGATTTTTTTTAAAATTTTGATTCCGATTTTTTTTTATTTTGAAAAATGCGCAGAATATACCAAATTTTGGATATGCGTTTTGCAAAAAAATCTTGAGTGTAGTAAATAGTTTCATGCCGAACACATATCCAAAATTCTTTATTTCGCGGACATTTTTTTAAATAAAAAGAGTCAAAATCAAAATAAAGAAAAAAATCTGAAAAAATTCATAGGCATTTAAATAAATTAACATATCATTTTTATTAGAAAAAAAGTTGGTTGAGTGATTGTTTCTTGAAGAATTGTTTTTTTTCTTTTTTAAGAAATTTTTTAATGACATTTTGGAATTATTACTATGCAAAATTGATCTTTTCAGCACGTTTAACATCGATTATTTTTTTTCCGATTGTTATCTCATCGGGAAATAATCGAAATTTTCTCTGAATCTCACGATTGGCGGGACTGTATGTATCATACATCCTTAAGGATCTGCGTGAGAATCTAGGGTACGATAGTGACGTGGATGCGGGATAAGGTAATCATCGTCCGTCGAATAATCGTATTTTTTTTTCATTTTGTTGTTTAGCCAGTAACGAATGCGCGTAAGTTGTGTGGATAAGTTTGTGGCGGGCTAATAATGCATATGGTAATATAAATACGCGCGTATGTGGATGTACATATAGCGGGGCCCCGAAAAATATGACATTTCGATACAAATTCATATTTATATCATTCGCAAACAGCAGATATATATATATACATAGAATTGTGTATATATATGTATTAATATATATAGTATAATCTAGACGATTTTATTTCCCTCCTTCTATAGTCTTTTTCATGATTACTTGCTTAAGTACATTTCCTCGGTGTAGATATTAACTTTGCTGCATTTTACTTTTTCCTCATTCAACGATAATTAATTCTTTCTTTAGTTTCTTCCTGTTTCCAGCCGGGACTTTTCTCTCTCTTTAAAACAATAAAATTTCCCTCGGGAATTGCACGAATTACAATCACATCGGGATATTTTAGTGGTTTGCGGACGCGTAATTTAAACTACTATCGCTAAATACGATCATGCAATTTGACAATTGTTAGCGTTTTTTTTTCTTTTCGTGTTTTTTTTTCACAATTCAGAGATTATCTAGTGCATTAGTGAGCTGATAATGAAAATGCAATAGTGGGGAAAAAGTGTTAATGTTTTTAGAATTCACGAGATGTTGAGAAATAAATGTTTCGAATTATCTTTCTCTGTTTTTTTTTGTTCTCTTCGTGGACTATTTTTGTCCACTGCGTAAAAATGTAGGAAAAAACGTCCACTTTGACGGTACGTTCCATCGTCAAGCTACAAGTACGCGAAAAGGGCTTGAGCCTCATTTCGCTTATACGTTTTTTGCAGTATATCATTTATTATCGGGGCGTTTTCATTTAAACTGATCGTAGGGCGTGCTGCAAAAAACATAACACGTTGCAAAGTGCATAATACTCTGAACAAACACGATAACACTACATATTTATCTTAGTTAACTGTGTTAACGAAGGCAGATCGCGAGGTTTTTTTATTCTCTCTTTAAACTTTTTTGTTTATTCCAATGAATCTAAGAAATTGTGCAAATATCCTTGTTCTATCACGTTGATAAGTGCATTCGTCACTCGTCTTTCATGAATTATCGGTATTGTTCGAGTCGATTAAAAAAAATTGGGACATCAAAATCCCTACGAACAATCGTGATTTTTTAAAATGCCTTTTAGAAAAATGCTCACTCGAAATATTTCTTTAAAAAAAAGTGTTGTGCAACACGCAAACTTGAAAAAAAATATTCATCAATTCGCGGTAATTTATTTGAATTGTTACATCATTGAAAATATACGTTATTTCAAAGTAGCTGATGCGTCGAAAAATATAAAACTCGAACGCTGAAGTTTGCGCTTGATTTGTATTCACCTTAAGAAATAATGTTAATGTTGTAAGGAAAGAAAAAAGTCGACGAAAAAAATAAAGGACGTCGGTACGAATAAATAATCTCTGTTGACCGTTAATAATCGACATTATTACAAAGTCCATAACTGAACCAAGAAGCATCACATTAGAGGATCATTATTCGCGATACAAACATTAATTCAAATTGCACGCCTGTTTGTGTGGTTTTTTTTCCCATAAAAATGATATGATATGCACATTGGAAAAATAAATTATCTCGTATTTTCTATGAATATAGATATTCGTACACAAATCATTAGAACTAGATGTCTAACCGATCGTGGTAGTTATAAGTACATACACGTGTATATATTTCGAGCATCTTATCCGTAAACCTTTTCACGAATCGCGCCTGTTAGTTTAGTTCTACGTCAAGTACCTTTTTTTTTATCGTCGCGACGGATGTCCGCGCTTTATCTGTTAATTCTACAAAATTCAGACGTTTGTTTTCTTTGTTTGTTTGTTTGTTTTTTCCGAGCGGGACTTTTAGGACAACTTGCTTAGAACCTTCGTGCGAGTTTAAATAATAAATGGCTACTGCACTCGCAGGGAATACGCAAAAGAGACTCGTATTTTTTTTAGAAATGTTCTCTTGAAAATTTCCAACTGATGAAAAAAAAATTGGCGAAAGTTTCTTAAATCAATCGATATTTCATGCTGATTGATCTGTGTATTTTATAGCTGATTGAGTAGACGTTTAAAATAAAGATAATTAAAAGTAAAGCTGCATCACCCTCTTAATTGCTTAAATAAGCCCCACATAATATACAAATGATTGACGCAGCTGCGCATAAACATCAACGTTACATTGTAAAAAAGAATAATTGTACGATTTATCAGAAAGAATTGCAAGCAGCGCTGTAGGCCTAAAAACCGTGTACGAAAATTGCGAGTTTATGAAAGTCGTATTAACAAGTAAAATTATAGTTACTACATAGAAATAAAACCGATCTGACGAACGGTATAACATATTTAATGATTCAATTATTGCTGGTATGGCGAGAAGGGAGACCTCGAAAAAAAAAATCATCTCGTCGTTAAAAGTATCGATAGAAAGTAATTTTTTTTCTAAATTAGATCGAGAAACGAATCGAAGAGAAACGAACGTTAATTAATTAAAAATACTTCTGATTGCACATCTTCGGAAGCGATAGTCCAATGAGCTGCGAATTAATAGTCTTAGCTCGAGTTTTAAATGATGAAAGTTGATTATTATGCAGGCCATAGAAAAAGCGTTCAATGTGAGACATAAAAGTTTTCTTGATTTAAGAAAATAGTGTCGAAAGCAAAGCAAGATACACATGATTCTTATTTATGATCCTTCCAGGTTCCAGTGCCTCGGAATTCTCTCCTAAATCATTTATCTTTTCCCGATCAATTACGCGCTGAATTGTATCAAAGTGATCAACAATCTGGAAAACTTCGGTGATTCATACACGTAAGCGTTGTCACAAGGACATCACACAATCACATCGCGCACCGATTTCTTCCTAAACCTTTCAAAACACGAGAGAATAATGTTAAAATTGTAGGAGAAGAAATAAACGTTTCGAAAAATGAGCTAATGTTAAAAATTGTACGAAAAAACCGAAGCCGAATCAAGAATTACCGAATAATGGTAGATTCAATGCGATCTGGATATTAAAAAACAATAACATTACAAAACTCGATAAATCGCGAATAAAAAATAAACCGAATTTCAAGCATGTTTTTTTTACCAATGTAAATTCGACAGATGTACAAAAAAATCCTAAAAACGAACAACGATTCGATCAAGTTGACAAAAAAAAAAAAAAAAAAATGAGAATGATTCTTTATAAAACCAGGAAGAAAATATAAAGAAACTTCGTGCATATCTTATTAACAGATAATCGTAGATAAAATTGTCCAAATAAAAATCGTTATTTGATCGTTCGAGACAAAATGCGATAGAGTATAAAAAATTAAATCCGAATGACAACGAAAATGCAAATACGCATAAAGTTGTAAATATAATCTCCGCGATTTTACGAAAAAAAATTCGCACCAACCGCGAATAGTTTCGGTGCTCAGTAGAAACAGTCATCATTTTGTCGTTTGTTTTTCTTCAGTTCGAGTAGAGATTCATTAAAACGTTAATATATTTATTTTTTTCACCTGGTGCTTAAGCGGAGTACTAACGGCTAAAAATTCTACTCAGTGTTAGTTGTTAGACTAAAGTTCCATCTATCAAGGACGGATACATTATGACGCTGCTACTTCCACAGACCCAATTATCTTTTTTCTTTTTTCTCCTCTTTCTCTCTCTCAAGATTCAATAATTAAAAAAAAACCATGGGACACTGGAACTCTCTACGAAACACTAACTTTTATATATATAATATATAACTCTAATGGTTAAATGATTAATGACGGATATGAAATAGCCGATTTCCTCGACGTTGCGTTCAATCGTATCACCAAACGATCGGCATTTGCGAATTTTAATCTCTGTTTCTTTTCCATATTGCAAAGCTCCATATTATACGAAACTCATAATTTTCGGGAGAGCTATTTGTGTCTTATCTGTCGTACAACTCACGTTCAGTACTTCTCTTAATACCAGATTAAGAATAAACGAATAAATCAATATAGAGGACAAATGATCCTCCTTTAGAATTAAACATCGCGATGATCCCACTCGAGATCGTGTGGCGTAGTGTGACGTCCATGATGTCGTCCATTGCCGACTTCGCAGTCATTTTCGCAGTCCGTTGTGTCAAGATCATCGTCCCTGAAGGAATCGTCTTCGGAATCGGAACTTCCGGAATCATCGACATCCTCGTCTCTCTGATTATTACGATGCGGATCATTATCCGAGAGTCTATCCATCGGATTAACGGTTATTGCCAGTGCAGAATCATCCCAAGCCATTTCAGTCTCAGCAGCGAGTTCTTCGCCGGCTGTGCGTCGTTGTTTAGCAGCGCCGCGTACTCTAACAGCGCCAACAACGCCCATAAGCAAAAGAAACCCGATGCAAGCCGCAGCGACGATGGTAATAGCGTGACTACCGCCAGCGTTTGTAATATTTCTTCCGCCGTCTCTAAGCGCGGTTGTCGCGTATTCCTCGGGCAAATCCGCGTGATGCGGCGATAATTGAGCGTGTCCTGGCAGAGGTTCGAGTATCTTAGCGATCGGCGGATCATCGGATGACCAACGCGGGCTGATAGTCGGTTTTTCCTTCGGATGAATAACCGCGAGTGTCTGAATGTATTCGTTACTAGCGAAACGTCCGCTCAGCTCGGAACACGTGAGTTTGAAAACGCGATCGAGATAATAAGCGGGTTTGCGATTTGTGTACATAATGAGGCGTATTAGCTGCTGATAATTGTACGGAGTATCAGCGCCGGAAAGTACGACACCGTCGCGATCAATCCGAGAGCTTATTGCGACGAATTGTCGCAAAGCGTCGCCAGGAAGACCCAGAGTCTCGTGATCGGGATTTAGGCTTGGATAGACACTGACCGCGCAGGCGTCGAGTCTGGCCGCTGAACCGGCGGTGACACGAGCGTCTGGGAAGACTCTGACTCCTAAACGAAAATCGGCGTATTCACGAGCAACGAAACCCGTGCCGTTAACCGTTATTCCTGGTCGAGGAGGCGGTAAAACAGTTACGTACGATTGGACGGTTGGAATTGATAGCGGATGGGATGAACTGCCTTCGCAGAGTATCGTAGTGTCGAGATGGAAGTTACGTCTACCTGGAGTTGGAAAACGGCGGGTGTTTGAATAACCGACGCGACGGAGGAGAGTTTCGACGTTTGTGTGGTTGTCGCCGTCGATACGGACTTCGGTCAAGTCGGAATTCGTCAGGAGCTGAGTGCCTGGCTGCAGAAGCTCCATTGAAGGCACGTGAATGCCTTCCTGACAACGACGCAGACAAGTTAAAACCTCTGGCTTCTCGTTTCTACCTACGAGGACCGATAGACCCGCTAAATAACCCCGGAAGTGATGCTTTGTCTTGTTGTCGGAACCTTGCCAACATGCGCCGACTACGAGAGTCGTGTTTATACCCTTTGCCGGATGCAGAGGCCAATCGTCGATGACTTCTGGGTTCTTCTCGTCCGTTCGCCACTCCTCGCCGTCTATGTAAAGACTCACGTGCGGAAAATCAACCTGCAATGCGAAGTGATGCCACTTGTCGTCACAGACCTGCGATAACTTCCAACGCCATTCCGCAGGACGGAAGATGTTTGGGTCACCCTCCGAAAAGTCACGGCGCAGCAGAAGTATCAGACGACAGTTGCGGATGAAGAGGGCGTAATGGTGGCGGTTCATTTCTGGAATGAGATGGGGTATTTTTTTATTTTTGGGGTCACGCTGTGGGAGTAAATTTTGGTGGTTGACGGTGTGTTATAGGTACAGGCACGCCAATTGTGGGTTTTAGAGAAAATTTGGGTTACTTCCCGATGGGACGAAAATTGGAAAGAAAGAATTTATGTTAAAGGAGATGGAAAGATAAATTTTGCATTGTAATGGCTCCAAAATGTTATTAAAACTACTGGAAAAAAACAATTGTTCAACTAAGAATCAGTCAACCTAACTTTGTTAAAAATGAAAATGATATGGTGATATGTTTGAATGCGTACGAATTTTTGTAGATTTTTTTTGCTTTATTTTGATTTTGATTTTTCTTGTTTTGAAAAATGTGCGCGAAATGAAGAATATTGGATATGTGTTCTGCATAAAAGTATCTACTACACTGAAGATTTTTTTTGCGAAATGTATATCCATAATTTGTTATATTCTGCTCATTTTTGGATATGAAAAAAATCGAAATTAAAATGAAGATAAAAATTGGAAAAAATTCATACGCATTCAAAAAAATGTGAATATCATTTTTATTAAACAAAAGTTAGATTGACTGTTTATTTGTTGAACAATTGTGATTTTCCACTAATTTGTTAATAACGTTTTGGGATTATTATTGTGCGAAATAAATCTTTTCAGCACGTTTTATATGCATAATTTTTTTCCGATTGTTATTCCATCGGAAAGGGATCGAAATTGTCTCTGAAACTCATTTTTGGCGCGACTGTACGTATCATACATCCTTGATTAGCAGTCATCGGTGAATGAATAACGTATTGTTGGGTGAGGGTAAAAATAGCGAATGACTGAAAAAGAGAATGGCTAAAATAGCAAACTTTGGAATAATGGATGTCTGAGTTTAGAATAGTCATTATTATGAAATTCGCCATTTCAGCCATTTGTTGATTTGATTATTCGCTATTTTCACCCTCATCTCATAAAAATGGAATCGAGATAACGAACAATCCAAATAACGAATGGTTAAAATAGCGGATCTCGTAATGATAACCATTTTAGTTTATCGAATAATAATGAAACATGTAAACCCATCGAAAAATGAGCGTCTTTTGATCTTTCTCGTTGTTTGATATAAAAACATCAAGAGGCGACTAAAAACGAGATAAACCAAGAATCCAAAAAAATCACCGCGCTTAGGAAAAAATCTACGAAAATTCCCCAAATTCATTTCAGCTTCACGCATAAATTAAAAAATCATTTCGGACACATTTTTCCATCAACAGTACTCCCAACGACGTTATCCCACGAAAACCAAAAATCCAGCTCAAGCATAAAGTACCAAAAAAACCAGCAAAACTCACTGTGATCATCAGCAGCGCACAGAATATGTTCCTTGACATGAGGATCTTGTCTGGGTCGTGGCCGATGTTTGACCCAGACGCCAATGCTGAATTTCTGTGCGAGTGCGGGATCGAGTGTCTCGGTGGGTACGATAGCAGCGGAATTAGATCCATCGAATTCGAATATTTCATCAGCTTCTCTTCCCTCATCTCGCGAAAGCGAGGCAGTCCATATGGAAGTTGGTCCAGGTGTAGGCAACAGGTCAACGCTGTCGCGTGAGGCTCCGCACAATTTTCGCTGACTCCGAACTCCGTAAGTGTCTCGATCGCAACCCTTTCCAATGTGATCGGTTGCGAGTGTCAGGGTCGTTCGAATATTCCGCAAAACGCAAGGAGCATCGCACAGATCAAGTTTGGCTGCGGGAACGAGAGACTGAGATCCCGTTCCTGCAGCATAATCGACTCGCTCGGGAATACCTCTCCAACCGGGCGAGCAAACTCTATTAACTTTGACGGTAACCATCGCAGGGGCTGATTGTTTCATTCCGCAATCGTAAGCAACGACGCTGAGGATGTAGTTGTGGGAACGCTCGTAATCGAGAGGCTCTGTGTTTCGTATCGCGCCCTCATTGTCTATTACGAACGGCTGATCCGCTGTTAGAATCTCGTACTTGCATACGTCACCGAATTTCGGTGTACAATCACGATCCGAAGCCTCGACTCGAACAACCTCCTCGTAGAGACGACCCTCGTCGACGGTACTCACGTAGGCCGGCTGGAGAAACTGCGGTGCATACTCGTTTACATCGACCACTGTTATGTGGACTGTAGCGCTGAAAAAGGAATTCGGTTTTTCGTTTATTAACAGTCTTTATTCTTTTATTAGGCTGTGAGATGAGGATGGGTAATCGGCTATTGGCAAATTGGATGGTGTTATTCCATTATGTTAACGAATTTCCTTTTCAATACATACATTTCAAAAGTTTTTAGATAGATGTACATCTAAAAAGTTTTTAGATATATGTACTGAAAAGGACCCACACCAAAGGTCGAAACATAACATAACAATTTGACAGCCAATAGCCGATTATCCATCCTCATCTTTCACGAAATTTGGCCGCAACATCATTAACACATAATTTATTAGGGAGTGTCAAAAAATTCTTTTATTCGATTTATTTATTGCTTTACTGCCAATGTATGTATTCGGACCTTCATATCCAACTGCAAATATTCCCGAAAGTCACACGAAAATATATCCAAAAAAGGAGAACCATATTCTCAAAGAATGAAAACACAGAAGGAAAACCAGAATTTGACACAAGTATATTTTTTTGTCTTTTTTTTGTTTGGAGTTTGTTGGAAGATAAAAATTGCGATTGGGACACATCTAAATATTATTTGCTGGCGAATTTTGCAGTCATTTTTTAGGTCAGCCAAATAAAATCGCGATTCCAAATTCTATAAAATCTTAACTGTTTTAACAGTTTAGCTGAAATTCAATACCACAGTCCTTTTTTATTACGCAATATGTTGAGGACTATTCATCTCATTAGCTAAAAAAAATGCGGCGACTGAGAACATAGACTTTTTTCGAAAAATGCAGTCTTATAAAATCTAAAAAGATGATTCAATTTTGTCGTGAATCATAGAAAAAAAGATTTGCTGCTCCACCCGTAAAATAAATAACCGCTTGATTCTTAATGACATTCTCGAAATATGGCGTTTTGGATTTTGGAAAACTGTTGATGAACCGAATAATAAAAAACCCGATTCAGCGACCTTCTCAAAATTCTTTTAACAGAGCTTCCGTTTGATCAAACTTCATTTAGGGTCGTGTACTAAGATCAGATGAGTCAGCGTAGCGAAAAAAAAGACCTTTTTCAGACACATCCAACGTTACACTCTGCAACATCAATAATTGTTGTATTTGAACCAGAATAAAAAAGTCTATTGATGCGTTACAAAATTGAATTATTTTTTTATATCAATTATGCATCGTGTATTAAAAAAATTAGATGCTCGCGTAAATTATTCTGTGTAAATTACTATGATATTCCACAGTGAAGTTACATGAAAGTCAAAGGTTTGTGAGATACGCCCATAAACTGTACGATGGCTCTGGAAAAAGTATTGTCATCAGCAGTAAACGGAAGCACGACCATTCGCTCTTCTGTGTTGAGGCTTATACTTTAGCCACAGCTGTCCCTATAATAGATATGTAGGTTAATCCTTGAAACCTCGAGTAGAATGATAGCTCGGAATTTCAACGCGGAAGCAGAGGTGAGCGTTCAATCAGTCCGCCAACATAGTAGAACAAACACCCGGATTTCAAAGGGTTAATGTTTCACCGACCAGTCAGAAAATATAGCTGTCGTGTATTGTGCATTTCGAGATTTAAATAAAGTAGAACAACCATGAAAACATTGCTTCCTCATTATTTTTCACTCCATAGATATTGCTTTGTGCTGAGTGAAAAATAATGAGGAAGCAATGCGCACTGATGTATTTTCCAGCCTTTTTGCTTCCTCATAGACAAAGCTTTTTTTTATGGAAAGGAAAGGAAAAAAAAAATTTAAGATTTTTATGTCAGAACCCGTAGAATTGTCAAAATATTGAAAAAAGTGGTTTAGAAAAAGTAAGTGTGTGTGTGTGTGTGTAGGGCTTCGAAATTTCAATCACCTGTAACTCAAGAACCGTTCAATCGATTGAGCTAAAATTTAACACACGAGGGAAGCAGCAGTTCGTCTTTAATTGTTACAATTTTTTACAAAATGTATGCAAAAATTTTTATTTTATGACTGAATGAAATTATTTTTGAAATTTTCCAAAAAGTACGAGCGCGATTTAGCTTTAGTAAAATCGATGATATTTCCCTGAATAATTCTCCATTAATGCAGATGGTCTCAATGTTGTTTGGTATTAAATTTGACTGACGTCGGTACAGCTGTTCCGATTTTATACAGTTTCGAAAAAAAAAAAAAAAAATAACATTTTTGCCCTAACTTTAGCAAATGATCAGAAAACGTCAGAAATTCAAGTTTTTGAAAAATGATGTTATTGCATTAACCTTAAAAAATCATCAGATAGCGAAGTCAAACTTTATGTAACTTTAATGAACTTAATTTTTTTTAAATAAAGCGACAAAGTTCAACTTTGCAGCTTTTAAAGTAAATTTGCAAAACTAAAGTTTAGCGAAATTTTATTTTTCTACAAATAATAATAAGAAATCCGAATTCCTATAAAATCCGAAACCTTCAATCGATATTGACTACGCGATGTATCACAAAATATTCTTACGAAAACCTCCAGCTTTTCAGAAATTCATAAGATATCATAAACATTTTGAAAAATTAAAATCACTGTAAATGTGAAACCACTTTACCGATAATAGGAAAACTCAATAACAAACATAAAGTGAACACGCACTTATGTAAACCTATTTAGCAAAATAGGTGAAATTTTAGGAAAGCCAAACCGACTTTTGTATAAAACGCCTTTGTATAAAAAATCTAAACGATATAAACTCCTGTGTACATTTTATCAAAAATTACAATAATCATAGATAAGTTGTTTTTCACTTGCGTGCGAAATTTTAGCTTGATACATACTCGATGTTTTAGACTATTCTGAATATCTTGACATTAAAACCTCTAAAAATATAAAAATGTGAATCAGAAAAAATTTTCTCTTTTTTAAAGCAAAAAGGGAAACATAAAGGAATTTTTTTTTTTTCCTAATTCGGTAGGATCAAAGTGCAGTTCATGCAGAAATAATGAGAGGCTCTTTCGAGAACGAGAAGAATAATGAACGATAAAGTCTCCACTATTCGAGCACATCAATTATTCGGCTTCATTAAATTAAAAGTTGCAACTTCCTAGACGAAGTTTGATAGCGAGAAGGAAGTTTTGACGTACACACAAGTTTTGCAGACATAATGTAACGTCATCGGCTGCCGGTGTTTTGAAAAGTTATAAAAATCCTTAATGGAAAGGTATTACTGTGATCGAAATGCTTTTAACGATACTTCAAACTAAATGCTTTTAAGGGTGCTCTAAACGCAAGGGCGTCGTTGAACTGTATACTCTGGAGGATACCCTAAGCGGTAAGGGTCACTTTAAAAGGACGGCCGAGCATTAGGCTCACGAGAGAATTGGCTCAGAGGCTTTCTCGGTGCGTTCAGACGCAGAACCTCGATTCTACAGTGTTTTTTTTACACACGCTCAGTTCAAACGGGCAAAGCTGTACACAACGTAATCTTAAGGAGGTTCGTCAGTAAAATTGAAAATGCACAGCAAAATCTGAAATAATTACCGCGTATTCAATAATTAACAACAAAGTCACATGAATTTTTTTGCGTATTTTCGTCTACATCGTTTACACAAAATTAATTTTTTTATGCATTCCTTTTAACATGGGCTCTTATAAAAATTTGTTTTGCGAAAAATGATGTCCAGATGGCATTTTTAAAAAGTCTATAAAAAAGTATAAAAAAGTAATAAAATAAAAGTGTTGTTAACATTTTTCTTTTTTTGTTCTCAACAATTTTTTTGATACTTGAACAAATTATTTCTTTTTACTTTGGAAGTTTAATCGGTTTCACTTTGCTATTAATAACATTAAAAAATTACCAAAGTGAGACCGATTAAACTTCCGAAATAAAAAAAAAAAAAATTTTCAAGTAAAAAAAAAAAAATTGTCGAGAACAATAAAAGAAAAAAGTTAACAACACTTTTATTTGAAACTTGTAGTTCATTCGATAGTAAAAATTCTGTATTTTTTTTGTGAATGAATATTTAAGAATGAATTCGTGGTAAAATCATGAAAAACGCTTCAGGTGCACGGAAATAATACCAATTACTGAAGCTTAGTCTCAAGTCATCCGTGATGCAAGCAACTTTCAGAATTCTCCAGGTTCTCGTGTCAACCGGATTTTAACTTTGCAAAAGAATTATCGCCATTATGAAGCCGCTAAAAGTGGAGCACCGATTGCGATTTAATTTCTCAGTTAAGCAGATATCAAAAGACTGAGGTAACATTTATGCCCGGTTGTCAAACGGCTCATTTTCTATCGGGCAGCGAGCAGAGCATTTTTAATAAATCAGCAAAAATTGATTTGACAGCAAATTGCGCAGTCCAAGTCTGTCCGTCTACAGACGGTGTTTTTTTACACTCAGAATTTAGCAGACGCTGATGAAAAGAAGTCTCGACGAAACGTCTGCGAATAGAGGACCTAAAAAACAACTAAAGAGGCGATGAAAAAAAATCAGTAAAACATAAAATAATGATTATTCAGATAGATAACAACGCGGACGTATTTAGCAGGATATTCAGACCGTATAAAAAAAATTGGCGTCGTGTAACTTGAAAATCTTGCCAGTGGGAAAATGATTTTGGAGTAATTGAAGTAATTACAATGCATGTGCTTATTAGTTTATGTGTATTGTGATTGTAAAGGTCAATCCTCTTGAAATTGAATTGGTTTATTGTCCTAAATAAGTGGTTTCATCTGCAGAAATAGTCTGTATTATCTCTTAACGTCTTACAGACTTACTTTTCGGATTGTACTCCAGAACACGCGACAGCTGCAATGTCAAACTTGTAGTTGCGTCTTTTCTCGCAGTTAAGAACCCTGAGCGCCCGAAGTTCAGCGGTTCCCTTGTCCTTAAGAATGATATCAAAAGGAGCTTCTCCATGATGTCTGTTCGCGATGTGGAATGAACACACTTTAGCGCCTAAGGCACGTATTTGGGGTGTGACCTCGACGAGTGTTTCATTTTCCTTGACCAGCCCATGATATCCACTCTCCAGGCTGTCCAAGTCCAGACGAAGGGCTGTTCAACAAAATAAGAACACATTTTATTAGTTACATTTATTTGACATTTTAATATATTGAGAGAAAAATATAATTGAAAGAACGTGATCATTTGGTTGGATTCCTTACATTTAATTAAACTGAATCGTTTTTCAGGTTACAAAATATTTATCAAAATGAACAAAATATTTTATTGGATACTTTAATTATTAATTCGATGATTGAGACACGGAATCGAGCAGAGAAAAAATAATTGAAAGAATCATATTATTTGGTTCGATTCCGTATATTTGGTTCAACCAGATCTTTTTTAAAGAAACAAAATATTATATTGGATACAATAATTATTAATTCGATGATTGAGACACGGAATCGAGCAGAGAAAAAATAATTGAAAGAACCATATTATTTGGTTCGATTTCGTATATATGACTCAACCAAATCGTTTTTGAAGAAACAAAATGTTATATTGGATACAATAATTATTAATTCGATGATTGAGAATCACGTTCCGTTCGTCCAAATGAATTATGAGATTGAAGTAAAAAAATATTTCTCGGAATCAAGGCAATTAACAATTGTATGCATTGAATATAATTTTGAATGTATACGATCAATTATGTTGAATGCTCATGTTTATCGAGCTGATTCAATTAAATTTGCACTGTAGATCAAATTTTTTTTTCTTCTTTTGATCAACGAAATATATAGTTGAAAGAAAAAATATCTCATTGAATACACTAATTATGTATTTGATGATGGAGACACAGTATCTTTTTACAGGAATTCTAGATGTAAATAAATATTTCTTTGAATTGATTGGCTATTTTATAAATTCAAATAAACTTTTTTTAAAGTGAAAAAAATATAGTTTTCAATCAATGAAATATTTACTTAATTCAATTGTGAGTAAGTAGAGTTGATTCAAGGCAATCACTTTTATGAATGCTGCCAGAAAAATGATTTCGTTGAATCAACTAAATATTTATTTGATTCAACAAAATTTTTCTCTCAATTTAGCTTGATGGGAAATTTATAGTATATCAATATAATCAATTTACATTTACTGGTATTATTCTGATATGAACGGTGTTCATACATTTTTAAACGCAGATTATATTTTATTTTTAAGCAAGGAACCGAAAAAAAAAATTGTTCGATTAGTTTCATTTAAGTAAGCGTAAAAATGATATATTAATGTATAAAAATGATATTTCAATGTTTCTGTTGAACAGATATGAAATACATTTGTTGATGTTGGAGAATCGTACTGCAAAGTCGAGAACCGTACATTATTGATACTGTTTTATTAATAAAAGCTATGTTAAAAATCAAAAATGTCCGGCAAACGGGATATTTAATTACTCCGTAGTTTAATAGTGGATTTTCACGGATATTTACTAAAGCCTCATTAAAAGGGTGGTATTTACAATTCTCGAATGCTTGAATATATTTGGGCCCATTTTAATGGTATAGCTCCAGTAAATATTGTCAATTAATTATTTGAATACTCGAAAACGTAGCAATTTCAAAAAAGTTTCCTATTAGCAATACAAATGTTAGTATTTATAGCACTCGGCCTTTGATGCAATTTTACTTTGACGTGAAAAGGGTAAAACTACGTAAAGAAAATATACGGAACTAAAAAAAATAGACGGAAAGAAAAGAAAAAGTTAAAACGTTGAACTTTGCTTCCACATTCTTTTTCACTTTTTATGAAGAAAGTAGTGAAAGATATAGAAATGATAAGGAAGCAATGTACAAGGTTCTACTTCGCACTTTTCTTTTCAGTAAATTTTCAAACATTATTTTCAGAGAAATTTTAGTAATCAAAAAATTGTAAAGAAAAACTTAAATTCCTATAAAATCTGAAGCCTTCTTCTGATCTCCCTAAAATTATCTGCCTAGCATGATTGAATGCTATTCAACCTATGTACAATGTTTGGACTCGCTTTCTCTAATTTTGAGAAAATTAGTAAACTACCATAGATTTTTTGAAAAAATCAAAACTTCACAAAATCACTATTTTCGCCTGAATTTAATACCAAAAAATCATCAAATATATTTGCTCTTAGGAAAAACTTTTTACCATGAAAGCTCTAATTTTACAAAAAATACAGTGACCACGCCCTTGTTATAAATAATTAATAAAAACATTAAATTTCAATTTTGTTACAGAATTTTTTGAAAATTACAATGATAAAAAAAATACAACGATAATTGAAAGCACCTGGAAAGTTTCTTCAAACCTGTTTCGGTTATTCGGGACCACAAATTTAATTCTGACATAAAAATCTTGAAAAAAAAAAATAAATAACTATAAAATCAAAACTTTCTTTATGAGAAAGCAAAATAAATTTTGCTTGTATAAAATTCTACATTCGTTAAGGTATTATCACAAGAATTATAGACTAAAACAAAAAAAATGGATCCAAGTCTTTATTGTAATCTTTGGGGTACGAAATGTTATAGAATATTTTAAAAGTTTCATTCTTCCTTTTTATTATCACAAATTCAAATATGACATCTAAATCTAGGAAAAAAAAAATTTATGAAATCAAAACTTTTTTTATGAGAAAGCAAAAAAATGTTGCTTGTATAAAATTCTACATTCGATGAGGTATTATCACAAGAATTATAGACTAAAATTAAAAAAAATTGAGCGAAGTCTTTATTGTAATTTTTAGGCTAATACGAAATGTCATAGAATATTTAAAAAAATTTCATTTTCTCTTTATTAATACCCTTTGGCTTTTGCAAGAATTATGTTCGTTCTTGTGGAGATTGAAATATAAATGAGTTTCTCATTAGCGCCGAAACGAGTTATTGTGGACTACCATATTACAAATGTATAGTGTACATATATTTTTCAAATATTTTTTTCAGTAATGCTTTCCCCTTTACGTTCTCTACCTGCCTTCGAATTGCGTCCGCACCTTTTTATTTTATCGCATTCACACGCAAACTCGAGGCAACTACGTACAAACCACTTGTGCCACATAAAGTCTGTTCGTTTTCACGGCAAATACAATACCAAGGGTCCGCAAAGTACAATGATTGTGTTCGTTTAGAAAGAAGTGCAATTACGAAGTTTCTCCAAATGCATTAATAAAATTATTCAAATAATTCGGAGTACCAATATTTTTTTATTTTATGAAAATGAATTTTCGCACAATAAAAATGACATTTGATATTGTTCACTAAGAGAAAAAAAATTGAATACATGGAACCATTTATTTGAAATGTAAATGGAGCAATCCACTCCGTTTCGACCTGGATCTGACCTCGACCTCTCCGATTTTTCTCGTCATTTTTTGTGGGCTTAGTTTGACCCTCAAATGCATCAGATTTTTTTTTTTTTTTTTTTTTATCATTTTCTAAATATATTTTCAAAATGACATCAAATGCCATGATTTAAAAGTCTGAAAATATTCTGAAAAATACTTTGTTCAATAGCAAAATTTTCTAGCTTATAGCTAAAGTGGACAACATTTTTCATGTTAAAGTTTTCAAGGTATTTTTTATTGAAGACATTATTTTGAAAAAGAAAAAAAAATTAATCTACTATATGCGATTAGTCAAATATTTATTTATGTTAAACCATTTTTTCAATTTTTAAAAAGATTTTTAGGATCTTTCAAAAGATTTTTTCGAACTATGCAAATACAATTTCATATACAGAAACATTTGACGAGTTGCTGATGGTAGATTGATCTTTTTCCACTTTTTAAAAATAATTAAAAAAATTCAATGTCCTATCAATCCTAATATCTTTGTGCTTAAGCATCAATTCATAGCAAGAACTACTTATATCGATAGGGAAAAGTTTGTGGTGGTCACAACGTCTACAGACTTTTGACGAGAAATTAAAAAACCAATAAATTCTGAACAGGCGTTTTAATTTTCATGCAAATTCCTAGAAGCAAAGGGGCGTAGCTGCTCTACTTGCATGCCATATTTCAGCCCGATATATGTAGCCTTTCGTAAAATATTGTCGTTTGAATTTTCCAAGCCCGACACACTTATCCAAGCAGAATTTGTTTTTTCTTCATCGCTTTTCCAGATATTACAAACGAATAAAAAAAATTTTAAACAGGAAATAGAGTTAAAAAAAAATAGCAAAAAACATTTGTAAAAAAGATATATATAGCCCAATATATATAGCCTTTCGTAAAATATTGTCGTTTGAATTTTCCAAGCCTGACACACTTATCCAAGCAGAATTTGTTTTTTCTTCATCGCTTTTCCAGATATTACAAACGAATAAAAAAAATTTTAAACAGGAAATAGAGTTTTAAAAAAATAACAAAAAACATTTGTAAAAAAGATATATATAGCCCAATATATATAGCCTTTCGTAAAATATTGTCGTTTGAATTTTCCAAGCCTGAAACATTTATCCAAGCAGAATTTTTTTTTCTTCATCGCTTTTCCAGATATTTTCCAGTTATTACAAACGAATAAAATTTTTTTTAAATAGGGACCAGAGTTTAAAAAAATTAACAAAAACATTTATGAAAAAAAAAAATATATAGCCTTTCGTAAAATATTGTCGTTTGAATTTTCCAAGCCTGAAACATTTATCCAAGCAGAATTTTTTTTTCTTCATCGCTTTTCCAGATATTTTCCAGTTATTACAAACGAATAAAATTTTTTTTAAATAGGGACCAGAGTTTAAAAAAATTAACAAAAACATTTATGAAGAAGACGTATATATAGCCGTTCGTAAAATATTGTCGTTTCAATTTTCCAAGCCTGAAACATTTATCCAAGCAGAATTTTTTTTTCTTCATCGCTTTTCCAGATATTTTCAAGTTATTACAAACGAATAAAATTTTTTTAAAAATAGGGACTAGAGTTTAAAAAAATAACGAAAACATTTATGAAAACGAAGCTCCTTCTGTGAGAAAAATAAATAAAACGATGGGAAATAAAACCTTGCACATCGCTTCGTTATTGTTGTTCGCGTTTTACAAAATTACCTCCATGAAAATGTATGGTGATTTATTTTAGTTTCCACATTGAGGGGTAAAAAAGCGGAAATTCAAGGGAAGTGATATGCAAAGTTTTCCTCTGCATACTTAAAAAAAAACATTTTAACAAATCTGAATTTTAGAACATTCTCGCTATCACTAATTCATGAACAAAAAATAGAAAAACTATAAAATCCGAACGCTTCTACAGATTCTTGATATGTAACATCAGAGGAGATTATTCTGTTAACGTGGAAAATTTACGCTGGCTAAATCAAATTCAAAACATTTTTCTACAATAACGTAATTTTTTTTTTACTTTCAAAATTCCATGGAACAATTTTTATACGTAGTTTCAGTCGGATTACGGAAAAATTGTTCGAGTTACGGACATTTGTCAAAATCGTACAAATCTCATAAAAACGGAAAGCGTCGAGAAATTTTTATAAAATTTATACCAAGTGAAGTTTCACCGGTATTTTACAAGTTTTTAACATATGAGTTTAAACCGTCGAAAGGACTTTGCGATTTATGGTAGCATGAATTATAGGCTTTTGCACACCGAATATTTTTCCAAAACACTTTTTCGACGTTTCAGACAATTTTTAAAGTTCTGACATGGAAATCGCAAAATAAAATTACGTCAAAACAATATAGGAAATAAAATAAAGCTGCAAGGCTAAACTTTGCAAATTGCTTCCTCATTATTTTTGGTTTTTTTTTTTTTTTTTCAAAGCTTGCAAAATAAGGATGAATATTAATCGATTTTTGCATCCTCAGAAAGATTTGTAAAAAAAAACCAGAAATAATTCGAAAGCAATTTGTAAAGTCAAACTTTGCAGCTTTATTTTTTATCAAAGTTAAATTTTTGAAAAATTTCAACCACATAAAAAATAATGACGGAACTGTGTACTTTTTATTGCTAAATAGAAGTGATGTTATGTCTAAATTTTAACTTCGCTATTTTTCGTTTTGTTAAGGTTAATGCAATAACATAATTTTTCCAAAACTTGAAATTCTTAAAAATTTTAACCATATTGCATATTATGACGAAACTATGTACGAATCATCGCTAGATAGTATCGATTTCATGTATCAAATTTGAGTTTTTTGGCTCATGTTTTGACAAAGTTAGGGCGAAAAATGTGATTTTTTTGGTAGTTTCAAAATTCTATAAAATCTGAACTACTCTTCCGATTTTGGTCACATTTAATACCAAACAATATTAAGAGTACCTGCATTTATGAAGAATTATTTGGAAGAAAAAATTCAAAAAGTCATAGAATAAAAATTTCTGCGTACATTCCGTAAAAAATTGCAACAATTAGAGGCGAACTGCTGCTTCAATTGTCTGCCAAATTTTAGCTCAATCGGATGAACGGTTCTTGAGTCACAGGTGCTTGAAATTTCGAAGCCCTGCGCACACATATACACACACACTTTTTCAGAACCACTATCCTCGATGTTTTGGACCATTCTGAATGACCAGGCATGAAAATCTTGAAAAAAAAAAAAAAATTCCATGAAAACAAAGCTTTTTTTATGAGGGAGCAAAAAGTAAAAATCGTGAATAACATGTGAAAAATAATGATTGTACATAGACTTTAATTAATAACTAAACTTTCGAAGGCCGCCAAGAATATAAATATGTGAAATATAAAAATCTCTGCATTACGAAATGACATTTTGTAAATTTATCAATAACATTTGGTTAATTATTGCAAAACAATCAAAATGATTTTTCTGTAGTAATTTTTTTTTATCTCAAAAAATTGTGGCCTATTTTGTCTATTGTTAAATTCCATTCAATTTATTATTGGATGCACGAGTACAAGAAATCTCCCTCAATTCTTATATCCCATTGAATCGTAGAGATTTTGGGAACCTATTAAACATTACAATTAAAATCTCAATTTCAGAAAGCCCAGTTTTTTATAATAATCAAATCTGGTTATTTGTTTAAAAAAGTACGTGAAAAAAATTTTACATTAAATAATAACCCATCCCTGAATTTTGAAATGACATTTTGCAAATTTCTCATTAACATTTACTTAATTACAGAAAAACAATCAAGATAATTTTCCTGCAATAATTTGGTTACTGTTTTAATCTCAAAAAGTGTGGCTTTTTTAAATGTCTATTATTAAATGCGATTGAATTTATTATTGGACGCACAGGTGCAATAAATCTCCCTCAATACTTATATCTCATTAAATCATCTCTACGATATAATGAGATATAAAAATAAACCTCTGTTTAGGGAACCCATTAAACATTAAAATTAAAATAATAACTTATCTCAATTCGAGAAAGCCCAGTTTTTGATAATAATTAAATCCAGTTATTTGTTTGAAAAAGTACCTGAAATAAATTTTACATTGAATGATATCCCATTCCTGAATTTCGAAATGACATTTTGCAAATTTCTCATTAACATTTACTTAATTACAGAAAAACAATCAAGATAATTTTCCTGCAATAATTTGGTTACTGTTTTAATCTCAAAAAGTGTGGCTTTTTTAATGTCTATTATTAAATGCAATTGAATTTATTATTGGACGCACAGGTGCAATAAATCTCCCTCAATATCGTAGAGATGATATAATGAGATATAAAAATAAACCTCTGTTTAGGGAACCCATTAAACATTACAATTAAAATAATAACTTATCTCAATTCGAGAAAGCCCAGTTTTTGATAATAATTAAATCCAGTTATTTGTTTGAAAAAGTACCTGAAATAAATTTTACATTGAATGATATCCCATTCCTGAATTTCGAAATGACATTTTGCAAATTTCTCATTAACATTTACTTAATTACAGAAAAACAATCAAGATAATTTTCCTGCAATAATTTGGTTACTGTTTTAATCTCAAAAAGTGTGGCTTTTTTAATGTCTATTATTAAATGCAATTGAATTTATTATTGGACGCACAGGTGCAATAAATCTCCCTCAATTTCGTAGAGATGATATAATGAGATATAAAAATAAACCTCTGTTTAGGGAACCCATTAAACATTACAATTAAAATAATAACTTATCTCAATTCGAGAAAGCCCAGTTTTTGATAATAATTAAATCCAGTTATTTGTTTGAAAAAGTACCTGAAATAAATTTTACATTGAATGATATCCCATTCCTGAATTTCGAAATGACATTTTGCAAATTTCTCATTAACATTTACTTAATTACAGAAAAACAATCAAGATAATTTTCCTGCAATAATTTGGTTACTGTTTTAATCTCAAAAAGTGTGGCTTTTTTAATGTCTATTATTAAATGCAATTGAATTTATTATTGGACGCACAGGTGCAATAAATCTCCCTCAATATCGTAGAGATGATATAATGAGATATAAAAATAAACCTCTATTTCGGGAACCCATTAAACATTACAATTAAAATAATAACTTATCTCAATTCGAGAAAGCCCAGTTTTTGATAATAATTAAATCCAGTTATTTGTTTGAAAAAGTACCTGAAATAAATTTTACATTGAATGAATACCCATCCCTGAATTCGCAGTTGCCCACAGGGAATCACGAGACTCCGGAAAAACGAGGGAGCGTTCCATGTTTCGATGCGCCAGCGAGCGCACAATTAAGCGGTGACCCATGCGAGTAATAGCAGCATGAAATACTGCTTAACTCGGAGTACCACTGGAACCGCGTTTCAACCGCACTGTCGGTTATACAAATATTATATTTAAAATGATCATTCCCGGCCAAATATTTCCCATTTATGATATTGCTCCACTTTTGTATTTCCGTACAATATTAATATTGAAAAGTCGATCGACGAAAGGTCATTTTGGCTTTATAGGCTCTTCAGCATTTTATTGAAAAAATATTTAAAAGGTCACAAATCTCGATTGTGGTGAGGCAAAGGTGAAATTTTTTTTTTCCAATCATTCTCTGTAAATGAAATCCGGCCTCGTTATCACGCAACTAAGCGAGAATGGCCGAAGGCTTGGCCCGATGAAAGGAAACGCAAATATCAAGAGGAGTGATATTCGACACGCCAAAAGATATTGACTCTGCGGTACTGCAATGCGGAATACATTATCGTCTTGAAACTAATTCAAGTATCGAATTCGTGATCGAATGTATCTTTCAAATGGAGATTACTATGGATTTACTATTGGTGAATGTCGTTTAATTAAAAAATTATTCATACGTCATAAGAAGTCTTTTTTCAAAATGATATTAAAAAAAAAAAAAAAATGTTGCGCTTATAACTTATCAAGTATATAACAAACATTATAATTTTGCAATTTTGTAAAGACGTACAGTGCAAAAAAGGTGTGAGGTCAAAAGTAACATTTTTCACTCGTTTTGGCTTTTGGAATAAAAAGGTGGACCATTTTTAGTGCTAAATGTCTTATTTTATCTGTCGACGAGTGAAAAATTAGATTTAATGTAACTAATCGTTCAGTGATTTTTTACACAGATTTTTTTTTACAAAATAATTGAAATTTTTTTTACATAGTTGAATTTTGAAGTATTCGGTGGAATTAATTTTTTATTTTCAATGTAAAAAAATTTTCCATTTTTTAAATTTTTTTTTAATTTTTAAATATGCGATAAGAGCCTATTTTAAAATGTATACATAAAAAAATTAATTTTGTGTAAACGATGTAGACGAAAATTCCCAAAAAATTCATGCGAGTTTGTTATAAATTATTAAAAACGCGGTAATTATTTTAGATTTTTCTGTGCTTTTCCAATTTTACTGACGAACCTCGTTAATCAGTTATTGCAATTTTTGTAAAAATCGGATACAGCAAATTGAATACGTAGTTGTCACAACATATATTTTTTTTCTATGAACTTTTGTCCTTTAGATGAATAAGTACTTGTTCAAAGCTCAAAGCAATTTGTATTTTAAGCCTCTTTGTAACAGTCAATGGAGTTAAGCTATCGCAACATTTCACCAGTTTATTTCTAAAAGCAATCGATATTCCAACGTTTTTAGCGCAGCTCTTTTAAGCACTTTGTAGGGTAACCCGACCAGTGAATAGACAGTTAAGCAGACGAAGAAACCCAGTAAACGGACGTTTTTTACGTACGTTCTCTTATGAATCATTGAATGGACAGCGTCTATTCACTGGCTGGTTCACCCTATTTAAACATGCAACTTTTCCGAACCCAACTCTCAAAACTCAAACGCTAATGAAATATACTGAGAAAAATGCTTAGTTGGACTTATTAAAGCCTCGGTTAAAAATGTTCGCGACAAAATTTTTGTAGGCTTAACCGTTATCGATCAGTCATAATAAATTGGTTGTCCTGCGAACTCTTTAATTAAAGTTGACCGATAACTTGGTTGTGACTACCAAGTTTTTTTTTGGTACCATTTTTAACCAAGCTTTCAGTGGTTCCAACCAAACTTTTTCAGCTATATCTGTATTTCTCATTGCGGTTGCTTACAAAATAATGCACGCTTGTTCAATTTGTCCGTCTAGACCACCGTTTTCTGAATTACATCATATTTATAAACCTGCGGAAAATGTCGATAAAACAGCGTGCCTCGGATTTCGTTCTTTGCGAGCGAATCAATTTAAATCTATATCACTTCCAACTACAGATTGATTGCGTTTTGGCGGCTCCCTGAGGTTATTTCTATGTTAGCGACTATATAAATTCGCTTCGAGGTCTTTGAGGTTCTATTCATTCCGAGTATTCAACGTATTCACGAAAAATATGGCCATGTCCGAAAAACGGCAATAATACCAATGACTTTTTTCGGCGGATCTTTTAGATTTGCTCTTATGTTTAATTTAAGATGTTTTATTTTTAATCCTTTATTTATAGTCGCAACAACAGCATAGGTTTTAGCGATTATGGGGTATAAATGGTGTTAAATTACATACTTTTCCGTAGGTCGTGACTACTATGCAATGGAAATGGTGTTAAATTACATACTTTTGCAAAGGTACGCGACTACTCTGCGATGGAAATGTTAAATTACGTACTTTTGCGTAGGTATGCGACTACTATGCGATGGAAATGGTGTTTAATTACATACTTTTGCAAAGGTACGCGACTACTATGCGATGAAAATGGTATTAAAGTACATACTTTTGCGTAGGTACGTGACTACTATGCGATGGAAATGGTGTTAAAGTACATACTTTTGCGAAGGTACGCGACTACTATGCGACGAAAATGGTGTTAAAGTACATACTTTTGCGTAGGTACGCGACTACTATGCGATGGAAATGGTGTTAAAGTACATACTTTTGCGAAGGTACGCGACTACTATGCGACGAAAATGGTGTTAAAGTACATAATTTTGCGTAGGTACGCGACTACTATGCGATGGAAATGGTGTTAAAGTACATACTTTTGCGTAGGTATGCGACTACTATGCGACGAAAATGGTGTTAAAGTACATACTTTTGCGTAGGTACGCGACTACTATGCGACGGACATGGTGTTAAGTTAATACTTTTGCGTAGGTCGTGGCTACTATACAATGGAAATGGTGTAAAATTACATACTTTTGCGTAGCTACGCTACTACTATGCGATAGAAATGGTGTTAAATTACATACTTTTTCGTAGGTACGCGATTACTATGCGATGCAAACGGTGTTAGATTACATACTTTTGCGTATGTATGCGACTACAATGCGATGGAAATGGTGTTAAATTACATACTTTTGCGAAGGTAAGCGACTACTATGCGATGGAAATGGTGTTAAATTACGTACTTTTGCGTAGGTACGCGACTACAATGTGATGGAAATGGTGTTAAATTACATACTTTTGTGTAGGTATGCGACTACTATGCGATGGAAACTGTTTTAAATTACATACTTTTGCGTAGGTACGCCATTACTATGCGATAGAAATGGATTTAAAGTACATACTTTTGCGTAAACACGCTAAGAGAGTTGTTAAATCAGTTAATATATATCAGCCATTTAACAAAATCGTAGTATTTTCTTGATGTTGATTTCATTTGCGAAAGTTTGAGATGTTGAATATCAACTTTTATCTTTGTTAATATTTAACCTCCCAGAGCCATAAATAAACTCCGAATATGATTAACTTCTTAATTTACAATTCAAGCGACATCTCGCAGGCCGAAGCATTTTGGACGTTTAACAAAAAACAGATGAACAGTAAATGATGTCTAGATTCGAGACAAGTTCGAGCCAGAGACTTGAATATCGACAGCTTGTTGAAAACAAATAGAGGCGACGAAACCTCGCTTGTAAAATTCACGAGTTTTTCTTGATTCGGTTGTTTTCTCGTTTTGTCTCACTTGGCGCATCACCACTTTTTTCCCCTACCGTGAACTAATTTTTATTATCAGAAAATGTTGTAGACTATAGTTTGGCAGAATTGCATTTTATTAATATCTTATAGTGAAATTATATTACTCATTCAATTTTCACTTGAACGACCTGTTTTTTAAACCCCCAATTTATGCGAACCCTTGATGTTTGAATTATTATGGCTTTTCAAAGATAAATATGTTTTTTTTTTTACTAAATAAACTGACCTATAGTTCATAAACAAATACCAATATCCAATATAAAAAAAATACTTTCATCCCCGACGGCAATTTCATTTGTATGTCGGTATACGTTTCAATTTTTTTCAGGCTTTCCAGCATCCATACAAAGAGTGCCGAGTATCGATTTTTTTTTGTAAGCCCTTAATCTCTAGGACAAAAAATCGAGACCTTTATTTTCTCCTTGCTTGATGAATTTCGGCTGTTTTTTCTTAAATGGAGACATCTCGAAAACGTAGCTAAACGTTATAAGACTTATTACAATTTTTTTAAAAGATGTAACCATCTTATTATTCTCGAAATCACCTTGAGAATGAAATCATGACGTAGAATGCCGAATATAGTGAGGCCATCTGTACAAACAGATATTCGTTTCAAAATGTAGCTGATGTGTATATTATTTATCATAGTGGTAGAGACAAATAAAACTCTCATAGAAAAAAAAAACTCTAAAAGACAAATAAAACGTACTCTCAAAAATGGTGCAGAATAGGGTCAACCATACATTTTTCTGATTGCACTCCACATGATTGTTTATTTCGCGAGTAATTTGATATTCAACATTTTTTCTGGATATTGGTGGAAAAAAAACTGGATATTTGATTACAAACAAAACTAAAAGGTTTTTCGTAAAAATGTATCTTTGGAATACCACGAAAAACAGTTTTTACAGTACCTATTTTTGTTTATGATATCGGTGATGAAATTCATATGGGTTATTGTGGATTTTTTGTTTATCATTTATTAGTTAGACACTTTTTCAACATTGTGATAGGATATTCTGTTAAATAATCAATACTGTCATTTAAAAAAAGGATGCAAAGTAGAACCTTGCACATCGCTTCCTCATTATACTTCGCTTTTTACAAAACAACCTCTAAGAGGAAGTTTAGTAATTTATTTTGGCTCCGTTATAGAGGAAGCTTTGTAAAAAGCGAAATGTAATGAGGAAACGATGTGCAATGTTCTACTTTTCATCCTTGTTTGTCTGACACGATAAAATCCCGTGCTTTTCGAAATTCTGAAGTAAATAAATAATTGAAACAATACAATATAATACAAAATATCGCAGATATTTTGTCCATTAGATCATTTTTTATAATTTGGGTTGCAATAATAATAACATTCGTCAAAATAACGTTATCAAAAAAACTTATTTTTATTCGTCCTTTAATTAGAATAAATTTTTATTCCTTATTTCGGGGGGCCTCGCCCCCCAAACCCCCCATCGGAACGTCTCCCTTGGACCCCAAACAGTGAATCAACTAATTATTTAAATAATACAATATAATACAAAATGTCGAAACTTATTTTTATTGTGTTTTTTTATTAAAATAAACCGTTTTTATTTATTATTTCTGGGGTCATCGCCCCTGGGACCACGAGTTTTTCTTTCCCTTATTAGAAGGGCGCCCACCAGGCCGACCCACCAGCAAAATTTTAATATCACAAATAATTTCTCGTCAGATATCCAGCCATTTTCATATTTTATTATTTTACAGACATTTTTTCGTCCGATATTTTTTCATTAAGATATTTTGTCGTCAAATATTTTGTCATTAAGATATTTTGCCGTCAAATATTTTGTCATTAAGATATTTTGCCGTCAAATATTTTGTCATTAAGATATTTTGCGGTCAAATATTTTGTCATTAAGATATTTTGTCGTCAAATATTTTGTCATTAAGATATTTTGCCGTCAAATATTTTGTCATTAAGATATTTTGCCGCCAAATATTTTGTCATGAACATATTTTGCCGTCAAATATTTTATCATTAAGATATTTTGCCGTCAAATATTTTGTCATTAAGATATTTTGCCGTCAAATATTTTGTCATTAAGATATTTTGCCGTCAAATATTTTGTCATTAAGATATTTTGCCGTCAAATATTTTGTCATTAAGATATTTTGCCGTCAAATATTTTGTCATTAAGATATTTTGCCGTCAAATATTTTGTCATTAAGATATTTCGTTGAGTATAATGTCGTAGATATTTTGTCATTAGATATTTAGGATCTGGCGTTTAGACGCGTCACCATAAAAAATGGTATCTGATGGAAAGTAAAGGATAAAAATGGCATGGGAAAATAAATAATAAAAAGCATCATAATTAAAAAAACTTATTAAAAAAAAAATATATATTTTGTATGTGTAAAAGCGTATAACGTGAGTTACTGCTTCTCAGTGTGAGAGAAGAGAATCAAGATCACGTCTCGTACTTGTGACAAAAAGTGTCGGTGAGTCGATACCAGGATTACCGGTTCAAATGCCGCAACCAAGCATCGCATTGCTGCATCTAGCGCTAGTAGTCACCTGAGAAATTTCAAAGTGTCCCAATTAAGGTATCAATATATTGACGGAAAATAACAGTAATACTGATGACGTTCTACATAAATCTCTAGCTGAAACTTGAATAATTTTGCGTATAATCAAAATTGAATTTTCATATTAATTAATTTCACCGTTTAATCACTTCTATTAAATATTTCGACCGAACTTGATGTATTGCATCAATAGATGTCTCATTAAAACCCTTAATTACTCATTGAAACCCACTTGATGCCTTCAATTTTCATTAACATTGTATTTCCTATTTTGAGATTGCAGTTTATTTTTATCAATTAACAAGTTAAAATCCTGATTGCATTGTTTAAATGATAAAAATCATTAAAATATCCTATGCAATTTTCTACGAGGCTATAAATATGTATCAGTTTTATTTTTTTAATCAAAATCATTGAAAACATTGCGAGTTAGTAAAAAATCTTGAATTGTTGGAAATACTGTCCGGAATATTGAACCTACAGGAGTTTTGACCCATTTTTATTTTTACCAGAAATAATAAATGTAAGAGTTTTTATATCCGTTTTTATTTTTATCCGAAACAATGAATGCACCAGATTTTTTTATCCGGTTTCATTTCTACCAATAAAAATGAATGAATTTTTTTTTTATTACTTGAAATCGATACTTTCTCTGTTAATTTTTACGCATTTACTTTGGAAAGCTTGGATCAAGAATTTTTTCAACTTTATAGAGCTTTTACTATAACTGCAGCAAACAGGCGTGGAAAATATTATGTCGAGCTCCGATCTACCCTAGCATCTCAATTACCCTTAAATTGCCCTATGCATCTCCACCCCAATACGTGAGCGGCGTTTGCATAGCCTAATTATGCCGCTCGTAATTTTTAGTCGGGTGAGACAGTCCACGTGAGTCATAAGACCATATGCCGGATACTTCGCACCCCAGTAAGTTCCCAGTAACAGGTTTAAGGTCGATATCTCGACTATGAAGACAATGGAGCTTAAGAAGAATTGAAAAAATATTTTTCGTATTAGTAGTAGTAGTAATCGTTATTTATTGACAATACATTCAGAAAGTTATAATAGTAATTAGGAGAGATTCGATATAATAATTTTGGCAAAGCCATATTGCCAATGGGCCATCGACCTGGGTCCTTCAGCCCTGAAATCATACTGGTGAAATCGATTGTCGCTTAGTTTTATGTGGGGGATTTGTTTTTCGCATTATTCTGGTTCCGGTTCCTCGTTACTTAATCTCTCGAGGCGTTGGTAGATAGTGAGGGTCGGGTGTTTCGGTTTTCTGTTGACATTTGGTAGCGGTTGGTTGCACAGAACGGAGATGTTGTTAATTTGACTTATGGAGAATTTACAGTTGAGATGTTTGGTTCGTTCAATTATTGGAGTGATTCCACTCAATTCGTAGAGAAGAGTGTTGGGAGGTTTTTCGTATTAATTTTGGGTGGATTTCAGAATAGCGAATTTCAAAGTAATCGCTATTCTGAATAATCGAAAATGACTATGACTAAGAATTTGTAAAATTTGGAAGACATTGGGACTCGTTTCTTTAAAACAAAAACTTTAAGGTTTCAATGAAAAGTTTTAACAATCTCATAAAAATCAATAATGCTTCTAATCTTTATTAACTGGTAACAAAAATGAATGTGAAATCACTCTAAAAATTCAACATTTTTGTCATAAGACTCAACACGTGAGTCATAAGACCATATGTCGGATACTTCGCACCCTAGTAAGTTCCCAGTAACAGGTTTAAGGTCGATATCTCGACTATGAAGACAATGGAGCTTAAGAAGAATTGAAAAAATATTTTTCGTATTAATTTTGGGTGGATATCAGAATCGCGAATTTCAAAGTAATCGCTATTCTGAATAATCGAAAATGACTATGACTAAGAATTTGTAAAATTTGGAAGACATTGGGACTCGTTTCTTTAAAACAAAAACTTTAAGGTTTCAATGAAAAGTTTTAACAATCTCATAAAAATCAATAATGCTTCTAATCTTTATTAACTGGTAACAAAAATGAATGTGAAATCACTCTAAAAATTCAACATTTTTGTCATAAGACTCAACACGTGAGTCATAAGACCATATGTCGGATACTTCGCACCCTAGTAAGTTCCCAGTAACAGGTTTAAGGTCGATATCTCGACTATGAAGACAATGGAGCTTAAGAAGAATTGAAAAAATATTTTTCGTATTAATTTTGGGTGGATTTCAGAATAGCGAATTTCAAAGTAATTAATGTCTGAATCGAAAATGACTATCATTATTAAATTTGCTACTATAGCCATTTACCATTTAGATTAAAGTTTAATGGAAGGAGGGACAAAATAGCAAATTTCAAAATGATGGCCACACTGTTAGAAAATATTGGAAGTTTTTATGCATAAACTCGTCAGCGAAATTTAATAAAACGAGGGTAAAAATAGCAAATTTCAAAATGATGGCCACACTGTTGGAAAATATTGGAAGTTTTTATGCATAAACTCGACATCGAAATTCGATAAACAATTTTGGTATAGAATTCATGTACTTTTCCGGTACAATTGAAGCGAATTATTAAAATTCAAGGACTTTTACTGTAAAATTAGAGTAAATTATTGAATACATTAATTTGACATTACACTTGTATATTAAATTTCATATACTAGTTTATGAATAAAAACGTGCAGTAGAAGTACACTAAATTTCAAGTAGATTTTTTTACAGTGAATTTTAGATTCAGATGTTCATAATATTGAAATTCTCTTCTCTTTTAATTAACTATTCGCGATTTTGACCCATACTCAAAATTCCTTCGCTAAAAATCTTACGTAACCATAATGAAAACGACATAAAGTGAAGTCGCCAGTGAATGAACAGTTGACCAGAACGATTTGTTTATCATGGGTTTCTATAAAATGTAATATAAAAAAAATACTGCGTGTAAAAAAAAATTAGGAAAAATACATTTGCCTTACATTTGATATTCTCCCAAAAAGGCAGTTTATTTAAAACTTGAAAAGACGTCCAAAAAGTTGTGAAATCAACAGATAATATCTGCATATTTTTGTCCATTTGTATATACACCGAATTTTATTTTTGCATATGAAGATAAAAAATGTAAACTAAAAAAAATCGGTATGAAATTACATATTGAATAAATTGTAACAAAAAACTTAAACCTCAATACTAAACGACTTTATATAGTCAAATGAATATTCGAAAGTGAATTAATTTATACTGTACATCGCAAAATATATTTTTAGCTTGGATATATTTTCCATGTGTTCTAAAAAATCCAAGTTGAATAATTTTCCCCAAAATTAATGTATCTTTTATTTATCCTAAATGTGCCTTATTTTTTCGAGGGAAAAAAATTTAATTAACGTTATTACTTATAAGTGATTTAAATTAATATTGTGTTTTGTATTTCAATAATTAAATTTATCTTGTTTTGTTCTGACTTGACAGATGCAGAACAACTAATAAGGCTTATATTTGCATTATGTAGAGCACTGAGAAGCATATACATATTGATACAAACAGCTGCGGGCGACTGAGAGACCCATGCTGTGGAAATATGTAAATAAACGCGCTAATGGAGAGCGGAGACTCCAAGGAACTTTATATATATATATCTAGATATATATACATACACATATACATATGTATGTACATATTATTCTGATTTTATATATAAATTATAAATTTGAAAATTCTGCTTTGCATTTAGCTAGCTTTTTCAGCGGAACTATCAGTGAAAGGCAGCTTCAATATGTCTTTTTTTTCGGTCAATCATCTGGAGAACCTTGTGTTGAGGAGAATCGTGATTACATGACGATATGCCTTAAGGTAGTTCGCTCGCTTGGTGTTCATTTCGTAAGAGCTCGAGACACATGAGAGAAAATTGCTAATACTTCTTCATGGTATAAAGATTTAATAAGATTCATGCATATTAAAAGTACTGAAAAGTATCATTTTTCATAATAATAATTCTGGAATGTCATTAACAAATCAATGAAATAATTACTTAACGAATTTCCCGGCAACTATTTTTTCTTGTGTCAAATAAAAAAAAACAAAAAATTCTTTTGTTTATAAATTTTTATTTGAGAATTTTTCCAGATTTTTATATTTTCTCTCAGTTTTGTGAGTTTTCCACACGTTTATTCTATGAAAAAGGTTTCAAAGAAAATTTAAAAAATATGAGAAAATTCATACATATTCAGAAGAATTAAAGAATCATTTTTATAGATAAAAAATTCAGTTTTTCGGGAAATTTGTTGGACAATTTTTTTATCATCAATTTGCTAACAACATTTTAGACTAATTATTATCCAAAATTAATTTATTTACCTTTAATGAACATGAATTATTTTCATCAAGTGTTTAAAATTTTCTCTCATTCTCTAACTTGAGCGAAATGAATAAAAGTCGCAAGGACGAGCTTAAAGAAATTTTCTGGTTACTTTGACTCATCGTTTACCAGAAATTCTATTGATCTTGGCAACTCGTACACTCGTATTTGAAGATCGAAATACACACTTTTGGCAATTTGATGGACGTGTTTGTTTCGGTTACAAAGTGAAAAAAATTATGTAACGCGAGATTTTCTTATTTATGTCACACAGAAAAAAAAAAAAAAAAATGAGGTCAGTTCTGCTCCAAAACAAGCGATTTGATGAATGTTTCCGAAAAGTCTATTTCACTGTTGACTTTTGTATATCCGTTTAAAATTGTGAGGGTTCGTATTCTGAGAATTTTTCCTCTTCTGTGTCGAGAGAAATAATAGAAACTGATTCATATTATATTTAGTGCTGTTAATTCTCAAGGGACTTATCTTCCGATCAAATCGAGTGAGTCACGTGAATAAAGTTGCGAAGGCGAATTCAATTTCATGCAATATAAACGCACCCACTATCTTTACATTTGTTTCATTATTTTCTGACCATTGTTTTGTCTGCTAAAACAATCAGAGACTGTCCTATGACAAATTTCCCAAAAAAAAAAAAGGTTGTTCAGCCAGTTAAGCTATAAAACATCCGCCCACGCGACATGATTCACTTTATACATGGCGTGCTTCGTATCTCATTACAAAATAAGCTCTGAGAGAACACAGAATTTGTTCCCGAGTCTTAAAGCCATTTAACAAGAGTTTGGAAAGTCCTAAATTCCCAAGGACTTGCATCCATTAGTGCAAATTATGTCTTGTTACACCCACAAAAATTTAAATATTTTAACTAAATTTGCGTTTGCTAACGTTCAACAAAATTGTTTGTAAAACTCTTAGAAAATCGTTTATTCAACGAGTAATCTCACTGGTTTACCAAAATTTGTTTGAGGCAATCAACATTTGTTTTTTTAGTAACTAAACTAAAACGTCGACAACCGTAAAATCAAATCCAACTATAATTTTTCTAAGTGCTTGGATAGGCAATATTTAAATGAAAATGTATTCAGAAAACTTTACCATTTAAATAACTCCGTAATTTGAAACCAATACGATTTTTTTATTGTCAATTAATTTAATTCACTTTTTGTTATTTAAGAAAAGTATAATAGTCATACAGTTTTCTCACAATTACTCAGAGTTATTTAGACCAAAATATATTCTGAATACAATTGTTTTTTAAATATTGACCATTCCTGTTTCGTTGTAAGAGAGATTTTGTTAATTTGAAAAAATGTCATGGTTTTCTATTGGAAAGTTAACACTTATTTTATAAAAGCTTGGCAAGATTAGATTGTGGACTCTGTACCATAAGTGGACACTAGTATTATTTTGTGACGTGATTAATTTTCCCAAAGGTACTAATCTGATATCTGAATTTTTTGCACTTAAACTGCCCAAATTGGTTTAAAAAAAAACCTGTGACCAGAGCTGATGACACAGTAGATTTAATACTTATTTTCTTTTTGTATTGATTTACTTATTCATTTACAATAAATAGGACAAGACCTCCAGACCTGTGAATATTTGTGGCGGAGAAGTAGCAGCATAAAATAAAAAAATAATACCAATAAATGTATACATCCTCAATACTAATGAATAATTCAAAATGAGAGTATATAAATATACTTTATTACTATCAATATTAAATAATAACGACATGGAATGATAGACGGGCTCACTAAGTAAGATGAAATAATGCATGGCAGTCTAGAAAAGCGAGAAATGTCATTTTGTTAGAGAATCATTAACATTTCAATAATAAAGTAATCAGAAGAACTTTAATACACAAATTTATCAAATACTAAATTATATCAACCCACGAATAGGAATTTGTAAAATTTGGAAGATATTGAGACTCGTTTTTTTAAAACAAGAAGTTTAAAGTTTCAATAAAGAGTTTTAACAATCCCATAAATAGTAATGAAGCTTCTATTCTTTATTAACTGGTAACAAAAATGAATGTTAAATCACTCTAAAGATTCAACATTTTTTTAAGATAAGATGAATGATATTATTCTGCTTAATCTCAATCGAGACATTGTTTTGCATGAATCTATGCAATTTCAACCCTCCCCGAAATAACAGATAAGAAAATTCCATCCTATACTTGCGATTAATGTCTTTTTATCTTCTGATTAATGCAATGTACATAATTTGAAATTACAGCCTGAAGAGAAGATCATTGAAGATAAGACGATATCAGAGTTATATAAATTTTGCTTTATTGTGAACTTAAACTTGTAAGAAACATGTTTAGTGCTATAAATGAGTCAATCAATACTAGCATTGAGTACATTGACCTCTTGACATTAAAAATACACTTAAATCTGCAATGTGTATCTTATAGCGTGCATCAATGGCATTTGATCATTTAAAAAAGCTCATACACTTATTATATAGCACAATGTCTATACAAAAACTGTTCATAAGCTCATTATTTATCTCATATTGTAACATGAGTACTAATGAGCACAATATATCTCACAATATACCTGATTTCCTTGTTTTATTTTATTACAGGAACTTTAGGATTTAGATGATAATCAGTCAAATTTTAATATTTAAGTAGTTCAAATAGTAAATTTTTAAAATCCACGACAAAAAATTTCTAAAATCTGAGAGATATTCAGTCATTTCTATGAGCATATACCTGATTTTCCTATTCCATTATGTTATAGAAATTTTAGCATTTGAATAATACAGTAATCAGAACAATTTTAATATTTAAGCACTTGAAATACTAAATTGTATCTTTCCATGACTAAGAATTTGTGAAACCTGAAAGATATTTATAATCATTTCTAAAAACATAAAGATTTGAAAGACTCCATAAAAAGTGAAAAAGCTTTTATTCTATAATAACTGGAAACAAAAAATGGATCTGAAATTGTTCTGGAGATGCAAGATTTTTTGTAAGATCAAATTAATAATTGCCTTCTGTAACTCACAAGAATTGTAAGTATCAATAAGAATGTAACATCAAGAAATTGTTTTGTTTAAGTAAAGTACAGGATGGAATTTTCCATCCTGTACTTTGCATAAACGTTTCCTTTATCTTTCAAGTGACTCAATGTATCCAATTTGGAAATAGAACCTGCAGAGAGGATCGTTGAAGATAAGATGATATCAGACTCCAATCTGGCTCTATTGTAAACTCAAACTTGTTATACACATATAATATAGAGCTGTGATCAAGATCAATCAATACTGACATTAAGTACATTGACCTCCTGACATTAAAAATACCCTGAAATCTGAAATGCAGATTTCATAGCATGTATCAATGGCATTTAATCATTGCAACACACTCATAAACTGCATATAGCACAAGGTCCATACAGAAGCAGTTCATAAGCTGGCTATTTATCCCACATTGTAACAAAGCAAGTGTCATAGGTGAGTACTAATGAGCACAATAATATAGGTCACAATGTATCAGATTTTCTTCTTATATTTTGTTACAGAAACTTAAGAATTTAAGTGGCATACTAATCAAAGGAATTTTTATATTTAAATATTTTTAACATTAACTAATGTGAAATTCAAAAGATATTCATAGTGATTTCTTTTAGCAAATACCTGATTTTCTCATTTCATTTCATTACAAAAACTTAAGCATTTGAATAAATTAGTAATCAAAAGAATTTTAATATAATAGTACAAATATACTAATATATAACATTTTATGACTAATTTGTGAAACCTGAAAAATATTGATACTCATTTCTATAAGCATAAAGCTTCAGATTTTTATAAGCATAAAAAATCTAAACATAAAGCCTTAAAGTTGAACCTTTGAGGCTTTGTTTGTCTTACATAAAAAAAGTTTAAGCAGCCCCATAAAAAGTTAGAGCTCCTTTTTAATTTAAAAAAAAATGTATCTGAAATCACTCTAGAGATCCAAGATTTTTTTCAAGAGTAGATTAACGATTGCATCACTGTAGTTTACAAGAATTCTAAGTCTAAATAAAAATCTGAATAATTTTTCAAGTCCAAGAAATCTACATCAAGACATTGTTCAATAATCGTCCCTTCCCAAACCTTGAAAAAAAATTAAAAAAGCATCCTATACTTTGAAAAATATTTTTTTCAAAATTGGATATTGTTATACACATATATAGTCCTCTAAACAAGATCAATCAATACTAAAATTAAGTACATTGACCTCGGACCATAAAAAATATCCTGAAATCTGAAATACATATCTCAAAGCATATATCAATGTCATTAACTCATTGCAGCGCATTCATAAACTCTGTACATATCACAAGTTCCATACAGAACCATTTCATAAGCTCTCTATTTATCCCACATTGTTTCAATAGAAGTGTCATCTTCACAGATGACACTCAAAGTACTTACATACTAATGAGCACAACCATATAGGTCATAATATACTTAACATTCTTATTTTATCTTGTTACAAAAACTCTAAGATTTGAATAATATAGCAATCAGAAGAATTTCAATATCTTAATAGTACAAATACTAATTTATATCATTTCATGACTAATTTGTAAAATTCAAAAGATATTGATACTCATTTCTGTAAGCATGAAGCTGTAAAGTTTAAAGTTTAAAGCTTTTAAACTTCAGCTTACAAGAATTCTAAGTCTAAATAGAAATCTGAATAATTTTTCAAGTCCAAGAAATCTACATCAAGACATTGTTTAATAATTGTCCCTTCTCGTCCCTTTAAAAAAAAATTAAAAAAGCATCTTATACTTTGGATAATTTTTTTTTTTTCAAATTGGATATTGTTACACACATATATAGTCCTCTAAACAAGATCAATCAATACTAAAATTAAGTACATTGACCTCCAACCATAAAAAATACCCTGAAATCTGAAATACATATCTCATAGCATATATCAATGTCATTATCTCATTGCAGCACATTCATAAACTCAGTACATATCACAAGTTCCACACAGAACCATTTCATAAGCTCTCTATTTATCCCACATTGTCCCAATGCAAGTGTCATCCGTGAGTACTAATGAGCACAACAATATAGGTCACAAATATACCTATACATCCACCTACTTATGCTGCAGCATCCATTACACTCAAAGCCTCTGTAACACCAGACTCTCATCAAAACTTAAAAAAAAAAACCCCCTCAATCCCCTTCAAAATTACGTAAAAACAGCGTCGCCAATTTTCTTGTTTATATTTCCACCAGCGGTGAGAAAAATGGCCCCAAATAAAAACAACAACAAAAACCCCAATAATCACTATTTCTCAATGCCCAATCATAAATCCTCATGTCCACTGGAATGTTACGTTGTGGAAACTCTCCAGTGTTGCTCCTATACATAATGAATGCGCCATAATAGGCGAAGGTGTACAATCCCGTATAAAAGGTAACTCTCCGCGACTTAGCGTCGAAAAAAAATTGGTCTTCCTTCCACCAAGCGAAAAAACGACCTTTTGGACCTCGCGAAATTTATCTAGAGGCTCTCATATTTATGCTAGAGATTGGATAAAAAAAAAAAAAGCATCTTCGAAAATGTAAAATTATAGGAAATGGCAGCGAGATAAAGGCAAATGAAATTTTACCTCCATGATCGTTGAGCGGAGTCGGTGTCGGCTCGAAAGCTGAACATTGGATCGTTAGCCCGAGCAACACTACACTCGCCACCAGCGGCAACATATCGTAAAGCACACGATTATATATATTTATCTTTGCACAGTTTCCGATTCTCCGGATGTTTAACGGTTTTCAGGGTTTTACGATATTCGTTCACGACGACTTCATGAAAAGACTGTGATGTATATGGCTTTTTATAATTTGTTATGTTTTTTTTGTTCTTGTTCTTTCGTTAAAAGGGCATCGCGCAAACGTCTAACTCTCTGGGTCGCGAGCACAACGAGCAGCGTTCGTTCGTTCGCGGCGGCACACAATCGCGGAGTCAATATTTGAGCGGAATATCGATTCGGCAAAAAAATAGTAACTATTCTGTACTACGAGGGGCGCTCGGGTTCCGCGCACCTTTCTCCTTTCCCTAGGATTCGCACGGTTGCCTAGCCCGTGGATTTTATGCAGCGGCTCGCGATTTTCTTTGGCCGAGATTAAACTCTTCTCGATGGATGCGATGACTCATTTAGTGAAACTCTGGGAATCAAGATGGGGACAGATGCAATGACGAATACGCAATCGCTACCTGCTGATGGAGGTGCAGTCGATTTTCGGTCGTTTGTGACCGTCATATGACCGGAGTGAAGGGGGATTACGCGATTGGTTGGATGGAGCGTGGCGCGCTTTTTTGAATTCCGGTCGACATTGGAAATCATTTCATGGGGATGCTTTTTTTCTATGTTGTCGAAAAGCGAGGGTTTTTTGTGAGTGATGAGCACGAGTCTGGAATATAAGTATGTATCATCTACTTATGCTGCAGCATCCATTAGTCGAAACCTCTGTAACACTAGGCTGGAAGTAAAATGGTAAAAAATTCTCTCAATCGCTATAAAAATTTCGTGGAAATAGAGTCATTAATTAGAAACTGGTGTGATGGATGTGAGGGATTCTTTGTCAATTCAGCCACTTTTTTTTTAAGCCTCTTTGATCAGTTTTATAAATGGGCACATTTTAGTACAAGTTAATAGTACTATCTCTTAATTTTTCCAAATTTTTTAATCCGGTATTATGGAGACGGAGTTATTTTTTAAAAGACAATAAATTTTGAAAAGTTGACGTTGTCGGAAATATTGTTTCAGCATAAAAGATATAGTTTCATGTGAACTTTTCAATGGAATTTGTTACAATAATTTTGTCGACTCGATAACGTTGCTTTTTCGCTAAAAAAATATGAAAATGTTTTGTTACAACCAAAAAAAGCTATTTTTTTGTGGCTGCAAAAATAAATGTATACTTTCTTGGGGTGAAAATGGATTTTTTGGTTTTTCTAAATAATATAACGTATTTTGAATTGAATTTTTCATGAAAACTTTTCGTTTCCACATTTGTGTTGCCATTTTCGTTGCATAAACAGAAGTTTGTGTAGGAAATTTTTCATTTACTTTGGAATGTAGAGCTATCTAGTTCTCGATATATTATTATTTAAATATAAATTATACAAAAATTAACAATTCCCTCTAAAATTAAAAAAAATTATTCTTATGTTTTTTTAAACATAAGAATTATTTTATTCCCATATCTAAAAATATTTATAATAAATTGTATTCCATAGTTACTTATCACATTTAATTCAAATTATAACAATATATTTCCTTCCCGGAAAATGTCTCGACGATTCATCAATAAATAATCACTGTCCCTATGAAAAAACCTCCAAAGATTCTAGTAACTTATTCAAAAATCGAAATAAATAGTTCCGCATTAAAATCAATCATTTTCAATCCTTTCGATATTATACTGCTTAATTTAATATAATAGAATAATATCGTGCAAAATTGATCGTAAAGTGCGTTTATTCGGAATCAACGATAAAAAATAACTAAATTGCGGTCAAATGACCGGTAAAATTACTTGATCGACGCAACCAATCACCGCGCGTTCCATTAAACTGTTCGAAAACAGGTTATGTGCGACTGTATTGGTCACAGGTAAGTAACTACGTATCATAACAAGAGTCAATGCAGTAATTGACACTAAAGCGTTAAGGTGAAGAAAGAAATAGAAAAAAAAAGCCCACAGTTTCAGCGAATAAGCAAACATTGTTGCATACTACGGCAAGAGACCTGCGCACATGACATTGTCGCGTATGTTTTGCTCGTGAGATAAGATCTGCGGTAAATTGCCGCAATGGAAACCCATTTATGGTGTTGAGCTGCTGCAGATCTCATTTAACGCAGCGATCCAAGGATTTTCACCCAAATATGGCAGACAGATCTATATCGTCTTCGACGACTTCTTGTTACGATCCTCCTTTTCAATATTCCGAAGGAAAAAATATAACTTATTATCAAAACATAAAAATGGTTAGTCGCAAAAATATCGATCATTAATTTAAAAAAAAAATACTAATTTTTTTAGGTTTTATTAATCACATTTAAACGGTTTTTTTAGAACCTTCAGGATATTCAGAGACTGATGGACAAGGCAAATGCGAATATGTCAAAAATTCAAGGAAATATGAGCAAAACAACTAAAATGATTCATTTAATATCCGCTAAATCTTCTGAGGAATCGAGTTAGCATTTATACTGGACAAGATAATTTCTACAACAATAAAAATGCTAATTGATATTATTGCAGCTTCCAAATGTTGGATGTATAATATTAATAATAGGATGTGATTGGCAGAATATAATTTTGGAATGTATGTGTACATGTTATGTTAGAAAATGGAGTTTTTTTCAGCATGTTCATACTTTTGTACTTTTGATATTGAATAAAAAAATAATGATCTAAGTGAAGTGAATTTTGTTTTCTTTCTTTTTTTTACTTAGAAAAACGATAATTTTAATGGATTTACAAAAATATTAACTGGTTCGTGCTAATTTTTGAAAAGGTACATATTTGCTCATTTTTTCAAAAGAATAGTCAGTATTTTTTACTCAATTGTTATGTAACACTGCTTCTTCTTTCCATTAAAAGATGCTCTACGAATTCACTATCTAGATATTTGATAGTATTCTCCATTTGGAAATTATAGCCATTTGTTTACCCATCTTTAATTTTTTTTTCATAAACAAACAGCTGTAATTGAAAAAATGGGAAATACTATTGAATATCTAGACGGTGAATGCGTGAAACAACTCTCGACGGAGAGAATGAGCAGTAAAACATCCAAATGGAAGAAAAAATACAGATTATTCCTTAGAAAAGCCGAACGAATATGTGTTATTTCAAAATTTACCATAAGCCTGTTAATATTTGTGTAAATTCAACACAATAAAAAATTTTCTACATCAGAAACATATGCAGCTGTGAGAATTACCATCCATTGTAATCAATAGATACATAAAACTTTGTCGAAATTAAATAATAAATTTAGCACTCTTTTGACTAGTGTCGAGCACTCCGAACTTCTTAAGCTAAAGTTATTGCTTAATGGCTAATTTACAATGTATAATTTTCAACTATCAAGTGTATAAAAAGGCGGGCTAACATCCTACTCCAAATTGTAATTCGGCTTTACCTGAATCTACGAATAAATTAAATCAAGCATGGAGAGAGAATTCAGGAAAATTACTAATTTTCATTGATAAATATCTCATTTGTTTGGCTAATGTTACTGTATAACAGTATATATTAATCTATAGAAAATTTATAAATGTAATTAAAATCAGATTTTCAATCCAACAAAATGTTAAAGTAGATTTTTAAAAAACTTAATAAAATTAATCTCTTTCAATTTGTTATGAAAACCGAATTTTTCTGAAAGAAAATTTTTTCAACACTTAAAAAATTATGTAAAAAAATTTCGTGATATAATATGTAATTATGATTAAATGTTTCAAATGCATTCTTTTATTGTTTTCCCATTAATCTTCCTATTTTCTTTCAAAATCTACTTATCCGTACCGATTTATGACACGTTAATAAATACGAAATAAAAATTGTAATACAATTTTAAAAAATTTGATTTTCCGCAATCGAGTGTAGATCTCGCTTTTACCGACTTGCGTACAGACGTCGAATCCCGAAACTAATTTCGTGCAACTCTTTAGACGTTTTTTTGTACATCGCTAAATGTTAAATTGTGTTTAACGAGTATATAAACTGCCACAAACATTTTTGTAGTCGATTGTATTTCAATATCAATTCTGTCTTGACAGAAAAGTAGAGAATCTTGATTTTTATGAGGAAAATGACAGACGTTCGGAGCCTCGAGGATTCCATCGAGCAATATGAGGCTCAGGTATACGAATTTTTAATTGCGGCTTTAACCTTTCGTATTTTTATTCCATTGTTTAGTAAACACAATGGTTAATCAATCAATTCTTAGCTTTCCCAAGTTCAATTGGCACTTTCCGCTGCAACTAAAGGACCGGACAAAGATAATTTGCTGAGTCTTGAGTCAGATATCCAAGAATTAATTACACTGACTAAAGAAAGCCTGGAAAGTGCTAAAGGTGCAAAAACTGGCGATAAAGATCCTGCGGATGAAATTTCCGATGATGATGATCCGTTGGCAAGAGAATATGCCATGTTCAAGGTATTCTCAATTTTTGACGTTCGTAATGATATATTGATCATAATAACCTTAATAACTTTAAAAGGGTCGGATCCTTTAAAAGTCACATTAGGAATTTCATAAGACACAAATTCTGTAGATGATATCTTTTTTCATCAATTTTACGTTTAAACCTGGGACATGAGTAGGATAATAAATAACTGTTGAAAATCGGTCAAAGTAATTTAGAGAAGAAGTTGATAAGAAATGTAATAAAGCTGCAAATTTTAAATTTGCATATTGCTTTCTCATTATTTTTGGTTTTTTTTTTTTGTAAAGCTACGAGGAAGTTTGTTAATCGATTTTGGCTTTGTGGAAAAAATGATAAATAATGAGGAAGCAGTTTGCAAAGCTCAATTTTTAGTTTTTTTTTTGTAAGTCAAATTTGGAAAAAATTTTAACCCCATAATAAACTGTGACGAAACTGTGTATCCTTTTGTGCTGTATACAACTGATTTCATCTCTAAAATTTAAGTTTGCTTTTTTTTGTTTTGCTAATGTTAATGCAATAACATTAGTTTTCACGAAAGTTGAAATTCTAAGAAATTTGAATCACATTGTGGATTATGATCAAATTATGTAGTAATCATCGCAAATTAGTACCAATTTCATATGTGAAATTGGAGTTCATCATCTCAGTTTTTCTGAAAGTTTGGTCAAAAACGTGATTTTTCGAAAATTTCAAGATTTTGTTAAATCGGAACCGCTTTTCCGATTTCGGTCAAATTTAATACCAAACAACATCAAAAGTACCTTATTATTATTAAGCAAAATATCGCGATTTTTACGAAAGCTAGAGCGCGCACGTCCTTTTTTAAAAAAATTAAAAAAGCTGTAAAACAAAAATTCCGGCATATATTTCGGAAAAAATTGTACCATGCAAAGATGGACTGCTGCTTGACTTGCAAAAATGACAAAAATTCATTTTTAGACTATATCTCGATCAATACCATATTTTCATAGCGATTTCGTAGTCTATACTGCAAAGTGTAGCGATTTAGGTAATATAAACTACCCATATTCTTGCTTCCCAATGAAATATCTAAAAAACTCCAAATTTCCATTGTATTCTACATAAAAAAAAAAGAGAAAATAGGGTATTCGAGACTTTCCGAACCGTTAATTCTTATTATATTTTCAAAAGCGAGAGAATCGGCGTATTTATTTATTAAAAAAAATTGCTTCCTCCTTATTTTTCCCTTTTTACAAAGCTCCCTCTGTGAAGAAGCCAAAATTGATAACTTCTTCATGAAGATAGTTCGATAAAACGCAAAAATTAACGATTCCAAAATTCCAATTAACATCCTTGATTAAACTACAAATTATTGAACCTCAATATTTCATTGGCTTCTCAGGCAGAACTGGAGCAGGCCTCTGAAGAGTCAAAGAAAACAGAAAATAGTGAGAAAGCAGAGGCCTCAGAAGACATAGAAGTCAGTAAGATAATATTCGGTAAGGGCATTACCAAGATACGTTTATACGGTGCAAGTTCCAATTGTAGGACGAGCTGAAAGCACTCGAGGGTATGAAATGCCGGGCACCCCATGGAAGCAGTTGGGGTGGTACTGGCTATCATAACGCAATGGTATCCTCTATTCACAGAGAGGGAGACGAGAATATAACCAGTATTAACGACATCAAGGTAAATCATACAAATTTTTCACTGCCATTTATTCTCGACGTTATTTAAAATCGTCTATTTGTGGTGAAAATAGGTCAGAGTTCTCTTTGTGAATCCAACTCATAGAGAAATGCTGCCTTGCCCTTATTATCTCGACGGTGCCTGTAAATTTTCCGACGAACAGTGTCACTATTCTCACAGTGAAATAGTGCCACTTTCTAGTTTGCAAGAGTATCGAGAACCCGATTTTTCGACTCTCAAAATGGGAAGTAGAGTATTAGCGAAGCAAAAAAATAATTTGTGGCACAGATGCGTAATTCTTAAGAGACCGGAAAAAGACGGTGATGATTATCGAGTCAAGTTTGAAGCGAGCGGCAATATCGTTGAAGTTCCGGTGCATGATCTTCTTCCTCTTGGTTGGTACATATTTTTACTATGGCTTTTCACGAATTCGATGAAAATTTTGAAAAAAATTCACATGAAAACAATGAGACGTATTATTTTGTCTTCCAAAGTTAAGCAAATATTTTAAGGCTGTTTGTGACGGAAGAAAATAATTTTGATGACTGACTTTAAATGTGCCTCATGCAAATAAAAAATATTATAATACTTAAAGTAATAATACTTAAAGTTGGGAGAAAATAAACCTAGAAAAAAATTTGTAACGATATTTTACGCTGAATTTTCATAAATTGGTGAAATACTCTTTGACGCTTTTAATTCCTATCGATGAGCACGTAAAAAAATGTAGCCCGTTTTGTGAGCAGAGGATGCAGACTTGGAAATGTCGGATTCTTCGGACGATAGTGATTCCGACAATGAAGTAGCTCAACGTGACGATCACGCGCTGATAAACAAGTCTCTGTTGACAATGAATACGAGCGAACCTTTGGGAAAATGGGAAGAACATACGAGAGGAATAGGAAGCAAATTAATGGCCCAAATGGGTTACGTTTTTGGTACCGGGTTAGGAAAACGAGCTGATGGCAGAGTTGCTCCTGTTGAGGCCACTGTACTGCCGGCTGGAAAATCTTTAGGTATGGATAAACGAAAAAATTTAATTTATCCTGCAGATTAACAAATTACTTATTTACGAGAAAAAAAACCGCACAATTTATCGTACAATTTTATTAGAGGTGTGCGAATGTTCGAAAATGTCGAATATTTTCCATCGAATCTACGAATTGAATCGAATATTCGAACTTCACAAAGAATATTCCGTAAATTCGAAGATTTGTACCCGGATAAAAACCACGAATGAAATAACGAAATTGAATATACGAAGCAAATCGAGAGCTCGAAACAGTATTTGAGATTTATTCAATGAATCAGATTTTTGTACAAAAAAAATTTAGTACTCGACATTTTCAGGAAACTCTCGAACATGCTTCGGTAACAATATTGCGCAAGAAAACAATCTTTCGATCTAAAGTTCGAATATTCGATCCAAAGTTCGAAGATTCGATCGAAAGTTCGAAGATTCGATCGAAAGTTCGGATATTCGATCGAAAGTTCGAATATTCGATCCAAAGTTTGAATATTCTATCCAAAGTTTGAATATTCGATCCAAAGTTCGATTATTCGATCCAAAGTTCGATTATTCGATCCAAAGTTCGATTATTCTATCCAAAGTTTGAATATTCGATCCAAAGTTCGAATATTCTATCCAAAGAAGTTCGAATATTCAAATCGAACTTCAAATATTACACACAAACTTCGAATATTCGATTCAATAAGCGACAATAATTTTTATATTCACATTCATCGAATATTCGATCCAATCTTTATAATTTTTGTAATTTACACATTCATTGAATATTCGATTCAATTTATTTCGATGATTATTCATCCAAACAACCTCAATTTCTACGTAATTTTTTATGCGCCTTTGTCGATAAAAATGAATAAACATATTCCTAAAATCGGTTGAGGCTTGAATCGAATACCACGATTTGTTGCGGAGCTATTTAACAAAATATTCAACTAATATAACTAGATCACTGCATGGAATTGCGTGAGCACGCGGGCGGCGACAAGAATCTCTTTTCCGCCGAGCGTAAGATGCGAAAACAACGGCTGAAAATGGAACAGCAACGCGAGAGGCAATATCAGCGCGAAAAAGATCGAGAGAAGAACAACGTCTTCAACTTCATAAACACGACGTTGGGCGACAAGCGTGAGCATAATAACGAGAATTCATCTCTTTTAGCTTATCGTTCAATGAATTCCCTTCATTTAATCTTTTTTTAACTACAGCTGCAGATACTAACGAGCCGGGAAGTTCGAAAAGTAAAAACCACTTGAAAACTGAGACAAATCGTGGCCTAAACGTTGCGAGTTTTCAAATCGGCGAAAATATCACGAGGCTCGAAAAAGAATCGTCAAAGCTGATGGACTCGCTAGTTCGACATGCGAAAGGCAGCGTTCCTTACAACAATATTGCGATGCAATACAACGAGAAACAAAACGAACTCGCGGGTCTACGATCCACTCAGAGAAATATCGCCGCTGAACAGAACCAACGTAAAGACAAAGCAAAGCTCTCCGTATTTTAATGCAACGAGAATAACCCACGCGATTTTAATTTAGCACAACACGAATGATTATCCTGTAAATATAGCTGATAATGTGTAATTAAAAAGAATTAATAAACCATTAGATACAAAATAACTTGAATTTTTATTTTTTATGTTTACTTTCTCATAAAGGTTGTTTTCGTTGAAATTTAGTACTTTTTTAAATAAAAAATCAACGCCCTTATATGTATCTTTTGGAATGTAAACAAAATTCAGATTTTCTAAGAATTTGAATTTTTTGAAAAGTCTGTTCTTTAATTTCCGCAATTTTTTAACTAATGAAATAAATAGTTCTTGATAAATGAAGCAATGAAAAATGACGTTCGGTACTAAATTTGAGTGAAATTCATTTTTATGAATTTCATAAATAAAACCAAAAACCCAAAAGCATTTTATAGAATTTTGAATTTTTGAAGAACGTTTTATTTTTGTTCTTATCAAAGTTGACTTTCAAGTTTTTTTTCAACAAACCTGCTTAAATTTTCTGAAAGTTAATATTAATATTTAGTTGTAGTAGATATCGAATTTGGTGAAAATCGGTAAAGAAATTGAGATTTTACAAGACATCGAATAAAAAAAAAATCTGTGTATATTTTTTAATAACCGCAATTTTTTAGCTATCAAGCTGAAATTTGGAATTAAAATCAAACAAAGGAACGCAACCTCCGGAATTAATTTTAGACCAATTCGGTAAAGTCGATCGCTTTTTCTGAAATTTTGAAATTTCCGAAAAAATTTCGTTTTGCTTCAATTCAGGTAAAATTGCAAAAAAAACGACTGAAAATTTTTACCCAAGAAAAGTAACATTTAAAAAACATAAATAAATTTGTTCATAGAGGCAGCAAAAAATAAAAATTAATGAGGAAGCAATGTGCAAAGTTCCACTTTTTTAAAAAATTCTTGTATCGTTATAACGACAAAATTTATTTAAAGGTGAGAGTAACAGAAAATTCAGCAAAACTAACAATATTTCATAATATTTCATTGCGGTATCATTTTTTTCTAACTTCTAATTTTAAGAAGCGATCGAGAATACGAATTCCCCGCATTTCAAAATGGCGACGTCCAGTGAAAAGTACGTGTAAAATGTGTTGCTCCTTTCAAAGAAAAAACCTTCATGTCAGTTTGACATTTACTGTAAAAAGCTTGGGAAATAATAAATAATATATTGTTTATATTTTTAGATTAGAGAATTGCGAAGTTTGCGCCGCTAATAAAGCAAAATATACTTGTCCAAAATGTGAGGTTAGAACGTGTTGCCTCACGTGTGTAAACATTCACAAAAAGGAACTTAAGTGCGATGGAATTCGGGACAAAACGAAATTCGTGCCTCTAAATGCTTTTACCGATTTGGATCTTCTCAGTGGTAAGAATTCGAAATATTATTTTTAATAATTACCGAATAAGTAAAAAAATAATAAAATTCTTTATAATTCTACAGATTATAGATTATTGGAAGAAATTGGTAGATCCGTGGATCAACTTCAAAGTGATCCATTGAAAAAATGCACTCGGCTCAACACTTTGCCTGTTGTAAGTAAAATTGATTTTTGTAAAAATTATTGATATTTTTTATAAGATTTTAATGGCTGATATCTTAAAAACCATTGGAATAATTATTGTACAAAATAGTTTAAATGTGGAATTAGATTTGTTGAATCTCTTTGAAAGTTGATTAAAATATTAATTTAAATAAAAATAATAACAATGAGTATCTTAACAAACAAAAAAAGAATATGCAATCCTAAAAAGATTTATTTTAAAAAGGTTTTTTTTAATTTGCAAATTTCTTGCAAAAATTATTCGCCTGGAAAGTTTTTTTGTTTTTTTTCTAGCATGTTGAAAATAATTTCTAAATCTTGAGATTTTAAGAAATGATTTTTACTTCAGACTTGACATACAAATATTCATAAAATTTGGTATCGGAAACTTAATACCTTTTTTCAATGATTGTGAATAAATAATGGAGAAATTACATTTTTATAATAATTTTTCAGCATCTTTTGAAGCTGAGATCTGCAGCACATGAAAAGGGTGTAAAATTGGAATTTATGCCACAAAATTTTAGCAGACACAAAGAGAATACAACATTTTACAAATGGAAAACAAACGAGTTATTCTGGAGAATAGAATGGATATTTTCACAGGCAGAAAATACGAAATGGATTTCTAAAAAGTATAAATCACATTTGTGGATAATTTTTTCCCGCATATTTTCTGAGTGCGCAATCTAAAAATTTAATGATTTACAGAACGCCAGATACTATCAGACTCTCAGATCTCGTTCAAAATATCCTAGATCCCGTAAATTCCACCGACGAAACGAGTGAAACTGATAATGCTAAGACAAGAGAAATCCTTCAAGAAAGACTGCAATTTTATCGCGGTGCCGGATTAACGGGCATAAAAGTACTGCTGAAGGCTGAAAGGGTTAAGAAATCTGATTCGCGATTTTACGAGCTCGATCTTACTCTAACTTTGAGTGAAAATCTCGCAAAAAAGACTATAATCGAATACCCTACTTTTTACGTTATTCTGAAAGATCATTCAGACATGTATGAGATCGTCGATTCTGGTAAGTTTTGAGAAACAATGCAATTAAGTTAATGTTCCTGTTGTCAATTGTATCATGTTTTGTTGTTAAAAAATTACTTGTATATAAACGTAACAAAATATAACTTTATTTGCTCTTAAGACATTTGGTAAACTGACTTATCAACAGAATTGGTTGTCAAGAGACTAAAACAAAAGACTTGTAATTATACATCTTCACTCTCAATCATCGAATATATAATCTCGAACAATTCCCATAAATATTAAATGTGGGATTAAAATCTCAAGCATTGACGAAGCCAATGCGATACAGTTACTTTTTTTAAAATAATGCTAAATAACATAAAATCAAAATTTACTATATCATTTTTTACTAAATTATATATTTATTGTGGCTACGTATTATTTTATGCAAATACTGGCATAACGTAAATTTTTTTAGAGAATTCAAAATTCCTTAGAATTTATATCACTACCGATTTGAGCCAAATTAAATATTAATCTCTTATGGAGAACTATTTAGCATAATAGATTAATTTTTAAGGCAGTAAGAGCGAAAATGCCATATTTAAGAAAAAAATTTAAATAAAAAAAATTACATTGAAGCGTTGTGAAGTCTTAATTTTTCGATACATTCTGTCAAAAATTGCAATAATTAAAAAGCAGCTGACGTTTCACTTGTGTGTAAAATTTTAGATCGATAGCTGAAACGATTACATATAAACATCTTTTCTGGACGTTTTGAACTATTGTTAGTGTTTTGACACGAAAATCTTGAAAACAAAAGTTTTCATAAAAACAAAGCTTTCTATATGAGGAATATGTTCCATACATTTCCTTAATCCGTCCAAATTACGTTATGTGACAACATCTTTCAATGTCTTACGTTTTTTGTGAACAGTCGGTTCATTTTACAAACTTTCCGAAAAGTCAATTATGCTTTTTCTGAGCATTTCTATTCCTTTTGTAAAATTTCTATAACTGCTGTTGCATTTTGAGGAAAATTCTTATTCCAGTTGACAATTATTTAAAGATCCATTAGCTATTTAAACACATTTTCCCTTACCTCAAATTTTCCAAAACGGCTCGTAAAATTTTCAAGAAAACTCGCTGTAGTTCACAAATTTCACATTAGAAATATTTACGTTTGTTCAGTATCTTGATTTATGTTACAAATTTTTTGGAATAAACTTACTTCGTTTTGAGAACACACGTTAAAAAAAAAATGCCGTTCAAGATGTTTACATATGAGAGGCAGTTCAATTAGCAATTTTTCACCGCATAATTTGATTAATCCGATGCTTGTAGACGAAGAAGAACTTGCGGTCGAACAGCGACCGAAAAATGGAGACAACAGAAGACGAAAAGGAAGACAACAGTTTCAACAGGTTGAAAAGACGACGAAAAAGGATAAGAACGAGCCTGTAAACTACTTTTTTGACGCTGAATTCTCTGATTCCGATGACGATATGCGGCAGAATCGCAACAGATCTTCGAGGGCTGCAACGTCGTCGCAAATGAACATACCTGAATACAACGAGCTGGTGAAAATGGAGCACTGAGTTGACTACGGATCGTTTTATTGTAAATACACTTTAGAGGATTTCCACCTCGACGATTCGGGGAAACATTTGTAAGATTTATGATAACTGAAATATCAATTTATATAACGATTTATTGTTTTTTTCTTCCTTTCCCGTATTGGCACATTTTTCAACTTTTGTCCTTCCAATTAACGAGACCAAATATTTTCCCTTTTGCTTCTTTAACAAACTTTGTTCCGGTGAAAACCTTTTTTCCAGATTCTTACGTAAACGAGTTCGGAAAGTTCCAAAACGTCGAAAAATGAGATTTAAAAAAATGTCCTTCCGTATGTGCGCATAATTTTATCTCACAACTTGAGAACAGTTTTAGATACTCAGATAAAATTTATATTACATTTTTAATTAAATATATGCAGTTATTTAGTTTAAACGCAATTTTCAATTTACTCAGAAATGTCTGTACGCGCTCTGATTGCCACATTTTTTTCGATATCGGATTAAAATGTTGTATAAATTGAACTATTATGAACCAATTGTCGGTATTTGATTTGAGCAAAATCTGTTTAGCCGTTCCGATTTCACGCTATTTCGAATTTTTTAAAGAACGTCTTAAGTGCTCAAACGCTGCCATTTTTAAAAATACTGGCTCAAAATTTGGGACAAAAATAAGTTCTTCTTTAAGAGTTTCGTAAATGTTGGGGAAGTTTTCCATTCAGACTTTTTTACATCAACAAAAATAATATCATATTCACATTCGACAATAAATATATATTTATTTTCTTAAAAGTCGTGTTTACAAATAGCTGGATTCGATTCGCGTAGAAGTAGCGCGATTTTTGGAAACGATATCACGCACACCCGCCAAAATACCCCACGTTTAATTAACATCACAGGGACAGAATCCGTGACATTAGGAAAAAATTCGAGAAACAAAAATGATTCTTCTTGTAAGGCAATAGATTCACAGAGCGGAAAATGAGGCTACAATCATATGCACTCTCGCGGAGTTGGCGACTACGACCGTGATTAGTCGTTTTACGAGACATGCATGATTTTAACATTATAACAAATGTAATCTACCTTTCACCATATTTATTCCATTGAGGCGAAAATAAAAGCCTTTTTTTAATATCCATTCGCAACAGTATTCGCAAATATTTTTCATAAACGATTCTATAAAATTGATTGATTATTTCCCAACTCGTTTTAAATGAGAAAACAAAAAAGCATTTTTGGCATTAATGATTTTCAATAATAATTTCGTCTCGAATTTCGTCATTGATTTCAATCAATCTCATTGAGCCGCGTTCCAGAAAATGGAACGAATTTTGAGTCAAAAGTGCGCGAAAGTTTCGCATCGCTTCGACGTTTCGTTTTTTTTTGTTGATTTTTTTTTCACTCGTACGCCGAAGTGTCGTTTAGTCTACGAACTTAGATGAAAGAGGGAACGTTAGGATGCTTCGGATACGAGGACGAATCAGCGGCGTTTAGTCCCAAAGTACAATCTAATCCTCGGGATAACGCGCTTTAGTTCTCGTGGTGTTTTGTGTATATTTGTCTTTAATTTTTGGCCCTTCTTCCGAGGACAAACTAGAGAATGAAGAAGTAGAGAAGGAAGACGAGGAATGCGACGAGACCCGCAACCGCTTTAACGTACATCGATTTGCTGTTCAAGTGAGTCGCGTCCTTTTTGTACTTTTGCGAGAGCATCGAAAGATTCTGGGTTTTTGTGTCGAGCTCCGAAAGCACTGTACCTCTTTGGAGAACGTCGTCGATATTTTGCACCATTATTCGCTGTACGTCTTGCAATTGACTGTTCAACGCGTTCATGTTTCTTCTTGATCTTCCATCGGAAAAGGCTTTCTTTGCTTTTTGAATGTAAGTGTCTGAAAGTTTGTTTAAAATATCGAAAAAGTTGTTTTACTTATTTTGAAGTTTATTTCGAAACTTATTACAATGATTATATTTCATTTTTTCACGTATTTTATGGAAAACATTGAATTATTCAGTTAAAAATATTTTTATGATGATTTGTCTCAAAAACTGTAATAAAACCGCTTCAACATTTCCTTTTTCAATTCGTCATTTATTGAAGTCAACGTTATTTTATACAGTTGCAATTAATATTTTTTCAGATATTAGTAGAAAAGATTTAAATACGATTAAATAGAGAAAGTTGATTAGAGAAAAATATGATGCAGTTTCGGATAAAATTCTGTTTTTATGTTCAATGTAGGCTTTGAAAATGAAACTGAAAAACGCAAGTATTCCACTAATTTTCTCTCGTATCGTTACTCGTATTCGTAGTAGACTTTACACGAGAAAATATTATCTTTTTTTTAAATAGAATTTGATCATGTCTTCTCTTATTCTTGTTCAATACCAAAATTTAATTGATTTAATAAAAAACTTCATTTTGATGTAATAGATAATTTAATTAAGCAGAGTAAATTCATTTTAATTTCTTCAGAAAATCATTGTTAACATCAGGATTTTTTTCAGATGCTATTCAAAATTTGCAGATCCATTCAGACAAATTTTATCGGGGTGCAATAAAAATAACTTGAACATTTGAATGGAAAAGTTAATAACGATGATCATAATTTTAGGGTATTATCACAAATCAAGTAAACATTTTTTATAAAATATTCAAGTCAATATTTACCAAATTCAATAAAAGTATAGGGCCTCGTGACTGTGTTGACTCGTTTTCCATACTGTATATGAAATTCGTTTGCGATGTCTTCGAGATAACTGTAGGCCAGACGTTTGCTCCAATTTTTTTCGCAGAGTACAAGATAGCAGACATCATTCTCGATCAAGTAGCTGAATCATAAGGATCATCAATGAGAAAATGAGCATCTTGCAGCGTTTTCATACGGAAAATGAGTAATTACATACTGGAAAAGGAATGGGCCAGTTTCTATTGTACATCTTGCGGGAGATTGAGGTCCAAGCTTTCTGAACAACATCTTTGCTTGATTTTGGTACTCCAGGATATTTTTGCCAGTCTGCATCCACAGAAAAATACAATGATCAGCTGTGATTCAAATGTTCCATTATTTTGGCTTAACAATAACAAAAAATGTTTACTACAATGTATTTCCAAAACTATTTGATCAAACTTTTTACAAATTTAACAGCATTTTCTACTAATGTTGATCTTCTGTTAAAATTTTTACCAGCATGAATTCATTTGATGTTTGTACTCCAAAAAAAGTTCTAAGCTTTCTAAATAAAATTTTTGCTTGATTTCAATACTTTAGGATGTTTATTATCAGTTTGCCTTCATACAATAACACAATAACAATGAACAAAAATTAATATGTTTCATCATCGTTGCTCATTCCAAATTATATGACTATGCACGAAGTTAGTCCAATTTGCTAAATATTTCATTAATTAATTACATTAATTGACAATGTATTTCCAAAACTGTACAATTGAATTGTTTCAAAATTCAGAAATTTTTTAGTAATATTAATCTTCTGTTCAAACTTTTACCGTCATGAATTAATTTCATGTTTGTGCTTTAAAAAACTTTCTAAATTTTCTAAATAAAATCTTTACGCGATTTCAATACTTTACAATTTTTATTGTCAGTTTGCCTTCATACAATAACACAATAATAACGAACTGTTATTAAAATGTTGCATCATCGTTGCCTATTCCAAATTATATGACAATGCACAAGTTGTTATTCTAATTTCTAAATCCAGGATGAAAAAAAATTCGAAAAACCCTTAAATTAAAAGAATAATGAGTCCTTGTTATCGCCACATGAGCGAGAATGCAACCAGAGCTTTTAAAAATCGTAAAATCTGTTGGAACCGATCGAAGTGACGTTTGGTAAATTTAGAAACGGTTGATTAACCTGTTCGTCTTCCTGCATCGTAGCCGCGAGCGGAAGTCCGTCTGCTATCCTCGCAATCATCGTGAACAACACCATTTTAACGACAATTCAAATGATACACTACAAATAGAAGAATATCACTGTAAAAAAAGCGGTCGAAACAATTATTCAGAACTCTATCGACACTTCAGTTCGCAAGATCCATTTATACACTGAAATCAGCAGCAGGAGCGATGAAATCGCGCGGCTGATTCGTCGACTCGCCACTCCAGAAAAACCACGTCAGTCGATTCGGAAATTCTCGGAGTAGCGCGAGCTTCCAACTCATCGAGAGAGGCGCGAATAATCGCAACCAATGTCGCTGCAATCGCGCTGTTTTATCATTATTATTGCGGGCTATTACAGGGCAAATATCGACGAAAATCATGCAGGAAACTATTTATAAATAGATCAGGAATTTTAGGAAATATTGATTTACAGCTTAGGTCCGTTCACTTAATTCGGTAAAAAGTGAATACGAGGCATTCTTCATCAATTCAGCCACTTTTTTTTCGAACTTTCGAAAGTCCTATAATAAGACACATTTTGGTACCACTTGAAAGTATTCTCTCCTAATTATATTGAGATTTTTAAATCCGATATTACGGAAAATGAGATATTTTTTTGAAGTGAATATATTTTGAAAAATTAAGATCGTGGGAAAAATTGTTTCAACGTAAAAGTTGTAGTTTCATGTGAACTTTTGAATGAAATTTTTTCGAATAATTTTGTTGAACCGATAACATTGCTTTTTCGCTAGAGGATATAAAGATTATTTTTTAACCAGAGAAGGCCATTTTTTTTTTACTGAAAAAGTTACTGAATCTTTGCGCCTATGTATCGATAACATAGAAAAATTGCCGGAGCGGGACCGATCATAGTTCCGAAAAAGAAGTTGTTCTTAGTAAAATAATGATGTCCAGATAACATTTTTAAAAAGTCTATCATGGACCAACTATTTTTATTTATTTATCATTGCATAAACTACAAGTTTCAATTGAAAGCGTTGTTAACATTTATCTTTTTTTCTCGACAAAATTTCTTCGCTTTTTTTTCTGTTATTGTTATAACAATGTAGAGATTGACAAAAATGAACAATAATGCTGAAAAATAGCAAAATCAGAGGCAAAAAAAACTCCCATAAATCTGAATTTACATTTAATCTGAATTTACGCACATTTTATCCAATCTGCAAAAATTGCACACATCTTTCTGCTCATTGCTGCAGGTGTTTATTGTCACATTGGCAGGTTGTCTGCTTCACTTCCTTACCGACCGGCGTTACCTGTTCGTTCGCACTAAAAGCTGATCCGCTTTTCGCCAATCATCGTGACACACGCTTTAAATTCCTGCTACAAAATCACGCCGACATCGGAAAAAACCCTCCACAACGCTTAATTCATTGGAAGTACCTATTGTCTCATCTTAATATATATCATTTATCGCCGATAACAATGTAGATATCGACAACAATAAATAAATCTAAAGTTCCATTTTACCCCATTTCGTGTAATCGGCAAAAGTTGCGCACATTTTCCATCGCATCGCCGCAGGTGCTGCTGTCAAATCGCCGCTCTTCCTTACCGACCGGCGTCACCTGTTCGTTCGCACTAAAAGCTCATCCGCTTTTCGCCAATCATCGTGACACACGCTTTAAATTCCTGCTACAAAATCACGCCGACATCGGAAAAAACCCTCCACAACGCTTAATCCATCGGAAATACCTATTGTCTCATCTTAATATATATCATTTACCCAACGTATTCTTCTAAAAACGTATATAACAATGTAGATATCAACAACAATAAATAAATAAATCTAAAGTTCCATTTTACCCCATTTCGCGTAATCGGCAAAAGTTGCGCACATTTTCCATCGCATTACCGCAGATGCTGCTGTCAAATCGCCGCTCTTCCTTACCGACCGGCGTTACCTGTTCGCTCGCCCTAAAAGCTTATCCGCATTTCGCCAATCATCGTGTGGCGCACGGTTGAAATTCCATCACTGTCAGTGATCCGAAATACACACACGTTCGTAAGTGAGGTAAAGAAGAAAAAAAAAAAAAATTTCAGTGACGTGCTTAACCCACATCTCCTCAACCCCCTCGGAAATGTTCGCGTTCCTGTAGAGTCTTTCGTTGAACGAAAGTCATCGGTTTTAGCGTGTTATCACGACAAACTCGGGCCCAAGGCTTTTATCCTCGAGGCCCAACGATCCGCTCGATCTCTGGTGCTACGAATAATGCGATATCGCGCGTATGGACGCGAACACCGGACACTATAGTTGGGTGAGTTAACGCCACACGAAGATACAGAGGTCCCTGAACGCATACGGCTTACATCCAACTTTCACAGCTGGTATCGGCCACGAAACGTCGATGGCTTCGATAATTAACCGATTTTTCCGTAACCCGCATTCGCACTTTAGTCTACGAGTGGCTTTTAATAATCTATCCTTATTTTCGTTATATAATTCACCGTTCTTTCGTTTGTCACTATCAATCACTACTTTCCACGTAGCGATGTAGACTGCGACCTTTTCGACACGAAATTTTCCTCATTTTCCTTCTAGACTTTTGCTCGACGTTATTTTCTTTTTTTTTTTTTTGGTAGCTTGTTAATTACTTTTCTTCACATCGCGAATTTTCAGATTTTTTAAGGATGTAAATATAATTGTGCTTTCTGCAATCTGCAGATCCTGTTTGTGGTATTTTTTTTTGTTGCATTGCAATGGATTTTTACTTGGGTTTGTCAACATATGGTTTATGCGTGTTGATTATTCTGAAATTTTGAGTACAATGTTGGTGAAGATTTGGGCTTTTATGGTATTTTTTTTATTTACAAGGTATTCGTTGATAAGATATAATCAGCATAAACAATAAAATTGTATAAAGTTTAATACACTAATTTAATATCGCCTTTGGAGGTAAAAATATATGAGAGTAGAAATGAGATAAATCTTTATTGGTAAAAATTAAATATTTTAGGACGCTTAGAGTTTAATTGACGATTAACAATAGCTTATCATGTTGTTGATAAATGGTTTCTGTGTATATATAAAGTGTATATGATACATATGAGATGTGATGAACTGTCAGATTATTTTTTATTATTATTTTGGATTATCATGTGTCTTTATTTATGTTTGCAGGTTGAAAATTTGTACTACAAGCCAAAAAGTGCTGCAGCAGGTTTAGCATGAACGTGAGTTTACAATTTTCTCATTCTCTATATCAAAAAGGGTTTTTCAATTGAATATGAGCGATTCGACCAAAATTTGTTTTCTTTGAGGAATTCCAAAAAAATCTGATTTTCTGATAATATCTGATAAGATATTAGAATTTTCTTATTCTTCATTGAAACAGCTCTATTTTAGGACAGTTCCATTCTACATACATTTCTGAAATTAGTAAAAATTTCTATGGGCCATTTTAGCTCAACGTAACTCAAATTTCCAAAAAAAAATATCAATAACACTTTTTATTTCAGCGAAAATACTGCTAATTTTTAGCCGAATGAATTATCTACAGTTCTGTAGATAATTATTTTTTTCCAAAAACCGCGCTCTATTTAAGCCAAATTGATTTTCTAGAATTATGCCTATGAATAACGAATGTTGAAAACAATTTTTGTAATCCTTCTCAAGATAACGCATGTTGAGAACGATTTTGGTAATCGTTCTTAACATAACGAATATTGAGAAAAATTTTGGTAATTGTTGTTAACATGTGTTAATCATGTGCAATTTGCTGAATTCTGCCTTAAAAAATATGGAGGTTTTTAAAAAATCAAGTTTTGGAAACAAATGAAAATGGAAAACGCTAAAATACCGTTAATTACAGAATCCATACCGCGCACGTCCGGGTAGACCGAGAGTGGATCACGCTGCAGTATCAAATTATGGAGTCCAAAACCAAAATTCATGGGGATCAATGTCAGCGGCGCCCCAGCCGGGAATTCCACCGGCAACGGGTTTTCCCACACAGAATCCGGTCGCGAATCAACCAAAGCAAGCAGGTGATCCTTGGGATTGGGGTTCGGAAAACAACGGCAACGACGCGTGGAATTGGAGCGTGGATCAGCAATCGGACTCTAAACAGATGCCTCAACAACAGCAACAGCTTCAACCGCCACTGGTAAAATATAAATGATTTTAAACGGTTTTTTAAAATCCTATCGTTCAAAACACGGACTTTGATTCGCGAATTTATACTATAATTAATACTATTATAATTTTACGATCGAAATTATATATGTTTCTTCTATATCCTATAACATTATTATGAATAACATAAGTTTTGTATTAACATGGTGTCCAGTGGTTTTTAAAGTCTTTGAAGTCCTTAAAATGTCTTCAAATTATGTCTGTTTTTAAATGAGTCCTTGAATGTACTCGAATTTTTCATATCCACTCACATTCAATTTTATTTTATGACTTAGCAACTGACCTTAAAAAATATGTATCTCAATTTTTAACCTTTTTATTACTTTCCTTGAAATATTTTTTTTATTCTTGATTCTTTTTTTCCGAATTTCTGTTTTTGTTTCTGAAAATGTCCTTAAATCTTTCTGAAAATGTAAATATTTTTGAAAATGTCCTTAAATCTTTCTGAAAATGTAAATATTTTTGAAAATGTCCCCAAAACATTCTGAAAGTGTTCTTGAAATTTTCGAAAAATGGCCTCAAATTTCCTTTAATTTCGTATGGACTTTTTACTCGACACCATGATCAACTTTAATAATGAAAATATACTATCGAAACAGTAATATTAATAATATTACATTTCCATAAAAAAGAAAAATTGGTTTCCAGGAAATTTGTGAACCAATTTCTTTTTCATCAATTTTCTCATAACATTTTGGATTTATCATCACGCAAAATGATTCCTTTAAGTACCTTTAACAAGAACGAATTTTTTCGAATTCTTATAACATCGAAAAGTATTTGCAATTTTCTCTCATTCTTGAACTCGTGCGAAATAAACACCAAACTACCTTCACTTATACAATATGAAAATTAAAAGAAACTTATAACGATTCAATCGATCAAAGTCCGAATATCTAGAGACGATAACATACGTTTAAATCCCATTCAAATTCCATCGATCTGTAAAAGTCTCTATATTCCCGTTTAACCAGGGCCACCAGCCACAGTTCGTGCCTTCGTACCCGAATAACATGCAGAGCCCACAAAATCCAACTCAAGAAAGTTACTACAAAAATTTAAACGGCAACAACAGACCCGTTGTATCGAATCAAGCGCATCCGAATTCCGGTGCAACGACACCAAGAACCGGTCCAAGTCGAGAATCGACGCCTCAACTATCCGAGAGTTATTCCAATTACACGAATTACAGTACAAATCAACAGCATCCGGTGCCACCAAGGCCGAATTCGGCAAAAACGAGCAATCCTCTCGTCGCTAGCGATCATTCTCAGTGGCCGTTAAATCAACAACAGCAACCACTTCCACAACAACAATCCCAAGTAGTAGATCATACCGAGCGTCAACCTCCGCCTTTTAACCCTTATTTCCAAACGAATCCCCCGTCATTCGATTCAAAAAGCGCCGCGACTCCTCTGCAACCTCATCAGCCCGCAGTAAACAATTACACCTGGAATAACGTAGATCAGTCATCCATTTCCGCGCATCAGCAACAGCAGCAACCGCAGAATTGGCAAAATCACGGTGAAGTCGCTCCCAGCGGATATTGGCAAGAAAACACGAACATTGAGACGGATTCTCAGTACAAAAATCCCGATAATCAGTGGCAACAACAACCGCGCCATTCGCAAACGCCTCAAACTTTTAGCCCCGCCGCGAACGTAACGTCCAATCAGTGGCAGAATCAGAGTCGCGATGTCGATCAGTTGACTAACAGGCCTCAAATTCCGGCGAATAGTCACAATCCAGGCTCTCAGCCAGCTGTTTGGAATCAACCGAAGAGTCTTAACGCCACGCAGTCGTGGCAACAAGTTCCTCTTCAGGGTGAGGCTTTGGCGGGCCAATGGCCGCAACAGCCGAGTCTGGAAACGCAAAATAGCCTTCCAGAGGGAAGCGCGGAGGAGGAAATCCCTTCGGGAAGGATTTCCTCCAAGGAATGGTCGCAGATTAAGCCGCCGCTCGCTCATTTCGCTTCTTCGACGGCCTCGACGACGTCAGGCTCGATTCCCAATCTCTCAAGCGGAGCTGACGCTCCGGACGAGCGTAAAAAGTCACTAGCTACGTCGGTAGCGAGTTCAATGTCCCTAAACGATTCGCCGACCGAAGGAAAAGCCCCGACGCTTTATCAAGCGCCAGTAAACGTCGATCGCGGTAATTGGACCGCGGCATCCGAGACAAACTCGATTTCCGACAATTCGGAAAATGTTGTTGTTCAGGAAAACGTCGATGCCGATTGGCAAGCCGAAAGCGATTGGGGATCGCGTCCGGTCAATGAATTATCGATGAGCGTCAGTCAGCTCAGCATCAGTAGCAACAAATCGTCACAGCAACGCGAAAATACGCCTCCGGTTCACACTTCTTACGTTAATCCTCCTCAGATTCCTCCGGAGGAAGCGGCTCAAATTTTGCAAGCGCCTGTTAGAAATCCTCTGGAAAACGCGCAGCTGGAAAGTCACGAATCTTTGCCTCAAGATCCAAATAATCACGCGACTTATCCACCAAACGCGGCTAATCCTACGGAAGCCGCGCAAACTAACTACGATCAGTGGTACAACCAAAACGCTTCGCAGGCTCAACAAGGCGCTGGTTGGTATTCCAACGATCGATCGAGAACCACTCAGCAATGGAATCCCGAGCAAAATGTCGAGAATTACGAGAACATTCAACAACCCGCGGAATTTGTTAATCTCGAGGTTGTCGCGCCGGTTATTCAGGAAAGAGACATTTACGGATCACGCGATTCTATCAACAAAGAGACTCTCGATAACGATCCGAAGCCTCTGTCCACTCCCCCGAAAGATGGCGCCACTGGCGCTAGAGATTCTAGGCAAGAAGCTAGCAATGTTGAAGTTCCGTCTTTGCAACAAGTTCAGCAGGCCGTTCAACCGGATCAGACACCGGATAATTACGAATTTGCGTCGAACGACAGAAATACATTCCTCGAAACCGGCGAACTCACGGATTCCCATCAGGAACACGAATCTACGCCGCCGAGTCAGGATGACGAGAATGATGAGGTGCCCAGCGATATTCCCTTTTTGAGGGAAGTTCCTGGACAATCTAGCTCAGCTGATCCACGCAGAAATGATCCTACGGGACAGGAACAGTACGTTCAGTCGAGTCCGCGGGTTTCCGATCCAAGGAGAAACGATCCTTCGGGACAAGCGCAAGGAATTACAGCGAGAAATTTAACGGAGCGTCGCGATGTTCCTCCGGGACAGGAAAGAAGCTTGACACTTTTGGCCAGAGGCGATAACGATAACTTTGAACGGAGAAATGATCCCTCAGGCCGCGAGAGGTCTCTGCCTCCTACGCAATCGCGTAACGATCCCTCGGGCGAAGAACGGACTCAGAATCTACAGGCAAATGTTCCGGAACCCAGCGAAGTACGGGAAGTTCCGGGAAGTGGAATGAATGTTGAGGAATCTTTGGTGCAGAATGATAGCGGAATTAGGCAGATTCCTGGCGGGGCTTCGCCTAACGAAGCTGTACAGACACCTGATGAACGAAATAATACTAGAGTCGTCACTGGATCGCAGGAAGTCGGAGCTCCTGGCTGTGAGTATCGATGAATATTATTTGAGGATTATTTATGATACGTACAGTACCGCCAAAAGTGAATTTCAGAGACAATTTCGATCATTTCCCGATGGGATTAAAATCGGGAAAAAATAATGCGAAAAGATTGATTTCGCATGATAATAATCCCGAAATGTTATTAACAAGTTGGTGAAAAAAACAAATGTTCAACAAACAATCAGTCAACCTAACTTTTTTTCTTATGAAAATGATATGTTCGTTTATTTGAATGCAGGCGAATTTTTTCAGATTTTTTTCTTTATTTTGATTTTTTTGATTTTCAAAAATATGCGCGGAATAACGAATTTTGGATATGTGTTCGGTATAGAACCATCTTCAACACTCAAGATTTTTTTGCAAAACGCATATCCAGAATATTCTATATTCTGCGCATTTTTTGAAATAAAAAAAATCGAAATCAAAATAAAGAATTTTTTTTTTTAATTCGTATGCATTCAAATAAATTAACATATTATTTCGATTAGAAAAAAATTTAGGTCGACAGATTGTTTGTTGAACAATTGTTTTTTTCATCAATTTATTAACAACATTTTGGGATTATTATTATGCGAAATCAATCTTTTCAACACGTTTTATATGCATTATTCTGTTCCGATTTTTATCCCATCGGGAAGTGATCGAAATTGTCTCTGAAACTGACTTTTGGCGGGACTGTACGTATCATACATCCTTAATATACATTTTAAGGTTGTGCAGTTCAATCGCACCTATTTTTCGTTTTCACAAAACCTTTTAGCGTCGCATACGCTGATTTGCAGATTTTCCTTCCTCGTAGAGCTTGTTTTCGTGAAACTTTTTCCAATGAAACTTTATGAAATATCGAACCTTTCGAAAATATCAAAAATCTCTGTTCCTCTTCAACAGTCTTGCAATCTAAATATGTGCATGTGTATCCCTCAATAATTTACTTGTTTTGTTGTCTTTTTTCCACACGGTAGCCAAAATTGATCACTGTATTTTTTCCAAGCGATAATTCCGTGAAAAAAATTGAAGATGATGAATTAATGCTCAAAATTTTACTTTGCATCCTTATTATTTTTTTCAACAGCATATTTACTAATATTCGTTGACATTATTATGCTTCAATAGAAAATCCAATGAATACAATTCAAATCAACAAAATAGAAGAAAAAAAACTGTCAATCAAGAATATTTGTTAATATATTATTATGGTTCAATAGAAAATCCAATGAATACAATTCAAATCGCCAAAATAGGCGAAAAAAAACTCTCAATCAAAAATACATTCATAAATAAAACTTCCCAATTATAAGTTGTCAAGGACCGATTTTTAGAATTGTAGATTCCATTTTATCGTACATCCATATTATCCCATTTTCGATTCAGTATCAGCGACGATGCAAGAACCGCCGAGCGATTCGAGAAGCAAACGTGAGGAAGCAGTCGGCGCATCAGTTGGTGAAACGCCGAGTATCGTCGGTCCACCTAATCGTCGTGACTCGTACGAGGACGGAGACGACGAAGGCTCGGGTAACAGCAGAGACGAGAGCAGAGAAAGGCGTCGTGATGGTAGCCCAACAGGAGACAGGCGGCGGTACGATTATGATCGGAAAGGGCCCTAGTGAGTGATTCGAACTAGAAGGCGCCGATTTTTTTCTTTACACTGAGAAAACAAAAAAATTCTAATCAAGTAAATCAACGTGCACCCTCGTACAATAGTTATTATTCAGATAATATATGTATATTTTGCGGCAATGTTCGGTCGTAGAGAAAATCAAAAATATAGTTTCCTTTTTTTAACGTTTCGACTCACGTCGGAGTCCTTTTCAGAATATTTGTTTTCCTCTCGATATACCTAAGCAAATATGCATCATATAAACAATATCGACCGGATAATCCAGTTATAAATAAACCGACTCCCTTAAGGATTATAATTTAAAGAAAAAAAAAAATGTATCAACGGTGGACTTAACAAATTGCATCAACATTCCTCATACTTTTTCTATGGAAAAATAAGTATGGGTTAGAATGTAAAATGACATTATTGCTGATGCATATTTGCTTAGGTATATCGAGAGGAAAATAAATATTCTGGAGAGGACTTCGACGTGAGTAGAAACGTTAAAAAAAGGAAACTATATTTTTTTATTTCTCTACGACCGAACATTGCCGCAAAACGTACATATATTATATATGTATGTCGGTCACGACACTATTAATTTGTTATTAGTCGCGAGCAGAAGGAGAAGCGAGAAGCAGGGACGAAAGTACCGAAATTGCGAACTGCGCTTGCGCCAACCTTTCGTTACAAAATTGCTATGAAACAAGCGACTTTCGGCTCGCAAAACTGCAATGAAAAGCAGCACAGTTAATGCACGTGTTCCAAAAAATGAATTTGTAGTTGCTATAACCAATATTTTTCCTATCGTGATAAATGTTTGACAACGAGCCTGATAATTATTGAAGAAACTAAACATTCGATTGCCCTAACGAAAAAAATCATTTTAACGAGGGTGAACGTCGATTTAGTTCATTCAAAAGTTTTTTTATAATTCTCAGTGCATTTCCTTCAATACCTGAAATACGTTGAACGGGTAATGAACAATTTGCCTGGGTTTTATTTTAGTTATGACCGAGATCGGGAATATGACGATGACTATTACTACGATCGTCGGCGCGGCCAAGATTATGAAAGAGCATACAATTCTCGTGAAGACTTGGATCGCAGGGACGCATCGTACAGAGAAGGTGAGCGCAGACACACGAGTCGTGACGATTTGGACCGACATGCGCGAGACAATCCACGAGAAGAGCCCGAACGTAGAGGCAGACTCAAGGACGATCTGGACGAAAGGGACGGCAGAAGAAGAGTCGATGATCGCAGAAGGGATCGCGTCGATGATCCGCGACGAAGAGAATTCGATCCTCGATATCCTCGAGATCCTCGAGATCGCGAATATCCCGATCGGGAACGGAGACGCGACGAAAGACGACCACGACGATACGACGATTACGATCCGCGAGATCCACCCTCGCGCAGAGAGTATTATGAGGATCCTTATGCGAGAAGGTAAGCGATTATCATTTACAGTCTGCGAATATTCGGAAACATTGAATATCGGCTTTGAAACGAATCGGATTATTCGATTCATAAACCAAATAGAATGTCCGATGTTCGGTAATATTTGAAGCTTGAATAGTATATTCGATAAATACGGATATTCGAAGTTTGTATAGTATATTCGATAAATTCAGATTTCGAAGCTTAAACAGAATATTTGATATATTCGATACATTTGATACTTTCGAAACATTCGATACTTTCGATACTTTCGATACTTTCGATGCCTTCGATGCCTTCGATATTTTCGATACTTTCGATGCTTTCGATACATTCGATACGTTCGATACTTTCGATACATTCGATACGTTCGATACTTTCGATACATTCGATACTTTCGATACTTTCGATACTTTCGATACTTTCGATACCTTCGATACCTTCGATACCTTCGATGCCTTCGATATTTTCGATACATTCGATACATTCGATACATTCGATGCATTCGATACTTTCAATACTTTCAATCCATTCGATACATTCAAATGTCCTATCAATTTGATTATTCAAATTTAAATAAAGCTAGAAATTCGATAACTAATAAGGATGTGCCAAGAAAATTAAGATTTACGAATAATAATATGTAATACTTGCGTATACATATCGCCGAGCGGTACATTGAAATGTAATTTAGTTTTTTTTTACGCCATAATAATTATCACATACTAGCACTTTTCGGAGATTGAGTAATCGTAAATTCCAGGTTCTTTATAGACAGGAACCGCATTCTATTTAATTTAAGGCGACTGAGACAACTAACACAAATGGGCACGATGAAATATTTTTATCGATAATATTATTGTGTACAAAAATCATTATCAACAACACCGGCTGATTTCTTCAGTTCCAGGCCTTCAAGCAGATCCTCGTACAACGACCGCGAACGAGACTATTATATGCGAGCTCGTGATCCTTACTACGGCTACAATGGTTCGTTAATTGTTCTTCTTTTATTATCTAGCTGAAAAATTAAAGAGACCGAGTCACCAAAAAAAATCATAAGGAGAAAAGTTCTTTAGATGATATTCTTTTTTTTTAAATTTAACATTTACTCCACATTAAGTACATAACAAGCGCTATAATTCTGCAATTTTGTAAAGACGTAAAGTGCATAAAAATGGTACGAGGTAAAAAGTATAAATTTTCACTTGTTTTAGCTTTCAAACCAAACTGATGAACAATTTTCACCGTTCAATGTCATATATTATCTGTCAAAGAGTGCATTCTGGTTTAAACATAGCAATTCAGGATGCAGTGAAAATTAGATTCACTGTAACTGATCGTTTCGTGATTTTTTAATAGAGAAAGATTTATTTACACCTTCGAAATCATAATTTTTTCATCAATATCTGAAACCCAAATTTCCTATATTTAATCCAAAATGTTATCTTCGACAGATATTCGACATATATATAATTCAGAAATTATCTTTGCCAGATAAAATAAAATATAGAACTCAAAAAATTGTCCCCCCGTTTAATCTGAAAGCCAAGTGAAAAATTGTACTTTTTAACTCACACAATTCTCTTGCACTGTGTCTTTACAAAATTGCGAAATTATAATGCATGTTACATATTCAATGAGGTTTCAATGTAAGATTTTTTAGAAGAAGTGTAAAATTGACAGAATTTTTTATCTTGAGAGTCTTTTTAGGTGAATGAGTCTCGTTAATGATATTTTCAAAATTGAATTGCTTTTATTTTTTGCTCGGTGATAATCAGCAGGTTACAACGGTTACGAATACGGTTCAACAACGTATAATAGAGATTACTACGCGTATTACGAAAATTTACGGAGAACCAATCCTGCTGCTTACTCAGAATGGTATCACAAATATTACGTGAATCAACATCAGCAACAAGTCGCGAGAGGAGTTTCAAACTATCAGGAAGATCGCGCGAGCGTTCATTCCGGTCGCAGCTCCTGCGAGGATAGGTGAGTCAATTGATAATTTGATAAAAAGCTTGTATCGTTTTTTAACCGGGCTCAATAATCTCGATTGCATGTCAGATTCTGCGCAAATCCAAGTTTTTGCTTCCACGCACCGAACAAGTCTTTGTACGTCTCTTATTTCGATTGTCCCGGATACATCGGCAATTCTCTGTGTCGTCGACGATCCAGTTGTCGAAACTTTGATAGGTGAGACCGAGAAATGCTTATCGCTCGGCTCGAATTTACGACGTAACGCTTGGATTATCAACGACAATAAACGTCAGTAATGAAGCTTTGTATTCGCAGCTCAGCGCTTTTTTAAAAGAAATATTTGTCCGCCTATTATCATTGAATATTTATTTGCCCATCGACGCCACAATGACCTACAGTAGATACGCTCGTAATGGTTTGAAAAAAATAAAGAGAAGCATTTGTAAAATGTACATTTTTTATACCAACAGGACGACCACCAGCGAAAAACGGACGTTGAACGATCTTTCGGTTCTCGAGGATTCACGAATCGCCTCGTCTCGTTTAACGCCAACGAAATTCTCCACCTCTCACGTTATCGGTACGTCATTCAATTAAATTACGTTTGATATAGTTAAAAAGTGATCCCATCGATTTCAGGCAAAATAAGTTGGTACGTGACATCGTTTTTGCGGTGCAGAAAAGATGTCATGAACATTTATATGCAAATGTTTATTGTTAACGATGATTTTATTATTTTTTAAATGTCCAAATCGATCCGAATGTTACTATTTCGGAAATATTTAAATGAAATTTTCGTCTTACGCAAAATGTAATTTCTTTTGGAATTTCGATACTTTTGTTCCTGGAACTTTCTTTGCATAATCGCAATACTGGTATACAAAATCAATCACAGTACTTTTTTTTTAACTTTATTTTCAACGAGTTAAAGAATAAAACAACGTTTTTTGACTGAAGTAGGTGGAGACCTTGAAAAAGAACCTTTTGAATTTTGTTTGTTTTAATTATGTTACATTTTTTTTGCGGTGGAACAAAATGATATGAAAATTTTTATGGTTTGTTTATTTTACTTACTTTATACAAAATTGTTTATCGGTAACGATGATTTCGGTATTTTTTGAAGCCCTAATGTCACAATTCTGGAAATACTTAAAAATATTTTCTACTCAACCAAAAAGCAATTTTTTTGTTGTTGTATTTTCGACACATTTTTTCCTGGCGTTTTCTTCGCATAATCGTAATACTGTTATACAAAATTAATCACAGCATTTTTTATTCGCCTTTTTATCAATAAAAAATAAATAAAACAAAGTTTTGTGCTTGAAGTGGAGCCCTTAAAAAAATTATTTAAATTTTGTTTGTTCAAATCTAACAAACGCATCCCGTGGAACGTTTGAATATATAAATATTTCGTCAGGATCCCTGTCGATCGGCTCGTTGCTCCACGTGCACGCTTGTTACCCGGCCGATGGCGAGCGTGCTAAAGTGGACATTCTCCGACTGGACTACCATCTTATGCATGATCCCGTTGCACGTGAACTTCGGGCGTATCCAGGACCTCTAATTAAGCAAGTGTAATTAGCAGAATTCTTTAAACTGAGCATGAGCGTATTCAGTTTGTTAGCCAAACGCTATTAAGGGACTGCATTTTCCTAAAGGCCCTAAAAAAGGTCTAATTGTTTCTTTTTTTTTAAAATCAGTGGTCAAACTAAAACCATTTTTTATCGATTGGTGGAACGTAAACGATTTTTTTTTTAAATTAAGAAACAAAAGACATCGAAAAATAAGGAAAAAAAAGACATGATCGATGGTCCAATTTTCCTAAAGGCCCCAAAAAAGGTCTAATTGTTTCTTTTTTTTTTAAACAGTGGTCAAACTGAAACCATTTTTTATCGATTGGTGGAACGTAAACGATTTTGTTTTAATTTAGAAAAAAAATCATCGAAAAATAAGGAAAAAAAGACATGATCGATGATTAAGTTTTTTCGGTCGATTTAAAATAAATAAATAAAAAGGTTATAACGGGTATAATTTTGTTTCAAAATGGCTACGAATTGAAACTCAAATATGAAATATCCAGGGAAAAAAGTAGCCATTTTTATCCAATTATTCAAGAATGAAGATCGATTTTTGAAAACTAAGATCAGAATCGACCTCTGAATGTTTCTCAGCATATTTTGTATAAATTTGAAAACGATCTATCTAGCGATTCACAAAATATGATGTCTACCGGTAAAAAAATTCAATCATCAGCCAGCGTTCATATCTTTATTTTTTTTCGTATCCAGAATTTTTTTTCTGATAAAAAAACATCGTTTTAGTTCCACAAATCAATAAGAATAAAACTATTTAAATCCGCCTAATACTTCCTTAAAAAAAAACGAATTGCGACCTTTTTTCGGGCTTCTGGGAAAATGTAGTCCCTTAAAATCATTTCAATTTTCAAAATACCCGACAGTTTCATCATTAAAAATTGATTATATTAAACAGGGGTGTTACACACAAGAAAACAATCATCGAATACTGCGAATCAAAGATTAAAAAAGCCGCTGTCAACGACGAGTTGGTGGACAGAGCTTCTTATATCCTTTTGTACGAGCTGATGATCATGTTAATTCAGCAGAACGGGGTAAGAAAACCTTTCCACATTCGCCCTACGATAGAAAACACCTGGACGATAGTTTCACTGCATTTTATCCTTTCGTAGAACGTCGTTGGTGTCGATATCGCCCAACTTTTGCTTAGGAACAAAGACGCTCATCCTTACAACGTCAACAAGCAAATGAACGAGCCCGTGCGCAGAGAGTCAACGATATCGCAAAGATCAGGTGGAACTGGCGGCGATGGCTCTGTTCACGATGGTGTTTTGCCTCTTGAACCCGCGGAACCTGTAAAACAACGAAAAACCGTCGAGCAGATGACGGACGAGTTCAGAAATACTCTGCTTTACGGCCTCGTTCAAGAGGCACTAGGTAAATTTTTACTAAAAACGTTTTAAAAAATGTATTATACGTCCAAGAATTAACGAAGCATTTTTGAGAATGGACTTGGGAGATTAAGGTTCGTCAGTAAAATTGAAAATGCACAGAAAAATCTGAAATAATTACCGCGTTTCGAATAATTCATAACAAACTCACATAAATTTTTTCGGAATTTTCGTCTACATCATTGACACAAAATTAATTTTTTTATGCATGCATTTTAACATGGGCTCTCATGGCATATTTACGAATTTAAAAAAAAAAATTGAAAACATTTTTTACATCGTTGAATTTTTAAGTATTTGGTGGAATTAATTCTTTTTTTTTTCCGATGTAAAAATTTTTTCAATTAAAATTTTTTTCTCATTTGTAAATGTGCCATAAGAGCCCATGTTAAAATGTATGCATAAAAAAATTAATTTTGTGTAAACGATGTAGACGAAAATTCCCAAAAAATTCATGTGAGTTTGTTATGAATGATTAAAAACGCGGTAATTAATTTGGATTATTCTGTGCGATTTCAATCGTCAATACTGACGAACCTCCTTAAATCGCAGAATTAATATATATTATAGCTCGAAAAATTCTGTGTAAGCTCGAAAAGTCTGAAACAGTTTGACCCCCAAAATACATGAAATTGGGTTGTTGTAAAAAAAAACAATTAGGATCAAGTTATAGAAGTTTTATTACAGTCTTATTTTATTGATTTCCTCTTAACGTGAACTTTTTGAACGTAGAATTCGCGATGACTGAAGGTCTTTGGGGACACGCGCTGTTTCTCGCCAGCAAATTGGACAAACGCACTCACGCTTCAGTAATGACGCGTTTTGCCAATAGTCTTCCGATTCAGGATCCTTTGCAAACGCTCTACCAGCTGCATTCGGGTCGTGTACCGGCTAGTGTTACAGTAAGTATTCTGAAACTGGAATAAAAATATAAACCTCTTTTTTTTTGCTTCTTTATAAAAGAAACTTCGTAAGCGTCAAAAAAAAAGGCCTTGATTTTACTTGCTACATCAAAAAACTATATTTTGGATGCTAATATTGAACCTTTTGACGGGAAAGCGCCGTGCGATTTTTTTTTAGTAACAGTTTTTTAGAAAAGCAAACAAAAAAAGAATCTTTCTACTCAGAATTGAATATCTCGAAAACTATGCAGCCTAAAATTTTTTACGATACACGAAATTGAAGTTAATCATTGCAACTATCAAATGATACCATACATAACATCGTCCATTGTATACAAAAATAATTATATCCCTCCAAACAGAAGACTTGTTTTTTTTTACGTGTTAATCGAATGGAAATTCAAAAAGTCGTTGAGCCACCTCTAAAAAAATTCGTACGAAGCTTTCCTCTAACGAGGACACATATTACGATCCAAATTATAATCTGTTGATGTGGAAAATAAAAAAAAAGTTTTTTTTTAGACAAAGCAAAAGATCACCAAAAAACCCTAAGTTTTCTCATCAACAAAATGCAAAAAAATAATATAAAATATGATTCCATTAGCATAACGACTACACGAATTTCCCCCATTAAATTTTCAGTGCGTATCTGATCCAAAATGGGATGACTGGCGACCGCATTTGGCAATGATAATATCAAACACCTCAGCAAACCCCGAAATAAATCGTCGTTCCATCACAAGTCTCGGCGACACTCTCGCAGCTCGAGGAGACATTCACGCCGCGCATTTCTGTTACATCCTCGCGCAAATAGACTTTGGTCCTTACGGTGCACCGGGCGTAAAGCTCGTTCTCATTGGCTCAAATCACCACAAATCCTACGCAGATTTCGTGACACCCGAGGCAATAATGTTGACGGAAATATACGAATACGCGAGACATTTGAGCGAGCCAGGTTTTACACTGGTAGATCTTCAGACTTTCAAATTCGAGTCAGCCCAAAAAATGGTTGATTACGGACTCATGGAAAAGGCTCTTTTGTATCTCGAGCAAATAGCCGTGAATATAATCAACGATCCCGCTAAATACAAAGCCTCTTTCATAAACGATGTGTACACTCTCGGTGATAGGATCAAATATCACGATCCCGTTTGCAAGGATTCCGTCGAAGACGTCGCGAGTCTCGCGTGGCTAAATAATCTCGCTGAGATCGTAGGTCGATGTCAGACTGGGGAAATTGTTCAGGACGTTTATGCCGCTCAGCAGGCAATAGATTCGCAAAATTCTGCTGCTCAGGAACAGGAACATCACGAGATTCAGCAGAATATACAGCAGAAAGCTTGGAGAGATTCCGCGTATGCCGAAGCTCCTAATTCGTTGATGGAAGTACCGAATACTGAGGCTCATCCTCAGCCTGAATGGCAGCCTCTTTCACTTCCTGGCAACGTTCAGGAGTCGTACAACAACGCGCCTGAACATGGAGCTCAATTTACCGGAGCCAATGCCGATTCCAATCAATATCATCAAAATACCCAACAGGATTATTGGAATCAGCAAAATTACGGTCAACAGGATTATCAGACGCAGGATTATACGACGGGCGATTGGCAACAACAAGCGAATCAGTCGCAATATCAACCGGAACAAACGGACGTCGATTCGACGCAGCAACAAGCAACTTGGAATTACGAGGTGAGATGAATTGTTTTTTTTTCTGTGAGGATACGGAGAATTTAACGGTGGTGGGTTGTCGGAGAATTGCAAATCTTTTTTTATTGATTATACAATTTTTTTTAGAATTTTTTATACGCATTCTGGGGGAAAAGGTTTATGTGGAGATTAGGGTGATTATATTTTGAGCTCTATTTTTTTTGTTTAGTCTCGTTCCAGATTTTTTTTTTGTAACCAAGAAATAATTCGTGCGGTAACTGGGAAATTTAGAAGTTGCTCGGAGAAATAATGAATATCAATATTTTGCAACAATGTATTGCTGTATTTTTTTTTCAAGAATTCTTTTCTAGAAAAACTTCTACAGTTTTTTTAAATTAGTTAGTACTTTTCAACAAAAACTATAATTTTTACGTTAGAAGTGTCGAAAAAAAAGACAAAAAACTTTTTTTTTTAAATTATAGACATTTTATTGCTCTGAATATTAGTCGATACGCGACACTTTTCCTGGTAATTTTTTTTGGGTACAAAGAAAAGAATTTGGAGTTGGGAATGAAAAAAAAATGGTGCTCCAAATATTTTCACCCTAGTGAAGATACTTGACAGATTATGTTTTTTTTTGTGTTTTGTGGATATGAGACATTTCACACCAATTCTGTCATTCGATATTTTTATGTTCTCGAAAAATATTGTAATTTTTACGGTATTCAATCGTACATTTTCGACGTGTTTTTTTTTTAATTTGGAAAAACATTATATAAATAGTAAAAAAAGAGAATTTTCGTATTCTTTATGTTAAAATACGCTTTTCAGGGTTATCGAAATATTATTGAACCAAATAAAAGATAAGCAAATAGTTTATCTTCAAGAAGAAACATTTTTAGGCTCTTGAAATTAAACAGATTTTCTGAGAGAAAATATTATTACAAAGCCGCAAATTACAGAATTTTTAAGGAACATTGAAAAATCGAGTAGCTGTATTAGTGTGAAATGTCTCACATTTCGACCACAAATGAAAAAAAAAACAGAAATATAAATTGGTTTATCAGGCATAAACTGTGAATTCAGCCAATTTCTGATCCTTCTGGATATTTCTCCTAATCCGTTGGATTCTATTTTTTGCTCAAATCATCACGATTTCTTTCAGATTTTATTTACGAATTGTAGAGCTATTTAAAAAATCTATATCTTTGAAAATGAGTAAACAAATAAATCCGAACCGGAAAATTTGTATTTTTATGTGTACTTTTCAATGAATCAGTGACATTTTCACTTTTATTTAAGAACAAAGAGATTTTATTCAGTAAAAGAATCAAACGCTTTTTTTTTATCTCGGACAATGAGATGCTTTTGATTTTACTCCAAAATCTCCAGAATTTAAAAATATCCAAATGATTCTACATTTTCGGGATCAGATAAATTCTGTAAAATTTGAGGCAAGTCAGCGATGTTTTATAATGGAGAAAAATAATTGACATAATTATTCTGCAAAAAAAAAAACTGTATTCCTTCTAAAACAGAAGTGAAAAATAAACTGCGTGCAACTAAATTCAACTGCATCTGTTTCACGAACAGATTTTTAACGGTATATAAAATCGGAATAATTCAGAGAAATATCTAAAACGGTCGAAAAGATTCACAAATTCCCAGAAACTGCCTCAGCAATAATTCCAAATACAATTATCCGTTTTCCGGATGAATTTTGGCTAGAATACGAAAAAAAAGTCAACATTTTGAGCATACACCTTTTTTTCCTTTAAATTGATTCCTCGTACGAACAATTATTGTTAATTACTCCCGGTTTATTGCCTGCATGTATTCACGTGGTTTAATGAAATCCACGCTTTTTAAAACGCCATGTACAAATTCAAATATCCATAAAAACCCTTATTTATAAAAGGTAATAGAAAACCCGACACAATGTTTTTTCGATTAACCGTATTTCGCTTCTTTATTCATGCTCGCGATTTGTCGCAGTCGGAAAAGGAGGAAAAGCCACCAACGCCCGAAGTAAGTAGTCCTATTCTCGCGCCGCCTAGTAAACTCGATTCTGAATGGTTATTGGACACCAAAAGCGTTAACACATTGCGTCGTCGAAAGATCCACCAACTAGACAATCCCGAGCAAAAAATAATCGATTCTCCCGTGAGTCCAGATTCAAATTATGCGAGTAGGGAATCCTCGATCTCAGATTCGGGAAAGCTTTATCCGACGATAATTGAAAAATTACGCAAGTCCCCAAAGCTCACAAAATACCCAAAAGTCACAGCGTCGTATCCTAAAATAGTAGATCAACCGAAAAATCAAGTCGCCGTTCAGCCGAAAGCTAAGAAAATTGATCCAAAATTAGTGAGACCTCCGCCGGCTAAGCCTGCGGTTTTTTTGAAATGTAACCCAAAGTCAAAGCGTAATTCGAGCGAGGAAACCGACGAGGAACCAGAAACAGCCAGCAAACTTTTGGGCAAAAATCCGACTGATTTGGACATTCAGATTAGTAACATGCAATTCGATTCGCTAACGGCATCGAGCTCGTCGTCCTTCGAGACTAACAAGGGCTCAGTCCTTCGAATTTCCAGCGATAGTCAGAGCCTAAAGCAGTACTGCGACTTTGACGAGAAGAGAATTGTGAGGGTGGCTCCGCATATGCGAAGAAAAGACGTTATTTGCGACACGGTAGACGCGTGGTCGTTCCGTAATGATGATTGTCCCAATGCGGAATTGTCTCGCTACAAGCCACTAATTTTCGGTGGAACTTTTCCCATAGACGCTCCTTACAGAGGCGACGCCGTCGGAGGCTTAGTAAAAAAACGAACAGAGATACCAGCGGGAAAACACATATCCAAAACGTTCGACATCGACTGTCCCGTTGACTACGAGTAAATTATCTTATTTTCCCCTTTTTTCCTGATCAGCATTCACCGTCGTTACTGTTTATTGCCCGCGATTCGAGGTAATCGTGCATGTGCCTAAAGGCGAAGAGAGAATACTAAAAGAGTGTGAATTTTTGTGAGGGTGTCTCAGGACGAGTTATCAAATTCTTTGTGAATTTTGTTGTGAGGATGATTATTTGATGTTATTGTCTAGTGTGTGCTCGCCCGGATTTATCTGGCAACTAATTTTATCTCACCGCTCTTATCTGTTCTCCTGGTGTTTATTCATACATCTTTATAAAAATGTGATTGTCTTTGCTAGTTCTTTTTAAAAATACCATTGTTTATGTATATAATATAATGTTGTTAGCGATGAATACAACGTGTATAATAAATAATGTCAAGTTTATAAAACAAGCCTTACGATATTTCAATTGGCGAGTCTTAACTTTTCTACTTGGAGCAGATGCAGCAGCAGCAGCTTTTAAAACCGTCATTTAAACGTGGTAAAAATTAATAGCTGTTTCCATATTAACATAATTATTTTTATACGATAGATTGAAATGTATAGAAGTAATTTGAAATGTCCAGAAAAAAACATTTCGCTAAGTTTAATATGTATAATAATTGTATTGTCAATAAATCACGATTATTACTACTTTTTCAGTAAAAATCACTCATCCAGATTTGCTAGGAACTGGAATTTGTATAAATTTATGGATTTGCGTTGCAAGAGCCGCTGCATCTACTCCTTTACATCTTCTATCGCTTATGTCGTTTAAACTTTGCGATGGATTAACAATGTGTGATCCGTATCAAAGAATTGACGTGTAACAAAAAGGAAACTTTTGAATTGCAAGAGAAGCGTGCAAAGTTTGTCATTGCTCACTGTAATTGTATGAAATGGTAGTTTTTGGTGGGTACGCGAAAAGTGGGATTCCTTTCACGATGGGGAAATGTTATTACAGTACGCATTGACAAACTTTGCTGGGACAAGTTTGCGATGATGAATTGTGTTTTTTATTGTAGCCTCAGCCGACGATATCAATGGGACCATCGACCGGAAAGCAATACGATCCTTTGGAGGAGCTCGACGCGCTTGAGCCGCCGAGAGACGCTTCAAAATCCACGGCAGAGAACAAAAAATCTGCGGAAAAGGAAACTGAAAAGAAAAATGCGAACGCTGGCGGTTCTTGGTTTGGTGGACTCTTCAGCAAACTTACTCCTAAACCGAAAAACCAGATGATTTTACCGGACGACAACAATCCAACGGTAAATAAAACAAACTCTTACTTGAGTTGGTCATTTTGCTAAGCGCTAGTCAAATAAGGGAGAATAAAAAAAGGTTTCTAGGAATTTTAGTCGTTCGATCGACGTTTTCAAAGAGCGATTTATGCATTTGCATGTGTTCTTCATATTCATATCATACAAATTGGGGTGGTTGGTTATAATCTCCTATTTTTTTTGGGTTTCTTGACTTAAAAAGCAGTGCCAAGTAATTTTAAAAAATTCTATGTCATGAGTGCGTACAAAAAAAAATTGGGGGTTGCTACCGAATTTTTTGAATAAAGGAAACTCAATTTTTCAGTACTGAATTATTTTGATTAATAAGCAAAGTTTCACTCATTAATCGGAGTTTTTTTTTGCAGTATCGTTTAAAAAAAAATTACTATCACTTTTTCATCTAAAGAAACTTATCATTGGATGTACTGATACTTGTAACTTTTGAACAACTAATAAGAACAAAAACTTGTCCGGTGAATTAACGGAGCATCATTTAATCAACAAAATAAGATTTTTCTCGTCATGATCCGATGAACATTATGGTTTTTTCTAATATAAAACTGGATAACAAATTCTTCATATCAGGAATTTGTATATATCAGTGTATTTTCTTCTTAAACCGTGTCTTTAAATCATATCAAACAGTCAAAAACGTTGGCAAAATGTGTATAAACAAAATAAAAAATTAATCGCTGGTTTGACTAGCACATAGCACAACGACTACCTTAATTGTCTCTCTATCTCGTCGAATGATTCAAAAGTACGATAGCCGGATTTTATGTTTTATGTCACTAAGGGAACGCGAGGGTTCTCGTGGTAGTTGTGTGACCGACTATGCTCTTAAGGTTCGGCGAGAAGAAGGCCAGTATATTGCTGATTTTCCGGTCAGACGATAATTAACATGCACACGTTAACTAACTATTCAACTACCTTTTTAGTAACACACAAAAAAAATGAGCACCTCTCGTTAAATTTAAGTAATGAATTCTTGTTTACACGTACCATTATCAACTATAAAAAATCGTACAATCGTTATCAACTATATCTGCAAATCCACATACAATTAAAAAAAAATCTATTTATCCAAAGTCGCTTTAACCGCTAAAGTTATTAGCGAGCTTCCACATATTAAACGTCCAACCAATTATTCTTAAATTCCTTCTGAAAATTCATTAACAGGTTCCGTTAAACAACTAAATTGATTATCAGGTAAAACAAAGATATACAAGTTCTAAAACAAGCTTTAATGTTTTCGGGATTAAAAATTCTTTTTTGTTTTATTATTATTATCCAATATTCTTGATTAATCATATTTGAGAGCTTTCGATTGTGTATTGAGACATTAGAATGCGTCCCATCGATTTTCACAACGGCAATGAAAATTGAAAAATACTTTTCACTCTGTTATCGCAGATTGTTTGGGATCCCGTCGCGAAAAAATGGTCGAACAAAGACGCGGACGGTGATAGTGGCTCTTCGCGTTTGGCTCCACCTCCAAAAGCTGCGGACATGGGATTCAGACCTCCGACTGCTGAACAACCTCCCGCAGCACCGCAGCAACCACCGCTGATAAATTCACCAGCCGATATCACTACCACTCCTAACACCTCTAAATTAGTCACCGGTAGCAACATGTTCAAGATGCCGAAGGGTCGAAACATGCGAGCGAATTACATAGACGTCATGAATCCCAGTGGCAACAAAGGAACTGGCGCACCTTCGAGCATCCCAACGCCCGCTACTTCTCCACTCGTACCTATGGCCGCTTCGTCTCCTCAACTTTTTATCCCAGCACCAGGTGAGAAATTGATTTGGAAAACCGGAAACGAGCGATAAGCAAAGACTCATCTCATGCCATGGCTTTTAGAATTACGACGCAATTTTAATTGAAAAACAGGCTTTTGTTAGAAAATGCATAATTTCGCAATAGACAAATATCTTTTTTTTAAAACGGTCTTAGGGTTTTGTAGCTTACACTGTGAGCTTTCGAAAGAATATAGGGTCATCGGTGGGCTTCGAAAAATTGAATTATTTTCGTACCTGAATGTGGGGGGGAATATTTTACGAAGCCAGGCATGTTATAAGTTCACTGAACGGTAATTATCCGGCAAAATCAATGTTTATTAAAAAAAATACTAAAATATCATAATTTTATAAATGTTGAATTATTTTAGTACCTGAATGTGGGGGGAACATTTTACGAAGCCAAGCATGTTATAAGTTCACTGAACGGTTATTATCCGGCAAAATCAATGTTTATTATAAAAAATACTAATGAAGTGTGTATGAAGTGAAAAATAAGCGAGCGATGTGTGTAATCGATTATTCGCTTTGCTGTTCCAGTGAACGATCCTGCAGCTCCTGTAGATTTTTTGACATCAACAGCGCCAGGAGTTCAAGCGGCGCCTGGTGAAAACGCTAATCAAGCGGTAAGTCGACGTTAATTAACAACAAAACAAATGAGACACTCATCGTAACTTCAAAACGACACGGCATATATAATATTAATATATTCTCACATTCACCTTTTCACTTCGTTTTTTTAAATACTTATATACTCTCGATTTTCTTAAATTATAGTCTCGATACAAAACGGTCATGCCACTTTGATTTTCCTGGCTCTGTGGCTGCTGTATGTTGTATAGAGCTTGGTTTTGATATTTATTTAATCGTCACCCCCGTTGAAAAGCGTTTAAATATGTCTGTACTTTTTCCTTCCTTTCCTGTGTCTAGATTTCTACGATTCACCTTAAGCGGTCTTAAATCTTTCGTTTTGTACTTATTAACTTATCTCTCACTATTCGGATCGACGTCCTCGGGTTTCTTTCGACTCTTTTTCCTTCAGTCATTTGTAATCGTTGTACAGTATCTCCAAAAACACGAAAGACCTTTTATCTGCGAATATCAAAGTTTAAGGCTTACCGTAAATAATACTGTTAATCCCACGTTATCCAATACGTTAATATACGTTTTTCTTTGTGTTTCCTTTTTGCAAGCAGTCGGGGATGCAGAATGACGTAGCCAAATAACAATTGTTGCCAATAGTAAGGAGACCTCTTTATTAATTTTTATACGTATATACACGGTAAACAAATTATTTTATCGCCTTTGCGCGTTTTTCAATTATAAATGCGAGCATATACGCTTCGATGGCACTTTCACATGGCGATAGTAAACACTGAGAGAATACAAAATTGAATACACTGAATCATTCATTTAAAATATGTATATGATTGACTCGAGTAGCTTTGTATTTGAAGCAACTATACGTGTGGTTTAAACAACGATATTTTTTGGTGAGTTAATTATATAAAAAAAGCCAAATTATTTGAGACAAAAGAATTAGTATGATCAAAGTAATTATATATTTCGTTGAGTTCAATGAATAAATTATTGTATGTATTCTTTTTATTTATGGATTTGAATCAATGGAATTATTTAGTTAAATCTATATATATGCGGAACTGTTTTTGAAGATGAAGTCGGATTGATTGAATTATGTCTTATTTGAGCGGATTCAATTTTTAATTGTAAAAAGGGTATTTTTTTAGTACGCTAAATAATATGACGAAAAATAACGAAAACTAATTGAAAATATATTGGCTAAATGTTGTCGACATTAATACGAATATTGTTTCGATTTAACGATAAATTTAGTTGATAGGATTGACGATATAATCTGAATACTGTCCAATGTTGTCATTGGATAATTTGATCGAATCGACACAATATTCAGTTGAAAAGATTAGATGCTTTGTTGAGTCAATAAAATTTTGATTTCATTTAACAAAAACAACCAATTTAATGTTCAATTGGTTCAAATAAGAAGTCTATTTGAATATTTCTAAATAAATAGTTTACTTGAATATTCCTAAATAAATGGTGTACTCGAATATTTCTAAATAAATGGTTTACTCGAATATTTCTAAATAAATAGTTTACTCGAATATTTCTAAATAAATAGTTTACTCGAATATTTCTAAATAAATAGTTTACTCGAATATTTATAAGTAAATGGCTTAGTCGAATATTTCTAAATAAATGGTTTACTCGAATATTTCTAAATAAATGGTTTACTCGAATATTCCTAAATAAATGGCTTACTCGAATATTACTAAATAAATGGTTTACTCGAATATTTCTAAATAAATGGTTCACTTGAATGTTTCTAAATAAATGAGTCACTTAAATGTTTCTAAATAAATGATCTATTTGAAAATTCAGTTGATTCAATTATATATTTCTCTCAGTGCACGCTTAGACGTTAGTCTTGTGGTATACGGAAACATTAGTCCTTTTTTTACGTAGTCGCCACGAGTCGAAAGATTCTGGCAATATTGCGGAAATGGTACGCCGTGTGCGTTGTTGAAGCTCTGCAAAAAAAAACATTGGCATCAAAATAATCATACAAAAAAAATAGTCTTACTGCATGTCTTCGATGGTTTCGGAGTATTTTTTCAAGGCTCTTTCTGTTTCGCTTCGCAATTTTTTCCTTCTACATGCTCCCACAGAACGAGCTCTGTGTGCACTGTTTCCTTAGGTGACGGTGCTGAGGATCCTGATTCTTGTACAGAACCTTCAAACGAACAATCACGTGCATGTAACTGCCAATTGTGTTTGTTCACCTCTCTAGCATGATGATTATTCCCCATACGCTCTTTTTACTTTTATTTTACATGCTTATCAAACACGTTTGATTTATTTTTCATCAAGAAGTGTTACTCTCGATCATCGCAATACCGATACTTTGTTGGGTAAAGCGTTCATTAAATTTAAGGGGGAAAACAGATCAGAAAGGAGATTTTTTTTTATTTTTTTTAGTGATTCTCGGAATTTTTTTTTACAAGGAAGGAATGGATCAAATTTTTTTTAATTTTACGGATAATTCATTCGGATCACAGATTACAGATAAAAGTATAATACAAATGAAATACATACATACAATACATACAAACCTTCGGTTTTACTAGTTTTTCTTCGGAAATTGTGTACACCTAGAAAAATCGGTCTGATGAGTACATTTGATTCAATTATGAGGTATATTTGAAATAAATACAATTTTATTTAAACCAAAGAGGATCTATTACGATCAAAATGTTTTCAAATTTAGATCAAATAGAATTTTATCTAAATCAAATTGTCTATTTCGTCCTGTCATCAAATAAATAATTTATTCAATAGCCGGTCTGAAAGGACGTAAATTTTTACTTCCTCGAAATAGATCGTATTTCGTCCAACCAAAATTGTATCCTCTCTTTAAAAAAACACGGCACATCGAAAGTCGAAATATCGAAGACTCTTTCTAGCATTCTGATTGGTCGTCGCAGGCTTTGACATAAAACCAACTTCAGACTGTTATAATCGCCGCAGAATCACGCGAGGCGCGCTTTTCGAATATCTGTTTTTTAGCACTTCTGAAACATAATATATTTTTCTTCCGGAAACAGATTTTCTTTTCTTCTTTCATTTTTCATCGTACAAAAATGATATGGCACATCGAAAATCGATTATATCGAAATGCTGAAGCAAAAATAGGGCCACGTAAAATAACGAATGGTATAAACGTTGTTGCTAATTTATTTAAAATAAACCTCGTGATTGACTCAAATAAACTTATCAGACCGATTTCACTGTGTAATAAAAACATTTCAAAATATTGGTGCAAAATTGAACTGACTTTCTTGACGACGATAACCACGACTTCTTTGCCAATTGAAGTGGGATCTATTTAATTTATTAATCTGATAATAATCGGTTTTGCGAAGTACGAGACTAAAGACTGATTAGCTTCGGGTGTTTACAAGTCTATGAGACGACAATGTTGTGTTGTATATGGGGCTATAGCTCTCTCGGTGGAGCTCGACCAGCTCACTATCGCGAGAAGTACAGAGCTACACAATGAGGGATCCGCGCCTCCTCCAACGGACGAAGGTAATAAATCAATGTCTACTCCATTAACAAGGTAACTTCACAGTAGACTTGAAGTAAATATGCGCAAAATTCAAAGTAAAACTTGGTCATTTTTACAATTTTTACGTTATTATCATTAAATTATCTTAAATTGGGATAAACCTTTTTTTCTAGGCTTTTTTTTACCGATTAGAGTCAATTGGCAAAGCCACAATCACCGCAAGGCTTTTGGTAAAGGCGCGTGTTTTCGGTTTTGGGCTTTTAGCGTTTTTAAGTGCTTCTAGAATATCTCATTTCTTCTCCTTCTACTCTGCTCTACACTGCTCACAGCTCTATCGTATATATATGTAAAGTGTCCCGTACGATGTCCCAACTTTAATGGGACGTTTTTGTAAGGTTTGAAAATTTCCGGATATTTTTTTGCGGAATCGTCAAAATATTTCAGAAATTGTAAGCGAAATATTCCGTTGATGTTCTTTGTGTCAGTTCACTCAGATATTTTTTCCTTCAATTAACCGGATATCATGTTAGGAGTACTTAGAAGTACTTTTTGTACTTTCCTCAATTTTTCTCTCCTCAAATTTGGTGAATTATTTTTCTGTGTTTTGGAAGAAAAAATACATTAAAAGAGAAAAAAAAGATTATCCGCCCAAATACAATTTTTTTTTTTTTTTTTTTTTTCAAGCTTGGGAAAGAAGTGAAGGATAACGTTTCAATGTTGCATTGAAAATTCATCAAGCATTTGTAAATGTATTAACTCGCATTCATCTTGTGTTTTTTTTTTTTACTTTCTAGATTTGTATCGTTTAATAAATCATTTATCTTTAATTTCTTGGAAAAATATCTGATAAGACGTTTACTAAGTATTTTCAGATTTTTTTACCGCCAGTAACATTTTTAAATCCTCGAAAAAACGAATTTCAAAAACGTCGTTTTTAAAAACCCGAAAAAATTCACATTGATTCTATGATATAAAAAAATTTACACTATATCGCTTCGACTCGAACATTATCGCGTGGCGCTCAAAAGTCATATTTTAAATCATAGAATCATTGTCAATTTTTTCAGATTTTTAAAAACAGCGTTTTTGAAATTGGTTTCTTTCGAGGCTTTAAAATTTTTACTGGTGGTAAAAAAATTTGAAAAATTTCGAGGCCTTTATGGGTCGGTAATAACATCATATTAAAAAATGAACAAAATCAATGAGGGTGAGGGTCATAACCTGTTGATTTGACGTGGAATGCCCGCATATATTTTTATTTAAAGGCGTATTTCTTTTTCGCGTAACCCAAAAAAAAAAATTCTTGAAGCCAAAAGAAAAAAATCAGTCTTAACATAAAAATGGCAAAGTAAATATTCGGAACAAACGTTACAACGACGTAAAATTGTACGGGCAGTAGAATCGCCTCCAAGCGATAGAATTCCGAGCCTTTAACAGTTCAATCGTTTCTTCAGGGACCAACGATGTACAACCCAACGGATGTGAAGGATCGATCGATGAAGAACGCTCCGAGAAGCAGATACCCGCCCCGATAATAAAGACTCCAATTGGCGTTCGTTGAGCCGAACGAAAAGTTCGTCGAAAGAACGACGAGAGAAACTCACATGCGAAATATGTGCGAACAATCTAATTTCGAAAAAAGCTAACGCAAGTAATTGGTTTCTGGTGCGCGACATTTGCTCAGAAACGTAATCAGACTATAACGAATAGATATAATATCGATTGCTCGTTGATTCGAGCGATTTAATGAACTTTCGTACGAAGAATATTGAGAAACGTGGTCGAGTTTATAGGCGTAGTTAGGATTTCCATTTGAGAATCGAAGAGCGGATGTACGAATCACTTGATAAAGCCTTGATATGTGCTAGAATTCAAAGTCTGATTTTATAAAATGACCGGACTATTATAATAACGATATCTCTAAGGCCGGTATATCGAAAAAGTGGAATATTTATCGGGAGAAAAGTTGGTACGATTGGGTCCGGTTGATTTTTGGAGAAGACGCAGTAAATCCCGCGTCTTTGATAGTTAATTTAAGTTAAAACCCATCACATAAATAATTATGAACAACTGCTGTCTGAAAAGCGCCGCAAAAAACGCAAACGAATGAATCAACTGTTCGTGTGTTAGCGAATTGAGCGACGAGGAACTTTTGGGCAGTACTATTATAACTCAATATCGACGGGAATCAAAATTACGTTATGCATACGATATTTACGAACTTCCTATACCTGTTTGATTTTTTTTTTAGTCAAGTTATTAAATCTTGCTCGCAATGCTTTTACTCAACTATTCTGGAATGTTAAGAGGATTGAAAAAAAAATTGTCTCTGAAGCAAATTGTATGAGTTGCTTTTGTGTGGTCACTTCGGTTCGTTGTAGGGTAAAAAGAATGTAGTTACAGAAAATTTTGGGCTCTTCTACCTTATTTTTTGTTTCTTTTTTGATAAATCGTTTAACCGAAAGAAAAATTCCATAAAAGTACTGAAACTACACCGTCGAAGCTGAAAAGTATATCTGAAAGGGTGCTAGATGATAAAACGAGAGAAATATAATTATTATTGAAGAATAGAAGAAGCTTAATTCGGTCGTCGACGCGACGACGACGCGCGCCGAACGACGAGCATGATGATCGAGCGACAGTCGCTGTTTCAACGAAATACACATTCCGTTTGTTAGTTTTTAGGCGAGAAATATCCTCGCGTCATGTGCACAATTGAAATGTGTGCTTTTTTATCCGTGCGACTATAATACGATCCATAATTTGTACATAAAAATTTGATAATACGTTGTAAAAAAATAATAATGTTGTTGGCATTTCTTTCGAGTGTTTATTTTTTTTCGTCGCATAGTGTTTCGTCCCATTTTTTCGTGAATAATATATATGTATAAATATATATCTGGTGAAAAAGCGCTTGTCGAAAGCTCAATCATGATCGCCACGCGGCGTCGCGTCTCCGTCGTCGATCCGAGCTTCGCCAGATCTTTGTCATTTTTATTTATACACCGCGTCTATCTCTTTGTATAATAATTATAAAGATGCATCGTTTATTCATTTCCGTAAATCGTCAAGCGTGATATAACGGTGTGACAGTCTCGCAATAGACAGGAGACGAATTTTTGTTTTTCAGAACGGAAGTTAACGATAGGCAATGATAATGAGATATATTGGTGTAACGGAGCCGAGGAAAAACAGGAACTTGGTCGATTTTTCGAGGTGGCTAGTGTTACAGTTGAACAGAAGTATTAATTGAGCTGTATGTTATGTATGTATAGGACGGTTTATATAAGCGATATGATTCAGCTTAAAGATAATGTAAAATATTATAACAAACGAAACGAAAAAAAAAACAACAACAAGAAGAAATATCTACGCAATTTCATAATAGGAAGTTGATGTACGTTAATGGGAATCATGGATAATGAATAATGTGTATTGTATATTATTACGATTGCAATTACTTGTCACCTTACGATTGCTATAACAATAATAAAGTATATGATGAAGTCTAAGATTTTTTGTGGATCCTCGCACTCATTGTCACTTGTGTTCTCAACATTATCTTTAATCCCACGTTAACACCAATTGGAGATTAATTAATTGTTGATTTCATTTTGTTTTTCAGGAAGAAAGGACGCGAGCATAATTAATTAAGGGGACGTTAACTAAAAACAGTAATAAAAAAAAAATTCTGAAGATGATATCATTTTTTTTAAATGTTAGATTTAAACCTCGTCACGTGCATAAGAAGCTATGATTTTAAATGTGTGAATAATTGTTTCGTGCCTTTTTGACGTTGATCAATTTCCGCATTTTCGTTATTTTCATTGGATCATATAAATACACTTTTATAACGAAACATAATAATAGTAATTTTTTTCCTGATAGATTAGACTGTTTACTTCTAGAACTACGTTTGAAGTTTGCAATCGGTTGAACGATAAATTGGATACAATTTTTTTTTTCAGAAAATTAGTTTCGAGCTGATTTTTTCGATTTTTAAATGGATTTTTCACTAACTGTTGATTGAATCGAATGAATCGTGCATTCTCCTTTTCTTAAAAACTGCTTGGGGTGTTTTCACACTCAGTCATGAGGGAAAAGGCAAAAAACATGACTTATGTGTCGTGTAGAATTAAAAGAGGGTATTCTTAAAAAAAAAAAAAAACCCCAGAAGAAAACGGATTATATATTATCATGTATGACTTCATATAATTATATATAATTAATATATATAATTTTTTCTCTATAGACACTTTGAATATATAACTATATATGATTATGTATGGTAATACATCATCATATATAATTATTTTTACCGGGAATCTGCTAAGACATACAAACATTTTAATTAACATAATATTCGATTGACTTTTTTTATCGCTGTCAATCTGTATACCAAACTTCGGTATAGTTCATGGTAAACCCTACGTTATTCAGCGTTCCTCGAATATCAGAAGCGATTTATCTTATCATACATAGTTGAGCGTTAAGGTAAGTAAAGGCAACGGAATTTTCAATTCTGCTTTAATTGCAGTCGGTATTTATGGACCATCTTGCAGTAATTTATTTGTAACATCCGAGAGTAAAGTAAAACTCTAGAAAAAAGTGTCGGCTCAGTATTCACATGTGAATGCCAATTTTCGAGATAATTTATTGGAAATACAAAATTACAGAATATGCATGACTGTCGATATCGCGAAAAAATTATCAGATTGGCACGGATCGAAGTTTAAGTGCAAGAAAATTTTGTCCCATTTTTCGAAATTTCTACACGATTAATTTTTTTTTATACAGACGATGATTACCCTCAAATATATATAATCATTGCAAAAGCGAGGTATTTTATTCCCACGATATTATTCGTAATAAATCGCGTTAAAAAGTATATTGAATACTTTTTAATGCAAATAGTCATTATTCCTGCTAGTGTGTATTAAACCCTGGAAAAATTACATCCAAGATATTTTTAAAAATATATCTTAGATATATGACATATATCTTGTCCGAAAAATACTGATATATATATTTTGGGATATATTCGAAATATATGAGAGTGAAAAATGTATCTGGGATACACTCAAAATAAATAAAAAATATATTTTTGTTATATTACCGTGCGAAAAGTTGTATATGTCAGATTTATTTTTGTATATTTCTTTTTTATGGAGGATTTTACTATAGGAAATATGTATATGTGCAAGAGGGATGAAAACTATGATTTCTAAACCGCAAATTTCTGTCGTATGAAACACGTAAACGCTCTGCTGAATTTTCAACCAATCGTTGCATCATGAATTTCCTATGGCTTCATTTCCGTGCGAGTCAGCGTTATCACAATTACGATCAAGTTTGCGTGCTCAAATTAAAAAACCGTTCCCATTGGAGCGCCACTAAAAGGGAAATTAAATGAAGCCTCTGAAAACTGCGGAGATGCTTTTCTACTCGAACGAAGAATAATAGAGTGATAATTTTCTAAAAAGTTACACAGATGTGTTTGGTTTACTACAATGTAACTGTTCACCATTATGAACAATACTTGAAAAAAAATATTTTTATAAATTTTTCAAAATTTATTTTATCCACCCATTTTTTTTTACAGCTGTCAACATTTTCAAAAATATTTATTCCGCACGTTTTGATTTCTTTTACTCTCTAAGTATATAAAAAAATTATGTAAACATAGTTTACTTGGTATCGTAACTCTTACTCAATTCTTTTTTTCGAAAGCGTCTTTTTGTAAAAAGATCATTTACATTCTTTTCAATAATCCAGATAAAAATTATGTTGTGAATATTAAATTGTTCAAATTTCTTAATAAATTTCTTAATGTCTTCCGGATTTTGGAACGTTATTTAACGAGATGATTAATTTCCTTTAGAATATTTTTATTTTTTTATTTATTCGCACATTTTTTATAGATTTGAAGCTTTTCGATAATTATTATTCAGCGTCGCTTGATTTCCCTTATCGTCTAAGTATATGAAAAAAAATGTTAAGCTGTAAGCATTAGTAAACATAATTTACCTGGTATAGCAACGCCTACTTCATTATTTTTTTTTTTTTGAATGCGTCTTTTTAAAGTAAGATCAATAAAAAATTTTCAATGATCTAAATTAAAATTTTGTTATGAATATGAAACTGTTTAAAATATTTTACATATTGATAATGTCTTCCAGATTTTGGAAAGGCTATTTATTCAACGAGATCATTAATTTCCTTTCGAATCTTTCCATCGCATATACATCAAAAGAAGGACTTTAAAATAGACGTCGGCTTTATTACCCCAGTCTATCCGTAATTAATACGCCCAGGAAATCCAACCGCGTAGGAGTAATTGCGCTCCTCTTCGACAAAGCATCAAGTTACAGTGATAAATTCACGTTTGGGACGATAGAAGATGATCTCCTAGCTGCTTTGACGGTAAGTTGGGAGTCCGTCCGGAAAAAGACCTTCGACCCTTATTTCCGATAGAATTCCCAATCGATGCACATGCAATCCTCAAGCTTAACGATGTATGATACGTACAGTCCTCCCAAAAGTGAGTTTTAGAGACAATTTCGATCACATCCCGATGGGATAAAAATCGGAAAAAAAATAATGCATATAATACGTGCTGAAAATATTGATTTCGCACAATAATAATCCCAAAATGTTATTAGCAAATTGGTGAAAAAAAACAATTGTTCAACAAACAATCAGTCATCCTAACTTTTTTTCTAATGAAAATTATATTTCAATTTATCTGAATGCATACGAATTTTTTCAGATTTGTTTCTTTATTTTGATTTTGTTTTTTTTTTATTTTATAAAATGCGCAGAATATAAAAAAATTTTAGATATGCGTTTTGCGAAAAAGTATTGAGTGTAGTAAATGGTTTTACGCCGAACATATATCCAAAATTCGTTATTTCGCGCACATTTTTTAAAAGAAAAGAAAAAAAATCAAAATCAAAATGAAGAAAAAAATCTGAAAAAAATTTTATGTACTCAAATAAACGAACATATCATTTGCATTAGAAAAAAAGTTAGGTTGACTGATTGTTTGTTGAACAATTGTTTTTTTCAACCATTTGTTAATAACATTTTGGGATTACTATTATACGAAATCAATCTTTTCAGCACGTTTTATATGCATTATTATTTTCCGATTTTTATCCCATCGGGAAGTGATCGAAATTCTCTCTGAAACTCACTTTTGGCGGGACTGTACGTATCATACGTCTTTAAAGAAAGAGACAGTCTGCTAACTTTTTTCTTTTTACTGGATCATCGCCTCGATTCATCACTTTTGGATGCTTCTTAGGGATAATCCATTTTATTTTCGTCTTCGCAGTATTATAACCACTGTGGCTTCAATCAGCTTGCGAGAAACGCTTCGACTATTCGCCATCTAGCGGCATCATGCGAAAACAACAACATTGCTAGGATTTCATAAGAATACGATTTTCATTGATTAAACACGCCTCAAAAAATATGTCAAGTGCAATAAATACAGAGTTATTCCAATTTCGAGCATCCCCAAAGCCGATAAATAACCATGACCAAAACCGTTGCAATTTTTCCATCTCCCATTATTTGCTCGCCACACGAACATTCCAAAGCCAAAGATCTAAAATCCCATTCCTCTCAGCCATAAAAAGTACGCATTCAAAACAGTATTACGATATTTTCTCCCAATCCCAAAGAACTTGAAAATGAGAAAATTCTTGAAGCGCTGTTCCACAACCGGTACTTTTACCCTACAACCGATTGCATCCAAGCGGCGTCTCTTCGTCATCCTCTTCATTCGCATCGCGGTCATACCAGCGCCATTGACCTCGATATCCTTTAATCAGTTCACCCGAATTCCGGGAGCGAATCCTCCAGGAGCCCAGCCAGCTGGAGAGACAAAGACAGAGCGAGCGAAAGAGGGGAATCCCCCTTGAGAGAGAGCGACTCTACCCAAAGTATATGAAGCTAGAGCATATGTACCAACGTACATAACGACATCAATCCCTACCTTACTCCCCTTGGAATCGACGCTTTTAACCCGAGGACACTCCCTCGCACCGCTTCCACGTATTTACTCCTCCAGCAGCGACAGCGACAGCAGCGCCACCTGCGCTTCCATATTCCTTCCGGCCTGGCGTATTATTGATCGTGCGCGGAAACGACTGCCTGTCGGTACGAAACAACGAGGCCACACGTCGGCTTCCCCTTATCTACGTCGTAACGACTAGCGTCGAGCGAGTGCAGCGCAAGTTGTACCGATCATAGACAGGCTCGAAGCTACATTCACACAGTGACCGTTCGGAAGGGGAATCCGAGGCATCGTCAGGTTTTGCGTGAGCTTAAGCGTGTGCGTGCGTTTCTTCCACCTTATATACACGATATACATATATCTACAAGTATATATATGTTTGAAGTACATATGTATAGGAGATATATATGTTTGAAGTACATATGTATAGGAGATATATGTACTTGAGCTTCGCTACTACGTGAGCTTAAGCGTGTGCGTGCGTTGCTTCCACCTTATATACATAATATACGTATATCTACAGGTTTATATATGCCGAAAGTACATATGTATAGGAAATATATGTACTTAAGCTTCGCTACTACCAACGGAGCTACGAAATCCGAAGCATCGTTAGGTTTTGCGTGAGCTTAAGCGTGTGCGTGGGTTTCTTCCACCTTATATACACAATATACATATATCTACAGGTTTATATATGCCGAAAGTACATATGTATAGGAAATATATGTACTTAAGCTTGGCTAATACCAACGGAGCTACGGATCCGGTTAAAAAAAATTATATATGATTACATGTAATTTGTATATAACTATATACAATTACATATATCTATTTTTAGGGTTTTATATAATTACATAAAACTATATAAAATAAAATATGATCATATTAACAGCACTCAACTAATCATATAGTATTATTATTATTATAGTATTATTTATTAGCCATTCTTGCCTATTCGACTTTAGAACATTGCATAGGTTTAACATATATATATCTCAGCATTTTCAACAGTACGGCTCAACTAATTATATATAATTATATATAATCCTATAGAAATATATATAGTTATACATAGTTTGATATAATTATGTATAATGTTGCAAAATAATAATATGAAATGATAATTACATATGGTTATATGTAATTATATAGGGCCATTTTTCTAGTGATATATAATTTTTTTACCCGGCGAATACGAAGCATCGTCAGGTTTTACGTGGGCTTAAGCGTGTGCGCGCGTTGCTTTCACCTTATATACACAATATACATTTATCGACACGTCCGAAGTACATATGTATAGGAAATATATGTACTTAAGCTTCGCTACTACCAACGGAGCTACGTGTACGTACCGTTCTTAAGCCCCCCCTCCTCACCTTATATACACAATATACATATATCGATACGTCCGAAGTACATATGTATAGGATATATATGTACTTAAGCTTCGCTACTACCAACGGAGCTACGTGTACGTACCGTCCTTAAGCCCCCCTCCTCATCTTATATACACAATATACATATATCGACACATCCGAAGTACATATGTATAGGAAATATATGTACTTAAGCTTCGCTACTACCAACGGAGCTACGTGTACGTACCGTCCTTAAGCCCCCCTCCTCACACCCCCCCTCCTCACCTTATATACACAATATACATATATCGACACATCCGAAGTACATATGTATAGGAAATATATGTACTTAAGCTTCGCTACTACCAACGGAGCTACGTGTACGTACCGTCCTTAAGCCCCCCTCCTCATAGCCCCCCTCCTCACCTTATATACACAATATACATATATCGACACATCCGAGGTACATATGTATAGGAAATATATGTACTTAAGCTTCGCTACTACCAACGGAGCTACGTGTACGTACCGTCCTTAAGCCCCCCTCCTCATAGACGACGCAGTGACGGCGCGCACTTGTCCGCGCGACGATAACGTAAACCCGGCGGCGAAAACGTAGTCGTCATAGTGGACGTCAGAGCACAAACGTCCTTTTAGATAAATTCGGGACTAGTCGGTAGTCTGTTGATCACAGGATGGATAACGTTAAGGGATATCGTTTATAATAAAGGCTTAGATTAAAGTCGATAAAGAGGCTGAAGCGGATTTCGCCGGGAGAAATTTTTGTGAGGACTAGTGCGTGAAAGTCCTTTTTTAGGGCTTGTCGAGCTGCGGCTCGATGCGTCGTGCTCATTGGCGCAGCCAACATGCCCTTCAGTAGAAATAGGTAAGTCCATTTGGGGTTTTTTTTTTTTTTTTTTTTTTGATGCGCGTGACAAAAGTGGTTTGTTTTCTTTGGATATCTTGTTTTAAGGTTTTTATTTTTATTCCATGCGGAGAAATGCACATGTGTTGTTAGATTGGTCTGTTTCGGTCGAGACGGAATGATTTATATGCTGCGTATCGTATACTGCATAATGTACGGATATGTACGGAAGTAAAGCCTTGTTCATCGGCTTATGATACGTCGTTCTTCGTTTCCACACGTTTTGTCGACACTTGTGCGACGCCTCGCGGTTTTTCTATGACTCGATGCTGGTTTTATTCTTTCGCAGGGCTAGCGAAACTTTTTTTTTAAGGTGCTGAGATTATGGGCGAGATTTGCCCAGTGTAAAAATTAAATCAATTAAATTGAATTAATTAAATTAAATTAAAAAGTGTAAAAATTATGTCAAGATGCTATGAAAAATTCGTATTGTGAAATATATAAAGTCTGTATAGGAAAATGGATATACAATATTATTTCTGTATGTTGTATACAATACATATGAAGATGATATAAAGATTATATATAGTGCAATTTAATTGATGTCAATTTAATATAACGTTTTTATAAAAATCGGTTTATGAAATCTGCAGACGGAATATTTATTTCATATAAATTAAATAGAGTGTAGTTATTCGATATGCCGATTTTTTAATACAATCTATGTATATTGACTTATGTTTGATTTTTTTACGGGGGTTAATATGTGATTCTCTTGCTTTTTTAATGTTTTACTTCGATATGTGCGATAATAATGTTATCAGGATGTTATTAGGGGTTTCGACTTTAAGGATATTGTGAAGTAATTTTGAAAAAATGTAGTATAAATTTAATAAAAATTTATCAACGGATTTTGGTTTTGAAAGAATTTTTAAGTTTTGAAAAAAGTACGCAAGCGCTCTAGCTTGGAGGAATTTTTAATTATCGGGTTGAAACTTTGTATTAAAATTGGAGAATGTGATGCGACCTTCGGTATTGAATCTGGGCCAAATCGTTAAAGCGGTTTGGGTTTTAGGAGATTTTGAAATTTTCGAAAAATCTTTGTTTCGCTCTAATTCAGAGAAAATTTCGAAAATCGACAAAAATAACATTCTGTCCTGCTTTGTGCCAAATTTGGTGATGATCGGCAAATCGGTTCGTTTTTTATGAAATTTGAAAATTTTCGAAAAAATATCGTTTTGCTCTAATTCACATGAAATTTCAACGAATCGAATGCAACTTTTTACACAGGAAAAATAACATTCAGTTCTGCTTCGTATCAAATGTTACTAAATTTAAGTTCTTGGAAATTTATATAAATATACATTTGGGACTTTTGAATGTATTTTAAACAAGGATTCTAACTAAAACTTTGCACATTGCTTCTTTAATGATTTTTATTTTTCGCAGAGATTCTTTTATGTGAAAGCCATAAAATAAAAAAAGTTCGTCATAGAGGCGGTTTTGCGAAAAATGAAAATTAATGAGGAAGCAATGTGGAAAATTCTACTTTGCATCCTTATTTATTTAATGTTTCGCTTGTAGGCGAAATATTCACTGCGATTGTTTCCCCTTTTATTTTATACTGCAATATATGGGATAATAGTGTTATGGGGTGATTATTCCAGGTGGGAACGTTAAAAATATTGCTAAAAAATTTAAATTTCTTAAAGAGGAAGACAGGGTAAATTTCGGAGAGCTTACGATACGATGTTTCTACACGTTTTGTCGACACTTGTACGTCATTTTTTTTTCTGACGTGATACTATTCTTCTTCTTTATCATCAGTTGCTGTAATTTAGAATTAAAACGTTTCTATTAGCTGTCTCGCTTGTAGGCAATATCCACTGTAATTTTCCTTTCCTTTTATTTTATACTGCAATTAGCGACAAATTTGCTCGCACTCTTTTCCATTAATTCGTCTCTTCTTATGGCCATTCATGAAATTTGCATGTTTATTACCATTCGTCATTTTACGTGACTCTATATCTGCTTTAATGTTTCAATATAATCGATTTTCGACGTGCCATGTCTTTTTTTTGCGAAGAAAAATTAAAGGAAGAAAAGAAAATCTATTTTCGAAAGAAAAATGTATTCTATTTTACAACTGTGTAAAAACAACAATTTAAAAAACGCGCCTCGCGTGAACAGTAGTTTGATTTTTGCTAGCACAAATGGGCTCGTTTAAATTTTAGATATTAGAGTTCACCAAAATTAAACGTTCGTATATACAAGTGCAATTTTGTTGCTCCTTAGAACATTTTTTACAAATTGATACAATTTTATTGTAAATTGCTTTATAAAAATTTTGTTGTAAATTACTTAATGCAAATTTTATTCTAAATTGCTTGAGACAAATTTTATTCTAAATTGCTTGAGACAAATTTTATTCTAAATTGCTTGAGACAAATTTTATTCTAAATTACTGTATACAAATTTTATTCTAAATTACTGTATACAAATTTTATTCTAAATTACTGTATACAAATTTCATTCTAAATATTTCTACATTTTCTTTCTTTTTAAAATAATACTTACTATTTTCGTGTCTTCTACATTTTTTAGTCGGTTTGCGATGCCTCAACAGGATGTGGTTAAAATGAGATTACGCAATCTGGCGTTTGTATATTCACTTCATTTTAATATCTACATACTTGCAATTCTATGTTAAATTGAAAGGTATTTAACTGAAATTATCAACAAATAGGGCATTACGATAATTAGATCAATTAAAATGTAGAACACACACACACACACACACACACACTTCTCACACGATCAATTGACCAATACTTTTTCATAAACAATAATTTATCGGGGTTTTGCGTTCGGTAACACGCATAGGATTAATAATAATCATAATGATAATAAACCCGATTATAATGATGATTGGGATACAATTTAATACAATGTTTTGCAAGTGACATTCACCATTGAATCTTTGTTCATATAGAAGCAGGGTTAAAATTCTATTTATATCACAAAAGTTCAGAACAATTAGCATCTCTTGTATTATTTAATCAGAGCTCGTTTCAATTGACCTCCAATATTGATCCATCTCCCATTTAAATTCTTCACAAATCTGTCCGATGCAAAAATACAAACGGATAAATGTCAAAGTCTATTTTCGAATACTTTTCGCAATGCCTTTTAATTTTCATCATTCACGTATAGTTGTCCTAGTCTCATATCATAAATGTGTACAAAGATTTTTCTCATAAATACCTTTTTGTTTTTCTACAACAAATTTTTTAATTTATTCTTATTTTTCGTTTTTTAAATAATAGAAACACTAAAAGGCTCTTAAGACGGTCGGTTTTTCTCAATTTTTTCCTAAGAGAATTAAACATGTATTGCTCATCATCTAAAGTATGATATTATTTAATATTCAAATTAACTGAAATAAATATTTCATGAAAAAACATAAATAAATAGTTATGCGTTTCAAATTTGCTTCGCGATGTGCAAAAAATTGTTGAGATTGTTCTAATTATTGAAAATAAAAATAATAATAATGAAAAAATCGCTCATAACCCAAAAATATATATTAAAAAAAACATAAATTCCGCGACGATTTGAAAAAAAAAATCACTTATAAAAAAAACTAACGGCCAACAACATTCTTTACGTTTTCTTTTATTTTCGAACTTCAATGCTCATGCATTATAGAAGAAATAAAAAAATATATGTTAAAAATTTTACCGTGATAAGTTACATATTTGCTAAGTTACATGTTCCTCTGTGTGATATTCAATTTTCTGAATAAAACAAGTTGATAAAATAATTTTATAAGCAAAGAAAGTTGAAAAACGTTTAAGAAAATTGAATCCTTTTCAATTTTCTTGACCCCGAAGAGACAACATCTTTCAGTAAAACCAATTCAATATCAGAAAAGCACTTGTAGTAATTACATTTACTCTGTGGTATCTCACAATTGTGGGATGTATTTATATTATGCCGTCCTTTGTGAATAAAATCACTTCATGCAACGTCGTTCGCTTTAGTAAACAGCAGATTTGCCTCGTTGACATTTAGCGGTCATTTATTGCTTCCGTCGGTTTTCCCATGAATCTACAGAAAAGCTTTTAACTGGAATCTAACTCTCGCTGCCATTGCGTAATCACACCTAAACTATTTAATGGCAATATTCTTGGCATATAACGCCTATCAAAACTTATAATGTCGTTCCCTTTATTTGCCTTAGGCTGAAACGTGGCGAGCAATTTCCATAGAACTTTGCAGGCTTTCATACTTAAGTTGAACCTAACTTTAAGATACATATTTAACTAGCGACCACCTGGTGTTGACTAGGCTTCAAGTTTATAGAACAAGAAGAAGTATGAAAGGGATGAAATTAACCAAATAATGCACAGCTGTTGCTATAATAATGCTATTTTACACGCAAAGTTCGTTACATTTTTTGTCTGATTAAACAACAAGGGGATAAAGTCTTGTTTCGATATGGGGCAATTTTTTGTATGCTTAGTTAAACCCTTAAATGCACTATTTTTTTTTTTCTATGGCAATTTTTTTATACGGATTTTTGAATGAACATACCGATCGCAATAATTAAAAATACTGGAAAAATTCTGAAAAATACTTTGTTCAATATCAAAATTTTCTAGCTTATAGCCAAAGAGGTCGAAATATTTATTTTTATAGTTTTTGAGATTTTTTTTTTTTCAAAAAATTGTGAAAAAATAGAAGAAGAATGAAACTACTTCAGGCGATTGATCAAATGTTTATTATGTAACTATGCAAATTTTTTTCGATTTTTTTTAAAGGGATATGTCAAATGCCATTATTGAAATTTTTTCAAGCTTATAGCCGAAGTAAACAAGATTTTTCTTCTCATGGTTTTTAAGATTTCTTGATAAGAAAAATAATTTAAAAATAAAAAAAACGCTTGAAATAAAAACTTTAAAAATAAAAAAAACTATAAAAGAAAAATGCTGCCCACTTTGGCAATAATCTAGAAAATTTTGATATTCAACAGAATATTTTTCAGAATTTTCGCTGATTTTTTAATTATGTCATTTGATATGTCGTCTTAAAAAAATGTGGAGTAGTGAAAATCTGAAAAAATTCTGAGAAATCTGGTTTTACGTAAATGAACATTTGATCAATCGCCTGGAGTACATTCATTTTTTTTCAATAACTTGTTAAAATTAAAAAAGCTCAAAAACTAGCAGAAGAAAAATCTTGGCCACTTTGACAATAAGCTAGAAAATTTTCATATTGTTCTGAGTATTCTTCAGAATTTTTTCAGATTTGTAAATTATGGCTTTCGTAGAGCATTTTTCAAGGAAGAGAATGAGCCGTGATGCATAACAATCAAGCAAAAAATACGGATTATTTATTTAAAAAACTGAGCCAATAGTTACCTTCCCAAAAATTAGCACAAACCAGTTAATATTTTCGTAAATCCTTTGAAACTAATGTTTTTCTAAATCAAAGATATCTATTCCAATACCAAGCACCATATGAACTGTAAAAAAATCTACTTGAAATTTAGTGTACTTTTACTGCAAGTTTTTATTCATAAATTAATACATGAAATTTACTATACAAGTGTTATGTAAAATTAATGTACAGCATATTCAATAATTTACTTTAATTTACCAGTAAAAGTACTTGAATTTTAATAATTTGCTTCAACTCTACTGGAAAAGTACATTAATTCTATACCACAATTGTTTATCAAAATTCGATAACGAGTTTATGCATAAAAACTTCAATCTTTTCTAACAGTGTAAACAATTGATGTATAAAACTTTGTAAACCCAATTTCCAAAAATTAGCACCTATTTAATGATTCCGAAGCGCTTCAAAACCTTTTCCTTCGACGCTACTTTCTATGACAAATTTAATAAATCACCATGAAAAAGGGCGAGCGTACAATTAATCTGAAATATCGCCCTTGACATTTTCGAATCACAAGATACACTTAATCCAAGATGCTGAGGTTCGCATCTTACATTCTGAAAGTCATGCAAGCGAAAGAAATATTGTACGAACAGATTGCATAACAAAGAAAGGGCATTTTTCGATGGGAAGGTCAAAAGCTGTTTGAAGAGCATCAAAGCAGATTCAGAACCGAGATAAAAGCTGTCCTTTACTTCTGTTCCTGAAGCGAAATCCAACGATCTTAAAGAAATATTCTAAGAGGCGTTCCTTCGCTTTTCCGTCGATACTATGTGCGTAAAAAAAAAAGGAAACGTTATCGTGAAGAATTCCTGAAGGCCGCATGCGCTAGTTGCGCGATCTTCTGCTTCTGGTCTTATAGATTCGATAAGTTGAGCGTTTCGGTCGCCATTCAAATTGTCTTCCGCTGCATTTCCTAGGAAGTGGCGGAAAGTCCGATTTTCTATCCGTCTATCAAAAGTCAGTTCAGAATTGGACGTTTTTTTTTATTAAAGATGTTTTCTATACTGAAAAATCCACAATATTCAGATCCCGAAGTAAATAGTATAAAGTAAATACTGAAAAAAATAAACAATGACTAAATGGAAATGAAAATATTTTTGGTATAAAAGTTTCTGAAAGTTGTTTTTAATAATATAGCTTCGTAGTGAACACAGTTGTATTGCGGGAGTGTAACGATGATGTAACGAATATTACATGTAATATTGCCTTGACATTACGTGTAATTTGCAATTAGCAATTTCCGACTAAGCAATAAAACATTGTTATATTACGTTGTTACATAACCAGTGCATTTATTTAATATTACAATAAAAAAATTTAAATAACATTTATATTACCTGTATTATTAAATGTCATTGGTTAAAATAAAATATTATAATTGTACGAATTGTCAGGCAAATGTTCTTTATGTATTTTATACCAAAAAATATTTTCATTTTAATTTGGTCGTTGCTTTTTTTTTTTAGAATTTACTTTGTACTATTAGCATCGGTTTTTGAATATTGTGAGTTCTTTAATATAAAAACATGTCATACTTATTAAAAGAAACGTCTGATTCTAAACTGTATTCCAGGTAAAAAAGGAAAAAAGTTATTTTATTGGTAGAAAGTTCAATCGTCTGGATAAAGTGCTAGATTGCTTTGACGTCTACTAATCTAATTATTGCAACTCAATTTACTGCTCTAATTCGTTCCTGAGCTACGGCCATTGAGCGTTAAATTCGTTGCCTCAAATTTCTTGTTCTGGCAATTAGACCGTCACTCACGAGTCTCACGTGAAGCCTGACTAGTTCTATTTACTGGCTTCACTTGGGAATCACTTATGAGAATGGAATTGAATCAACTCTATCTATCATTTCCTAATTTTTTATTGAAGCTTTAATAAGCGATTCAGTTAATTCGAACTTTTTTTTTTAAACCAACGGACAATAATAAATAAAATCAAGCTGTCACAATTATTTGATCAACTTCAGTACAGTATTTTTTATTAACATTTTATAATTTTTTATCATTCTATAGATTAATTTCATTTTGTCAAAATTTAAATACCCATGAAAATAGGATCTTCATTTTTTTTGAGACTTTCATCTGCTTGATAAACATCCTCAAAATTTTTCATAAGTGCAGATGCTCTTAACGTTGTTTCGTATTGAATTTGACCGAAATCGAAAAAGCGGTTCGGATTTTATAGATTTTTGAAATTTTCGGAAAAATCCCGTTTTCGCCCCAACTTTGTCAAAAGATGAGCCAACTCAAATTCCATAAATGAAATCGATACTATTAAGCGATGATTAGTACATAGTTTCGTCATAATATGCAACATGCTTCAAATTTTACAAAACGTAAAGTTTCGAAAAAACCATATTATTGCAAACCTCAACAAAACAATATAGCAAATTCAAACTTTACACACGAAATCAGTACTATTTAGCAATAATAGGTACATAGTTTTGTCATAATTTGTTACGTGGTTGACATATAAAAAAAATTTAACTTTGCCAAAAAAATTAAGGTGCAATATTTAACTTTGCAAATTGCTTCCTAATTATTTTTGGTTTTTCTTAGCTTTCCCTATGAAGAGGCCAAAATTGATTAACATGCTTTTTCATGGAGGTAGTAGAGTGTAAGAAAAACCGCAAATAATCAAGAAGCAATTTCTCAAGTTTAAATTAGCAGCTTTTTTTTTATTACGCCTACTCTAAGGCATTACGAGACCTCTTGAGAAAATTCAAGTTCAACAAAATAGTCATTTAACAGCCGACCTCTGTCTGGGGTTGAAAATCAGGTCACGGTGTTGTAAGCATCGTTCCGCCCTCGCTCGATATTACCGGAGACTTTACTGGGGTCGGAGTACCTGATCTATATCCACCTACACAGCTCTGGTGGTTTGCACCCTCTAACAATTTTGTTGTCACTTAGCCTCTTATTAATTAAACTCCATTAAAGGTCACAGAAATTATTTAATTAATTAGCACTTAGAACCAAAGTAGACAAGGAGAGCTGATACATCCATTATTATCCGACGTGAACGTGGGTCGATAAATTTAGGAACTCCAACAAGATGGATAAACAATCACCGAGAAAAAAGATTTATTAATATCTGATAAAATTATCTATTTAACATTCAATTATTTCAATCAAGAAAAATTTTCTTTCCCTGGAACAAATATGTATTTCATTCCATTTTTTAGTTTCGGTATTTTGAACATATATATTTATTTGAAAAAATCTTGTGCAGTGGACATTAAAAAGATATTTTGTTTATTGCTAATACTTTTGTAATTAGTAAAAAATATTTAGGTACGACTGAATACATGTGTTGGGTATTTTTTATTGCAATTAGTTAGAACTTTTTTTCAATGCAATGAATTTTTTTTTTTGTTTAATCATTGGACATTATTTCTATGTAAGGGATTAAGTTATTCAGATGAAAGTTTTTTTGATAAAATCTAATAACGGAAAATTAAACTTTAATCTAACACAGGTTTTTTGTTTAAGTAAAGGAAAAATCAAGTTCAATCGTGTAAATTTGTAGGCGTAATGCATTTCATTTGATGGAGTATTTCTTAAAATGCAACATTTATTTATTCAGTTTAATTCTTGTATATTTATATAAAAATGATATTTTTCAAAAATCGACAGCAGTGGACAGTTTTATTTGAGTTCCTAAAGAATACCGAGGAATATTCCAATTAATTCAATTAATTAATTTATTTTTTACTGCTCAAGAGTACAGAATATTTATTAGGATCTTGGAATATTTATTTCCTAAGGATCAAAGCAGAGACAAAATACATAAACAAACTAGTCTTAGTCCAAAAAAAAAAAAAAAATAATCACTAAAAAACTAGATGAGACGAGACATAAGAGTAGATGAGTAGAGTAGAGTAGAGTAACAAGTACATTACTTACAAAAAAAATTATTTGAGGTAAGAGGAATTTTATTTTCGATGCGTAGATTCTAGTCACGTTCACTTTTTCTGAGTGCTTCATCAATATTTTAAACATTCATTTCTTTGGAGTAAAAAATAAGTTGATTGCAGAATAATAATACTCGAGAAGCCCTTGTATTTTGCTTCCCCATTATTGTGAAAAAAATACTTGTAGAAGTGCAATAACATATAACCATATTTTTATATAATTTTATACTGGTATAATATACATTTTTCCATTTTATTTTTCAGCTCCAGAAGACATAATGTTATAATAATGAGGAAGCCATGTCTGAATCCAGAGAAAATACTACAGACATAGAGGAAAAGGATCAAATGTCGCCAGCGGACGTGAGGCACCGGTGACAAGACATCCGTGAGGAGCCATCATGGACATACAAAAAAAGTTTTTGTGCCCCCGCTTGATGGACTATTTGGCCATCGTGGGGGCAAGGCCTTCACCGGGCTCTCGACAATCGGTGCAGGTATTATTTATTCACTGACCATGATGTCCACTTAAGGTCTTCTCACGTTGAACCTGAAGATTTATTCAAAGAATTTTTACAACGAAGTTCGACTCAAAGAATTTTTGCAACGAAGTTCGATTCAAAGAATTTTTGCAACGAAGTTCGATTCAAAGAATTTTTACAACGAAGTTCGATTCAAAGAATTTTTACTATGAAGTTCGATTCAAATAATTTTTACAACGAAGTTCGATTCAAATAATTTTTACAACGAAGTTCGATTCGAAGAATTTTTGCAAAGAAATTCGATTCAAAAAAAAATTACAACGAAGTTCGATTCAAAGAATTTTTACAACGAAGTTCGATTCAAAGAATTTTTACAACGAAGTTCGATTCAAAGAATTTTTACAAAGAAATTCGATTCAAAAATTTTTTACAAAGAAATTCGATGCAAAAATTTTTTACAAAGAAATTCGATGCAAAAATTTCTTACAAAGAAATTCGATTCAAAAAATCTTTACAACGAAGTTCGATTCAAAAATTTTTTACAACGAAGTTCGATTCAAAGAATTTTTACAACGAAGTTCGATTCAAAGAATTTTTACAAAGAAATTCGATTCAAAGAATTTTTACAAAGAAATTCGATTCAAAAATTTTTTACAAAGAAACTCGATTCAAAAATTTTTTACAAAGAAATTCGATTCGAACAATGTTTTTAACGAAGTTCAACTCAGAGAATTTTTTAACATAGTTTTACTCAAAGATTTTTTTAACGAAGTTTCACCCAAACTTTTTTTCGTCGAAGTTCGACCCGAAGAACTTTTTCTACGAAGTTTGACCTAACGAATTTACAATGGAGTTTTACCCCAAGAATTTATTCCGATGAAGTTCTACCTAAAGAATTTTCTCTATTAAGTTGTACCCACAATTTTTTTTCGATGAACTTCTACCCAAAGAACATTGGTTAAAAAAAGTTCAGCCTAAAGAACGTTCTTAAAAATTATTTCAACACAATTTTTCCAAAAGCAATGGTATTAAGAAAACAATAAATGAACCATTTTTTCCAATGCTTTTTTTCTGGTAATCCGATCCGTTGAATGCAATAATCCACCATGCAAATTCGAGGCGTGAGATACATTCATTTTCGCCGATTCGCAGTATTATTTAATTTAATTGCTTATAATACTATCGATTACATTCAATGGTTACATAATCGTTATATGTATTGTGTCATTGTAACGGAAATTAAAATATGGAAAAAGGGGTCGCAATGGATCGAGTCCATCGAGCGTACACAGTGAATAGCTGAAAGCTTTTACTGAATAGTGATTGATAGCTGAGATTGAAAAGAACGGCAACATAAATTTCAAAAGCCTTTGCCATAGTAGAAAATATAATGAAAGGGAAGCTTTTCAAAGCTATTTCAATAAAGAACATTTAGCGAATAAAATTGTAGGTGAATCCAATTATTATTTCGTGCAAGTTTCAAAGAAGCCAAATCACCTGAAAAATGTCATAAGAAAAAAATTCTGTAGATGATCCCCTTTTTTTTTAAAATCTCACATTAAAACCTCATTAAGTACATACCAAGCATCATAATTTTGCAATTTTGTGAAGACATATAGTGCATCAAAATCGTGTAAGGTGAAAAGTAACATTTCCAACTTGTCGTGACTTTCAGGCCCGTTAATTTATAAACATTCAGTAAACGTGGCCCACAACTTCTAAAACTCAATCTCTTAATTTTTATATAAAATCCTTGGAACACATATTCGGCAATAAACTCCTCGAAGCAAAATAATAAAATGTGAATGTACCAACAAAAATAACGTTCGCAACTTTCGTCGTCACGCGTTTCTCGTTACATTTTTTTAATGGGAGTCAAAAAAGGAAATGATAAAAATAGCGAATGGCTCCAATGGCGAATTTCATAATGATGGCAGTTCTGGATTGAGACGTTCATTAGTTTGGAAATCGCTATTTTAATTATTCGTCTTTTTGTGAATTCGCTATTTTTACCTTTGGCCGTTTTTAGGTAACTTAGTTTCCTTAATTAACAATTTATGATTGGCAGGTACCAATTCGCTCCAATGGCGAATTTCATAATGATGGCCATTCTGGATTGAGACGTTCATTAGTTTGGAAATGGCTATTTTAATTATTCGTCTTTTTGCGAATTCGCTATTTTTACCTTTGGCCGTTTTTAGGTAACTTAGTTTCCTTAATTAACAATTTATGATTGGCAGGTACCAGAGCTTTTGCGGAGATATCCGGTGGAGGACCATAAAGATTTTCCCTTGCCTCTGGACATGGTCTACTTCTGCCAGCCGAGGGGCTGCAGCAATGTAGGACCACAACGTACGGCCTTGAGAGAGGCAACGTCTTTTACCTTCACCTTGACCGACAAAGATTCGGGTAAGTGCTGAGTTGATGCTTGTCTGTCTGGTGCTTTTAGGGGCTCCAATTATATCCGCTTTCATACGCTCTTCCATTATTCTCACGTCTGAACCACAGCTTTGTAAATTGAACACAATAAGCTTTTCAGCGAAACGAGGGGAAACAGAGAAGTGAATGAGAGCGGTTACGTAAATTCAGCTCTTTAATCAAAAGCATTATTCACATAATCCTCTTATCTATATAATTTTCAGTTAATTTGAACCATTATATATTTAAGGAGTAGGGTGAACTAGTCAGTGAATATACGGTGACCAGTGAATGGACACCGTCCACAAGAGCACGTGAATAAAAATGTCCACTCACTGGATTTCGTCGTTTGTTTAACTGTCTGTTCACTGGGTTTTGTGGTTTGCTTGACTGTCCAATTACTGGTCGGTTTGCTTTTTATGGGGCAATTCAAACCGTTTTATCAGGATTTGACCTCGACTTCTCTGATTTGGCTCGTTATTTTTTGTAGGCTTAGTTGGACCCTCAAATGCATCAAATTTTTTTTTTCTATGGCAGTTTATTCTTAGATGTATTTATAAAGTGAAATATCAAACGCCATAATTGAAAAATCGGAAAAATACTGAAGAATAATTTGTTCGATATCAAAATTTTCTAGCTTATTGCCAAAGTGGGCAGGATTTTTTTAAAAATAGTTTTTGAGTTTTTTTTAGATAATAAAAGTTATTAACAAATAAATTAAGTATTTTATCTATTTCAGGCGATTGATAGAATTTATTAATCTAAATCCGGATTTGAAAAAAAAATCAGAGTTTTTCGAACTATGCACATTTAAAAAAAATATTTTTTCAAAGTGACATATTGAATGTCATTATGTCAAAATCTGCAAGAATTCTGAAAAATACTCCGTCAAATATAAAAAGTTTCTAGCTTATAGTCAAAGTAGGCAAGATTTTTCTTCTCACAGTTCGTGAAATGTTAAAAACATGTATTAAATAAAAAAGCTTAAATACCATAAGAAGTAAAATCTTGCTTTTTTTTAGCAATAAGCTAGAAAATTTTGATATTCAACAGAGTATTTTTCGGAATTTTGTATCTCACGCCACGACAATTTGCTTGATTTACTTTTCGCACGGTGATGCAAACTTTTGCAAGAGTAGTTCAGATTATTTAAAATATCAACAAAGTACTAGAAAAATTAGCGAATCAATTTCGTAAAAAAAATAACATGGCTTTTAGGGGAATTTTTTGACCAATTTCATTTCCATCAATTTGTTAACAAGATATTGGAATTATTATTATGCAAAATTAATCTTTTCAGTAATATATATGAACATTTGGAGACTTTTAAACCATCGAAAAGTACTTGCAATTTTCTCTCGTATTTCCCGATTTTAAGTGAAATGAAGACCAAGCGACAGAAGTACATCAAGTTCCAGCCTTGAAAAAAATTGTTCTTGTTGCAGGTAAAACGCGGTACGGAATATGCGTGAACTTTTATCGACCGATCGAGAAAACATGCTTTTCCGGAAGTGGGAGTGTTTGGGTCAGGAGGGAAAAGCACGATCCGAAGCTTAGAAAGGAAAGCTGGAGGAAGAGTATGGAAAAGAGCTCGGATTCTGCATTCTCGAGGTGAAATACAGTCGCTTATCGTTTTTCGATTCAAATTCAATATTTGGGTTAAATATTACTTCAAATCAAATATTTATGAACGATATTTGAATAAAAGATACTATCAGTGTATACAAATCAGCCCGTAAATGCACATTTAAATAAAAATATATACTCATTTTAAATAAAATACCATTCAGCTCCCGGATAATTTAAAAAATCTATTTATTTCTATTAAATTTTATTAGAATCTAAAAAACATTTCTCTCGATGCAGTGACAAATTATTTCACAGAGATTATATTTTCCTCTACTTTCCGAAAGACTTTTTATTTCGAATTAATAAAAATGTTTACTGGTTTAAATTTTGATTAATGATAGTAATTTATACACTCGCAAACCGAAGTTCGTATTCGCAATGATAGGATTTTTTAAATCCTGTGTAAAATCCTGAAATCTGTCATTTATTTTTACCAGATGTATTTATGCTACTGTATTAGTTTTATCGATAGAATAGTTTTTCCAATTATGGGATTTTATCTCGAGCTGTCCTTTATAGCGACTATAGGAGCAGCGTGATAAAAAAAATTTAGGTACAACGACTGAATACATGTATTGGATATTTTTTATTGCAATTAATTAGAACTTTTTTTCAATCCAATGAATTTTTTTTTTTTCTTTAATCATTGGACATTTTTTCTATGTAATGGATTAAGTTATTCAGATGAAAGTATTTTTGATTAAATCTAATAACGAAAGATCAAACTTTAATCTTCGTATATTGAGTTCTAAATCCAAATTTATTGTTAACTAAATGTATTGTATTCGCAATGATCGGATTTTTGAAATCCTATGTAAAATCCTGAAATCTGTCATTTATTTTTACCAGGGTGATGTATATATGCTGTATTGGTATACTGTATTAGTTTTATCGATAGAATAGTTTTTCCAATTATGGGACTTTATCTCGAGCTGTCCTTTATAGCGACTATAGGAGCAGCGTGATAGGGCCAAGTGACTCTGAAAGAGATTGCCCGAGTAGAAGAGACTCCGATACTCCCGTACCACCTCGAGCACCTAGATTAGGAATCACTGCACCGAGTGGCGACAGTGAGAGCGGCGGCAGCCACTCGCCGTCTCCTCGAGCTTCTCGGAGAAGACAGGTGAGAATAAACAAATAGACCCTTTCTCAATTTCTTCTCCCATTTAACGAGGTTCGGTGACGACTATCGAAGTCAAATCAGTGCTAAATTTTCGTAATTGATTCTTTAAGGTTTAATGCATCAAAAAACAATAGTGGAGAGTGATTTTTATTGAAGCATGTAAACTTTATGGGATACATTTTCGTTCCGGTTTTTCCAAGGATAATCAGTAATTCTTTATCGATTTGAATAAGTGACGGCTTTTTACTCTATGAATTGATCGCCACGATATTTCATGGTGTCGATAGTTTAATAATTTTTGGCCTGTTGTTTATGAAAGTATTTTAGTTTTTGTTAAACAACAGGCTATAATTATTGAACGGTCAATACTACGGAATATCTGGGCGGTCAATTTGTGAAGTATCTTCTAAGAAACAAAATGAACTATCACTTACTGTAATCTGTGAAGAATTACAGATGATATTTGGTAAAAACCAAACAAAAATGTGTCCTATTTTTAAGAAAAGTTAATCGGTTAATCTTAAATCTTAATCTACTAAATCGAAATACTTGGAGTTTCATGAAATATACTAATGTTTTTATCTGAATTTAATTGTTTATCAGAGAATACGAAATCAATCTTTGACATCTCTCTGCATTATATCTCATCATCCATTCTTCACGAGATTTCGCGAGTGTCTATTCGCCCTCAAACGCATCATCGACGCCTGCAACGAAAATTCATCGCCTCGAAAAGTCGGCGCTTCTCGGCAGACCAACAGGTATATATTCGATATATTGGCATCTTTCTTTGATTTTTCTAGTCATATTTCTTTCGATAAATGAAAATTTTGCAAATAAATAAATGACGATTATTGTTCAAATTACACTGAGAGAAATATATAAATTATTTTTCTTGTTGAAAAAGTTTGCTCCTTTTTTTCTTGTTGAAGAAATCCGTCTTCCCAATATTTTCCCTCTATTTTATGCACAATTAATTTTCACTTATATTGCAAAATCAATGATAATTATTTTATATCATCAGTCGTTTTTTAAATGAAACTGTAAAAATATTTCGAAATCCTATTTCAGATCTAATTTTTTAAAATCAGTGTATGCGACTTTTTTTTTTATATTGACATTGATTGTTTCTATTGCAATGACAAATTTTCAGAACTTCGTTTCTTTCACTCTGCTTTAAATGTCACTGTATCTATTTCTTGAACATGTACGTGAGGCATTTAACCACGCGTCGATCAGGATTTGATTTCGATTTTCTCGATTTGGATCGTTTTTTTGTAGGCTTAGTTAGACCCTCAATTGCACCAGATTTTTTTGTTTGTTTATGGTAATTTTTTTTTAAATCACATTTCGAAAGTGACTATCAACCGCTATAATTTCAAAATCTGTAAAAATTCTGAAAAATACTTTGTTCGATATCAAAATTTCCTAGCTTATAGCCAAAGTGAGCGAGATTTTTCTTCCTTTTATAGTTTATAGTTTTGAAGCTTTCCTTTATTGAAAGAATTATTGAAAAATAGAAAAAAAAATTATTTGCTACAGGCGATTGGTCAAATCTTAATTTGTATAACACTGGATTTTCCAGAATCTTTTCACATTTTTTGGAACTATGCAAATTTTTTAAAAAATATTTTTTAAAGTGACATATTAAATTCCAGAATTTAAGAATCTGCTAAAATTCTGAAAAAATACTCTGTTGAGTATCAAAATTTTTTAGCGTATTGCCAAAGTGGACAAGATTTTTTTTCCGTGTAGATCTCAAGATTTTGGAAATATACTTTTTAAAAAACTGCCGTAGAAAAAAAAATCTGGTGGGTTTGAAGGTCCAATTAAACCTACAAAAAATTACGAGCCAAATCGGAGAGGTTCAGGTCGAATCCTGGTCAAAATGGGGTGGATTTCCTCACATGTTTCTCATAAATTTACTGTGAAATCATCGCTTGAATAAGTATATAAATTTTTTTTTTTTTCTATTAAAAGGGACACAGTATGGAGCGTTTTGACGGGTCAGGCATTCGAAGGTGCTCCTTCGATAGTTCTACACGATGTGCGCGAAATCGAGACGTGGATTCTCCGTCTGCTGAGCGCGCCCGTTCCCGTTCCTGAAAAAACAAGGGTTGAAGTCGACATACTGTCGCAGCACATGCAGCCACTTTGTTTTGCCCTTCCAGATCATACGAGATTCTCACTAGTCGATTTTCCCCTTCACCTTCCTCTCGAACTTCTTGGAGTCGACATGTGTCTTAAAGTTCTCACTCTCATACTTCTCGAGCACAAGGTAATTTTCTATTTCAACAAAAACATACTTTTTCCAAACTAATTTTCCGTTGAGTTATAAATCGTTAAGGTAGTCCTTGCGCATTAACCTTTCTGATTTTAAAGACTCAACATTTTTTTATGTAATAGTTAAATCCCTTCGAAATGCGATTGCAAAGTTTCAAGCTGGGTTATCGACCAAATTACCGAGAAAATAAATATTTAAAAAAGAATTCTTATGCACAGGCTCTTATGGAAAACTAACCGATTTCGTGCTTCGGAACGAAAATTAACACGTATAAACTGAACTTTTGTACAATATCAAATGTTTTATACAGTATAAAAAAAAATGGATTACTCACATCCAGAGAAATGGATCTGAAGGGTTTATTTGAATCGATTATAGGGTGTATTTGAACTGAATAAAATTTTATTCAGATCAGATAGAATTTATTTCAATCAGATGAAATTTTATTTAGATAAAATAGAGTCTATTTCGATTAAATAAAATCCTATTAGGCTGGCCATTAAATGAGTAATTTTTTTAATGACTGGCCTAATAGTATTTTATTAAACCGAAACAGACTCTATTTTATCTAAATAAAATTTCATCTGATTGAAGTAGACTCTATTTGATTGAAATGAGATTTCATTCATTCCAAATACACCACATAATTGATTCAAATAAACTCATCAAAACAACTAATGTGAAACGACCAAATTTGAATAACGACAATTTAAATAAATTTAAAAATGCGTTCAAGCGAGACTCTGATGAGATATTTTAGTTATTACAATTTATGTCTTTTAAGTTTACAGAGCATCTACAAATACGTTTTTTTTTCTCACTGTGATTAATTGACTGCGTAGATATATAAAAATGTGAGCATTTACAGAATTTTCGGAACAGTGCGTCAATTGATTAGTATGGATCGCAAGGACAACCTTAAATGAACATTTATTTTATATTTGGGGTAACGGTGATCGACGGCCAAAAATAAATGTCTTCCAGGAATTAATATTACATAAAACTGCATTTTTATAATTTCAGATCGTTCTTCAATCCAAAGATTACAACGCGTTGTCGATGTCAGTAATGGCGTTCGTGACGATGATTTATCCTTTGGAATACATGTTTCCCGCGATTCCTTTGCTTCCTACGTGTATGAGTTGTGCCGAGCAGTTGTTACTTGCTCCTACTCCTTTCGTCATAGGCGTTCCAGCATCATTTCTAAAGTACAAGAAAAAATTCCGAATGCCGGATGATATCTGGCTCATTGATCTCGACAGCAATAAACTCGAGCCTCCCACGGGATTGGGAGACAATTTGCCGCCTTTGCCCGAACCGGAAGGCTCGATTCTAAAAAATCACTTGAGACAGGTGAACAATCTCAGATCAATAATTTACTCATCTTCGTTTTCTCATTTTTTCTTCATTGTACACAAACGCTTTTTGTATTCACTAAGACAGATTTTCTGCGACTGTTGCCGTGTTACACCCAGAGAAAAGATTTATTGAATTTTGATAGAATTTTATTGGAATAAATAAAGTTTCTGATTTATCCGCTGACGTAGTATTTTATCTGAGATTTGTGTATATTTTTATTTGAATGTGTATTTCTTTCGTGCATATTTAACTCGAATATTAAATTTAAATACCGTTTATTTGATATCTAAATAAATTGGTTCGACTTATTGCAACTAAAATCATGTTGTTGTAATGAGCAACGCTCATCGATAAAATCCCATAAATATTTTTTTAATTAAAAAAAATGTTTTTGGTTAAAAAAAAAAACAGAATTCTTATATGCCGCTTCATTTAAAACTAATAAATCATTTTTTTGGGTGCTCATTGCATAAGCAGAAACCAATTCTTCGGTCCTTCGTCTAGAAAAATTCACTTTTCGCAACCATTCGCTTGCGAAAACTGCACTTTTATGACGTCGTATTGAAAAGTTTCATTCAACACTCAGGAGAATATCTTCTTTAGCTCGTGATTGTAATACTACTATAAAAAGAAGATTTTTCTCCCTACTGTTGAAACATACTTTTTTAAAATAATAAATATTTTTCATCATTCTCGTTATCCTTATTTCACTGACTAATCATAAGTTCTTATTGTCACTTGTCATTCTTTGTGATCACAAAACGCTTTATCGCAAACTTGGTACTAATTTGTACTATCTTATTATTAATGTAAAGAATGTTTTACTTCCTGCTGCTCGCTTCGTTCCCTCAGGCAATGCAACTGATGGATTCTGGTTCTAGTGTAAATATTCTTTTTCCACTAAAGATTGTGTTGTACTGTTTGTGTCATGTATTTAATTATAAATTAAGACGGGAGCTCGAGATTCCATTTGTATGACTCGTATTTTTGTTTCCCTTTTCAAAGGCAATGGGGAGCATGTCAGCGCCTCAGCCTCGACAACTTCCCATTCGAAACACAAGCACTTCGCCGCAACCTTCTCTTCAATCGCCCACTAGACGCGAAAGCTCGTCTTCACATCATTCTACATTAAGGTATGTTTTAGAAAAGTCTGGCCAATTTTTTTAATTTACTGAATCAATTATTGTGTCACAAAAGACAGGGAATCAGGATTCGAAATTGATTATTACTATATTAACTATATCAACCCTCCGTGTCTAAAATTTATATTTTTTTTCATCCCTGCACGTAAACGATGACTTAACGGCCAGATTTTGGACCTTAAAACCCTATTGCACAGCCTAGGACGTAAAAGTGCGTTCTAGGCCGTAAAACGTCGCCCTTTTACGTCCTAGGCTGTGAAATAGGGTTTTACGGCCCAAAATCCGGCCGTGCAGTCGTTTACGTACAGGAATGCAAAAAAAGTACTATTTTTTTTCGAGATTTTCATGTTAACGTACCAAGAATCACCTAAAACGTTGAAAAAGGCGGTCTAGAAAATATGTCTGAATGTGATTTTAAATTAAATATATCAATGTACACAGATTTTATAGAATTTTTAATTTTTCAAAAAAATTTCGTGAAGGGGTAACTTTCGTAAAAGTTCGCCAATTTAGCTAAATAGTTCTTCATGAATAAAGACACGTTAAATGATGTTTGGTATTGAATTTCAGCGAAATCGGTAAAGCGGTTCCGATTTTATAGAATTTTAAATTTTTCGAAAAAAAAAAAAAAAAATTCTCTAAATCACGTCGAATCTCAACGAATGAACCAAAATGTTCTACAATAAAAAAATACCATACAGCCCTGCTACATTCGAAATTTAGTGCTGATCGGTAAAGTCGTTCGGATTTTATGACATTTTAATTTTTCAATAAATGTCCATTTTCGCTCACAACTTCCACGAAAGTTAAGAGAGTAAGATAAAAATTTGTACTTCATCAAAATGCGATGTAACGCCGTTCTTTTTTCAACTTACTGGATTTCGTAAATCATCAGAGATTAAAATAAAATAAAAATGAAGATGCAAAGTAGAACCTTGCAAATTGCTTCCTCATTATTTTTCGATTTTTACAAAGCTTCCTATGAGGAATCCAAAATCAATGAAAATCCTTCCTCATAGAGTTAGCTTTGTAAAAATCGAAAAATAGTGAGGAAGCAATGTGCAAGGTTCTACTTTGCATCTGTTTTCGATAATTGCAAAGTGGAAAGACGCCTGAATCAACGGATAAAAAATTGCATTTCGCAGCGTGACTTCAACAAGGCACAGGCCAAGCGTGGACCACAGCAGCCACAATCAATACAGTCCGATGAGTTCACCGGGTCAGTCGGTGGCCTCGAGTCCCCGAAGGCCATCGACAAGCATATCGCAATCACCTCAAAAACCTTTGGCCCACGGATTACCTTTCAATCCGTTTATCTACGGTAACGACGTCGACTCGGTGGATGTTGCGACGAGAGTCGCGATGGTTCGTTTCTTCAACTCGCAGAATCTCCTGGCAAATTTTACCGAACACACGAGGACTCTTCGTCTGTATCCCAGACCGGTAGTCGCTTTCCAAATAAATTCCTTCCTCCATTCGAGACCCGGACGGATAAATCCGTTCCTCGAGGAGTTTGCGCGAACCCAGGCCGTCGAATTTCTCGCGGAATGGTCACTTACACCGAACAACGTCGCTTTTCTACGGGTGCAAACCGGAGTATTCGATCCCGCGCAAATCGGAGATAAAGGAAAATGGTTCGCTAGTGGCCTCGAACCGATTCACTTCTCCGTTTGGGATCCGAGCAGTTCATTGGCAAATGCACTCAGAGCGGCTGAGGAATTGGAAAATCAACCTACCGACGAGAGTGGATCGGACTCTGAAGATCCTGATAGCATGAGCTCGCCTTATTCTTCACTCAGCGATTTTGGCTCGGAATTGGCTTCGTCGGATTTATCCCCGAGTGAGTATAAAGAGTCATTATTACACCGGTTGAAAGAAGGTGATATTTAAAAATTTTCTTACTCATTGGGATTCTTTAGATTTGATGGAAAAGAAAAGTTTTCGCCAAAGGCGATGTCTGTAAAAAATATTGAGCACTGTTTCTTGACGCTTGAGATATTAAAAAAAACAAAAAAAGGCACAGTTCGCAATTTTTTGGAAACGTGTGGTGCCAAAGGGCATTTTACGTTTACTGTTTACTAGAAAATGAAAATTTTTGTTAAATCCCAAGAAGATGCGATTTTTTAAATATTGAGTTATCGTAATGAATATTATAAATTTGATTTTGAGAACGCGGAATTTTGAAATTTTGCCGCTGTTATCTATGTGCCATCTCTGATTATTTTTTCGCGATTTTGACAGACATGCAGGAATTCTCTGTAATTTTATTAGCCTGAAAAAAATAACCATTAAAAAAAAATTATGACTTCCTCGTTTTTCGGAAATTTTACAGGAATTTTTTTACACCAGAACATCGATCGGTGTCAAATCTGGCGATTTTTGTGAGATGTCAACACTAATGAAAGAAAACTCTATAATTTTTTCAGTCCAAAAAAAAATCCGTTTTTTACCAAAAAAATAGTTCCTCCGTTTTGAGGTAACAAAATAAATCTCATCAGAATATCATTTGAAATATACCGCATTTTTTTTAGTAACTTCAAGTTCTCAACATATCTGCATAAAAAAAACGGCATTTTCTAAAATATTGTTTTTAAAAATCTGAAAAAATTCACATAGAGTGCCATTTATTGGTACTTTAATATTATTAACTATTTAGCAGATCGGAGAGGGTCGAAAAAAAGTGTCTTTATTGACAGAGCTTGATTTATAGACGATATTAATTTTTTTAATCTAGCGACATGTTCAAACATATAACATATATGATATATGATACAATTGATTAAAACATACATGAAATAATCGATCGAAATGCTCGAATTAAGTATGTAAAAATGATTGGTTGGACATCCGCAGGTTACAATTGTCCACAAGCGACACAACCTCAGCCAATGTCACTGTCGGTTGATCCAAAAAATGTCTACAACCCACCAAACACCTTGCAGTATCCTGGGCTAGTGGAGGATTCTGTGGCTCGGCCCGAAAGTCCCGCGAGCACTTCATCTAGTCACAGTGACTTAAGCAGTCCCAGTTTTAACAGAGATTCGGAGCTTGAACTCAATCCAAAAATCCAGGAAACTTCACAAGTCGCCAAAGGGGATAACGTAAGTATTTTAACCATTGAACCTTGGCTTTTATATTTTGATATTTCGCTATTTATTGTTATCACCGATTGTTCAGTACATTTTTTTGTTTACTGAACGCTCCGTCGGCTGTATTCGTAGACAATAACGTCGGTTTTTGTTTAATGAGAAAAGACGATATTCTTTTGAATTGTATTGGCAATAAAAAAAAAAAAACTACTTAAATAAATATAACAGTGGAGATGTGAGCTACTCGTTACTTTTGAATACGCATTTTATTTATTCTTTAATTTGTTTACTATGAAACGTTTAGTAAATTTGGCGTAACGGTAAATAACTCAATGTTTTAACTTTATATGAAATTTTCAAAACCCATTTTAGGCAATGAATTTTATGAATAACTAAAAAATAAATCGTAAATGTAACGAACAAAAGTAACGATCTGTACTTTTGTCGTTACTCGCTACATTTGGTTTTTATTTTTACTTCTTTCATGAAATTTTATGCCAAAAATGTGTCTTCAGGATTTTATATAAAGTTAAAACATTGAGTTACACGACATGTGTAAATTTGAAAAGTGTGCATTTAAAAGTGACGTATAAAGCTGACATTTTTGTATACCAGTAATTGTAACCCTATAAATAATTTACTATTCGACACGCTTTCGAAATAATCCAAAGTAAATACGAATTGAATGCGTCAGTATTTCGCATATTTTCTTTTATTACTTCCGATTTTTTTAACTACTTCCGAATTAGACGCATTTGATATATTTTCTCAGGTGTTTTATTTAGTTAAAATTCCGAATTCTGATTAAGAAATTTTTTTTTTTACTGAGCTTTCAAAGTTGAAAAAAAATTTTAACCGTAAGCTCAATGATATTTCGTTGCTGTTTTTTTTTGTTAGGGTGTTTTACCGTGTTTTTCGCACGTGTATGCTTTTGGAATTGGATTCCTTGTCGTCTGACGAATTATCTACGAAAACAGCAACGTGAGGCTGGCTGACTTTAAGGGGAGGCAGAGAAACCGAAAAAGATTTCGATTTGTGTCCACAAATTTTCATTCTCTCTTCTGATTACTTGCTTCACGCACTTTCTCTCTCTCTTTACACGTCTAGAATATCATTGTGTGCATCATTTTCACTCTTAATTTGAATAAAAATTTCCATTTAAAAGAAACAAAATAATGCAATAACAATATTGTAATTGAGCGCTCGTGTGTCATGTCATTGTCGCTGAAAATATCATTCATTCGATTAAAAAATGCAATATCGTCGCGCACCACTTGTACATTTTATAGTTCCGCTTTTCGATAAAAATAATCTGTTAAAACTCTAAGAAAAATATGTACAAACATACAATTTAATCATTCTGCTCTATCTCTGTCCCTGCTTATCGCACCATTTTCACCATCATGGAAACAAATTACTTGGGACATTCCAATGCAACTTGAAAAACTGTGCACCAACGCAATCTTTATTTTTTTAACGATTTTATCACTTCAACTTCGCATTTAGAACATTACCATTTTTTCCGATTTTTATCTTTCGTCTTATGATAATAATTTTTTTCGTTGAAATTAAAGTAACAAAACATTTCTAATATTAATTTCATATTATTGCACGTCACAGGCATCAACTTTTTCGGGCTAAACTTTGTCACATAAGATTAATAACAAACCGAAAAATCAGTGATTTTCAACTTGCTACTAAATTAAAGAACCTGTTTTCGGGCTGTTATCGCTCATATATTTTTGTAAATATTTACCAACGACACGGATTCCGAAGAATTACAAATTAGTTACCGTTTCATTGATTTTATCAAATTTTCGAAAATATATTTGGTGAGATATCCGAATAAATTTAAAAACTTCATTTTGCTTTGGGTGAATATGTTTATCAAGTTGGCATGGAATATGCAATTAATAACTTTGCACATAAATTTCGAATGAAAATGTGGTCAAACTACATCATTAAATTTCTATAATTTTTTATCGTACCATATTCCATTAATAGTAAAGAAAATCAAACAATTCTAACGTTTGCTTGAAAACGGACCGTTTACTTGGCCTGTGAGATAGGGATGGGCGATATTTAAAAAATCGATGTTTGGAAGATTAATTAAAAAAAAACGTCGATAGTAAAAATCGATCTTTCCTTATTCAATAGCGAAGAATCGATTAATCGAACAAAATCTATATTTTAATAAATTCTTTCAAATTGAGCCCGTTTTTTACATTTATGTACACTGTAATTCAATTATTTTCGATCGCAGATCAGTAAAAATTGTTGTATCTGGACAACAAATACTACCGTCAATCCACAACTATCAACAACTGATTTTTTTCATTATTATATGTTTTTCTTTACATGAGTAAGTAGAAAAATGATTTCAGATTGAGGTTGTGAGATTAACAAAACGAGTATATTAGCTTGAAACAAATGTACTCTGTAATGGTTTAGTTTTGTCTTTAGTTTTGTCACTTACAGAAAAGAAACAAGACTCATGTAGGAACATATCACAGAGTAAACTACTCCGATTTTGCCTAATAATGACCGGAAAGCTATTAATCGACTGACAAAAACATCGAGCAAAAATAATCGATTGATCAAATGACAATATCGACCAAAACTAATCGATTGATCGAACGAAAATATCGAGCAAAAATGATCGATCAATCGAATGAAAATATCGACGAAAAATAATCGATTGATTGACTTGACATATCGACCGAAAGTCATCGATCAATCGAACGAAAATATCGACCAAAAATAATCGATTAATCGAATTAAAATATCGATCAAAAATAATCGATCAATCGAATGAAAATATCGACCAAAAATAATCGATTAATCGAATGTAAATGTCCATATAAAATAATCGATTAATCGAATGAAAATATCGATGCTTCTTATTAATAGAAAAAAATCGCCCATCCCTACTTTAAGAACAAACAACAAAAAAATAAAAAATAAATGCCGAGTTCATATGATGAATAGAACGAATTGTTAATGAAGAGGTTAATCGTAAAATCTTAGGATAAAGAGGAGGGAGGAGGTAGTTTTGAGTCGGATTCGGCCTCGACAACAACCACTCCTCGTACTGTACTGAGCGCGCAAAGTACAGTATGCCATGTTGGAATTGGCGCGGGAACGACGAGTTTCGCGAGTTCGGCTGCCATCGTCGACACTGAACGCCCTACCACCCCTCACAGGACCTCACGCCTTAGTAGATCTATCACTCCAGTGAGTCGGCCCTTCCGTGCCTGCCTCAATCGCTCTCTCTCTCTCTCTCTTTACTTTCACTCTATCTCTCAGTCTCTGTCTCCTTTCTCTTTAAAAAAAATCTTTCTATCCTTATTCTATATCGTACGCATCTTCTGTGATGATTGCAACCAAATCCTATATTTGAAAATCCGTTATCATTACAGCGAGAAGATGATTCTAAGATGAACAAAAATAAAACTTTAACGTCGCTTTAATTACTGAAATGTATTTAAGAATAAATATTCTCTGTGAATTCAGCGACTTTTTAAAAAATGTTTCAGATCTGTCGCATAATTGGATTTATTAAAATATCACTTCACCAAGAGAAATCGGTCTGACGGATTTATTTGAATGAAATACGCAATCTTTTTTAAATTATTAAAGTTGGAGGCCCAATGAATTTCATTTGAAATTAATAGAATTGAATAAATATATTCCTTTAATGCTGGAAGAATAGGATTTTTTTTTTCGATCAAATAGAATTTATATCATTCAAATAAATCATATTGATTTTCAAAAAAGCTCCGTTCAATCGGAATAAAAAATTCGTTTGCTTCGAATGGAACGCGTATTCGATTCAAATATACTCATGAAACCGATTTCTCTCTGGTTTCTTTGTTTAGATTTTTTAATTCAATGTTCCAATAGTCACCGTTTTTTTCGCAAATGACTATATCTGGGAAACCGGAAGTTGCTGGAAAAAAAGTCTTCATATGAAAGTTGTTTTGCGTTAGCTTTTGATTGGGACACTAACAATAATTTTTACTTTACGGTAACACGTTTTTATTACCGAAATGTGGGAAAATTATTTTCTCACTGAAAAACGGATATTTTTTTTGGCTGAAAAAATTACAGAATATTCCTCCATGACTGAAAATATCGCGAAAAAAATACCAGATATTCTTTAGTGATATCTTCAACAATGCAAAAATACTCTGTAATATTTTCAGTAAAAAAGTCCGTTTCTTTGTTGTTGAAAAATTGCCTTATTTTTCGATAAAAACTCAGTGTTTCCAGACAGATATAAAAAATTTATTTTTCATGTCCCGTCCAAATCTAACGCAAAACTAGGACTTTTATGCGGAGACATTTTTCTGCAGTAACTTAAGGTTCCCGAAAAAAGTGGCGTTTTTTTAAATATTGGATGAAAACTGTAAAAAAATCCAAATAGAATCGTTTTTCATGGTCCTTTAATATGACTAATTATCGGGCTGATCTGAGGTAGTAAAAAAAAATAGTGATTGAATTGACAAAGAATACATCTTACGCTTATGCATGAACTTTTTCGAAAATTTTGAATCGTCTTACCGCGAACAATTCATGTTATGTATCGTATTTCGGAAAAACGCACAAGCCTAGAGTAAAATATCGTGTATGAGAATCAGCACTTTGATCCAATTATTTATATCTATTTATTCTCTCATTTCGTTATTCGCATTGCATCAGTTGCATCGAACATATCGTCGAGGTGTGCATGGATCTACATTTATTTGCATTTCCTATTTACTCTCATTTTTCGAACTCAACATACATCATATCTTTTATGCATTTTTGTTTGTAAGAGAAAGAGAAGACTTAACTTGCACTGTGATGCTCACTGCATTCTTTGAATTTCCATGATTATTATCGTTGCTAGAAATATTTAATATTGCACACAAAACCTTCGCCATTTTGTTGTTATACAGCATTTTTCGAATTTTCAACACAAAACTGAAATATCCACGAATGAAAAATTGCACAGTAGCTACAAAATTCATTTCCTTCAAACATTAATTTCCTTTGTTTCTCGCTGCACTCCTCTAATCATTAATACCACTTTTCATTCTTTACTAAACTAATCTTCGATGGTCCAATGTGAATCTACACACGTTTTCTTACCCAAACCCACTTTTTGTGAACTTGTAAACCGTATATAGTGCCTTTTTACACAGAATGTCTAATCCAAATTGTATACAGCAACATATTATTAGTAAACCCGTGCAGAAACCGAAAACGGTATTTTGTGCATTCGATTGATATTTGTAAAAATGTTAAGTATCTAAATGGAGTTGAAAAACCTGAACGAAAAAAAATAGTGTGTAGAGGAGTAGAATGTGAGGTAAAAAATTGAAGCTCCGTTTCATTTATGAACCGGTCTTTTATTCGTAGCTCTGTAAAAAAAATGCACAATGCTCATTTCCCGGACTCAATTCATGTATTTAAAAAAAAAATTAATCTTCGATGGCCCAGAATAAATCTACACCCTTTTTTTTACCCAAACCCACTTTTTATACACTTGCAAACCGTATATAGTGCCTTTTTACACAGAATGTCTAATCCATATTGTATACAACAACATATTATTTGTAAACCCGTGCAGAAACCGAAAACGGTATTTTGTGCATTCGATTGATATTTGTAAAAATGTTAAGTATCTAAATGGAGTTGAAAAACCTGAACGAAAAAAAATAGTGTGTAGAGGAGTAGAATGTGAGGTGAAAAATTGAAGCTCCGTTCCATTTATGAACCTGTCTTTTATTCGTAGCTCTGTAAAAAAAAATGCACAATGCTCATTTCTCGGACCCAATTCATGTATTTAAAAAAAAACTAATCTTCGATGGCCCAAAATAAATCTACACCCTTTTTTTTAACCCAAACCCACTTTTTATACACTTGCAAACCGTATATAGTGCCTTTTTACACAGAATGTCTAATCCAAATTGTATACAGCAACATATTATTTGTAAACCCGTGCAGAAAACCGAAAACGGTATTTTCCGCATTCGATTGATATTTGTAAAAATGTTAAGTATCTAAATGGAGTTGAAAAACCTGAACGAAAAAAAATAGTGTGTAGAGGAGTAGAATGTGAGGTAAAAAATTGAAGCTCCGTTTCATTTATGAACCTGTCTTTTATTCGTAGCTCTGTAAAAAAAAAAAATCCACAATGCTCATTTCCCGGACCCAATTCATGTATTAAAAAAAAAAGTTGTGGTTCAAAAAAAAAAAAATTGTGGACTATAATTGTCATTTGGTCGATCGCAAAGGTACCGCCGATCGGACCGACGGGTCTTCAACGTCAACCGAGCGTCGGAAATGTTCTCGCGAGGACTTCCAGCTTTGGTTCGGCAGTTGGACCGCTTTTACCGCGACAATCGAGTGGAGGCAGCGATAGCAGCACGTCTTCGCACTCCCGACAAGGAGCACCGACCAACAACAATAATGTTCAACGTCAACATAGCGGCGGAAGCGCTACCGGAAATGGCGTTCTTAGGCAAGGCTCGCAGGGTTCATTGTTTGAACAAATTGCGACTCAGGCGAAGGATCTTGTTCGAGAAACCACCAGACAGAGCAGTCAGGACGGACTGCTCGCCCATATGGACAAGGTATATGAATTAGTGATGCGACAAGAGACGAGAATTCTGTCAATCTCCCTCGTTTCTGATTGCGCTCGTAATTTGTTCGCGTATCTCGTATCGATCGTTCAATGTGAACATCTTGTCTCGAATTGTCTTGAATTGACGAGCGAGAGTCTCGAAAATGCAAAAAATCCGTGATCAACGAAAATGCTTTTTTTAAAACGGGGAACTCACTTTAGGAGCTTTCTTTTAGAATCTTTTTAATTTTACGATTAAAAATTAATTGTTTAAATATCTTTCGTTCAGATTGCTTCACCGATTTACCAATTGATGAAGCAATTTCAAGGGACAAAATTATTTTTTGTAAAGAATTGTCGTACAATAGTGAGCAAAATATGAAATAAATCATGCAAAAATAATCCGACAACTTGCAACTATTCCAAAAGCCAGAACGTAAAAATTTTTTTTTTTTAATTCGACAACGAGAAACCAATTTCGCAAATTTTAATTTTTCGTTGACAATAATATTTCGAAAATAATTACGTTTACCTTTTCCGATCCCTTGACAAATATTTAAAAAACATTCTGCATTTTGAAAACAACTGTAATTTTTTTAAACTTCTTAATGTTTTTTTCAAATTAATAGCTTAACAATAAAAAATAGATATAGAGCTAGCGAAGTAAAAAAATGATGCTCGATTGTGAAATAAATATCCACTTCATGTTAAGTTTATCCTGAGTGGACGTCGCTTGAATTTTTTCAGACCTTTTCTTAAATACTCTACAGATTCCTTGAAGGTATCGAATTTTTGCGTTTGTCATCATTTACTTTGGAGGCTTTTTTCGATAATAAGATTCCTTCATTCCCTTTAAATTTCGCGTATTCTCGTAATTCAAAACCCGATGAACTTACACCACGATTAATTCTGTTCCAGCTAAAACATCAAGCTAAGGAAAGAATTAACGAAGCTGGAGAGGATAGTCTCTTCGCACCCCTTGAGCAGGTAAGACTTACCAAATACGCCTACACATTCTTCAATATAAACACTAAATATACTTTTAAAAAATCCACGAACATGATAGAAAAATATAGTCGCGTGAATATTCCGATATCAAGAGATTAGGATAATAACTAACCGTTGTTAATGAATTTTCTGCACGTTATTCCTCGTTTGTCGATTTAATTCAAATGATGTGTGTTTTCCTTTATTATCTATGTACTCCTTGCACGTACACGGGTCACCCACACAAAAATAAAATGTTAAGGCAGTGCGTATTACAGATTTTCAATTACATTTTCATTCCTACGTAGTAAAATAAATAGTAATAAATAAATCTAAATCTAGTACGTAGCATAAACGCTGTAGCATAAGATTATTAGTCTCGAAATAGGCTGTGATTATTGAACGCTCGATTTTTTAATCCATCTATTCAGAATTGATAGCGATAATCTTCCTACTTATTTTTATTGTAAAAAAAAAATTAAATCTGCAGCTAACTCAGCAAACGAAAAAAGCGGTTGACGAGGCTACGAAATCTGTGCAAGAGGCATCAAAGTCTGCGTTGGAAGCCAGCAAAACCGCCGCAGGTGTCAGCAAAAATACTTTCGACGATCTAACGTATGTTGGAAAAAGCACTTTTGGGGATTTGACGAAAAGCGCGAAAGAAGCAGCAGCGAAGAAAGGCCTGCTGAAGGTAATTTCTACTTTCCTTTCTTTAACAAAAATACTTTCTTCTGAACAAACTTTTGAAAAAATGTAGACTTCGTAAAAGTTAATAGTCTCGAATTATTAGTATTAGTCAAGATCAGTCAGTGAGATTTATGACAATTTATTTTTCTATATACGTGTCATAAACAATTATGCATTCCTAAAAATTAGGGTAGCATTCAAATAAAACATGATTCAATTTTTCTTTAAATTACAACTTCGGAGCAATGAATTTCATTACTTCCCTATTTATGATAATAAACTGAATAAAAATATTCCATTCCCTATTTTGTGAGAGCGGGGTTAAAGTTCCGAATGGTAACTACACGAAGGTCTAACATTCCAAAAATACATCTCACTTACATTTTAGACGAAATTTTTTTTAGCCAATTTCTTTAGAAATGTAAATGAGATATTAAATTTGGAAATTTCAGACCTTCGAGTATTAACCATTCAAAACTTTGTCCCCGAGAATCAAGGAAATTGGGGTTAAAGTTCCGAATAGTAAATGAACGAAGGTCTAAAATTCCTAAACTTGGAATCTCACCTACGTTTTTGACGAAATTCGCTAGAAAACGTTTCGTCAAAAATTCAGGTGAGATATAAAATGTCTAAATTTTTTACCTTTGTGCATTCAACATTGGGAATTTTAACCGCGCCCCATTTTGTGTTACTCAACGCTAATTTTATGGTTGAAGGGGCTGTAAAAGTAAAAATGCTCGAAAATGAGAAGATTTTCGGGAATTTTTTCAACAGAAATTATTGCATCGAACGTTTTTATACCTGGTGGTTGGATTTTATATTTTGAGGCATTACAACGCAACAATTTCCCATAGCTGAACCTCTTCAACTCCGACAAACCCTGAATTATTATATTTATTTAGGGACTTGGAAAATCGCAACAACAATCGCCACCACACACTCCACCTTCACCGGGAATGATGCAACGTAAAGACTCAAACAGCAATCAGTTGGTCGCATCAGATGGTCGCAGTGGACGCCGCGAAATCGGAAGAGATTTCTTCAGCAACGTGAGCAGCGATTTAAATGGAATCGCTGCCCAAACGAGCAGCATGTTCAGCGACCTCTTCGGTGAGTGACGAAAAATTCTGGCTTGCATTTTGCTTCCTCGTTGAGGAAGCTTTTTTTCAGATTATTTCGACTTCTTTCTATCCTAAAACGTGAACTAAATCATGATTATTAGTTAGTTATTCACAAAGATGTCAGTTGTTGGTTATTTTTAAATATTCACTTTTTACTTTCTCATCACATACGGATGTGAAAAGAGAAAGTATTGTAATTAAAAACAAAATCGACTCTTGGATTTTGGTGGAAATACGGAATTTGGTGTTTTTAGTGTCCCAGATTCCAGTAAAACACATTAACTTATTTCTGTCTGTCGGTCTGTCTGTCTGTCTGTGCCGTTCGGATATATAATAACTTTTGAAAAAATCTATGGATTGGAATGAAATTTGGCGTGTGTGTTCTGCATTCAAATCTCAGTTTTGGTATCGAAATTCAATCCACAATCTCTATTCTTTCTAATACTTTACCTTAAATGTGGAACAATATATTTTTCAAAAATTATTTTTTGGACCGCAAGCTAAAATTTATTCTTCGGTCTGACATAGACAGAGAAAATCATCAACAAATGAGCAATAAATAAATGTGATTCAGTAGAGCAAATAGTTTGTGAATATTTAATCATTTGTATTAAGTACAATATGGTTTGCGTTACAGATACATAAAATTATCATCACTGGTATTGAATTATTTTTTATAAAAAATCTACTAATAATATTTGTATGAATCATTAAATTCTTAAATTGTTGAAAACTGTGAAGTACTGATTGTGTACTAATTTAGTAGACCTGTAATATAATCCATGTTTTTTATTTTTTTTTTAACCTATAAGTTGTTCGTCATTGAACGTTTGATCATTTCCTACAAGTTTTAATTTGATAAAAAATTCTTAATCCCATTTTTGACGATGAAGTTCATTTTAAAAAATTATAAAAGACGAACGTAACGAGTAACGATGAAAGTAGCGATCGTTACTTTTGTTCGTTATATTGACTTTTTTTTTTTTTCCAGAAAAGATATTGTCACACATGTGTTTTAAAGATTTGATATAAAGTTATGATATTGAGTTATGTAACGTGTAGACCACGCTTACTAACCGTTTAATAATAAACAAATTATAGGATAAATAAAAAGACGTATCCAAAAGTAACGAACAGCTGACATCTCTGCTTATTTATTGACCCTATTTTTTTTAATTGCGAATGCTTCATAGTTATGAGTAGATAATAAATATTTTGTAGAAAGTAGAAACGAATGGAGTTACTTTCTTACATTTCGGCTTTTAATACTACCGTAAATTATGATTTTGTAGTCGTAACCGCATGACTTAATCTTCCCGTAAACAAAACGCTTAACTAGCTGCGTAATCGTTAAATTTATGGCTGAGATAAAAGAGATTTTAACACGAAAAAAGAAATTTTTTGATAATTACGCTAAAAACTTCCATGAGAAAATAGTCTATAAAATGAACCCGAGATAACAGAAATGCAAAATAACAATCTTTATCAATATTAGTACCCGTATCTCAAGGTAACGCTGATTCTTTTCCAAATCTCGGAAAGTTTTATCTATCTGTCAAAAAATGTTTACTCGGCATTGATTTATTGTGACAAATTCTAATAGAGACTCAGATGAAAAATTAATTAATTTCCAGATCAATTTGATTTGATAAAAAATCATGTTTTTAACGTTCACTCCATTGTTAAAAAAATGATAAGCTATTGTCGTTGCTAAACGAATAATTTATCAAAGTAACTAAAAATAAGCGTCTCGATTTCATGTTCGGTGTGCATGTGAGTGATTATTTCTTTATTTACGTTAAAAAAAACGAATCAAAATCTGAAATATCACCAATGCCTTATAATCTCGTCCGCAGGAAGTAAGAATAACTCTAATCGAAACGCTAGTCAGCTCTCCCAGTCGCAAAAATCGAAAGAAAAGAACCAGCCATTCGGACCTTTTCGTAGAGGTAGGCACCAGCAAGTCCTATGCAGAATACGACGATAAAATAGCTGAATCCCATCAATATCCTACTGAGGCGAAACCTTCTTTTATTTTCAGTGAAAACCAGAGGCTTGAACCATTTATTTCAATGCTATTTTTCTTTCCACAGGAAAAACGGGACTTGTTGAAAAATCGTCACTGATAAAACACTCGTCTAGCAAAAGTAATCACGAAGAACTGCAGAGAATGCAAAATGCCGAACGATCAAATACCAACAGTGACAATCAAGCTTTTCTGACTGATGTGAGTTTTCCGCACTGAAAGAAAATTACTGAAAACTATAATATGACAACTATTTATTTTTAATTCGTACAACATATTTTCTTCGCAATTTCCATAGTTATTATAACTATTTTCGTAATTATAGTGATAATAAATACAAAAGAAAATAGTTGGACGACAAAATAATAGTCGTCACTTTATTCGTGACTGTATTACTACGATTTTTCAGAGTACGATTATCTTACTATATTCTGTTTTACAATTTGTTGCGTGTATTGAATTTCAACGGTTTCTATAGGTTGTTAATCAAGCGTTAGCCGGCGAAGGCATTGGTTGGTTTAAAATCAATCGAATGAAAGATCTCATGAAGGATGAGAGTTATCGAGATCTCGTTGTGACAAAACTCAACAAGGGCCTCAACCGAAAGATCAGTCCGGACGATCACATCGACGATGTAGTAAGTTTCGTCATTGACTTATTATTAATCTTTAAAAAATCTAAGAAAGTAGATAATTCGAATTTTCTGATATTTTGTGGTGAAATTATGTTTCTTTTTTCAATGTTTAAATTTTCGGATACTTTGTGGTGAAATTATGTTTCTTTTTTCAATATTCGAATTTTTGGAAATTTTGTGGTAAAATTATGTTTTTTTTTCAATGTTCAAATTTTTGGATACTTTGTGGTGAAATTATGTTTTTTTATTCAATATTCGAATTTTTGGAAATTTCGTGGTAAAATTATGTTTTTTTTTTTCAATGTTCAAATTTTGGGATACTTTGTGGTGAAATTATGTTTCTTTATTCAATATTCGAATTTTTGGAATTTTTGTGGTATAATTATGTTTTTTTTTTCAATGTTCAAATTTTCGGATACTTCGTGGTGAAATTATGTTTCTTTTTTCAATATTCAAATTTTTGGAATTTTGTGGTAAAATTATGTTTTTTTTTTTCAATTTTCAAATTTTTTCGAAAATTTGAAAATTGGATCGAACTACAAAAGATTGTAAAAAAACGTGGAAAGGAAGTGCGTATTTTTTGCCGAGGTTAAAGTCTGTTGAAAATCGCTCGAGGTGAAAATCACGGGTATATTTTTCTCCCGATTTCACTAAAAAAAAAAAAACTGCGTTCTTCGTTACGCAACATTTTTTCATTTCTAACAAAAGTCGCTAAAGTGGCGCTAGTATTTTTTTTTCGATCGAAGAATAAAAAAATGTTCTTTATTTAATTTTAGTGTATTACTCGACCAATGTACAAAGAAATGCTCAAGTGCCTTCAAGCAGTGGCCAACGGTCTCGCGAATACGTACAAAAGCGACGGGCTCGGCGGAATGGCATCGGTCTTTCAGCTCATGGAGATCGCTCATACTCATTACTGGAGCAAAGACCTCGGCGAGGGAGCCTTTGAAGGTCCTCTGCTACTCCAGGTCCGACAAAATTTACAAATAATCTTCATTAACCCTTCACACAGTCACCCGGGGTTTAAATGATCCCAAGCGCAACTTTAAGATAGAATTACAAGAGTTATTGACGCCCGAGAGAATTGGCCTTCTCTCTTTTGATTTTCAGTAAATTGTGACACTAATATATCTATTTAAATATATATATTTTATAATAATATATATCATATTATACCTATATTTATATATTCCGTAAACTATGATATCTCAAGATTATCACCCAAAAATTTTATGAAAATATATCAAAAATTTCCAGAGTTATGATTTTTTTCAGCAAACTTGGCTTTTTTTAACGCATTACGTTCTTACTGATTTTTTCCGCTTTTTTGAAAATGTTATAAAAATTTTTGCCGTGCTATTTTTATTCTGAAACGGTCAAAGGAATATTCTGAATTATCGACTTTAGTCCGTAAAAATAGTTGATTTCGTAATATGAAAATACGCTCCAAATAGACGTCAAATTCTGCAGGGATATAATTAAAACATTTGTGCTTTATTTCCGGTCGAATTGCTTTAATAATTCGAATAAATAATTCTGATTAATAAATAATGAATAATTCTGTTTAATGAACAAACAGAATTTTCTTTTACTTATAATAGTCGTTGTAATTGTGAACAAACGTTATTTTTTTCTTGGAGGAAACGCTGCAAAATGTTAGCGGTTAATTATGTAGTTTGCAGTAAAGAGTCATTAATTTTCCGATAAATGGAAAATAAATCCGTTCTTGCTGTAATGCGATGTTTTCGGAGAGTGCGTGTGATCGTCTCGTTATTTCCAGAACGTATAACCGCGGACGGCTAATTAAGTAACATCGTCCGCACGTTAATAGATAAAGTAAAACTGGGTTCGCCCTTTTTTTCCATTCTCCAGGCGAGTCCATTTGGTAGTAGAGAAAACCTTAAGTCTCCCCAATCTCCGAGTCACCACGAGTATTCGGATGGTAGTCGAAAATCTTCCGCGCAACATCATCAAGGTAATTTTCGCCATAATATATCGAATCGTCGCACCACGAATGGAATTATCTGATAGATTATATGTGCGATAAAACGTATTTATGTTCTTGTAAATGCCTTTAGATTTTCCCCAAATTCGGTTGGAAATGCCGCGTTCGCAGCAACAATCATCGTCTGACTCCAATCAATCGACCACGGAAATGTTCTTCGATATGTTCACGAAGAAGGGAAAACTCCTGAGTAAACTAACGTCGTTTGATTCTGAGGTGAGATGAGCGTTTCAATCATGAGCGAAACAATTTAATTTAACAGTAAAAGTTTAAAATTTTAATAACCTACTTTAATTTTATAGTAAAAGTTTTACATTTTAATAATTTACTTCAATTTTACAGTAAAAGTTTTAAATTTTAATAATTTACTTCAATTTTACAGTAAAAGTTTTAAATTTTAATAATTTTCTTTAATTTTACTGGGAAAGTACATGAATTTTATACCAACATTGTTTATTAAATTTCGATGACGAGTTTATGAACAAAAACTTCCATTCTTCTCTAACAATGATTCTCAATAAACTCACTTGTACGACTGCTATAAGTGTTACTTATATAACTGAGCCAAAAATGTTGTGATCTCCTGGAAATTACGGAATTTTTCCATGTTGTTTTTTAGGGTCAACGTAGCGCGGGAGCTTCAAGCAATGAAGCTCTGTCTTCGGACACTGGAAGCGTTGCGAGTCATTTAGGTTTTCGTCAAGCTCATCAAGCTTCGGTTCGCAGCACCGTTTCCGACAGTGAAGTCGAACAGAGCAATGTAAGGATATTTCAGGTTCATTTTTTGTTGCTGTGTGTTATTAAAAAAATTTATTGCGCTGTATCTATATCCGTTATTCTCTTTCACAAAATTCTGAAGCTTCTTCGTCAAGAAAAACAACGGACCGGAAGCGTTTGGTCGAGCAAGTCTTCGCTAAGCACGGGTTTTCGATATCATGGAGGAAGTCTCGTTCCTACAACGTCAACTCCCAGCCCAGAAGCTGCTCGAACCTATCTTTTTGAAGGTATTTACGATTAAGTTTATTTTTTAATCTGCGGGAAAAAAAGTCGCCTAAAAAAGTTTTTTTTTGGACGACTCCAAATTGGCTCGTAATTTTTTATAGGCTTAGTTGAACCCATAAATACAATGCGATTAGTCAAATGTTAATTTGTGTTAAACCGGAATTACCAGAATTTTTTCATATTCTTAGGGATTTTTTTAGATTTTCCCGAACGATGCACATTAAAAAAAAAAATTTCTATAATGTGACATAACGAATGCCATAGTTTGAACATCTGCAAAAATTCTGAAAAATACTCTGTTGGATATCGACTTTTTTTAGCTTATTGCTAAAGTAGGCAAGATTTTTCTTCTTATATCTTTTAAGTTTTTATTTATTTAAAAAATCTTTATATTCACATGTATTTCTGAAAGCATGAAATATGCAATAAGACTTATATGAGAAATATCAACAAGTATTCTACCGTATATACTAAGTACACTGGAAGGAATATCCGAAATATACAATTTTTGGTCAAAATTATACTCGGCATAAAAATAATATATTTTTCCGGATATACGAACGCGCAACGGTTTCTGGATTAAACGAAACGCATAATTAACGTGTAAATAGAAAGATAATACAAATTAATGCAAATGAAAGTGTTAACGAAGGCATTAGTCTCCGTCTAAATATAATAACTCCTTGCAAATCCCGATTAGGATAATGAAGCTCTGGCGCTTGAGCTAATTATACGGCGGTTATGCTAATAATATCCGCTGCGTAGTTCGTTGACATTATTGTATTGCGTTCGAAGGTCTTTTGGGGAAGGAAAGGTCCGCTCTTTGGGATCAGATGCAGTTTTGGGAGGACGCGTTTCTTGATGCAGTGTCTCAAGAACGCGATATGATTGGGATGGATCAAGGACCTGGAGAGATGATGGAGCGGTAAGCGCATCTTCACTTTTTTTAAATATAATATTGATTCGTTTTTACTCATTTTAATTAATTATACTGACTGTACCGAACTAACTCTTACCGTTCGAATTTTTTACTTAACTAGTTCACTTAAATTAATACATTTATGATGTTTAAAAAAATCTCTATAAAAAGATACTATTAAAATATAATTGGAACTTTGAGAAATGATTTAAAAGGAAACTGTAGATCTCTGTGATTTAAAAAAATGTTATTCCGCAATAGATACAAGAGTTTGAGTGACAGTGAAAGCATTGTCACTCAAAGTCTTGTATCTATTGCGAAATAACATTTAAAAAAATATGATATTACTTCGTTTTTACTCATTTTAAATAATTACCCTGATTTTACCGAGCCAACTCTTACACTTTGAATTTTTAATCACCTATTCCACTCAAGATCAGACATTTATGATGTTTAAAAAAAATCTCAACGAAGAGATACTCTTGAAAAATAATTGCGAATTTGAGAAATTATATGAAAAGAAACTGTAGATTTGTGTGATTTTTGAAAATCTTATTTCGCAATAGATACAAGAGTTTGAGCGACAGTGAAAGACGAAGGCTCGAGCACGACGAGGACAGATTACTCTGCACTTTGCTTCATAATCTGACGGCAATACTCGTAATGCTAAATGTCGACAAGAACGAGCTCAAACGAAAAGTACGGAGGCTTCTTGGCAAGAGTCACATTGGCCTCATCTACAGTCAGGAGCTAAACCAGCTGCTCGACCAGATTGATAATCTCGTAAGTTTTCATCTGCCATTAAATCTGCCAAAACAACTATACTATACCAAAGCAAAATAAACGTTGAATTGTCCAAGTGGTAGTAATTTTTATATCATCGCTACATTTATTTTACACTTGTTTTTTTTTTTTAATTTTAATTGTATACATATTGTATTGTATCTATACACTTGTTTTTTTTTAATTTCAATTGTATACATATTGCATTGTATCTATACACTTGTTTTTTGTTTAATTTTAATTGTATACATATTGTATTGTATCTATACACTTGTTTTTTTTTTTTATTTTAATTATTGTCTTGACCATTTAAGCACGGAAACGATATCGACCTAAAACCTCTGACATCACGTCAAATGCACCGTCAGTCGTTCACGGTTCATTCGGGAACTGATGCCGACGGAGATTTGCGTTTTCTCGAAGTGCGACATGACGGTCTTGTACTGAGATCTGTAAACGGCGTTATCGTCGAGCGTTGGTGGTACGAGCGATTGGTCAACATGACCTGTAGTCCTAGGAACAAAGTTTTGTGTCTCTCGAGGCGAAACGGCGAACAACTCGAGTTTCATAATTATTATACGAAAAAAGTGAGTATCTCGTACTAATTCAAAAGTAAAAAAGGCCACAAAGCACAACTTTGCAAATTACTTTCTCATTATTGTTGGATTTTTTTTTGTTCATTAATTTAAGCAGGCCTAAAGAATTTCAAAAAATGAAAAATGCCATACATTTTGAATCCCTCAACGGATTGACACCAAATTTAATCCCAAACATTATACGATAACTCATCAGTTGGAAAAAAAGGCTTTTGCCGGCTTTAATGACTTTAGTGGCTTAAGTGTGTTGAATATAATGATGAGATGGTCATTAAAATTTCTGTACAAAGTACAACTCCTTGAGTACAATTCATGCAGTATTTGGATTTTTCTCGCTTTTGTGAGGCTCGGAAAAAAAATTCAAAGTAATTGTGCTAAAACTCTCATGTTATTCAAATGAGAAAATGTTTGTGCTTACAGGCACGTTTTCCCGTTGAGATAGACCTCTCAAATTTTAACCAGATTTTTTAAAATTTATTTCGAACAAAATGAAGGGGCGCGTTGGACAAAATCGAAATTAACGACCACCCTAATTCAGACGTATATATAATTTTTTCACATAGGTTTGTAAAAAACCATTTTTTTTTCGACCTTTTCGACCATTTTAAGTATTTGGACATGAAAATCCTGAAAAAATAAGTTTCACGAAAACGAAGCGTCCTTTATGCGGCAGAAAAAATCGATATCAAAATATCAAACGTTTATTTTCAGTGCAAAGATCTGTACTATTGCATTAAAGAAGCGATAGAGAAGGCAGCGGCTCGTGGCCGTGCAAACATCGGTATCGAGCTCGGCGACGAGTTTCCCGTGCAGGATATGCGAACCGGCGAGGGTGGACTTCTTCAGGTTTGCATCGAGGGCGTCGGTCTTCTCTTCGCCAATAGCAAGGTATGCGCAATCGCGGCAACACTTTTTTTAAATTATCTGTACCCAAGGAAATATAAAGAATAAGTTGGAAAAAACTAATCCTCTACAAATGGATTTTTTCCTTTACTTACTGTATTTTCTACTATTCACGTGTTTATTACATCAATGCGCTGATTCGAGACACATTTTTTTTAATAAAAAAATCCCCAGAAATGAGAAAATCTATAATTTACATAAGAAATTTGTGTCGAAAGGCACGCGTTGGGTATATGTAATAATGATTATTTCAGAAATTCAATTTATTTCGTAACTGACGATCTTTATAGTGGAGCGTTTTGCGTGTCTCGGTTCAACGGGAGCCAACGTTACCGAGTTGGCGATTTTTAAATCGGTGTCTCAACTTTAATCAATTATATACAAATCAGGGAATTGATAAATTAACTGTGACTTCCTCACAAATATTTATGGCAAAATTTATAGGATTTTACGATGAACTGTACATGTGTTCTCAGCACAGAAAAACTTTGGCAGTGATTAAAATTGAATAACAGTCATTTATCAAAAATAATTATGGAAAAAAAGGATTGTTTTGTTATATTATGTTTTTCGAGCTCTAGAGAATTTTTATTTGTTTTTTTTTCGTCCCGTTTAGTTGATATTTTTCTACAGACCTTTAGTCTAATAGAAATTATAGCCCGCTTAAGGTGCGAAAAGATGCTTTCGATTAATAATCGATGTTGGAAAACTTACGCAGTTTCTCTACACAAATAAAAAAAAGGTGACGAAAATCAGGAATTTATTAACACTGCCTTCTTGATTTGATGAAATTTAAGGAAAATATATCATAAAATAGTATCGAATAATATTTAAAAAATAAACATAATCCGATGTTTGTCGTTTGGCTTATCGAAAAGCAACATTCAGTGATGCTCTACGAAAACGTTTTACTTTGAATTTTCTACTATTTCATCCTTTGAATAATTTGCTTAAATATGGATATTTTCTTTTAACGTCGACGATTTATTAATAAATTAATAACATATTGACGCAACGTTTCTCATATTCCAACGAACTCGTGGAATACAATCGAGAAAACTTAAGTCCGGAGAATATTATTTTAATAAGCCGCAGGTGCGGATTGTCGCAAGCCTTCTCTCGAACGTAGCTCCGTTGAATCGACAGAGCGAAAGACATTCGATGGAGTTTGAGCGAACGTGAAGAATACAACGAGCGTGTATGAAAGGGGAAACAAGAGAAAGAGAGAGAGAGAGAGAGTTAAGAATGGAGACTAAACGTGAAAGAAGTGAAGTGAGAATGAGCCAGAGAACTTGCCGGAAAAATTTAGGACGGAGGGTCTGAAATAGGCAGCCTCGCTATAAATCTACTTGGACGGTTTTTTTTTGCTTAAGGGAATATATCCTTTCAAAATGAAGGGTAATTTTTTTACCACGTTGGTATCATGACAATTTTTTGTTGTTGTTCAACTTTCCACTTGCAAAAACAATAAAAAAAATCAACACTTTAGTTTTAAATTATAAATACTAAATTCTAAATTGTGAATAATTACATTTGTAAACGGATCGAAAAATCCAAACGTAATTAATTTCGGAATATTATTGCAAGCACAGAAAAAAATTGGCGAAGGGAAAATCAAAGTTTGCCGGTTTGGCTCTTTCTTTTTCGATTTTTGTTTTTCAATTGTTTCCAGTTTTTGCAATGGGTGAATTATCTTTCCGGGACTTATTTAATATTTTGCTCATTATTGTGCATTAATTGTCCACAAAAAATTATTATTGTTTTTTTTAAATTGAAACTGGTTTTCTGGTCTAATGAAGAATACAAAATTTGCAATTTTTTCGAGAGAACTTGACGCATAATACTGAGCAAAATATAAAATAAGTCATGGATAATATCCGTCCATTTTCGAATCATTGTTAAACGAGCTTTTTGAAAAAATATTGTTTTCAATTTTTTCACTTCCTGGTTTCTGCTATTGTCCGAGAATGGTCAAATTATTTTTCCGTGACTAATTTTATGTTTTGCTCATTGTTGTGCAATGATTCTCTACGAAAAAAAAAATTTCGACTGCAAATAAATCGATGTTTAAAAAAAAAGTTTGGATTTTTCGATCCATTTACAAATATGAATTTTTTAAATGAACATTTTGCATTTGAATTTTGAAAAAATTTCTCATTGTTTTTTCAAATGAAAAGTTAAACAGCAACGAAAAATTGTCCGCAAGGCATTGAGCTTAATTTTTTCAAAAACAAATGATTCGCAATCAAAAATTGAGTTCTCAGTTCGAAGGAAAATCTACTTGGACGGCATTTTTGTTTGTTTAAGGCCAAAAGGCATTGAATTTTCTCAAATAAAAATAATTGACAACAAAAAATTGAATTTTCAGTCCGAAGGAAAATGTGAAAATGTACATTTTTTTTTATTGCTTTCAAAATTTAATTTAAAAAAAATTGAAAATATATTATGCACGAGCCTAGCAGATTTTCTCCTGAATCATTATAGCGACAGTCGCCGTTTACCCTTCGTCCCGCCGCTAAGCGTATATATATATATAATATATTCTTTCAATTATCATATCTTCTCTCTGTGTTTTTTCCATTTTTTCTATCATATATATATACATCTATCTATCTTTCTTTCGTTAAATGCATTGATGCAAGGACCACTCAATATTATATCCCATCGCTATAGCCACCACGATCTGCTTAATTTGTATGTATACGTATATATTCTCCTCGGCTCTCTCGTTTTTTAAACAAAATATACCGTTATGAATGAAAAACCTAGGGGTACGCGATTTATCGGCAATGCATCGAACTCTCTTTTCCATTTGCTTGTTATTCATACTTTAATAATTTAAAAAATTAAATTTGCAAAGCTTTATGGTCACGATTTACGGACAGGATTTTTTTCCAGCGCCTCTATTGCATACAATTACAGTTAAATCTCACTAGTCATATTTTTTTAACAACTGTAAAAGCTACTTTATTGAATTTCGTGAAGTCTGAAGTGTAAAGAATTATCAGTTGTAAGAGTATCTGCAAAAAACAAGTAAACACTAGGATGTGTCTGAAAATAAACTTTTTTTTCCCTTACTACAGCAAAAGATTATAGTCTGGATCATAATAAAGGTCCTCGTTAAAGAGAAGCTTCGTACGAATTTTTTTAAAGGTGGCACAACGACCTTTTGTATTTCCAATTTGATTAACACGTAGCAAATGAAGTCTTCTGTTTGGACCGATATTATTATTTTTGTATACGATAAACGGTGCTATAAAACAATAAAACAATATTCAGATCCAAACTGTAGTTTTTTAATGCGTGAATTAAATTTTATTAACGTCCATTCGGTTTCATAGTGATCGAATTTTTGCGCAAATAATATAAAAACTTTTTACGCCAATGCATTGAATTTACAAAGCAAAAGAAAATGTAAAATGAAAGTGAATTCGTATATTTATCTCTGAATTATCGCACGAATTAAACTCCACATGCAGGGCAGAATACATACAAATGGATACAAAAATAAAAAAGAAAAAAAAACAGACTTTTCGCTTTGCGTGTTTCTGGGAAATAATCATATGAGGTCGCGGTGCCGTTGAATATTTGAAATCGTTCTGTTGTCTCGTTAATCCGGTTTATAATTATCATTTTCGTCGAGTACTTTCGGTTCAAAGCGTTATTCAATGTTTTTCTTGCATGGAGCTCGATGTGCAGCCGCAATCTCTCTCTCTCTCTCTCTTTATTATCTGTACTTTATTACGATTATCGCATTATCTTACTGAATCGTAATTAAGTTTTCAATAAATACAACGGTCCGTACCACAAGCAATATATATCCATCGTTTGTCGTTTTACTTTCGTTTAATCGATAACAATAATCTTACTTCTATATTAATAAAAATATATCTTTATGATTTGTACTGAATGTTGGATGCCTACTATACTATATATCTCTCTCTCTATTAAACGATCTAATAATTTATTTTATCTGTCATGGTAATGCGCAAGAGGAGTCTATTTTCCGTTTTTCTAAATATATAAATTAAAATAACAAATTATCGTTTTCATAACTTTTAGTAGCATTATTTTCAAACGTCCTGATCTTGACGAGTCTCCAAATTTATCGTTTAAGGATGTATAAATCCTTATCATTGAAAAATAGACTTTTCTTCGCTTGGGGAACTTTTGAGATGGTCCTTGAACAATGGATAAAAAAATCTTTGTCGTTAAATCGGCTGGCTGAAGCTAATACTGCGGCTGGCCCACAATAAAATGTACAACCTGCGGTTTACCGTTCGACAGATACTACGACGACATTAATCCGACGTGGATTCAACGATATATAATACTATACGATTTATCTAGATACTATATATACTATATTTCAAACGAATCTTAATTTCTCTCTCTTTCTGTTTTCTGTTTCTTGTCCTGTCCGCGTCGACTATGCCCCTGGCTGGACAAACAGGATTTCGAGGTATTACTCAACGAATCATTGTTTGTTAACAATTCAGTATTGACTATAATAATTATAACTCAATGTTGGCCGTTTTACGGAAATGCTTATTTACTTTTTTATCGTTATTACTTTCCATAGCCGTGTTTAATGATTATTATTATTATTATTAGTATACTTTTATTTCTATTATTTTTATCATTATTATTATTATTTTTCATTATACCACACCTATTATTATAATACGAATTGCATATGAACTGAATAGATCTGCTCTGTCTTACCTCACTGTTTTCCTACCACTGATCGGTGTTAGTTGTGATTAGATGTTTCATGAGATTATGTCCTGTAGCCAAATCACTTACCAGCAATTTTCACAGACAGAATCACGCTGAGTCGTAAGTTTATTTTGTACATAGTTGCCGGATTACAATTTACCGGAGGCTTTGAAAATTTTAATTCAAGTACTAATAACTTATCATCATCACTTTTGCTATGACGTTTGAAAGCACTGCAATATTCTATTGCTAATTAATTGAAAAATTGTATGAAATTTTTTTGGTATTGTTGCGAATTTTTTTTTGTAGAAGATGAAACCGACCAATTTACCGAGTGTTTAAAAATATCCGTATTTCAATGAAATGCAGTAAAAAAAATTAATTTGCGGATGACTTTGGCAAAATTAAGGTAGTCGCTCTGCTACGAGCTCGAAAAATCAATGAGAATTCTTCAAAAATGTTTACAACAATTTGAATTGTTTTAATGACGTTTCAGAAGTCATTTGTGCATCTGCATGTGTTTTAAATATATAAATATAAACAACGGACACGGTTTCGAAAAAAAATAGACGGATATGTAAAAATGTCCGATAAAATTCTATTGGCAGTTTATGTTAGGAAAACCTCAGTTTTTATCTGATTATGACAAGTAATAGATTATTTTGATTCATTAATTGAACGAAGTTACTTTTTTGTAACATCGTTTGTAAGAAAATTACAATTTGGTGTTCATTTAATGTAACTTAACATTTTTACACAAATGAGCAAAATGGGGAGAAATGCAATTGAAAACTTTGCACTTATTTAACTAGCACGTAGCAAAACGAATACTTCGAGTCTTAAAAATTCGTAGAAAGGTATTGATCCGTTGCATTTTTGCAAAATGATTGAATACGTAAATCTGCTGGTATGCGACGAGGCAATGTGACTGTTAGAGGAATCTACGTACTATATAATGTTCTATGATCGAATTTGCTGTTTCCGGTGCTTCACGTGAAATTAAAAAAAAAAAAAAATGTAGTAGTGAAAGAATCGTGTCCATGGATCACAATGGATGCAGAGAAACTACGTTTAAACATCAAAGTGAGAAAGAGAAAGCGAGAGTGAGAAAGAGTGCCTCCATAGCGCTCCAATTCGTTTAGCGAAAACCCCGTAGTTAACCTGCCTTTTAAAAAAATCCCTGATTAAATCCAATATAAACTATACGAGAAGATTTTCAAAACCGTTTTTGCGACGCTAATTTTTATCGATGTAATAATTTTAACAATAATAATGTGACATAGAATAATTAGATTCGATGAAAATATTTTGGGAGACAAAAATTAGGGAAAATGATTCGGTTTTGAAGATATCGCAACGAACAAAAAAACATACACATTTACATAGATTCATCAAACATCAAAATTTAACTTACCACGAGCAAGATATTTGCATATTTGCTGCGTTATCATTTCGGATTTTTGGCCAGTATTTACACACAAAATTATTAACACTGTAATTTTTTAATTGACGAATATAGTTGACCCTAAAATGTAGTATATTTTCATGCAACATTGAATGAACCATTTATCTGAACGAAAGGCTCGTCACTTTAGTTTTCAGCTTTTGCACTGACTTTATCTACGTTGATGTATTTTTTCCCAAATAAGTGATTTCACAAGAAATTGGCCGGATTTGGGTGTTTTTTGACCTCGCATTTTTTTATGTGAATGACATTTTTTTACGTAAATTATGGCCAAAAAGAACATACCTGTATTTTTTTGTTTGGCTGAAACATTTTTTTTTCAAAATTATGGGATGTTTAATTTTTTGGAAAAAGAGTGCATGAACTTCAACAATTAATATCTCCGGTTCTGTTTGTCCCAGGAAAATGAACCGGAGCGCGTTTTGAAGTCAAAAGAATGCGGGTCAATAAAATATTTTTCTAGAAATTATTGACTTGGAAATTATTATTGTTATTACCAATTGAAAAATAAAATAATTTCTTTCGAAAATTTCGAACTTTTTTTCCTTATTTTATAAAATACTTAATTTCATCCAGTAATGTTTATAATTTTTTGTAATGCAACTGATTGGCGGGCATAGCAACCGCGATCGGTGCCTTATAAAATGAAAAAAATAGGGTCCATCAATTTTCTATAAAAAAAAAAAATTGTAAGCGTTATGGGAATAAATGAAGAATTTATTAAAATTAAATATAAAAAAATCCCAGTTTTTCGAAGAAATTATATTATTTTTTAATTGTTAATAACAATAATAATTTGCAAGTTAATAATTCCTAGATAATTATTTTATGGACCCTCATTCTTTTGTCTTTAAAACGCGCTTTGGTTTCTTTTCCTAGGATAAATAGAACCGGAGATATTAATTTTTCAAGTTCGCCATGCACTCCGTTTTTTAAAAATAGAAAACCCCTATTTTAAAAAAATTTAATTTTTTTTTTGCCAAATAAGAAAATAAGGTTCTTTTCTTTTTAGATACAATTTGCGTAAAAAAAGTTTCATTTTTTAAAAAATGCGAGTTCGACACTCTGTCGATTTCAGGTGGAATTGCTCCCATAAGTAAACAATCTTACAGTTAAAAAAGCCAATGATAAAAAATAAAGAATAGCTAAAAGAAAGCGATCCCGAAAACTTGTGATTAGAAAAAATGTGCAATTTTGCCAGCTTAATCGTTAGGATCTTCACTCGACACACTCGTAGAATTAGCGGCATGGCACTGCAACATTACTCTATCTTAGTTATTTTTATTCGTTCCGTTTCCAATTGTATTTTACTTTCTCGTTTTTTTTTAAACCTAAAATGACTAAAAAAAATTAGACATAGATCTCATACAAGCACGCACATAAATAGGAATACCGTTACACTACAGTTTTTCCGAGTGCAGAACACACCGTACCGATCCGAACACTATAAAAATAGAACGCAACAACAATTAAAATTAATTGAAATCCAAATTAACTGCAACTATATTATATATATACATATATATATATATATATATACTATGCCGCATCCATCATTTAGTAGCGGACTAAAACCCTGTCCACCGCTAAATTTATATTTATATATATATATATATTTGCGTATGTATATATATATATAAATATTCATAAATATATATGCACATAGAGCATAAAGTATGAGCGCTAAAGCAATCAACGATGTAAGATGAGTTTAGGCCATCTCCAGAGTTGCCTGCCGCTGCTTTTGATTAAATTCCGTGTGTGAAGCTTTTTGCGTGTGCATTTCGCCTAATTTTCTTGGCTTTTCTTGTGAGTTTTGCTCGCTGAGCCTCTACGAAAATTCCTGCTGCATGTTTCTGCTTAATTGCTAATTATTGAGTTTCATAAGCATGAAAGGCGCTTGAAAGAAACTGCTGCACATTTTGATCGACGGTACGCACGATTGTCCGGCGAAAATAACGTAAAACATAAGTTTTTATCTTCTCATTGGCAGTGAAATGCACTTTGCATGTATTAAAAACGCGTTGATAAAAATCCTGCTTCAGAAGTGTTCTTATTTACGTGTACATAATATTTCAGTAATAAAATTAATTGTGCAATAGATGAAATAAAAATGAAAGTTTTGTTTTGTAATGATTTAAAGAATTAGTTGATGAAGAAAGTTCGTTAATATGATTCATGACCATGAAGAAGATAATAATAAACTTTTTATGTAGACCTATAATCAAATTTTAGATTTATCAACTTGGCGAAAAAACAAGGTTAAATCGGTATTTGCAATTTTTTTGAGAAATGGGTCATGAAATTTGTTGGAACTGTATTATGTCTTCATCATTTCTTGTAGAAATATTTCTAGATTCTTGCCTTATGATTATAGAATCTGTGGCAAGTGTTCCAAGATAATTTTAATATCATTACTGAATTATTAGTTATAACAAATGGATAATGTTTTTTTTTCTGAAAACTGTTTATGGTCACGATACACGAACTATAAGTGATAAGGCATGTTTGAAAATGTATTCTTAAATGATACTTCACTAATTTCTTGAATTTTTTCACTAATGAGATACAATTGGGTTATTTACAGTTCTTTGTAAGATTCGATCATATCCGCAAGTGCTTTACTCAGAATGGTGGGATCTTCGTTTTGGAAGAATTCAGTAAGTATTTCAGCGGAAACCAATAATATTTTCTATTTTATTTCAATTTTTTTTCAAATGAAATAACAATAACGATTGTTGTATCTTTTTTGTGGTGGGGTTTTAACATTCTGATTTTCAGTTATTGTTACGTCAGTACAGATAATCGAATGTCTGAAACAGTTGAAGAACCTATTTTCAAGTTTATTGTTAGAAAAGATTAGAAATGTTGTATTCATAAACTCGACAATTTAATTTGTGCAATTGTGATATTAAATTAAGATACTTTTGCAATGAAATTAAAGTAAATTGTCAAAATTTCAGTACTTTTACAGTTGAATTAGAGCAAATTATTAAATTTACTGTACCAAAAATAAATTTGATGTCGCATTAGTATGATAAATTTAGTATATCAGTTTATGAGCCAAAACGTCCAGTACATGTACATTAAATTTTGTGTAAATTTTTTTCTTTGAGTATATTGGGTTGTCAACTTAAATTTAATGGTCTGTTAATAAGGTAACTGAAAAATGCGTTTTTTTTTTGCAGATCCCAAAACTAGACAAGTAATTCAACGTAAATATAAGTCACCCATGGTAAGTTTAGAATTAATTCAGTGCACTATAAAAACAGGCGTGTAGTCGAGATCCCTATTATTTAAATTCCAAGGTATAGTCACCAGTGTATGAACAGTTGAGCAAAACGATTTGTTTATTATGGGTTTCTATAAAATGTAATAGTTTCATACTGTAGATACAAATTTTAATGGATGGCAAGAATTTTCATCTAACTATTACAAAGCAAAATATGTAAAAATAAATACTACAAACCAAAAATAAATTTTAAAAACCAATAATTGAACAGGCTAATTCGACCTCATTTGGACGAAATTAGTCTTGTGCTAATTTACCAATACTAATCTTGTGCTAATAACTAATAGCAGTAGTTAGCTAAAAAAATGTCAAATTAAAAATTGAATATTTAGTTAAGCCGTCAAAATTTCTCATCAACTCTGAAAAAACTGGTGACTGTTGAATTACTGGTACATTTTTGTCACACTGATCATCATTATGAAATTCGTTATTTCAGCCATTCGCTATTTTCACCATTCGACATTTTGACCTCCATCTTATTAAAATGCATTCAAAATAGCGAACGATAAAAATGGCGAATGGCTGAAAAAGATAATTCCAGAATTATGGGGTTGGGGGTCAAAATAGCGAAGGACCAAAATAGTGAATGGTTTACACAGCGAATTTCGAAATTAGGAACGTCTGTATCTAAAATGGCCATCATTATGGAATTCGCTATTTCACTCATTCGCTATTTTGCAATTAACTATTTTGACCTCCATCTTATCAAAATGCAATCAAAATAGCGAATGATAAAAATGGCGAATGGTTGAAAAGGCGAATTTCATAATTATGGCCATTCTACATTTAGACGTTCATTATTTTTTAATTCCCTATTTTAGCCATTCGCTATTTTGGTCACTCGCTATTTTGAGCTCCACCCAATTATGGACATTCTACATTTAGACGTTCATCATTTTTTAATTCGCTATTTTAGCCATTCGCTATTTTGGTCATTCGCTATTTTGGTCATTCGCTATTTTGACCCCCACCCAATTATGGAAATTCTACATTTAGACGTCCCTTATTTTTGAATTTGCTATTTTAGCTATTTGCTAATTGGTCATTCGCTATTTTAATCCCCACCGCAAAATATGTCAACTTGGACAAATAACGAACTTTTTTCAGGCACGTGAAATCTGTTATGCTGTAACCTGCGTATTCTCGTACTTGGCTACTGGTTTGAAGCAGCGTAAATCATCGCAGCAGCATCAACAAATGGTGCAGCCGGTGGGAAGTAGCGGCCACGCAGATCATCATCAGCAGCCGCAGCAGCAGCAGCAGCATCATCATCATCAGCAGCAGCAGCAGCAGCAGCAGGCGAATCCGCAGGGACATAGAACAATACCGTTGGACCCTTTCCAGAGTCATCAACACTGACGAAAAGGCAGACATTCGCTGCCTTTCGTGTACGACTCAAATAGCTGTGTCCCCTACGCTTGTCTACCTTGGGTGTAAACAGTAAACAAGAAAAAGCAAAAAAAATAAAAAATAAAGAAACGAGAAAAATGCGCGCACGGTAAAAAAGGCATCGAACGAACGTCTCGCTCACACATCATAACTCATCTCCGATCGTCACCATGCATATCTTTCGATATTTAGAATCATCTTTCAATCACGACTATCAAAAGACTATCGAAGCACAGTTTTCGTCAAGACTGCGTTTTCGTAAAATGTATTCTAATATCCTGACCGATTATAAACGATACACACTCGAAATGAAACAAAATAATATTCAACAAGTTGTATATTAAATTTGAAAACAGCTTGAATCATTGTATCGCGTTTGTACCGAAAATTCTGCACTCCACGAATTTAGCGTGTCACGCTAAGCTTTCATAAATGTTTCAGTGAATTAAACATTCTATTTTAGAGAAATGTTTAACCGAACCGGCCTAATTTCAACAAAGTTACAATTTCCGAATTGTAGAATTGACATTTTATTTAAAATTGCGAAAAAAATTTCATCTCTTAATTGAAAATCTGAATTTTTATTTTGAAATATCGTTCAATATAAAAAGTGTATAATTGCTGCATTTTGTGAATTTTCTCGTGTCGAAAATTCTAAACCAATAAAAGACAGGATTTTTTTTTTCGTTACATACTTTCTTGACACGCTAATGACTCAGTGAAGTTAATAAATTGACGTACAATCGTTTGTGACGGAACCAAGTTGCTATTACAACAAGAACGAATAATACAGGTGCTCATTCAGATAATGTATTACAATATATTTTGAAAAGTACCGTTTCGCTGTAAAGCGAATATTAAGAATTTGTAAACAGTTGAAGAAATTTTCTAGCTCGCCTTCTGTAAACTGTACAGCCATAGATTATCAAATTTAGTTCGAAACGCGTAAAAGACGAAGAAATGAGAGGAGCCCACAAGCACCTGTCGAATTTATTGTACATTACGAATTCATGCTCCATATATATTTTTGAATACACCACGGAGAGTTACATAGAAAAGATGTTGTTAAAAATTTCAGTTATATTAGATAATTCGATGAATGCTCGTATATTCAGACTGCAAGCTTTAAATGCAAAAAAAAACGTACCATAGACACGATAAAATGAGGAATTCTCATTAACAATCATACATTTGTCCTTATTAAAGAGGATAATTCAATTTTTCAAAGTGATTCTGATTAGTTGTTTTTTTTAAATTCGTTTATTCGTGGGCAGTTATTGCTAAATAAGGCATTTGTAAAAATGTCGTACGTATCAGATGCTAGAAACTAAGAGCAGTCTGAATAAAAGAGTAACTTATACAGATACAGACTATTCATTATTATAACATGTGCATGAATATGAATATTCAAAGTTCTCCACTCGAGAACAGTTGGCCTTTCAATTTAGATACGTTACAAGTAACGATTGAAAAACGCTTATGTGCAGGGTGAATGCACCAGTGGTTGAACAGTCAGCAGTGAATGAACGACAGCTTTTTGAGGGCATATGACAAATTTTGACGACTTAAGGTTAACTGTAGAAAAAATCTGCTTCAAATTTAATGCACAGGTACTGGAAATTTTTATGCATAAACTGGAATGCTAAATTTTATTTACATGTGTGAACTAAAATTAATGTATGGTATAGTCATTTTCATAATTTATTTGAATTTCAATGCAAAAGTCCCTTAATTCTCATTATTTGCTTTAATTTTACTTCAAAAGTAAATTAATTGTATATTGCAATCGTCAATTACATTTTATATACCATTTTATGCATAAAAATGTCCAATTTTTTTTAACAGTGTTGGGGACGCGACGAGAGTTGCTATTGGAAACAATTGTATAAAAATTCATTGAAAAATTGGACTAGATGTCTTTTCTTACTCTTTATGAAATATTTCGAACCAAAGCAATAACATCGATTTTTGAGCACTGTCGAATTTTTAGAATAGCCAAAAAAGTTAGTCAAAAAATCTGCCACGCTTGATTGTTGATTATGTAAAAAGTATCCGGATTTTGCAGTTTGTTTTTGGGTGGAAGCGTAACTTATGAATTCAATTATGAAACTATGTCACTAATCGCACTAGTTTTGAAAGTGAGTTTAAGAATTAATTGTATTTTGGTACTTTAAATAGATTCGATGACAACTTTTCAAGTCAAATTGGTGTTAAACTTTCGTGATCGATTCTTTGAAGTGTAATGTATTAAATAACAATATTTAAAGGGTGACTTTTATTGAAGCGTTTATCCTCAACACAGAGAAAGTTTAATAGTGACAGATTTGCATGAATATTTTAACAGATCAACTTTTTTTCCATATACACTTTTGTTTGGATTTTTCCAAATATAATCTGTAATTCTCGACCGATTTCACTGAGCAATAGCTCGTTCTCATTTTTAAAAGATACTCTACAGCTTGACCATTTATATATCCCATACTATTGGTTGTTTAATAATTCTAGTCTGTTTGAAAAAAAAAAGCATTTTCATAAAGAACAGGCTGTAATTTTTAAACGACCAATATTATTGAATATTTAGGCAGTCAATTTGTAGAGTATCTTCTAGGAAAACGAATAAGCTATTACTTAGTTAGATCAGTAAAAAAAATTAGAGATTATAGTTAGAAAAAACCTAACGAAAATGTATCCCATTGGAAAAAAGTTATTTCGACAATCTGTAAGCAAATCCGTCATTATGAAAATTTCCATGCTTAAAGTATACATGCTTCGATACAAATCACTGTTAACTGTGGTTAATTAATGCATTAAATTTGAAAAAATCGATAACAAAACTCAAGCACTGTTTCGACTTTGACGATCTTCACCGTTTTTCCTTGAGGTCTAAATAATTACCAGCTAACTGTTCGAAAGTGTATCGTACTTTGAATACAACATAGTTTATTAATAAACCCTGTAAAACATAAACTCTATACATACATACGATCAGTCGAGACGTTCCGATTCAATAAACATAAAGTGCTCTTGCGATCATAACGTTCTATTATAAATCGGGATTAAAAATCGGTTTGTGTACGCCGGATTATCGCGTGTAACGCGACAGCATCCGGCGTGTAAAATTGTCGATGAAGAATCGGATCGTTGCAATATTTATTAAAAGAATGAGAGAATGAGAGAGAGAGAGGAAAAAATTGAATAAAAAAAGAGTTGAAACGAGTAGAGTGTAATTGAACACATCGAAAACTCTTACTTTCGATGATGTATCTGCTTAGTGCCACGTTTAGACAATATTTAACGATCATTATATAGTTGAGAAAAGCAAGAGCAATACGATGAAGAGCGCAGGATGGATTTAGGACAAATAAGCCCTTACTTTTATAGGAGTCTGATGTGCAGAAAATATATGTAGATATCTGCAGTAAAAACTATCGTTTTATTCTTATTCACCCTTAAAACAAATCCACAAATATCTTTTCATATTTCCTAATAAAACGATACACGGAGGAGACGATTTTGCTAGTTCAGCAAATATTTTGCTACAAAATTGTGAAAACATTGCGTTATTTGCTAGTCTAACTAAAAAAATTGTTAGCTCAACAAATTATTTTGCTGGACTAACAATTTGTTTTTAAGTAACACAATTCTTTCCCTATCCCAATTTAAATGTTGCACCATTTTATCTGTCAAAGAGTGAATTTTGGATTGAATATAGCGATTCTGGATGCAGTGAAGATAAGATTTACTTAAATTTTTTGTTAAGTGATTTTTTGATAGAGAAAAATTGATTCACATATTTAAATTAATGCTTTGTCATAAGGACTCGAACTAAAAATTTCTATACTCAATTCAGAATTTATTCTTTACCAGATAAAAGTCGACATCGAACCGTAAAATTTGTTCACCGGTTTAATTTGAATGTTGTTGAAGAGAGGGAATAGCATATCGTTGATTCAACGATTTCACATGATAAAAAGCATATAGAAAGGCTTGCAATGTTTTATAGGTGAAGTGATGATAATATGAATACGCAACATTTTTATGACGGTGCTTATATTTCGTTTACAATTACGACATTCCACTGGCGCAAATTTAAGTAAGACTTTTTTTTTATGTGTAAAAAATTGTAATTTCGTCATCGTCTTTTGAACTGATTAATGTGACCTCGAAGCACAGTATGAAATGTGAGCGCAATAAAAGCAGTGATTCAGCTACTTTATTTTTTACCGTCTCCGATTGGCTCCATAATTGGATATGTCAACGTATCACTAAAAGGCAATTTTTATGAATTTTTCCAGATTTTCGAAAACAATATTTTAGGAAATACTATTTTTTTTTTCGATTGCAAATATTTCCGAATCTTTAAATTACTTAAAAAATCTCGACCCAAAAGTTTTTGCTTATTGTCAACTTTAGAGCGAAATGTTTGAAATAATTTTTTTTACTAAAAAATGGATATGTTTTATTGATATTTTCTATTCAAAAATGGCTATTGAAAGAAGACGAAATTTTTTTTAAATTCAAATATTTACAGACTGATAGCGTTCTTGCGTTGTTAGGTACTTAGATAGGTAGGTCGTAGGTTCAAACCTCGGGGTAGACGAAAAATTTTCTTAAGCAAAAACCAATACCCGAAAATTTCTACTGATGTAAAATGTCTGAAAAAATAATCCCTGAGTAATAGTTCTATTTTCTTTTTATTGTTTTTAAACCCATTTTAAATTTCCAACATATATGTGATTGAATTTTAAGGTACCGTTTTGCAATAAAATATCTATGACGTACATTAATTTTATGTACAATAATCAGAAATATTTGACGCGGTACATTAAATTTCAAATACAAAGTCACTGCTATTCCAATAAAATTCAAATTATTTTCATGTGTCCTAAATTAGAATTTTCGACACATTGGTGCTTAAAATTTAAGAGACGGTTTGCGAATAAAAACTTTCGGTACGGGTAATTTAATTTACAAGTAGATTTTTTTTAGGTGCATGTGTGAATAATGATAATTTCGGGATCTTATCTCAATGTGTTTGATGTAGCCTTGGAGCTCAGAATCGAATGTGACCATATATACGAAAGTGCACCCAAGTTCTTCACTTTGTTTCGAAGCGGAGCTCAGTGCGGTATTTTGGAAATTTTGGCTGATACTATTGTCGGAAAATGTTGGGCGAACATCAAGAAATAAGAGACGAGGATCTGGATCGGATGTGGCGAGAAAAGTACACGGGAAAGGATTTACCTGAAAACATTAGCGTTCACGGTTTCTGTCTTCCAGAAACTTATAATTCTTTCGCCAAAACCATTGAAAATTTTAAGGTCCGAGACGATGACATCTGGGTCTGCAGTTTTCCAAGAAGTGGTTAGTTAGCCATATATTTATTCTTGAACTTACTTCATAACGGAATAAAATCGATATACTTGTTGTTGTGGTTTTCAAAAATTCCGAGATTTTTATGTCAAAATACTCCAAATTATTTCAATTTTACTTTAATTGTCGCAATTGTTGATAAAATTGATGCAAGGATTCAGATTTCGTGGCATTTAATTTTTTTTTTTTAAAGGCCGAATTTTTTTTAAAAGCGACGAAAATATTATCAGATGCTGATTCTCCATAAAAAATTGATTTTTTTTTTCATGAATAATTCGAATTCGAATGCTTCAAGTTTTGAAAAAAATAAATAAATTCCATTCCTCATGGAAAATTAGGATCTGATAATATTTTAAGTATGAAATGAGTGACGAAAAAAAAGGCGACGACTTTGCAACAAATATAGACGTCAGGAAGTGAAAGAAATTAAATTAATCTCAAAAAAAGGAACCACAAGCGCAGATTTTGACTTTGCTCTTTAAGAATTTTTTTTCACATTCAAAATAACATTCGAAAAAAGATTGCGTTTGGGATTTGCGATACGATGAAAAAACATTTGCCTTCATATTCTTATTTGATATGAAAAGTTGAGTGTTGATAAAAATTTTCGTCGTGATAACCTGAGAAATAATGTTACCGGGGTAAAATACTCTCCACCAGGATTTACTGGTACTTAAGGTGGACAGTAATTTCCTGCGGAGTTAGATAATTACTTTCGCCGTTCGTACCAGGAAAAAAAGTACGAACTTCACATGGAGGTGTGTAAAATAAACTTTTTCGATGTCAATGCTAGGGCAAATTCGACGGTTACTCATTGGTCTCGAGTGATAAAAAAAAGCGACTTTCCTAGTGTTTTCGGAAAGGTCTCTTTGACGTTGATCTATTGGCTCCAGGGACAGAAAAACGACTTTTCGATTTTTTCTTGTTTGATTCATTAAAAAAAAAATTAACTGGACCATATCCGAATTTTTTTTTCAGTGCAAAAAACAACTTCTACTGATCGTTATACTAACTTTGAGTTGTAATCGTACTCTTAAGTTACAATATGTTGGAGTGCAATGAAATAGTAGATTTTATGACGTCGAAACAATTACGCGAATAGGATATAATTAATCTATTACACTGTCTTTTATAATTTGCTACAGGTACGACTTGGACCCAGGAAATGATATGGTGTATTGCAAACGATTTGGATTTTGATGGCGCTAAAGTTGCTCTCCCAGACAGATTTCCTCATTTCGAGTAAGTTACACAAAATGTCTTCATTTCTCGTGACTTGTTCTTGGAAAAAGAGTGTCTAAAACATTTCGAATTCTGGATGATAAAAGAATGTAATTTTCACCACTACAAGCATGAAATAGTATTTTATGCAACTCCGTGCGAGAAGTGCCTACTTCTCACACGATTCGCTTCGCGTGCGGGAAATTGTACTTCTCGTACTCGTGAAATAAAATTCTATACGTAACGCGTGCGAGAAACTTTTTCTTAACCTGTTTGATTACAATACTCGTGAGAAAACTTTTTATCGCACTCGTATCGTAATATACTATTGAGGCGTAATAAATGATAAATATCTTCGTCATAGAAGTATATTTGTTAAAAATTGAAATTTAAAAATATCCTCTTTACAGCTGTCTTTAAATTTTATATGAGGAAGCAATGTGCAAAGTTCTACTTTGCATCTTTTTTTAAACATAGAATTAGACTCACAATTCATATATTTTTTATCGTGTTGGTACTTTAAGCTTGCACATTTTCGGAATGATTGCAGGAGTTTGACAATTTGAATGACTGAAATATCGTGAAATGTTTATATATATAGAAAAATGTGAATAACATTTCTACGTTTACAGATTTTCGATATTCAGGTACGCTAAGGAAAGATCAGCCGCCAGATCAAATGCCGATGTTTCCGAATGGTTTGACACTATATCATACGTCGATAAACTAGCGAGTCCAAGATTTATAAAATGCCACTTACCCTTTGAACTGCTGCCTCTCGAGATTCGAGAAGGTACGAAAAAACCGAAAATCATTTACGTCTCAAGAGATCCTAAAGACACATGCTTCTCGTACTTTCATCTCAGTCAGCTGTTGAAGGGCTTTATCGGAAGCTTTGAAGATTTTTGCAGATTGTTTCTCGCTGGAAAACGTAAGTTTTTCAATTTTTATTGATTTGAAAGTAGCAGCTCATTTAAATCTGGAATTATTTTTAGTTTGGTACACTTCATATTGGAATCACGTCCGCGGATTTTGGAGAAGAAGAAATAATGAAAACATCTTATTCCTCAAGTACGAAGACATGAAAACCGTAAGTGAAGCGATTTTTAAAAAAATTTACGTGGATTATTTCACCAAATATGGGCCGTAATTCGGGCCTTGATATTTTTGGTGCTTTTTTTTCATGATTCGATTCACTATTTAGAAATGAAGAGAAAGTCCCAATTTAAGGTTTTTTTGCTGATCATTTCCAAAGTAGATCGTTTATTTTAGATAGCAACAGAAAATTTAATCGTTTAATTTTGAATTTTTACCGAATTTGATCAGGAAAATTTTAAGTACAATTTTTTGTCGGGTATTTTCCAAATTTTTTGGAAACAAATATTTATGTTGACACTTGACGACATTTTCATGATCAAAAATTTTCAGAAGATTTGAAACCCCCTCTATCATGCTTAGCTCACGTTTTTTTTTTGAAATTTATTTTTTTCTATAAGTTTAGAAAATTTGCCCAAGAAAATCCAATTTTCAATTGGTGCTTTCTAAAATTTAATCTCTGACGATTAAAAAAAAAGCAAAATTCATATGAGAATAAATAAAGTGTATCGATACGATGATAAATGTAGTTGATTGGTTGATCCCTCAAATTCTCTGCGTATTTGAATCATTCTCAATACTTAGAAATGAAAAATTATGCATTTAACATTTCTAATTTTGCGTTTTTGTACCGTCCGAAATTGACTTTTAGAGAACTTAATAAGTTAAAACTTGGGCACTTTTATAGGCAAATTTTTTTTATTAGAAAAAAAATCAAATTTCGCATCAAAATGTGAAGTTCCCATTCGAGAGGATTAATTGAAACTTTTTAAACTGGTTGACCTCGAAAATGTCACGGAATATGAAAAAACATATTTTTTTCGGGATTTCGGAAGGGTTACGACAAAAATTAGTACTTTTAATTTTCCTGATGAGATTCGGCGAGACGTTAAAATTTTTAATTGAAAGCAAAAAGTTTGAAATTTGGACCGTTTCTTTATTTCACTATAGTGAATCGATTCATGAAAAGAAAGAGCACAAAAGATTTGAAGACTAAATTTTCGGTCGATATTTCGTGGAATAATCCACGCACTAAATATAAGTAATTGACGTTGCAATACAATAATTATCGACACCGTGTATATTTAAAAACGGCAGGATCTTGCATCGGTGATTCGAAAGTCTGCTGATTTTCTCGGAAAATTTTCGAACGATGGATGGACCAATAACGATATCATCGATACCAATATCGAAAAGCTGACGAAACATCTGAGTTTCGAATCCATGAAATCAAACGCGGCCGTCAATCAGCAGGATTACATCGAACTGGTTAAAGAAGGATCTTTCACGGATTCCAAAGGAAAGTTCATTAGAAAAGGCGAGAAAGATCAATGGAAGAATGAAATGCCGCAAGAAATATGCGACAAGTTTGACAAATTAACCCGCGAGCTTTATGAGAATTAGGATCTCATACTGTAAAATACTAAGCGAAATTTGTATATTACGATACGAGTGCGATGAAACTTTTTATGCAGCTCCGTGCGATAAGTGCCTACTTCTCACACGCTTCGCGTGCGAGAAATCGCACTTCCGCAGTCGTTGAATAAAATTGTATTCGAAACTCGTAAAAGATACTTTAACTCAATTAGTTTGATTACAACACTCGGCTTTGACTCGTGCTGCAAACTCACCCTTGTCATAAAAGTTTAGATCGCACTCGTATCGTAATATACTATTATGCAACTCCGTGCGAGAAGTGCTCACTTCTCATATATCTTGTACATAATGCTAGAAAAATTTGATTAAAATAAAAGGGAAATCCTACAATTAAATAATACCGCGTCCATTTTTGCCTTCGCCATTTTGTCCTTCTGTATATGTGTCCATAATAGCTCAGGGAAGATATGCAAAAAAAATCTATTCGATAAAGAAAGGCCCTTACTTAGAAACTTTAGATAAAAAAAATATCTACAGTAAAATTATGTCTCGTACATCATTGCGTTTGCCACTTAGTTTTTCTACGTACTTCTTAATAATAGGGTCGTGAAGATAGAAAAAAAATTCAGTTCAATCGAGGGAGGCCCTTACTTTAAAAACTTAGATTAAAAAAAAAAATTATAATTAAATTTAACGAAATGTGAAAGAAATTTTAAACATTCATATAACAAGTACGTAAAAAAAGAAAATTCCCATGTTTTTCAAATTACCATACGCTTTGTCGTTATCGAAATATCACCAAACCAAATCAAATATAACCAAACGGCTTATCTCGCGAATAAAATACCGTAGGCTCTTGAAATTTGGCACTTTTTCTAAGGCAATATATTATTATATCATTGAAAAATTACAACATTTTTCGGAAACTCCGAAAAATGGGGTGACTAAAATGGTATGGAATGTCTCATACATATGTCACCCTTAGGTTAAAGTATCGGCGGTTGAAAAAGTGGTACACGCGAATGAGAAGCTTCTGATGGTACAGACGAGCTGGTACAGTCGGTACTAGTAGTCATAAAAATCATCATAACATGAAAATAAAAAATAGTCATCATAACACAAAAATAAAAAATAGTCATTATAACATAAAAATAAAAAATAGTCACCATAACACAAAAATAAAAAATAGTCATCATAACATAAAAATAAAAAATAGTCATCAAAAAATAAAAATCATTGAGTTTGCAATTTTTTTTATCTGTAATTTTTTTTTCAAATTAATTTTTTTCCTTATATTTTATCACCTGTAGGATTGCGGAGATTTCGTTACACGGAATTACTTTCTCCATAATCTAACCCGCAAATGTACAATCAAATTACAAATTACCGACAAAACGAAACATGGTATATGTCAGCATCAGGTTATAGTATCGGTGATTGGTAAAGTGGTAGACGTGAAAGGGAAGCTTTCGATGGTACAGACGATTCATTAGTCGGTAATAGTAGTAGTAATGATAGTTCACCATTAAAAAAATCATCAGCAGATTTCGTGGAACGGACTAGCAACGTTATCAACAATCGATAAAAAAAATTGCATGTGTACTAAGTTTTTAATAAATCAATTGTACTGCTTCAAAAACCAAGAATCTCACCCTTGATAAATATCAGCGTTATCGATTTGATTTTTTTCTTGTCAATAAAGGGCATCTTAAAGAACATTAAGGAATTTTTAAAACAGTTAAAATTATCTCTCATCGGTGCAAGGAATTTTTTTTTTTTCCAGTTGTTTCACAGTAACGATTTGACATTCCCAGTTTATTTGAAGCAAAAAAAAACTAATTTTTTTTTTTGCAAGTGACGGTTAGGTTATTTTTTTATAAGCGAGCAGGTTATTTTTAAATATCAAATAATGGTGGCCCTTAGAAATTGAAAGTCGATTTTGGCACTAAGCTCTATAATTTTTGAAACTCTCGTTTTCTTCGAGTATGAAAAAAGTAACTCGCAATGTGGAAAACGTAGTCCAGTACTTTTTGGAAATTTCAAGAGTATTACGATACCCTTAATTAATTATCAATTAAAAGTATCGCTTTTCCTGTAAATGGAAAATGGAATATAAAAATAAAAACCCGGTGGGAATTACGCTAATTGACAAGCAGAGAAATCGTAGTAGTACAGTCAGCTATAAAGTGACAACTTTTAATTTTTAGTTCATGCAAGTATTTTCATAATTACAGTAATTATGAAAATAGTCATGATAACTTATAGTTTACTATCAATAAAATATTAAAATTAAAAGTTGTCACTTTATTGTTACTAATAACATAATTTTGTTTCAGTGCAATTGGTATTTTTATAAAGATTGATAATTTTTTTGATAGAGTGCTGATATCATTGGACATGCACAAAGGGTATTTTTATTATCAACAAATGCAACGTATCGATCTACAAAATGATATCATATTTGATAGGGTGATAATATGATTGTTGTGACTCTTGCAATCTTATCTCAACACCATATATTTGGACATTTTATGTCAGATCGTGATCGTTCATAACGCAGTGCACAAATATTATTTACTCATCCACCAAGCGAGATTTATTGTAGTATTTTAATTTGAACTTTGGGCACTAAAATTGGCCAAAAATGTCGGTAGAATCTCCCGAAAAAGATGCGGATCGCATTTTGCAAGAAACTTTCTCGACCTCTTATCGAAGTGGATACATCAACGTTAAAGGTTTCTGTCTTCCAGAGTTTTATAACAACTTCGCAAACGCCATTGAAAATTTCAAAGTCCGAGACGATGACATCTGGGTCTGCAGTTTTCCAAGAACAGGTATATATTTTATATTTATTTTTTAATTTCTATTTTTAATAATAAAATCATGATAATCTTTTTAAAAAACGTCCACAAGACGAACGTCGGATCATTGAAAAAAAAAGCTTTTCGACGAAATATTCTTATTAAAAATGTGGCCTTCCAAAAAAATTCTTTTTTCAAAATTTCTTGCAAGAAAAAATCGTGGAAAATAAAAGATGAAAATGAATAGTGGGTATATTGACATGTCCAAGAAAATTAAACAAATTGTAGGGTTGATTTTTAATTTTATGGAGTATATCGAAGAAGGTTTGAAAAATGCATCTTGATATAGATCAAAGATCAAAAAGATCTATCTTATGCAAATAATGGAATTTTTTTTAATCGCATTTATCGATCGAACAATAATACACTGATATAGCGTACAAAAAAAATGGCGTGCTCTTTTCACTTCAAATAGCTGTCATCAATGGTTTATTAAAATAATCGAGGAATTAGGGGAGAAAGCTAAAAATTTGAAAAAAAATGTATGGGATCAGTTTTTTGGAGATAAGTTGACTAGGATCAGTTGTTATTGAATGAATTGTCTGGGATCAAATGAAGGAGATGCTTTCTCGATGAAAGAATGAATCGGGGATTCATCTTCGATGAAGTCGACCATTTTTATTGCGTCGACCCTAATAGTACACTGTAATTTTTTTTTTAAATTAATATATTGGTTATGAAGCTCAGATGCAAAAACCGTCTTTTAATTTTCAGGTACAATCGTCACTAACAAATACGATATTGGTACATTCAAGTGAAGATAATGATACAGAAGAGTAATTTTTAAATACCAATATTTGAGAATTCTTATACTTTCCTTAAATTCACAATAAAAGTATATTAATATGGAACTCTTATACCCGTAATTTATTAAAATTTCGTAAATTTCATATCGTTTTTTACATTAAATTTTCTTGCATTTTTTAAAGCGTATATTTTTTTTAATAGTTATTTTTTTAAATTGTATAATTTTCTACAGGTACGACTTGGACCCAGGAAATGGTCTGGTGTATTGCAAACGATCTTGATTTTGATGGAGCCAAAGTTTACCTCGCGACGAGATTTCCTTGGTTGGAGTAAGTTATATAAAATGTATATATTTTTTTTTATTCTTAGAATCTGAGTTAGAAATTTTTGTGTGGAAATGAATATGAAGTATTGGAAGATTCCTTGTAGATACGCGTATATTATATCGGGAATTCCACGTCAAATCAGCAGGCCATGCATCAGCACCTTCATCGATTTCGTTTATTTTCTAATATGATGTTACTACCGACTCACAAAGGCCTCGGAATTTTTTTCAGATTTTTTCACCATCAGTGACATTTTTAAATCCTCGAAAAAAAACCAATTTCAAAAAAACCGTTTTTAAAAATCTGAGAAAATTCACATTGATTCTATTATTTAAAATATGATTTTTTAGTGCCATGCGATAATGGAATCTCAACATTTACTATTTTTTCCACATTTTTTCTTTTTTTTCATGTCGCGATTTGATTTTATATTTTTTAAATCAGGATAACTTTCTGAAATATCAATAGATCTCAATTTCTCTGAAGATTGTAAAATTACCTGAATTCCCGAAAACAATTGATATCGTTAAAAAAAATTTCGGTACATGAAGAAGTTTTGTTTAAAATTTTATAACGTTTATTTAAAATTGCTTTAACGGTGGGGATCATCAGCGACCGCAAAGGAGAAGTTTTATGTTCATTTTTTTTTTTTTTTTAATAATTGTACCCTTTATTAAAATGATTTTCTTAATATTAGCTTATTATTTTTGCGCTATATAATTGGGGCTCACTTTTGGCTTATATTGCGAATCGACACTCGTCAGAAATATGTTTACCAATCAAAGTTAAGTGGAGAGTAAAGTTAAAAAAACTCACAGTGACCATAAAAAAAAATTTCTCCCTAGTGTTGAAATGTCTTCAAAATGTGTTGAAATCTATTTAGACACTAGTGCAAAAAAAAAATCCAACGCATGTGCAGTAAAGTAATAATACTAACAGATATTTTTACATTTACAGAAGTTCATCACAAGGCGACAATAAAAAAAGATTTGGCGACAGTCCTGATTCTAATATTCCTGAATATCTTAGTGACAGTGTAGGATTCGTCGACAAACTACCGAGCCCAAGATTTATTAAATGTCACTTACCCTATGATCTGCTGCCTCTCGAAATTCGGGAGGGTACGAAAAAACCGAAAATCATTTACGTTGCGAGAAATCCTAAGGACACATGCATCTCTTTCTACCATCAAAGCAAACTATTGACGGGCTATCATGGAAGCTTCCAAGATTTTTGTACTTTGTTTCTTGCCGGAAAACGTAAGAATTAATTAATTAATTAATAATTAAAATTTCATTAATTTCAAAACAAAATTGCTGGCGGTACTCGTACATACGTTAAATGAGTGCCAAATTCATGATTAAGGATGTAAGGAACTTTCTGAAAAGTGAGAAATCAGTGAGAATTTCGAACACTTTTCAATGAAATAAAAATCTGAAAAAATCAAGCGTACAAAAGATGCGGAAAAGATAAATTTTGAATATTTATAATTGCAAAATGTTATCGATAAATAGGTGAGAAAAAAATTTGTTCAACAATTTATCCGTCAACCTAACGTTTTTTTCGAATGGAAGTGATTCGTTAAGTTCTCTGATTACGTATGAATTTTTACAGAATTTTGTCTAATGTTTGAAAATTGCGGTTTTCTTTTTCTTGTATGAGCTGTATTCGCGAATCTATTTGATCAATCGTTTGGAAACTTCTTGGGTATAATTGGTGGTTTTTATACAAACACATATGGAGAATTCGTGACTTAACATGCATTTTTTAAGAAAAAGAAATTCCAAAGAAAACGAATTTCGATTATTAGAACAGATTCGGTGAAAATTCGTAAGTATTCAGACACATTAATGAATCATTTTCATTCGAAAAAAAGTTAGGTTCACGGATAATTTGTTAAACAATTATTTTTTCACTTATTTGTTAAAGTTTCGCAATTATTAATATGCAAAATTAATCTTTTCCGTACCTTTTGTATGCTTGATTTTTTTTCAGATTTTTCTGCCATCGGAAAATGCTCGAATTTTTCTCTTAATTTTGACTTTTGAGCGTGTTGAATAAAATTTTTTAAAAATTACTCCATTGCGCTCATCCATCCTTAACAGAAAAAAAATACATCAGATATGTCGAAAAATAATTTACGATACCATATGTCGAAATAAATATTAAATTAGTTGACTTTAAGAATTTATTTGTAGCTTGAATGCCAGTTAAATTACCTTGAAATTTTACAGACACAAAATATAGTATCTTGACTGTAAAATCTTCAATTTCCAGAACCTAATCTTTTTCTAAGCCTGGTATCACTACGTTCTTAAATCCAATTCATCCAATCGCAGGCCAATTAATTATCGTATAATAATCTTATATTATTTTAGTTCCCTACGCTCCATTTTGGGATCATATTCTTGGTTTTTGGCGCAGAAGAGACGATGAGAATATTTTATTTCTCAAGTACGAAGACATGATAACCGTAAGTTCAGCCTATTTAGAAAAAAGGTTACGTACAAAATATAAGTAATTGAATGTGCAACACAATAATTAATGCCTCCCTGTAAAAAAAAAAATGCAGGATTTTTCATCAGTGATTCGAAAGACTGCCAATTTTCTCGGAAAATCTTCCAACGGTGGATGGGCCAATGACAACGCTACAATTGATAGCAATATCGAAAAGCTCATGAAACATTTGAGTTTCGAAAGCATGAAATCGAATGCGGCCGTCAATAAACATGAGGTCATCGAAATGGTGAAAAAAGCTGGGCTCACAGATAGTGATGAAGCATTCATAAGAAAAGGCGAGATAAATCAATGGAAACTTGAAATGACTCAGGAAATAAGCAAAAAGTTTGACAAATGGACCCTCGAGGCCCTTGAGAATTGTGATCTCACTTTATAATCAATGTTTCGTTTGTATTATAGCATAAATAAAATATAAAATGACGTTTGTATTCAGTTAATTCAACTATATATATATATTATATTTCCCGGAGGAAATTCCGGATTTTTAAATACTTGCAAGAACAAAGAGCGACTGTATTAAATAGTAGGACATCATTGTAGGCACAAACACTACTTCTGACAAAAGTTTCATAGCTGAAATTGTTATTAGAAACATTTTACAAGCTGTGAACGCATTATCGCATAGAAAAGTATATTTTTAAGTTCGCTGTGAAAGTTGACTACACTGTCAAAAAAATCTACTTGAAATTTTGAGTACTTTTAGTGAATGTTTTTATTTATAAACTAGGATATAAAATTTTGTATACAAGTATAATGTCAAATTAATGTATGGTCAAGCATATTCAAGAATTTAATTCAATTATACAGTAAAAGTACTTGAATTTAAATAATTCGTGTTAATTTTACTGGAAAAGTACATGAATTTTATACCACAATTGTTTATTTAATTTCGATGACGAGTTCATGAATAAAAACTTTCCATTTTTTTGTAACAGTGTAGCTTAATTGAATAAATTATTGTGATTACAGTAAATTTAATATTGTCTGTACTTTTTAAGATGTAATACCCATGTAAAACGAACACAACCATATGTTTTATGTATGCATATCTTGATTTTAAGGATTAGAAAAAATCTAAGTATGAGATATCGCGTTCTTAATGTTATTTCATACGTATAAGCAACCTCACCATTTAATATCTTGAAAACGGGGCAGTAAATCGATCGAAAGTTCCGCATACGCATTTATTAAGGTTTACGCGACAATTAAAAAAAATTGTAGGCTTATATCTTGGATTGTCGACTTTTACCGAACCTCCTTAAATACTTATAATCCTGTCTTTTTGCACCTCACTTTTTCATTTCCTGTTCTCCCGAACAAACGGCTTCGAGTTTGAAGCCCGTACTTCAAGATGACCCTGAAAATATCTGCATTCATCTTTCATACTACGTAGTGCCCTTAATTTATTTGTACTCACAAAGGGCTTCATTTTTTCGTCTTAAAATTCTCTACATGCCGTTTAAAATTTTTGTTTTCGTTAAATCCAAAAAAGTGCATACATAACGGACATATGTATGACATATGTAAAATTTGACATGCTCTAGCGCTCTTCATTTTTATCGTAGGCGTGTCATCCAAAACCGATCGTTTTTGCCTTAAAATTATTTAGATACCGTTATCTATATTTTTTTTTATTGGACTTTTATTCGGTGATACAAGCAAAAAACGTCGTAATCTGAAAATATCTGCATTCATCTTTCATATTACGTAGTGCCCTTGATTTATTTGTACACAAAAAGGGCTTCATTTTTCCGTCTCAAAATTCTCTACATGCCGTTTAAAAAATTTTTTTTCGTTAAATCCAAAAAAGTGTATATATAACGGACATATGTATGACATATGTAAAATTTGACATGCTCTAGCGCTCTTAATTTTCATCGTAGGCGTGTCATCCAAAGCCAATCGTTTTTGCCTTAAAATTCTTTAGACACCGTTATCTTTAGATTTTTTTATCGAACTTTTATTCGGTGATACAAGCAAAAAACGTCGTAATCTTCGACATGACATATCACTCCCGTGATTTTAATCTCACCTGGGGCGTAACTTAAGGCCGCAATGGCATGTAAAAAGTCACATATGTACTTATCGCGATACGAAAATCTGAAAACAGCGATATCTACAGAATTTCTAGACGAAACAAATAAGTCCTGATTTATTCTCGTACGATGAAAGTTAAGAGAGTTACGTCATGTCAAAAGTTACATCTGTACTTTTTTTTTTGTATCACAGAAAAGAGGCCCAAAAATAAAACAAAGAGTAAGGGCATCTGGAGAATTTCAAGACAAAAAAGATAAGATCTGGGTAATTCTCGTACAATGAAAATTATGAGAGTTACGTCATGTCAAAAGTTTCATCTGTACTTTTTCGCTTGTATCACCGAAAAAAGGTCAATAGAAATAAACGAAAAATAAGGGCATCTAGAGAATTTCAAGACAAAAAAGATAAGCCCTTGGACATTTTCGTACGATGAAAATTAAGAGAGTTACGTCATGTCAAAAGTTTCATCCGTACTTTTTTGCTTCTATCACTGAAAAAAGGTCGAAAAAAAAACCAAAAAGTAACGGCATCTAGATAATTTCAAGACAAAAAGATAAGCCCTAGGTCAGTCTCGTACAATGAAAATTAAAAGAGTTACGTCATGTCAAAAGTAACACCCGTACTTTTTTGCTCGTATCACCGAAAAAAGGTCGAAAAAATAAATAAAAAATACAGGCATCTACAGAATTGCAAGACAAATGAGATGAGCTCTAGGTTATTTTCCTACGATAAAAATTAAGGGTGCAGCGTCGTTTTGGAGATGAATGTAGATATTTTTAGGGTCATGTACTTCAGCCCATTTCGGCGGTACTTGAGCACGTTCTCTCCAAATTTGCACCGCGAAAAAAGATTTCATTGATACACGACAATCTTCGCCAATGAAAAGAAATACTTGGGTTCCAATACTATCTATTCATTGAATGATCTCCAACTCAATAAAAAGTAGTGTCATTGAATCAAGTAGATCGTCTCTGTTTTATTGTTTCTATTAAAGAGACAGCCTAACTTTCCCCACCATCAGACTTTTAAAACTGATTTCCACCTTAACTACTCTTAGATTTTGCTGATTATCATCGAATTATCCAGATAACGATTAAGTAGCTTGGATGCGTAAGATAAATTGATTTTTGCATGAACATTCGACACAGTAGGAGCCATCTACGTTTTGGAGACAAGTTGTAGTCGTGTCGCTATTGTAACGCTCGAAAGAAATATAATATTAGCAGCTATAATTGTCGAAAGATGATGGAAAAAGATGAAGAAATTCAGGACAAAGATCTGGACCGCCTGTTACACGAAAAATATACCAGCGATTTTCGAATAGGATATATTTACGTTAAAGGAGTCTGTCTGGTGGACAAGTATAAAAAATTCGAGGATGCCATAGAAAATTTCAAAGTACGAGACGATGATGTCTGGGTCTGCAGTTTTCCAAAAACTGGTTAGCAACTTATATGGACTTTCTTTAGCTTACGTAATTACCAAAAAATGAATATATATATATATATTTATAGGTTGTAATAATGTTTAAGAAATAATATCAAATTGATATTTATTAACGACTACTATTGTTATTATGATAATTGCAGGAACTACTTGGACTCAAGAAATGGTTTGGTGTATTGCAAATGATCTCGATTTTGATGGAGCCAAAACTCGTCTTCAGGAGAGATTTCCATTTATTGAGTAAGTTAAATTGTTCAGATTAAATAAATCCTAATATCTCTGAGGGCGAATTTTTATATATTATTGAATATAATTATATTAGGTGGATTTATTTCTTATTTGAAAATAGGTATTTTTTAGGGCTAAGAAAATGACAGTTTTCGAATACAAAAATAATTTCCCTGTTTTTCGATAATAAATCAGTGTTGCCAAAATATGGAAATTATTTTTGATGTCCCACTCACAAGTTTAGTTTTTCATCGATTACAATGAATAATATAATTGAAAAAAAAATGAAAACAGTACAATTAATCAGAAAATTAATTCAATTAGGCACTTATAAATAAACCGGGCAAATGTTTAATTAAGAAATCCATGGAGCAAGTGCAGCAATTTATTATTAACGAGTTTAAATAATTATTAGCCAATAATGAATAACGAAACAAATTGGGTCGCGATTTAGCAATACATTTTTTTGAACGGATCGACGGTATATTATGAATACGTATGTTGTCCGCAGTTTTCATGAGATATTTTAATCAAATTAACATAATATTTTTCAACAAAAAAATTAATTAAATATATAATTTGTTCAAATTATGGACCTAATTGAATATATTTAAATATACGGTTTATTTGAACATTCGGATGATTCAGTTATATATTTCTCTCAGTGCAGTGAGCGTGTTTAGTATTACGAATATATAAACTATGTAATTATATATTCTACGTTTACAGATTCTCGACTTTTTGCGACTATTCGATAGTACTTTCCCGGAAGCCTGATCTCAAAGTGTCCGAGTCGTTACTTAACAGTGTATCATTCGTTGACAAAATGGCGAGTCCGAGATTTATTAAATGCCATCTGCCCTTCGAACTGCTACCTCGTGAAATTCGAGAGGGTATAAAAAAACCAAAAATCATTTACGTCGCCAGAAATCCTAAAGATTCATGCATTTCTTACTTCCATCACGCTCTTTATATGGAAGGCTATCGCGGAAATTTTGAACTTTTTTGTAAACTATTTCTCGCCGGAAAAGGTAAGATTAATTTTTTACCGCGAAAAAAACAAAAACAGTATCAAACGAGTATTAAAATTGTATCAAAATGGAATATATGCGAAAAAAGTCGTTTCGAGAGAAATCATACTCCAATTATACCCATATTCAAGTATCAAGTATGAAATATATATTTTTAATATTATTTTAACATCAGTAAATTTTGCTGCACTATTGTTTTGTTTTATTAAAAATTATTCGATACTCTAATATTTTTTCGTGTACTTATTTCATACTTGATACTCGAATATGAGTATAATTGGAGTATGGTTTAGTCCAATACGACATACTCATCATACTTTTCATTTTACTACTGTTCAATACTCTTTTTATACTATTTTTTTCCGCGGACAATTAACTCAGTTGTAACTCATTTAATTGTGGCTTCATAATTCTTATTTATTGTAGTTAATTTTGCTCCATATTGGCAACACGTCCTTGGATTTTGGAGCAGAAGAAATAATGAAAACATCCTTTTCCTCAAATACGAAGATATGAAAGCTGTAAGATTTTTTATTTTTATTTTTGATTTTTGATTTTGTGATTATTGCTATAATAAATAATGAACGCATAATCGATGGGACAATAATTGAATTTTTTTCAGGACCTCGAATCGGTGATTCGAAAAACTGCCGATTTTCTCGGAAAATCGGCCGATGGCGAATGGGCGAGTAACAACGATTTGGCCGATACCAATATTAAGAAGCTTCTGGATCACCTGAGTTTTAAGAGTATGAAATCAAATCCAGCTGTTAACTATGAAACGTACGTGGACGAATGCAAGGATTTTAAGCCCTTCAAGCCTGAAGGAACGTTCATCAGGAAAGGCGAGATAGGCCAGTGGAAAACGGAAATGACTCAGGATATGTGCGAAAAGTTTGACAAACTGACACGCGAGCATTTTGCGGATACCGATCTTCCTTATTAACAAATGTTCTTGCTATGTGAAGTATTAATATAATAATTATAAATATCAATCTAACTGCTTAAGCTTTTATAAAAAAATTATAATATAATCATTTGGACTTTTTTAAACGATCGAGCAATCAATCATTTAAACATTCAATTGAAAAATTATATAGTGACCCTTAAACCCTTCGTCGAAAAATCTCAATGTAACCCTTAAAACCGTTATCGAAGAATTTTAATGTTAAACCCTTTATCGAAATTTTTTTAAGTAACCCTTAAACCATTTATCGAAAAAATTCTATGTTAAACCCTCTATGGAAAAATGTGTATGTTAAACCTTTTATGGAAAAATTTTAATGTTAAACCCTTTATGTAAAAATTTTAATGTAACCCTTGAACCGTTTATCGAAATTTTTTTATGTTAAACCCCTTATCGCGTAATTTTAATGAAACTCTTAAACTGTTTATCGAAAAATTTCAATGTAGCCCTTCAACGGTCTAGCTTTTTTTATTCCGCAAAATAATGTTGTTAGATATTACTTTAGGAATTAAAACAGTAAATAAATATACTTCTGAAAACCGAACTTTCAATTTTTAACGTTACTAAGTTTATTTATTTATGAAATTTAAGTGTATGTGTTTCTTACAAAATTCCATCGTTTGTTCATTTTTTTTTTCTGAAATAAATTACGATAAAAATGTTTATTATTGGAATTCATCAGTCGACCGACGTAAGTAAATAAAAAAATTCAAAATCAAAATCGAGCACTTCTGTGAATCCGACCGAAAGTCTTAGACTCTTATCATGCTTATCAAGTCATATCGACTTATTAGCTATACCATATATGCCGATTATTATTATCGTTGTTATTCTGAGATGCTATAGCGATGTATATTGCCTCGTCCATTATAAATTCGTTATCCGTTTCACCGATAAATAAATTTCTTTATCAAAACACTCAAAATATTGATATTAAGCAATATTTTCAGCTCAGATATTACACAGTGTTCCGTTGGGACTCTTGAAATTCCAACAACTTTCTATCACAAGCGAGTGGTAATAAAAGTATACAAGCCGACCTAATTGCATGATTGACCTTTGCTAGGTCTCATTTTCTTCACAGTTACACTGCACACGATTTAAGCGGAGCAATACTTTTTTAAGGTGATTATTTCAAAGATTCATGTCTCAGAGGCCAGAAGTATCATGACATTTTATACGTTTGTCTATAACTCTGTTTTAAAGTGCTTTGAGAAGAATTGCTCCGCTTAAGTGGTGTGCAAAGGGTCAATCCTCTGGATTGCGCGCAGAGTGCAAAAATCATGATTCTGGTTTTGCAGCAATCTATTGACCCATTTACAAAAAAAAAGCTTCGGATTTATTCTGAACAGAGAGAGAATTATTCTTTTTTATCTTTGATAATCGGGAGACTTGTTTTTATAATAAAAGAAAGATACTCTATATTTTTTCCCCTTAATATGCTAAAAATAAAAACTAAATTTTTTTAGAATGCAAATCTTGATTGATCTTTGATGTAAATTTTGATTGGTCTTTGATGTAAATTTTGATTGGTCTTTGATTCAAATTTTGATTGATCTTTGATACAAATCTTCAATGATCTTTGATACAAATCTTCAATGATAATTGATGCCAATTTTCAATGATCTTTGATACAAATCTTCAATGATCTTTGATACAAATCTTCAATGAACTTTGATACAAATCTTCAATGAACTTTGATACAAATCTTCAATGATCTTTGATACAAATCTTCAATGATCTTTGATACAAATCTTCAATGATCTTTGATACAAATCTTCAATGATCTTTGATACAAATCTTCAATGATATTTGATGCTTCAATGATTGGAATCATCATTGATCTTTGATGCAAAGCTTCATTGATCTCCATCCAAAGGTTGATCTCCCATTTTCCACTGACAATGAACAAAAATACCCGTAAAAAAATAGGAAACTCATTCTATGAGTTTGCTTTTTTTTTCCTCCTCCCTTTCCGCCTCCCCTTGGCTACAGTAATCATCCAATCACTTAATAAAAGTTCATTGATATATTATTGTTATTACCGGTACACAATGATTCGAAACGCACCTCATGCCTCACAATTCACTCTCATTTATATAGCATAACATCCATAATCGAATACTGATTGTTTTATTTGCAAAGATTAATCTTTTGACGCTTGCTATTCATATCAGTTTCATTTGGCAGATTGAATGAAATTGATTTCCGGAATCCCAACGATAACAACTAGACAAAATATTATTGCTTCTGAATACATGCAGCGTATCTCTATATCTCGATCTCTATATCTCGACAATTCGCTGATATTATTCGTGGGGTGAGGACAAAGTTCCGAATGGTATATACACGAAGGTCTAAAATTCTGAAATTTAATATCTCACTTACATTTTTTAAGAAAGATCAAGTATTTTTTTTTTTAAATCGAGAAAGATTGCCTTGAATAATTGAAATCTTTTCTCTCGGTGCAAGTAACTTTCCTCAGGAAATGCCATGCTATTAATCAGAGTTATGTTTATAAATCAAATCTTTACATAGATGTTTAATAATAATAATATGGAAGGCCCGGTGGCGATTGGTACGCGTACATAAAGTGCGAAAACAAAAAATGATAAATTGATAACTGTGAACATGGAGCAAGGAAATCGCATTGAATTTGCATAAGTTTTTGCTGATAAGTTTCGAATCATCCAGATGACGCTACAGTCGCTTGAACAAGTGCAATAAATTGCTTGTAACGTGAGCATATGACGCAGTAGACACCAATCATCTTTTGGAGACAAGTTGCAATCGTGTCGCTGTTGCAACACTTGAGAGAAATATAGCATTAGCAGGTGTAATTGTGTTAAGGTGATGGAAAAAGATGAAGAAATTCAGGACAAAGATCTGGACCGCATTCTGCAAGAAAAGTATACTACAGATTTTCGAACAGGATATATAAACGTTAAAGGCTTTTGTCTGGTGGAAAATTATAGAAAATTCGAGGACGCTATTGAAAATTTTAAAGTACGAGACGATGACATCTGGGTCTGCAGTTTTCCAAAAACTGGTTAGCAACTTATATGGACTTTCTTTATTTCACGTGATAATAGAAAAAAATATGTATTTGTTGTAATAATGCTTAAGAAATAATAGAAAATTAATATTTATTATCCAGTACTATTGTTATTATGATTATTACAGTGTGTATAGGTTGTAATAATGCTTAAGAAATAATATAAAATTAATATTTATTATCCAGTACTATTGTTATTATGATGATTGCAGGAACTACTTGGACTCAAGAAATGGTTTGGTGTATTGCAAATGATCTCGATTTTGATGGAGCCAAAACTCGCCTCCAGGAGAGATTTCCATTTTTTGAGTAAGCGGAATTTTTTAGATTGAAAAAATTCTTGATATCTCTGGGGTTGAATAATATATATGGGGCATTCCACGTCAAATAAGCAGGCCATGACCCTCACCCTCATCAATTTTGTTCATTTTTCAATATGATGTTATTAGCGACCCATAAAGGCCTCGGAATTTCCTTCAGATTTTTTTACCACCAGTAACATTTTTAAATCCTCGAAAAAAACTGATTTTAAAAACGCCGTTTTCGAAAATCTGAAAAAAATGCACACTGATCCTATGATTTTAAACATGATTTTTGAGCGCCATGCGATAATGTGATTTCAATATTTACTATTTTTTCCACATTTTTTGTTTTTCCTTTTTATGTCGCAATTTTTTTTTTATTTTTTAAATGAGGATAACTTTTTTAAATATCAATTGATCTAAATTTCTCTGAAAGTTGTAGAATTACCCGGATGCCCGAAAAAAATTGATATCGTTAAAAAAAATTTCGCAAATGCGATATTGTGCTTTTTCGAGGATTTAAAAATCTGAACAAAATTCCGAGGCCTTTATGGGTCGGTAATAACATCATATTAAAAAATGAACAAAATCTATGAGGGTGAAGGTCATGGCCCGCTAATTTGACGTGGAATGCCCAATATATAAAATTATATAAGGTGGAATCATTTTTTATCTAAAAATAGGTATATTTTTTACGGCTGAGAAAATGACAGTTGTTTAATAGAAAATTAATTTCCCTGATTTTACACAATAAATCAGGGTTACCAAAATATAAAAATTATTTTAAATGTCCCATTAGAAGACTATGAAGCGCAATAAATATTTAATTGCAATAAAAACGTATTTCTCTGAGAACCCTAAATAATATAATTGAAAGCAATAAAAACAGTACAATTAATCAGGAAGATTAATTCAATTAGGCACTTGAATATAAATTGGGCAATTGTTGTATCTAGAAATCCATTCAATTGAAGTAATTAAATATTATCCGGGTTCAAATAATTATTGTCCGCAATGAAACAAATTGTGTCTTGATTTAGCGATAAATTTGGTTGAGTGGACATCCGTATAATATGAATACGTATGTTGTCATAGTATAATTGGATCAAATTAACATAATAATTTTCAACAACACAATCAATTAAATCAATAATTTTTTTAAATTATGGGCTTGATTGAATATATTTAAATATATGGTTTCCTTGAACATTCAGTTGATTCAATTATTTATTTTTCTCAGTGCGCTGAGCGCGTTTTGTATTACGAGTATATAAAATATGTAATTATCTATTTTACGTCTACAGATTCTCAACTTTGTGCGACTATTCGATAACAATTTCCCGCATGCCTGATGTCAAAGTGCCCGAGTCGTTACTCAACAGTATATCATTCGTTGACAAAATGGCGAGTCCGAGATTTATCAAATGCCATTTGCCCTTCGAATTGCTACCTCGTGAAATTCGAGAGGGTACAAAAAAACCAAAAATCATTTACGTCACCAGAAATCCTAAGGATACATGCATATCTTATTTCCATCACGCTGTGTATTTGGAGGGATATCGCGGAAGTTTTGAACTTTTTTGTAGACTATTCCTCGCTGGAAAAAGTAAGATCCCTTATTTCTCACAAAAAAAAAAAAACAGTGTGGAACGAGTATAAAAATAGTATTAATATAAAATGTATTCGGAGAAAATCGTTTCCGACAAAATCATACTCCAATTATACTCATATTCAAGTATCAAGTATGAAATGTATTTTTTAAATATTATTTTAACATCAGCTTTGCTCAAAAACTTTTATGTTTGATTAAAAATTATTCGGTACTCTAATATTTTTTCGTATACTTATTTCATACTTGATACTCGAATATGAGTATCATCGGAGTATCATTTCGTCCAATACGACATACTCCTCATACTTTCTATTTTAAAACTATTTTAATACTTTCTTCATACTATTTTTTTGCGCGGAGCATTTAACTGAGTTGCAACTTATTTAATTGTGACTTTATAATTTTTTATTTATTATAGTTAATTTTTCGCCATTTTGGCAACACGTTCTTGGATTTTGGAGCAGAAGAAATGATGAAAATATTCTTTTCCTGAAATACGAAGATATGAAAGCTGTAAGAAAGTTTTTATCTAAAAAAAATATCGTTTCGAAACACGAGATTGATTTTGTGATTATTGTCATGATGAATGATTAACGAATAATCGATGGGACAATAATTCAATTTTTTACAGGACCTCGAATCGGTAATTTTGAAGACTGCCGATTTTCTCGGAAAATCCGCCAATGGCGAATGGTCGAGAAATAAGACTTTGGGCGATTCCAATATTAAGAAGCTTCTGCATCACCTGAGTTTTGAGAGTATGAAATCAAATCCAGCTGTTAACTTTGAAGAGCACGTAGCCGAATGCAAAAAGTTTATGTTCTTCGAGACTGAAGGATCGTTCATCAGGAAAGGCGAGACAGGCCAGTGGAAAAAAGAAATGACTCGGGATATATCCGAGAAATTTGACAAATTGACACGCGAGTATTTTGCGGATACCGATCTTTGTTATTAACAAACGTTCTTGCTACGTGAAATATTAAATAACCGCTTAACCTTTAATAAAAAAATTATTATTTAACTTCTTGAAACTTTAATAAAAAATTATTATTTAACTTCTTGAAACTTTAATAAAAAATCATTATATAACCTTTTAACCCTTTATAAAAAAAAGATAATGTTATTATTTAAAACTTTATTGGAAAAATATGACGTAATCTTTCAACCTTTTATTGAAAAATTTCTATGTAACCCTTCAACGGTCTAGTTTTTTTTATTTCCTACAAAAAAAATGTTTAGATATTACTTTCGGAATCGAAATGGTAAATCAATGTACTTTTATATATTATATAATATGCCATAAGAGCCCATGTTAAAATGCATGCATAAAAAAATTAATTTTGTGTAAACGATGTAGACGAAAATTCTCAAAAAATTCATGTGAGCTTGTTATGAATTATTCAAAACGCGGTAATTATTTCAGATTTTTCTGTGCATTTTCAATTTTACGGATGAACCTTCTTAAAGTGATTTAAAAAAAAATTGCATCGCTTAAATGTTGTACAGTGTAACTGGGAAGAGAATGAGACCTCGCAAAGATCAATCCTTCGAGCAGTATTCTCTAGATCACGCGCAGAGTTATTATTTATGATTCTGGTTTCAAAGCAATCGATTAGTCCATTAAAAAAAAAAAAATCATTCGCATTCACTCCGAAGGGAATTTTTTTAAACTTTATCGTTGGTACAGAAAAAAGTTTCATAATAAAAAAAAATTCAACTGACGTTCCTCTTAATATGCTAAAAATTAAAATTACTACCGCAATTTCGAATAGTTTTTACCGATTTTTTCAAAAATCTTCATTGACTTTTTATGTAAATTTTCATTGATCTCCACCGATTTATGATCTTTATTGATGATAAATTCAAATATTTGGTCATCAATTTTGAGGTAATTAACCTTCTAATCTCCTGCTATTATTGATCCAGCAAAAAAAAATGTCACCGACAATGGGAAAAAAATACGCACGTAAAAAAAATAGCAAACCTATCGTATGAATATCATCGGTAGTTATATCGGTATTTCCTCCTCTTAGCAACGGGAATTGTCAAATCACTTAATGAAAATTCATTGATATGTAACGATTGTTATTATCGTTATACGATGATTCGAAACGCGACTCATCCTCACAATCTACTCTCATTTATCTGGCATAACATCCATGATCGAGTACTGATTGTTTTACTTGCAAAGATTAATCCTTCGACGCTTGATATTCATATCAGTTTCATTTGATAGATTAAACGAAATTAATTTCGGCAATCTCAGCAACAGTAGCTGCGCAAAATATCATTGCTCCTGAAAACGAGCAACAGCCGCGTATCTCCATATCTCGACAATTCGCTGATATTTATCTGCTCTGTTAAAAATTCATGGTGGAAAATTTGGCGGGTGTGGAATTTTTTTTATAGCGTTACCGATTTTAAATTGGACGAAATAATTCGTAAAATAAGATTTAACGATCTAATGTGAGATTTTTTTTTTAATTGGTGGAATTTATTTCAAATCGGGCACTAAAATTTAAAAAATACATGTTGATGTTCATGGATTTATTTATTAACGATTGATTTACTGTGATGTAATTTTATATTGCCGGTTTGGTAGAATAAAATTACCAAAAAAATGCACATTTGAACTTTGCAAATTACCTTATTTGAAAAATTTTAAGCCATAAAATAAAAACTTGTGCATACATTTCGTAAAAAATTTCAACAATCAAAGACAAAATGCTGCTTCACTCGTGTGTCAAATTTTAGCTTAATCGATTAAACGGTTTTTGAGTTACAGGTGATTAAAATTTCGAAGTCATGCACACACACACACACAGACATACAAACGGACACTTTTCTCGGTGTATTGGATAATCCTGAGCGTTTTGACATAAAATCCTCAAATTCTGTTTTTTTTTTTTTTTTTTTTCATGAAAACAAAGCTTTCTTTATGAGGGAGCAATAATTAAGACGTAAATTTTGAAAAATTATGTTTTTTAACTTTAGTAACAAGTAACAAGTAAACAATATTTTCAATCGAAACTATCATCGAAAAACTTCAATTTAGCTAAATTACCATACGTCAAATTTTTCCAGAATACAAATAAAAATTTAAGAATGTGTTTTGAAAAAAATATGTTTTACCAATTTAGCAAATATGCCACGATGACATTTATAGGGTTAACATAGAATTTTAAGCAGTGTGAAAACCACTGGAAATCTGTCCATTCCATTGGATACTATTTTTGGTGGACGTCAACTTCAGGAAACTTGTATAACCGTCGTATCAGAAATCATCAGTCATAAAATTTCTCTTCGAGTACTACATACATGCTACATAATTCCTTCTTGTTACATACGTAGACAAAAGTCGTACATTGTATGAAAGTAGATGTCGGTGTTCTACGCGAACATACGCTGATGGTGTTTGCCACACGTTTTCAGAAATAAACGACCGATAATAAACGAAACGGGTGAAATAAAATCCGGCTATATAAAGTATATAGGTATAGCTTCGAGTGTCAAGGAAAAGCCGCGTTGCGACGGCGGTGGATTTCCGCGGATGAGGGCTATGCAAATACGCGTTGTGCGTTTTAATTAAAATTCTACGAGGTCGTTTCGTTGGCGACTCATGCCAATCGTCCCCGGGATCGCATTCAACTGGCCAAGAATACGCCCTGTGCTCTTCTCTCGTTTCTTCTTCGCTCCCTCAGCCAGTTATTAGTACGGTAAGCTTACACGTGGACTTTTTTTTTTTTTCTTGACGTGGACTTTTTTTTTTACATAAACTTTTTTTTTCTGGTGTACGCGGTGCATCTGCAGTATAACAACAATCGTATATAAGGGATTCTTCGTCAATTCAGCCACTTTTTTTTTAAATTTCTTTGATTGGTCCATATTTTAATTGGACTTTGAATTGGACATATTTTAGTACTTCTTCAAAGGACTCACTCCTAATTTTTCCGGATTTTTAAGTCCAACGTTATGACAAATGGGGTATTTTTTAAAGTCAATATATCTTGAAAAATTTGAGTCGTAATTTTTCAAAGAATTTTGAGATCCAATGATTCTACTTTTTAGGCAGTTTTTTACTTTAAAGGCAGTTTAAATTGTGAGCTCAAGCTGACCGGATTCTCCAGTACCAAATAAATTTAATAAAAATCAAGAAAAATAATAGCTCAAAAAGGAAAAACCAGTTTTAAGTTATATAAAAAATTGTTTTAACATAAAAGTTGTAGTTTCATGTGAACCATTTCATGCCAATCGTCCCGGGATCGCATTCAACTGGCCAAGAATACGCCCTGTGCTCTTCTCTCGTTTCTTCTTCGCTCGCTCAGCCAGTTATTAGTACGGGAGGCTTACACGTAGACTTTTTTTTTTCTCGACGTGGACTTTTTTTTTTTACATAAACTTTTTTTTCTGGCGTACGCGGTGCATCTGCAGTAGAACAACAATCGTATATAAGGGATTCTTCGTCAATTCAGCCACTTTTTTTTAAATTTCTTTGATTGGTCCATATTTTAATTGGACTTTGAATTGGACATATTTTAGTACTTCTTGAAAGTACTCACTCCTAATTTTTCCAGATTTTTAAATCCAATGTTATGAAAAATGGGGTATTTTTTAAAGTCAATATATCTTGAAAGATTCGAGTCGTAATTTTTCAAAGAATTTTGGATCCAATGATTCTACTTTTTAGGCAGTTTTTTATTTTAAAGGCAGTTTAAATTGTGAGCTCAAGCTGACCGGATTCTCTGGTCTCAAATAAATCTTGAAAAATCAAGGAAAATAATAGCTCAAAAAGAAAAAAACAGTTTTAAGTCATATGAAAAAAATTTTTTAACATAAAAGTTGTAGTTTGATGTGAACTTTCCAATGAAATTTTTCAAAGAATTTTCGGTATTACGGAAAATATTTCATTTTCCGTAATATCGAAATTGAAAATCTGAATAAATTAAAAGAAAGTACTTTCAAGTGATACTAAAATGTGTCCAATTATAGGACTTATCAGTGAGGTTCGAGAAAAATGGCTGAATTGATGAAGAATATCTCATATACGGCTCTGTTGTATGATTTTCACTGTGAGCTCACTTTCCCACAAGTATTCACAGGAGCTAAATGTTTGGTATTAGGCAAAAAAAAGTGCTAGGAAAAAAATACCGCAGACAAACGTCCTCGATAAAGAAACTGCAGAGAAAGAATCGTTGGGGAATTAATCCGGGGACAGACTTTACACACACCAATTTTGAATGGACTCTGCATACACAAAATCTGGGATAAATCGCACGAAATCCGATTTCATGCATACCAATGTCGAAAATAATGAACTTTTTCCCAGGGTTTTTTTTTTTTCAAGACGAATTTTTTCGGGTTTTAAATCGGACCTTCCAGACAATTGCTATATCGTTTTTTATATAGCTAAACCAACGCTCTTTTCTCGGTTCTTCTACAATATTCATCATGCAAAGTTTAAGCTAACATAACCTTTTACCGAATACACAACAGTCTTGAGATTCCATTGCATATCCATCGCTATCCATGTTAATTACGAAATTTCATTAATTTAAATCACAGCAACCATGTTGATAAACTTTCAAAAGTATATTTTTAAAACTCTCGTACTTTCCTCTACAAAATAAAAAGATGACGACAAAAATCGTAAAAACTGTAAACCTAACATCCTTAAGGATGTAAGAGCGCGATGGGGTGCTCAACTTCCTGAAAAGTAAGAATTCAGAGAAAAATTCAAACTCTTCTCGATGGAATAAAAATCTAAAAAAAAAATCAAACATGCAAAAGGTGCAAAAAAAATTAATTTTAAATATTAATAATTGCAAAAATGTTATTAACACATAGGTAAAAAAAAATTGTGCAAAAAATTATCCGTCAACCTAACTTTTTTTTCGAATAAAAATGATTCGTTGAATTTTCTAAACACCTATTAATTTTTTTCTGAATTTTGTCTAATGTTTGAAAATTGCGGTTTTTTTTCTTGTATGAGCTGCATTCGCGAATCTATTTGATCGATCGAAAAGAAAAATTCCAAAAAAAACGAAATTTCGATGATTAGAACAAATTCTGAAAAAATTCGTATGTATTCAGAAAAATTAATAAATAATTTACATTCGAAAAAAAAGTTAGGTTGACGGATAATTTGTTGAACAGTTTTTTTTCACCTATTTGTTAATGAAATTTTGCAATTATTAATTTTGAAAATTAATCTTTTCCGCACCTTTTGTATGCTCGTTTTTTTTCAGATTTTTATTCCATCAGGGAGTGTTAGAATTTATCTTTAAATTCTGACTTTTGATCACGTTGAGCATCCCATCGCGCTCCTACATCCTTAAACATCATATTTATGGTACACTGAGAGAAAATTATGGTATTAGTAACCACAAAGTGACAACTATTAATTTGTAGTTGGTACAAACATAGTCGTTACCATTTAATCACTTGTCACAACTATAATTATACCACAGTGTGCGTGAAGTGCCACTTCGCTTCGCTTGCGTGCGTGAAACAGGCACTTCTCGCACTAGAGGCATAAAATTGTATATGATACTCGTGCGAGAAACTTTTTCTGATCTCGTGTCATTACAACACTCGCCTTCAGCTCGTGCTGCAAACTCACACTCGTCGCGAAAAAGTTTTATCGCACTAGTATCGTAATGTACTATTATAGCCACTTCACGCACACTTCGCTTCGCTCGCGTGCGTGAAACAGGCACTTCTCGCACTAGTGGCATAAAATTGTATACGATACTCGTGCGAGAAACTTTTTCTGATCTCGTGTCATTACAACACTCGCCTTCAGCTCATGCTGCAAACTCACACTCGTCGCAAAAAAGTTTTATCGCACTAGTATCGTAATGTACTATTATAGTCACCGTAACTATAAAAAAACTAAAAATCAATAGCTGTGACTTTATAGTTGACTGTACTATGACGATTTCTCTCAGTGTAATGGCTTCAATTTCAAATGCTTTCTCGTCATCAACCTATTAAAGCGCGATAACATTTTTAAGTCTACGCCATTTTTTAAAATTTGTAATACATTTATAATAAACACTTATCAACACCTGCTGTTATTGATTTGCATATATTAATAGAGCATATTCAAATATATTTGGGTTTTCCGATCTATCGAATGTTTAAAGCCGGATGATATTTTGTTACGCTGCTTTGAAATTATGTTCCGATTTCGCTTGCATACGTATGTCGCTATCCGATCAAAGTTGTATACATAGAACATACAAAGCTACATAACATTCGCAGAACAGATCTGTGGATATTGCTCTACAAGTATGTATGTACTCGTTATCTATATTACACTCGCGTCCTGCTCGACGTAATTGAGTTCAATTAATTAACTATATCCCCCGGCGAGAGATTTATTATTTATGCAAGCGCTAATAGATATTGTGTGCTATGAAATTCTGAAAGGATCCTAAAATGAGACTATTACGTAGCTTATGTACTGAATAAGTACAAAGCACGACAATAAGTCTTTGTTCCGTCAGGTCATAACCATTATTTCAAAGTAAAATATATTTACCATCAGTGTTTAAACAGAGATCCGCTTCGTTCATCATACGTATTACGCTGATGAAATATTTGTAGCCCGATGTGCGCGCCTCTCGTGGTCGCACCGAGAGAAAAGATTTCGTGGAAGCCAAAGAAATAGCTGGCTTGATTTTGTTTTCATTGATTTCAACGAAATATTCCTTTGATTTCAATGGAATCGTGCACTCAAATGTCAAAGAAAACATTGCATTGCCTGTAAATAAACATTTACTTAATGAGCATGTAATAAAAAAACAAAAGAGTTTTATTGTACTTGAGAAAAGTTTCCATTGATTCAAAAAAACGATCCCGTTGATTAATTGGGAAAATATACTTGATGGCAGCAAGTGCTGGAAATTTGTTTGTCCAATGTTGAACACATATTGGCTGTTTTTCGCACATAACCTGATTTTTTTGTTTTCCGATTCTCACGAACAAACGGCTTTGAGTTTGGAGAAACTTGTGCTTGACAGTATTTCTGCCATACTTAAGCACGTTCTCTCTAAATTTGAGCTTTATCTGCCGAGTAGTTTGGGCAAAAATAGGTCTCAAAATTCTGAGGTGAGGTAGGGAAGTGCTGCCTCTATAGTAGAATCAATTGAAACAAAATTTACGAAACTACTTAATTCAACTTGTTATATATTTCTAAATTATTTACCTACTTTCTAATAATATTCTCGTATAAGTATTGTCAGAATTTTGGTCAATTTAATTTTTTACGAGACATTATATTGACATTATATTGATTTATATATAGCACGCGGCGCTCGTACATTCTTAATGATACGTATAATTTTATTATTGATTTGTTGTTATTTTCAAAAATGTGCGTGAAATAACGAATTTTGGATATGCGTTCGGCATAAAACCATCTACTACACTAAAGATTTTTTTGCAAAACGCATATCCAAAATTTGTTATATTCTGCGCATTTTTCAAAATAAAAAAAATCAAAATCAAAATAAAGAAAAAAATCTGAAAAAATTCGTATGCATTCAAATAAATTAACATATAATTTTCATTAGAAAAAAAGTTAGGCTAACTGATTGTTTGTTAAACAATTGTTTTTTTTTCGCCAATTTGTTAATAACATTTTGGGATTATCATTATGCGAAATCAATCTTTTCAGCATGTTTTACATGCATTATTTTTTTCCGATTTAAATCCCATCGGAAAGTGATCGAAATTGTCTCTGAAACTCACTTTTGGCGGGACTGTACGTATCATACATCCTTAAGAGTATCGGAAAGCGAAAGACATGCCGTGAACGCACATGATTGTGGTGTTTTATAAATGAATATTTACAATTGACAATCAGTATTCGATTCTGAACGATTCACTATTTACCCACTTTATTCAACGAGTAAGATTGAATTGGAGAATGATGCAGCAAAGCAGTACAGACAGTGGAAACTGGCAGCGGAGGGGCATGTATGCTGTTCACGAGTCGAGACAGGCAGTTGATATTTCGATTTCCTCGAAATATCGGTCTTTTCTCTTTCCCTCTTTCTCTCTCTCTCTTTCTCTTCCTGATGTCGCCACCATCGCGCCGTTCTGCTACATATGTATGCACGGCATAGAAATGTAACGTTCGGTGATGAGTTTCGGTGGAGACTTTCGGAACCGTCGGTATGACGCACTTTCGAAGAGCATTTTATCAAAAGTCAGGCCGTTGAGAAAGTAAACTATTTCTCGGCTGAAACTGCTCGAATCTACGAATTTATACGGGCGTATCTCAGAAGCCATAAAGTTTTACAGCCACAAAAATCAAAATCCAATTCGAGACACGCAGAACTGCAAAATGTTTGTACACAAGATCTTTGGAAAGGAATATTTGTTCGTGGACAAGTTGTCTTATAGATTATCTTTCTGTTATATAAAGTTTACTGAAAAATCATTCGCTGTGCACGGTAATTTGTGGAGTTTTGTTACTTTTTTCGAATGTGTGAAAAAAAAAAAAACACTAGATGAGTACTTTTTTTTAATATTTTGAATCTAGAATTATTTATGTATATTTATGCATTGCTGTTATGTCGGGACTGAAGATCGCTTTAAGTGGTCCCCTAAAAAGTCCTGCGATCTTGCAAACGACCAAAAATTACCGAAAAACCACCGAAAAAACGACCGGTCGTTAAGTGCAGAAGAAAAATTAATTAGGAGGGTCACATATCCGAGAAAACAACTTGGCTCTGCTGAATGTTTTTTTTTCTTGCATTTAACGATCGTTCGTTTTTTTCGGTCGTTCGGTTGGTCACCGCACTTGCTAGGGTCCTGATATATTTCGTGAATAGCGATATTCGCCATGATTATATATGCATAAAGATTCAAATTAGGTGATTTTCGAGGCCAAACATTTAAAAAAAATTTCAGAACTGAGATGGAATGACGGAGTTCATATAGAAAACTGATATAGACTCAAGAAACATTAATATATATATATTAAAAAAAAAAAAGTCTGGATTATATTCAGTAGAAAGGAAATGTCATACCTAACCTTTCTTGGAAAATGACGCAAGGAAACAAAGCATCCGATCCATCGTGATATACATAAAGCACTGATAAATTATTTGCTATTCACAGTAATTCGTGCGGTTATATCATTTTTCAGACATTTGGAAACCCAAAAACACCAAAACACACTAAAAACACCAAGTACTCTTTAAAATTTGAACCTAAAATTATTTATGGATACTTGTCCATTGCCGTTATGACGAACGAACCAAAAATCGCTTCAGGTGGTCCCTTAAAAAGGCCTGCGACCTCGAAAACGACCAAAAACGACCTGTCGTTAAATGCAAGAAAAAAAATCATTCAGAAGAGTCAAATATCCAAGAAAACGACTTAGCTCTTCTGAATATTTTATTCCTTGCGTTTAACGACCGGTCATTCGATTGGTCACCACACTTATTGCTAGGGTCTTGCTCTATGTCGTGAATACAGCTATATATATATACATAAGGGTTCGAATCAGGCGTTTTCGGGAGTATGACATAAAAAGAAATTGAGAACTGGGATTGAATGACGCAGTTTATGCAGAAAACTGATATACACTCAGGAAGCATAAATATAAAATTCTGCATTACATTCGGTAAAAAGAGAATGTCATACTAACCTTGTCATCTAACCTTTTCTTGGAAACTGACGCAAGGGAACAAAGCATCCGATCCGTCGTGTTATATGTATAAAGCACTGATAAATTATTTGCTATGCATGGTAATTTATGCAGTTCCATAATTTCTTCCGAACGCGTTGAAAAACACTGCTTTTCTTGATCATCTTCGATGTAGAATCGTTAGTACACATAGTTGTGCCTTGATTTTACGCCGATAGGTCTGAAACTCGCTACAAGTGGCGCGCCCTACTTCGTGAACACAGAGACTTTCGCTAAGCGTGTATACATATATATATGCAAAGGGTTACAAATCGTACACCACATGTACGTACCGGAATCGAAGCAGAAGGGCTCAAATTAAAAATGAAAAGTAATAACGACCGAGAGAAATGTGGAAGAGAAAAATATGAGACGATGTCGGGTGCAGGATATGAAAAAAAGAACTTTTCGATTGAGATTGGAAATTAAGCCGACCATCTGAATAAAGTTTTTACAGAAAAGGGATTTTACAGAAGAGACTCGTCAAACATTGATTTATGAAAAAAAACCGGGAATAAATTCGATAAAGAAAAATGTAACAAAGACACATTGCAATCAAATCCATATTTCTTAGGTTTGAATATATTTATTAGTCGCCAGATGTGCTTACAAATAAAAAAAATTATTCGAGTTGAATACAAGTCAATGAGGTCAGCATTCAGATAAGATAATTTATTTCCGATGCGTAGGTAGATTTTTTTCTGGGTGGACGTAGCGAGAAGACTACCTTAAGGGTATGTGGTTCAGTGCAAAAGCAAATAAGGTTTTCATTCTTCTATATATTCAGTACGAAAACCTAATTTGCTTTTGGTTGAAGCGTCGACGACCTCGGAGAAAATAGAGAAAGCGATTTGTTACCATCAGAGCAGTTAACACGTCTGTAAGACATCCCCTTAAAAATGAAGAGTAATAACGAACTCGAGGAACATGTAGAAGAAAACACAGAAGGACGTCGGGTGAGTAAGGGCGAGCGTCGGCCGCGTGATACTCGCGCGGTGCGCGCGAGCCGCGCGTTACCGCATAGCATGGGTCGCCAGATGTACTTACAAATAAAAAAAATTATTCGAGTTGAATACAAGTCAATGAGGTCAGCATTCAGATAAGATAATTTATTTCCGATTTGTAGGTAGATTTTTCTTCTGCGTGGACGTAGCGAGAAGACTACCTTAAGGGTATGTGGTTCAGTGCTCGGCCGGTAACAAGTCGCCTTCCCTATTTTCTCCAAATCGGTTCATCTGAGTAGCAAAAGCAAATAAGGTTTTCATTCTTTTATATATTCAGTACGAAAACCTAATTTGCTTTTGGTTGAAGCGTCGACGACCTCGAAGAAAATAGGGAAAGCGATTTGTTACCATCAGAGCAATTAACACGTCTGTAAGACATCCCCTTAAAAATGAAGAGTAATAACGAACTCGAGAAACATGTAGAAGAAAACACAGAAGGACGTCGGATGAGTAAGGGCGACGTGAGTAAGGGCGAGCGTCGGCCGCGTGATACTCGCGCGGTGCGCGCGAGCCGCGCGTTACCGCATAGCATGGGTCGCCAGATGTACTTACAAATAAAAAAAATTATTCGAGTTGAATACAAGTCAATGAGGTCAGCATTCAGATAAGATAATTTATTTCCGATTTGTAGGTAGATTTTTCTTCTGCGTGGACGTAGCGGGAAGACGACCTTAAGGGTATGTGGTTCAGTGCTCGGCCGGTAACAAGTCGCCTTCCCTATTTTCTCCAAATCGGTTCATCTGAGTAGCAAAAGCAAATAAGGTTTTCATTCTTCTATATATTCAGTACGAAAACCTAATTTGCTTTTGGTTGAAGCGTCGAGGACCTCGGAGAAAATAGGGAAAGCGATTTGTTACCATCAGAGCAATTAACACGTCTGTAAGACATCCCCTTAAAAATGAAGAGTAATAACGAACTCGAGGAACATGTAGAAGAAAACACAGAAGGACGTCGGGTGAGTAAGGGCGACGTGAGTAAGGGCGAGCGTAGGCCGCGTGATACTCGCGCGGTGCGCGCGAGCCGCGCGTTACCGCATAGCATGGGGCGGCGGTAGGAAGCGGAGCGAGCGCATGGAAGACGAGTACAGAGTCAGTTCGACGGCGACGCCGGAGCGAACGAACCGACACTAGCAGGACGTGCCTTCACAGCTCGATTGTACACGTCGATCTCCCGATAATCCCGCGACTCGCGAGACCAAAAACCTCTATAACAACAAATATAAATTCTAACGAAATTGTTAAAGCAATATCGTCTCTGTTCGGGGTCGTCGCTGTTGTCGTCTCTTCTATACATTTATCCTCATCTTCTCCGCTTAAACTTTCAACCTTCCGCTTATAAAAACATCACAGAATACAATAACAATAGAGAGTAAGCGTTGCTGAGCACAGCGCCAGCGCCGCCAACAATCTACGGTAAACAAAGTTAGAAAGTAAAAAAACACGGAAATCCGAAACCTTTCGCAAAAACAAAGAAACGCGAAACGTTCGCATATACGAAGCATCTAAGCATACGTGTTATATTTACTTACAGAATATTATTATTATTGTCGTCGGGCATATTTATTAATAATCGCTGCGTGTGTAGAGAGTGCGAAATATATTTGTAACTTTTATCGAGTTTTATTGGCGAAGGTGAGACTTTCGGTTGTCTGAACGAATGAAGCTTATGTAAAGAGGGACAAAGGTGCGCAAACCGCGTGGAGATTTTGAAGAAGTGGCGTGCATCGAGTGTGTTGTTTAGGTGCGGTTACGCGCTGACCTCTGCGTATACACATTGTACTCGTCACGACCTCTACGGATTTTTTTGAAAAGGAGAAACCGTTAAACCGTCGCTATAATTGAGGGGGTTTTTTGCATTGGTTGTTGGAAGGTTTGAGTGAACGTGAATTATACGAGTGTTGGCTGATCGCTAAGTTACTTTTTAACGAGAGGAAATCAACGGTTTATTTATTTATTATTTTGCATTCGATATCCAGTGAAGAAGTGGTTGTCGCGAAACGGGAAGATTGTGGTAAACAAGTGACTAGCGTTCGCGGCGATCGGAAAATAGATCGAACATCGGCTGATAGAAAGTTTGGCGAAGAACGGCGCCGGGAGCGGCAGACACAATAATGGCTGTGAGGATGATCCGATCGACGCGGCTCAACTTCCTATCCATATTTCTCGTCACTCTCGTACTTTGCATTGGTGAGTAGCGTTATCCTGTCGTAATCGTGGGCTTTCTTTATATGTATGAGCGACTGCGCTAGTGAAATGTTTCTTTGCTTACGTGTAGAGGAAGGATTGGTTTCGTGAACTGGTTTTTTTTTTAGGTTTTTATCTTGGGACGTTCGGAATGATTTGGAAGATGGGGAAAGTTGTTTGGAATAAGTGTGTGTGTGTGTGTGTTTGTGTGAAGGGCTTCGAAATTTTCATCTGTAACGGGAAAACCGTTTAACTGATAGAGCTCAAATTTGGTACAAAAGTGAAGTAGCAGTCCATTTTTGAGTGATGCAATTTTTTGGGAAATGTGTGCAGAGATTTTTGTTTGATGGCTTTTTGAATTTTTTTTATTCAAAGGACGTGCGCTTTTTAGTTTTTTTCTTCTTTCAAAATGGCGATATTTTGCTCAATCATTTTTTATACGTGGTGGTACTGTTAATGTTGTTTGGGATTGAATTTGATCGAAATCGGAGAAACGGTTCGAATTTTATGGAGTTTTGAGATGTTCGAAAAATTCACATTTTTGGCCTTATGTGTTACATGAAAAGAGGAATATTTGGTTTCGAGAAAAATATTTTTTTCGAGATTTTAGGACACTCGAAATGCTCCAAAACATGAAGAAAAGTGGTTTGGAATAAGTGTGTGTGCGTGTTTGTGTGAAGGGCTTCGAAATTTCGATTTGTAACTGGAGGACCGTTCAACTGATGGAGCTCAAATTTGGTACATAAGTGAAGCAGCAGTCCATTTTTGAGTGATGCAATTTTTTGGGAAATTTATGCAGAGATTTTTATTTTATGGCTTTTTGAATTTTTTTATTCAAAGGACGTGCGCTCTCTTTTTTTTTTCTTCTTTCAAAATGGCGATATTTTGCGCAATAATTTTTTATACGTGGAGGTACTGTTAATGTTGTTTGGGATTGAATTTGATCGAAATCGGAAAAACGGTTGGGATTTTGGGGAGTTTTGAGATGTTCGAAAAATTCACATTTTTGGCCTTATTTCTTACATGAAAGAAGGAATATTTGGTTTCGAGAAAAATATTTTTTTCGAGATTTTAGGACACTCGAAATGCTCCAAAACACGGAGAAAAGTGGTTTGGAATAAGTGTGTGTGTGTGTGTTTGTGTGAAGGGCTTCGAAATTTCGATTTGTAACTGGAAAACCGTTTAACCGATGGAGCTCAAATTTAGTACATAAGTGAAGCAGCAGTCCATTTTTGAGTGATGCAATTTTTTACGAAATGTATGCAGAGATTTTTATTTGATGGCTTTTTGATTATTTTTTTTTCAAAGGACGTGCGCTCTCTATTTTTTTTTCTTCTTTCAAAATGGCGACATTTTGCTCAATAATTTTTTATACGTGGAGGTACTGTTAATGTTGTTTGGGATTGAATTTGATCGAAATCGGAGAAACGGTTCGAATTTTATGGAGTTTTGAGATGTTCGAAAAATTCACATTTTTGGCCTTATGTGTTACATGAAAAGAGGAATATTTGGTTTTGAGAAAAATATTTTTTTTCGAGATTTCAGGACGTGCGGTCTCTAGTTCTTTTTTCCCCTCCCCAAAATGGCGATATTTTTTTAAATTATTTTTTATACGTGCAAGTATTGTTAATATTGTTTGGGATTAATTTCGACCGAAATCGGAAAAACGGTTGGGATTTCATGGAGTTTTGAAATGTTCGAAAAATTCACGTTTTTGGCCTAATTTTGACGAAATTTGAGATAACGATCTCAAGTTTCATACATGAAATCGGTATTAATTAGTACATAGTTTCGTCATAATTTTTTATGTAGTTCAAATTTTCCGGGAATGAAATTTTGATGGCGATTTTTTCAGACAATTTGAGATAACTCGAGCTAAAATGTCCGATACAAATCTGAATCAATGTCTTTGTTGTGTGTAACAAAACTCCACACGTTTCCATTTTTCAGAAATTCATGTACGATGAAACTGTCCCAAGATAGAGTCGTTTGAGTGAAAAATTCAAAACTTTTAATATCTCATCAGTTTTTCATTTCATCATCTTGAAATTTTATGTAGTTTTCACAATATTAATACCCGATTTTTAGGTATACATACTGATATTACAAGCCATAGCAAATTGATAGACCATAAACCAGACCAAAAATGGATACATCCGTTGAAGAACGAAAGAAATTACAGAAAACAGCAAAATTAATCTTTTCTGTTAAAAGCTCCTTTTTTGGTTACGGAAACTGCATAAAACGATAAATTTAAAAAAAAATATCTATATTAACTGTGTTGCAATTAATTAATTTAATAGTCTCTATTTTCATCTCTATTTCATACTAGGACTTATTTAGTATCTTAGAATATATTCAATCGCGAATAACAATAAAAATCTAAAAGTCTTTCATAGGAATCGAACTCAGAACTTTGGAGATATGAATTAAGACAATTCAGCGATTCGCACCATTATAAGAACCTATTTTATTCGTCTACTTGAAGTATAAGAAAATTTTTAATATGTTACCTTTACTTTTACAATTACGTCTAAAATTATTTAGTTACTATCTCGAAAGATCAGTTGCTTTAAAAGTGCGATGTATGTACTTTACACACGTGTCCATGATAAGAACTTGCAGAATCTAAAGGCGAGCTAAAATATAACGATTGAAATAATCGATTGAGGTGAAAATTTATTAAACATGTTTTTATTTCAATAACTCCAGATGCGATCATGTAAATGCCTGAGATTGTTTCACGTTTGAAATTTTCTTATACTTCAAATAGACGATAAAATTATATATTTACAAAGATGCAAATAGCTTTGTGGTCCAAGGCTCAGATTTATAATTCAATCCACAAGTGCTGTTGCGCATCAGGTACATTTAAAGTATTTTTATCTTACTTCGACTGTTATCTCGCGGTTTGTACCTCGTTTTTCCGATATTACGTATGTACCCCTCAGACTTATTAAATAAACGATGTACAAAAAAAAAGACTGACGTTCTTATCCGCAAGATTTCAGGATCGAGTCTCACCGATGACCTACAATTTTTTTCCTTTTTTTCCCTGATCAATTAGTACTAAACTGACTAATAAGCTGAAACATGTGAGAATTTAATTAGAATAAAGTCACTTAAATAAACGCGACAAAATCAATAATTTCGTTTCCGAAAAAAAGTCTGGTCGTTTTTTAGTTGTTGCAACAAAAAAAGAACCACAAGCGTGAACAGAAAATGGGCGTTTTACTGCTTTTTGTGGTCTGTTTCATTTCTCAACGTTTTGTCGATCCGTTTTTGGGTTATTTTCTCCTAAAAAGCAAAAGTGACATAACTGCTACATTGATAAAAAAAATTTCAGTTGAATCAACAAAATTTTTGTCACTTCAACAAAATCGCACGAGTCTATATGTTAAAAAAAAAATATTATATACCACGAATTAAATATTTTGTTGTTTCTAAAAAATGAAATACAATCATGACAATATCATATTAAGTTATTGAAATCAAATTCGGTTTATAATAATAAAATATTTCGTCAATTTGACATATATATTTATTTGAATAGAGTAACATTTCCTTGCTTCAATTATCTTCTTTTTCAGAGAAATGCAAATTATGTTTTTCAAATAAATATTTCTTTGAAAAATGTAGAAATTTGTTTGAAATCAAAAAATTATTTGTTCACTTAACTGAATTGGGCTTCAAACATAAGTTGTCCAATGTTGATGACTTCCAATATTTGTTTAAACTACGTGAATGCATCACAAAAAAATATATCATTGATTCAATAAAACCTTAGTTTGCTTGCCAAAAACAAGCGTTTTCAATTAAATTTCACTTCCAATTCCTCCAATTTCATATAATATTGAAACGATAACTTCAATACAGGCACAAAAATATTTTATTGATTTAATGTTAAATCGGATTGTGAGAACGACAACTGGAGTTAATTTAAAAACATTGTTTTTGGCAGCCCGCAAACCGTGTTTTTATTAAATCAATGATTTTTTTATTTCCGTGCAATCATCATTATCGAATAATACAGTACATATGTCGTGGAATAAGGGATAAAAATAAATATCTTTCGCCTCGAGAATTATTTACTGAGACATTGCCATTAGTAATGGATGAAAGGTAACGTTTTCTGCCGATGAAAATTTTTTCCTTCTACACTGAGAGAAATCGTGAAAGTACAGTTAACTATAAAGTGACAACTATTTATTTTTAGTTCTTTTATAGTTACGGTGACTATAAAAACAGTTGTGACAACTAATTAAGTGGTAACAACTACGTTTGTACCAACTACAAATGAATAGTTGTCACTTTAATACCATAATTTTCTCTCAGTGTACCGAGATTTGAACCTACGACCTTTTTACTTAACTTTCTAACAACGCTACCGCGACCGACTGAACTGCCGAGTACATGTTGATTTAGTTAGATTAATACCCCAATGAAATAATAATAATGGAAGAATAATTCGCAGAAACGAGCGTTTTCGAGGAAATGCACTTGGTTGTCCTCACTGAATTGAAGTCCAAATCAAATAAACGAATCATTTCGACGAATGATAGCAAATCGTGTGAAGGTTATCATCGTACCTACTTTATAATTAACGAAATAATTGAATATCAAGTGGGAGAGTTTTGAATGAACTTAATATTCTGTGGTAACATCAACATAGAATTTCTTTCATACAAACCAATATACACATTTATTTGCGAAATGATTTAGTTTAATCGCATCAGATATTTCATCAGAAATATTACACGATTTAATCAAGTCACAAATATATACAAACGTATTTTAAGATTCAGTTCCACTTTTTTTTTTCTAATTGAATAAACGGACTAAACTGTCTGTTGCATTGTACCAAAATAAGCATGTATTCGAATTGACAAACGGTTATACAAGTGAACTAAATTCATATCTGTCAGTTTAACTAAGCGCGATAATTAACCTGGGTCTGAAAGTCAATATTTTTAATTCTCTTGATTTAAGGAGGTTCGTCAGTAAAATTGAAAATGCACAGAAAAATCTGAAATAATTGCCGTGTTTTAAATAATTCATAACAAACTCACATGAATTTTTTTGGAATTTTTGTCTACATCGTTTACACAAAATTAATTTTTTTATGCATACATTTTAACATAGGCTCTTATAGCATATTTACGAATAAAAAAAAATTGGAAAAAAATTGAAATTTTTTTTTACATCGTTGAATTATTAAGTATTTGGTGGAATTAATTTTTTTTTTCTCGATGTACAACATTTAAAAAAAAATTTTATTCGTAAATATGCCATAAGAGCCCATGTTAAAATGTATGCATAAAAAAATTCATTTTGTGTAAACGAACTAGAGGAAAATTCGCAAAAAATTTATGTGCGTTTGTTATGAATGATTAAAAACGCGGTAATTATTTTAGATTTTTCTGTGCAATATCCAATTTTACTGACAAACGACTCCTAAACTACAATTTCTTCAATTTAAAGAAACATTTGTTGACTTGACAAAATTTCCAACCAACAAAACGCGTTCAATCATCAACCGAATTTTTCGAATGAATTTTCGTTCTCCAACTGAATTTTTTTTTTAGTGTAGGGTTATGAGGTATGGAATGGCTCGCTGATAGGACGAGCTCTACAGCTTCAGTTCCAATGTACAATATTGCCCAAATCTATTATTAGTTCAATCTATTACTTATATGCATATAAAGCGTCGTGGAGCTCGCGCGCGCTGGACGTAACAAGGTCGATCGATCAATTTAATTAATCGTACGTCTCTGGCCTTCTTGCCAGCGTGGAAATTCTCTTTCCTGCTTCTTTACCCTTTTAGACTAACGGATACTCGGCCTGGGCTCAAAAGTTGCCGCGATATTGAAACGACCGACCTTTGTCGTGCCAATCCCGCAAATCGACGTTCAATCATATTGGTATGATGGTAAATCGAAAGTTTTGCGATATGCGGGTCATGGTGATTTGATATAGAATTTCGGGATTTTATTTGAAGAGTTACCTGAAGAAACTCATGAGAATAAAAATGCCTGATACCGTACCTTTAAAAAATGTTACATTTGAACCTTGTTAAGGATGTATAATGGTAATATAATGATGGTAAATCGAAAGTTTTGCGATATGCGGGTCATGGTGATTTGATATAGAATTTCGGGATTTTATTTGAAGAGTTACCTGAAGAAACTCATGAGAATAAAAATGCCTGATACCGTACCTTTAAAAAATGTTACATTTGAACCTTGTTAAGGATGTATAATGGTAATATAATGATGGTAAATCGAAAGTTTTGCGATATGCGGGTCATGGTGATTTGATATAGAATTTCGGGATTTTATTTGAAGAGTTACCTGAAGAAACTCATGAGAATAAAAATGCCGTACACTGAATGAAAAATGTAGTAATTTAAAAAATAATATAGTTGGACTGACGATAATCTAACCATATATTATAATTTCCAGGAAGAACGTCTATATTTTATGGTTATAGCAAATATAAGAAAATAGTTGGATCAACTACCAATATAATTCCCAGGAAGAACGGATATATTTTATGGTTATAGCAAATATAATTATAGTAGCAATCATCAAAATGATAATAGTTTCAAAAACTATTCTAATAGTTTTAAATATGCCGTTTTGTTGCATATACGATTTCAGCGTTTGTTTCCAATAACCTTGCAAGTATCGTTTATTGAACCATATTATCATCGCTTCAACCATAAAACATTGCAAGCCGTCTTATATTCGTTTTACCATGTAAAATCGTTCAATAAACGATATGCTTTTCTCTCAGTGTAAGTGATACCGTACCTTTAAAAAATGTTACATTTGAACCTTGTTAACGATGTATAATACGTACAGCCCCGCCAAAAGTGAGTTTCAGAGGCAATTTCGATCACTTCCCGATGGGATAAAAATCGGAAAAAAATAATGCAAATAAAACGTGCTGAAAAGACTGATTTCGCATATTAATCCCAAAATGTTATTAACAAATTGGTGAAAAAAATAATTGTTCAACAAACAATCAGTCGACCTAACTTTTTTTCTAATGAAAATGATATATTAATTTATTTGAATGCATACGAATTTGTTCAGATTTTTTTCATTATTTTGATTTTGATTTTTTTAATGTAAAAAATGTAAAATACGACTTACAATAAACTGTAAATTTGTTTTATTCATTCTGAAATGATCATGAAATAAAATATAAAAATTCATAGACCTTTTTTCTTTGCTGCAAACTGAAGAAACATTGGACAACACTGTTTGTTATTAAACTTTGAGCGGTGGATGTAACGTTAATTTATATTCATGACGCCAATTTAGCTGAAAGTATAAATGGAATAAGTTAAATATATTTAAATGCCTGGTTGGTTGTATTGAGAATGTCAAGTCCGTGGAAATGACATTGGTATCAGCTTGCCGACTTGGCTGGAATCCCTGCTGGCGCACGCTTTTCACCGTCTACACCAACTATTAACTTTATTAAAGTTTGAGAATGTTCGCGCTTCGGTGAATTAAATTATTTTGGCAACGCGTTTCCAGATTGGTGTTCGTCAGCTAGGTTGTGTTTCCACGGTGCATCGTTCCAAAAGTAGATAAATATGCTGTATAATCGTAAGCTACCTCGCGAAAGGTATTAAACTAATTGCATTTCTCATCGTTGTATACGAGTTAGCTGAAATATTCCTCGGCGCATGTAACATAATTGAGAGGTTCGTAATTAGAGAAATAAGTCAACACATTTCATAACTCAACAAGCAATACAGAAAATAAAATCTGAATCAACAGCTAACTAAAATCTCTGTTTTCCCTGAGATTATAAAAATAATTCCGCAGGAAAGTCAACAAAATAGACTTTTCTTTTGATGAAAAATAATCTCTCGAGATTTTTTGTCCTTGTAAAAAAAGTCTGCATCTGACAGAAAATTGGATTTAAAAAAATTACGGGATGGATGTGTGAAGTGACCTTGCAAAATTTAAGCCCAAATATTTCTAGTTTATTTAGGGGAGACCAAATCACCTGAAAAAAGTCATAAGAAATTTTGAAAAAAGTTATATCCGTCTTTAAAAAAATGTTGCTCTTATACATGATTAAAGACACAATAAAAAAATATAATTCTGCAATTTTGTTGAAATGTGCAGTGCACAAGAAAAGTGTGAGGTCGAAAGTAGGAACGAATGGAAAATATTATCGCGCAAACTGATAAGGATAATAAAAAATAAACTAAGGAATAAAACAATGGGAAATGAAAAACAGTGCAGTAAAAAAAATGAAAAAAAAACCAAGATTAAGCGATAGGGAAAACCTCAAAGACAATTCCCCTAAACCGTGAAAACGAGCCCCGAAAAAAGGGGGAATCCTAGCGAAAAGGTTTCGCGACAACGCGATCCTCGGTAACTGAATGAAGATACCATAATCCACCTGATAGTAAGTAACCAAAAATAATCCTCTGCTTCTGGTATCTCCAGTTGCAGTGCGCAAAACAAGCAAGAATTGGAGAACCGGAAGAAAGAATTATTAACCACTTTAAACAGAAATATGAGGTCCGGAATAATTCGCCGACTCTGCAACGGATGAAGCTGCAGAAGACTCAGCATTGGTTCATCGTTGATAATGCACGTAAATTACCACCGTTGATAATGCTCGTAAATTTAATATACAACAATATGAGACTTACGAAGTCCGGTAATATGAATTCTACATTAATATGCTTTGATTGTAGATTTGAGAATAGTATAAGAATTTTATTTTTTTACTGTACCCTAATATTGAATGGTGTGAAAGAAAAGCTCTTTGGTTTTTATGATTTACTTATTTATGTCGTTGCATTCCAACGATGCAAACTCCGATAACATTGAGGACTCGCCCAATATGTACAAACCTTTTCGATTGACTTTCGTTCAACCCCGAATTTCTGACAGTGGTACATATGTCAGCATTTGATAGCTCGAACGATTTTTAGGTGTCTCGACCCCCTTAAGGAGGGTCGAGCGTTACGATGTCATCGAGAAAAACATGCTGATTTTTTTTTGCATTGATATAAAGTGTAACTGCAAAGTTTGAATGCATTCGTCTTCACCATTTTCGAGAAATTTTTTTTTCTAATTTGCACAACTTAACATTCATTCTTATGGCAGATTGAAAATAAGCGATGAATTTTAATATTCCTAGGATAGTTCATGCGGAAACTATGATACTGAAGCTTGCATCGTCGGGATGCTGCGAAATAAATTTCGAAAAATTCTCATTACCTCAAATCATGACGAGAGCTACAAATAAAAATGACTTCGATTACTAGCATTGAAAATAAATCTTGGTTATTATGATTGACTTTTTTATGTCGTTGCATTCCAACGATGCAAACTTCAATAGCATTAAGAATTCGTGTAATATGTACACACTTTTTAAAGTGACTTTCGTTTAACACCGAATTTCTGACAGTGTATGTATGTCAGCATTTGATAGCTCGAACGATTTTAGGAACGATTGAGGAGTTTTCTCCTCATAAAGACTATGATACTGAAGCTTGCATCTTCGGGATGCTGCGAAATAAATTTCGAGAAATTTCGAGAGCTACAAATAAAAATGACTCCGATTACTAGCATTGAAAATAAAACTTGGTTATTATGATTGACTTTTTTATGTCGTTGCATTCCAACGATGCAAACTTCAATAGCATTAAGAATTCGCCTAATATGTACACACTTTTTTAAGTGACTTTCGTTTAACACCGAATTTCTGACAGTGTATGTATGTCAGCATTTGATAGCTCGAACGATTTTTAGGTGTCTCGGCCTCCTTAAACCATCAGGAGGTTTCTATCGACTGTCCGAGAACATTGTCATCCCAAGTGGCGCGTCGCTTGGAGAATTATCGACTTGCTAAGTCTGCCATAGATATACAACGTTGTTATATAGTATCTCGCGCTATTTAGTCCCGTCTCGCTTGCACTCTGCTCGATGTAGCGAGCGTTCGTTGTATTTCAAGGCTTTTCGAGCAAACGCGTGCAATCTTCTCGGCTGTTTTCCCTCGAACGGCTATCACAGCACCAGCAGCATCAGCGTGTTCTAGATAAACGAATTTGCGGTGTTTCACGGTTGGTTTGGCGGTGGCACCAGGGACAAGAGGATTGCAGTTTGCGTACTAATATCCGTTACTAACAATATGAACCACTTCTATGGAAGCTTCAATGACTATGACTTGAAATTAAATTCAATAATGTCCAAGCAGATTTTTGGGAGGCGATAAACGTCAAGGAATAAATTTTCAATATCCCACCTCCATGTCATAATTTTAGAATTCACATCCAAAGATATTTCAGATAGAAGCTACAAGAAAAGATTCACTGCTGGAGGCAGCTTATCTTTTACGGTAGATTTTTGAATGGAAAATCCTATACACAAACTGTACAGAGTCTTTCTACAAAGAAAATTGGACTCTGTGAAATCGACTTGATCAAGCGGTGCAATCTGAACTCTACGACAAATGCAAAATAGAAAGAAAAAAAAAATGGCTCCGACGAAATTGGATTTAAAAAAATATTGAGTGAACCTTTTTGTGTTCACACTTAGCGAAATGGGTTCAGTTCAATTTCTCCCATAGAATCAATGGCTCTACGAATGAGAAAATGAGTATGGATTTTTTCTGTTATTAATCGAAGTTGCTTAATGCAAATTGTGATGAGAAATCATAATTGCTTATGCATTTTGATTTTTATGGAGTTGAAACTTATAATAAAGTACAGTTTTTAGACATTTTAGCAATGAGTTTGATCAGATAATCTTAAAAATATGTATAGAGATTAAAAAATTCTAATAACATACGGGTAATTATTTTCATAAAAAGATATCTATTATTATACATTTTTAATATTTCTAAGCTAATAAATATGGGACAATAACCGGAAGAACGTAATAATTGACAAGCAAAAAGAAAACATGACGGTTAATGGTTGTTAAAAACTCGAGAAATAAAGGTAATGACAGCGTTACGTTCAGTGCGCTTATCACAGTGTGCAGAGTTTAAAAATAAATCAAAAAGTAATGGTCGATGATCCGGAATAGCCAGATGCTTTTGCAACATTGCAAAAATTCTTTGTTAAAAGAATGAAAAGCACATGTTTTTTCATGTAAAACCAACAGCAGCCAAACCAACGAGATATGCATCAATGAATATCATCGATTTTACGTGACCCTCCCGTTGAACATAAATCTTTGAAAAAAGTGCAAATATCGGGAGATGTGAAAAGCGGATATGAATAATATCAAAAACGTCGACCCTAATATATACTAAAAATCATCATGAATGATCACATGGATCTTGGGTCAAAGTCGCTCACATTTCTCGATACATTATTTTCTAATATTACCGTGTAGATTCTATTATATGATTCGAAATAGTTTCGCAGTTCCAAGAAAAGAATATGGGCAATACTTTTCCACAATAAAGCTGTTGCTGCCCACAAAACTTTGCACAAGAAAAAAAAAGCATTGGACGGGTTAGGGATGAAGAGAATGACGAAGACGCGTTGTCGGATGTGCAGGGTGAAAGTAATGAGTTGCAAGATGAAGCTTTTGTAAGCGTAGAAAGGAGTATCGAGAATCCGTGGGTAGCCGATGACCAGTGGCTAACTAGTGATTGGATCGGATACTAGTCACTATATTGACTTTTGATACGTGATATGCCTGACGATACCAAAGTTAGTAAAAAGCAGATGTTATATAAGCGAATTTTGCATTGTATGCAACTAAAATATAATTAAAACAGCATAAATTGTATGAGATATTTATTTTTTATTTAATCCTTTTTTTATCTGTCCAATAACGAAAAAAGTACGTGATAACGAGCTTGTTTCTGCCCAGAACTTATCTAAAAAAAGTCGGTTAGTGAAGTAGTTGCGGCTACGAATCGGATTAGATAACTCGCGGGTTGTGTTAACATTTTTTACGTGTTTATCAAAAGGTTAAAAACAAAACGAAATGTTATATAATTTTTTTTTCCCTTTCTTTTGTTACTATCTGTAATTGCAAATGATTGGGCTGACACATTGCCATTTAATTTATTGTCTAGCCCAAACAATTTCACAATACATACATCAAAAACCCTCGTAATCTTCCCTGTATCAAATTGTGTCCCTTGCCCCATTGTATTCTAATCTCCCCCAAATAGTGTTGGTAACTGCGTTGTCCTGACATAAGTGTCAGTAGAATTAATGCTACCACATTCCCATAGCTATACGCATCACGAATGGTCGGTATAACCTAGTAAAATCGCACCGGCCGGAAATTTAGTGTTACACCAATGGCCGTCGGCATTGTTTATGTATGAATACACCGTAGCAAAAATACAGCTGCGTATTAACTGCACGAATAATTAGTTTAGCAATTAAAACCGGAAACCTTGGCTGCCAGAAAATGTGAGTTGAGATATTGGATTTTTTCGGCTAGCGAATTTTTTTTTCTATGGTTCTCGGAATACAATTTAATATTTTGTGTTTTTCTTTTTGTATTTGGAAGATAAACGTCCCGATAGCCGAACACTTTTAATTGATCGCACGTATCGTGTGTGCAAGGGAGAAGGAAATATGATTTCTCGCGTATATTGGCCGTATTACATTGTGCCTCAGTGTCCTATTGTGACCCACTCTCTTCTACATAGAGAGAAAAATACACGGTTGAAGAAACAACTCTATACTTTTATCTTACAGTATAGTTCCCAGGAGGAACGTTTATATTTTATAGTTACGACAATGACAAAAAGTAATACCTGCAAACATAATAATATCTCAACTTATCATATTCATGGTATCCACTATGAATTAATATGAACGTTCCGCTTAGGAATTTTATCGGTATAGTTGAACTTACCATTTCTCTTAAAAGAAGACATGGCACATCGAAAATCGAAATATCGAATACTCAAGCCAGTTTTCGAACATCCTAATTGGTCGTCGATGGCTATTCGACGTAAAGCTAACTTTTCACACATGCAGAATAGAAAACATTTTCCTTCTCTGCAAAGAAAAAAAGACGTGACACACAAAGGGAGATCACATCGCAACACTGAAGCCGAATAAGAATCACGTAGTCACGAATTGTATAAACATGCAAACATAGTTGGACCTATCATCTCTCTTAAAAAAGACACGACCCATCGAAAATCGAAATATCGAAAACGTAAGCCAGTTTTCGAGCATTCCGATTGGTCGTCGATGGCTATTCGACGTAAAGCTAACTTCAGGCTGCACAGTCAAGTATGGCGCGCATTTTGAATGTCTATAATTTTCGCACATGCAGAATAGACTACATTTTCCTTCTCTGCAAAGAAAAAAAAGACGTGACACACAAAGGGCGATCACATCGCAACACTGAAGCGGAATTAGAATCACGTAGTCACGAATTGTATGACGATGCAAATATCGTGTTTACTCTGAAGAAAAGGGACAAATGAAAAGAAAGCATTGCGAGCGAAGCGATTGTCGCTAGTCCTAGTATATTTTTCATCCAGTGCAGTGACAGCGCGCATCTTAAGCGTCTGTAGAATTGATGCTGTGACATTCCCGTTGCTATACGCACCACAAATGGTCGGTATTACCCAGTAAAATCGTACGGGAACTGCCGAAAAAGTATTGTTACACGAGTGGCCATTGGCATTGTGTATATATGAACACACCATGGCAAAACTACAGCTACATAGTTACTTCAGCATCCAGGCGTGTTTGCTGGTTCTTGGTTTGCGCGCCTGTACGAGTTGATTTTACGCTTTGGTATCGATATTGTGTGGATTTGATAGGGTGCTGGGCGCGAGGGCCCGTGTGAGGGAAACAGGAAGAGCGCAAGAGAAGGAGATAGAGAGAGTGAGAGAGAAACGGGGAAGTGGAGTTCCATCGAGGACTCGTTTCGCGGTGCACTCGGTGAAATCTCGATAAATCTTGCACAGCTGCTCTCGGCCGAGCGCGTTTTAGCTTCCCTCGCCTCTCATTGCTTCGGCTATCCATCGCAACACCGATACCGCTATTCTGCCGTTGATGCCACGGGCCAAAACGGAAAATTACGCGAGGATAATGGGATATGTGCGGACAGAGGTGGATCTACGAGAAATTCGTAATTCAGTGGCAAAACTCGTATCTCAGTGTATCAGAGTGTGTATCCTAAGCCATACAGCATTGGTCCTGACGTGGATATGGGTAATTCCGGCAGTGATGGCTGCAGTCGCTATCATTTTTCAAATGGTGCCAGATACTATTCGGAGGTCCTATTGTATGCATTATCAGTTTTTACGTCTGAGCGCGTTCGAGTGTTCCTGTTGTGAAAACGGACTCTGGAAAGTAGAGAAATAGTGGGAAGTCGAAATAGTGAATCTAACTCACAAAGTTTATACTATACTTACAGTGAGATTGGAGGGCGAGGTTGGAATTGCTTTACGTAAAGGAAAATGAAAAACCTGCAGGGAAGGAAAAGATTCGGCGTGACAACGACGTTTTTCATCTGCTGTTTTTGAGCTTTTCACAATTAGATGCGTCACCTGATCTATTTATTGCCGTAACCACTTCGAGTAGTAATCTTAATCATTCACGATCAGTTTCGCGGAGATACACTGCACAGTGAATCTTGTGCTTGAAGGGTAACGTTCAAGGTGTATAGCTATTAACTGAAATCGATGATTGCAACTCTAATGTCAACCAATCGAGTACTTGAATGGCCATGTCAAGAATTTAAGGATTAGTCGAGTACCCAAATGGTCATGGCAACCAATCAAGTACGCAAATAATCATGTCAACCAATCGAGAACTCGAATGATCATGCCAACGAATGATCATACCAATCGAGTACTCGAATGGTTATGCTAAACAATCGAGTACTCACATAGTCATATAAACTAGTCGAATACTCACATAGTCATATAAACTAGTCGAATACTCGAATAATCATGTAAACCAATCGAATACTCGAATAATCATGTCAACCAATTGAATACTCGAATAATCATGTCAACCAATCGAATACTCGAATAATCATGTCAACCAATTGAATACTCGCATAATCATGTCAACCAATCGAATACTCGAATAATCATGTCAACCAATCGAATACTCGAATGATCATGCCAACCAATCGAATATTCGAATAATCATGCCAACCAATCGAATACTCGAATAATCATGTCAACCAATCGGAGAAGAAGATTTCTTTGTTAATTATTACAGAGATATTTCATTTGATTCTTATTGTTCCACGGAAATTTTTTTTCATCTCGTTTTAACACAAGTTATAAAAATTAGCCGTAAGTTAACTGAGAATCAGATGCAGCTCATTGAAGGCGATGAAACGAAAACTAGTACCGTGCTCAAATTAATCAAGACCATTTTATATACATCAGTATTTTCATTCAAGTATTCAAACCAATCAGATAAAACAAACTGCGATGGTGACCCTGATAAATGAAAACATAACCACTCTCCTCTTCCCCTTACCCAGAGAACCTAACCAATATTCCACTGTAAAACGTCAAAATACGTGAAAACAAACACGCTGAGTTTCTATAAACATCTCCAAATGTTTATACCAGAAAATCCGATAAAATTTCCATCTATCGTAATTGATATGACAAATCTAGGAGGGGAATGTATAATTCCGCGTTGGACGAGGTTCGTCATACAGATGGTGAGACTCGCTATAACAGAATCCATAGTCGAATGGTGGAATGAGACGACCTATCGGTTCGACCTGCATCTCTGCTGTTGATATATAGCTTCGCGTACATCTACACGATTGCACATAGTACATGTACATACAGTTTGCAGTCATCGAGAGAAGAGAACACACGTCGCCTCTACCTTGCGTCAAAGTCACGGAAGGGTAATTTATAGGGATGCATGGAAATGCCATCCACTTTCCACTTCCTCTCTCTTTCTCTCTCTCTCTCTCCCTGCTGTACGATACGTGTCGTCGTCGGCCGAGGCTAACGTTGTACGTGTTAAATGTGACAAGAGGTATTGCAAGTTCACGTAACGTGTACCATGTGGTAGCATATAATGCGCATTAAAAGCTACGTATAAAGCGTAGAAGGGCCAGGCCGTAACGTCCGTTAGCAATGTCGTGTTCTCATCTCTGGATCGGAACACGCACTTGGATGGTAAACGCGTAAAGCTATCGGGCGCGTAAACTAATGGGCCAATGGAGTAACGAGCCAGCGCGGCAATGGTAACGGCTTGTTTAACCCTTGTAGTCGTGTGGCAATTGCTTCCAGGAGTAAACGGCCTGCTCCCTTTGGAGAGAGCTTCGCGTCGATTGCCACCCGATACTTGGTCGCAATACCCTCAGGAAGTTCGCCCCTTCCGCTGCTATTTCAATTGATTTCGCATGCTTGATTTTATCGAGGAAACTATCGTTGGAGTTTGATCGTTAGTTCGTACAGGTGCGCAAGCCATAGTATCCACGGTTGAATAATTCATTTTCACGCTGCACCAGCAAATTGGTTTTTTTTTATTACTTTAATAATGAACATGTCGAATTAAGGTCATGCGTTGACATTGGTGGGGGTTAAGATAATGAATGTCTAAAATAGTGAATTTCAAAATAATGAACGTCTGAATGTAGAATGGTCATCATTATGACGTTCGCTATTCCGATCATTTGATACTGTGGCCTCGATTCGGCGAATAATCTTAATAGCGATCATTAAAACAGCCGATGATTAAAATAGCGAATTTTTAAAGCGAATCATTAAAATAGGGGATGAACAAATAGGGGATGATAAAAATAGCGAATGATCAAGATAGCGAATGATCAAAATAGCGAATGATCAAAATAGCGAATGATCAAAATAGCGAATGATCAAAATAGCGAATGATCAAAATAGCGAATGATCAAAATAGCGAATGATCAAAATAGCGAATGATCACTGTAGCGAATGATCGAAATAGCTAATGATTCAAATGAAGATTACAGATTCAAACGTAAATTATTTTGCAATTCTGTATTAAGGCTATTCGTCATTTTTACCTCCATCCATCGACATATGTCAAAAACTCTCATTTTTGAGAGGCGTTAAGACAAGATGTCTCAGAGAATTTGAGGCGATTATGTAATCCATTTTATATCGCGTTTACTGACTATTTTGCGCGCTATTTTTTACTTGATTGTACCAGCTTTTTTAAATGATTTTGTGGTGGATCAAAAATTTTACAATTCGCCTATCTTAGGCGCTGTTTAAGATTTGAAGTTGCTAAAACGTAATGTGTTGCAATTATCGAAAAATACTTGGTATCCAATCGATCCAAAAATCGCGTTAGGCTTATTGAATATTTTTCGTCTTGACGTATCTCAAAAGACGCACTTTTAAGGAAAGATCTTCGTTTATGTGTCACATTGTAATGTGACATAATTCTTTTTTTCGCGGGTTTGTACGCTATGTTCTCTCGACTCATCTGCAACGCTTTGTAGCGGATAAAAGCTGAAGCCAAAGTAATCCGAGTATTGCTCATTTTGAAAGGATCCAGGAGATGGCAAATATGAACGAGGAGTACGTAACTAGGGTACAATGTCGCATTCTTGCTGCAATGCTGTGCTTTAACTTGATGCGGCTGGTTTAACAGTAGAACTTGTTCTGAAATACTACTTCCTTTCTTCGTACACTTCTGTCTAACATGCAAAGAAAGATTTTATTGTTATTGCGCAAAGTTATATTTGGCTGCGGATATTGTGCTCTTGTATCTCTGCTCCGCACTACTTTGCGTTGTTGTGCAGTCTTATGAAATATATAATTTTTCAACTCTTAACCCACAGAATATAGCGTTTATACACCTTTGTTTTAAGGAAGTCCTTGCGACTCTTACAAGTCAAAGGCCAAACTAGTTAAAAATGTTTGTAAATCGTCACCTCAAAACAAACTGCATTGAATTAATCACTGTGAGAATATACAAATTTTCTTCGTCGCTTGAATTTTTCCAGAAAAATAATCGAAATTCTGATAAATTAAGATGTCATGTTTTTTCTAAATAAAAAGAAAGAATTTTCTTCGTCGGAATTCTCCAAAGAAATAATCACAATCCTGATAAATGAATCAAACTGTTATGATTTATTTCAATAAAGAAAAATCAGAAAAGTACAAAAATTCTTACAATATACTGTCAGAAATGACTGCAAGTTTTTATGCATAAGTTCTACAATTACAACAAAACTAACAAAGCACGATGAATTCAAAAATTCCAAGTACTCTTACAGAAAAATTGAAGCAAATTATTAAAACCACTGTATCAAAAATAAATTTCTCACATCGCAGTTGTATAATAAATTTAGTTTACCAGTATAAGTATAAAAATGTTCATAACGTACATTAAATTTACAGTAGATTATTTTCAGAGTATCACGAAAGATAATTTCTCGAATTATGCAAACACGTTTGTTTTCCATAAAAACTGACAGTCCGATTCTGCATAATAATTTTTAACTGCTCACGTACCTATATAACAGAGTTCATGTGAAATAGTTATTTGATGTCTGAATTAGTGGAAATGTACTTTCCAGGGTCAGCAGTGAACACGTGCGCAATAACGGGACTTATTGTTGCGTCATCCGACGCGAGGTTTGAATGGGAATCAAAAAAGGGCGACATCTGGCAGGCGTCATATGTGTAATCACCAGGAATACGAGTTTTCTACGACTTCTATTTGATGGTCCAAATGAAACTCGGACGATATTATAAAACAACGTTAGCCTTAAAAAGCCATTTGGTCCAAAATGTCCAGTTTGGTGCATTTCAAACACTGCAGGGCCAATGAAGAATGTTATGTGACTCGCGTACGTTTCAAAAATGGTATAAGTGAAAAAGGAGCTACGCCAGAAAATTCGGACAGCAATTGCTAGAAGGATATACAATAACGCAGACAGCGCAGAACGCAATGTCCACCAGCGTAAAAAAAAAAACGAAAGTAAAAAATAAAAAAAGTACAGCAGCAGCGACATTGGTACCGAAGATCGCTGTCCGCTGTTGGTCAGGTCAGGAGTGTCTCGTTTGTCACCGTTGCTGCTGTGAGAAATTGAAAAGTGAGCTTTGACTTGCGGCTCACGTGGCTCTCGCCCACGTTCTTACTCTCTTTCTCTCCTCTCCCATTTCTCACGGATAGCTAATATGGCACAACCGCGTGTTCCCATTCGTTCGTTGCCACGTTCACTCGTTTAGCTTTTACAACCTCAATGCGCGCTCCAGACGACTAAAGTTCGACCTACGTCTTTCAGCTCCTGGAGCTCTACACGTTCGCCCTTGTAGTACTCAATAGTTGGACCTCTAAGCACTTTTTTTTTTTTTTTTTTTTTTTTTTCTGGTGGTCAATTTGGTATGCAGCACTTATAATAGAGAAATATATATATACACTGGTTAGAAAAAATTAGAAGTCTTTGTTCATAAGCTCGTCAACAAAATTTAATAAACAATTGTGGTTTAAAATTCATGTACTTTCCCGGTAAAATTAAAGATAATTATTAAAGTTCAAATACTTTCACTGTAAAATTGAAGTAAATTATTGAATGTGATGTACCATATCGAGTTCTTATCAAACTTCGCCATGGAAACCTAGCCATATGCCTTATGAGAATCTTATCTGGGAAAATTATTATTGATTTGTTTACTTGGTGTCATGATTAAGTCTGACTGGGCCCTTGAGTGATTACCCTATCGAGCCCTTATTAAACTTTGCTATTGAAACGTAGAATTGCCTTATGGGAACCTTATCTGGCAAAATTATTATTGATTTTTTTACTTGGTGCCATGATTAAGCCTGACTGGGCCCTTAAGTGATTACCCTATCGAGCCCTTTTTAAACTTCGCTATGGAAACGTAGAATTGCCTTATGGAAACCTTATCTGGCAAAATTATTATTGATTTGTTTACTTGGTGTCATGATTAAGTCTGACTGGGCCCTCAAGTGATTACCCTATCGAGCCCTTATTAAACTTTGCTATGGAAACGTAGAATTGCCTTATGGGAACCTTATCTGGCAAAATTATTATTGATTTGTTTACTTGGTGCCATGTTTAAGCCTGACTGGGCCCTCAAGTGTTCACCCTGTCAAACCCTTCGCCATGGAAACCTAGAAATACCTTATCAGGGCCCTCATTGGGAGTCATATGGAAAATCCTTTTAGGGTATCCACATTAAAGCCGGAAAGGGCCCTAGTTTATCTTAGGGCATCCCTAATAATTTTTTTCACGTGAATCAAATCGTGAAAAAAAGAGCGCCACAAATTTGTAGGCCATATTTTTGACCCACGTTTGCTAGAATAACCCATTTAATTGTTTACTTTATTAGAGAAAATCAAAATTTTATTGAGTCGAAAAAATATTCAATCTTTTTGATGAAATATTGATTCACCAAAATATTCTGAAAAAACTTCAAACATTTCATACTCATATTATATTGTCAATCCCGCTAACTAAATTCATTGTTGAATCGAGACAACATTTATTTTAATGTGGAAAATATTTAATAGTCTCAATAAAATGGATTTTGAAATGAAACATTTACCCGATTTCTGTTCGAGTGACTATTTCACTGAATTTATCTGCTTTCATTTGACGGTTTTAATTATCCTCAATGATATTATTCAGTGCACTCGACGAAATACTTTTCCGTCGCAATTAAACATTTAATCCGTTCAAATAAGGCATAATTAAATCAATCCGACTTTGCCTATGGAAACTATTCCGTATATATGTATATATTATATTTAACTAACTCATTCCATTGATTCGAATCTATATACTAAATACATAGAATCACTTATTCCTTGATAAGTATTGAATAATTCGACTTTTCAAAGTATAATTGACTCACCGCAATGTATCGTTACAATTTACGTTCGGTAAAAATGCTTCAGATACCAAGCTAATTAAGTAAGTCAATTTTATATATATTTTAAATAAATAACGTTGTGAATTCCTTTTTTCCTCTCAGTGTAGGTTTTCTATCGATTAGAGAAGATAAAATATTTATAATATTCAGAAATATTTTCTCTCAGTGTAGATTTTCTATCGATTAGAGAAGATAAAATATTTATAAATATGGACCGTAGTCTGACCCTTGACCTCTTCGATGTACGTGGTAATTTTTTAATATCGTACTTTGAATTTTCAAAGAGAAGCGAATTTTTTGAAATATTTTTTTTTACTTATTTTAAGTTGATTTGACTTTTTGATGTTTTCAATGCGGCCCTATAATTGACCCTATTCATGACACGGTTGAATGGATCAAAAATGTTTGTTGTTATATGAGTTGATTTATTAGCTGACCCAATCAATTAACTAGTAATTAGTATAAGTGTTGAACCGATTCTTAACATGGGGTTAAAAAATTGAAGCGAGTTGTTGGTAGATTCAGCAATGATTCCTAGTTTTTTTTCGGACCATCCATCTTGTCCTCGACACTTTGACATAGTGAGGGTCCAGATGATAAAACGATTTTTTTTATTACAACCCCTTACGTACCTACCGATCCCATCCAATTCCCTCATCTTGGCAAAGTGTCGTAGTTCTTATTTCTCGTAGCTATTAGCTTCGTTGGATTATAGCTGAATATAACGTCGTGAAAATAATTATGTCAAACCGTGATAATAAATTGTCACATCTCAAAAACAGCAATTTTTGAGACGCGTTAAGACGAATAATCTTACAAAACTGCAGAGCGGTTTTAAGATCAGTTTTTTTTTCATTCAGTTGTGCTGAATGATTTTTCTTGATTTTTTGATTGATGATTTTGATGATTTTGTGACAGACGCAGATTTAACCTAAAAGCCCAGTCAGCTTGATATTGTAAACAAAGAAAGAAAAAAGTCACATGAACAAAAGCACCAAAAGTAGTCGATTACAACTCCGACATAAAAATACATTGCTGAAGAGGTTCTAATCAGGGCGAAACGTAAAAAAACTCAAAATGAATAGTCAACCCGTCGTTGACCAAAGCACCAAAGAAATTTGATTTACCACAAAACGGCTAAAGCACCTTCAACACAACTTACTCACCAAATTTCTTAGTCTAATCATTCTGTATGCTCTTATTTTCTTCTCACCCAGTGCAACTCTGGTGCAAATACCTAAAAACTTGATAAAGAGCCAAAACAAGTGGTGAGTAAATTAAGCATTGATTCCACTCTATTCATACCATAAATCTTACCCTTTTTAGGCACTTAGAAATAGTTATGCCATGTATGATAAACCGAGTTTTTCCACGAAAGAAGAATGCAGTGAAGTGAAGTTCTATAGGTCTGCGGTCGCTATCCGAAAATCTTGACGAAAGTTTTACAAACTTTAGCTTCTTTATCCTCTTCTAATCTGGTGTTCCTATATCCACTTTATCTTTTATCCTTTCGAGACTGGCGGGAGCTCATTCGACTTTGAAAGGGCGGACTGGTTGGCCATTCGTCACAGTCGCGGCTTTGCGTCTTAGCCATGAATGAGTAAGGGATACATGTAGAGACTCCATCTACTGCATAATCTATAGGGAGAAGCGAGTGGGTTACATCGCGAGAATCAGCACTATGCTGTCCGCGAACTGGCATGGAGTTGCAGAATGCATACCATCAGGTACTTTGTTATACCGATACTGATATAGCATCCAACTAGCGGTGGCGCTGCCAAGGTCCTCGAGGATCCCATCCATTATCGTGGCGAGGAAGCGCACGGGTCTTTCCTTCCTCTTGCCGTCCCACGAGGACTCGATTCAATGCGGTATCCTTCCTTCCCTCGGGATTCCTGCTGCGATAAATGAGTCGTTCACCGTTACTATTATGTGGGTGGCGGGGCGGAAGAAGGGAATGGCTGGACGGCCGCAAATCTCATTGCTTGGGGTGGGAAAAAAATTATCAAGGCTGACCTGGGATAATATAGGGTTCTATCGGGTATTGATGTGGGCACCATGAAAGGGATTCCCATATCACTCAAAATTAGGGACTTGGTAAGGAAACTCTAGGTTTTGTGTGGGGAAATTTAATAGGGCCATATTAGAACAACAAATTAAGAATTGAATCGGAGTTACTGCCGATACCAAATGATTAAACTAATAATAAGTCTGCCAGATTAAGGTCTTTCAAGGTAATTTTAAGATTCGATGGTGGAGTTCACGAGGACTCGATTCAATGTGGTATCCTTTCTACTCTCAGGATTCCTGCTATGATAAATGAGTCGTTCACCGTTACTATTATGTGGTTGGGGGGGCGGAAGAAGGGAATGGCTGCACGCCCGCAAATTTCATTGCTTGGGGTGGGAAAAAAGTTATCAAGGCTGACCTAGGATAATTTAGGGTTCTATCGGGTTTTAATGTGGGCGCCATGAAAGGGATCCCCATATCACTCGCAATCAGGGACTTGGTAAGGAAATTCTAGGTTTTGTGTGGGGAAATTTAATAGGGTTATATTAGGACCACAAATTAAGGGCAGAGTCGGGGTTTCTCATGGTACCAAGTAAATCAACTATAATTATGTCAGATCTTTTGAGTCAAGTAAATTAATCACTAATAATTCTACTAGATGAGGGTCTTTCAAGGTAATTTTGAGTTCCCATGGTGGAGTTCACGAGGACTCAACTCAATACGATATCCTTCTTTCCCTCGGGATTCCTGCTACGATAAATGAGCCGGTCACCGTTACGATGATGTGTGTAGTGGAGTGGAAGAAGGGAATGGCTGCACGCCCACAAATCTCATGTCTCTGAGTGGGGAAAAAAATGATCAGGACTGCCCTAGGGTAACATAGGGCTCTATCGGGCTTTAATGTGGGCACCATGAAGGGGATTTCCATATCTAGGATTTCCATAAGCAGGTTACCATAGCGGAATTAAATAAGGCTTGATCGATTAAGGACTCAAGAGGAAAGGGATGTAAAAAGCGAATGACAGATAAAATAAAATCTCGATCGATAAAATTTGTTCCATGGTTTGGTCTGAAAGCTACAAGTTAAAATTTTTACTTTCTACTTCACACTATTTTGATGCGCTGTATGTCTCCACAAAATTGCAGCATTATAATGCTCAATATTTCCTCAGTAACGCTTAGATGCAATATTTTTCAAAAGACAGGTTTCATTTACAGAACTTTTTTTCCATGTCTTCTTTCTCAACTTATTCGCCTTAGAAGTGCAAAATTACTCAATGAAACAAGGACAAAGGTATATTATTGAATTAAATCTGCTTATCATTCCAGATAAAGCTTAATAAAGCAGGCTCCATGTGCCCTAACAGAAAAATCCATAACGGCCCCCAATATTTTCCCTTCAAAACCCCTTACCATTCAACCTTCAAACCTCCCGCCGAAAAAAAGCGTTTTTTTTAAAAGAAACCCTACAACCCTTCCACAAAAGGTCCCCAAGAGAATTAGGGAATATTAATTCCAACCCTTAACACAACCCTTATAAGTCCTCTTCACGATTACTCTCTCTCTCTTTCTCTCTCTCCGCCTGATCTCATTTCCCGCGTAGCCGACGGTATAAATTAATCGCCGTAAAATCCGGCGATTAATCAAATTATTCAATTATCCTTACTTTATGTTCACGCATACGGAGTGGCAGCAATTGAGCTGACGTGTTGTGCGAAAAATAGTAGCAATTTGTTTTACGTTGCGGTTAACAGACGGTTGAGGCGGAACTCGAGTTTCTACGCAAATCATTTGTGTCTCGCTTGCTCTTCAGGGTAACTAAATGACCGAACGTTTCGCGCACGACTGGAGAGCGAGAGGAAGAGCTATGGATGATAAGGTTGCTAGTTTCTATGTATATATATATATATATATATATATATTATGGTATGTATTCGCAAATGGGAAGCACTGCTTTCACCCAAAGCAGAGAGTTCCCGACTCTTTTCCTTTGGGGGACATGCACACAAGAGTTTGAATTCGGGGCACGTGTTGGCGCGGAAGCCAACCGAGTTTTATCGCACCGCTCGTTTCACCTTTTCCCCTTCGCGCTACCGAGGTGTGTACGATGCTGCGCTATTGGTTGGTACGCCTGCGGTAAACTAGCCGAACCGTACCAACGAATAAGCGTCAAAGCGTACCTTATACGTTTTTATCCTCTCGTTTTTCTCACGTTTCGCGTAACATCATTGCTGCTGCTGCTGCTGCGGCCAACGCTCGCACTAAGCCCCCCACTCCTCGACTTCGTCTCGTCGCCATTGGCCGCTCATTTTTCCTGAAAACTAGTCTGCCTCGCTTCGTACCATTTCAAATCTTCTTGGGACTCGTATGTTTTCATCCTAACCGATAACGTCATTCCGACTCTCTCGAGAATTTTAAAAATGTAATATTTTAGGCGCATGGTTTACGCTTCGTACGTGGGAACCACTGAGATTTTTCGCTCTTATCCCAGCAGTCAACGAAATGGAGGATATGATGCAGTTCTGTAAATTTAGCCACTCTTTTTTATCATCTGAGATGACCAATTGGATGTATCAAACGGTATTTGAAAAATTTGTTTTTTTTTCCAAGGTTATTTTTCCTGAGAAATAGTTTGATTTTACGGAGAAAAAATATTTCATTGATTCACGGTAATCTTCGTCAATTCAAAGAAATACTTGAGTTTTAATACTATCTTTTCAGTGAATCATCTCAAACTCAATGAAAAGTTGTGACATTGAATCAGAGAAACCGTTTTCATTGTTTTCATTGATTACACCAAAGATGCAGTGGCACTTCTTTCACCACAGCTCGGAATTTTGAAACCTATTTTCTTCTAAACTACTCGGTAGATGGAGCTTAAATTTGGAGAGAACGTGGTCAAGGACGGAAGAAATAGGGTTACGTACGGGCTCGTTGAAAGTCGAAGCCGTTTGATCGGGAGAAGCGGAAAAGTAAAAAAGTGAGGTTAGGTGACCCTATAGGCGATTAACATTGGATGATGAAATTTCCAACACTTGCTGCCATCAAGTATGTCTTTTTGTGAATGAAAGAGACCGTTTTTCTGAATCAATGAAAACTTTTCTTTAAAAAAATGAAAATGTTTCTTTATTATATGTTCACGAAGGAAATGTTTCTCGGCAGGCAATAAAATGTTTTTGTTTTTTTTCGAAATTCAAGTGCATTATTTCTTCTCAATCGAAGAAAATATTTCATTTAAATCAATAAAAACGATATAAATGAACTCATTCCTTCGACGTTAGTGAAATCTTTTTTCTCGGTGTAAAATGCACTTTATGTGATTTTTTTACGATTTTTTAATCCAATGTTAAAAAAATCGACATTCTGTTTTCAAGTCGTGGAAACTTAAAGTTACTGAAAAAAAACTCGGAAGCTTGACGTTACTAAACAAATAGTCTGCACTATTACTAAACAAATAGTTTGCACAATGTTTTAATTTTTGTGTTAACTTTTAAGCGGGACATTATTAGTAATTTCCACGTTCTGGTAACACCGATTTATTAACAATAAACGAGGTAATAATTTTTCTCCTTATTTACAGTCCTTTATATGTCGCACACGTATTTTTCTATAAAATTCCAGGGAAAAAAAAATTGGTCCCTAAGTTCCAAAATTAACCTGTATATATATTTTTCAATACCAGGACTTAAATCAAAGTACTAAACATTTTTATTATTTAAAAAAACACGTGGGTATTGAATGACGTTTCACAATCTGATAGAAATGGAAGCTCACAGTCATTAACAAAGTACATCAAGCTTCCATTAATTTGTTTACGTTCCTTGTGGAGTCGCGAAAAAACCTCAAACCTGACAATTCTTTTTTCTCAAGCGCGTTTAAGATAATTAAGAAAAAAGTCCCAGCTTTGGTCTCATAAAAATCCAATCGGAGTTTAATAAAAATAATTAAAATTTTCAGACCAGTTCTTATCACGAAAGGATAAGTGTTCGTTAATGGCAGGCAGTTAGTTACCTCTTACTCATGAGGATGCGCCCGACTACACGTACGCTTGAACTACTTGACTTCCTTGATGTACTCGCATAATTATCTTTTTGCGTCTTCTTTTACCTCGCGTCCGCTGCTCATGTATTTAAACCGTATCGACCTAAAAAAATTCACGTCCTTTGACATGAGCTCTTGAATGCATGCTTCACACAGCCTTTCAAGCGTCAAGTATTGGTCGCGGTCGTTTTTTTTTTTTTTTTTTTTTTTTATAAACCCATGCTGGTTTTTCTTTTGAAAATGAAGTGGACCTCCTCGATGTGACAGACAGCTTCTCAGAATTGCGGTATTAGCCCATTGAGTTTATATGCCACGTACGCACGTTGAAATTTTTTTATTTTGAACTTTATTAATTATTATATCGTAGAGATTAACCCAAAGAATTAAAAACATTAATAAAACTTAAAGTTATGATATCTTAGTCAATCTTTATCAATTTATCCGTTACTGGACATTTTTATTATTATATTCTTCAATCGTTTTTTTCTAATGGTTCCATGTTGATTTTTCGAATAAATTTATATCAATCCACATGATGACCTACTCGATTTTTCTTTGATTTGATTGGCGTCTTCTCACTCCACAATTTTAAGAGACATTACATCATTTAATGTTTACATTAAACGACGTAAATATATGTCTCCACTTCGCTGAAAGAATGTCTAAAAAAGAAGACAAAGGCGTCTAAAATTATCAAATACACCAAGAAAATCAAGGTATATAAAAATCTGTAACGTTATCTTATATATCCATGCAATGTTCATAATGAAAAAAACGTGCGTCGCTAGTAACCTCAAATGTCAATGTGACAATTAAAACAAAGCGAAGTAAAAGCGCGAACGTAGTCGCGCGCGCCACCTCGCGAGGGCGGATTGTACCTCCAATTCGAATTTGAAAACGTGATCATAATAAATAACAGCGCAAAACGTAGATAGCAAATGATCTACGAGCTTTCTTAAAAAAAAAAAAAAAAACTGTCCTCCATTAAATCCACGATAAAAACTTGACGGCAGTAACAACTTTTTCTCCGCTTCTTCTTTTGCATTTCAGTACTTTCTCTTTTCACATACTTCGTATATGACAAAAAAGTAAAAAGAGGTCGTGCTCAAGGCTCTAACGGGGAAAAAGATAGGAGTCCTCACCACGTATATATACAGCGGCATCGGAAGGAAGTTGAACCCTGTTAACCCTACTCCACGAAAGCGCGGAGCAGGGTTAACAGGGGAGGGTGAAAGTACCGAGCGGCACAGCTGCAGTGCCTATTTTTCTTCGGACTGAAGACGTCTTCGCCTAGTCTCGTCTATGCATGTGCATGAATCTTATGCTCGCCTGCAGAGACGACGAACCGAGCTTGAGGATCCTTTCTTTCCTCTTGTCGTGGGCGGGCGGCTTGTTCGTGTCATTGTTGGCCAAACTACCGGCACTCGAGACTCGATCGTTCTCTTCTCGCTTTTCGCCGAGGGAGATCAGCGCCGAAGAAAGAGAAGCGGGCGTTACGTGCTCAAACGCTTCAGAGAAAATGTGTGTAAACTCGTTGAAAAATAGAGCAGCTCGGTGAAGTTTTGCCGGAGGGCGTTAAAATCCGTGCCGCCTCTTTCTCCACGTATAACACTGGCGCTGGTGAACCTCCCGCTTCACCCTCATCGACCGCACCTTAGTCACTATACTTATGCAGTCTAGAATAGAGCCTCGTGTGCGAGCTTGCAAGCTATCATCACGTTTGTACTCTGTTCTTTACACTTAATCTTGAAAATAGTGTGTTTTGGATTCATGGTGTCAGGACATCAATTCCCTGTGAAAATCTACGTAATTGCGGAAGGACGACTGAAAAAGGACGTAATGTAGGGTGAAGTCATTGGTAAATGTCCAGTTAATCAAGACGATTTGTTTATCGTGGGCTTGTATTGATTGTAATCGTTTCGATCTGGCGTTGAAAGTTTTGACAGCCAGAATGTCGAATTATTTGATGTGAATGAACAAATATCTTGTTTTTGTCGCAAAGTATGGAAAAATAGATACTGCATACCAAATATCCAAAAACACCGGTAAATTATCTAACCTACACTTTTCGTAGAAATTAGACTTTTGAGACAAGATAATCACAATGGATTGCCAAAAAATAGTAAATTCAAAATCGAATGTTTAGTCACATCATCAAAATTTCTCATGAACTCTCAAAAAAGTGTTGGACTTTTGTGATATTGAAACAAGCGAAAATTTCCTGAAGCCAACGAAGCGTTTTTCTGTAAGACATCGTCTTTAAGACACTGAAGCAGAACATAACCTACAAAATAACTTTATTGTCCATCGAAGAATTTCGAAACCGTTAGAACAATAACGTACAAAAATTTGTTCAAGCCCTAATTCGAAATTTGAGCTTATCACATTAATAATACAACATTAACTTTATTCTATTCCCTTTCCTCAAATCGTTCATCAGCGGCAACGACTAGAATCAAGAGACGCGGTAACGTCTCGACGCCAAGAACGTTAAAAGAATTAGCGAGACGCTACTAGTAATTACACTCCAAAATCTTAGGCGTGAATTTACCAATTCTTTTCACGATGTCACCGTTTAACAAATGACGTCTTCCGAAGGATTAAATTTAAAAACAGCAGAAACCTCAAACCTAATTACCGTTCAATGGACATTTTCAAACATGGCAGCCCTTCGTTCGTCGTTCAAGTCAATGGACAATTCAATGTGAGATATACATCGAGAGTTTCGAAGTGGGACATTTACCTTCGAGTTATGTAATGAGAGGGACGTCCTGGTGAACTGCAGTCAAGATTGTGGAAGTGAGATATCAGAGGACTCCAATCGACCGTGAAACCAGCAGCTTCCATAGGTCGAGGAAATGAACGGTGAGGAATGGAAGGAAAGTGATAAGAAAGAGGCGAAAAACGACAGTCCCTGTTACGGCGAGACTTCGCGTCAACGAGCTTTTACCCCTTTCACCGTCGGTATCGCGGACGACAGAGTTGAAGTGCGGCTCCCAAGTTGCCTTCTATTCTGTGTGGCACTCTATGATAGAACGGGCAATCGGTGACCGAGAGTACTACCCTGAAGCTGGCTACATTATGCATTCTCAAGAGGTAAAGTAGGACTGTCCGTCGGTGAGTCAGGGGAAGTGAGAAACTTAGATGGTTCCATTTCGCACTCGCTTCAGGCGATGTATTAGGCCGAGTTGAGGTGATTTTGCAAAGTTTGCCTCAGGCACGAGGAAGGCAAAAGCTACGAGAATAAATGCAAGGAGAGTTTGCACCATGCAACTACATATGTATACAAAAAGTCTCAATTTAGTGTTGCTTGTTAGATCACGATTATGCTATAGGATATATGGAGGTGAAATGGTGTCTTTTTATCTCGGACATAATATTTAGCGTCAGAATATCTTTAAAAAAATATCCTGGATGACGTCATATGTGAAGAAAAAATACTATAGGAAAAAGATCTCGACTTCATAACATCTTACGCGCAAAGTATCTTCATACGGCCAAAACATTGTATAATGAGCATATTATTTTGACTTTGGCTGAATATTTATTGAACGATGTTATGATGCTTCGGCGTGACAGCCTGTACTATTTTTTTATTTCTGAGATGGAAGTTTTGGCAAAACGTAATTCGGGGTCTGAGTTGATCGATGCCGAAGATTCCGTTGTTATCGATTTTCGTATACGGGAAAATCAAACATTTGAAATCTTTGTATTTTTGTCCGTTCAGATTGCTTTATCAATTCGTGAATTGATGAAGCTGTATGAAAAAAATGAAATGAAAAATTAATTGTTTAAATATCGTCCGTTTAGATTGTTTCGTCAATTTATAAATTGATAAAGCAATCTGAACGGACAAAAATACAAAGATTTCAAATGTTTGATTTCCTCGCATAGGAAAATCGATAACAACGGAATCTTCGGCATCGATCGACACAGACGCCGAGTTAGGATTCGCCCAAAACTTCCATCTGTCACGTTGAAGCATTATAACATCATTTAGTTCTAAAATAAGCTTAAGATATCACGACAAAAAAAATCTTGTGACCACATAAAGTTTGGGTTTTCGTTTATATGTCATTTGAAATTGTATATATTGTTTCATATTTATAGCGGGTATTACACGATGTAAATGAATTTTCCGTAATTATCCTACGGTACATACAATACATTTTGCAGTTTTATCATTTTTTTTCGTTTATTTATTTTTTATAATTTTTTCGACGTGTGTTTTTTTTCGTATTTTGTGCTGGGGTGTAATCCGGGGTTTAAACAAAAATATTGAGCGTTTTGTAAAAGATATTTTGTGCAAGATATTCCGTAATTTATTATAATTTTCAAAATTCCCTAAAGATTTTTAGACGGAGGAGAAATTGTGGGAGTGGTTTTCCCGTTGTCTAGGATATTTAGTCGATCATATATTGTTTATTGGGATATTTTGTCGTAGATACTTTAATGCATATATTCCGTCGTTGAAGCTAAAGTCAGAGGTCAAATTAGAATAAAAAAGTTATTTACTTTGATGTGTTTCGTTGGTATAATTCCGCATTACCACTACGAAACAGGAAATACTGGAAACTGGACATCAAAGATTCCAATATTACGCAGTAAAATGAAATCCGCAGTAATTTCCTGATGACTTTTGCATCTCTCGCTATCTATTAATATAACTAAGTAAGCACTGAGATAGATTCGGGAATTTATTGATTTCTTGAATATTCACGGCCCGAGGATATTTCATTACGCCACTGTGCCATTTGGCCCCGCTCTCTCCTCTGACGTTGCGGCAAATCCGCATGTACACTGGCAATGCCTACCATCTACCCAGTTTCCTCTTCAGTCGAGCAAGTCATCAAAATTTCACGAATGCAAATGTCCTTACACGGAGGCCTCCGTACTCGACCTCTCGCACCTCCAGCTCTTTCCGCTTGTGCTCCGTTATACTAAAATTCAGTGCCGGGTAGGCCAATTCTACGTACACAGTGGAATAAGGACGTAGGAACGAGCCAAGTTTCCGCCTAGGCCGATGGCTCCGTGGAGAATCGCACGTCGCTACCGTGAGCGTTGTTGCACGAGAGATTGACAAAGTTGTAATTAAACGTAACTTAATAATTTATATTTCATGTAGCAAAGCTGCAATGGTATACAAAATTAAAGAAGGTTGCAGCAACTTACTATTTTTACATCGCTCTTAAGCTTCCAACGCGATAACAAATGCAATTCCGTGTAAACAAAACTAAAATGTGCAAGATTCGTCCTCACTCTTAAAGATCAAATCTTGCGCCCATTCCGAATCAAATACCACTCATCCGAATATTTTATAGAATCGCCATTAATTTTTTGCTGAATATGGATCTAGTCGCCTACCGTGCTTCGAAAATATCCAAAGTCAAAGTCAATGGCGAAGAGTTTTTAAGCAACAGAAACCTACAGATTTTAATCGCCTATGAAGAGTGGATGATGAAATCAAATCTAAAATCAATTGTCTATTTTATTTTTGAGATGTTAGGGGAGATTGAGCCAACTGACAAAGCTTAGTTCAATGACGAATTTATTGTTTCTGTAGGATAGAGGTTGACCCGATGAAAATGAAATTATATACGGCGAAAGAAATGATAAAGTTGGGTCAACCGCTTGGACCGAACCTGAGTCAACACCAATTCGGTTGATCCAACTTAATAGAGGTTGGCACTCGCCCCTCTCACACCCGTTCAGCGGGCGTCCATCTAGAAAAACCTTAATTGCCTTAACTCGACTTTCGAAGTTAGCGGAAGTAAGGTTATGTTACGCACAGAAAAATTTGCTTTTCATTTCCTACTGACAACACTGAAATATAAAATAAACATACTTTTGATATCGGATCTACATAATAGTATGAACATATAATAATTTTATATTTAATTACTTATACACCGATAGGAAAAGGTTTCATCGATTCATGGAAATCGTTGCCAATGAAAGGAAGTAATTGAGTTTAAATACTATCTTTTCTTTGAATGATTTTAAAATCAATGAAAAATAGTGACATTGAATCAAAGTGACATTTTTATAGGGCAATGAACTTTTTTCATTGATTATAATTCTTTATAATCGAAAAATTTCGTAACCTAATTTTTCCTAAAGTATTCGGCAGATAAAGTTCAAATCTTGAGGAATAAGCTAAACTTTCGGCTCCTCGAATCGCGAAGCCGTTTGATTGGTTCAAGGCGGTCGTTTCTTTGTATCAATAAAAACGACTCTGTAAAACAATAAAACCGTATCTTTATTACATGCTTACTAAGTAGATGTTTCTTTACGACCAATGAAATGTTCTCTTTTAAATTCAAACACCCTATTTAATTCAAATCAGAGAGATATTACATTGAAACCAATGAAAAGAATCAATTCCCTTATTCCATTAGCGTAAATGAAGTCTTTCCTCCCGGTGTACATAGAATATAAGGGTGGGAGTCAAAATAGCGAATGGTTGAAATAGCGAATTCCATAATGATGACCATTCTAGATTCAGACGTTCCGAATTTCAAAATTCGCTATTTCATCCATTCACTATTTTGGTCATTAGCCATTTTAACCCCAACCCTAACATAACACTCCTACCGTAATACCCACCATCGTCTCCAAGTACTTCACCGACGTTGTATCCGAAAACGAGGCTCACGCCTGTTTAACTCGAAAAAATCCGGGTGGCAGAGCCCCTGCTGCGCAGCCTAAAAGGTGGAAGGGCAGAAGCAGGTCGCGGGAAGAGTATATATTTGCAAAGCAGAAGAGGGGATGGATGGTTCAAGAGTACCAGTGAGGATGAAGTAGAGAGCGCACCATCTGCATTCTATACTCCATCACTCCAGCGCCTCTGTGTATGGATGTACAAACATGTAGCGGCATTAGGTACAGAGTGTCGTGGGCAGTAGTATAATAGAGAATGAGAGTTGGGGGGGTATAGGAAGCTTCTGGTGAATGGTTATTTCGCTCGAATTATCATCATCTCCATTTTCGCTTCTCTTTTGTTAGTAGCATCGTAATTATCGGGAAGCCAGCAACGGTGGCGACGTTGGCTTGGCTCGGCTCGTTGGCTTTCGGCTGTGCTCCTGCTACCTAACTCTACATAATACTAATGGTGGCTGGCTGGGGTTAGTAGTGGTAAAACCACGAATGTCGTGCTGCTGGCTGGCTGGTTTCGCTCGAGGCAACGAAGGATATGCATGCGCCGCGCTGGTGTGCCCATAGCCACCGACCGGATATGCCGGTGAATCCGTTTCTCCCTATCCCGTTCCCTTTTTCTCTTAGCGACTCTCTTTACCCTCGACGTCGTCGCGGAGAAGGGCTTATTTTTGTTTTCTCCCTCGGGGCATCAGCTCTTCTCTCAGTCTCAGCACGTACCCTCTGTCCACAGTCCTCCCAGAACTCGTTCTTTCGTACTTCGTTTCTCCCTCTCTCGACCTCCATCCGCTGCCTCCTTCTTTCTTCTCTCTTTTGGTCTTGGTGTACATACGTATGTGTACCCAAGGTGTAGGTACATTCAAGTTTGCGAATCGTGAGCCTGGTGGTAGGCTCGGATCTAGCGTATGACGACGTCGGGATGGTACTATAGTGGTAAGCCGCGAGGGATTGCCACGTAGGAACACGAATGGCAGAATGGTGGTAGATTAGCCCCCGGATAGCTGCGAGAGTTCGCCTGACACTGAGACGAGTAAAAGAGCGAGGAGGCACCGAGGGGATACCATAAGCAGTTGGAATTTGAGAAGAAAATGGGAGCCTGGTGAAAAAGAGGCAGCGGGATGGTTAAAAGGATCAAGGACGACCCTACAAGGTGACCAACACTGCATGAGCTTCAAGCATAACGGAGCTTGGAACGAAGGTAACAGCCGCAGGAGATTTTCAAGAGTCTTTCAGGACTCGTAGTTATGGCGTTCTTGCTAGTGACACGGTTGAAATATTGGAGTGCGGGAACGTCCAACGCAGATACGAGATTGCGAGGAGCCACGTCCTACTCACGTTCGTAGTCTGACGTGTTTGTTCTTCGTTTTCCCCGCTTACGGTTTACCACTGGTACGACGATAAGAGAAGTCGGCTTAAAAAATCAATAAACCATTTGGCTTCGATATTTTTTACTTTATTTGTGTATTTTTCGTCGATAAAGTTAGTGGGATACAGGTTATTTCTGTAAAAGAAGAACATTGCGATTTAAAAGCTACGTTAGATACAAAAGTGATGAATGCGAATGGAAAACGTGCAAGAGTAGATACAGAGATGGAAGAGTGTAGTTGGCGAATGCGAACACAGCGAGGTGAAAGAGCTCTCGGGGATGCACTGTATGGAAATCGTAGCGGTAAAGGAGAAACCATTAGCTCTATTGGTCGGTGGCAGAGGCGCGAGCAGGCAAAAAACAACCGTGCAAACACGAGGCCGTTTTCGAACCTGGCGCAAGAATGACAGCCATTTGAAAATGTTGCGAGACGAAAAAAAAAATAACCGCTCACGACAATGTTCTCGCACATTCACAGCATACAATCAACAAAAACTCTGGAGCTTCAATGGCTTCCGTTAGATGCAGCAAGTCCAACAGTGTCTTCCCATTAAGCTTCAAGCTACTTTAGGTCCATTTACGTTTATTATTATTGCTACTGGAACCAATGTAAGCAGCAATTGTTCCCCACCGTTGGACATGGATTCCCTGCGGCCTAGTGGAAAAAAGTAATGGTTAACAGTTCCTCGTTTTATTACACCCAACTAATTGTCATTCGAGGGTCGTTAAACATGTGATACCGGTGATAAATTAGTTGTATTTGCTCGGAATAAAATATAAAGTGATAGAGGCATGGTGGAGAACAAGAGAGGTCGCGGTATTGGTGGAAGGCCTGTCCGGGATAGGATCGTGTAGGAATTCCCGGGGGTGTCACATTATTCGGTGGTACATCGTTGGACAAGGTATTGTACTTGCGGGAGCAATGTATGCCGCGGCTATTGGTGATACCGATGGAAACTAGAAAGCTCTCGGTGAGGTGGAGAATCCAGTAGGGGCTTGTGAAGGGATCGAATCCATTAAACGAGAAGGATCGATGACTCTCGATCCTGCTCGTATAATGGTCGTTGATCTGGGCCACAGAGAGGCGGCGGCGTATCCACTGCGTGAGAGACTATGGAACCAAGCAAAGCACATAGTGGAGGGGGATTTGTAACGTTTGCACAAGGCTTGGTAGATTAACGGAGCTCGCGACAACTCCTGCGTGAGAGAGCATTCCGCGGTAGGAGAAGAGGCGGATAGGAATCGTAGAGCGATTAGCAACGCTCTTGGTTACCGTGGGATCCTAGTTATACTACTACGTTAAAGTACGGCTCGTTAATCTCTGGATGCACCGAGGTGGATTCGGCTTTGCATGCTCACCGCGGAACCTCAGCATCTCGGGCCCGCGTCGAGCCGCGATGTCCCTTACAATTAGTTTCCGCTCGTGGGACACCGCTTTCCTGTTACGCTAGCGAAGCCAAAGCACGACATCTAAACGTCGAGTCAAGAACAGATACAAACTTTTGGTTACATTCGGATTCTGGTGCTGGATGCGGTAAGATATTGGTCTTGTGGATGGAGAAAGGAAGCGCCGAGAAGATTTCTCTTGGTGATTTTCTATGTGGTGATCATCGTGGATCAAACCTGGATCATTTTGGTACCATTGCGCTAATGTCACTGATATAGTTCTCTCGTTTGAATCGATCTTCTGTTATGCAATTGATGACCTGCTAGAATTGGACGCTAAATAAGAATGCTATAGGATTACAAGAGTGTTCATATTTTACTCAACACAAATATTTGATAACTGATATGATTCCAAAAACCTCTCGCGTAGAAAAGATGCGGAGTCCAGGATGGAATACTGAGCAGAATCCAGAATGGATTCTGGGCGATCCAAGATGGAAAACTAGATATCGGATCATATTCAGTTTTTCATCCTGGTCTCATCAATTTTACGCGGGCTTATTGGGATGACTGAAAAAATGATAAAGGGTTGGCATGCTTACCGAGGAGTCTTAGCATCTTGGGCCCGCGTCGAGCCGCGATGTCCCTTACAATTAGTTCCCGCTCTCGGAACACCTTTTTCTCGTTCCGCTAGCGAAGCCAAAGCACGACATCTAAACGTCGAGTCAAGAACAGATACAAACTTTTGGCTACAGCTGAATTCCTGTGCTGGATGCTGTAAAAGATCGAAGACGCCGGAGACACGTGTCTTGCATCGAAATAAATTCGATCAATTCACTCCGGCTGATGCTGTGGTTCACGTAAATTTTCTTTTTGCGAATCTGGGGACGACTTTGGCCTATAAAGACTGAAACTGAGGAAGAAACAAAAGTGTACCATATGCACGAAGCGGGCAGCAAAAACGTTTTACGTTTTCAGCATATTTGCGCCTTAAGGTTGGCAAATAAAGCCTTGAGAACTAATAGTAGTGAAGTCTTATTTGCCACGAAATAATTTTTTGTTCTGGTAATTGATTGTTTCGTTGAAAGCGAAATCAGTAGAATGCGCTCTAATATCAAATTACATGTTCTCATTAATCCTGTAATTGTTTGGGGTATTGAAATAGACAACTGTACCACAAATTGTGTTCGACGATTATATGTAAAAAACAAACGGTAAAAATAATTAATTACGGCCTGAAGGACTTTGTTCGATGGCCCATTGAACGAACATCGCGTTTTTTCTAACAATTTGTTAACAATTGTATGCGTATTTCTATGTTGAATTTATGTATGATGACACCACTTGAAGTCTAACACTAGTGAAAGGAAATGAGAGATGAAATGTCTCATAAAATCCTAGCCAGAAAATGTTTCACCATCCGAAACTATGTGGGTTTTCAAGTAAACCTTTCTCTCGATAAATCATCATATATAAAGACGGGAACATTCCAAATTTCCATAGGATCCAACGTTAGATTTACGTTACAACCTTGCATCTCACTTAGACTTTTTTCCTGGGGAAGGAAAAGCCTTTGCAGGAGCTGGACTAAATCTACGATAGTAACTTATCGGTTATACTGAGTAATCGTATTCGGGTGCCTCGATCTATCACGACTTGGCCCAGACATTTTCGAGTCCGAACTCGAGCTCTGTACGTGGACCGAGTTTTAAACGACACGCTGTTCTCCTTGAGCGTTTCGTTCGCTTCATTTTCTCTATACGTTCCCAAGATTGAAGGCCGACTAGGCGTGTATCGGATTATACGGGGTACCTCGATCGATTTCTCTGAAATACTATCCTACATCTTCAATATATCTTTCCTAACTTCAACTTCCTTGCGATCCGCTTCCTGAATACCACCTAAAAATGATTGATCCACCAGAACAAGTCGCAGGACTTTGAGAAAATTTTATATGCCATGTGTTATGTGTTCGGGTTCATTTTTTATTATTAAAAATTTAACGAACAAATATTTAAATATTATAAACATCTTTCTAAACTTATTATTATTATTTCATGAAGGAAAAATAAATTATGATAATGACAATCAGAATAAACAGTTCTCATAAATGTCTGACTTCTTTTCTGAGCTGTAATAAATCTTTCTTTAAAGTGTAATTGTAGGACATATAATGCATGCATATTTATTATCGAATATGACGAGTGGTGTAATTTCTCAAGGCGACGAGACAAGACGATATAAGCAAACAAAGGGCGCAATGTTCGCAAGCCGAGAAAGTGCCTAAACTAGGTCCTGTCAATTGGAAAGACGAGAATTGTAATCTTGTGTCGCCTCATTGTTCGAGTCGCGCTGTTGACGCGAACATTTTTTGGCAGTTCTACTTCGGGGGCCAAGCCCAAAATTTAATGCTCGCAATATCTTTTCATACTCCGACTAAACATTGCCTCCGCATAATAAAATGTGTTTAAATGTGCGACCGTCCACCATGCAAACTTATATCTGTGTCATTTATCTGTGTTCTAATAAAATGAGTGTATTATGTTTTTAACGTAGTGTTTGAAAAATTTATTTAACCACAATCACCAGACATTGTCCTCCGATTCCTAAGGCGGTACATTTCGCCCTCATCCGGAAGAAATAATCGAATTTAGTTACGTTAAGTTTTGACCACCGAAGCTTTGGGCAACACACGAATTTGTGTAGAGCGCAACTTTCCTTGTGCTTTGCCTTTGAACGTGCTAACTATAACAATTATTTGTGGCTACAGGGCGACAATAAACAGAACTTGGTTTGTTCATGTTGTTAATTCGTAGACGTTGGTTGAACTTCTCTGTTGTTCTATACAACAATTCATGACCAGAACTGTACAACAACGTGGTGTTCAAGCTCCTGGCTATCTGCATCACTCGACTTTCTTTCGCTACTCTGAAAAGCACTACAGAAAGCCTCGCGGCGTACGAGCCGCGAGATTAAATCGCGCTACGGCAAAGAGCTAATCTCTCTCAGTCCCTGCGCGTTCCCTGTCTCTGCCAACCTTGCCTTCCGTGCAGCCATTAACATCATACACACACATGACTGCTGGTTACTTTCCAGTGTGTGGTTGGTCCGCACAGTTATGTCGCACTCTTGCCTTCCCATCTTCTTCAGCCTCCATCTTCTCGGGCTTCCGTTTTCCCTTGTTATACAGGACAATGAAAGGGCGTGAGTACCAGCAGCATCTTTTTCTCGCGCATGGATAGACTGTACTCAAAATTTTACCACATAAAGTTGACTTATGGGGCTCACGGAATAACCGTATTATCTACAAGGTTATGGTTACATGTTTTTAAAGAATATGGACCCGAGAAAAAATTACCGTATACCTAAGAAAAATTGTAAGGTCCAACGACATACTGTCCAGTATAAGGTTACCGCAAATCTCTGTCCATTTTGCGTGGTGAACTTATGGAGCCCACGAAATAACTGTATCCTCTTCGGGTTCATGGTTATATTTTTCGAACGATAGTGTACTCTGTTAGTTGAATAACTCTTGAAACGCAGAGGACGTTAGGATCGGAGAAAAAAATTACCATGTACCTAAGAAAAATCTTGAGGTCCAACTATATAATCCCAAGCATGTGGTTGGTTCCCAGTTATTTTGCATTCCCTAGCTCTCATCTCCATAACCTTTATCTTCTTGTGCTTCCGTTTTTCCTTACTGCGGAGACGGTGAAAAAGATACTCTATGGTGAAAACCTAACTGCATATCGTGTGATATACTTATGGGTCCCAGGAATGACTGTATCATCTTTGGGCTTATGGTTATATTTTTTCAACGATGGTGCGCCTGGTTATTTGACTAGATCCTGATACGTACTTACATGCTATATAGCTCCATATTCTACAGTGTACTTATGGGGTCCATGAGATGACCGCATAATTTAAAAGCGTATGGTTATATTTTCCAAATAATAATACGTCTGGTTAGTTGATTAAGACATTGTTGAAGTTAGCCATCGAGTTTAAATTACTATATACCCAAGAAAAACTTCTACACTCATCTCATAAATATGATAAAAACCACAAAAACACTAGCAAATATGATAAGCCGCGCCACTGCAAATACGCTTAATATTACATTTATTCTCACTACATCCTTCATTCCGTATATGAAAACAGTCGAGTGTCCCGACTGAAATTGAAATCCCTTCTCTTCAAAACTCGTTATCACAATTCCACTTTAACATCCAAAAAAAATTAGCATATGCTAGCAGGATTACCGTGGAGATCATCCAAAAATGTAATAAAATGGGCTAAAGCCTCTTTTGGGTGATGTTGATTACGGGAGTATACAAAACGGAAGAGGCAAGAGATAGTCGTCTAGACAATCTAGAAAATGGTAGTAGGTGTATAGGTACGAAGGGTGAAGAGCAGGGGCTAAACCGGATGAATTTATATTATGGAGGGCTGCATCCAGTGGAGTCTGGGAGTTCAGCCGAGTGAAGCGAGTGCATTCACTGGAGCTATTTGGGTCAGTTTGCCCAACCCGGCTGTCGAGGCTTCGTCCTTTTCCTCTTGCACCCTCTCGCCTGCTGGCGCAGCTACGTATATGGTACACGTGGTCCCAACGGCAGGCAGCATCGACTTCGCACCGTCCGTCCTCTCCTCGCAACTCCTCAACTGACGCTGTCGTCGTCGGTTGTGAAGGGAAGGGTCGGACGTTGGGTTTCCCCAAAGCACCACGAAACCTCGACGAAACCACAGTCGCTTGCTTGGCCCGCGTCCTCTCAGCTTCCGTCCTCACCGTGATTCCCCGAGATTCGTCCCCTAGTTATCTTAACGATGCTGCTCTCCCTTCCGCCTGTTTCTTTATCGCACACATGGTGCGGATCGGACCCTATGTTTAGTCCTATACTTTATCAGTCGACAACATATTGTACGGACATCCATTTTGACCTCCGGAGCCGCTAAATTTCTCTTCCCGGTGAAGAGCAGATTAAGTCAAGCAAGCAACTAAAATGCTGATAGAGCGGCTTTTCCTTCAATTTTTTTTCTATGCAACTTATTTTTACAGTGGTCAATGACTCGAGTCAGCATGACATTGTTGCAGGCTAGACGGACTCTACAAAGTGGACTGTATTCATTCTTATCCATTCGGATCCATTCATTGAACAGACGGTGAAATTTTTATTCACAATGAGGACGGTAAATGACTTAGCTACCTTGTAACAGCAGTAATTAACAAAAAAAAGTGTCTTGTCGACGCTTTGTTGGGCCAAGCAGGGTCCAAGATTGGATTCCCTATCATGATCCCCGCGAGAGCGCTTGGCAATAAGGTTGTGGAGATTTTCGCTGGTCCAAGTGGACCCCAACACGGGATTCCCATCTCTGGCTTTCACGAATAAGCCAATAATGGGCCTGTACTTAGTCGCGGACGCCGGTAGTACTTTCTGTGCTGGTGGTGTGACACCCAACAGTTTATTATGACACCCAACAGTTGGTTCTGACACCTAATTTTGACGCTCGGAGCGTATTTAACCATGGGGATTGGTTAGGGCAACCACTCATCCCTTTCCAGGCAGGAGCCTTAGCACTAGTCAGGCCGCGATCGGAAAATCTTAAGGTCCAATCGCCGCCAGACTAGTCATCAGGCACCCGTGATAGAATTTCTACTTGGGCCGATTCCGGCATCGCAATAAGCGTTCGACCCGATGATCTGTACCAACAAAGTCATTTCTTCCACTCTGGATCAAAATGGTCGGACGATGCAGCATGTTGCTAGTCAAGTACGGACAAGGACAAGCGGTTTTCGAATGTACAAGCGTAGTTCGAGGTTGCATAGCGTCGCGAGCAGGTGGGATCCGAGTGACTGATCCTGTATGCATTGGCATACTGCTCAAATTGCGCGGCTCCATCACGATGTTATGCGGTGGAACCATGGGCTCGTGCGGCTCACGAACACGTGCATCTCACAGCTGCAGCACGTCTACAATTATTGATGCGGACGAGGTCGAGGAAGAGGAACAGGAAGTATGTAGGAGAGAGAGAAGCTTTGACGCTTGAAGCGTGGTTAACCATGGGGATTGGTTAGGGCAACCACTCATTCCTTTCCGGGCGCTGGGCCTCAGCACTAGTCAGGCCGTGATCGGAGATCTTAAGGCCCAATCGCCACCAGATTAGTCATCAGGCACCCGTGATAGAATTCCTACTTGGGCTGATTCCGGCATCGCAATAAGCGTTCGACCCGGTGATCTGTACTGATAAAGCCATTTCTTCCACTCTGGATCAAAATGGTCGGACGATGCAGCATGTTGCTAGTCAAGTACGGACAAGGACAAGCGGTTTTCGAATGTACAAGCGTAGTTCGAGGTTGCATAGCGTCGCGAGCAGGTGGGATCCGAGTGACTGATCCTGTATGCATTGGCATACTGCTCAAATTGCGCGGCTCCATCACGATGTTATGCGGTGGAACCATGGGCTCGTGCGGCTCACGAACACGTGCATCTCACAGCTGCAGCACGTCTACAATTATTGATGCGGACGAGGTCGAGGAAGAGGAAGTATGTAGGAGAGAGAGAGAAGCGCATCAAGCAACCGTATGGCCACAATCTCCGCGGGTTCTAGTCTACCAAACTTACCGCTTATACTTGCCACCTTGTCTATGTCTGCCTCTACGAGAATTCGAGAACTTGGCCATCTTAATGGTCAAGTCAATGTAAGCCACGAGTATGCATTGCTCCTCGTTCAGTCGTTTCGACGGATTGGGACATGGAATCCTATTCTCAAGTACCTACTTAGTAATCGCATCCTTATCTTGCCTCTGACTCAAATCGATGCAAATTCATCTCTATCCCGTGGCAAGACGCAAGAGGAATGTCTATATTCTGTGATTATAGCAAATATAATTATAGCAGCAATTACCAAAATGATATTACTCTACTACACATACTCAATTCCGAAATAAGACCAATAAATTATTTCTGATGAGGCCCTGATCAGGGCGAAACGTATAAACGTTTTTACAAACAAAAAAATTAAATGGAGCCGTCAATTGGCCGAAGCACCTTACACACATTGAAAGCCTTTCTACATTCGTCAACAGAGAAAAGTCTCCAAAATGGCACTACGATATATCGAAATGAAGTGCTCATTAAGTGTCAATTATATATGCAAGTCATAATTATTGTGGTCTAAAATTTTTTTCAAAAAATGAATTCGAATATTTCTCTGCCAGCTTGACGTCAAGGTGGCAGAACATCCTTGAAAAACGTTGAGAAAAACGTTGTTGACATTTTTCTTTTTTTTTGTCTACAATATTTTTTTTTCTTGAACAAATTATTTTTTTACTTCGGAACTTTGACCGCTCTCAGTCTAGCAATTTTTTTATGTTATCAATACATAGGCGCAGAGATTCTGTAATTTTTTCAGCCAAAAAAAGTGGCATCTTCAGGTTAAAAAAATAATCTCTATATTCTTTAGCAAAAAAATAATATTGTCGGGTCGCAAAATTGTTTAAAAAATTTCATTTAAAAGTTCACATCAAACTACAACTTTTATGTTGATACACTTTTTTCCCATGACTTCAATTTTTCAAGATATATTGAATTTAAAGAAATACCCCACTTTCCGTAATATTGGATTTAAAAATCTGAAAAAATTGGGAGAGCGCACATTCAAGTGGTACTAGAATCCGTCCAATTATGGGATTATAATCGAAGACGGTTGAAAAAAAGTGGCTGAATTGATGAAGAATGCCTCATATAATTCAACGATATGACGGAAAACAGGCTAATCAATAAAAGCATGGTAATGCATTTAAAAAATGTAGAATTCAGGACATTCCCCTGATATGACGAAAAACGTGCTAGGCTAAAACGTCAAAGAGGTGCAACTTACTGCACATCCGGGTCTCCGCAATAAATATACCCGCCTGAACACAAAAGATTCGTGGTATTATTTCGCTAGCTAGTTACAATATCATTGTGAATGAAAGTACACATATACATTAGTTTTCTAGTGGTTTTACAGGCGTCTGTGAGTGCAGCTCCCTCTACAGGCCAGTAGCCCTCTTACAAAGTCAAAGCGCGCCGTCACAAATTCGAGATGCAGATTAGGCACGTGAAAACCCTCGCCGTGAGTTTTTTCCTTTCTTCTCCTAGCGACTTGTCCCAGTCTTAGTTAGCAACTGCAGTTGCAGCAAAAAAGGTATTTTAAGGAAATAGGAATAGCAATGGTAATGGCAGTGTATGTTGAACATAGTGTACACAAGAGTTATAGAATGAGTTGCCTAAAGCCTTTGCATCCCCTCAAGTCATAGTTACTTTGTAGCTAATATACTGTCGAGGAAGAACGGAGAAGCCTCCTACGGAGTCGAGTGCTTAGCCAGCTAATTATCCGGCTTTATTACACGAAGAAAACGAGCTTCTGCTGCTGCTACTGCTGCACGACTGCGATTGTCAGTCTGCGGGACCGACAATGAGGCTGGAAGCAATCGATGTTGGAGAAAGGAGCTGTAATACGGCATTTCCTTTAATTCTACAAGACCCAACGTCGACTCGATTGGGTTTGGACGGTTTCGTTAGCTTTCTATGTAATCGATAGTAAGTGATAGTGCAAATTCTCGACTTTGACTGTAACTCCGAGATAAAAGGAGTGGAAGTCATTTGGACTGTCAGCTGAAATATATAAAAGCAGAAGAATATTTGAAGACTTCTTGGGAAAAAATCTAGCGATACTTAAAATCTGTGTACAACAACATAATAATGGCAATGACTTCGGATAGAAAAAATAGTTTAAATAGGGACTTGGGAATTAATTTTTCGTAGTCATAAAGATTTTATGATTATTGTTGGCTGACTTGACTACGCGACAAATCAATGTTGTAGTAGTGCATGCGAAGACTTGAAAAAATGAAAGCCATTTTCTTCAGGAAACGTAGGCCTGCAATGAAAAAAAAAAAATCACCGAGTAATAACATGTAATTTTCTGCAGTACACTAAAAGTAATTATTGCAATGAAACAGTGTATTGACACGTCAAATTTTTTTCTCATAGCCGTGAATAGTCTCGGACGATTCTTCGATGGAAAAATCCTTGTTCATATCATGACAAAATATGTTGAGAACGCAGCGCAAAAATTTCAGGTCATTCGTATAATTCGGTTTTGATTTAAAGTTGCAGTAAATTAGGAAAATACCGCTTTTCTGACCTGCAAGTAGTTGCTTTTTAGAAGGCATCCGCAAAATCTTTGATTCTAGTCCTCAAAATCTTAATATGATATTCTAAAAGATAAAGTAACTCAAAAAATGGAAGAATCTTTTCCCATTTCTTAAAGGTACATTTACATTGTCATATTAAGCCAAATTGGTAAAGTGGTTCGTTTTCATAAAATATAAAAAAATTTCAAAAAATCTTAGTCTTGCTTTTATCTAAGCTAAAATTTCTCTAAATCGCCTGAAATCTTCTACACAGGAAAAAAAGCATTTCACCCTGCTACCAAATTTCCTGTATAAGCGCTTCCCCCAATGTGAAAGCCAACAATTAAAAAAACAAACATCTTCACAGAGGCAGCTTTGCAAAAGATGAAAATAAATGATAAAGCAATGTGCAATTTTTTACTTTGCATGTTTCACAGTCACGTCATGCATAATAACGTGACAACGGCGTCAACTTTTAGCTTTGTTCATCAAGACAAGCTTTCGATATCCGTTTAATCCTTATCTTTCCAGCCATAAGTTCCTTTCATCCAAAGCGACATTGAAGTTAGAATCGTGAATGCGATCATAACGTAATATCGCTCAAGATTTCCTCGTCAGATCAACAGAGTCGGGCGTGTGATATTGAATAGGAATCGCAGAGGTGGAGGACAATGTTTCAACGTCTTGGCGGTACAGGGTGAAATGTACAGGAAGGATTCCTCCTCGGCGAGTGACTCGGTCTGGCGCAGAGAAGGGCGTACGATCTCAAGGAGATTCCACGAAAATCGGGTACATGCGGCCGCTCCTCGGATTCCACTACGTCGTTTCGAGATATTGGTATCCGCATTATACGACGAGCCATTCTCCCTTATACCGATAGTTGAACCGCCATCACCACCACTGGGACGTCTCTACAGCTTGGTACATTCGCCGGTACATAGTACATATACTTAAACGTAGAATGCGTCTATAGACCGTATCTGCGATACGCTAAAGTAGTTCAACTTTTTACCTATCCTCCCAATTCGCGACGATACAGCTATAGTCGTAGCACAATGCTGTCAGCGGATGTACGTGGAGCGAATGAATTTTCCCTTTTGGATTCACCGAACGCTTCGATTTTTCTGGGTCGAAAAGGCCTCTCCAAAGGAAATGGAACAAATGTGCGTTCAACTGCGTCAGACTGAGACAGATAAGTCGCGTCAAGTTTAACTATAGCTGAAACTGTTCACGGATATTGATCGAAATGGAACACAAGAGTCATGTATTTTAATGTATTTTTTTTTATTGCGATATTTTCTTCGCTATGCCTTATTCAGGCTTTTATGTAGGCCCTTTTCTACGTTACTGGAGACTCCCCTGGAGTGTTGTCCACGGCCACTCATCGTAATGTACTATTGTATCGCATTTGCATGAGTCCTCAGGGAAACTGTGGAAAACCTGGCTGATATGAGCAGATTTATTTTTTACCGAGTTTCTACTGTATGATGGTACATTAGCTGCGAGAAAGAAACCCCGATAGGTGTTCAACATTGGACGATGAAATTTCCATCACTTGCTGCAATCAAGTATATCTTTTCGATGAATCAAGAAGACTGTCTTCGAATCATTGGAAACTTTTCTTTAGAACGATAAAACTGTTTTTAAATTAAATGCTTACGAGGTAAATGTTTCTTTAAAGGCAATGAAATGTTCTCTTTGAAATTGAAGTGCACTATTTCATTAAAATCAATAAAAACAAAATCAAACCTTTGGCGTCAATTGAATTTTGCCGTGTTGAAGGTAACTACTGTACTTTTTTCATTGATACTATATTGAATAATAATAGTAAATACATGAAATATAAAAACAAATAATTTTCAAAGATTCATTTTTCCGAAAATGGCCAACTCACTCGGAATTACTCTGTACCAAGTATCAACGAAGAAATGCGAAAGATGGAGGTGCGCAGTCGTTAAAACAAACAACTCACCATAAGCATATATACACCTGCCATTTCTCGACGGGATCAATAGAAAGAAAAAGAGCGGACGGTGTATTATAAAATAAGAAAAAACTCTCGATTCAAATAATCCAAAGTCTTCTCATTTTCTTTTATCCATTTGATAAAAACGAATTTTCTCTCACTAAGAGGAAATTCAAATTACCGAATTCAATCTTTAGATACATTTAGCATATTTTACACAGTACATAGACACTCATCAATTTAACAACATCCTTAGCGAGAGTTTCCCGGAAATATATTGAAATAGTGTTACTGCCCTTCGGAAATAAAGTAGGTCTTAATCAAATGTCTTCAGAAAAGCAATATCGACCTGTCGGGGCAAAAAAAAAAGAAAATTTCGCCCAAATTTCCACGAAAAGCGTTTTAGACCTTCGGGTAAAAGTGAATTTAAACGAAATGTCCTTGAAAAGTTAAATTCTAAGATATTATGTAAAACTGTTTTTACATAATATCTTTGTGAGACCATGAAAATGTACCCAACAGTATTTTCAATTCCAGGCACGTTAAATCCACATATCCCACAATTTTCGGAGCTACCGCTATAAGAAAACAAAGGAAGTGGATTAATCTCGGCTTTCTCGTAAAGAACCTTTGAGGAAGGTCGAAATTGGTAAAGCAAGGGACAAATCCTGACTTTGTACCCTTGTCTCAAATAACGAATTTCGTATCATGTCACGAAATCCTACTGACGGACCGAGCCATTACTAAATACCTAAACATATATTTTGCGGCAATGTTCGATTGTACGACGTCGTTAACGACTAAATATTGCCTCAAAATTTCCATACACGAAAATGGTCTTAGCCTTATCAATTTATGCCTAAACACAGTTTTAATCCTTGGCAAACATGAATATAACTATTCGATACTTTACAAAATGGGAACGCCTTAATCGATTTTTTCGCAAGGTGGCATTGAGAGCGTATATTATGCTACAAGGGAGGAGAGTGCGTGATTCATGTCGAGGGCGAAGCTTGTTCGGCACAATAAATCATTTTTTTCCGAGCTCGTTTTAAAAAAATGCTTTGCTGGATTGCGACAAAGGTGAACGGATTGCCAATTTTTAGACAGAAAAGTACTTTTCTACTTGCTGCAGCACTTTTCTGCCTGCTGCAGCACTTTTCTGCCTGCTGCAGCACTTTTTTGCCTGCTCCAGCACTTTTCTGCCTGCTCCAGCACTTTTCTGCCTGCTCCAGCACTTTTGTGCTCGTTGGAGTACTTTTTTGCCTGCTTTAGGACTTTTCTGCTGTCTGCCGCACTTTTCTACCTGTTGCAGAAGTTTTCTGCCTGCCGCGACACTTTTCCGTCCGCTGCAGCACTTTTTTGACTGCTGCTTTACTTGTCCTCCCGCTGCGCTACTTTTCATCTTGCCGTTCAGGAATCGACAACTTTTTCACAGCGTAGTCAGCATGGATTATGGTTTTACTGGTAGCGTCGTCAGATAAACAAAAATTCTTTGAACGTTATTACGTCAGAAGTTCTAGTCCATTTTCATCAGATTGCAGATGCGGTTCTCAAGTAGATGCAGTTTAAAAATGAAAAATTTCAATCCCTCTAAAAACGGGACTGCATCACCGATTCCGACCAAATTTAATATCTGGCCCCGCTGACCCATCCCTGCAGAAAATATTGGGTGACCGAGTCGAAGTTGACGACCGCAGCGAGCCTCAATCCCCGAGAACTACCAAATCCTACAAAATCATGATCACTTCATGGTTACACTTCAAATCCAATCCCCATATTCAGAAAAATGTTCAAACCTACTCATCCCAAAAATCCACATCAACTTGCGTAGCCTGCCAAAAAAATTACGAAAACAAAAAACATTCACACGAAAATCTTCCTCCATCAGGAACCAGGCCGCCATGTTACCCGACATCGCCCTGCACCTACTACCATCAGAGAAATACAAAAGTTAAAGGTGCGCAGTCGTTAAAACTCGCTACAGGGTGCGCTGGTTCCAGTCACAGTCGGTGGAGTGAGCGCCTCCGCGACTTTTCTTCAGTTTCGACGCATAATGGATTGATTTCCCAAAGCGGAAGCAACGAAAGCGAGCTAGGCGAAGGCGAGAGCACTATAAGCGCGCCGCACCCTTGTGATTGTCAGGAAACGGCGGAAAGTTTTTCCGGGCACCGAGAAATGTCCTTGTATGCGGATTCGCCATGTTATTGGGCGTCGTAGCATCGTACCTACAACTACCAACGACTATAACCAGAAGCAGAGGTGAAAGCAGCAGCAGCATGAGGACTTACACAGGTCTCGCCTCTCGATCCATCCACAGCAGCGAAAAGCACGCGAGACGAAAAGGGAGAAGAGAGGAGATGAGCCGAGGCTGAGTGAGAAGCTTGCAGCGCGGCACGCCGACCAAGTTTTGATTGTTTTTGGAACGGGTTCGACCTCGCGGTGCTTCGCCCTTTCCCTCTTTCTATTCCCCTTCCACTCCTTGGGCATACCGCCCGAACGTCCGCCTCCAACACCCAGAGTTGTGCCTCCGTTAATTCAATCGCGTCGTTGGTAACTTCCGGTCGTTACTACGACCACCACGAGCGCGAGCACACCACGGTATACATGCTGGGATATCCGGATAGCTCCCAACAGGCTTCCAGCATAACGACCATCGCCACTGGAATCCTTTCTATCACTGTATAGATAAAACTATATTACAGCAGGTCATAGCACTATTTGCAGGATCCTGGGTATCCACCGTCATCTCACCACCTCCAACGACTCACCGGGTGAGACGCTATTGAAATAGCGAATTTCGAAATAAGGAACGTCTGAATCCAGAATGGTCATCATTATGGAATTCGCTATTTCAGCCATTCGCTAACTTGACCACTCGCTATTTTGATGTCCATCTTATTAAAATGCAATGAAAATAGGGAATGATAGAAATGGCGAATGGCTGAAAAAGCGAATTCCAAAATTATGGCCATTCTACATTTAGACGTTCCTCATTTTTGAATTAGCTATTTTAACCATTCGCTATTTTGATCCCGACTCGAATCACTTGCTAGCTGCAACTCTTGACTGAAGATTTTTCTGCCTCACCGACGCCACCGCCTTTTTACACTGCTCGGGAGGAAATGAAAGAAGAAAATACACTGTTAAAGAAAATGTAGGTGAATTTACTACACAGTGTTGGGAGTTCCGTTACAGAAACAGGCATAGAAAATTTACTATGCTGGGCCAATCACATGCACTCTCACGCACTGTCACTCTCGTATGCCAAATTTGACACCAAACTGAACTTGCTTATCACGGACTTTCCTAACAACCAATCAAAGCACAAATAAAACGATGACAATGCTCTCTGTTCCTTATGAACTTTTTGAAGAAGGATGAGTACCTCTCTTAAAAAAGACGTGGCACATCGTAAGTCGAAATATGGAAAGCTGAAGCCAGATTTGACGTAAAGCCGACTTCAGACTGTTATGATCGCTGCATATCCCGCGCTTTTCGAATCTCTATTTTTCCTCGCAGTTGTGGAATAGAATACATTCCTAATCTGGCATAATAAAGAGACATGGCAAATTGAATATTGATTATATCAAAACCCTGATCTAAAAATATAATTTAGGGTAAAATTCGGAAAATGTCCGACCAAAAATAGTCCTTTGGATTTTTCTGATCCACTTCGATAACACGTTAAAATTTCCAATTGAAAACTAAAGTACGTGATTCCCTCTGGGAATGATTCCAATTTTGGATTCTTTTTTCTTTATTTCACTATTGCGAATCGAATGTCGATAAAAAAAGAGCCCCGAAAAATTGGAAGACCAGATTGTCGTCCGATATTCGGTGGAGAAACCCACACAGATAAAGCCACATTCCAGCAGCGCATCTAGTATCTGCAGTATCTAGACTATCCACCATCATCTCGCCACCTCCAACAACTCACTAACCACCTGCAACTCTTGACCGAAGATTTTTCCGCCTTCCCGACGGCACCGCCTTATTCTACTGTTTGAAAGAAAATGGAAGAGAAAAAAAAAATAAAACTCGTGGGTTACAATGATACAATGAAACCGAAGCCTTCGAGTTATTAAAAAGAAACGACCGTTGAAGGTCTGCAGCAGCCTCTTTCATCTCGTTATTCCAATTACAGTATCGGATTATATAATGGTGTTAAAGAATGTGAAAAAATTTAAAAAAAAAATGTATCTTCGAGTTGCGTCGGCTTAGTAGCGTCTGGGTATTATCTTGTGCAAAATTTACGGTTAAATGCTCGACATTCCTATAGTATACATGTATATATATATATTTCATATGCATATATGTTATATACGTATTCTGCAGCACAGTGCATTGGGCTTAGACGGCTGAATTCTGGTACATAGCCGTATTCCAACTGCCAACCGTACCTCTGTACAATACGTACGTTCTAGATCCTCGCACGAGGAGTAGAGCTATCTAGCATCCAACCTCTACGTATTTGTCTGTGTATTTAACCTACATGCGTCACCACAGTTACATACCTACTGCGAAATGTAGATGCACACGTGTCCTACTACGGAGTAGCTATGTCCTTACTCCTCGTGACACCATACAACGACTACACGAATAGCAACTTGGTAGGGTAGAACATTGGCGAACCAACTCTATCTCGACTGGCTAATGCGCCACTCTACCATCATTCGATTCCCTTGCTTCAGCTAGAGATACATGACACTGAGATTTACCAAATACTTGATGCTGCTGTGACACGATGGAAAGCAGAAAGATAGTGAGTGTGCGTGAGTGTGTGCGCCTGATATCGATGCTTGGTAATGAACAATGTGACGCTGTGACATTGGTTGCGTATTTCCGTTGTCCGAAGAGTGTACTATATCACACATGGAGAAAACGAATTTGATACGCCAGCAAAGTTTAACAAGATGTTCGCTGGTCTGTAAATTGTCTTGCTAGCCTAACCATTTTTTTGCCAGTACAACAAATTCTTTTGCTAGTCCGACAAAACGCACGCGTGGGGCGCGGCTTGGGGTGCAGCCCCAGCGGGGGCCAGGGGCAGTGCCCCCGTGGGGCGTTGGAGGGGCGAAGCCCCCTCGCTGCACGGATATTCTTTTTTATATTTCATACTGCAATATAACCAACGATTATTGCGAATAACATACAATTGTTCGTCGAAGTAGATTTGAACAATCTTACAAATACATATTTGGACAAACAATCGGACTTCATGTCTATCAGGAATTTAAAGTGTTTGCATATTACATTGTCGGGAATGTAATTTGTCGGTATTTTGATCATTCGGTTTTTTGGCTGTTGGTGTCTTGACCATCGGGATTATGAATGTCGGTTAAACAATAGGGACCTAAACAACATACGAGGCATTTCATATGAATTCTGCCACTGAAAGAAAAAAGAAAATCTCGAAAACGGCTAAAACGAGGTTCAGTGATTATAATAGGTACATCAAAATTTGAATTTTTTTTTTTTCGGCAGAATATGCCATGTTTTTCATTTTTCATTCAACCTATAATATCTCGGGAACGAGTCCCTATTGTTTAACCGACAATTTCTTTTCTTTTATTTTTTTCGTGGCGGAATTCATATGAAATGCCTCGTATATTGTTTGCATATGTGTACCTAATTTTTTATAGGGCGATAAATCATATATACCTACATCTATACTTCAAACAATATTCATTTTCGCTTCCTCATAGGGGAAGCTTTGTTTTTTGTATAGTCTACGATTTTTTTACTTGGCAAATGTTGCGCCGTCGGAACGACAATTGAAGCAGTCACTGGAACGAAGGTTTCCCTACCGGAATTCTGGAGACGGTACTCAAATGGTCCAACGGAGGTAAAAAAAACTATGACGTGAGTCGAGGAGGTTTTATTCCCAACGTAAAAAAAATATTCATGTTTGAAAATATCATGGCATAAAAATACAATACAGTAGAAACTCGATTATTCGAACAAATTGAAATTGAGACAAATTCGGATAATCAAAACGTAGAGATTTTTGGGACGGGATCATAAACCGAAATTTTCTAAGCGCAAAAACTGTAGATATATATAAAATGCCTAAATGTATATTAACGTTCAAATTGATAGATTGAACATCAGAAAAACGTCAACTGATTTTAAACGAAATGGGCAAAAATGTTATCTTTACTTTAGCTATTCTCCCTAATATCTTTATTACATCTAATCCGAAAATTCTTTTAAAAAAATAAAAAAATAAATGAAGAAATTCTTTTTCTTCTTTTATTTTCTATAGGAAAAATGCAATCTGTACGCAAATATTGAAACGTACCACTTTTATATTATTTCGATTCGGAAAACTGTTTTAAATTCACGAATTTTTTTCCCTTCACCGCAGTTTTGTTTTTAAAGATTTCAACTCGACCGCTGGCAAAAAAAAACTTCACACTCTAAAGTTTTGGTTTCCCGTGAACGTTTTAGAGCAATTTCGTTTTTATTTATTTTATCCTATCAAAAAGTCGTTTTCACGGAAAATGTGCGAAAATGTGTTTTTCACGGGTTTGCGTGTTTTAGTTTGCTCTAATTTTCACAAAATATTCTCTCATTAATGCAGAGTGATGACCCAGTTCTGTACCAGATGGTACGAGCTCTCGCGCTGAGAGGCTGCTAATTTGCATTGCAGTTAATATAAAAATTTTGCACGATATATCGACCGGAAAATCTCGATACATGATTTGCAAGCCCCTCCAAAATACCGTATTGTTCAAAATAGTATCTTACCCAAAGTTTGCCCATCCGCCCAAAATGCATTGTCGGTATTTCATCAATCATCTAAAATTTCACTAATTATATAGATTATAGTAGGCGTTATTCGAAGTCTGGACGAATTTTGACATTATATCGTTTGCGAATGAATAAATGAAGATTCTCTTACAATTGTAATACGTAAAATCTGGCATTTAAAATACATGAGATTTCGCTATACTTTCATCCAATTTTATGTTGGGCTACGACTTACTTTTTTATAAATCTGTTATTTCGGGATATGAGTGATAAATGTGTGAACTAAGTGCATAGAAAATTTTGAACCTTCTACGAGGTTGTTTCTACGGTGGTTACGACAGATTTTTAGGTTGTTTTTTTTTGCAAAAAACCACTCGATGGTTTTTACGGTAAACGTCGGTCGTTGAGATTGCTAGGGAAATAAAAGAAAAAAATTCAATCCACATACTTTTTTGGATCAAGGAAACTTTTTCTCTCGATGGGCCCTAATATACATAAATAGCGTCAACATTTTATCAGTGGTAATAGAGTGTAAATGGGCTGGAAGAAAAATCATACAGCATGCGGAGTGCTACTTTTGAAAGTATGAGCTCGAGAGTCCTTGAAGCTAAATAAAAGTTTGATGGAAAAAGGTGTAAAGTCGAGAGCGCGTTGGAGGCTAGGCGGGAGCTTCCGGTCACAGCCGGACGGTCCGGCAGTGGTTCACGGGAAATTGGAAAAGTTGCCGCTTATCGAAGAGTTGGTTGGTCTCGTGAGAGCCGAAGTGCAACCCTGAAGACTCGCAGTGAGCCGTCGGGCAACGACCAAAATATCGCATTGGAAATTGATGGAAACAAGCTCTACGTGGCTATTCCACGTCTGCTGCATCTTGCACCCCGCGTCACGCGTCTTCGAATTTTTCCCAGCTGGCTCGAAATAATTCTCAGTGCTTGTCGACCGAAAAGGATCTATTACGAAAGTAAGAAAGTGGTCGCAGTTGCTGTACACATCTCTATTCCTGAACTTCCTGTACATTTTCTCCATTTTGAACTACAATGTCGTTCAATTTTGTCATCGTCGTTTTTTTCTACATACCTTGATTGAGCTCTTGAGGTCAGATAAAAAAAAACGTTGCCAAAGCCAAAATAACGGCCACCTTACCATATATATATATTAGGGTGTGCCAAAAAAGTGATATTTTTTTGTCTTTGCTCTCCGCCCAATAAAATATCGTAGAATACGTCTTGGTAAAGATCCTGTCAAAAGCGGAGCTCATAATTTTGATTTTTAGAGGTCCATCATCGCGTTTGAAGTTTTTCCATTTAAATAACGAAGGGAAGTGATTTTTTTCCATTCTTTCTCCCTGCAAACTAAGAAGAAATTTTTTTCCATAAAATCAATGTCTACATTTTATAAATCATTAAATTTCGAACAAAAAATCTTATGGAGTCGAATTTTTATCTCCAATATTTAGGACAAAAAGTTGACGCTGACGAATGCCACACGTCGTTTGAATTTCAACCGGCTTTTGTGGTTGAAAGTATGTGCAACATGGAATGATCTGTAAAGGTTTCCTCAAGCAACAACAACGTTGGGTCCATTCTTCCAAAATCAACTGCAACATCCATAAATACATCCAACATACTAATGAATTGATGTTACGGACTTAACCTCGAGACCTAGAATTCAAAAACAACATTGTGGTTACGCAGCATTCGTCGGATCAATGCTCAAATTTGTAATTGCAGTAAAATCAATTTTTGATCAAAACATAAACCTTGTAAGATAATTACAGTCGGTAAATATTAACAAATTCTGAAGAGAACCCAGAACCAGGGTCGAAATTTAAGCAGGAGTCTCATCGATAACCTGTTCGACGGTGACCATTGCCGAAACAGCCGACCCACATGAATAATCGAGGCAATTCTGACATGGTCTGGACCACAGTCAGAGTTAATCTCTGCTCGGGATGGTATAGTACCATTTTTATACGCGATCATAGATGGAGTTAGCTGTTTGCCACGTCGTTTTCAGAACGAGCCGATAGTTATTGGTAGAGACAATACTGGCACTCAGAATGGCCGCAGATACGAAACGCTAGGGGGCGAAGATTGAATCCCAGCGTTCCTTCGCAAACTCGAACTTGGCTCGCGATCCCTTGTCAATTTATGAGGGTCGAACATTAAACGTGATTTTATGGGCCATCGTACGAATTTTCGATTCCTCTATGACTCCCCAGCGGAATGCGACATCACACACTTGTCCGCGAACCTCGAAAAGCTCTCTTGCTATGCAGCTCAGCTAGCAGTTCGTGTTCGTTCAGCTTCAGTTCGTGTTCTATGGTCGTATTCCCAGTCAAGAAAAATAACCGGCTCTGCTGGTGCTGCTGCATGCTTAGCTTCGAAACCCAGACTGCCTGACTGGCTTGCCTGCCTCTCTCTTTGCCTCTCTGCCTGCCACTCGCCTCTCTATGCCACTCCTGCCTTCCAAACTTTGAGTTTTATGGCGTGCGCCGACCAGCTCGCGCTGCTGGTATGGTATACCTTTCCCCGATAGTCAAGTGCACCCTTCTCTTTCTCTCCAGACTCTTTTCCTCCCGTAAAACTCTCCCGCGTATATTACACCCGCCTCTATGAGGCGATATCGCGTGCTTTTGCTTCCATTGCCTCTGCACGAGTTTCTCTTTGTCCCGCTGCGTATATCATCTTGCACAGACCCGACGTAAATCGTGGGTACACGATAAAATATTTATTTACGTGATAGTTACACATGCTTCTGGTCGACTATTCGTAACTGGGGCTGTAGTGGTCTTAGCGGCGGAATAAATGCGGGCTGGAAATTGGTACGTTGAATTAAGCTGCGGAAAAATTATGAACTTTTGAGGAGGTTTGTCGGGTGGAGAGTAGCTCGTCGGGAAGTGGAGGGGTCAAAGGGATCTTAATGCAGGGAAGCCTTGCGACATTATCAGTAGTTTTTGGTTGAGGGTCAAAATAGCTTATGGCTAAAATAGCAAATTTCGAAATAATGAACCTCTTGATCTAGAATGAACGCCATTATTAAATTGTTACGGCCTTACAATGCATATATTAAGACGATTCGGATGAGAAAAACAAATAGAGGACATTAGCGCTCTTATTCAGTACCTGAAGAATCCGGTTCGATTCCCGGTGATCATCATATATTTTTTCTCAAACTCTCCGTTTGATCATTTTACACTTCTTTAGCCGTTCGGTGTTTTGATCGTTCGATATTTTGATTTCATAGTAATAAGACAAGGATCAAAATAGAGATTGATTAGAATAGCGAATTTCATAATGTTGGCCATTGTAGATTCAGACAATCATTATTTTCAAGTTCACTTTTTTGGTTATGTGCTAAATTTTGCGTGGAAAACAGGGAAAAGTGAGGTTACTAATTTTGCGACACAGAGAGAGAAAATTTTGTGTTGCCACAAGAAAAATCGACGACAACAAAAATCGTTAGGTTTGGCTGACAAATCCTTTGTTCAGCTGACACGTGTATTGTTCAGCCGACAAATCTTTTGTTCGACTGACAAATCTTCAGTTAAATTGACAAATCTTCAGTTCGACTGACAAATCTTCAGTTCGACTGACAAATCTAGTTCGAATGACAAATATTTTGTTCGACTGAAAATTTTTTTGTTCGGCCGACACATTTTTTGTTCGACTGACAAATTTTTTGTTCGGCTGACAAATCTTTCATTCGGCTGACAAATCTTTCATTCGGCTGACAATTCTTTCGTTTGGCTGACAAATCTTTCATTTGGCTGACAAATCTTTTATTTGGTTAACAAACTTTCGTTTGGCTAACAAACTTTTCTTCGACTGACCAATCTTTCAGTTAACCTTACAAACCGACCTTTTTTCCCACCGTTTCATGTCATCACAACACAGAAATTTCTCCCCGTATATGAAATCCCCATTCGTCTCGCGAAACTGCCACAAAAAGCCCCGCTGTTCATGCATACGTGTTACAAAAACAAATTTGTCAAACGCACTAACAACCTTGTATCTTTGTATTGCAGGTACGACGGGGGCCATAAGATGTTACAAATGCGGACAGTACAACGACGGAGTAGGAAGTATCACCCCCTGCATCAATTACACGGCTCACATGCATCTCGAAGAGTGTCCACCTGCGGCCGAATGGTGCATCGTGAGTACTCAATTCTCAAAATAATTGATCATATTATTTGTATCATTTTTATGATTTCAGAAAAATTCGCTGATTTATTTATCCTGCGCCAGTACATTTATTCTGGCGGGATACTTTTATTCGATGACTCGTCTCGTTTTTTTCGTCCCGTTTCTGCCCTCGCTAAGGGATAACCAAGAAGCGACGATCGAGTGACCCAACAAAGTTTGGCCAAACCAAGCAGAAAACAGTCGTGCGCGAGCGCCGTGTCTAAATTTAGCGGACGTTCCGGCGCCGAGGGCGTCTTGACATTTTTCCAGCGGAATAACGAATGACGTTATTTACCGTCGTCGCTTGGTCCCCTCGCCCCCTCCCCCTTTTCTTTTCGATCCTCCACACGACCTCGCTTCTGCAACGACGACGCGGACTTACAACTACATGTCGTTTCGCGTACATTCCCTTACGACCTCAAGCTTTTCGGAATCCTCTATTCTGTGTCTGGAAGCTCGCGCGCTTTTCAAAACTGTCCACATTCTTCATCTTCGCCCCTGTTTTTCATCTTATCCTTTCCGGTCCTTTTTCGCCGCGGAAATCTGCTCTGGGATACATAATGTCTGGATATTCACAATGACAGCGTGGAGACGCTTCAAGATTTCACATCTTTGTAGATATTTGGACGGAATTAGCAGTTTACTTTGAATTAGCATCTAAACGTGGTGAATATGTGCTACTGAAAATTTTTTTTAATTGTTCGTTATGCTCTGCAGTTTGAGTTCGAAAGACGAAATATATTTTATTGATTCTAAAGCATTTGGTATTTCGGAAATTCAATATAAGCTTTTCTTGTTAATAAAGCTGTTTTATTAAAAAATGTGGTTAAGAACTTTCTCGTTGTGATTTTTTTTTTGAAACCCTTGAATCAAATTTTGTTCGAAGGATTGATATTTTCCAGCATTTGTAAAAATCAAATTGGAAATTTTCCAATGGTTGCTTAATATGTTTGCAATGATTTATCACTGAGCCGAATTTCATATGTCAAGCTTTTTATCGAGTTGGAAATATTTTTATTGTTAGGTTATTTGCTCGCATTGGTTTTATTATTGAGCCGAATTCGGAGCGTCGAGCCTTGTAGGGTTATTATAAATCAACTAAATTCAATTATTGCAAAAAATTTGCAGCGTAAAAAGGTGGTCCATATTATTGAACATTAAATGACTTTTCGTTAGAATACGTAATGTCTGGGATGATAGCACAGCGACGTGTCAAGTTTTTACATTTTGGTGGTTATTTGTACAAAACTAGTAGTCTACTTTGAATTAGCATCCATTCAATATGGGATAAACGTGGTGAATACGAGCCACTGAAAAGTTTTGTATTTTGTACTTCTAAACTCGAATCTCGCTGGCGAAAATAAATTTCCGGGAACTCACACTATAAAACCCAGGTAATGAAATACTTTTAAGATTCCTTTCCACGACCGTCACAGTGATGTCTATTAGACTGGCTATTTCTTCGAAGTTTGATCGTGAAAGTCGACTAATGTGGGACACCTTAAAATTTCAAGTCGTTTGGTATGCTCTGCAAACTCAGATCGTAAGAAGAAATGTATTTTATAGATTCTGAAGCACTTGAAAACTTGTTATAAACTTTCCTTCATGAAAGAATTGGTTTATTGGAAAATATGGTTAAAAATGTCCTGTTTGTGAACATTCTTTTTCAAACATTTGAATGAAATTTTAGAATAATATGGTTTGGAATAATAATAAGAAATAATTGGAAAACAAGAAAGTCGAATGCCAGGAATATCAAACATTATGGGATAAAAATCTGAAAAAATCAAGCATGTTGAAGGTGTTGAAAATATTATTTTGCATAAAATTTATTTTCAAATGTTATTAACGAATTGATAAAAAAAAAAAAATCATTTTTCAAAATACTTATACATATTTTGAGACCTGCATCGAATTTTTCAAAACTCCGTTTTCATTTCTAAATTTTTAAACTGTAGTTGTAAATCCACTTCAACAATTATCGGAATATTTTGTGAGTGTAACAGCTGATTTTGTGACAAGTGCATATTTAAAATTCCTGATTATGTGGAATATGGGAAAAACATACAGAGACTTTTCAAAAGTAAGATGAAGTTCTGAAACAAATTCTCCTACTTTTCAGGACTTATCTACAGTTGTTTCCGAATAGATAAAACTACGTTTACATGAAAGAATAATCGTTATTGTACAAAGAGCTGAAACAATAAATTGAATTTGTTGTATTTACATTGTTATGACATTATTGTCTGCGATTCGCTTCCCCCAAGCATCTTATCATTCCGTTCCATTTTACTTTACTTAATTAAATTTCGAACAATTACCTTTTCTAACTATTTGCTTCTCAACGAACGCTGCAATAAATAACTTAAAATCTGTATCGGTTATTGAGTGAACTCGGTGTCGATCGTTTTGTACACAAGTTTGTGAGGAGTTTGTACAAAAGCTTCTTAGTTGACCATAGAATTGCGTGAATTAGTGGATTGTACTCGATTGAAAGGGAAAAACGTTCCATTTAGTTACATACTTTATTCGGACATTGTATTCTGTTTTGTTTTTTTTCCTTGTCGAGAATTACACAGTATGGAAATACATAATTCAGTGTGTAGATAGTTTTCTCAAAAGATGTATGGTTTTTGTTGCCTCTTCTTGAATCGTCGGCATACATGTCGAAATGGGAAGTATCCTGGTGGACACCAGTATTGATACCGTCCTGGCAATGCGGGATTGTTTAATTGGGTTGGTTCATACAATACAGTAGATTGAGCAGTTCCGATCAGTAAACACACGAATGCTACTATCACTCGCAATATATTTATCATCATGATGAATCCAATCTGTATCCAACCTGAAAATATAGTTATTTGTGATAGTAAAGTAATAGTATATTACGATACGAGTGCGATAAAACTTTTTCTGACGAGAATGAGTTTGTAATATGAGCCGAAGGTTAGTGATGCAATCAAGCAAGTTGACAAAAAGTTTCTCGCACGAATTTCGTGTTCAATTTTATTTCACGAGTGCGAGAAGTGAATTTCAAAATAATGTATGAATCTGAATCTAGAATGGCTTTAAATCGTTCGCCATTTTGATTGCATTTTAATAAGATGCAGTCAAAATAACGAATGATGAACATAGCAAGTGGCTGAAATAGCGAATGTCATAATGATGGCCATTCTGGATTCAGACATTCATTACTTTTAAATTCGCCATTTTAGCCATTCGTTATTTTGTTAATTTGCTATTTTGACAGCCACCAAAAATATTACATGATATAATTAAATCACATACATATCCAAAGGTATTTTCAAATTGAACCTAACGAAATATTTTGTTAAATCAAATAAACGGACTAACCCGTCCGTTTGATTCACTCTAAATAAGCAATTATTCGAATTAAGATGATTAATCTGGATCAACATTGTTCATTTTGTTGATTCAACTTAAATTTACTCAATTCAAACCAACGTTTGTTGACTTGACGAAATCTCCAATTAACAAAACGCATTTAGTTAAATCAACTGAATTTTTTTTCAGTGCAATTGCTTCAAAATATTAAAACGTTGATAGTGAAAAAAAAAAAATCATTCCTCTCCGAATTACTATTACAACCAATTAAATTCAACGATTCTCTTAACCAGCACAAATCTTGCGATAACACAGCTATCGAGAAATAGAAATTTCACAATATTGATTTATATTCAATATTTTTTACTATCATCAAAAGTTTGAGATGCCAATAAAAATTTATTTAAAGTTATTGGAAAACGGTTACCTTTTTAAAATAAAATGATTTTTAAAATAGACGAATAATCTTCATTGTTTGTAATGTAATATTAATAAAAAGGGTAAAATCGTTACATTTCACTCATGATTTTTGTGGATCCTTTTGATGATTGATATTTGTATTATAGGTCATAATAAAAAATTATTGACAGTTACTCGAACGAAATTTTTTTAAAAAATACATATTTAATTGTATGTTGTTAATCCCTGCTTAACAGAAAGTAACTTAGTGTTGTCACTTACCTAAAATTCAATTAACAATCCGTTCTCGTTTTCCCTTAGATTTTTTAGCGAACTAAATGTGCAGAACGATCTTCTATCGTTGCGTGCGACTCTTTGACTGACATATTAGCGTAATAATTTTTCTTCTCAATCGTCACTATTTTCAGAACCGGATTCTCATGCGGCTAAGCAGTAACCGCGAGGAAACCCGGTTAGTAGATAACGATGCAGTCGGACGATAAGCTGCACATCGAGAATATTTTCCTTATTCTAAATTCTTTTCAGTCGAGAAAAAAATTCATAACAAAAACAAGCTTGTGAGATAAAATGAAGAAGTTAGTCGAAGCTTTGATCGTTCGAGTAAATAATTGTCAGTTCGTTGATTAATTTATCGATCAAGGTTAATGTTGATTTTTTGTTTGCATGTTGGCAACGTTCACAAAGGGGCAACAGTATCAGCAGCTGCTTTAATATATATATATATATATATATATATATATATATATATATGTGTGTGTAACATAGTATATATATGTATAAGATGTGGACTAGGTCACGACTAGTTTTTGTAATGTCACTTTGTATCATGAACTTTTTCAAGCTCGGACGTTTTCTGGATTGCATATACATAAAATTGAATCACAAAATTTATGCCTTTTTTTCGGTTACATATGCATTTAATTACCACTAACATCTTTCTACACTGTGAAAAAAATCTACTTGAAATTATATGTACATTAGGGCGGCGAAAGTTTTGGCGATATTTTTATTGTTAGTTTTACCCAATAATAAAGATAATTCCTGTGAGAAAGAAATTATCACGAAAAATTGAGCTTCCGAAAAATTATTTAGAGGTCGCTCAAAAATTTTGACAATTTTCAGAATAATTTATTTTATTTATTTAATCGCTGAACGATGAAGAATATTTTTGAATAAATTGAATTTTATTTCTTATTATTTTTTTCGCACCTCTCACTCAACATTTTTTCTCATTGTTCAATGATTAATTCATAGAAAAATGTCTCAAAGTTATGTGTTCAGGGTCCTGAAAAAAACTACTTACTTTGTTGAATGACTGCTTAGCGTTAATATTTTCATACCATTTAAGTTATGAAAATATTAACTAAGCACTAAGCGTTGAATAATGAGAGAAAATTAGGGGTGACAGCTGAAAAAAAATGTAAGCAATGATAAATTTATTTTAACATGTTTTTTTTTCGCTGAGTAACCCTTTATGCTAATATTTACTTTCTAAATTTCAACCATAAATCAGAAATGAGATGAAAAAGAAATTTGGGGTGAGAAATTACAAAAATTAAAGGAAAAAAAATCGTTGTGAAAATTTTCTATTTTCTTTAGCGGTCCCTAAATAATCAAGTGCCATTTTTCGCGAGTATTAATTTATCACCAAAATTTTTTTTCTCTATTGGGAACTAAAAAATTAGGTAAACAAAAATAAATAAATAAAACATTAAAACAATTTTGAGAAAGATATCAAATGAAAGTTTCTCAAGAAAAAAAAAAAAAAAAAAATACCCTACAGATATTTGTCAACTTTTTCCTCCCCATATCTGCACATAACCCAATGAATATAATACCCAAACATATACCCAAATGTCGTGTCGCACCGAATTCCAAGTGCACTGCAATTTTGGTGTGAATAATTTCACGCAACTACAAATTTTTTATCCTCATTCACAGAGCCACGATTTCAACCACCGCTATTTCCATGTAAAAAAAAAAAAAATACCCATCCCTTGAATTTCGTGAAGGCTTTTCATTTCACATTCTGAAGCTAGAAACGTCAAAGCATTTTTTTTTTTATCAATTCAACTGATACCCACACACACACACACATAAATGCACAAATCTACGGCTGCACCGGTTATGGATAACATTTTGTAGGTACTCGATCTCTCAAACGTCGTTATGGAAATCTCTGTGGTGATCTTGGGGCCCAAGGCAATTTGCGTAACGTGTAACGGGATTACTCCGTGTATTGGCAATAAATGAAGGCGCAACGCATTGATTGATATGCGCTATTGGTGGTGGTGCGGTGAACTGTAGCGTCTGCGTTGCTCCGGAGAATTGGGTAGCAAGGGTACAGATGCCTTCAGGGTATAGCTCGTCACATGCCCTGGCACATAGCAGGTGCTCGCCCAGTTCATACGAGGAGCTCGTTATCGAATGTGTTATACATCGTGGAGTTCTCTCAGCTACTCATACAGTTGTTACGATCCAACTGCTCGTTACCATGATGGGAGAGACCAGAAGCCAAATACTATATTATTGACGATGGTAATGGTTAATAGGTGGCAGTCAGGTACGTTGGTACCGCTCGCGATGTCTCAATTGCATTATTAGCTTCGTCCATTTCGCTCAAGCGTCCAAAGTCGCCTCAGGGGTATTCGCTTAGCGGTATTCAAGGGAGTATGTATGGTGAGTTCGATGTATAGGAGGTTACAGTGGCGTAACTAGACTTTATTGGCCCCTAATGTAAACCCGTGAAGAAATCTTATCAGGGTTTTGCCAAGGCCCTGATTCATTTTCCCGAATTATATCAAAGGCCTTGTGTGAAAGCTTTATAGGGTTACCTAAAGGACGGTCACGCTTTTTACTTTCTCATCACATACAGAGTATGTAAAAGAGAAAGTATTGCAATCCAAAAAAAATTTGACTTCAAGATTTTAATGGAAATATATGTTTTGAGTGTCCTAGATGCCAAAAAACATAATAACTCATTTCTGTCTGTCTGTCTGTCTGTCTGTCTGTCTGTCTGTCTGTCTGGCGTCTGTAGGTGCCGTCCGAAAACACAATAACTTTTGAAAAAATCTGTGGACCGCAAAGAAATGTGGTGTCCACTTTCTGCATCTAAATCCTAGTTTTGATATTGAAACCGAACCCAAAATCTCCACTATTTCTGGTACTTTACCTGAAATGTGAAAAAATGAAAATAAAATATGTTATTCATTTTTGATGCTTTTGATTCAATAAGCAGTGAACAACAAGTGATTTAATACAGTGAAGACTTTGTTGTCTTTTTAGTTACTCACATGACATTTCTGAAACCATCCTCAATCAGAAATTTCTATTGTGAAATATAAAAAAGACTGCTATCAATGATCTTGAGTAGTTTTCAGGGAGAAATACACTATAAATATTCACATAAAATATTATATATATAAAAGTGCTCAAACAGAAAAGATTCAAGGTTAAGTTAACACTTTAAGGTTAAGAATAACAAATATAACCCGACTTGTCGAACTATCGCAGTGCTGACAATAACACCAACAAAAAAAAAAGAGAGGCGTGGCGTGAAGGCGCGATCATAACGTGCACGTCCTCGAGAGGGCGGATCGTAGCTTGAATTTGAATTAAAAAATGCGTTCTTAACAAATTATAGGGCCAGATGTAGATTACAATTAAAAAAACAATAAAAATACAAATAGACATAAAAATCGGAAAACAATAAAAATAAAAATAAAAATTGATAAAAGTTTAAAAAAAATTTTAAGTAAAAAAACAATGTATTGTCTCAAATTTATTTCCTAAAAAATTCGAAAAGCCCTAAAATCCAAATTCTTGCATACATTGTATCAAAAACAGCATCAATCAAAGAAGATCGGCTCCTTTCCTTGTGAGATTTATTCCAGCTCAATCTTTTGAACATTTTCCGAGTTCTAAGTGATCGAAATATCAAAGCTCTGTGCTTACATTTTATTCTGGATCGTTTTTCTCGTTATTTTTTACTATTCCATCTTGACATAAAAATCCCTAACAAAAAAAAAAAGAATTCTATGAAAACGAAGCGTTCTCGATGAGAGAGCAAAAAATATTTATGAAAAAGCAAAAATCCCTATAGTCGTCCCTTGAATAAAACTCGAACCAAAACCTGGTTGTATTTGCATGGATTTTACCGCAGACATTTCTACTTTGTACTGTGCTATAGAGAACTCCTCACTCGGTACGCTTTAATACCCAATGTACCGTAGCTATGTATACATAGCAGGTGTGGTATGGAGGCGACGAGGCGTTGAAGCAACGGGAGGATGAGGCTTTGCCGATTAAAAGACATCGAGGCAGGGCTAAGCGATCCAGCTCTACGTCTATACCTAACCCTTGTCCTCGGATTTCCCGTTTTCTTCTCCAGCCCCGCAATAGCTTTTCATTTCGCTACAACTTTCATTCATTATTTCGGAATCGAGATTGTTTCTTACAGCTGCTCCTTCAATTCGACGAGAAACAGCTGAAACTCGGTTGGTACTTCGACTATTCTCACATCCAGCTCTATAATCCTGACCTCGCCGATACAAAGTATCGCAATTTTTTCTTCTATCATGGTTATGTTATGGCAAAATAATTTGTAGTAGATTGCGACTAGAAATGTATATTTCATTTTTTTTAGGCATGTAATCCTGCAGTACATTTGTCTTTTCGGTGACTTATGATTTAATAATCCATGTGAAACATAACCACAAATTGTAAGTGTGAACTGAGTCATCCGATTGTGCCGAAAGATTTTTTTGAATAACTTGACTGGACGATTTTGTGAACTTAGTGAATTGTCACATGTATGTGTGTTGAATTGGAAGTGGCATTAATAATTTAAACAATATGTACATGGTTTTGCGAGAAAAATGATAGAAAAATTATATATAGAGTTTAATTTTTTTATAATAATATTAGAGAATATTTTGTAAATAGGAATAAAAATCTGTTTTATGAAACACGTTCGCCTTCTGTGAAAAACTGTCTTTAACACGTTAGCAAAATGGTTCTTCCATCCACCATAAAAATTCACAATTATTTTAAATATTATGCTCACTAAAAAAATATTTCTCTCCAGGCAATAAAATGTTCTCGTTGAAATTTAAGTGCACTTTCTCATTTAAATGAAATCAATCATTGAAATCAATGAATACAAAATGAACCCACCCATTTCTTTGGCTTCAATGAAATCTTTTCTCTCGGTGCGAATCAAGCACCGAGAGAATTACATGAAAACATTTTAATTACATGAAAATTGCAAATACGTAACCCTGTTGTATAATAGTCCCACCAGATTTTGTCACATTATGCAAGATTCAATCAAACCATAGGAGAGAGAGAGGGAGAGAGAAGAACAGTGCGGCCATCTACAGTCCATAAGGGCGATAATAAGAGGGGTGGGGAGGCAGGGGCGCGTGAGGTGCCATGTAGTCGGTGGAGCGTTAATTAATAGTCGATTTCGGGGGCGAGTTGGACGTAGGGTTGGCAGGAGGGTTGAACCGTCGAGCCGCATATAGAGAACCGTCGGGGACGGCGCGAAGCCCACGTCCCTTCAGCCTGCTTCTCGGTCATCATTCCCTTGCTTCCTTCGCCTCCTGATGCAGGTCGATTATATAATGGCTACTCTCCTGCGCTGCACTCTGTCTCGACTCTCGATAGTTTGATATAGCTACGTTGATTGCCGAATTTCACATATAGCGTAATAACCCTCTCCCCCCTTTCTTTACCCCAGTGGTGTAGTTATGCCAATGCAACCAATACGATCGTTTGGGGCCCTGCTTAGAAATTCTGATTGAAACTGATAGAAATTGATCAAATGGACCGAATTTCGATTAAAAAGTATCAGGCTGTAATAAGTTCTGATGGGATTTTTGGGTGGGGGTGAAAATAGCGAATGACTAAAAAAGCGAATTTAAAAATAAGGAACGTCTAAATGTAGAATGGTTGTAATTATGGAATTCGCTTTTTCAGCCATTCGCCATTTTTATTATTCGCTATTTTGAATGCATTTTAATGAGATGGAGGTGAAAATAGCGAATGGCTGAAATAGTGAATTTCATAATGATGACCATTTTAGATTCAGATGTTCCTCATTTCGAAATTCGTTATTTCAACCATTCACTACTCTGGTCATTCGCTATTTTGAACCCCACCCGAAAATGTAGTTATGACAAGCAAACTTTTTTTTTGCAGAAGAAGATTAAAAAATATCAATACCTCCAATACACCAAATATGTCAGCGATCGGCAAATGCCTTAATAAATATCACACTTTTTTTTTGCAATTCCATCATATGAATCTAACGAAACAGTTTTAAACTGTGAAGTCCGTGCCAGATATTTCACATTCCACAACAGAATTGTGTTATTCAATTGTTTAAACGAAGGCAAACATTTTCTGCCGACCAACAATTATCGGCAAAAAAACGCAGTGTCCGCGAATCGTTAAGAAAATTGTCAATTACGATAAAAAAGATTTTTAATCCCGTGGAATATCTTATACGTGGGAGTGAATATCCGGGAAAATTGCTGCATACACACGGAAAACAGTGAAAATCTTTTTCATCCTCTTTGTCAATTCACACCGACCAAAGTTTTTTTTTTTGTTTTTCAAATACAGTTAAATTGTAGTCAAAGCTGTTAGTATTTTAAATATTCTATAAGTATCATGGAAAATAAAGTTTCGCTGTCATAACCACAGAATGAGTTAATAACCATTGAGTCACGTTGACTAATTTCGTGAAAACTGATCGTGAATAGTTGAGATAACTATTCTTCATGGTTAAGAAAACTAATTTTCAAGATTTCTCATACAGCAAATTAAAAATATAGTTGTCACAACCAAACTTATTTTCCCGGTCAGAAGATTCAAAAATAGAAAAACCTCCAATATAGCAAATATGTTAGCGATCGGCAAATGCCTTCATAAATATCACTCTTTTTTGAATTCAATCATATGGATCTAACGTAACAGTTATAAATTTATAAAATATTACCATTCTAACCGTTGGAACTATCATTTGAATTGTAAAGGAAATAGAATAATCAATTGGTCGTGTCAACTCATTTTTTGGCTAACCAATCTTTTCTTTCCGTGTAAACATGTTACATTCCACAACAAAATTGCGTCAATGAATTGTTAAAACGAATCAAACGTTAAAACGACCAACATTAATCGGCAAAAAATCGCAGTGTCCGCGAATCGTTAAGAAAATTGTCAATTACGATAAAAAAGATCGTTAATCCCGTGGAATATCTCAAACGTGGGAGTGAATATCCGGGAAAATAGTTGCATACACACGGAAAACAGTGAAAAACAATTTCATCGACTACGAGGCCCGAAACGTTTTCATCCTCTTTATCAGTTCACTTTGTCGACTCTCAGTCGCTGAGAGTTGCTGATAGTGGATCAGGCGTAGTTATATAGTCATAGTCGAAGCAGCACAAACGCTTCGCTGATCCATCGGGTCATTTTGAATCTGCATAGAGATTGAACGCGATGTAGAAACGTCGTTAGACCGCCAAAACTTGATGATATTCGCGAAACCGGTTCCGCGCTCCTCTATAGGTCAGCGTTGAGAGTCTCTATGCTGTCTGTCCCTCGATTCGCAGCGAAATCGCGTCCAAACGATCCTATTTGCGGGCGCAAAGTCTGGCTGTAGCGACATCTATGTACCTAGTGAAGGAGAGGGTGACCCAACGAATTCTACTCCACCCTCGTCGTTAATCGAACGAGTAAGCGAAATGCACGACCAAAATCGAAGAACTGGAGAGCGAACGATGGATATCGGCGTTTAACGATTATATTGTCTCTCCCTCGTGAATTGCCGATCGATTGCCACCGGTAATTGGATGAATCGGGGATGAAAAATGTATTGAACATTTTATTTTATTAAGGAAAAATGAAATGGTCAAACGTTGTTTGCATATCGCAGTACCTCAAGCGATTATTACTTTCTAAACAAAATAAAAAAAATCTTTTGTTATGTGCGATACTGGACCGGTTGAAAAAGTGTCTTTTTTAATGAAGATTCGAGTAATTTAAGTTGAAAGAGAAATTTACGAAAGAGAGACAATCCGTATAAAAAATTCCCGAATAAAAAATAAGCTTAATTAATAAACGAATGTGGTAAATAAAAAATGGCGAAATAATTAAATAACATATCGTATCATAGTCGAGAGATTTTCACACCTGATGACGTAATAGTGAGATAAAATCTGAGTTCTTCAATCGATAACTATTTACCATAACATAGACTTACTCTTTATTATTCTGTCACAATTATTTACATTTTTTATAACAAAATGTTTGAATAGATGATAGCTATCAAAATAAAAAAATACATTTTTTAATACATAATTTTTTTACATACATTTCATAATACAGTTCTACATTTTAGTTGCAATTTTTCGTAAATTCGCATTGAACATTAAATCGTGACTATAAATCTAAAAATTTATCTCTGTAACCGAGATTTTACGGAAGTATAAATCATAATGAACGATATTGAAGAGCACCGAATTTTTTCAAAAACATTTCCTGATAAGATTAATGTCTTCTCTACGAAACTTGGCAACACTTCATTAAGTCAACTTATCACCACAATTTTCAATCCTCTTACAACATATTTTCGAGTACTTTGCTTCATTGCCCTTTACCAAACCCTTGAGATTCAACTTGAACAAATTTCAACAGCGACTTTGTAAAGCTCTGTCACCCTCCATAATACGATAAATAATTGCTCGGTGGCCTTTACTTCTATTTACCTATTCAAGCGGCCCATTCGTCTCCCTAAATAACAGAAGACCTTTAACGTCGAGCACAAGGATTGTCAGTGGCCCTCTTGCCACGCTCTCCTTTATCGTACCCTTTTTAAATCCTCGTCTCTTGTGGCCCCTTTCGTCAGTTTCTTATATCAATCTCTTTACGGCCGGATTCTCCTCAAATGTCGCCCTCTTTTTCCTCCCTCGCTGTACTAATACCGCAGTTTCGTTGCCAACTAACTTATACATATATATTATTATATTATACAACGAGCGACGTGAATTTGGAGGCTGAGTAGCAAACGCTGACATGAAATTGTAATTTCACTTAACTCGCTTGATTAAAAGTATTAAATATTTGGAATGCTTCTGCAGGAAAAAATGCGCCAAGGATACAAGGAAAAATGAAAATGACAATTATCGAAAGGTAAATGACAAATGTGCCATAGTAATGACAATATGAGGCACTCAACATGACTTCAGCCACCCAAAAAAAAAAAAAAAAATTCGACTAAATGTCCAAAAATCAGGTTCAGTGGTACACCAAATTTTAATTTTTTGGAAATTTTTTTCTGGCGAAATATGCCTTTTTATTATTTTTCATTTAACCTATGATGTCTCAGGAACGATTAATCGCATCGACATCTAAAAAAACGAAAATGTGCGTTTTTTTATGGCCCATAAGAAAATAATTAATTCAGAATTAATTGTGTAATTTTAGACTATATTTTACTACAAAATTGATAAAATTAAAAAAAAAAAATACTAAAAATTGAGGATTTTCATACACAATTGGCAACAATTTTTTCATTGCCACTTTCCAAAGGGTTTTTCGCAAAAAAAAAATATTTTGTAGTAAAATATAGTCTAAAATTACACAATTAATTTTGAATTAATTATTTTCTTGTGGGCCATAAAAAAATGCACATTTTCGTTTTTTTGAGATATCGATACGATTAATCGTTCCTGAGATATCATAGGTTAGTTAAAAAAATAAAAAATATGGCATATTTCGCCAACAAAAAATTTCAAAAAAATTAAAATTTTGTGTACCTATTATAACCACTGAACCTGATTTTTGGAAATTTTTTTCGAATTTTTTTTTGCCTGGCTGAATTCATGTGGAATATCTTATATATATTATTATATTATACAACGAGCTCTGTGAATTTGGAAGCTGAATGGCAAACGCTGACATGAAATTATAATTTCACTTGACTCGCTTGATTAAAAGTATTAAATAATTAGAATGCTCCTGCAGGAAAAAATGCGCCAAGGCGAAATAAAAATGACAGTTATCGAAAGATAAATGACAAATGAGCCAAGTTGGTGAGAGTAAAGTTAGTCCATAGAAAACTCTCAATACCTGTCAATTTAACTATCTAACTGCTGGATTCATGAGACGGGTTGAAATGGCTATTTCATAAATGAGAAAGGGAAACAGTGAGAGAAATGAGATGCATGTCGGTCAAATTGTGATTAATCGAAAATACGAAGTGACGACTTGGAAAAAAGAAAAAAAAAATTGTAATGCTATACCTAATTATTGTGTGGAAGTAGAAATGTTAACGTTTTTTACAATAATATTACGAGTCACTTAAAGTCAGTATTCGGAGAGATTTTGCATTATAGGTCTTATGAATTATAATAAAAATGAATAATTATTCAGCCTGGAAATTAATTGAAATGTCTATGAATAACGAATGTTAAGAACAATTATTGCAATGGCTAAAGTATTATAATTCAATCATGATGACATGGTCGAGTTTTAATGAATTTATCCTGGAAAATATCTATATCTTTTCAACGATTTGTAATTAAAAATTACAAAAATAGTTCTTAACAAATTACACTTCGACATAAAAACCTAAATTTGCCTTTCAAAAATTATCACTCATTTATTCGATTGGAACCATAGTTCCATTAACCCTGTCTTAAGGGCCTTTAGGTGATGAATCTCGCCCTTATTAAACCTTGCCACGGGAACCTAGAATTCCCTTATGTGCCCTTTATCCGGTTAAATTATAATTGATTCTTCAATTGTCCCCACAATTGAACTCATTGAACCCGACGGGGCCCTAAATTAATAGCCCTAATTAATAGCCCCCATTAAATTCCAGCCTGAAAACCCATAACTACCTCATAAGGTCTCTAACTAGACGTGATACCAAAATTAACAGCGTCCCATTTACTCTCCTCACTAAATCCCTACTTAATCTCAAGACATCCCTATCAATTTTCTCCCCAATTGATTCGCCCCCCTAAAAAACTGACTTCTCGTCCAAAACCGTCTAAAAAATCGTCCACCAAATAATTCTCCTCGCGGACTTTTTTCAATTGCACCATTTAACTGACTCCATGACACAATAAAGCAGCAGTCAGTCGTGTTTGTCCATTTGTGGCTCAAGTCCCAGCTAATGTACTTTTCATGGACAAGCTTTCCACGAGTGTATATGTGGTAGTATCTCTGTCGTTAATCTACAGTCCAACAGTTGAACAAAGCTCTAAGCGATGGCATATATTATGTATCAGTCTGCAGCACGCAGCGACGCAGGGCTTAGCGGAGAAAAACGATAAAAACGTACGTTGAGGCAGAGGAAAGCCACGAAGGGTTGGGCGAAATGTTGGAACTGTTATAGTATAGGTAGACACAGGGGAGATTGTCGATTGCAGGCGGGGACCGCTCCGGCAAACTACCTCTTTTTTCCCCTCGTTATCTTCGTCACGCACGCAAATTGCGTCCGTCGTATCGGGTTTACGTACCGTTTGCCGTTTGTGCCCTTCGACCAGGCAATTCGTTCGGCCCTCGGGTGCATTACACGCCGTTGCACCGTAGCCGCCGTGCAAATTTCAACTTGCAACTCGCTCGTGTCAAAGAGGCTGAGGCTCGAATACAAAAAAAAAAAAAAAAAAAAAAAAAACCCTTTCCAGCCCTTTCGTCGTGTAGCCGTCAACGTCGCCGTCGTTGGCAATATATTGCACTTAATGTCGATCGACGTGTGTGTGTGTGTGTGTGTGTGTGTGTGTGTGTGTGTGTGTGTGTGTGTGTGTGTGTGTGTGTGTGTGTGTGTGTGTGTGTGTGTGTGTGTGTGTGTGTGTGTGTGTGTGTGTGTGTGTGTGTGTGTGTGTGTGTGCGTGCGTGCGTGCGTGCGTGCGTGCGTGCGTGCGTGCGTGCGTGCGTGCGTGCGTGCGTGCGTGCGTGCGTGCGTGCGTGCGTGCGTGCGTGCGTGCGTGCGTGTGTGTGTGTGTGTGTGTGTGTGTGTGTGTGTGTGTGTGTGTGTGTGTGTGTGTGTGTGTGTGTGTGTGTGTGTGTGTGTGTGTGTGTGTGTGTGTGTGTGTGTGTGTGTGTGTGTGTAATGAGAGTAGCAGCTCGCATATGTTTATTCCGCCTCGAGCAACTGCTGCAACTATATACAGTAAAAAACGTATGTGGTTTTTTGACTGCGCACCTGGTAAACGCTATATACTGTACAGCTATTAGAGTGTGAAATGCTTGAAAAGCCCCACTGCCCTATGCCTTGAGCGTTAACACACCAAATTCAACACCTATGACTAGCTGCAGCTACTTTTAATACCTGCATTAAATAAAAGTACAAAAAAATCGAAACGAGCCGTGCTAGCCTCGTTCACGGCTCGTTAACGCTAGGCTCAAATGTAACCACTCGAATCCAGAGCTTACCGAGGCCGGGAATGAACTTCGGCATCGGGATGCATTTTATTTTTGGGTCTTGCTTTCTTGTAGGGAAGCTTTGTATTATGTAGAATCTTTTTTTTTTTTTTTTTTTTCTTTTTTGAGTTCATGATGAGTGCCGAAAATTTTTGTGGAGCTGAATAATTTTTTATGCACAAGGTCGTGTTTAAAAAGGGTCGATGTTGAATTTAGGATGAATCTATCAGTGATTTACTTTACGTGATTCTATTTCTCCTTTCTTCGATATAATCGACCTTTGATGTGGCATGTCTTTTTTTTACGGAAAAAAATGTTAAAAAGAGAAGAAAGTCTGTTTTCGCAAGAAAAATGTATTCTCTTCCAAACTGCAAAGAAATAATTCAAAAAGCGCGCCATGCGTGATTGTACGACCTCATTCAAGCTGGAACCACTGTATGATGAAACCGACGTAAAACCTAGTTAATAATTGAGGGCTCATTAAAGGATAATTTAATGCCATATCACCGAATTAAATGCTCTTTTTTTAACCTTGCAGTGGTATCAGCTTGAAATTGAATTGGAACCTCCATTATGGGTTATTGACCGAACGAATAAAAAAAAAATTTTTGATGCATACACTTTAACATGGGCTCTTACGGCATATTTACGAATAAAAAAAAAATAAAAATAAAATTTTTTACATCGAAAAAAAAAAGAATTAATTCCACTAAATACTTAAAAATCCAACCATGTAAAAAAAATTTTCAATTATTATTATTTTTTTGAATTCCTAAATATGCCATAAGAGCCCATGTTAAAATGCACGCATAAAAAAATTAATTTTGTGTAAACGATGTAGACGAAAATTCCCAAAAAATTCATGTAAGTTTTTAACGAATTATTCAAAACGCGGTAATTATTTCAGATTTTTCCGTGCATTTTCAATTTTACTGAAGCACCTTTTTAAAGCGAGTGTGTGCGCTCACTTCGTTATTTATGCAAAAGGAAGATGCAAAGTAGAATCTTGCAATTTGCTTCCTCATAATATTTCACTTTTTGCAAAGCGTTATGAGAAAGCAGTACGAAAGCTTCTACTGTTTATTTATCTATTTTATTGTAAAAAACAAATATGTTGCAAAGTAGCCAAAGGAAATGAATTTAAAAAATCATAGTGTATATAAATATCTATATAGATGAGAGGATAAATATCTTTGGGGTTAAGGTGGGCGGATAGCGTGCGTGCCACCGTGAATTCTTTTCTTTTTCCAACTGAGCTATGTGGAAAAGTGGTATATGGGATACCAGGGCTACCATAAATTTAGTTGAGCGGAAAACTCGTGTGCCACCCATGATTCACGCTCCTGCGAAGGTTGCTCTTATTTTAAAAGCATTTTTGCCCTTCGTAACATCATATCTTCCCTCAACCGCATACCAACAATCTAGAAACGCCGTCTCGGTTATGTCTTCAGCATCAAAAATCCACTTTTCGAGCTAGTACACAAAACGCAGGGACATAACCTACATGGGATGATACTCGTTTGATGCCCTTGTACTATATTGGACAACACGACTATATATAGGACAATATGTCCGACGGGAAAATAAATGTATCCGTAAATTTGTCTGACGTGGAAAGCTTTTCTTGGTTTCAGTGTTGAAACATTTTTAGTGGCACTTTTCCGAACTAAACCGTTGACGTAAACGATTTAATCTAGAAATGTAATAAACATTTGTCCAATTGTTTGTAGTAGGTTAATTTTGTTTTTGTATTTTTTTATAATTTTTTTATAAACACAACTTAAAAACTATTTAAAAAAGCGTGCCCACTTTAACTATGAGCTCGACAATTTTGATAAGGGACAAAGTATTTTTCAGAATTTTTGCAGATTTTTTAATTATGGCGTTCGATGTGTCACTTTAAAAATGGGGTAACTGACCAGTGAATAGATGGTTAAGCAAACAAAAAACGCGATGAACGCTTTTTATGCGAGTGAATTTATGGACAGTGTTTATTTACTGGACACCGTTCATCCACTAGCTCTTTCACCATATACTTAAAAAAAGTTGCAATAAAACAAAATAAAAAAAATCTGGTGCATTTGAGTGCTTCAAAAAAATTACGAGACAAATTGAAAATGGTCGAGGTCAAATCCTGGTCGAAACGGGGTGGTTTGCTCCCTATATATTAAAAATAGGATTAAAACTTACAAAATAATCAGACTTCACCCGATCCGTATTATCCCACTTTTTGTAATACCAATCGTGTTCTCGCCTCATTTTCCATAATTTGATTCGACGCTTCGCACGTTGCAATTTCAAAATAATGTTGAAATTTTTTTCAAAAAATCATATCAGGAAATACCCATTAAAATAATTAATGTTACAGGACCTGATTTGTATCAATTTAACTGGACATTACGAAAAAAAATAGTGGCACTTAGAATCTTAAAAAATTTATCACCTTCGATTAGAAGAAATGCATCTCGTCCTAAAATTTTTAATATTCTGACCTGCCAATTTTTCCTCGTGCTTTGCATACTGTTCTTATTAATTAAGCTTGGCAGATTTTTTATATAATTTTTTTTTTACTATTCTAAAAAATCGATGGTGCTCAAAAAACGATGTTTTTTTCTCGGTTCAAAATATGATGTAAAGAGTAAGAAAATGTATCTAGGTGAATTTTTCCAGATTTCATATACGGTTATTTCCAATAGTCAACGAATCATTTATTAAATTTCAAAAAAATTCTTACATTTTCCAAATAAATATATCTTCGAAAAACACGATCTCAATTTTTCTGAAAAACAAGGCAATTGAAGCAACAAAATATAATTACAAACAAATGCTATTTAAATAAATATATATGTCAAAATAACAAAATATTTTATTATTATAAACCGAATTTGATTTAAAAAATTCAATATGATATTATAGCTACTGTATTTCATTTTGCACAAACAACGAAATTCTTGGTAAATAATATTGACATAAAACGCGATGTTGTTGAAGCAAACAAAATTTTGTTGATTCGACTGAATTTTTTTCACTGATTAAACTCACAATAACATTTTTACCCCAGTAACAAATGTGATAAGAAAGTCGATCATCACTAACACTTTTTTTCTGTATATTAATTAATATTTGTATATGAAATTTACGCGTATCTGCAAAAAAAAATCCAATACTGTATATTATTTTCCACACAAAAATTTCTAGCGCATGTAACATATACTTTTTGCGCGATTGGGAAATAAGAAACGATGAAAAGTCCGTGCTCAAAGGAGCGTAAAAGAAACAAGGGTAAAACACGAATCAGCGGTAACGGCAAACAAAGGGATGTAATATAATACACTATATTCGTACAGTACAGTGTCTCGTCGTTCAAGTGGAAAGACGGGATGTGTCCAGATACAACTACTAACAATAAGATAGCTCTCTCGCTACACTAGAGAAATTGACAGGAGGCTTTAGTAACGGTCAGCTCGTCACGGGATATAAGTGGCATGCTTATCTTACTCGGTGCCAACTTGTTCCACATTTTGTCCTCGTACACACCAGATGGTATACAGAAAGCGGATGGGTAAGCAATCTTCTGTTTGTCTATACCTCTTGTAGCAATATATTGAGTGTACCTACTTGTTTGCTGGATATATCTACATATGGGTCATTCCATACCAACTGGATGTGTTTTTGACTCTGGATTTCATCCCCGATTATTTAATATTATTTTTCTATCTTTAACTAGCAGCCACAATTTTTATCAGATTTTTTTTTAACAATTTAAATATTGTAAATTATTTTTAACGAAATTATTTAGGACTCAATTTTAAAATCTGACAAAATTAACATAAGTCCTGTATCAGATATCATTAGTTTCAACACAGAGAAAAATCGTCATAGTAAAGTTGACTATAAAGTGACACCTATTGATTTTTAGTCGTTTTATAGTTACGGTGACTATAAAAATGGTTGTGACAACTAATTAAGTGGTAGCAACTATGTTTGTACCGGCTACGAATAAATAGTTGTCACTTTATGGTTATTAATACCATAATTTTTTCTCAGTGAAGCTTGGAGCGAAAGTACGCTGAACCTTGTTTCTATTTTTTGATGGATTTTTTTTTCAGAACGAGTATTTACAAAAGTTAGATTTTTATGGGGTTATTGCTTGAACATTTCGCCGGAACAGCAAAGTCTGCTGTTTGATCTATGCTCATTTATCATTTACTCTTATGTCTCAGTCCATTTAGTTTGAGATTTATTTTCTGTACTCTACTGCTTTTTTTTTTAAGTTTTTTTCTTGTCTTGGTCCTTAGAGAATTCAATATTCCCGGATCCCAATAAATACACTGTACACTTTACAGAATTTTTCCCGATTTTTTCAAAACGATTTTGTTGACATCCATATTTTATTTTTAATTACAAAAAATCTATGAACGAATCTTAAAAAGTCTTCGGAATTAAACATATATAGGAATGTCCAAGCGGTGGAAAATTTTTACGGAATCCATTTTTTTTTCAATCTTCGCTTAAAAAAATGTGAAAAAATATCTAATACAGGATTTATAAGCATTATGTCGAATTTTTTAATTAAGGCCGTCATTTATTTGTTATTAATAACCATGAGTATACAGATTGTGAAAAATTTTTTTTTAAGAAATTGCAATTGCTCCTTAGAAATGGAACAATGACATAGAAATTGGGTATAAAATTCGAGAGGTCGAGGATCAGACCCTGGTCGAGTTGGTATGGAATGCCCCATACACACTTGGATGAAAGGAGTCGGCGAGTGGCAGTGGATCTGTTTCGGAATTAATACCCTTTTATCGGAACGACGTTGATGTCTTCAGGGTCGACTGTGTGTGCTTTTATATCATACGACAAAAGTGGTTCTTGCACGACCGGATGTAACAATAACACGGGTAACGACTTGCTGCAAAAATTCCAGGACACTCTACTAGCGGACATCAAAGTAAAGTAAAGCATAAGTGGAGCTTGGAGCTTTAGGTCCGAGATGTCGAGTAAAACATGACGCGATTCGAATGCTGGTGCCTATAGGAGGTTAAAAATATTCGCGGAGAGTAGAAAGTACAACGGCCAATGGGTTTCAGTAGAACGGGTCTTGTTCGGTCAGCCGGTTAGACGGTAACACCACAAACTAGCCCAGCGACGAAATATCCGCCCAAATAATTGGGAACAGAATATCCCCTAACAAAAATATCTCGCGACTAAATATCCGGTGGATGAAATATCCCATTTGAGATTTGGTTAAGTATCCCCCACAAAAACATCCCGCGACAAAATATCCGGTAGATGAAAGATCCCATTTGAGATTTGGTTAAGTATCCCCCACAAAAACATAACGTGACAAAATATCCGGTAGATGAAATATCCCATTCGAGATTTCGTTAAATGTCTCCCACAAAAAAATCCCGCGACAAAATATCCGGTAGATAAAATGTCCCATTTGAGATTTCGTCAAGTGTCCCCCACAAAAACATCCCGTGACAAAACATCCCAATTTGTATTTCTTTTTACTAAAGTACAAATTGTACTTTTTTTAAAGTTCTGGTTCGATTTTTTTTTCATCCTAAAAAGGCATTTAAACCCTGGAATTCAATATGCGACGCCTCTAGAAGATTGAAAACATATTCGCGGAGAGTAGAGTGTACAATGGCCTTTGGGTTTCAGTAGAACAGGTCTCGTTCGGTCAGCCGGCTCGACTACAGCCTTTCTTTCCTATTCTTCGTCACGGTCACAGACATTGTCCCGTTTCTGTTTTTAATGCGAAAACATCTTGAGCAAGGTATTTCCAAAAAAAAAAATGTCCTTGAAAATCATGGCCCTTCGGGGAAAAAAGTGATTTTTTTTCACACCTAGAGCCATTTATTAGTTTCAACTAAAACGACATATCAGAAGTATTTTCATTCAAACATTTACATTTGAGGGTACAGAACATTTATTAGTTTCCAGTTGTGACCATCACTAACTACAATTAAATAATTTTAGTTTTAATAAGTCGAGCTAATTTATTTCCATTTAAAAAAACTATGTTTTAATTTAATACTCGAATTAACATATAACTTCACACAAAATATTTATAATATTTTCACGGTAAATATCGTTAGTGTAGACAAATTATTCAGAAGGTGGGCTACGTAAATGATAAAAAGTATTTGCTTTTGAGCTTTTGAGCTTTTCGTCCAAGAAGACGAGCCAAAGATGACGCGATTTAAATGCTGTTGCCTATAAAAGGTTGGATATTGTTGGATATTTATTAAGAAGCAATCCGTGCATTCCTTAAGTGTTTTGTTTGTTTAACGTTGTCATGGAATGTTTATGCATTAACTGACTTTTGTTTATTCTCTTTTGAACGTTTGATCTTATTGACATCCCATCCCGAATAAAACGTTTATACGAATTCAGAGTGTAATTTTACTGCGTTAATGAGTATTATAAGAACTTAAAACTAACAGGTTATGGGCCCAGATACTTAACTCTGACGTGATAAACGTGTAAAATCAAAATTTGGATTTTGAAGGGAATTATTATCGAAAAGTAATAAAGAAAATGAGTACGGCAAATTCAACGAGAATTGAAGTTCTATCCAAGAACAACTACGATACATGGAGAATACAGATAGAAGCATTATTAACGAAGAACGACGCATGGGGATACGTTAATGGTGATAACGTAAAACCAAATGTCGTCGAAGGAAACGCTGCATCTGTTGCTGCTCAAACCGCGTGGAAATTAGCTGACAAAAAGGCGAAATCGGATATTATCCTGTCAGTGAGTACTTCGGAATTGAAACATGTGCGAGGATGTGAAACGTCGCGAGACATGTGGCTCAAACTAGAGAGAATATACGCATCTAAGGGACCTGCTCGAAAGGCAACACTACTTCAAAGACTGGTACCAAAGCGCTTACAGGACGGAGAAGATGTGCGTGAACATATGATGAAATATTTTGACACTATTGATAAGTTGGAAGCGATGGAAATAGTAATAAATAAGGATTTGCTCACCATATTACTGTTACAAAGCCTACCAGAGAGTTACGAAAATTTTCGATGTGCAATCACATCTCGAGATGAATTACTTGATCTGGAATTGTTAAAAGTGAAACTAATAGAAGAGGTTGAGGCTCGAAAAAATATGACGCGGGATGACATTCCTGGAGCGATGATAGCTGGACGAAACTTCAAGAATTTTTCGAGGACGAAACATAATGAAAACAAAGAAGATCAAAAATCAAGATATAAAGAACCGTTCAAATTCAAATGTCACAGATGTGGCAAGTTCGGGCATAAAGCGGCCGTTTGTAGAGGAGAGTTAATTGAAAAAAGCAATAATGCCGAAGTGGTAGAAGATACATGTTATCTCATAACACCAGGAAAAGAAACAGCACTACGTGCTGAATGTGATCGTAGTAAGGATGCATGGTGCCTTGACAGCGGTTGTACATCACATTTGTGCAAGGACAAAATTAAATTTAAAGATGTGATGAGATCGGAACATTCAACATTGAATCTTGCAAGTAATGTGTCTACACCTGTTCAAGCAAAAGGAACTGTAAAAATATCAACGACAGATGGCCAAAATAGTCGGGAGATAAACTTGGAAAACACATTATATGTGCCGGATCTCAGAACAAATTTAATCTCAGTTGCCAAAATCACCGATAAAGGTCACAAAGTCCAATTTGAAAAAGACAAGGCAACAATTACCAGTAAAGAAGGCGAATTGAAGATGATCGCAGATAGAATTGGAGATCTTTATTTTGTTCGTGAACAATATGAGGAAGCTCAAGCGGCATCAACGTCGAAGTCAAATACATCAAAATCAAATATTGAAATTTGGCATGAGAGATTAGGCCATTTAAACGCAAAAGACATGGAAAATATGACACGAAATAATGTTGTCACTGGAATGAATATTGATCGAAATGCAGTTTTGCCACCATGCAAGGTATGTCTACAAGGAAAATTGACGTCAACTCCTTTTCAGAATTCTCAAAAGAGATGCACAGAGACGTTGGAGATAATTCACAGCGATTTATGCGGTCCAATGAAAACGGAATCCCAAGGTGGAGCAAAATACGTCGCCACTTTTATTGATGATCACACAAGATGGTGCGAAGTAAAATTTCTCAAGAATAAAAGCGATTTACTGGAAGCATTTAAAGGATTCAAAAATCGCGTTGAGAAACAATGTGGAAGACAGATTAAGTATCTTCAATCTGACAATGGACGTGAGTACTGCAATCAGGCATTTGATACTTTCTTGGCAAATGAAGGAATCAGCAGGAGACTTACAGTACCTTATACTCCGCAACAAAATGGCCTGGCGGAACGCAAAAATCGAACTTTAATTGAAATGGCTCGATGTATGCTTATTCAGTCAAATCTACCTCCATCATTATGGGCCGAAGCGGTATCCACAGCAAATTATGTAAGAAACAGATGCCCTACAAAAAGTCTAAATGGTAAAACACCATTCGAGTTATGGAACAAGCGTCGACCACATCTTGTACACATGAAATCATTTGGACTTCGAGCTTTCGTTTTGGACAAGAGTCCTGGTAAAGGAAAATTCGAACCTCGAGCTAGAGAAGGATTTTTCACTGGTTATTCAGAACAATCGAAAGCTTATCGGGTCTGGGTTCCAAACGAAAAAAGAGTGATAATTACACGTGACGTCAAATTTCTCGACGAATTTAGTAACGATAGGGAGTTCGAAGATTTTGCTTCGAAGAACATTTTGGAAGGAACTCACGAAAGTTCAGATTTTGACATACCTGCGGTGATAGAAATAGCTCCAAATCCTACACAACCGGAAATGATACATGAGAATCAATTTGAGATTGCTCACAATCAAGTTCAAAATGAACATCCACTACAATTACAAGAGATTGAGGAACGTGAGGAACAAGTCTTTTCCTCCGACGATGAACATCAACCTGAGGAAACAAACATAGACGGAGATTCGGTCGTGAGAGGACCTGGTAGGCCTCGGATAATTAAAACGGGAAGAAAAGGTCGTCCTCGCAAACAATATAATGTTATTCCTTGTGTCCATACACAGGAAAATGTCCATCAAGAAGCGAATCTGGCAGAAGAATTTGCTTACTCAGCTGAAACATCGTTGAAGGAGGCATTACAGAGTTCGGCATCGGGCGAATGGAAAGATGCTATAATCGCTGAGGTGAAGAGTCTTATTAAAGCCAACACTTGGAAAATCGTCGAACGTCCAGAAAATTATAACGTTATTAGCTGTAAAACAATATTACGTAACAAGTATAAATCTGATGGTACAATTGAAAGAAGAAAAGCAAGAATAGTTGCTAGAGGGTTCTCACAACGTCCAGGCATAGATTTTCAAAATACATTTGCTCCAGTAGCTAGACTCAGTTCAGTACGTCTTTTAATAGCCATTGCTGTGCATTATCAGATGGATATTCAACAAATTGATATTACAACTGCATACTTAAACGGAACATTAGAAGAAAAAATATACATGGAAAAACCTGAGATGCTAGAAGAGTTTCTTGAAGAAATCAAATTTCGTGAAGGAATCGAAAATCATATCGGAAAAGAAGCTACTGAGATGATACGAGAGTTGCAGAAAGGAAATCGAGTTTGTCTCTTACAAAAATCGTTATATGGACTACGTCAAGCTGGACGCCAGTGGCACAAGAAACTTAACGAGAAACTGCTATTGATGGGATTAAAATCATCTCACTCTGACCCTTGCGTATATTACGCTCGACGTGAAACAAAGAATGAGTTCTTACTCCTATTGGTATACGTCGATGATATTCTGATTGCGTCTCAGGATTCATCGTGGATCGAACAAACAAAAGTTGATTTGGCATCAACTTTCGAAATCAAGGATTTGGGCAGAGCTAACTATTGTCTAGGAATAGAAATACTTCATAAGGAAGACTGTGTAACGATATCCCAACAAGGTTACATACGAGATATTCTAAAACGATATGGAATGGATGAGTGTAAATCAATCTCCACCCCACTGGATCATAACGTGAAATTAACAAAGAAAAACGAAAATTCAGACGAGAATCATGAAGTTCCCTATCGTGAAATGGTTGGTTCTCTTATGTACCTGGCCGTAGGTACACGGCCGGACATCACACACGCTGTTAGCGTCCTCAGTCAATTTAATAATTGTCACGATACACAACACTGGACAGCAGCAAAACGAGTATTGCGTTATCTCAAAGGGACCATTGACTATAAATTAATATTCAAGAAAGATACCGAACCTTTAAGAGGTTTCGTGGATGCCGATTGGGGCAGTTGTGAAATAGATCGTCGTTCATACACTGGGTATGCTTTCGTTTTGAGTGGCTCGACTATTGACTGGGAATCGCGAAAGCAACGAACAGTCGCAATGTCTTCGACGGAGGCTGAATACATGGGTATCACAGAAGCCGCAAAAGAAGGACTGTATTTTCGAGAATTCTTAAATGAATTGGAACTTTTTGAGTTAGCTGACATAACGATTTTCAATGACAACAATGGGGCTAAATTGTTGGCAGAAAACCAAATGTTTCATCCCAGAACAAAGCACATTGACATCAGAGTCCATTTCATCAGAGATCTGTTAAGAGATAAGAAACTCAAACTTCAATATACTTCAACCAACGAGATGATGGCTGATGTTCTCACAAAGGGACTTACGCCCATGAAGCATAACAAGTGTCTAAAACTTATGGGTCTCGGAACAAAGGAATAAACATAACTCACGCACGTTTTGAGGGGGCGTGTTGGATATTTATTAAGAAGCAATCCGTGCATTCCTTAAGTGTTTTGTTTGTTTAACGTTGTCATGGAATGTTTATGCATTAACTGACTTTTGTTTATTCTCTTTTGAACGTTTGATCTTATTGACATCCCATCCCGAATAAAACGTTTATACGAATTCAGAGTGTAATTTTACTGCGTTAATGAGTATTATAAGAACTTAAAACTAACAGATATATTCGCGGAGAGTAGAGTGTACAACGGCCTATGGGTTTCAGTAGAACGGGTCTTGTTCGGTCAGCCAGCTCGACTACAGCCTTTATTTCCTATTCTTCGTCGCGGTCAGAGGCATTGTCCCGTTTTTCTTCCTTTTCTCCTCCGTCGCTGCTATTCCTATCTTATCGCCTCTCCTCGTGCGCATTTAAAGTTTTCATCAAAATTGAATGGATCACGTAGAACGTACCTGGCGCCTCTGAATAGGCCATTTCTTCCTTGGTCCTGCTTTCTTCTCCTTTGCCCCATACATATCCGTTTCCTCTGCTGTGGTTTCGTTTGATATACGCGTGAGAATGGAATGAAATGGAACAGGAACTTAATGAAATGTTCTTTACCGACGTCACGGCGCTTAACGTTTCCGGGAAATTAGAATAGAGTGGGAATTGGTGGAAAAAGATAACTTTGCTTGACAGACTCATTAAAATATTTTTATGGACAAATTATTACCAAATATCCCAGGGAAAAAATAATAGTTAGGAAAGTGTCAGCGATTTCGTGACATAGAAATCCTGAGACGAATTTTTTTTTTTTTTGTTATAACCGAGGTGGGAAATAAATAAATGACGGAATATATAGACATAAATAAGAAGAGTATATGAATACGTATAGTTAGTGAGTGTTTACTTCCTTGTTGGAAGTATTTTGCGTGAAGGTTTTAGGATTTATTATTTTGCAAATCTTAGACTTACATTTTTGAAAACTTGCTTACATCTTCAAAGAGAAAAATAGAAAAAGAAAAATACAAGTCGATTTTCTTTACCGTTATTTCGTATTTAGTAATATTTTTACTTTTTTTTTCAAGCTAAAGGAAATTGGTTTCTGGCAAAATAATTAAATTAAGCTTGCTTCTGTCGGGCAAATTCCTTATATTCATAAAAATTATGTAAAATCAAATATGAAAAATTTTATAAAATTTTGAGGAATGTAAACGTGCAGGCTATAAAAAAATCAATAGCGTGGGCATCAGATATTCAGCACGAGACAGAATATTTAATTTACTCTTACAAAACGGGATTTATTTTGAGTGATTTCAACAAAATTAATTTTTGTAAATAATTATTGATATCTTCAATATCAATTTCTAGTTCGCAGCTCATGAACGTGCAATAACATTATGTTTGACATAAATTAAATACAATTTTTACAGCTTTCGCTAGAAATATGTATTTATTTAAATAACAATGTTTTGACAGTGAACAGGATTAAAATTTGTATTCTTAACATTTTTAACTGCTCTGTTGCAGTTACACTACGCGATACCAGGCTTAAAACAGCATCTTTTCAGCTTCAATTTCATCGCTGTATCATCCAATTATTCCGAGAACAGAGACACAATTATTTCAAGTGTGGTGCAGTTTACTCGCGGCATTATAGTCTCGTTCGAGGCCGTTTTTTAACGATGCGCAAGTCGTACGTCCTCTGTAAATATCCACAATTATTTGCCTTGCAAAGTATCACGAATTACCGGTCGAGAATAATTGAACTCAACATTTTCGATACTTTTCGTAATCTGTGCCAGTCTGGTAATTTTTTTTCGATAGTTAAGCGACCCATGCGACTCTGATAATTTTTTTGCAATACTCTAGCGATTCGTATACGACTCAGATAATTTTTTTCAATACTCTAGCGATCCATGTGGCTCTGGTAATTTTTTTTCGATACTCTAGCGATTCATACGAGTCTGATAATTATTTTCAATACTCTAGCGATCCATACCAAACCGATAATTTTTTTTATATACTTTAGTGATCGATGCCACTCTGGTACACAGAGAGAAATGGATCCACGAATATAGGTGCTACTGAAAAAAAAAAAAAATGGTACGGAGCTGACATATGGATTTATTAGAACAGCTTATATAAACATTTTACAGCTCACTGTACGTATAGCATCTCCCCAACAATTTTTTCAGAGCTCAATATACGTATAATAATCTTTATAAAAATATTCGAAAAATCACAATTCATATTTTGAAAGCTTCTATGTGCATAAGAACAAATTTTAAAAAGTTCATGTGTCAGCATGCTACTATAATTATAGGACTTAAGAACAGAAACCCTCGTAACTTTTATGAGTCTCTTTTTGCAGGGGAAATTTTTTGCGATATCGTCATTCATGCAGTACAGTGCTGTAAATTTCTCGGGCAAAAAAATTTCTTTTGTTTTCTCACAGAGAAAGCTCTGTTTTCATAGAAAATAAAAATTGAAATTTTAAAATATCCTCTTTACAGCTGTCTTCAAATTTCATATGAGGAAGCAATTTGCAAAGTTCTACTTTGCATTTTTTTTTTCTCTTCAATTATCCATATTGTGTGTAACTATGAAACACCGTAAAAACATCCTCACATAGCATTTTGATTAAAATTTTTATCTTACTCCGAACGACTTTACCGATCGGCACTAATTTTCGTACGTAACAGGGCTGTATTATATTTTTCGACCTCAAAACATTTCGGTTCATTTATTGAGATTCGACGTGATTTAGAAAAAAAATTGTTTTTTCAAAAAATTCAAAATTCTGTAAAATCGGAACCGCTTTACCGATTTCGCTGAAATTCAATACCAAACATCATTTAACGTGTCCTTATTTATAAAGAACTATTTAGCTAAATTGGCGAACTTTTACGAAAATTAGAGCAATTACGACATTTTTTTGAAAAATAAAAAATTTCATAAGATCTGTATACATTGATACATTTAATTAAAAATCACGTTAATTACAGAGGAATCAATATTCTAGAACCCTTTTCTCGCCGTTTTAGGTGATTCTGAGTATGTTAACATGAAAATCTCGAAAAAAAAAATTTCCATAAAACCAAAGCTTCGTCTATGAGGAAGCAAAAATAATTTTCTAATATTTTTCAGAAGACTTGGTCCCCTTAACAAGGTATAAAAATTCCAGATTGATTGGCGTATAGTAACCGTCCGAAAGAAAATCGTAAAAAAAGGCTAAAAAATGATTTTTTCCGAGCGTCACACTGGAAAGATCCCTTAACGTCCATTATACAATGCAATACATCTTTAACGCGAATCACAGCGTTAGCATTTTACGAGAGAAGCTCATCAAGACGTAGTAAAGGAAACTTGATGCTCGATAGTGTAACTACTCTGCATATATCCCGTCACGAAGATCTCTGGTTTGTGTCTACCAGCTCATACATAGCACTTCTCCTTAATATCATGAATAATGATCTTGGAGATCTGAGGAGATGCGTCTGAATTTCGATTCACTGTCTGCGACGCTTCTGGCGAATTTGTGGCTTTCAACTGCGCTACTGTGTTGCTGTGTATTCGCCTTTGACTTCCACTTTACCATTGGCCAATTGCGGTTACGGAATGTGGCATGCATCCTTTGTATAATGTAGTAGCGACTTAATCTGTATACTTTAGATCCAGGTTGGAAGTGATACTTTTTATTCAACAACAGAAATACCCTCGGAGGAATGCGGGTTAAATATGTTCAAAGGAAATGTGAGGTCAAAAGCAGAAGCTCTCTCAACAGTAAACTAAGCCGGGAGAAAAGTAGAGAGTGTCTGTAACTGTATAATGGAATTTTTTTTTAAATGTCAAGTTTATTTTCCAAGTTAACAGGAGTACTCATATTTAAATTCATCGCCATGGTGCGTAATAATATCATCATAAAGGAGTTGAAAATAGTTTTTCTTGTGAAAAAATTTTCCGAAGGGGTTTTTCGGAAAAATATCCTTACAAAACTACGGCACTTCGGAAAAAAAATGAATTTCGACCAAATGTGAGGTCAAAAGCAGAAGCTCTCTCAACAGTAAACTAAGCCGGGAGAAAAGTAGAGAGTGTCTGTAACTGTATAATGGAATTTTTTTTTAAATGTCAAGTTTATTTTCCAAGTTAACAGGAGTACTCATATTTAAATTCATCGTCATGGTGCGTAATAATATCATCATGAAGGAGTTGAAAATAGTTTTTCATGTGAAAAAATTTTCCGAAAGGGTTTTTCGGAAAAATGTCCTTACAAAACTACGGCACTTCGGGAAAAAAATGAATTTCGACCAAATGTGGGGTTAAAATCAGAAGCTCTTGAAAAAGTAAACTAAGCCGGGAGAAAAGTAGAGTGTCTGTAACTGTATAATGGAATTTTTTTTTAAATGTCAAGTTTATTTTCCAAGTTAACAGGACTACTCATATTTAAATTCATCGCCATGGTGCGTAATAATATTATCATAAAGGAGTTGAAAATAGTTTTTCATGTGAAAAAATTTTCCGAAAGTGTTTTTCAAAAGAATGACCTTACAAAACTACGTGACTCAAAAATAATGTTTAAAAATGAAATGAAAAAATGAAAAATGTCAAGAATTCTCCAATTTACTAGGACTATTCATATTTGAATACATCGTCATGGTAGTTTCATAATATTGTAATAAAGCAGTTAAAATTAGTTTTTGATGTAAAAAAAACTTTTGATAAGGGTTTTTCGGAAAAATGTCCTTACAAAACTACGGCTAAAAAAATGAGTTTTGCAAAAATATCATTACAAAATATTATTACGATAATTTTTTTTTGTTTTTTATTTTTTTTTAATATCATAAAATGGGTGAGTTCGATAAATATTGTGGCTGAATATTAGAAATGTATATTATGACTTTTTTCAAAATGGATACTTTGATGCTTTGACATCTAACTTTTTTTTAAAGTCTCTAATTATATTTTAGAGTCCACGGTAGCATGAGAAACAGAATTTTTTTAAATCACCGACCTTTGTCATGAGCGTAAAGAACGAGTAGGAGCCTGACAATGAAAACGGAAATATCAAATAGACATTAAGGTTAATTTCCAGGAAGTTACAATATTTCTTAGCTTTTCCAAGTTTCTATCTCTGGCTTGGATTCCAGAGGCAAAAGTGGAACCGCATGCTCGTAACTAACTTTGTTCGTATTACTAATTAGCAATTTAATTTCAATCCAAAATGGTCAACAGCACAAGGGACATTTGTTATAACGGGGTTTACGCTAATCCCAGTGAAACATATTTAATGTTGATGATTTTTTGCGGAAAAATTCACACACGTGACAACATTCCTGGTTTAATAGATACCGAATTTCAGATACTGAAGAATTCGGTCAATATTTTCGAAAAAAAAAACTTTTTTTTCTGTCAGAAATTTTTTTTTTGAATATTGTTTTATTCGAAATTTTTTTTTTGTGTCATATTATATGGCAATGAATCAACGGTTATGGCTATATGCGTCAAAATAGCAGACCTGTTTTATATTTAATTAGTTCTGAGTAGAGATTCGATTTACTGATAACAAAAAAGCTGCAAAGTTGAACTTTGCAAATTGCGCCCTCATCATTTTTGGTTTTCTTACAAAGCATGTTAATTGGTTTTGGCTTTATCATAGAGGAAGTTTTGTAACAAAAGCAAAAATAATTACGAAGCAATTTGCAAAGTTCAACTTTGCAGCTTTCTTTTTTCCCAAAGTTGAATTTCTGAGAAATTCAAACCACATAACAAATAATGACAAATAATGACAAAATATTATTGCTAAGTAGTACTGATTTCATGTCTAAAGTTTGAATTCGTTATCTTATGTTTTTTTAAGGTTAATGCTGTAACATCATTTTTCCAAAACTTACAATTTTGACAAAATGAAACCATATTGCATGTTTATGACGAAATTACGTTTTAATCGTCACTAGATGTATAAATTTCATGTATGAAATTTCGGTTCGTTGTCTCATGTTCTGCTAAAGTTAGGGCAAAAAACGTGATTTTTCCGAAAATTTCAAAACTCTATACAATCCGAACGGCTCTACCGATTTCGGTCAAATTCAATACCAAACAACATTAAGAGTATCTACACTTATAAAAAATTATTCAGAAAAATATCATCAATTTTACGAAAGCTAGAGCGCGCACGTGCTTTTTTGAAAAATGTCAAAAAGCCATAAAATAAAAATTTCTGCATAGATTCTGCAAAAAATTACAACATCCATAGACGAACTGCTGCTTCACTTGTGTAAAAAATTTTAGCTCAATCAGTCGAACGGTTCTTGAGTTACACGTGATCGAAATTTTGAAGTCCTGTGTAAACACGGGCACTTTTTCTGAACCACTTTTTTAAATGATTCAGACAATTCTAAGTATTCTGACAAAAGTGTCGAAATTTTTTTTCTCATGAAAACAAAGCTTCCTTTATAAAGGAGCAAAAAGAAATCGATTTTCTGAATATTTTAAACCAGAATGTTCTCTTAAGGGTGGCCACAACTGGTAAATTTACCTTATCTGGTGCAACGGCTTCAACAAACTTAGAGTTTCGAATTGGGCGAACATGTGCCTTACATGGCAGACTCTCCAAAGTTCAAAGTATGCTTGAGTTGCGGTGTCGGTCTCTCGCATTTCGAGCAGAATCCAAAACTCAGTACGTACATTGAGGAAGTCGAATGACGTGACACGTAATATATAGCGCCGTGTAAAACACTTTGGTGGACTAGGCTGAAAGACAGTTATTACTGTATACCTGTATAGCAATTGCGATAACAGTCTTATCGTAAATTCCTGAGGAACTATATCGGCTCCTTTTCACCGTCAAACTGGCAGAGAGGCAATAGAATAAAAAGTGAAAGGGCCGGCTATGCAGTTTTTAAAAAAGCAGGAAGAAAAAAGGCTGTCTTAAGGATGTACGATACGTACAGTCCCGCCAAAAGTGAGTTTCAGAGACAATTTCGATCACTTCTCGATGGGATAAAAATCGGAAAAAAATAATGCATATAAAACGTGCTGAAAAGATTGATTTCGCATAATAATAATCCCAAAATGTTATAAACAAATTGGTAAAAAAAAACAATTGTTCAACAAACAATCAGTCAACCCAACTTTTTTTCTAATGAAAATGATATGTTCATTTATTTGCATGCATACGAATTTTTTCAGATTTTTTTCTTTATTTTGATTTTGATTTTTTTCATTTTGAAAAATGCGCAGAATATAACAAATTTTGGATATGCGGTTTGCAAAAAAATCTTGAGTGTAGTAATTTAAATTACTATTTAAATTTAAATTAAAATAAATAAAAAATCTGAAAAAATTCGTATGCATCCAAATAAATTGACATATTATTTTCATTAGAAAAAAAGTGAGGTTGACTGATTGTTTGTTGAACAATTTTTTTTTTTACCAATTTGTTGATATGATTTTGGGATTATTATTATGCGAAATAAATCTTTTCAGCACGATTTATATGCATTATTTTTTTCCGATTTTTATCCCATCGGGAAGTGATCGAAATTGTCTCTGAAATTCATTTTTGGCGGGACTGTACGTATCATACATCCTTAAGTGAAACATGAAAATTTAATTTTCTTGCATCGGTTAGGGATTGATAAAGAACGACCGGAAGTGGAGCTCGACAAACTGACCGCACACTCTCGTCCGGTGCACATTCATCATATCTCTGCTAAAAAAGTGTTGGATTATGTATGAGAGTGGAATTATATTTAAAATTTTCTCTACTTCGGAGTCCATTTAAGACTCCACAAACACTATCTTCAAAGTTATTTCTCTTTTTGAGATACTTCTCTGCGTAGTTTAAAAGGTAGATAGATTGAGATTCTTTTTTTTAAGGTTAAGTCGAAATATGTTATATTGTTCCTATTATTAAGCCTAAATATATTTGTAAAAACGCTCGTCTATTATGGAAACACGGACTGAAATAAATCGGTCAACGATTCATTAGTTTTCGTACAAATAAAAAAGAAAGTAAAAAATGAAATTCTGTCAACATATCTACCAAAAAAATGTAACATTAAAACTAATGAAATACATGTACTTTTATTACGGTTCGGAATCCTTCAATTACTTAACTTTTGGCAATTTTTATGTGATACTCACTCTAACTCGTTTTTCTTAATAAAATGTTATCGATACTTGAAAATTTATGCAATAGTCGTCGTTTTGCTTCCTCATAAAAGAAGTTTTGTATATGCGAAATTTTTTTTTTCGAGTTTTTAATGTTGAGACATTCGGAATGGCTTAAAATATCTAAAAAAAAGGTCTAGGAAAAAATGTCCGCATCTATGTATTCGTATAATTTCGATTGTTGCATTTTATTTCAAAATTTATGCAGGAATAAAAATTTCATGGCTTTTTGAAGTATTCCAAAAAAGTACGTGCGTGCTCTAACTTTCGTAAAATTGACGATGTCTTGCTAAATAATTTTTTTTAAATACGGCTACTGGTAATGTTGCTCGGTATTAAATTTGATCAAAATCGAAGAAGCGGTTCGGATTTTATAGAGTTTAGAAATTTTCGAAAAATTCACATTACTGCCTCAAGTTTAGCAAAACATGAGGCAACGAACCCAAATTTTGTACATGAAATCGACACTAAATAACGATTATTAGAACCTAATTTTATCATAATCTGCAATGTGTTTCAAATTTTTCAGAATTTAAACTACCAGAGAATAGAGAATAAAAATGTTAAACATTAACTTTGGCAAAACATAAAAGATAGAAAACTCAAATTTAATACAACAAATCAGTACTATTTAGAATTGATATGTACACAGTTTCGTTATATTTTGTTATGTGGTTCACATTTTTCAGAATTTCAAATTTCATTTAAAAAAAAAGTAATAATAGTTGCAAAGTAAAACTTTGCAATTTGCTTTCTCATCTAATTTTTTTTACAAAGTTTCCTCCATGATGAAGCCAAAATAAATCAACAGACTTCCTCATAGAAATAGATTTGTAAAAAAAAAAAAACCATGAATGATGAGGAAGCAATTTGCAAAGTTCTAATTTGCAGCTTTTTCACCAGACTGAAAGCGTGTGCTTAAATGAAAATCAATGAAGGGGTTCAATGGTTAGAAGAGGGAAACGAGATAAACCGCTGGGGTATTCACGTACTTAACCCCGGTCATGACCTAAACCCTGTGCCCTAGTCGAAAGTTTGAGTTCGTAATCTAATGTGAAATCCCGAGTGTAACAGATGCTAGATACACTAGTTGAAAGTCTACCGTGTTAAAGTCAATTGGTGTGAACTTTTGACCAGTTCTGATCCATTTGGTGCTAATCGTCTTCACCAGCAACGAAACCGCACTACCAAGTTAAAATAAAATTATTTGGCTCCGATTGAAAAACTTTTAATACATTTTCATTCGGGCGAATCGATACAAATCAATGAATGTCGAAGAGTGCATTCTGAATTCTAAATAGCGATTCTGCATGCAGTAAAAAATTAGATTTAACGTTACTAATTATTTAGTGATTTTTTAATCGAGAAATATTTATGTACACATTGTAAATCATAGCTTGACTATTAAAAATGCAAGTAAATTCAATATACATAAAAAAATGAGATTGACGAATTAGGTTTCCATATGAATATACTTTCATAGTAAAGTTAAGAATAGTATAAGAATTCCAGGATGCTGATATTCGAAAATTACAGTACGTGAGTATTGCAATTTTTATGTTAATATACCAATATTGGATTGAGTAATTACAAATGCATTTGGCAATAAATATACGGTACATGCATTCGAGCTTTATGACCTGCATATTAATTTTCAAAGCAAATTTGCTAACAGTGCTCGCCATGAATTATAATGCTTGTAATGGATTTAATGAGGTTTCAATTCAAGATGTGTTTGCTTTCTCGTAGAGAAATTTTTTTATTTTTTTTAACTCGAAGCGTTCGAATTATTTATGAAAAAAAAAATCCATTATTTATGGAGAATGAGCATCTGATAATATTTTGAGTATTAAATGAGTGACGAAAAATAAATACGATGACTTTGCAATCAACATAGACGTCGGGAAGTGAAAAAAAAAAAATCAAAATTGAAAAAAAATGGAACCACAACCGCTGATTTTTACTGTTCTCTTCGAGAATTTTATTCCACATTCAAAATAACAGTTGAAAAAGATAACGTTTGAGATTGGCGATACACTAAGAAAAAAGAAAAAAATTTAATTTTGATTTTTGAATTTTGAAAAAAAAAAAAAAAAATGTTGAATTCATATTCTTATTTGAGATAAAGAGTTGATCGATGAAAAAAAATTTCGTCCTGATCACCTGGGCAATAACGTTTTAATTTTTAATTTTGATTTTTGAATTTTGAAAAAAAAAAAATCTTGTCTTCCTATTCTTATTTGAGATGAAAAGTTGAGCGATGAAAACAATTTTTGTCGTGATCACCTGAGCAATAACGTTTTAATTTTTAATTTTGATTTTTCTATTTTGAAAAAAAAAAAAAAAAAAATCTAACTTAATATTTTTATTTGGGATGAAAAGTTGGCTGTTAAAAAAAATGTTCATCGTGGTCACCCGGGAAATAACGTTACAGAATTTGGCAAGAGTGTATTTAATCGTGTAAAGCAATATTGTCTGTATTCACGAATAAGACGAAAGGCACGTAAGAAGTAAATGTGACGTGTATAGAGTCGAATGAGAGATTGAAAATGGGGGGAGTCACAGTCTTGTCTAACTCACCCATCGTCGTCGTCCCACCATCGCCAAAAAAAAAAAAAAAAAAAAAAGAAGAACTGAAAGAAGAAAAAGCAGAAGGAGTTAATGGCTTCTGACAGTACTGCGCGTACTGCAGTATTGCAAGCTCTGTACCTTCGGTATTCTGGGAGCTCGGTGCACTCTGCCGTTCAGCTGAAACGCGGTTGCTCCCTTTTCTTTATTCTACATCGCTCTACTACTCCTTTACAGAGCAGCACCTCGCTTGGTGTCCCCCTCTCCCCCTTTCCCCTCACGTCGGGCCCACTGCCCTCGTTTTTTCACATCTCTTCTTTTTCGTTTTTTACGACGATAACTACTACCGCCCAAACGACTTTCCCGTTTCGTGTTCGCAAGTGGAGAACCTCGTGTGTTCTCGCAAAAATTTACGGAAGCATTCGTCGACCGAGATGATGGCTTTTAAGGCTACCACTACAATCCAACGCAGTCAACACCAGTTCCAAATCCTTTCGGTCGCATTGTAACCGAACGAGAAACAGATTCTACCGCGGGTTTCTGATATTTGACGACAATTGTTATTATGCCGTTACCCGTCATGACGCAATAAATTACTGAGAATTAAAAAGGGGGTTTGCTTTAAGGGGGCCCAGTCACCTACAAAAAGTCATAAAAATTCTGCGAATGATACACTTTCTTAAATTAAAAAATATTTGAACCTCATTAAATACACAACAGACATTATAATTCATCAATTTTCTTAAGACATACAGCGCACCAAAATGGCGGAGATAAAAAGTAAACATTTTCGGTTGTAACTTCCAGATCAAAGCGGTGAACAAATTTTCGAGATGTCTTATTTTATCTGTCGTCTTTATCAAAAGAGAAACATTTTCTTTCTGAGTTGGTACTTTTCTTTCTCTACAACATTGAAGAATTATAATGTTAGTTGATGAGAGATAAGTGCAATATTTTGAAAGGAGGGATATTTAAAAAAAATATTTCTCTCATTACTGTTTTTTAGGTGATTTGGTCTCCTGACGTAAATTGTCCATTCTTTAACTACAATGACGTACTAATAAATTTGTCAATTATCAAAAAAAAATTTGGCACATAAGATGCATTTAAAAAATTATTGAATGTCATTAATTTATATTGACCCTTTGAGAGAAACATTTTATTTAGAACATTTTTTTGTACAAAAGAACTCCGTTAAAAAAATATTTCTAAGAGCTTTAGAATCAATCGAATTTTCGTAGAAATTTTTATCGAGGCTATATAACAAGGCTAAAATTTTTAACGTTTAAATATATTTTTTTAATATTAGAATCGCGCAAAATAATTGGTCTCAAAATTGATCTCGAAAGCTGCAATCAGTTAAAAAATTTCTATTTTACCTAACACCATTTTGATGCCTTGTACGTCATCACAAAAGTGGAGAATAACGACGCTTAATATATACATAGTGTGATCATTAATAACGACCATTTATGATTCTTCAGCCAAAGCCTATCAAAAATAATGCCCATGGTGTGATTAAAATCTAAGATTTCGATCATCTACAGAATTTTTTTTCTCATGACTTTTTTCACCTTACAACAGTCCTCCAAACTTTTTTCCTTCCTTACACCCATACATTTGATAAATCAAAAAGTCACAACCGCATCGCAGCCCTAATTCCATTCGCTACTGAAATGTTAACATAAAAAGTAAGAAAACCCTATTCCCTCCCATAAAAAATCGGGCTTGATCCTGGCGTCGATCCTAAAGCCATTGATCCAAGAAAACTAGGATCTCCTCTCGCAGATACCTTCAAAAATGGAACAACTGGCCGAAATGCACTAAAGATTCATCGTTTCATCATATATGTTGAAATCCGTCGAGATGAAAAGCTTGGAAGCCACCACAGAATTTCATCCTTTGCTGGCAATTGGCAGATCCTAGATGTGCATGTACATTTCGGCCCATCTTTCGAAAAACCCAAACCCGTAGCTATATTACCTGTTCAACGTTACGATAGCTCACCAATAGCCAAACTGTAGAAAACCATGGACAAGCGAAAAGCGAGAAGAGGGTTCAATCGGGTCAAATGTGCGAAAAGTGCGCCAGCTGCGTGACTCGTATCCTACAGCTGTAGCTACCAATGTCTCATATATACCCAACACCTAAAAATCCACATATGAACTGGGCACGTCCAGTTTGATCGATACATACACGTACACATACATCAATATATATGTACCCGAGAACTGGACAGTGGACCCCTGGACCAAAAAACACGGATACATCGAGCCACACATGCAAAGAGCTCTTCTCTCATCCTTTCTCGCTCTTTGCCGCATTTTCCGGTCGATCGGGTAAAAACTGAGGGTGCGCGCGCGTTACCAAAAGAGAAGCGAGTGGCCAGCAGCAACGACTGCGACGAGTGACGAGTGTCGACCCGAATTTCGGCTCGCTCTTGCGTTATAGTCATTCAGGGTCTTGTCTCTCACGTCCATTCTTTTTTGTCTTTCCCTCTTTTTTAGTTTTCCCGCACTATTTTCGCTTGGTTGATCCATACGGGGGCCTGTTGGGTGGCTTATATAACTTGGGTATGACGGTCCGTGAGAGAATCCCTCGCGACGATCACTCTTCTATGCTTTTCCGCATCTAGCGTTACCTCTCGCTCTTTCTGCCACTATGAACGCTAGCCCGGCAATGCTGAAGCTCATTCTTCAAAGGGACCAAGTGACTTTCATCGCCCAGCTGCAGCATAATTACTACACGTCCACGAGCTCTAGCTGGGCATGCTCATGCAGCTGGTGAGAAAGCACCTCGTCAGGCTCTCTCTCGGTGCATCGCGACCGTGTCAGGGAATATATATGCGAGGGGCATTAGAGGAGAACGCGTTAACGGCCGCGACATGTGCCACCTCTTTGTTCTCCTCTTTTTCTTCTATCTCGCATCTTCCACTAATTTTCTTCTTTCTCTTTTTCTTTTTTTTAGCTTCACATGACTCACCGCATATTCACCAACGTGTATACATATCAGGCACGTGACGCTAGATCGATATGATACTTTGTCTTCAGCGTGACGAGACACTCAACACAGTTTCGACTTGCGATGATGATGTTGTACGGGCAAAGTTACGTTAACGCTCACGGCCGAATTGCAGGGGAGTGGAACTGTACAAGCCGTGAAAGAGGCTAAATGATCTTCCGGCCAGAAATCCCGGGCGGGGTTCAGGGAATCAGTTCAGGTTGCCTAAGGAACTGTCGTATCCGGTTAGCTGAGAAAAGCCCTGGTTCTGCCCGGGTCAGGTTTTTAAAACGGCATTTCAAAATGGGGCAGCTTGAAATGGTTCCTATCGGGTTGGGATGAAGCATCATCCCAGGCATTCCTGATAAGGCTTAGGGAATAAGGCCCGCATCAGGCAAAGGTACAACATTTTAAAGAAGACCGTCGGTTTTTTCATATCTGAGCAGGAAACAGTCTAGGTTTCCTGAATACTACTAGGCCCGGATCAGGAATTGGTCAGGCAAGTCTTTTCAGGCTACTCGTGCCTGCCTGGATTGTGTATCGATACGACCTTTCAAAATTGGCCAGCCTGAAATGTTCCCCATCAGGGTGGGATCAGGCATCATTCAGGCATTCTTGACAAGGCTCACGGAATGAGGCCCCGATACTGCCCGGATAAGGCAAAAGTATAACGTTTTGAACAGGACTGTATTTTTTTTATATCTGAGCAGGAGACAGTCTAGGTTTCCTGAATACTACTAGGCCCGGATCAGGAATCGGTCAGGCAAGCCTTATCAGGCTACCCGAGTAAGGCCCCGATCCTGCCCGGATCTTGTATGGATAAATTTAAAAATTGGCCAGTCTGAAATGTTTCCCATCGGGGCGGGATCAAGCATCATTCTGGCATTCCTGATAAGACTAACGGAATAAGGCCCCGACCTTAGCCGGATCAGGCATAGGTACAATATTTTAAATATGGTTAGACAGTAGTTTTATCTATAGGCAAAAAACCGTACATTTTTCAATAGTGTCCGGATTCATTGTGCGGTACGCTTCTCATAATTACACCGTGGCAGCGATCAAGGAAAACTAGGAAACGTCAGGGAAAAAAAATTGGTCTGGGAATCAAGCAAAAATGAGCGAATTTTGAAGTTGATCATGAAATAAATGACAGAATCTTTATTGAATTAATTACAAGATTTTTTAAAAAATTCTTCTTCTGATCGGATGAATTTGAAAAAACCTCTCGGTGCATCGTAACCGTGTCAGCGAATGAACATGCGAAGGGCATTAGAGGAGAACGCGTTAACGGCCGCAACATGTGCCACTTTTTTGTTCTTCTCTTTCTCTTCTATCTCGCATCTTCCACTAATTTTCTTCATTCTTTTTGTTTATAGCTTGACATGTTTCACGGCACATTTACCAACGTGTCTACATATCAGGCACGTGTCGCTAGATCAATATGATACTTTGTCTTCAGCGTGGCGAGACACTCAACACAGTTTCTATTTGCGATGATGCTGCCCTCTACGTGCAATGCAATGTAAACGCTCACGGCCAAACTCCAGACGACAATAACGCAACGAGGGAAAATATACATGCCACAAAACAGCGTGAACGCTTTTCCGACCATCTATCTGTCAAGAGGCAAAAAAACTGTACGACTTGTAATAGTTTCTTAAGTGTTTTCTGGATTCATCGTGCGATACGCTTCGTACAATTATACTTGCAATATGGTGCATTTACACCTCTTGATATCGGTTTTATGGGTTCATTTGATTTAATTACGAGACCGATTTTGAACAGACAAAATTTCATTTCGATTAAATTTAAAAATTTCAATTCGAATACAATGTAATGCATACATTGACGTAAATTGATTTATTCTAGGTGGATTCTATCTTTAGTTTAAATAATTTTAATAGAGGATTTTTCAAATTAGTGCGACGATAAAAAAATAACGACGTAGATTGTCTCGGGTCAGGACCAAACATTTACCGCGTTGGCCTGTAATACATCATATCGTTCTTATGGCGGTATTGCATATTGCAAGTCGAATCCGAGTAAAGTTCCTGTGAGCCGGAAATTTTCGCGCACCGCAAGAGCTCATGTTGATCAGAGAGAGTGAGAGTGATAGAGAAAGGGAGAGATCGGCATGTATGATGATGGTACATATGCTTCTAACTCACTTTTGGAACATTGGAGAAACTTTTCTCGTTGTAACCGCAAAGCCTCGTCGGCCACCTCCCTGTTTTCATCTCCTCAGTGTGAGTCAGTCGAAGCTCTACTGGCAGCTAACTATTAAACGCTGCTATGATGCATATTCTGACTTTCCACAACATATTTTTTTCCGGACCTACTATGCCAAGAATTCCAGGTCAATAATCAATAAGCCGTTACATGCGTGGATGACCAACTTGATTCCCGAGTTTTATGGTTATGATTTAAAATTCAGTTAAATATTTCATATTCCATAAATGACATATGAACATACGAACGAGTAAATGTAAATTAAATGAGATTAAATAGAGTTAAATGTTTTGGAACTAGCAGTGCATGACATTGTAACGCTTTCAGTGCTTTCCACTGTCGGGAATGCGCTTTCTTCTCTCTGACGCCCGCTCAAACGCTTTTGGTGTTGAAGTCGACGCGTCGCTGTGCATAAGCGAACGTGACATACGGATTTATCCTCTGTGCCTTTACGGGTTACTCTTCTACGTTAGACTCTTAATTAGATTTTGTTAAATGAGGTGTTAAATAAAGTTCTTTATTGTTTGCGATGTTGACATCCAAAAGTATCATAATATCCCTGGTCGCAGCGATGATGGTTGCAACGAATACGGTTATTAGTCATAGCCGATATTCAACCAAATTTTAATGACTAATATCAATTGTTGACGACATACTTTTAAAACCTGACGGATACCTGAGCTAAATACACAAAAGCATTCGATTACCCGAAACTTACCGAATACTCGGAACTATTCGAGTACGCGGAACTTATCGAATCCTGGAAACTAATCGAGTATCCGAAACTATTCGAGTACCTGAACCTATTGGAGTACCCGAAACTTACCGAATACTTCAAACTATTCGAGTATCCGAAACTATTCGAGTATCCGAAACTATTCGAGTATCCGAAACTATTCGAGTATTCGATACAATTTGAGTATCTGATACTATTCAACTATCCGAATCTTATAAAATACTCGAAGCTATTCGAGTACCTACAACTATTTGATTACCCAAATCTATTCGAGTAACCAAATCTATTTGTGTACTCGAAGGGATTTGCGTACCCGAAACTTTCGATTACCCAGAAAAAATGGTGTGCTCGAAGTTATTCGAATACCCGAAAACCATTTGAGTAGCCGGAATTATTCGAGTACCTGAGACTATTCGAGTACCTAAAACTATTCGAGTACCCGAAATTATTCGAGTACCCGAAACTATTCGAGTATTCAGCGCTACCCGAGTGCTCGAAAGACCCAAGTATTTTACCCGACCAAAAATTAAATCAACCAACTCGATTCAACTCAACAAAAAGTGCTACCCGCACATCTCTATGAAAAATGATTACAATGTAAAGGATAGGAAACAAAGCACTCGGTGGCACTTTCGAGTTTTCGAGTATAGCAGTGATATACGATCTTCCGCGATTTATTAATCTGTACTATTAGTTTATTCCGGTAGCACGTAATGTTACAAAGCTTTTGGGAGAAAATGGGTGTGCAGTCGAGAGGACAATGGAAACTCACCCTTTCTACAATTTACCGTCTCTATTAAACATTGGTTGGTGACCAGATAGGATGCAGGCAAAAGCTCCTAGCCGAGCCAGATCGCACGCAGCTCTTCGTCGAGGAATTCGAGGCGTGCTCATCGCTGAGAGTAGAAATTCACTCCGTTCCGTAGCTAGTGTAGCCATACTTCGAGAGAAAATACCGGTGCTGCCGCAGTCCATGCTCCTCGTTACAATGAAAGAGAATTACGGCGGCACAATGTAGTACATCCACCGTTATTCCCAAGGGAGCTTTCACGCTCAGGGACTCACCGTTTCGCGTACCTTATCTTCTTTCATCCCACTTTTACTACAAGAGAGTAGAAACTCCCACGATAACTAATGCGAACGATAGAATCTCGACGGTGAAAAATGAAGATCATTCGTGATCCTCTCATCTTTTATGTATTTTTATCGACAGCTAATTGAAGACTCAGCTGACGATTTATTACATCGTCACGAAGAATTGAATCCGCTTGGGTTTAGTAAAAGGATAAAAATTAGTTCATTTCGTTGTCCACGTTTCATTCGATTAGTATAGATCAGGATGGCCTAAGTTTCAGTGATATTTTTTTAATTTTTACTTTCACCTAATGAAAAATTTGTTTTTGGTGCAGTTTTCGCGAAAAATGGCACTTGAAAAAATTTTTTTGGAGGTCGCTTATGAACTTTGAAAATTTTCAAAACGAGTTTTTTTTTTCTTTAATTATCGTAATCTCTCACATCTTATATCATTTTGACATCTCAGCTCTAGTTCACAGTTGAAATTTAAAAGGAAAAAATTGTCATCAAGAGGTCGGCAACAAAAAATATTTTTAAATGATTACATGTTTTTGTAAATTTTTTTTCTCAGGTGTCACTCCTGATTTTCTCGAATTATCTAACGCTTAGTGCATCGTTAAAATTTTATAAAAATATTAATGCTGAACAGTCTTTTAACGAAGTAAATTTTGGTGACAATTTTTTTTCCATAATTTTGACCATAAACTAGAAACGAGATAACAAGATACTAAATATATATATAGTATACTAAAAATACATTCGACAGCGTGGATATTTAAATCGTACCAATTTAAATTGTTTGTTAAACGAAATGTACCAAAAGTTGCGTTTTTTAATATTCATACATAAAAAAAGCACTGATTCAATTTAATCTCGTAATTTTCTGGGCGTAAATTGAATCGGTGCTTTTTTACCATTTCTTTCACAATGACCCTATAAAAAGACCTATAATCTGAAAAACCTTCAGTTCACTACGTTGAGTATCTTCAAGGGCTTTCAGCGTACATGCACATATAAGATGCAGCAGTGTCAACGCGAGATGCATCTATAGATCGTTTCCCAAAGTGTGTACACTCAAATAGGCCAACAACGCATTTCCCTTCACCACGCTGTCGTACAAACTATATGTGGGTGCCTCTTCGGCTTCTCCACTGGCGTCGTCAGCGACTCAAGGATCCTCGACGACACGGCAAAGTCGCAGCTTCCCCGTGGACCACTCCTGCATATGTACGTACATTCACATACATATAGGGTAAAAGTGGTGAATATGGAATAAAATAAAATTTACAATTTCGAACACTAACTTGTATTGCTGTTAGTGACCTAATTTAGTTGTTAAATTATAATCACGATAAAATTTCACAATTTTACACGCATTTTGTTCAATTATAATCTATATTCATTTGAGTATTCGAGGCCAAATTTTGGGTGGGTCAAAATAGCGAATGACCAAAATCGTGAATGGGCAAAATAGCGAATTTCAAAATTAAAAATGTCTAAATCAAGAATGGTCATTATTATGACATTCGAAATTTTGACCATTCGCAATTTTTACCTCCATCTTATTAAAATGCATTGCAAACAGCGAAGATAAAAATTGCGAATGGCTGAAAAACCGAATACTATAATTATGGACATTCAACATTTAGAGGTTTCTTTTTTTTAAATTCGCTATTTTGGCCATTCGCTGTTTTGACCCCCACCTCAAATTTTTTTCACTATTTTGACTATTTAAAGGGTAAAAAAAATTATTTAGATGGTCTATATTATGATATACTCACATAAAACTGGAAATTTTCAGGAACCCATTTCTTGCAACCATAGTGACATTCATCTCTACAATTACAAGATACAAGCCAACAATTTTTAGTGACCCATATTCACCACGCTTACTCGATATATATTCGTATGTTCGTTTCCCTATCGTGCGAGTACCACGATGAGGAGGAGACTCTCAAGTCCCATCTACCTACCTATTCATCTGCCTGTGAACGTCGCGCCAATTTATCTCGGCCTCGATGATTCAATACGGTGATCGAGAAAGCTGCGCTGTAATAAAAAATCTTTTTGAAAATTAATATACTTGTATTGGAAGAACTATATTCATAAGCTGTGTATTCAATTCGATAATCATTGATGTTGAATTTTCATATGAACGGTATTGGAATAAATGTGGCGTTCGATAATATTTCGGTACAATCGTTTCTAATTTTTTCATCAGTGCATCCACTTCACTCAAGATTTTTTTGCAAAACGCATATCCAAAATTTGTTATATTTTGCGCAATTTTTAAAACAAAAAAAATCAAAATCAAAATAAAGAAAAAAAAGTCTAAAAAAATTCGTATGCATTCAAATATATTAACGTATCATTTCCATTACAAAAAAAGTTAGGTTGACTGATTGTTTGTTGAACAATTGTTCTTTTTCACCAATTCGTTAATAACATTTTGGGATGATTATTATGCAAAATCAATCTTTATACCACAGTATGCGTGAAGTGCCCACTTCGCTTCGCTTGCGTGCGTGAAATAGGCACTTTTCGCACTAGTGGCATAAAATTGTATACGATACTCGTGCGAGAAACTTTTTCTGATCGCGTGTGATTACAACACTCGCCTTCAGCTCGTGCCTCAAACTCACACTCGTCGCGAAAAGCTTTCATCGCACTAGTATCGTAATGTACTATCTCAGCCCGTTTTGTATGCACTATTTTTTCCGATTTTTATCCCATCGCTAAGTGATCGAAATTCTCTCTGAAACTCACTTTTGGCGGGACTGTACGTATCGTACATCCTTAAACTTTTATATTTTTATTTTATCAATCATTTTGTATGCATATCCAATTCTGTAGTAAGAACAGTCTTCAGGGAAGACGTGATTGGCAAATTCGTAGAAGATAAAGACTATACGACGCTAACGGAGAGGTAGAAATGTCTATTTACGTTGGAAGGAGAGTACGAGGCGTCGATAACGCTCGTCGGACCGGAATCGCCAGGCAATCCTTCCGGAAATTGGAGGCATAATGCCGGTATCTCTTCTCCACAGTTCTCTTCCTATTCCTCTCCACTGTCATGTCGCAGAAGTCTATCTCGCTCTTGCTTGCACCCTCGACGTTCATGATTACCTATGTGAGTCACGGTTTTCATGACCCCGATGTTCCTCAGCACGTGACCGAGTCTTTTACCTTAGCGAACCATCCGTTCAAGCAACTTTTTAAGATTAATCCCTCTTCTACGTCTTCCGTGCTACCATCTCAAAGAGAACAATGTCCATGCGCTCACTTACTTCCAACTTAGTTTTTCAAGAGGGTTATTTCACTCTCCAATTACTATCATTGATATGCTATGCAGAAGTTTTTAAAAAAATTATATTTTTCATCGTCATTTAATCGCGAAAATCGGGATCCAATTGGTTGACGGTGCAAATAAGTATCAAAAATACCATTTGTGGTTGGAATTTGTAGAATTGCCTTGAGGCGTTAATGCTTGAATTTTTTTTTCATTTTTTACTGTTAGTCCATATATTAATAGCGGTTTTTTGAACCTTGATAGTTCCATCGAAATACCGAGTGTTGATCGACGTAAAAAAAAAATTGTATAAAAACAGTATTAGAAGAGTATAAAGAGGGAAAGTATGAAGAGTATGTCATGTTGGATGAAATCGTACTCTAATTATACTCATATTCAAATATTAAGTATGAGTATGCAAAAAAAAATTCGAGTCCTTTTTTATTTTATTTTATGGTAATAGATTTTCAGTCAAAGCTCATATTATTAATTTATGGAGATTCAATACGCAAATATTTTTTTGTATACTTATTTTACAGTTAATACTCGAGTACGAGTATAATTGGAGTATGATTTCGTCCAATACGACGTATTCTTCATTCTTTTGTTTTAATACTATCCTAATACTCTTTACATAAATTTTTTTTTGCGCGGAGAGTTTGATTGTGAAGATTGCATTAACAAATCGACCACATTTATTACTCGTAGTTTCCTGAAAAAATCCTAAATACGGATCAGGGATAGACATTCATTTAATGAAAATGTATTTGAAATATTTCCATGGCTGAATCATTATGGATTATGACGCTTCTTGAAGACTATGATTTATTGTGATAGGAGAAAAAAATCTTTAAAATTATTGCTAAATATTTTATAAATGTGGCAATAACTAAAATATTTGAGTTCCTAAGCATCACTTAGAAATACACGTTTATTTCCGAAAAATATTCAAAGTACTTTTCTATTCAGTTACGGCTCAATCCCTATAGATTGATGATGATGATGATAATGATGACACATGATGTATTACGATGGAAATTGATACGCCATCAATATTCTATGCCGTAGCAACCTTAAAATTTGATTAAATCAGCAGCATTTTGAATCTATGATGATATGGACCAATGCCAAAATAAATCTGTAATATTGACATATGTATGACGACAAAATAATTTCCGCGAACAGATATTCGGTGATACCGTTAATATCATGTGAATAACCGGATATTATGTACACTGCACGAATTGCAGTGGTACAGTCCGGACTGAAACTATGTATGCTCTATATATAACAACAACTACAGGTCATGGCACGAATCGGGCAAGCCGTTGTCGAGGCTGTTGGAGAAGTGTGGACATGAACGGGGCAAGTGGACATCGCGCAGATGTAACATCTGGAGAATCTAGATGCACTCAAGTGAATATAACAGGAAACTCTATCACTTGAAATAACTTGCCCGCAGTACGACTCCGTTTTGAAGCTCTTTGCGACGTTATTAATCCTCTACCCACTGTGTACTCTACCAATAGCAATATAGTAGCAGTTGCAGTGTCATAGAGGGAGCACCATAATCTTCAATTTTTACTTTTTCACGAAGTACATATGTATAACGAAAAATTATTCGAATCCGAAAAAAAAACGACTCCTGAATTTCGATTGTAATATATATTTTGAGTGATTCCATAAACACATTAACTCATTTCTGTCCGTCCGTCCGTCCGTCCGTCCGTCTGTCTGTCTGTCTGTCTGTCTGTCTGTCTATCTGTCTGTCTGTAAATACTATAATTTTAGTCGAAAGCTGTCAACCGCAATGAAATTTCCTTCTGGTAAACCTTCTGGTACATCACCTGAAATATGAAACAATGGAATAAAACACTTTAGTAATTTCTGGTTCGCAGGCTGATATAGAAGTTTTTTCGCTTCAGTCTGATACAAACAGGTTGAATTACCAGCAAATGAGCATGAGACTTGAGTGATGAGACTCACTTGCATGGGATCTCTGAAAACATCGGTTAAGAAGAATTTATATTGTGTGAAATATTAAATATCTTGAGCAGTTTAGAATAAAATATAAGCGATAAATATGCACACCAAATCATAGATTCGGAAAGTTACATAGACACAACAGATTTGAGGTTATGTTAAACTATGAACACTCATACACTTAATGTTTAACACACGCATTCTAATTCCTAGGGAAGCCTCACATTCACCTTAACAAGCGAAAATATCCATATATAAATAACTGAATATTAAATCCGACTTGTCAAATTATTACAGTGTCGACAATAGCACCACCAAAACGTGATGAGAAGTAAAAGCGCGATGATTTTCGCGCGCGCCTCCTAGCGAGCGCGACTCGTAGCTCTAATTCGAATTCAAAAAAGCGTTCTCACCAAATTATTACGGGAACCGCAAATCACAACTAATTTATGAAATTTTTTAATTTTTATTCTAGCAAGTCGCTACTTTACTACGAGAAATTCAGGATGACAACTTCACGTCAGTAACAAATGCGATAAAAAGTTGCGTGAGGCGGATACACCAAAAGTAACTTCTTTTTTTTCTGAGCAGAGGTGGAAAAGGTTGTGTTGATATTAACCAAGTGTTCGTAGTCGCTTCGTCGCTATGAATTATTAAGATGAACCACCCGGTACTACCCAGTTCTTAATTGGACGCGTACAACTCCTTCTATCTGCACTTAGTTTACTCTACAACTCTTTCAACCTCATCATCTACTTTATTCTCACCAAGCTCATCAGCTCTTTCCGCGAAACTTTGTTGGACCAAAGGCTAGAAACATTTTCGCCGACCCAACAGCAGTTAATTTGCATGGGCTTGATTTCTGTATAAATAGTGCTATGTAGCTTATATTGCATTACGGTAAACGTGCTGCGAGAAATTTTAATACAATTTCGTATACCGCAGTGTCTCTCTAATAGCCCATGCATTAATCCATGAAATTAATTAAAGTCAGCGTTAATTCTCTGCAGCAGGAATTTTAATTTAATACCGGATTAAGGCTTTGCTATGTATATCTGTGTTAAATATCAGCTGAGCAGTCCGCACAGACGAGACACCAGAATTAAATTTCCCCTGGGCGAATAAATCCCATGAGATTTTGGAATGTGTATTACGATAAATTTAATTAAGTGTCTGCGGTACTGTCGAGTTTTTTTTCGTTCGCAAACGACAAAAAAACAAGAACCGTTAAATCTATCCCATAAAAATCATCCTTGCAGTTTGGTAGGCGAATAAAAGAATCAGGGAAAAATCGGTTATTGAATTAATATGCAAAGCTGCGGTGATCCTTAATTTTGTTTTTCTCAAATTAACAAATTGGAATCTTGATAAATGAACATCTCTCTCAATGAAAGTACATGCACTGAATTGTATACGTAATCCGCCTTTAATTACACTTCAGAAAAAACTTCTTTCGTTTATGCACACATTTCTGACGTGGAAAAATACGCAACTGTACTTAAGATATGCTTAACACAATCTCGGTACAAAAATTGCTTTTTGAAATTTCCACGTAGAAGTTTCAAGGAAATTTGATAAAAAAGTTACGGTGTAGAGTAGACAATTTGTAAGAAAGAGAACTTCGAAGTAGTTATGCAGAATATTCTTTGCATAAGCAATTTACATAGATTTATCTGGTATTGAACCTGACGCACAAAAATATTAAGAGCTTGCTAATCGGGCGAGTCGACATAAACTTAAGACTACAATAGGGAAACTCAAATTATTTTAACTGTCGTGGAATATAAAATATGGATCTCCACAGCAAAAATTTATTATCATGATTTTTCAACATACTTGGATACATAATGTGTGCCTTTTATACGTTTAATGCAAAAATGTTGAAAGACTAGTGATTTACAGAAAAGTTGTTAAAAATAATTTGTCTACTTTTTGAGTGGTTTGATTTGTAGGATCTGGGCCAAAAGTTGGTATATGTTGCCTTTCATCAACAAACACGTAATTCCATGTCTCCATGTGTCGACAAAAATATGAGCAAACCAAGAAGAGACCAAAGACTTGCATTACAGCACATGTGCTGTAAACTACGATTTCCAACTTCGTTCTCGACTCCCATGATTTTTTAATTTTTTTCAAGCCCTTCATTTCTTATAAGGTTGACCTTTATTTTACCAGAAAAACACCAATTACGGTGAATCTGGTGACAAGAAAAACGTGTATTAAAAATAAATTCTCCAAGCTAAAAATGCCAAAGAAAGTATTTCAAGACTCATTAGTAGGATCTGGGAGAAAAGTTGGTACATGTAGCCTATCATACGCAAACACGTAATTCCATGTCTCCTCGTGTCGACAAGAGTGTGAGCAAGCCAAGAAGAGACCAGAGACTTGCACCACAGCACATGTGCTGTAATGCTGTAAACTACGATTTCCAACCTCGTTCTCAACTCCCATGTTTTTTCAATTTTTTCCAAGCCCTTCATTTCTTATATGGTTGACCTTTATTTTACCAGAAAAACACCAATTTCGTAAATTAAAAACACCAATTGTAAATCTGGTGACAAGAAAAACGTGTGTTAAAAATAAATTCTCCAAACTAAAAATGCCCAAGAAAGTATTTCAAGACTCATTAGTAGGATCTGGGAGAAAAGTTTGTATATGTAGCCTATCATACGCAAACACGTAATTCCATGTCTCCTCGTGTCGACAAGAGTGTGAGCAAGCCAAGAAGAGACCAGGGACTTGCACTACAGCACATGTGCTGTAAACTACGATTTCCAACTTCGTTCTCAACTCTCATGATTTTTTCAATTTTTTTCAAGCCCTTCATTTCTTATATGGTTGACCTTTATTTTACCAGAAAAACACCAATTACGGTAAATCTGGTAACAAGAAAAACGTGTGTTAAAAATAAATTCTCCAAACTAAAAATGCCCAAGAAAGTATTTCAAGACTCATTAGTAGGATCTGACAGAAAAGTTGGTATATGTAGCCTATCATACGCAAACACGTAATTCCATGTCTCCTCGTGTCGAAAAGAGTGTGAGCAAGCCAAGAAGAGACCAGAGACTTGCACTACAGCACATGTAGCTTAGACTACGAAAACTGGAAGTAGCCTTCAGTAGTAAGACGAGCGTGATGAAAAGCTTCGCCACAAAAAGTTTTTACTCCAGTCCGGATCAAGCTTCCCTTTTCTCTAAATTTCTCAGCAAGATCCAATATTCCACAGCCAACTTTGGTTTACCCCTGCTGGTCTACCTAGTTTCTGCGGATTCCTTATCCTTTGCTTTGCCACCCCCACACACTTGTGCTTTTCTTCTATCCTTCTGCTATTTTATCCTCAGTTGAGAACCATATATAACCATCAACCTAGAGCCCTTGGCTGCCCATCATCTTCTTCTTTTTATCTTCTTTCTTTCCTCTTATACTTCGCCGTCTTTCGCCACTTTTCGTGAGCTTTCTCTAACTCTTCCCGACAGATGTCTAGAGTTTACAGAAAAAAATGTTCGAGCCTCTCTCAGTGCTGTTCGCGACGGCTCTTGATTGTCCGGAGGCAAGGGATTGATAAAGGGCTTGATGTACTTGAAGGTGACACCTTTTTTTTCTCATCCATTTAGCTCGATCGATCAGTTTTCCGAGTTCCATTAAGGACGTTCGTCAGTGAAATTAAAAAAGCACAGAAAAATCTGAAATAATTACCGCGTTTCAAATAATTCATAACGAACTCACATGAATTTTTTGGGAATTTTCGTCTACATCATTTACACAAAATGAATTTTTTTATGCATGCATTTTAACGTGGGCTCTTATGGCATATTTACGAATTAAAAAAAAATAATTGAACATTTTTTTTTACATCGTTTAATTTTCAAGTATTTGGTGGAATTAATTCTTTTTTTTTCGATGTAAAAATTTTTTTCAATTTTTTTAAATTTTTTCATAAGAAAATAGTTATTCAGTGGCACTAAAATAAAAAAAATATATATATTTCGATTTTTCTCGATTAAAAAAAAAATGTATCTCCTCCTACAATTTTTAATATTCGGACCGGCAAATTTTTTTTCGTGCTTTGCATACTATTCTCTTTGGTGATTCTAAAAAATCGACAGTGCTAAAAAATCGATGCGATTATTTCCGTTCACGATGTCCTGTAAAGATTTTTCGCAGAATTTTTTTACGATTATTTCCAAAAGCTAACTCTCGTCAACTTCAGCTAACAACGTGAATTTTTCACAAATTTCAAAACTATGAAATCCGAACCGATTTTTCGATTTCGATCAAATTCAATACCAACCAATTAAAATTATCTGCACTCATAAAGAATTATTTAGCAAAATTTTACAAAAGCTACAGCGTGCTCGTATTTTTCCCAAAAAAATCAAAAAGCCATAAAACAAATATTTCTGCATACATATCGTAAAAAGTTCTAACAGTCAAAGACGCTGCTTCACTTATGCAAAATTTACACTCAATAGATTGAACATTTCCTGAGTTATAGGTTTCATCCCTTGTCTCGATATTTTGGACTATATCGACTGTCTTGATATAAAATCTCAAAACAAAAATTTTCCATCAAAACAAAGTTACCTCTATGAAAAATAAACTTCAAATAAAAAACTAAAGTCTGTATAAAGGTTGAGTTGAAGTTACAAACATCTATATATATATATATATACATATCACTTTACAGATTTGTTTGGCGGTGAGATGATAAAAAAAAGAGTCGAGCAAGCCACAAAATACACGGACACAAAGTATAATTACATGTGTACATCGACAATGTAAAAAATGCGTTGGTCGCATTGTATTTTACTGTGGGACGGAGAGAAAGGTTTCGGTGGAACGGTTGGAAAGCGAATTTCACATAAATTTTCATAGGTGTCAGTGAGGGATGGTTGTGGACGATGGTTTTGCGGTGCAACGTACTTATACCGTTTTACGTGTACACGTATTCAAGGGACGCGTGTAAATGCGAAAAATGTGATACACGCGAGTTGCTTACGCTACCGAGGAATGATGGATCGTTTCTCTCGTCTACGCTCTGTTTTGCTGCTCTCACCACCACTTTCTCTCTTTCTCTTTTATTCCGCACGAGAAAGTACAAACCATGTTGTATCCGCCACGCGGAAGAGAATTGAACGAGTACAGACTGTACTGCAACTTGCAAACCCTGTGGATCCCTCTGCCGGAGGCAAAACGCGTGTTTGCCTCATCAACACCTTTCCACTTGCCATTCCTGTTGATGTTTTTTCCCACCACTGCAAACTTGATATCGATTCTCGTATTTCTTACGGATTTACGACATTTTCCACTGGCACGGGAATTTTCCAGCGGGTGGAATGTACATTCTTTTGTCTAGTACAATGGTATAATACATTTTTCTCGAAGCTTATTATAGGAGCCATTGTAACCAGAATAATGGACATGAACGCCTATAAACTAACTTCATTGGTGGATAGCAAGCCTGAACAAAAGTTAGAGAATAGATCGGGAAATAAATACTGGAAACAAAAAAATTAGTATGGTTAACTAAAATTATCTGTTCGACTATTGATCATTTCAATTAACGAACATCATCAAGATGTTTAAAAGAAGATCCTACTTATTGAGTCATATCTCCGTCATTTTTACATTTTTTTTTCTTTCATTTATTATTATTTCCGATTATTCATGAAAATACTATGTATATCTGAAAGAAAGCTTATTTATAAACTTAATAGTTGTCTAACAATTGTTCATTTTACTTCCTCATGGAGGAAGCTTTGTTTTAGTGCAAACATTTTTTTTCGAGTTTTTCATCAAGTGTCGTCATCATCAAAATATGTCCAAATGTATGTGTGTGTGTGTATGACACTAAGATGGTCGTTAAATGGGTTATTTTCGAATTTTTATTGTGCCATCTCCCAAATCGGTTCAAAATACATAAAAAATCAATCCTTAAATTTTTTTAGATTTGTTTTCCTATATTTAACCTTTCTCCACGGGGGCTTAAGATTTCCCTTTAAAATACACGGAGTTTTTCAATCGTTGCAGTCGATATCTTTTACAAGGTCTCAAATTTTCTATAAGGTCGAATTAATATCCTGTTGTGATAGATAACAAATTTGGTGAAGAACGCTAGAGTGATTCATATTTTAATAATAAGCCCCAAAGTTATTGATAAATACAGCTATGAAAAATAACTGTCGGTATTGAATTTGAGCAAAATTCATAAAACGGTTAAGGTTTCAAAAAATCTTCAACTTTCTAAAAACGTTTGTTTCCTAATTAAACTCAACTTCGACCAAACCTGCTCATATCTTCTACAAGGTCGAATTAATATCCTGCTGTAATAGATATCGAAGTTAATGACGATCTCCAACTCGAAAAATCGATTCCATTTATCGATCAAAAATATATCCAACATGAAAGAAGGCTGCAAAGTAGATTCCAGATTATATTTGACTTTGTGCAGAACTTCCTCTACAACGAAGCCAAAATCCAATATCCTTCCACATAAAGGTAGCTTTGTAAAAAGCGAAGTACAATGAGCAACCAATGTGGAACGTTCTACTTTGCATCCATTTCATGCCCATTTTTGCGAGCGCCGAGGTTGCACAACCCCTTAACTAATCTTATGTCATCTCATCCCTTTACAAGTAATTCCGTACCTAAACAATTCAAAGTGTCCTACCAGAATTCGGAATAGTCAACGAGAAGCATCATGATTCCGGTCAACCTTGTACCGCGTCGTTATCGCAATACGTATTTATAAGATATGTGCATAACCTGAATCAAAACCATAGGGATGAAGTGATCCAGAGTGTCGGGAGTGCCAGACTACACGAGGAGCTTTAACCCGCTGTCTAACCCGAAGCTGTGCCCAAATCTCTGGTACATACGTTTGCTCAACGACGTGCACTGATATATGTATAATGTGTATGTATATACAAGCCCACTGCTTTGTCATTCGCTCTCTGGTGCATCCACACACAGCACACTTGCGCATTTTACCTCGAAAATTTGCATTCTCGTGAGGAACCGAGAGTTGGATGATGGCACACCAGCCACGTCGCGTTCCGGTCCTACGCTAGTCCTCGCAATCGTAAGGGACTGCATAATTTCGAATCACTCTGCAATGCTGGCTTGTTGGCGTGGCCCAGAACGAAAAGAGAGATAAAGAGAGCAGAGTACGGGCGAGTGGGCGCGTTAGTCGCCTGGCGAAAGCCTTCTAGCCGTCTTTCTCTTTTCTCCCTGTCGTTCCTTCTCCTCCCAGCTCACTCGACTCTTCGAGTGGGCTCTCGTTCTCTCCCACACCCCTTTCTCGTTTTCCTCGGCCAGTTCCACAGCATCAGACTCCTTTGAAAAACTCGTTTGGCCGAAACGAGTGGTAACGGCTAAAAGAGAAAGGGACGGTAAGGGAGAGGGAGTAAGCTAGCGTCGGAGAGTGAAAATTCTCTTATTTTTTTTTGTTTCCCTCCAGAACTCTTGCAGGAGCCATTGAGAGACCAACTGCCCACGTTGCAATCCTCATCTGGACCAACTCATTACCCCTGCAAAAGGAATGAGGAAAGTCATGGAGGAAGAGGATGAACCTGTCTGAAAAGGGTGACGAATAAGTGGAAGGAAGGAAGAAACTTACCGGGCCACGGGTCCTCCCGAAATATCAACACACGGTCCCTTTGCCTCTCCGCTCCTTCCCTCGTTTTGTCGCAATATCGCGCTTAGGTACCAGACCGAGTGTATAACCCCGCTGGAAAATATCGAGAGTTCCATTAAACTATGCACCGAGTGCTAGAGAGCTAGAGAAGTTGTAGTATATTTGGCGTTAGTGTCTCGCTCTGGCGGAGGCATTTACCATGCGGCGGTGGTTCACCATGTTCCCCATCCCTTTCCTTTCAGAGCTTCGTTCCCTCCCTCTCTCTTAACTCCCTTTTGAGTTTCGACGTGAGGCTTTCGGTGGTGCTTGTTGGCTTTCGCATACCTTCGAGCCAACCAGCGAGCGGCAATAGCAGCGAGTCACCAACTATGTATCAGTAAATGCGGGGAAACAGCTATAAACTCCAACACTGTGTGTATATATATACACCATTATATGGAGACATTTTCGTATGATGCTACTTGTATAGTTATGCATAATATTTATGAATATACGTAAGGTGATACAAGACGCGGAGTAGTGAAGGTATACCCACTTGGTTTAGCTACATCTGCTACCTCCCTGCTGGGTAAGAGTCACTCTGTTACCCCTGCCCCACAGCATCCCAGCTACTCTCGACGGTGGGAGGAGCCCGTTCGCAGTTTACACGCCAATTTGCCGCTTACTGCTCTCACTCTATATCGCTATGCTGGCAGGGAACGATAGTATTATAGCAGAACAACCCCTTGCCTCTCCCTCCCCACAAGGTTTAACACGTAACGCTTCCCTGCTCCTCCATAGGACGTACTGTATCACGTTATGCCGTTGCTTCGTTAATCCGCGTCGGGAGGCCATCAGATAACAACACAACGAGACCATAATATAGTTGTCACAATGATGAACGACCAATACATTTGCAGCATCACCATTTATCCTAACGCATCCCTCACAAAGTTTCAACTAGTCAGACGCGAACTATGTACCTTATCATCCTTTTCGTTATTACAATCTCCTTGACTTCTCGTTTCAGAGCGACTTACAATGTGGCGCTACTGTCAGTGACTGGGGAGGAAACGATCCATTACAGCTCGGAGATTCTTCCCCTTCAACATCAACACTGATATGAGATGCGATTTCAGTGGGAGGGCGACGACGATTGAGAAGCAGTGCACTGCATTGGCGAGCTTAACCCGCTCGCGAACGTGACAGGTATCCACGAGGAGAGAAGGAAAGGGGAGGAGGATGAAGGTTGAGAAGATGAGAAATTGGGGGCGGAAGTTGGCGAGCTCGATTTCTCATTCTCGAAGGAAGGAAGGACGGAAGCTTCGTGAGAAAGGAAAAGAGGGAGGAGGGGGGCGCATGGCGGACGACCCATCCGGCCAAGCTGAAGGCGCCTTTCATTTGTCTCTATTATTCCTTTATTATGACGTCACGGCCGTGCCAAGTTCCCTAGCAGTTGGGAAGGTCGGGGTATATAGATAGGGCTTGAAAAGGAGAATGGGAAGCTGCCCTCCCCAATTCCGATAGGGAAGGCGCATCCCTCGGTGCATCGACTAAGGGTATTACTGTCAGCACGGACACCATGGGCTCCTTGCTTCGCCCCTTCACTCCACATCACTTGTCTTCCCTTTCCATACTTTACTTCCCCATCCTTACCCATGTCGTTCCTTTATTTTCCCATCCTTTTTCATCTCTTCCCTACCCTTTCCCATCCCTTTTCACCTTGTTCCTTCACTTTCCCATCCCTTTTCATCTCTTCCCTCGCCGTTCCCATCCTTTTTCACCTCTTCCCTCCACTTTCCCATCACTTTTCATCTCTTCCCCTCACTTTCCCTATCCCTTTTCATCACTTCCCTTCAGATTCCAATCCCTTTTCATCTCTTCCCTTCACTTCCCTTCTTCTCATTCCTTGCTCTTACCTCTGGCCAGCCAGCACACTGCTGGTAAGCTTTGGCGAATTGGCCTCCGGCAGCTTCCACTCTCGAACTTCCGTTATATAACTCCCTCCATCTTCACCTCACCGCGTGCGAATTACTGGAAAGTCGTTTAACCCATCCAGACTCATCTCTGGCAGTCGTTCCGGCCACTCTAAGTTGGTCACGTCTTTCTCAATTCAACCCTCATCCACACCTCGTCCTTCTCCCCTTATTCATATCTGAGCTTCGCGCCAGGCAAGGCACCGAGTACCCGATGTTCTTTGTCCGACCATTCGTCGACTTGTACCGCTTGATGCGGACTTTTTCTGCTGGTCGGTCACGCGACGGAATATTTTAACATAAGTAACGATTCAGTCGGCTTATTCTAACGGTCCCACCTTAGCTTCCAGTGATTCGATCAAACTTTGATAAGAAATGAAGGAATAAGCAATTTCCCCCAACTTTCAACGCTACAGCTTCCCCACTTAGTTCGCGAAGACTTTCTTCCTTCATTTTACTTCTTTGTAAGATTAAAGGAGAATCGATTGAATTAATCAAATTAATTCGATTACGCCTGAAGCTCCAGGAACAAGAAAAATGTCCTAAAAGGCGTTGAATAATTTTTTTAAGTCTCAGCCATACTGATTCGTTGAATTCAATTTAACTCAAGGCGAACCCATATTTTATATCCACCCAAATTGTTTCATGTTCATTTTGAATATTTGAACTTGCCTTTTCTTCGAGGCCGAAACTAACCGATATTTCACTCGGTTTTATTTGGACAACAACGAGTGTTTCATGCTTTGTCGCTCATGGTATTCGCGAATAAATTGGACGATGGTAAGACCTCGAGTCAGTGAGCATTGAGCGAAAAAGCATAGCATTCAACGATGTCCCAAAGAGACAGCGAGGGAAGAGCCACTAAGTCGTGGGAAGAACGGGAAAAGAAAGGAAGGACGAAATGGCAAAGCAGTGGAGCTTAGCCGATTAAAGGCATTCCACTGGCAGATGGAAGTTGAGAAAAGTGGCAAGGGGTTACGGAGGCCGAGAGAGGAAACGTGCAATTACAGACGAAACCGAGATTTATCGTTTCACCGAGCCTCAACGCCCCGCGCACCAAGCTTACTCCACTATTGCATCGCAACCTTCCGCACCAGCTGTATAGAGTACGTACACGTACTTAACTTATAACTACGTGCGCAGTTCCACTCTATTACCGTTGCAAAGCCTCTGGATACGAGGGGTATTGAGTCTGAAAGGACCTGGTGCATTGGGGCTCCCTCTATAAACGTGTAAACACCAGAATGTCTGCTCGCTTTCAGGGTATAGTGTGACATGTCCCTCGTATAAACTTTGCACTTCAACATTTCCTGTATAGAAAGAGGAGAAGAACTTTACGTGACTGGAAGTGTATCTTCTTCCCAAATAGAAAAAAATTTAAAATACATGTTAAGGCTTCGTCGGTTTTTTTTGTTTTACTTTTCAACTGAAGTAGTTGTGTTAGGAAGGCAAATCAAACTGATCTTCATGAACATAGATACTTGAAAATTGATCTTTCTACACGGGACTCATAGGCGTGTTAACAAAATTAATCTTTCATACGAGAATTAACAAACTTAGATCAATCAAAGATTAGATCTTCAAGATGGCGTAAAAACGAAGTCAAACTCGCACTGAGAAAATAATTTACTTCAAAATAATTGTATCAACGTAATTGCAAGAGTGTTCACAAATTCTCGATTATTTTTGGGGATATCGTTGTCACAGTCAAAATGCAATATATAAGACATTTAACAATTCATGGTAAATAAATAAGCTCAGGTCAGTTATCGACTTGTCATACCCAAAAAAATGTGTATCCATCCTGAAGATGGCGGTAAAAATTAAGGAAATTAATCTTTGTCTACATACAGATGACTAATTATATTTTTGTTTAATGCTCAAATTCTATATCGTAACAAAACCAATTCCAAATTTCTTTTAACACTTGTGGATATAAATAAATCTGCATATGTATCAGCCTTCAAATAGTTGTCAACGGAAAGATTATGAAGTAACGAAGCCATAAATAACAGTTAGACATAATTCCATTAATTATCTACAAAATTAATTCCTTATCGAAAAGTCGATTTTCCTTATATTCAATCAGGCAACAACTAATAATTATATATATTGAACCCGTTTGCATCGTTAAAACATGGACATGACTAATTGGATGTCATTCACCTGCACAAACAAACAGTTGAAAGGACAATTCAAGATAAATCTAACAAAATTAGTTTGCTCTAATAATTTCTGATTGAATTCTATTTCATTGACTTACAACGAAAGATTTCATTAATTCTGATAACATTACTCGCAATTGCTTTTGTAAGATTTCCACATTTTCCATAGGAACAAACAGTGCGAGACATGAAATATTCATAGGAAGTGAGTAATCAGGGAAATTGATACAATAAATCGCTTTTATCTTGTCGTATGAAGAGCTCGGTGCATTGAGGTTTTTTCCGATAGCTTTTGTTATCAGAACAAGTGGTATCAGAAGCACGTTCGAAGAACAACTCTCGGAGTGTAGATACTTAGGTATTTGTATCAGTGTTGGAAACATGCTCCAAGGGAAGATAAACGGAAGAGTGTGAGGAGGTCCGATATGTTGGCAGCCTCGCTGCTGGGCTGATCGAGCTTGAAATCACTTTGTGCGCGCCAAAAACGCTCTTGTGGTGATTTTTATTTACACCGTTATCCAGATGCTCTTCTTGCTACCCTCACTTTACACGTCATTGTGCTTGAGGAAATTGGCAGCTACTTAGAAAACTTCTCACATATTGATGGCTCCTAATGAAACTGTGGTAACTCGGACAAACTTTTGGGTGGGAGTCAAAATAGCGGGTGAAGGTAAAAATAGCAAATGACCAAAATAGCGAATGGCTAAAATAGCGAATTTGAAAATAAGGAACGTGTACATATAAAATGTCCATAATTATGGAACTCGGTATTTCAGTCATTCGCTATTTTTATCATTCGTTATTTGAAATACATTTTAATAAGATGGAGGTCAAAATAGCGAATGGCTGGAATAGCGAATTTCATAATCATGATTTAGACGTTCCTAATGATCAGTTAAATTGATACAAATAAAATAATGTAATTTTGATAGTTTTGATGGATATTTCAAGAGATATTGTGATTATCGATTAATGAAGGAATTTGAGCTCAAATTATCGAATAAGTAATTTATTATTAATATCAGATCCTGGTGTTGTTAAATATCATTTCTTTGGATCAATAAAATGTTTTCTTTGAAATGCAAATACAAAATCTTATTGAAACCGAATAAATATTTCAATGAAATCAATGGAAGAAATTAAATTATTTAATTCCGTTGGGATCGATGAAATATTTGTCATTGGTGTAATTATCCGTTAGAAGTTGAAGTTGAATCAATGATAAAAAATCACTAAATGCTGACAACGTTTAGAGTTCAAGATAACACGATTCATAAGATATAAGTGTTTTGACTTTCAATGTTCAATGCAAGGAAAAATTTGCACGAAATAAGTGGAGAGACGACAGAAAATATTCATTTTATAGATAGCCGACGGCGCTTTTCATAGTATGGGAATAAATCATACGAGAGTTTGTAAACTTAATTTAAAATTGACATTTTTATTTCTGCTGTGGTCGTACGTGGGACTCATGCGCACCTAACTTATTTCTTCAGATTCAACTCTTGCGACAAAGTCTGCGTAACGAAGGATGCAACTTCCAAATTGTCGGCTTATTTCTTCACCTTTTTCGCGAACCTTTTTCTGATCGAATTCCTGAATTTATAGACGAACAAGTAACATTTCGGTCTTTCAAATCAGATCAGTTTTCAGGACGTGTTGTCAGGAAGTACGACGACTTTTCATTTTGTCATTCGTAAAAAGTTATTTCAATATTTAGACTAACTAAATCTAGTTTCTTATTTACCCTTTTAACGTATACCAATTATAATAGTAGACGGAATTAATGATCGGTTAATTAGTGATAGATAATTGAGTAGGGCATTTTTTATTTTTTTCCATGTGACTAATTGACTACAAAAATTTTGAATCGTTTTTAAATACAAAATATAAAAAATTGTTATTTTTTCAAATTAAATATAAAATTAAATATAACTCACATAATTTCAATATAAAATTTAAATCTACTCCCAGAAATAGATTTGAATTCCACATCTACTTCTGGTGTGCCAATAAAATTATTTATGTAATAAATCACCCGCTTACAATTTGAACTCCCTTAAGGATTTAATTCAATTTAATTACCATTACTCTACACTGTTAAAAAACCGGAAGTTTTTGTGCATAAACAACAATCAAATTAAATGTAAAATAGTCATATAAAATGAATGTAGTCCTATAGTAATATTACAGAAAATTATAAAAATTTCTGTACAATACGTTAATTTAACATTACCCTTGTATATGAAATTTAGTATATCAGTTTACACTTCGAAACTGTCAGTACTTGTACATGAAATTTCGAGTAGACTTTTTTTATTGTGCAAGACCTCATTTTGTCCAGATAATTCTTTGATCCCTGAGTGGCGCATTGCAGCAAAAAATGAAAGAAAAAAAAACTAAACTCAACGTACGTCTTCAGGAAATTAATTCCTGGACATAACAGACTTGTTTTTGCAAAACCTTTGACTGACCTATCGCACGTAGTTACGGGCAAACACGTGACACCCTTAATCTCGGACAAAAAAGCTTTGCTTTGCCAAAGCCGCGTCAACTTCAGGTAAAACCTTTGTCGAGGGCAAGGGCGCGTATCGTCCTTTCTACCGACAAGCCTCTGGGTATTGCACACAGTAGGTTCTCTGCTTTCGAGCGCCCTTATACATTTACCTAAACTGAGAGCGATGGATAACTGCATCAATGGCATTTTAAAATAAACCATTTATCGAAAGATAAAAATAATGTACCTAAACTGAGAACATTATATAATTGCATTAATGGAATCTTAAAATAAACCATTTATTTTAAAATACTAAAAAATTACTACCTAAACTGAGATCAATGCATAATTGCATCAATGGAATTAAAAAATAAATTTATTTGGAAATATTAAAATAAAGTACCTAAACTGAGAGCAATGTATAATTGTATCAATTGCATTTTAGAATAGACTATTTATTTTGAAATATTAAAACAAACCATTTATTCAAAAATATTCAAATAAACTATCCATTTGAAGTAATTTTATATTTAATTGGTGATTTTGTTCAATGAAATCAAATTTTGGTTGACTCAACAACATATTTAATTCTATCAACTCAATATTGTGTTGATTCTATCAAACTATCCTATAAAAAAGTCAGCCAATATACGTATTTATATTAAATCACCAATTTTACCAACGAATTAAGAGTTTCCACTTTGAATTTCTTCCTCAGAGTCTTCATACAATACTAAATACCTTGTAAAATTAAGACCAGAATCGAAGGTGACTTGTGGGTTAAAAAAATGATTTATTGGTTGTTTGCGAAAAATTAACGTTCTTTCGTTGGAACAATTATGACTTCAACATCACTCGACAGAAAATAGAAAAATTGAAAAGTTCATGACCCTGAGAATTTTCTGAGACCCCAATATTCTCTGAAATATAATGATATTGAAAAAACAAATCCGAGCAAAGCCCTTCATAAATCTAAAAAAAATTACACGCGCTTATCTTAAGTAGGACAACAAAATGAAACATTTTTTAAAATATCCAGGAGGTCGAACGAAAAACCCAGTTGATGAAGAATGCCTCACATAAAATTGCTTCAATTGTACTGATTCTATGGATTCAAATAATTCCATTTTTCCATATAATTATATCATCGAAAAATATCGTTGCTCAATCCATTCGTATAGGTCAAACCGACCAGTGAATGGACCGTTAATCAGACGAAAAAACCAGTTAATGGTCGCTTATTATGCACCTGCTTTTATACAGTACAGTGTCCATTCACTGGTCACTAGTTGATTCGAATACCAAACTACTTAAGTTAAATACATATATTTTTTTTAAATAAATAATTCGGCGTATCGAATTATATATTTCCGTCAATGTATATATGTACTTCGTTCATCTTATCATGTGTCCTGACGATTTAGCGTACGGCGCATATACATATACACTTGAACGCACTCTGCTGTACATAAACGGCTGTCAATATCCGAAACCGTTTTGCGAGCTGCACATGCACTTCATATAGATAGACGGGAGTTATGACACGTGGAGATATAGCGTAAAGGCTGCAGTGCCATTTTATGCAGCAGAAAACATCTCTCATACACATACTATATACTTCTTCTTTGCATTACGCTGTGAGCACAGCAGTCGGCTCAACTTTTCAAATTCGCTAATAGAAGAGGGGTAAAAAAATTATGATTACCCTAATTTGGCCCCTCACAAGAAAGCTTTGTTTTCATTCTCTTATTTTTTCATTTTGTCATGTAAGGATATTCGAAATGGTTCAGAATGACGAGAAAAGTAATCTAGAAAAAAAAAACATCTATTTTCCCATCACATTTGTTATTGACGTGAAATTTTTATCGTGAATATATTGGAAAATAGTGACAAACTATACGAATAGAAATTTGCGGAATATCGTACATTATTTGCAATCTACGTGTAATTTATTCTGATGACTTTTTCAAATTCGAATTCAAGCTACGATCCGCTCTCACAAGGTGGCGCGCGCAAGTTTGTTCGTGCTTTTTCTTCATATCTGTCCTTTTTTAAGGCAGTGTTATCGGCGGTACCGCGATAATTTGACAAGTTGAATCAACATTCTAGTTATTCGTAGATCAAAAGTTATACGGATCTTATACTGTATGTAAGACCTCTGCAGGTTTTAGAGTTTATCTATAATGCTATGCGAGTGATGAAAATCGATATGATCCGATGCGTGTATAAGTATTTACAGTCACAATTTCATGACTGTGAATAATCTCAAATCTGTTTTGTTTATACAATTTTTTTGTCTAATACTGGGTGGTGGTGAATATTAATAGTTCTTATTGAAAGTTGCGCAAGTTCATTGATGGTAGTTTTTTTAAGACTGCAAGCTAATATAAAAGTTATCATTTTTCGATGCCTACAGATTAGTTATTATCTATTCTATGTTTCATAAGAAATTTATGGAATCATCAATTGTTAAAAAAATGTCTATTATGTTAAATATGGATCATATTACAAGTCTACTAAATTATTTCACAATCCATACGTCACAAAACGGCACACACCAAATTTCATTGCGGATAATATATGCTTTCAAAACTTATTTCACTATTGGACGAACAGACAGACTGACAGACTGACGGACGGACGGACCGGCAGACTGACGGACAGACGGACAGACGGATTGAATCGAGTGAATGTATTTTTTGAAATCTAGGACACTCAAAAAATGTATCTCCACCAAAATGTGGGAGTCGATTTTTTTGTTTTTAGCATTGAATACTTTCTTTTTTTTACATACTTCTTATGTGATAAAAAAGTGAAAATTTCCTAATGCATCCAGAGAAATCGGTTTGATTAGTTTATTCGAATCAATTCTAGGGTCTATTTAAAATAAATGAAATTTTATTGGAAATAAAACAGAGTCTATTACGATCAAATGGAAAGATGACAGGAAAAACGTTGCATCTGTTTATTCGTTCAGTTTCTTTTTTTCGCGTTTGCACTTTGAAAGACTGCATTAGGCAAAGTTTTCGGAGAAACAAAGCACTTATCGTGAGTAAGTACACCGTTACAACTTATGCAACCGACAGCTAAGAGAACCTCGAGCTTTTTCCCTTGCAGCGATAGTTGCCCACAACTATGCTATAGTTGTGGACAACTATACAGTGTGTATCCATGCATCCGAGAATCTTGGTATTTGTTCTTGAGTGCAGGAACTCTGTCAGCACATCAAGTGGAAGGGTTTCCGGAGGACTCTAGGGAATGCACAGTTTCTGCTTCACAATCTTGTGGAGAACATTAATCGATCCAGGAAATGCGAAGGGCACTCCTGTAGTACGGGCCCTAATATAATAGCTATAGTTATAGATGTTGATTGATGCGGTCAGTAATTATCGATCCATATTAAATGAATTTTAGTCCTCAGAATCTATTGACGAAATTTTCTCAAAACCTTAAGATTCAATATTTATTCAATAATTACTGTGAATTTTATTGTACAATGTGTTTGATTTAAAAACTCTATGTGTAAAAAAATCTTGAAAAAAGTACATTTACGTTAGTGGTGTTTTAAACCCTTTAAAAAAAAAATCATTTTAAATAGTTGAGCAGTTGAGTTGTTAAATTAGTGGGATTATCAATAATAGGCAAAGGGCCAAATAGTAAAAAGTATTGACGGTAACTGTACACCTTAGATAATCAGATAAAAGATCCGAAGGAACTTTGACGAGAGAAGGTGACAAAATTGTTATCAAAATTACCAACAAAATGTGGAATAGATGAGATTCTATGAGTCCCATTTATTTATATTTCAAGCTTACGAACAGATCTCGATTCTGATTATAAACTTGGCTCTTTCCTAAACGGATGCCGTCCATTTCACTGACAATGAAAATCCCGCCGGTCAAAATACCGACAGATAAAATACCGATAAATGAATATACCGTAAGATTAAAGTACCGACGTTTATTTTTCATATTCCATACTCAGTGAATGAAAAATCTTACGAATACATATTTGGGCAAACAATCATATTTAATTTCTGTCGGGATTTTAAATGTCGATATTTTCACCGTCAGAATTATGAATGTCGGTTAAAAAATAAGGACCCATTTCTAAACGTAGCTGAATATTAAATTGAACGGTAAAATTAAGCGAAGTGGTTTTTCCTAATCAGCTGCGATGAGATTGTTGAGAATGGTACATTGAGGCGACGAAATGAAAAGCCTCTTGAAAGCCTTCGACAAATCCATAGCCATCAGATCTCTTCGAATGTCGAACGAGGTTCCATTTGGAGTTTAGGCAAACCCTTCTTCGCTTCGATGAGTCTAAGCTCCTTCGCCCTCGCGGATGGGGAACGAGTTTGGGTGTGCGCGCAAGAGAAGCTCCAATCTCGGATAACGGTACCGTATAGAGAGTTGGATCGTTCGGTTCGCACGACAGAGGAGAAGAGAATACTAGGCTGGCTATCTATATCGTTTCTTTCTGTCCCTCTCTCATGGTCGCTTCCACTCGACGCTCTCGAGCTCGTGTCCCCGTTCTTCGCGTTTCCCCTTCGACCTTTAGCCCTATCGAATTCAAGCCCTCCAATATAGTACCGCGAATTCACCGGTCCATGGTACTCGCTGCGAAAATCTAATATTCACAAATGCCGATAAGGATCTATCGGATTCCCTTTTCGACAACGGGCTTCATAACGCGTGCACATGCCGAAAGATAGCGTCGACTGTCGATAACAAAGACCGCTATGCACCCAAGATTGCACAGTATCGACTCGCGAATAGGTTAAGTTCACCCCATTTATTGTCTTTTAGCGAGGCTGATAGAAAACGTGTCAAAAATCCTCGTGAATTACTTTACGTACTGCGAATCGTACGATTGGTTTTTGAGATTGTTATTTACGAGGTAATTCGGTTCTGATAGGGCGATTATAGGATTTTCAAAGCGTACGGAAAAAAAGTAACATTGAAATACGGGAAAAAAGAATTTGTGCTTCAACTGCTGTGAACTATATTGTGAACTTACCGATCACTTATTTCGATAAACCCAAAAGAACTGAGGATTCTCTTAGTAAATTGAATAGGAGAAAAATGTTTACCACGGTTGAGGTTAGAACCGAATGTTGGAAAGTCGATGAGTTTTCTTTTTCAGTCACTTTACGTCTTGTAAAAGCGACGAAAGATGATTTGAAATTCTATCGCGCAATGTTAAATGCCTATAGAGCTGTGTTACCCCTAACTAACCTCTTTTTGTTTTGTTTTTCGGTTCTCCTGAACAAACGGCTTTGAGTTTCGAGGAGCCAGAAGCGTAGCCCAATTCTGCCGTACTTCCGCACATTCTCTCAAAATTTGGGCTCTGTCTGTCGAGAAGTTTAGGAATAAACAGGTTTCAAAATTTCGAGGTGTGGTAGAGAAAGTGGCGCTGTCTTTTAAGCCGAGGTCAAACATACTCTATCGGTAAGAAAAACTGTAAACAATTATTTTTGCGGGTGCTGAATGTTTCTAGATACAAAAAATGTCTTACATCATTTGTCTCGTAATTCTGCATGATGTTAAACTTTCCTTGTTTCCAGAAACAATTGCATCCGTGAAAATAATTGTTTACAGTCATTGTTACCGACTGGGTAAAGAATGGTGGGGGAGAGGAATGTTTGTTGAGAATATTTTTATCATAGAAACCCCATAATACAGATTTTTCTGCTCTATGGCTACTCACCATTACAATTGGGAAATTTATGGATTTACTCACTCCAGGAAATGTACAAATTTTTTAAATTGACTTAACTTCAATTGACATTTGTTTTTGCAAAATTAGAATTATGCTTGATTTGTACTTAATGCGGTTTACATGTAAGATTTTTTAAACGTAAGATAATCTAAAGATTTTTTTTTAATGACATTTCTTAAGGGACCCATTTTTATTGTTATTTTTTATCATTATAAGCGGCTTATTATTTTTATAATAAGCTGCTTATATTTTTATCGATTCGCACATTATACGATAACATAATACAATACACAAATGCTATAAAATTAAATAAAAAAATTTTGAATCTTCAAATTTGAATTTTGAAGACAAGTGTTGTAGAAAAAACAATTTACAAAACGGTGAGTTTTTACAACGTAGCGTAGTAGTTAATAAAAACGTCTTTATTTGACTTTCAAAATAGTGGTACACGCTGAATAACATGAACTCTCGCACCATTTCCCTTAACGTGCAGGATCCATGGGAGCTGCAACATCTGGTGCACCGATTGCAGGATATAAAAAATGTCTCTTCCATTCTTTGTTTCTCTCTTGATGCAGTAGCACGTACCTCTCGTCCAGATTGTAGATAGTAGATGTTTGATAGTCGCAACGTGTTTGTACATAGACGCCGTGGTACATGTGAGGCCAACAGCGGAAGAGAATGAATGATCGCGTTCCTGCAAACGGGAATCCCTTACGGACAAAACTACTAGAAACGTCAAAATCCTGTCAGGATTACTACGAAAAACTGCAGTCCCTACACATCATCCACCAACATTTTATTATCAATTCTTGTGATAAATTTTTATGCTTTATAAAACGTCAAAAATGTTATCTCCTCTGCAACTAAATGTAATCGTCTAAAAAAAATGTACTTCGATAAAAATAGAAAAAAAACTGTTTCTATACGATTCAAAATGGTGAACCATCAAGATTGACTCATTTTTTAAGGTCATCTAGTTTTCGTCATACGGCAAATTGAGTATGAAAAATAAATTTTTGATTACCCAAAATTACGTGCAACTTGATTTTAAATAATGAGTATAATCGATACTACTGAAATTTAGCAAGTACATTTTTTTTTTTTTTTCTTAAAGAAATTCCGAAAATTCGCCTTTTATTATTGTAGAAACTTCACCGAATTTTAAAACGATGAAATAGAGATTTGATGAGATATAAGAATTAATACATTTTTTAAATTAGAATATTTTAGCCAACTGCAAAAATTCTTTTCAACATTCGTTATTTATATGAATCAATTTCTATTATCTAAATATTGTATGGTATCCGTATTGAAATGAATTATTCATTCGAATTTAACAAATATTTACGCCTAGAAATAGACCATTTGCGTCATCGAATTTGACTTACAATTGAATTCAGTAAATATTTCGTTGAACTATATTTTATTCACTTAAAAAAAATAAAAAAATTTTGATTCATAGTGCCAATCTAATTAAATCAGCTCGAAAAACATAAGCATTCAACATGATTGATCGTATTCATTTAAAATTATATTTAATGCATACAATTATTTATTGCCTTATGCGAAAAAATCCTTTTTACGTCAATGACAACATTTATTCGAACGAACGAAACTCGATTCTGTGTCTCAATAACCAAATTGATAATTATTGTATCCAATAAAATATTTTGTTCATTTTAATAAACATGTTGTTCCTCGAAAAACGATTAAATTGTATCAAATGTACGGAATTCAACTAAATGATATCTTTCTTCCAATTATTTTTATCTCTACGTGAACGCGTACAAAAGATGCAGCGATAGAAAAACGTAGACAACAGACCAGTTTGCAATTAAATAATTAAAGTCCATTTTCCAAATACTCACAATTATATTTTCGTCGTTTAAGTCACAGAGATACAGTTTCACTTTTACTAATTATATGTTTTTCGGTCTGGCAAGAATATCAATTAATTTTGTGGCTCATTTCGACTGGTTTTGATATACGGTTTGTTTTACAGTTTTTCTGGTCGTTATCACGGTTGTTCAATCTTTTACGGTTACTGCTGCGATTTCTCTGAATGTATATCGCATTATCACTTCACGTATGTTCCGGTAAATAAAATCGGCATTACGACAATTATCGTTTTTCCCATCTTTAATTAGTTCCCATAATTAAACGAAACGTGATCCCATTGCAGCATCACGGTTGGTTAAATTGTGCAAATTTCCACTCCGATATATCGTACGAACTGTCTTCATATATCGGTACTTGATGTTCCAACGTTAATGTGATTGTGAGGCGAACGCCATGCGGTAGAGGAAACAGTGTGTATTTATATAACCGCGAGATGCAATTCATGGGGTTAGTGTAGGTAACGCGCGTTATCAATTATCAATTTTGTCACGTACGGAAGACCAGCCAGCAGCGACTGGTAAATAATGTAGCGTACTGTGTACGATGCACAGTGTTATATCGTGCACTCGTGATAATCCGCTAGAAGCTGCGGCGGAAATTTTTTAATTTCGCACTAGCGCACCTGAATTTTTTCTGCAATGCAGCGTGACAATTCACGTGAAAGTGTTAGTCTCACCGCTAATTCATCGTATTTGCTCCGCCACATCCTTCTGCGCTATACACGTTCGCAATTTGTTCTCTTTCAACCAAACTGCATCATCAGCCTCACAAAACGATCAGGATACAGCCACATGCGATTACCAATCGATACATAAAAAAAATAGAATTGTGAGCGACGGTTTGAGAAATAAATAAATTCAATTGATTGATTTGTAGAATATTTTTGAATTCATTTTAGAGGAGATTATGGATGTGTTCAAATTTTTTGTGTGCTATTGCACATTACGCGATTACCAATCGATACATTTAAAAAATAGAATTGTAAGCGACGGTTTGAGAAATAAATAAATTCAATTGATTGATTTGTAGAATATTTTCGAATCCATTTGAGAGGAGATTATGGATGTGTTAAAATTTTTTGTGTGCTATTGTACATTATGCAATATTGTACATTATACAGTTCTTATGAACGTTCGCATTTTTCTGGTTCAACCAAACTGGATCATCAACCTCACAAAACGATCAGCGATTACCTATCGATACATAAAAAAAAAATAGAATTGTAAGCGCCGGTTTGAGAAATAAATAAATTTAATTTATTTATTTGTAGAATATTTTTGAATCCATTTGAGAGGAGATTATGGATGTGTTAAAACTTTTTGTGTGCTATTGCACATTATGCAATATTGTACATTATACAGTTCTTATGAACGTTCGCATTTTTCTGGTTCAACCAAACTGCATCATCAGCCTCACAAAACGATCAGGATACAGCCACACGCGATTACCAATCGATACATTTAAAAAATAGAATTGTAAGCGACGGTTTGAGAAATAAATAAATTCAATTGATTGATTTGTACAATATTTTCGAATCCATTTGAGAGGAGATTATGGATGTGTTCAAATTTTTTGTGTGCTATTGCACATTATACAATATTGTACATTATACAGTTCTTATGAACGTTCGCAATTTTTTTCTGGTTCAACCAAACTGGATCATGAGCCTCACAAAACGATTAGGAAACAGCCACACGCGATTACCAATCGATTCATTTTATTTTTTTTATAGGATTGGATACGACGGTTTGAGGAATAAAAGAATTCAATTGATTGATTTGTACAATATTTTCGAATTCATTTGAGAGGAGAATATGGATGTGTTAAATTTTTTGTGTCCGAAAGTTTTTTTTACCTCTGACTTGACTCGACTAAGCCTACATAAGATTACGAGCCAAATCTGAGAGGTCGAGATCAAATCGTGTTCGAAACGGAGTAGATTGCCTCTTATACATATTTCCATGTTTCTAAGTTCCTTATTTCTTTATTGCAGAAATACGTGAGCGAAGGTTCGACCGTCAGAGACTGCGTGCCCACCTGCGTCGAGAAGGGTAAGTCTTGCAAACTATTTAATTTCTTTTTTTTTCTACCATTTATAATTAATTTTTTATTTCCATTTATGCACAATTCTTAGTACATTTTCATGCTGATCGGAAAAGGAAAAGGGGTGGGGATCAAAATAGCAAATTTCAAAATTAGGAACATCTGAATCTAGAATGGTCATCATTATGGAATTTTCTATTGCAGCCATTTGCTATTTTGACCTCCATCTTATCAAAATAGCGAATGATAAAAATGGTGAATAGCTAGAAAAGTGAATTTCATTTTATTTTAGCCATTCACTATTCTATCCATTCTCTATTTTAGCCATTCACTATTTCAGCCATTCACTATTCCAGCCATTCACTATTCCAGCCATTCACTATTTTAGCCATTCACTATTTCAGCCATTCGCTATCTTAGCCATTCGCTATCTTAGCCATTTTCTATTTTAGCCATTCACTATTTTAGCCATTCTCTATTTTAGCCATTCACTATTTCAGCCATTCACTATTTCAGCCATTCGCAATTTTAGCCATTCACTATTGTAGCCATTCAGTATCTTAGCCGTTCATTATCTTAGCCGTTCTTTTTTTTAGCCATTCACTATTGTAGCCATTCTCTATTTTAGCCATTTGCTATTTCAGCCATTCACTATTTTAGCCATTCACTATTTCAGCTATTCACTATTACAACCATTCACTATTTCAGCCATTTACTATTTTAGCCATTCACTATTTCAGCCATTCACTATTTTAGCCATTCGCTATTTTGACCCCTCACCCCGGAAAAGGTGAAAATTAAAAAAAAAAAAAGCAAAGTTGAGAGTGTGGCCGCTCTCGGGTTCGATTCACCGATCGTGAGGATCGACTTTTAAATCGGCTCCGCGGAGCTTTGATGCTGAAGAGATATATTTTCTCTCTTTCTCTCGGCGACTCTCGAAGAGCGACGGGCGCTTTGAAGTTTCGACAGACAGACGGCCTGCTCCCGGAAAGCACGGTGAACGCGATGAACGCGAAACCGAAGAGCGAGTGCATCGGGTTCCACCTCTAGATTGCGGAATACCTTTCCACTCCATTCCATGTCGTATATTTCGGTGCATCGCAAGCTTGTACTTCCTTCACCTTGGCTCGGGTTCGATTCATCTATCCCCACTTCGTTCCTTCCGCAAACCACTGTGGGCTTCTTTCATTTTGTCGAATAATTCGAGTCTCCGTCTGGCGCAACTTGGTGGAGTAGATATTTCATTAGAATGGGCACAGTGCTATCGAAGCGAGCAATAATTTTTCAGATAGTGCGCTATTCTTGACAAGGAGGATATAGGAAAGTTACGAAAAAAAAAAACCTAACCTCGTTGCGGTACCGCGACCATATTTCAGTCGAGTCAGCTCTGCAGAGAATTTCAGTATTCACTACCAGGACTTTTTTTTTTTTTGTGCAATTTTACTGAAACTGTTTTATTCTCCAGTGTTATAGCTTTACAGAACAGTAGAAAAGTATCCGATTATGTAACGTAAAAATAATCGTTGTCCTGGTAAATACTGAGTAATATCTATTTGGTAAAGTGACATTGTAATTTTTATTTATGTGAACATAATTTGACAAATTTACTTTTTTCCTATAACTTGACGTTTTTAATTTTTTTCTGTTGAGTGTTCGACAAATTGAAAGAATCCCTTTTTATTATTCCGGATTAAACGACGAGAATTTGGAGTATGTAAAAGAAATGTTATTACGTGGCGATAAAATTCAGATCTCTTTACCGATCGTCACCGAAAATTCGACGACTAGAAAAGTACGTGCTGCTAATGGTATTCATATTTTGATCATTCTATGTGCTTGCCGTGACTATAACAGCATTTTTAAGAGGTTAAAATAATTTGCGGCCAGAAAAAAAATTTCACACCAAGACGAACCATTTTTTGGACTTTTGGTTGAAATGCGGAATCGTTTCTATTGAACATGAACGCAAAACAAAATCGAAACAAAAATTCAAAATTTTGTTATTTTTCAATTACAAATCCTCCATATTGTCTTTTGTAGCCATTAAAATAAATTCTAATCTTACCAATCGAAAAATCATACCCAAAAAGGTAGAATACGTACTTTTGAAGTCAATAGTTATTTTTACTCCTGTTGAGAATGAAGCTCGAAAAAAAACAAAAAAAAAACAAAACAAAAAAAACTCATTTATAAGTCAAATTCGGACATTAGGTTCCGAAATTTCCAAATTTTAGCCCCGTCCACAAATTCCATCTTGACATTTCACTGATTATAATATAACCTATTGGCATCGATTCATTTTTATTTCCGTAGCTCGATAAAAGCTATACTTTAAAAAGCAAGTTGGCTCGGCAACATGCAATAAACACATAGACTGTATGTCGGGCATTATTGCTGTCTGGCTCAACTAAAATCTAATACAATGTTCAGTTTTATCGCTACAAAGATTTTTTTCCAACTCAGCAAAAATCTAAGGTGCCCTTGAAATTTTGTCCGCCATATTGGATCCGCCATTTCGAGTTTTGCCAAATTGATAGAACGATCGTAATCTGTGATCTCGAAAACTCCTGTTTACTACTTTTTATGAAAATTCGACGACTATAAAATACGTGCTGCCAATGGTATTCATATTTTCATTATTCTATGTGCTTGCCGTGACTATAACAGCATTTTAAAGAGGTTAAAATAATTTGCGGCCAGAAAAAAAAATTTCACACAAAGATGAACCATTTTTTGCACTTTTGGTTAAAATGCGGAATCGTTTCTATTGAACATGAACGCAAAACAAAATCAAAACAAAAATTCACAATTTTGCTATTTTTCAATTACAAATCCTCCATATTGTCTTTTGTAGCCATTAAAATAAATTCTAATCTTACCAATCGAAAAATCATACCCAAAAAGGTAGAATACGTACTTTTGAAGTCAATGGTTATTTTTATTCCTGTTGAGAATGAAGCTCAGAAAATAACAAAAAAAAAAAAACAAAAAAAAAACAAAAAAAAACTCATTTATAAGTCAAATTCGGACATTAGATTCCGAAATTTCCAAATTTTAGCCCCGTCCACAAATTTAATCTTGACATTTCACTGATTATAATATAACCTATTGGCATCGATTCATTTTTATTTCCGTAGCTCGATAAAAGCTATACTTTAAAAAGCAAGTTGGCTCGGCAACATGCAATAAACACACAGACTGTATATCGGACATTATTGGTGTACCGCAGCCTGGCTTATCTAAAATCTAGTATAATGTCTAGCTATATTGCTACAGAGAATACATGTGTGATGATAGGAGAGCGATAGGAGAAATGATATACGACGACATGCATATAGTGGATCGAAGCTCATGTATATGTGTATGAAAGATATATGTGTACACGCCAGTAGGAAAAGGGCACTACAATTAGCTTCAGAGGGTAACATGGCACAGTTGCATCTGCGTCTGCATGCTACATAGCGTCTAGTCCTGCTATAGCAGTCACTGTATCCTCCATTGAATACAATTTGCAGGAAACGCGTCGATGTCAGCGCGGAGAACGATGGAAAGCAAGAGAGAGAGAACGCAGCGACACGATAAAAGTGATTTATAGGCCGTACGTGACTTATCATGGATCGACAAGCGGAGCCGGAGACGTTATTCACTCGCAATATGGCCCCGTTGCCTCTTCCCTTCTCTCACCTCGTCTCGTTTCTCCAACATCAAGCTTATATTCCTCTCCTGAACTCGTGCCACGTCCAGTGGATTAATAATAGACAAGCTACTCACTTTTCCTTCATCTCGACTCTCTTTTCTTTCCATCCAAGTACGTCTTTTCATAAATTTTTGCTGGCTCTTGGCTTCTCTCACTGGATAGATCAACGTCTGGATCCAATTGAAAGGGAAATTGTAGGGGCGAAGAATTTATTTCAATCACAGTAATTTTTGCTCAGGGGAGAATTTGCTGTTTACTGGAAATTTTATTAATAGGCGAACACCGGAAATATCTGTCAATATTGACTGGAGCTACTACGTTTGTTTGATTAATTTGATGAGAAAGATCAAAATGGGATAAAATCCTAAACGTGATTCAATTATCATTTTAATTATTACAACCAGATATACATATTTATATGAAATTTATATGAAATTTATATGAAATTTATATAAAATTTATGTGAAATTTATATAAAATTTATGTGAAATTTTTATAAAATTTATGTGAAATTTTTATAAAATTTATGTGAAATTTTTATAAAATTTATGTGAAATTTTTATAAAATTTATGTGAAATTTTTATAAAATTTATATAAAATTTATATAAAATTTATATTTATATATTTATATATTTATATTTATATAAATCATTCGACTAAGTATCAAATTATTTTGACTTCATTTACTAATTCGATCTTGACACTATAATAATTATAACAACCTTTTCGCATCGATACATTTTTATTTCCGTAGCTCGATAAAAATTTCAGTGTCACAACTAAGTTCGCTCGGTAACCTTGTAATAAACACACGAACATTATTGCTGCACCACAGTCTGGCTTATGTACAATCTAATACAATGTCTAGCTTTATCGCTCCAAAGATTTTTTCCAATTTAGCAAAAAGCTAAACTTTCCTTTAAATTTTGGCCGCCATATCGGATCCACCATTGTGAATTTTGAAATTTTAATAGCACATTCAGTTGATATCAATTGTCTTTTCATAAATTTTCGCTGACTCTTGGCTTCTTTCACTGGATCGATCAACGTCTAGATCCAATTAAAAGGTAAATTGTAAGGGTGAAGAATTTATTTCAACCTCAGACCTTTTTGCACAGGAAAAAAAATGCTGTTAACAGTAAATTAAATTAATAGAAAAACACTGGAAATATCTGCCAATATTGGCAATTTGGATCTGACATCCTCTTCTTAATTGATCGATCTATAAATTTGCAGTCATCCCGAAATAAATTTTCTAGTTTATACTGACCTTTAGAGAAAAAAAAACTTTTTGAGTGGCTAATATATTATTGGGACCAAATAGTAACAATTAGTTTTTAATATTTCATACTGTTTATAGTGAGTAACGATTTATAGAAACTATTTATTCTTGATAATATGTTGGCAACTCCAATATGTTTTTTTTTTCCTGTAAGCGTAGCTATACTTTTGGTTGTGACAGCTAATTTCGCTCCATGTCAAACCTATTTATTTATACTCCGATTCTTACTCATTCATGCGGATGTAATTTGGAGCAGTAATTATCGCAGCATCTACGTAACTGTTATTTTCTCATTCAGTTATCTTGGAGTCCTGTGGGAATATTGTGTCGTGAAACCATCGACATTACTCTGATGCATTATCCCTTAAAATTGCGACCTTGCGTCTAATATTCCATTTGCATTATTTCGATAAAAGTCAGAGAGAAATGTAAACACTTGTCGATGGTATAAAAATCTAAAAATATTCATGCACATTAAAGATACGAAAAAAAATTTTCCATAATAAAAATTATCAAATTTAATTACCAAATTAATGATAAAAAAAAAATTGTTTAACAAATTTCCCGAAAAGTCAACTATTTCAATCCATAAAAATGATTCGTCAATATTTCTTCGTACGTATGAATTTTCATATTTTTAATTCACTTTAAATCTTTTTCTTCTTTATACGGAAAAAATATGTTGAAAAAAAAAAATTCAAAATGCATTGAAAAATCCGAAATAAATCATACGCATCTAGAAAAATTTACAAATCATTTCAATTAAAAAAAAAAAGTTTTTGAGACATTTGTGGGAAAATTTAGTTTTTCATAAATTTGGTAATAAAATTTTGGAACAATTATTATGCAAAATGAATTTTTTCATACCTTCAATGTCTATAATTTATTTCAGATTTTGGTACCGTCGAAAAGTACTTGCAGTTTTTTCTCATTTTTCTTAAATTTATGAGAAATGAATACCAGGCGCATGGACTACCTTAAAACGTTTCGAGAACCATTAAGCTCAAAGTAGCGGAGGTATTACGAAGGTCCCTTCATTTTTTTAACAAGTCGAGCTATATCCCTGCGTCTCATCTTCATGAAGTCCCGCGAGTTCACACTCTTCGCACCTTTAGCTCGTTAGAAAAACGTTCCGGTTACAGAAACGAGCCACAAATCCACTTTACTAGGTTCTTTGCGTTCTGAACAGAAAACCAGCGAAGAAAACTCGCCTCTCACGATCTGCCCTCCGTTTGCCCTCACATAAGTACTTCTTTTCTCGAGCTACAATAAAAATTACTCGTTGAGCGACATGAGATACCCTTATATATATGGGGCATTCCATTCCAATTCGATCTGGGTCCTGACCTTCGACCCCTCGAATTTCATCCCCGATTTTTTTCGTCATTGTTCTATCTCTAAAAAATAACCACAATTTTTAATTCTCATTTTTTAAACAATTTAGAAACTTCTGATCATTTATAAGGAACATATTGAGAACCGTAATTTTTTAATCTGAAAAAAATCTATAATTCCTTCATCAGTTATGAATATTTTTGAGCTTTGACCTGAAGTGGATCTCGATTTTTTTTTAATGATTTTTTAAAACGAAAATTGAAAAAAGTATGATGTATGAGAATTCTTTTTCTGAAGACTATTGTTTAAATATTTCTATACATTTTGGGATTTAGAAGATTTTTTTCAGATTTACTCAAAGCGATTTTTCTTTTAATTTAAAAAAGAAAAATAAAACAAATCGAATCCTGTATCAGTTATCAATATTTTAGACCCAAACCGGAACTCGCTTCCATTTCCTTACGAATTTTTTTTTCAAAACGAAAAAGACCCTTTCACTGCAGGCCATCGCTTGAACATTTTTATAAATATCGGGACTTTTCCCATATTTTTTCAAAGGAATATTTTATTATTAAAAATTAAAATTCAAAGAAAACCAATATGAATTTTTTTTAATTCTTTGAAGTCCTGCCATATCCAGAGATGTTTAATCAAAGGAAATGCATGTAACTTTTTCCAATCATCGTTTTGAAAAAAATTCGTACAAAATTAAAAGCGCCAATTTGGGTCTAAGCTAAAAAATATGGATAACCCAATATTTTCGTTATAAATAATTATGAGAATATAAATAGCTTGAAATTTTTTTTTTTTAAATCGAAGTTGCTTCTTAGAGATGGAACAATAACAGAAAAAATTGGGAATGAAATCTGAGAGGTTGAGAGTAAAATCCAGAAGCAGTTGGAATAGAATGCCTCGTATATATGCCGTACAACGCTTCGCAAATGCCTGAGGATAAACGCGTACAAGTTTTAAGTACCTGGGCTGTAAAACCGGCGATATTCTTCACGACTTTACCGCACTGAGTGCTTTGCAATACTTTCTGTAATAGAGACTATTCGTCCTTCGTTTTTACACTGTCGGAACACGACAAAGCTTGGACGGTCAAAACTTTGCCAATCTCTTATAGCGTCGTCGTTTCACTATATCTCTGATACTGTACTGAGTCTATTTGAACTATACCAACTTTAATATCCTGCCAATTGCATAGTAATGTACAAAATAATACACTTCAGAGAAGCACTGCTATGCTATTTTCCAAAAATATTGTACTTTTAGTTGAATGTGACTTGCAATCCGAGTAAACTTTTTCAAATTTCCTGTATTCCATAGTAGGAAGAAAATTCCTGAAAATATTCATTATTTTTGCTAATTTTGTTATGGTTGAAATAGCAATTTTTCAATTATATCAAAATTTGTATTGCACCATATTTGACATTATCATTTTTTAAGTTTTAACGAATCCTCGTACCTACGAGTTTGATATCCTGCCAATTGCATAGTCATGTACAAAAAAAGTTGACAATTCGAATTGTCACGTTGCTTTTCCGTTAATTTCTAGCTTTCATGAAAAGTCTGTTTTTCTTTTTTTTAATATTATTATGAGATTTATTATTATATGAAAAGAAAAATCTTACCAGATTTGGCTATAAGCTAGAAAATTTGTATATCCTACAGAGTATCTTTCAGAATTATTGCAAATTTTTAAATAGTGACATTCGTAATGTCCCTTAAACAAAATTCGCATCATTCGGATAAATCTTTGAAAAAATCCTAAAAAACGGAAGAAATTCTCAAAAATCCAATTTTAGATAAATAAATATTTCATCAATCGCCTAAAGTAATTTTTTTTCCATTTCTCAAAAATTTTTTAAATAAGAAAATCCTAAAAATCATAATAAGAAGAACCTTTCCCACTTAGGCTATAAGCTAAAAAATTTTAGGCAGTAAGCTAGACATTTTTTTTATTCATCAGAATCTTTCAGATTTTTCCATTATGGCGATATGTCAATTTATATATATATTCTTCAAGAAATGGCCATAAAAAAAATATGGAGCATTTGAGAAAGTCTAACCAAGCCTACAAATAATTACGAGCCAAATCGGAGAGGTCGAGGTCAAGCCCTGGTAGAAACGGGGTTGATTGCCCTCTATATTAAGTAAATTTAATATACCAGTTATTAAATAAAAACTCCAAGTAAATGTAAATCAAATTTCACGTCAAATTTTTTTTCTCTATGTACCTATTCATAAAATCGCAGAATCATAACATTTTTTATGTACTTCTTAATGAGGTATAAGTGTAAATCGAGAATATCATTGAAAAAACAAAAAAAAATTTTATGACTTCTATTAGGTGATTTCATCCCCCCAAATGGTCCCCTCTTCAGGTCCCCTCTTCAGGTCGCGGTCCAGGGCGACTATTCCATCAACGGTGAACACAAGCAAGAGCACGGATTCCACGAGCCCTAGTATCCCGTCCCACAGACGGACATTCGGGCGGAGACGACGAGGGTTTTCCTCGCGCTTCGCCCCTTGTGTCCTGGAACCGAACCCGCCACCGAATGAACGTCATCGATTTCTGATTGCGCCTCGCCCGCATGGTCCACCGCACCCACCCATTCCCTGGTCCCCATTTCTCTCCCCATCCATCTTTTTTCCCTCAGCATGTCCTCGTCGTTACCCCGAATCGGTATCCGGTTAAAAAAAAAAAAAAACGAATGAAAGAAGGAAGAAAAAAAAAAGAGAACAAAAAAACCTTGGAGAACGTGACCATTTTCGGATTTTTCAAGACTTGAATTTCTGCGTCTAGTTCGAGCGAGAATAGAGTAATTGTCTGTCAGGGCTCACGAGAGAATTGACAATAGCAGACGTTGGATAGACGGTGTGAATAAAACTCGAAAGTCGATAGTTACAAAGTTTGACGATCCTTCTGTTTGTGGCTTAATGGCCTTATGAGATCCTTATTTGGCAAAATTATGATTAATTAGTTCACGTGGTATCACGATGAAGCCTGACTGGGCCCTTAAGTGATAACCCTAGCGAGCCCTTGATGAACTTTGACATGGAAACCTAAAATTGCCTTATGAGACCCTTATATGGCAGTATTATCATTGATTTGTTTACTTGCTGCCATGATTAAGCCTGACTAAGATAAGATCAGATAAGATAATGTTTATTGAACGAGGACCAAGGGTCCTATCAGGCGACCCCGTAGCCAGGGGGACTAGGCCCTTAAATGATTATCGAGCCTTTATCAAACTTCACCATGGAAACCCAGAAATACCTTATGAGAACCTTATCTGACAAAATTATTATTGATTTGTTTACTTAGTGCCATGATTAAGCCTGACTAGGCCCTTAAGTGATTATCGAGCCCTTATAAAACTTCGCCATGAAAACCTAGAAATGCCTTATGACAACCTTATCTGGCAGAATTATTATTGATTTGTTTACTTGGTGCCATGTTTAAGCCTGACTGGGCCCTTAAATGATTACCCTATTAAATCCTTCGCTATGGAAACCTAGAAATACCTTATCAGGGCCCTACTTGGGAGTTACATCGAAAACCCTTTTGGGGTGTCCACATTAAAGCCTGAAAGGGCCCTAGTTTATCTCAGGTCATCCCTAATCACTCTCTTCACGGGATGGCCTTATGAGATCCTTATTTGGCAAAATTATGATTAATTAGTCCACGCGGTATCATGATGAAGCCTGACTAGGCCCTCAAGTAATTACCCTATCAAGCCCTTAATAAACTTCATCATTGATTTGTTTACTTGGTGCCATGTTTAAGCCTGACTGGGCCCTTAAGTGATTACCCTATTAAATCCTTCGCCATGGAAACCTAGAAATACCTTATCAGGGCCCTACTTGGGAGTTACATGGTAAACCCTTTTAGGGTGTACCACATTAAAGCCTGAAAGGGCCCTAGTTTATCTTAGGGCATCCCTAATAATTTTCATCACGGGTTATTTTTCAGAAGTGTGGAGCACGAGGACGTACTGCTGCCAGGAAGAAGGATGCAACTCCGGACCTTCATTGGGGTCGCAATCGTCGGTTTACTGGGCCTTTGGCCTCTCGACGATCGCCCTATTCATCGGTGAGCACGCACTTCGTGGCTAACTCCAATCCGGAATAGTCCCTCTACTCAACCCTAATACAATCTAGAGGATCAAGCGAAGAGAACGGGTCATCGGGACGAAGCCACCGCCGCGGGTCAGTCCGACTTATCAGCTGCACACGGGGATTACTACCGATCGTCGCCGAGCGTGGCATTTGTTATCATTATTATCGATAATAACCTTCACTCGATCATTCAGACAGAGAGTCCTCTCATTTCGAACGCTTTTGTCACGCGTCGCACCTATCCTACATCTATCTTATACAATAAATATTGGGGCGAGCAATTATCGGTATCCGGGCGTCGTGAGTACCGAGAAAGAGATTAAGGAAATTCTTCATAACGAGTGCTGACGATCGAACGATCGGCGAGCGGATTAATCGTCACTGTCGAATCGTTAAAATGGGAGAGATAGAAAAATAAATGAAAAAGGAGTCGAGCAAACGGTTCGCGGCTCGGTCGATCGATTTATATCCATTTTATCGCGTAGATACTTCGATCGCCTCATTAACACTCTCGTTGGGCCGGCAAGCGTCACATTTTTTCGATTTAGTATATAATATTATTATACATATATTTAAAAGAACAACAAAAAAAAAGGAAGATAAATAACGATTGTTCGGCCGGGAGATTTTGCATCCTCGACGATATTCGAGCCTGCGTATTTAACAGGATGTCTGTAAATAAGATCCGGGGACCGCGAGAGATTTACAGTATATAGTCGGACATACTTTTGACTCTAGTAGCTTAATTATTATGTAATTATTAATATCAATGAATACTGCGTTTACACTGGGAGATTTTTTTTTTTTCGTGCCGCTGTTGGAAATTATTTTGAGACAAGTGAATTTATTTTTGGGCAATTATATGATGTTGTTAACTCAAAAATCTTGTTATTGAGCCAATGGGATTAAAACTGGGTTATACACACGGCAAAGTTAGACATGGCGAAAATTACGGTGTATTTAAATCAATCATATCACGAAGTTGAATTCAACATTTACACGGGGAGATTTTCGCGTTGAAATTATTATGTCGAATTGAGATCACAAAATGATGTATATCGAAAAGTGCAATTTTTTAGATGCGTTAAGACTAAATCTCAGAAAATTTTAGTGGTTTCGAGATCTGTTTTATATCACGTTCACTAAATAATTTGAGCGCGATTTATGACGTTATTGTAACGAATTTTTAAAACGTTTTTATGGTAATTATTCAGTGATAATTATATTCGATTAGTCCACGTGACGATTTTTGTTGTCGCATACAGAGAGAAATTTCTGTTTTGTGACAACATGAAACGGTGACGACAAAAAATTTGTCAGCCCAACATAACAATTTTTGTTATCATCGTTTTATGTTGACGTTTTTTTTAGGCTAACAGAAATATTTTTTCAGACCGGCAGATTTGTCAAAATAGCAAAACCGATTTCTCAGAAAAACAAAAAAAAATGAAAAAACAACATCAATCAGTTGATCTTTATGTAAATCGGTCACTATTGATTTTTGTATGTTGAGTATAAATGCCGTAATAAAAATCACCCTCTATTGTGGCCATTTATGCATTGAAGGTTGCAAAATCAATTACCAAAATGTAGCACTGATTTGACTTTGAGAGTCGTAGAAAACCTCCTTAATGTAGCTACAAAAATAGTCATCTGGCCTAATTATCACTGAATAGTGACCAGGATGATCTTAATTTCTCTTAGTGTAAATTCAAAAGTTGCTAAAACTGAATCACAAATCGCCCCCAAATTAGTAGAAAAAACTTGGTACCAAATTGATCTCAAAATTGCTTTTAACTGATTAAGATTTGTCGTCTTAACGCGTCTCAAAAATGTCACTTTCTGAGATATATCAATTTCTGATCACAATTTGAAATAAATATTTTAGCGCAAGTTGACTCACTTACACCGTTAGTTCCCACCTAATCTCTCCGCAAGGAGTTTATACCTAATCTCTCCGCAAGAACTTTCCGCCCAATCTCACCGTAAGGAGAGTTGACCTAATCTCTCCTTAAGGTGGGATTAGATAAGAACTAACATCCAAAAAAAAAAAAAAAACTCTCCTTACAGAGAGATTACGTCGAAACTCGAGTTGTTATTAAAGCGCTTAGTTATCCACCATGACATTCACTCAACGAAATTCCCCCTGAGCCAACACCGCGAGATCACAACAAAATAAATTCGTTTCTCTCGAAATAAATTCGGTTAGCATGAAAAAAAAAAAATTCTCTCAGTGTAGCGACGCTGATGGCGTTAGGCTGAGTGAGAATGAGCGCCTCCGCTTTCGTGTCGTTTTAGTCCTGCGAAAAATGTATTTATGGAACTCCGTGCGAGAAACGCCTACTTCTCACACGCTTCGCGTGAAGTAAAGACGCACTTCTCGCACTAGTCAAATGAAAATGTATATGAAACTCGTGCGAGAAAATTTTTCTCAACTCGTTCGATTGCAACACTCGCTTTCGACTCGTACTACGAACTCACCCTCGTCAGAAAAAGTTTTATCGTACTCGTATCGTAAGATACCGTTATGCGACTCCGTGCGAAAAGTGCTCACTTGCTACACTTCGTGTGCGAGAAATTGCACTTCTCACATTCGTGAAATAAAATTGTATACGAAACTCGTGTGAGAAACCTTTTTGCAATACGTTTGATTGCAACACTTGCCTTTAGCTCGTGCTGCAAACTCACCCTCGTCAGAAAAAGTTTCATCGCACTCGTGTCGTAATATACAATAATACAACTCCGTGCGAGAAGATTCCACTTCTCACACGCTACGCTTCGCGTGCGAAAAGGGCCCACTTCTCACACGCTACGCTTCGCGTGCGAGAAGGGCCTACTTCTCACACTCTACGCTCCGCGTGCGAGAAGTCGCACTTCTCGCATTCATGAAATAAAATTGTTTACGAAACTCGTGCGAGAAACTTGTTCTCAACTCATTCGATTGCAACACTCGCCTTCAGCTCGTGCTGCAAACTCATCCTCGTCAGAAAAACTTTCATCGCACTCGTGTCGTAATATACAATAATACAACTCCGTGCGAGAAGATCCCACTTCTCACACGCTAATCTTCGCGTGCGAGAAGTCGCACTTCTCACACTCGTGAAATAAAATTGTATACGAAACTCGTGCGAGAAACTCGTCCCCAAATCATTTGATCGCAAAACTTGTCTTCGGCTCGTGCTGCAAACTCACCCTCGTCAGAAAAACTTTCATCGCACTTGTATCGTAATACACTATTATATGCCCCCGAGTAATTGTTACGTTTCCGACAACGAGTAAAGGCTCTCTGCGGATACACAGATGCCTGTGGATACGTCACGGCTAAGAGGGAAAAGTAAATCTCTCTCTCACACCGAGTCTCTGCAGCCTACGATTCCTCGCGCTCTGTGTTGTCGCTGCGGTTGTCGCGAGAAGGTTTGGTGGAGGATGTACGCGAGAGCCGACACCAAACTACCACCGCAGTACCGAAACAGTGCAGCTGCAGTGCAGTATAATGCTACCACTACGTCCGTACTGTTATTGAACTGCAACAGCGGTGAGTACCGCACGTACACGATCGGTATCGGTCGAGCTGCGATACATATTGGACTCGGGAGACACGTGAGAGTCTCTCGCCTCTATGCCTCGTCGAGCACACTGAGAGGACCGAGTTCAATAATAATGTTATAAATCCGATGTGACCGTGGTATCGAAAATGGGATCAGGATATAGAGGCAGAGACTGTACGCGGAGGGTTGAAGGCTCCCGCCGTGAACCCGTCGAGATACAAGAGAGTCGACCCTCTACAGTCTCCGCATTGTACTCGGTAGATAATTCACCACTTAAGGCAGAGTCGCTTAAACAAAAAAAATTCGAGCAATGCTTCTGTCGAAAAATCTCAAATTTAAACCTTATTACGTACAAACCAAAGATTTTGATTCTGCCATTTTGTGATGATATATGTGAATCAATTTTAGTGTTTGATGTTTTATTTTATATGTTGAAGAGTACATTTTTGTATGAGTGTAGGAATTTTTAGTCCAGGCCTTTATGACAAAGCTATGATTTTAAATGTTTAGATAAGAGTCTATTTATTGAAAATTTATGAAATAATTGGATACTGTTAATCATAATAAGAATGTACTCTTCGACAGATAAAATTAGACAGTGGACACTAAAAATTGTTAACTGGTTTGATATGAAAGCTACAGCAAGTTGAAAATTTTACTTTTTATCTTACACTGTTTTGATGCACCGTATGACTTTTTGAAATTGCAGGATTGTAATGCTTGATATATACTAATAAGGTTCGAATATCTGATTTCAAAAATAATCGGTATTATCTACAGAATTTTTGTCCCTTATGACTTTTTTTCGGTGACTGGAACCGTCGAGATAAAGGAGAGGTGAGCCTCTATAGTCTCCGCGTTCCACTCTGTAGATAATTCATTACTCAAGGCAGAGTCATTTAAAAACACAAAAAAATCTAAGGATCCTCTTCTATTAAAAAGTCTCAAATTTTCATCTCATTAAGTACAAGTTAAGCATTGTGATTCTGTAATTTTGGGAAGATATACAGTGCGCCAAAATAATGTGAGCTAAAAAGTAACATTTTTAAATTCTTGTGAAATTCGAACCAAATCGACCGATCGAATCGAAAATTTTTTTCTTATGGGAATATAAAATTCAATAGTTTTTTTTTTAGTATGTTATCATTGACATCTAAAGAATACAAAAAAAAATTACTTAATTTTAGAACGTTTTATTATTATTATTATTATTATTATTATTATTATTATTATTATTTATCAAAGTAGACGCCCAAAAAAAAGGTACGTGACTAGCCCCTGTAATTTTAACACTTTAGGACATATGAAATAAAATCGAATTGATTAATAATCTAAAGAATAGTCATTTTTGTTGAAACTAGAATCAAAAATAAAAAACGGTGAACCTCTATATCAGGATTCAATCAATGAGGTTTAAATGTGAGATTATTAAAAAGAAGTGTACCATCCGCACAATTTTTTTCCTCATTAGTTTCTCGATTAACGAAATTTCCTTAACTCGAACTCCATAAATACAAACAGGGCGAAAACGAAAGACAAGCAGGCAAACGAAGAAGACAACAGCTACGTATATAAAAGCTGCGCGATAACATCCTACCAACTATTATTACTACTACCACTACCTACTATATTTACTTACTTGCTACTTACCTAAATATCGAGAAAAAAAAACATCAACTACTACTACTACTATAAAAATAAACAAAAATAAATAAATAAACAAATAAATAAACTAAAAGAAAATGAGAACCGATTGCGTACTAAAAGAATCTAACAATAATGGCTACCGAATAGTTATACAGACACAAACACACCGCTATACTATAGTATATTGTATTGGTATACAAACCTATATTATACTGATAATACTTTGACTACTATCGCGCCATGTTAACAATCGATACCCGCATCGATTCATTTTTAAACGTATATACCATCGTAGATCGATGATAGATTATTACCATTATTATTATTATTGTTATCACCATTATTATTATATATATATTATATATTATATTACATATTATATAATTATTATCGAAATACACGACTACGACGATAAATTGCTTCATTAGCGTTACTCAGCGATCACAATATCACGTTAGAGTCACAAGAGGCAGAGACACTCAGACAGAGAGACGAACCGAAAAATAAACTATCGTTCGCTTGGTACATTTTACGTCGAGATCCAATTAGTCGTTGGTACATGGAAGTACGAATGCGAGCCACGTACATAGGGAATCCCTCTCTGCATACACACTGAATTTATACAAAAATTGAGGAAATGGAGCGAGTAATAAAAATAAAAAAATAAAAAAATTCATACACAGACAAGAGAAATACACAGTAATGTGTACGCACCTCTCGCCGAAAGAGCAAGTCCTAGTCCAACACACGTAGGTCACCATCGCCGTTCTACAGTATCGAATAATAAAAAAAAAATGAAAAAAAAATAAAAAAAATCGTTTGCTTTGATAACACGTTGGAGTTTTCAATATTCGTAGCTTTTAAAATGGAGAGAAAGAGGGAGAGAGAAAGGAGAGAGAGCCAGAGGGCGTGAGAGACTGCTTGTACGTGAACGTGCAAACGAAATGCATTCATTAACCTTTTTGGCCAGTCAACTATTCTCGAGCGTGAATTTGTGTCGCGCTCACGTATGGGAATTGACACTGGGCAAGAGGCTCCAATGATAAAGCCTCGATTTTCGTACCGTGGAGTGATGCAGAAAACAGGGCCACGCGACAGACAGTCAACATAATAACGTTATCGATCATACGTATTTTCGAGTAAACCTTATCGAACTATTGTTATTAGTTGGAGGACAATATCATTTATTGACCCTCTTGCGATTGATGCGATTCATTGGTGCTTTTCGATCGGATGATTGCCGTCATTTACATTCAATTCGGAGAGTACACAAATGTTTTTGATATTTCGGAGAATAGAGGAATTATTGAAGGGCCTTATATGACATTTGCAACGAGACAGATTCGTCAATAAATTATTTTGACTGAGAGGATTAATTAAAAGTTTACGAAGCTTTGGATGGGACAACGAAATGGGAAAAGCGTGGATTTATATTTACATTGTTTATGCACTATTTATTTGTATTTGCGATATTTTTGTGACAATTAGAGATTATTAAACGGTCTCGTGCTTTCATATTATTTCGTGATTTTTGCTTTAACTTTGATTTCTGTTATTATGATAAGAAATTTCATAAATACTGAATGTAGTGGAGTCCAATAATTTTGGAGCAATTTTCCAGTTGATGGACAGATAGGAATATCACTCGTTATAAATGATATAACAGTTTTATTATAAACTTCGAATTTTAAAAAAGGGGAGCGTAAGAAAAACGATAAATACACTTGAGAGATCCTTTTTTTTAGCATTTGCTGGTTGCAATGGAAATTGACGTGGCACTTTAATTTACTTTGAGGCACAACGGAATAAGTGCCGAAATATATTTTCGAACCAACGATAAACTTTACAAAAATAAATAAATTACTACAACAATTAGAGACAATTAAACAGTCTCATGGCTTCAAACTGTCTGTCGATTTTTGTTTCAACTCCTATTTCCATTATCGTCAGTAAAAATTCCGTAAATACTTCACGTAGTGGATTCCAATAATTCGCTGAGTGAATAAAATTTGCTTTTTTTCACTGCAGAGAAAATATCATGCGTCATGAATAAAATACCAATCTGATTAAAAATTCAAATTAAAAAAGTAAAGCATACAAAGAACGATAATTATCCTTCAGAGATTCTCGAATTTTTCATCATTCCATGATTGCAAAAAAATGTATCGTGTCAGTACAATTTTCTCTCCGGCACAAATGGATAAATTCCCACAACAATAAAAAATAATTAAACGTTCTCATGCCTCCGAATAATTCGTCGATTTTTTTTCCCAACATCAATTGCTGTTATAATCAGTAAAAATTCCGTAAATACTCCACGTAGTGAATTCCGATAATTGCCGAAGAAGATAAAGTTTGCTGAACGTTTTTCTCAGTCGAGAGTTGGATTTAAACCGTGGCCTCCCAACAGAAACAGTGCAGCGAGCTCTACGTGACAATTAACTCACACGTGACCCTCGAGTATTGACTTTTGGAGGGTCAGCTTGTATATCAAAGCTCGTCGGACGCAGTTTGCAACACACTAGACAATTTAACACGCGGTACCAGAGATTATGGCACGAGCATTACGAGTAATGGCTGAACCTACAGATCGCTATCAATGAAATCCTCAATTCGAATCAATTGAATTTCATTAGTCGCCGTCGTAATTGCCGCTTATATCGCTTATGTTATGTCGCTGTAATTGCACTCAGCTTCGTTTATCTCTGTTATAGTCGAACGGTAATATGCTAAGGCGTCTGGTGAACTCGCTGCTGGTGTTGTTGCCAAGATTCCATCGAGTTTTATACCATGTTGTACGGGCTCATTTTTCGCTGTTCTTGCTGCACTCCTTAAAACGTGGGACGAGAGACGACAAGGGTATATCTCTTCAGGGTGGATGCAGTAGCAGCACCAGCGACGGAACCACTTGGTGTTGAAACTGCCGGGGACACACGATAACGAAACGCTGACGTTTACGCAAAAAACGTGCTTTTTCCTCGTGCGACGAAAAAAAAAGGAAAGTGAAAAAAATGAGAGGTGAGGATGGGGTTAGTAAGAAGAGGAGACGAGTCCACAGGGAGAAGTCGTGTTACTCCACGATTCCCATATCGCCAAACGAGCGAGAAAGGCAATCGGGGTCATAAATTTCTACGACTCGCGAAAGGGCTACTTCAGCTTTAGCTACTTCAAAGTATCTGGGTCTACTGCACTGGGAGAAATGTGTCATTGGATACACGGAATTTTCGGAGGAATCATTTATTTGAAAATATTGAAATAAACCCGTTATTTAAAAATATTTGAATGAAACCTTTATTTGAAAATATTGAAATGAAAGCTTCATTTTAAAATATTGAAATGAACACTTTATTCAAAAATATTGAAATAAAACCTCTATTTGAAAATATTTAAATGAACACTTTATTTTAAAATATTGAAATGAACCCTTTATTTAAAAATATTAAAGTAAACCCTCTATTCGAAAATATTTTAATAAGCCCTTTCTTTAAAAATATCAAAATAAGCCCACTATTCGAAAATATTTAAATAATCCCTTTATTTGAAAATATTTTTTAAAAACCCTTTATTCGAATACATTCAAGTGATCCATTATTTAATAGTATTCAAATAAACCCTGAACTCGAAAATATTCAAACAACACCTGTATTCGAAAATATTGAAATAAGCCCTTAATTCAAAAATACCAAAATGAACCCTTTATTCAAAGCAATTATATATTTACTTGCTTTTACTGCACTTTTATTTACACTGCAAAAATTTTAGATTGAATCGTAAACGACTAGCCAGCTTTTTTTTTGGTATGTTGAAATTAGCACTTTTCCTTGATTGAACAATTATGTTATTGTTCGGTACATAAGTTTCGAAAAGTAATTTAATGCGTGATAAAGCAATTATATTCATTGATTGAATTGTATATCCTTTATTACATTTTCAGTATATTAAATAAAATGATTTAACGAGGTGATGATATTTTGTATATTCAATGCATTGTCCAATTAAGTTTTGCAGGCATCTGTGTATTAATTTCGATGCAACTCGCATATGGATTATAAATAAACAATTTCCATTACTCCATTGAATGAAAATGCAAATTGCGCACAAGTCAATCGAATGAGGATCGGTTATTCAAGTGCAGGTGAAATTGGATATCGGAAATGAATAAACCCTTGTAAAAGTTTCGAGGTAGAATTACTAGGTATGATCCTATGGAATTCCAGAGGATCCAGGTTGACGTAAACAGCAGCGAATTCGTCAAAGGTTTTAGTTACAAGAAAATATTGCAAGAAATTAGAGCCGATAATGCAGAGCTTATGTTATGATATTTTTGTACATCCTATGAAAAATTTCTAATCACCATAGCATTTTTAAAGGGATATTTATTGAGGATCCTGGAGTGATTAGACATTTTTTCAAATTACCTTATACAAAAAAATATCGTAGCGCCAGTTTCGTGAAAGTATTCGGGTGAATTATAATAAAATGTGGGACCTTAAGTACGATTTAAAAAAAATAACATCCTATGGAAAATTGCTAATCACCGTAGAATCCTACACAGTTTTTTTTTTATTTTTTTACAATGATAATCACGTAAATGGAATAATCTGAAAGGCTTATGTTACGATATTTTTTTACATAAAGTCCTATGAAAAATTTCTAATCACCATAACATCTTAGAAAGGATATTTATTCAAGATCCTACAGTGATTAAACATTTTTTTAAATACATTATACCGAAAAATATCGTAGCGCCGGATTTGTAAAAGGATTTGGGTGAATTGTAATAAAATGTGGCACCTCAAGGGACACAAATTTATTTATTCATAACATCCTATGGAAAATTGCTAATCCTACACAGGATATTTATTCATTAACACTTATTATTCCGTCGAGATTTTTTTTACAATGATAATCACGCAAATGTAACAATCTTGAGTATTCTGAATTATGAGAACTCGAGACCAAAGATGACTTAGTGCAACGTGAAACGGCGGAGAATAACTGGAGCAAAGGGAAAATGAGTTAAAGGGCGTAAAATAGGGCGAGTGAAGAGGTTCCGTCATCGTCGGCCACTTCTATTCCTCTATTCTCTTTAAGGGGGTCTCTTTACCTAAGCAGTATACATATAGTCTCGTATATATATACTCGTTGGCGAGCGAAGGTATCAAGGGCCGACAAAAGCTACTGACAGTCGTCATTGCGACGCACACCTTCATTGTAACTTATGTGTCAATGTAAGTCTCGCAAAGAGAACTCGTGAAGAATTTCTTTATTTTTTTTTTTCGTTTCTCGGGAAAATGTGTGATGTGTTGTTAGAGGCTTTTGTCTCGCGGTACGACAAGCGTGCGATAGGCTGAATGCGTTTCGTCAGAACGAGTGAATACAGAGTTTAGTAAAAAAGACAAAAAATATAATTAAAAAAATATATAGAAAGAAAAAAAAGCCGACGGTGGCCAGACCTGCAACGATTTACAAACGTAATTCGAAGACACATGCAGGCGACGTACGCGCACCTCGCGTGCTCGATGTACTCGGACGCGCAATATTACAATATAGGATTAGGTGAAAAATGAACGACAAAAAAAACAAAACAGTGAGTAATAATAATAATAATAGTTGAATAAGCAGAATTATCATACAATATGTACTTATGTCAAAGTTGTACATTTATAATAGACCCGCAATAAAAATAATGTGAAAATAAAGAACAATCATGTTGAAGAATTATATCATGGGATATGTCGAATTTTGTGAACCCTGAGACGACGCAGTTGTGACTTATTGAATATAATAGCACGCACAGCTTTGTTTGTGTCATTATTACACTATTTTTATTACATATATTCTATACTACGCGGTGTTGTATTGTTTGTTAGGTTAGTTTGCTAATGTACGATCTGCGCATGCGCAGGACGTACGACGTGAAGTGCGCGCATAAGGAAAGTGGATGGTAGTCGAGATGACCAATCAGCGGCTTCGTTTATATATCGCACTTCGAGATTTGTGGGTACATGTAGAAATGCGCAGGAAATTTGTGACCGGTCATTTTTGGGCTTGTTTCAAACCTTATTTTAAAAAAATACAAGACTGTTATAACTATTGGCACATTGAACAAATGGTATTGTTTACAAATCAGATCAAATAGAACGTTTGAATCAAAATTTGTAGGTACCAAATCCTTTAGCTTTTCCTAAAAAAAAAAGGCGGTATTTGTGACCGAGGAAAAAAATGACAGTTATTGCACATCGCAAAATTCTGAAGCCGAAAAATGACGATCATGGGACGGTCATTTTTGTGTCAGTTGACACTATCGAAAAAAGATGATCATTGCACATCTTTAGGTACGTGCGTTTTTTCAAGAGCGTATTAATACTTTATTTACTTCTTACATACGCAGTTTATGAGTGTAATTTTTTTTTTAGTTTGAATATTAAAGCAATGTTGAGATATCCTTCTTGACAATTTTTGAGTTCAGTAGAATCTAGGATGGTCGAAAATTCTCCAAAAACTGGACAGCGCCACTGCAAATCTTACGATAGGTATTTATTTTAGAATTAGTACGCTCTGTTGTCATGATTGGATATCACAGAGCATACCGATTCTTCGATAAGTGTCATCGAGATTAAGCAACGAGAGCATCAAGTGGACATCGCTGCTGCCGAATCCGTTGTCGTCCGTGGTAAGCTCATTTTTAACGTTTTTGTCTTTTTACCTTTTTGCCTCCATATAGTTTCCGAACTTTATCGATCTGTTGGCTCAATTCGAGGTGTCGAAGAAATTTTTCAGTTAACGGTTCAATAGGAATATCACTCGTTATATATAACTATCCTACTAAACTATAGGACCTAAAGGACTGAAGGACGTAATTGTATAAGAACTGACCGGCTGTTAAGGGCTTACACCTGAATAGATGAGCAATAAAAGGTCGTAATTGGAATTTTAGATCGGTAAATAATTGCTTTATTCGAATCAAGTTTTTAATAAATATGTTTGTTTCTCTTTGCTAGATGACTAATTCGCTTGTGATAAATGGTTATGATAATTCCAAAAAGTGGTCCTTCAGCATACGAGAGCACAGCGACTTGTAATCACTACGTATTTATATACATCAAAAAGTAAACGCCTGTGTATCGCTTTCGAGAAACGCTTCGGGACGTTCGCCATCTAGCGGCGTTGAGCCGGGTTTACGCGTGACAAATCGGACACGGCCCACCTCTTCATTATCGCCATCTTGCTTTCACTCGAAATTAGCCCGCTAGGTGGCGAACGAGCTGAAAAACTTTCTCGTAAGTGAATCGTAAATTTCCATGCGCTCATATATCAACGTGGGTCGTTTTGTCTGTCTTCTATCAGTAATACAATATACGCTAGCGTACAGAAAAATTCGTACCTTTCTCTAGAATTGCAAAATTTTAATGTTTGTTGTGTACTCAATTAATGAGGTTAATTAATCCGGCATAAGTGCAAACAGTTCCAAATCAAAGATATCACTTCAATAACAAAAAATTCTTATGGTTCTTTTGCGAAGCGTGATATCTTCCGTAATGGACACGTAAAAAAAAGTTTGGTTATGACAACTACGTCTTCAATTAGCTGTATCGCTGCTCTAAAAAATTAGTTGCCCCAATCATATCGAATAGGACTCTCAAATATTCACGTCTGGTACTCGCAAAATTAGCCAACCTAACCAATCAAAAAGTTAAGTCTTCTACTCGAATCGTGGGAACTACAATTCGAATTGTTGACTCTATTATTCGAATCATTGGCACCACCATTCGTATCGTTGACGCTACCATTTGAGTTGCAAGAAAAATAGAATTATCGATTGGTTGGATCAAGTCATTTCTTGGTTATGGCAGCTAATCTTTTCCTCCCGTGTACTGTAAAATCACGATCTGCAAGCTCAAAAGCTCAAATGGTAGAGTTTCGTGAATTTTGCTGTGATATAACCTTTTTTTTCGTGTCCAAAGTCACAGCAATTTTTCTTCGTGGCGAACAGCGTAATTCAAAGTGTTGCCTGAATTGCTGAGGAATTTTCTGGAGGCATAAAAATTCATAATTACTCAGTTACGAAACTGTTCATTGTCCATCTCTGTTTCCAAGGATTCATTTTGAATCAGCCTGTACCTGCACACGTACATCTAATGGAATATGGTGTTAGTATAGGTCATTAGGTTTCCTAGTTTCCACTTGGATAGAGTTCGGATACGGCGCGGTTCAGACTTCTGGACGTACTTCAGGAGCTCGCAGAGAGAGAGAGAGAGAGAGCGCCCAGAGTGTAATTACGTTGCCTCGGTCCGATCGCTTCTTCAAGGGTCCACGAAAGGATAGAAACTAGTACGGACTAGATCTATAAAGCTATTTCACACACTCTCACTCTCCTTCCATCCTAGATTTTCTCTGGCCGATGCAGCTCTTCAGGTGGACTTCCCGATGGCTTGACTGACGTCTAATAAATATGCTAATATTTCTGCTTGCCTCTTTCTCTTTCTCGTTTTTTCCTGCTCTCCTTCACTATCACCTTTCCATAAAACGACTACTTCGGCACGTTTGCTTAAGGGAAACGAGTCAGTAAAAAAGGATGCAAAGTAGAAGCTTGCACATTGCTTCCTTATTATTTTTGTTTTTTTTTTTTTTTTATTATAAGGACAAGTCTCTCCTGTGCCGAAAAAAAATTTGAAAATGATTTTATCTTTTCAGAATGAAGCCAAAGGATTATTTGTAAGTAAACCAATCGGTTGGTCGACGGTTCATAAACACAGCGATTTTTTTTTCTGATGAAGATTATTTTTAAATTAACTAACCGGTTGGTCTTTTTAATGCAGGATCGAAGCTATTTTTTTGCATCCTCATTGAGGAAATTTTGTTTCCATGAAAGAAAAGGATGCTAAGTAGAATCTTGCACATTGCTTCCTCATTATTTTTGGTTTTTTTCCAATTATAAGAACAAGTCTCTCCTTCAGAAAAAAAAAATTGAAGATTATTTTCTCTTTTTAGAATGAAGCCAAAGGATTATTTGTAAATCAACCAACCAGTTGGCCTATTTATTACATAAACGAAGCTATTTTTTTGCTTCCTCATTGAGGAAATTTTGTTTTAGTGAAAGACAAGGATGCAAAGTAGAACCTTCATTACATTGCTTCCTTATTATTATTTTTTTTCTATTAACAAAGCTACTTCTACGAGGAAGTATGTTAATCAATTTTGACTTCCTCATAGAGAAAGCTTTGTAAAAAGCGAAAAACAATGAGGAAGCAATGTACAAGTTTCATGAGAAAGCAAAAAAATAGCTTCGTTTATGTAAGAAATAGACCAACACGTTGGCTTATTTACAAATAATCTTTTGGGTTCATTTTGAAAATATAAAATCATTTTCATTTTTTTTTTCAAGGAAGAAGAGACTTGTGCTTGTAATTTTAAAAAAAGCCAAAAATAATGAAGAAACAATGTAGAAGGTTTTACTTTGCATCCTTTTCTTTTATGAAAACAGAGTTTCCTCTACGAAGAAGCAAAAAAATAGCTTCGTTTATGTAGCAATAGACCAACACGTTGGCTTATTTACAAATAATCCTTTGGGTTCATTTTCAGAAGATAAAATCGTTTCTAATTTTTTTTCGGTGAAGGTGAGACTATTCCTCATAATTAGAAAATATTCTCATAATTAATAAATATAAAAAATATTTTTTTGACGGACTCGTCGCCCTTAACCCCATGCACAAAATCTACCTTCTCCCTTAACTAAGCTGTCCTCGTCTTCGACGTTAACTCACCATCAGTCTTCACCTATTTACCTCTTCCTTCTATACTGTTCTCGCTCTATCGCTAAACACTCAAGGGTTAAGAGACCCTCGTCTGCTAACCAAACCACAAAACCTCACCAAGCCTTCTCTTCATTCTATTTGGAGAACCAGCGAGGAGTCACAACCTTTAATTATTGTACTTTCTCTCACCTCCGTTCGTCGAACTCTTCTAATAGGGATCTTCTGTCGACCCCCTTCATTAAATCACGTAGAGATGCTGCGAAGACGAGTACCAGAAACCACTTGTTTTATATATAGACTGTGAATAAAAATGAGATATCCACATTTCTAATATTAGGATGAACTTAAAATTATGAAGTGGCAGGCGTCGTTGTGTATGTAATAATTTTCGAATATCTTGAACAACGGAATTTATAAAAATTATCGTAAACTTGTCTCATCTTCAATAGCATTGCAAACGTCAAATCATTTGTCATCGAACTGGAAATTTTCCTAACGTGTGACTGTAAATTTTAACAGCGTGAAATTATTTTTATGAGAATATTGAATATATTGAACGTAAAAAACCTACATTATGTGTTAATTTTTTTTTTGTATTATAGGATTATTTTTAAAATGCTCCGAATAAGAATAAAACAAAAAAATATCGGCATTTAATTCTTAATAAAGTACATAATTCAGGATGTAAATATATTAATTAATGTCGAATTCCTCATAGAGCAAGTTTCGTAAAAAGCGAAAAATAATGAGAAAAAGTTAAAAATTGAAAAAGTGACATAATATAAGATTTTTGAAAAAATCAAAATTCCATAAAATTTGAATTACTTGACAGATTCGCGCTGAACTCAATACGAAACAACATCAAGTACAAATGCTCTTATGAAGAACTATTTAGCACAATATACTTATGTTAACGAAGGTTAGAGCGACCACGCCCTTTTACCAAAATTTTTAAAAAGCCACGAAACCTACATTTTTGTATCCAATCAGTCAACAATTACAGCAATTAAAGAGAAACTACTTTTGCAATTGTGTGCCAAATTTTATCTCGATAGCTAAAATAGTTCTTGAGTTATCAGATGGACATTTTTTCTAGACATGGACATTTTTTCTAGACATGGCCATTTTTTCTAGATCATATATTTCGACGTTTTGGACCATTCTAAGTGTCCAATTACAAAAATCTCAAGAATTTTTTTTATTCATAAAAACGAAGCTCTATGACGATGTAAAAGTACTTTTCCGGATATTATCTACCTTGACTTTCAAGAGCTCAAAAAACTGTCAGCTGACGTGAAGTTAATCGTGTTTTTTAGGGCCATTAAGCTTATAAAATATCCGATGACGAGCAAGTCGCTCCAAAATCATCAATTTCCATTCACCTATACTTCCATCGCTTAATAGCTTCTTTTTGTCCATGTGAACTTTCGCATTACCATTATACTTTTGTGTAATATAAAATAGCTAACGATGCAGCAGATTCTCCGTGACTCAGTCGACTAAGACTGATTTTACCGGAGCAGTATCAAGTTTTTTCTCGGATCCGACGCTTCAACGTAAACGACGGTATTTTTCGTAGCCGTGATCCAGCGAACCCGGCAACACAAGCAAGAAAAATGCTCACTAACATCAGAAAAGCATGCACGCGAACTGTACTAAACGAGGTGCACTTTTGGCATGTTCGTAGAGCGCGATTTGCGAAAGAGAGTCGACTCGAGTAAGAGACAAATACCCGGTTGTATTTACCCTCGGGAGCTATGGCGGAAAGTGGAACAAAATGAGGTCTGGCGTTATGGGACTTCACTACTGCCATTGCTGCTGTTACTTCCGGTCCTTCCGGTGCTACTGGGCCAATACCGCTTTTATACGGTTCTCTTCAAGAAAAAAAAAATTATACATCGAGTAAATAGCAAATGTATGCGGTTTTGAGTATAGAATTGGTCATACATAAACTGTCCACTTCATATACAATTTATGTACGAGTCATATGTAAATACCGCTTTTATCCGCTTCTTTTCAAGTAAAAAAAAATTATATATAGAGTAAATAGCAAATGTATGCGGTTTTGAGTATAGAATTGGTCATACATAAACTGTTCACTTCATATACAATTTATATACGAGCCATATGTAAATACCGCTTTTATCCGCTTCTTTTCAAGTAAAAAAAAAATTATATATAGAGTAAATAGCGAATGTATGCGGTTTTGAGTATAGAATTGGTCATACATAAACTGTCCACTTCATATACAATTTATGTACGAGTCATATGTAAATACCGCTTTTATCCGCTTCTTTTCAAGTTAAAAAAAAATTATATATAGAGTAAATAGCAAATGTATGCGGTTTTGAGTATAGAATTGGTCATATATAGACTGTCCACTTCATATACAATTTATATACGAGCCATATGTGAATACCGCTTTGATCCGCTTCTCTTCAAGTAAAAAAAAATTATATATAGAGTAAATAGCAAATATATGCGGTTTTGAGTATAGAATTGGTCATATATAGACTGTCCACTTCATATAAAATTTATATATAAGCCATATATAAATCTAACTTTATTTTTGGTTTCATATATGAACTGCAAATATATTATCAATCGAATCTTGTTTGATATATTATCTATCCACTGTTCTTCAATTGATTTAGATTCTTTCTGCTCGTTTTACTCTTCCTGTTCTGATCAGTTCTATCAGTCCTTTATTTTTAAACATAGTTATAGATCCAATTGATCTAACTCGTTGACAATTGTATTCCGTACTTAACCCGAAAAAATTAAATATTTCGTTGAGGCAGTGAATTTTTTTTTTTTTTTACTAACTAATTTATTAAATATATAACTGGCTCAAATTCGTTTTAGAAATTCAAGTCGATTCAATTATTCATTTTCCTCAGCGTACATACCCAATTCCATGTGTTGTTTAAAAAAAAAAACCAAAAATTGATCGTAACGATCGTAAAAACGATTGCCCCAAAAAATGTCATGTGTTCATTTTTTCCGATTTACCATTAAAAAACCGAAAAATCAACCGAATAACATTTTTAGCGCGTTTCTCGCGGTCATTACGACCGATTCCCGGTTTATTCTTTGCAAAAAATCACCCGGTTGTGTAATGATGGTTTTTACGGTGCATCAGCTGGAAACGACGGTCGTGAAGATTCCTAATGTCAGACTAGATATTATTTTTTAACTCGAGTTCTTTCTTGCGCGGAGCTCGGTCATTTGTACGAAGGCTTCACAACGTATACAAGAAAATTGTTGCGGACGTTTATCGGTTATCGTTTATCACTCGAAGCGAAGCGTGGACTGCACTTGGATCTCTGCGCGAAGCCTTCGATACTATTCCATCAACGCGCGTGTCTCATCCTCCGATATCCACAAAATATCTTGTCTGTACATGGCTATATACATATAGGTACATGAATATTGAGGGTAGACAGGCGATGACGCGTATTGCGCGTTCGATGACTGATCGACTATTGTGGAATGCAAGCAGCGGTGTTGCGGCCACTAGGATTGGCTTTGCCACCCCCTTTGCAACACACTCGCCACAAATTCAAACTCCGATTTTCATCATTGCGTCTGGAACACGAATTTAACGGCAGCCAAACGCATTCCTCGACATCTCGTTGAGCTCGTTTATCAGAAAAACATCAAAACTGTCTACCACCATTGGAAAAAATGGATACAAGGGTATGATGGTGTGAAAAATTATTTATGGGCATGGCGTATATTTATTAAGAGGGTGGAGGGTCAAAATAGCTAATAAACAAAATAGTGAATGGTTAGAATAACGAATTACGAAATTAGGAATGTCTGAATCCATAATGGTCATCATTGTGAACTTTGCTATTTTGATGTCCATCTTATTAAAATGCAATCAAAATAGCGAATGATAAAAATGGCGAATGGCTGAAAAACCGAATTCCATAATTATGGCCACTTTTCATTTAGACGTTCTTTATTTTTAATCCGCTATTTTAGCCGTTCGCTATTTTGGTTATTTGCTATTTTGACCTCCATCTTATTAAAATGCAATCAAAATAGCGAGTGATAAGAATGGCGAATGGCTGAAAAAGCGAATTCCATAATTATGACCATTCTTCATTTAGGGGTTTTTTTATTTTTAATCCGCTATTTTAGCCGTTCGCTATTTTGGTTATTTGCTATTTTGACCTCCATCTTATTAAAATGCAATCGAAATAGCGAATGATAAAAATGGTGAATGGCTGAAAAAGCGAATTCCATAATTATGGCCACTCTTCAGCTAGACGTTCTTTATTTTTAAGCCGCTATTTTAGCCGTTCGCTATTTTGGTTATTTGCTATTTTGACCTCCATCTTATTAAAATGCAATCAAAATAGCGAATGATAAAAATGGCGAATGGCTGAAAAAGCGAATTCCATAATTATGGCCACTCTTCATTTAGATGTTCTTTATTTTTAATCCGCTATTTTAGCCGTTCGCTATTTTGGTTATTTGCTATTTTGACCTCCATCTTATTAAAATGCAATCAAAATAGCGAATGATAAAAATGGCGAATGGCTGAAAAAGCAAATTCTATAATTATGACCACTCTTCATTTAGGGGTTTTTTATTTTTAATCCGCTATTTTAGCCGTTCGCTATTTTGGTTATTTGCTATTTTGACCTCCATCTTATTAAAATGCAATCAAAATAGGGAATGATAAGAATGGCGAATGGCTGAAAAAGCGAATTCCATAACGATGGCCACTCTTCAGCTAGACGTTCTTTATTTTTAAGCCGCTATTTTAGCCGTTCGCTATTTTGGTTATTTGCTATTTTGACCTCCATCTTATTAAAATTCAATCAAAATAGCGAATGATAAAAATGGCGAATGGCTGAAAAAGCGAATTCCATAATTATGGCCACTCTTCATTTAGACGTTCTTTATTTTCAATCCGCTATTTTAGCAGTTCGCTATTTTGGTTATTTGCTATTTTGACCCCCACGCGATTAAGAGTGTGAAGGTTCTAGAATTTATTTCTCCTGGAAACAAATTTCTGGAAACAAACTCAAATTTTATACATGAAAGCGACACTATGTAGCGATAATTAGAACATAGTTTCGTCATACTATGCAATATGGTTAGAGTTTGTCAGAAATTTTTATTTTTGAAAAATGATGTTATTGCATTAAACTTAACAAACCATAGAATAACGAAGTCAAACCTTAGACATGAAATCAGTACTATTTACCAATAATAAGTACGCAGATTCCCCATAACTTTTCATGTGCCTTAAATTTTTCATAAATGTAAGTTTGATAAAAAATAAAGCTGCAAAATTAAACTTTGCAAATTGCTTCCTTATTATTTTTGGTTTTTTTTACGAAGCTTCTTCTATCAGAAAGCCGAGATTCATTAAAATACTTCCTCATGGAAGTAGCTTTATGAAAATCCAAAAATAATGAGGAAGCAATTTGCAAAGTTCAATTTTGCAGCTTTATTTTTCAAAAATATTTATGCGAAAAACATGATCTTCATTTCTCTAAAAAATAAAATAATGGAAGCAACGAAATGTTACTCTATTTAAATAAATATGTATATTAAATTGACAAAATATTTCATTATTATAAACTGAATTTGATTTAAACAACTCAAAATCATATTGTGAAAACTGCATTTCATTTTGCACAAGCAACAAAATTTTTCATTTGTGGTACATAATATTTTTTTGAACGCATAAGTCTGTTCAATTCTATTGAAGCAAAAAAAAAATTTGTTGATTCATCAAACAAATTTTTTTTTCAATGCAGTGTAAGTGAGTAATAGAATCTTGGTAATACATCATCTGGATGAAGGTTTAATCTCGGCATCCAGAAAATCCAACGCAGTAGCTCAAAAAACGACTCCTCAGGGATAAAAACTTTTCTTTGTGCCTAGGGATGTCAGCGAAAAGTAGAAAGAACGTCTAATATTTACACAGATTTCAAGTTAAACCAAACGCAGAGTTCAGTGCAATTTTAGTGCAGACAACTCAACCGATGTAAAAAGTTAGGACATCTCTGAAGTATCTTTTTGAAAGGACTGGCTAATGAGGAAAAAACGATGCATAAAAACAGATTGCAAATAGAATGAATAAACTTTATTTAATAGTACGCATACACGACATTCAATGGTGCGATTTAAATGGAGATTCATGACTGCATTTAACCCAGATAGTTTTACGTTAACCGCAGTAGAATTTCATAAATGGCAAAATAACTTTAAGGGGGGATAGAGTCACATCAGAAATTTGAAAAAATCAATTTTTTTTAAAGTTACATAGCAAATTGGATGAGGAAAGGGTAAAAGGTAAAAATCGGGCGAAGGTGAAAATAGCGAATGACCAAAATAGCGAATGGCTAAAATAACAAATTTAAAAATAAGAAACTCCTAATTGTGGAATGTCCATAATTATAGAATTCGCTTTTTTAGCCATTCACCATTTTTATCATTCGCTATTTCGAATGCATTTTAATAAGATGAAGGTCAAAATAGGAATGGCTTAAATAACAAATTAACGAATAAGGAACGTCTAATTGTTGAATGTCCATAATTATGGAATTCGCTTTTCCAGCCATTCACTATTTTTATCATTCGCTATTTCAAATGCATTTTAATAAGATGGAGGGAAAAACAGCGAATGGTCAAAATAGGAATAGCTAAAATAACAAATTAACAAATAAGGAACGTCTAATTGTCGAATGTCCATAATTATGGAATTCGCTTTTTCAGCCATTTACCATTTTTATCATTCGCTATTTCAAATGCATTTTAATAAGATGGAGGGAAAAACAGCGAATGGTCGAAATAGGGATTGGCTAAAATAACAAATTTAAAAAAAAGGAACGTCTGAATGTAGAATGTCCATAATTATGGAATTCGCTTTTTCAGCCATTCACCATTTTTATCATTCGCTATTTTAAATGCATTTTAATAAGATGAAGGTCAAAATAGCGAATGGCTGAAATAGCAAGTTTCATAATAATGACCATTCTAAATTCAGACGTTCCTAATTTCGAAACTGGCCATTTTAACCATTTACAATTTTGGTAATTCGCTATTTTTACCGCCACCCGATAAACCGACCAGTGAATGGACAGTCATTCAGACAGTCATGAAGCAGACGAAAAAACCCAATGAACAGACGTTTTTTATGTACGTGCTCTTATGCACAGTGTCCATTCACTGGTTCCCGTCTATCTACTGACTCGTTGGCCCTACAATCGATGGTCAATTGGTCAAAATTGGCACAATGAACGATATTCTGAAATATACCAAGGTTATCTAGGATAACAAAATGGTGCGGGTAAAAGGAAAACCGCGTGAGCGGACTGCCACTCCATTATGTAGATTGATGAGATTTCAAATGGAATTGTTTCCCATTCGACTGTTGGCCCGCAACTTGGGGGCGTTGTTCACAGTAGTATACGGCATTAGCAATCCACATAGTATTATACCAGAGTATATCGTATTATAGGATACAGGTTCAGTGAGATTAATAGCAGATCCATCGTGTCACGCGCTCCGCAACACGCTCGACCATTACCGTAAACATGGGGCCATTAAATCGATTGAAAATAAGCTGATATCGAATTGATCCTGTATATAAATTCCTCTACAGAAAATGACTGCTGGTACTATTGGAATTGTAACTTCTTAAGAATTTTAGTGCACTCTACATCAATAATAATTTCGCGCACTATTGTTATCTGCACTAGTAGATAAAAGCTGCATAGCTGAACTTTGCGAATTGTTTACTTATTTTTTTTTTATCAAACACACGACAATACGATCATTTTAACGATGAGATGGTTGTTCCAAGATGTTTTTATTTCATTTTATCGAAATAGACTCTCTTCGATCTAAATGAAATGTCATCCAATCGAAATAGATTCTGTCTGATCTAAATAAAATTTTATCCGATCGAAATAAACTCTATCTGACCTAAATAAAATTTCATCTGATCGAAATAGACTCTATCTGATCTAAATAAAATTTCATCTGATGCGGAATAGACTCTATCTGATTTAAATAAAATTTTATCTGATCGAAATACACTCTACCTTGAGTGAATAAAATTTTCTTAATTCCAAATAATTAATTCAAGAAAACTCTTCAGACCGATTTATCTCGGTACAATATCCGTGATGTCTTAGGACATATCAAGTCGTTCTTAGAACGTCTTTAGGATATCTATATACGAACTGGGTATAGCAAAGTACGCATTCCAATGCTCCACAAACGTTTACATCTGAATGGCAGATTTTCAATATAACTTTTGATTACTAAATAAGTTTGAGGTAGAATCCCTAGCTTTTGTCTTCCTCTATTACAATTAAATAATCACTATTATTATCCCAATAGTTACTACCGATCATCATTCATTTTTTTTTCTGTAAGAAAATGCAGCTGCTCTGTGCAGATGCGCTACGAAAATCAAGGGTAAGAGCGCAAAGGTAGGCGAAAAATAGGGGGTTATAGGTCATAGAGTAAAATTTAATAATTACTATTATTATTTCAATAGTTACTACCGACCATCGATCTTTTTTTTTTATAAGAAAATGCAGCTGCTCTGTGCAGATGCGCTACGAAAATCAAGGGTAAGAGAGCAAAAGTAGGAAAAAATAGGAAAAAATAGGGGGTTATAGGTCATAGGGTAAAATTTAATAATCTAATTACCTAATAATAAAAATAACAATTTCTACTGTTATTACAATAGTTACTACCGATCATCGATAATTTTTTTTTCTGTAAGAAAATGCAGCTGCTCTGTGCAGATGCGCTACGAAAATCAAGGGTAAGAGGGCAAAGGTAGGAGAAAAATAGGGGGTTATAGGTCATAGGGTAAAAAGACCTCAGAGCTAGACCCGCGGTAAATACATCGATGCATCACTCGAGTACGCTTTGACGATGCCGGGCAGGAGAGCAAGTGGACGGAATGAAGGTAGCCGAGCCGATAACTCGGTAGATGGAAGGTGAAAGGTATAGATGGACCGACCGCGAAATTCGTACTCGATGCAGATGGAAAGCTTCGAGCTCGAAAGCCTTGACGAGGTACTCGGTCCACCAGGATTCCACGGGATCTATCTATGCTAGTCTACAGTATACTCACGGCAGATTCAATTAACTCGGACGTTTTAGGCGCGTCGCGATCCTATGGTGGTTATACATACGCACCCACGCATATACACACTCTACCGTCGCTTCGGCGTTCCAAGCTTCCTGTGCTTCGGTGATGGCGAAACAGCTTCGGCTTCACCTCCAGGCTCAGATATTCTCTGGCTCTCTACCGCTGTACATTAGGCGCTGTGATATAGTACCTATAGGGCCTTCGAGGCCAAGTCGCTTTGTCTAGATAATTTTGCTTCCTCATAGAAAAAACTTTGTTTTCTATTATTTTTTTTTTTACATTTTTATTTCAGGACAGAATTGTTAAAAACATTGAGAAAAGTGGTTTAGAAAAAGTGTACGTATTTATGTGTGTATATTAGAGAGGCGCTGTGATATAGTACCTATAGGGCGTTTGAGGTCAAGTCGCTTTGTCTAGATAATTTTGCTTCCTCATAGAAAAAACTTTGTTTTCTATTTTTTTTTTTACATTTTTATTACAGGACAGAATTGTTAAAAACATTGAGAAAAGTGGTTTAGAAAAAGTGTACGTATTTATGTGTGTATATTACAGAGGCGCTATGATATAGTACCTATAGGGCGTTTGAGGTCAAGTCGCTTTGTCTAGATAATTTTGCTTCCTCATAGAAAAAACTTTGTTTTCTATTTTTTTTTCAGGACAGAATTGTTAAAAACATTGAGAAAAGTGGTTTAGAAAAAGTGTACGTATTCATGTGTGTATATTAGAGAGGCGCTGTGATATAGTACCTATAGGGCTCTCGAGGTCAAGTCGCTTTGTCTAGATAATTTTGCTTCCTCATAGAAAAAACTTTGTTTTCTAATTATTTTTTTTTACATTTTTATGTCAGGACAGAATTGTCAAAAACATTGAGAAAAGTGGTTTAGGAAAAGTGTACGTATTTATGTGTGTATATTAGAGTGGCCCAAAAAATTTGTTGTCGAAAATAAACGAAATATAGTGTATTTCGTTTATTATTATCGTCACGCATTATTTTTTATAATGCGTGACGATACAAAGCTTGTTCTATCAGGAAGCCAAGATCCATTTGAATATTTCCTCAAAGAAATAATTTTCTAAGAAAAAATAATGAGGAAGCAATTTGCAAAGTTCAACTTCGCAGTTTCATTGTTTTTGTAGGTCATTACGCTTCCGTTTGTAAGACTTACAAGTTTCAAAGGCTTGTCCCGTTTATTGTAAATAAACGAATAAATACTCTGATATCTACAAAAAAATATTTACTTGTATACTTACGAATACTTTTTTGTACATGAGGCATTCCACAATATTTCACACAGCCAATCAGCACCAGCTCCAATTTTATATATTCATTTCGTGTCATTGATAAAAGCGAATGTATCATCTGTGAATTTCAGTACAATCCTATTCCAAGATTTGTTAAATTTATTTAAAAAAACCGAAAAAAAATCTAATGTCAAGTGCCAAAGTAATATCAATAAAAATAACTACGGCAATATTTCCGTGATGCAACACAAACAATCAAAACATATAATTTAAAAAAAAGTATATATTTCTACGCCTTTACCATAAACAATAATTTTTTCCAAATACAAGCATAGCAAATAAATATCAAAGTTCAAAAAATAAATGCATGAATCTAGAATGGCCATCAGTATGAATTTGCATATTTTGCCATTCGTTATTTTGGTCTTTCGCTATTTTAATCCTGACCAGAAAATATTATCCGTGAAAAGCTCTATAAATTGTAAAAAAAAAATTATAGACATCGATCGTTTTATTACGCCGAGTGGCATCAACTTGACATGGAACGCCCAGTATATGCATGCAGCAGGGGTTATAACGTGTTCCGTCGCCACCGAGCTCTTCGCCTAGCGAAAGAGCCGTCGACGAATATTCAAATCCGCTTATCAGGACGTAGCCATAAATTTACTGCAAATTTCATAGGTATACACACGAGCGTCACGAGCCAAGCGCGACACGCGACAGGATGTGCTCTGCTGCATCGCGCCGTGTACGCGTAGCTCATTTCTCGCTAGCGTCCGTTCGCCACTCGACGAGCCCGCGTTTCCCCAATTTGTTTCTCTTCGTGACGAGATAGAACCTCCCAAACATTGACGTTTAAATACGGCATTTTTTTCCGCGGTTTGCCCATAACTTATGAGTTTAAAATGTGGCTGAAAAAAATGTTAATGCAGCTGTCACGAATTATATGCAAATTATTATGAATTGTGAATGGGGTGAACGAGACAGTGGATGAACAGGGCCCAGTAAATGGGCACTGTCCATAAGAGCACGTGCATAAAAAGCGTCCATTGACTGGGTTTTTTCGTCTGCTTAACTGTCCATTCACTGGTCGTTTTACCCTGTTACTTAATACGACGCTTTCCTCGTAAATGAGAGATTATTACATTTTTTTTAACATAGCTGAGCGGTATTTGAAATACATGATGTATTTGCAGTATTTTAAATATTCATTTGAATACTGAGTACTTTTCAGGTATTTTAAGTACCTCAGAAAATCCAAAATACGAAATACTTTTGTATTTTTCGCGCCGATATTTATGTGGAACATTTTTTTTATATTTGGAAAAGTTGATGTTTAATTTGGAATTGATTGTGCGAACAGCTGAAGCCGGAATCAAATGTTGACACTGTAAAGTGGTGTAAAGTAACCTCCTGAAAAAAGCTGGCTAATCGGTCGCCATCACTTTCAAGAATTATCGGAAATCGAAAAACCAAATTTTTTCATCAATTACATAATATTTCCTGGAGCCTGAACCTATAATATCAATAAAAAGAAGAAAACATTGAAAAATGGTTGACGTTTGTATTGTAGGTAGCGTTTTTTCGCGGTTTTTTTCGCTTTTAAATATACTATTTTTTAAAAAACAAGAACGAATATCACTTCTATTTACGTTCAAACTCTAATAAATTTCATCTTCTTCAAAACAAAATTTCAAAAAGGTGATCTATTGTGGAGTTTTTGTGATTTTCTGGCGACCGATTTGAAAAACATGATTTTCAAGAAGCGCGCTCATGCTACAATCTTTCATATTAGAGTATACAAACGCTCGTTTCCTTATATTTAAGAGTTATAGCATTTTTTCCAACAACTGGGGCACTTAAGTAGCTATACTTACGATAGTATGATCATACAGATGCGAATTCCAGAGACATCGACGTAAGACTCAATTTCCGTGTAAATCGGTGGCTTCCTTTTTTATGCTATACCTTTTTTATACATTTTTTCAAGCTAAAACGTTATAGGAACATATTTTACATAAAATGAGCTATCAAAAAAAGCAAAAAAAAAAATTTCACGTAGACTTTGATGAGAAACTCCCCTAAAGACACTATACGACTAATACCCATACAAACTGAGTCATGGTGGCCTTTTTTTCCAAGGAAAAAATTCCCCGACTTTTCCCTGACCAAAGTCCATCTTGCATGTATCCATAATTAAGAATTCCACATTTTTTATAATCAATTTCCCAACAAAATTCCAAACCAAGTATAAATACATTTTACCTTCCATTTATCTGTACGTTTATCCATACGTTCCGTATTTTCGTATCTATCCTCACATATTTCGATCATTCGATCAACGACAACGATCACAACTTATTAAAAATATGTATTCTAGTCTGGAAAAAACTCCAACGGCCTTTGGAATTACAAAACTTCAATAAATTGAACTACGATCATTAAAAACCAATTTCTTAGCAAACATTATTTGCAACAACAATTTTGACAGTCATTTTTATACACGCCTGTAAAAATTGAAAGAGTATTTACTGTGATATCGCTCACTGCAAAAAAAAACCCAAAACCCGTTGATGTAATTAGTAACGGATTCTCTTTTCAATCTAAAATGATTCCATCAGGAAAAGAGCTTTATTTTATAACTCTCTCAATTAATTTATTAAAAAATCTGTTATTTTTTCCCGTGACCAACATGATTTTTCCCTGATTCCTTGACCAATTTTTTTCCCCTGACATTTCCCGATTTTCCCTGACCGCGACCACAACGTGAGTAACAAGAATGATTTTTGATTTACCAAAAAGCTTCCAATAACTGTCAGCATAGCTCATTTCTCGCTGATGTCCGTCGGCCATTCGGCAAGCCCGCGTTATCCCAATTTGTTTCTCTTCGTGACGAGCGAGCGAGAGAAAGATCGCGCCTTCCAAACATTGCCAGTTTAAATACGGGATAGTTTAACGTATCCCTCGGACAATATTCGTTAATCAGTCGAACGAATTGAATCGCCGTGCAGCCGTTAAAATCCTCATCCGCCCGCTTTTGTCGGGTTACGTTGTAGCGACAGTTTTGCGTCAATATGCGGATCGTGTGATCGCGTTACGTGCTTGAAATGCAAATAATAGATGAACGCGAAAGGTTAACGGTTATATCGATAGGGCAATCGAATGTTTCACGTGCGAATCGCATAATGAATAATTAGTGCAATCACGCACACAGATACTTCCTTTTGAACGACTCCTCATTCTCCCTTTATTATTATTATCATTATAATAATCATCTCATTGCTTTGAGCTACAATAGCGCTACATCAACGCTGAGAGACGAGTATTCGCAAAAATTTTATCGCGGAAAGGAGACGAGCGTCAAGTAGTCTCGTCTCTCAGACCTTGTACTAGCTCTTCTTTTGTAGAAACCACATTCTACATTTTCTTTACGACGATTACGACGACGACGACGCATAAAAACGACGACAGATGAATAGAAGGTTCTTTAAGGGGAGAAAAACATAAAGACGCGGAGGCGTCACATCTACGACGTTATTATTCATGATCGATGGGACTCTATGAAATTTATTCGTTCACGGCAGCACTAGTAGCGTCGAAACATGTCTCATGAGCTCGACCTTTCAGCTTTGACCTGGTGTTTCCGTTGCTTCTATGGTTCTTAAGCTCTTATCAATTCGGCGAGCTTCTGCTCTTCATCCGGAAGATCTCCAGGATCTGGGGATGCAATAGGTGAATCTACGAGAGGAGGATCGAGGACTCGGATGTATTGAAATATTTATATTGGGATCGATGCCTCGAGAGGCGTATACACAGAGGAAAAAGGTGGAGAGGCTTTTTCCTCTCTCGTGATCTCGAATTCTCACGAGTCTCGTCCAGCCTCTCGCGAAAAACGTCTGAGGAAAAGGTATAAATAGCTGGTTTGCACTCATCGTAAACTCTGTAAGGAAAGATAAAAACGCTCGGTTGTCTGGAAACTACGAAATAACTTTGGATAAGGTACGAGAACGTTGGCTCTCTGTATTATTCAAGAGTCGTTAGTTACGTGAGGCGTTTCGCAGCCTTCTATTCCTTCGTCGGACTCGTCGTCGCCGTCGCTCAACGGAAACTCGAGGCGACGAACCGATAAAATCTACAAAAAATCTTCGTATTTCTTCGTCACGCTTCCATTATTTTTTGACAATTTACAATTTGCTTATATAAAACGAGAGGACACTCGGAGTTGGAGCGAAATTGTTGTTGATGAGTACTCTAGTTTTTTTCAGCTGCATTTGCTCCTTCGATCGAACTTTCAAACGCGTCTCGTGCCGTCATTCACGTCTCTTGCCGTCGCTCTTCTATTTCTTCTTCTCTTCGCTCTACTTCAAACACGAGGCCTCGACGATTCTACGCGCACCCAGCGAAGCTCCATCTGTTAAGTCCTCTCGATGCTGATCGACGGTCGCTCTAATGCTGCGCATAAAAACCGAATGATTAAGCAACCGTGAAGACTTGACGCGGTTTTGCATCGATTATCATTATTGCTTTAGCAGAGCGAGGTTTATTTTCGCGAAATAAAAGTTACTGGAATTTCATGGGACGTTAGGCAAAATGGTCTGAAACATCGGAAATAGTTGCTTGAAAAAAAATTGACATGAATGTGTGTGTTAGGGTGTGTCTAAAGATAATTTTTCTTTTTTACTTGCCACATTAAAAGAATACATGAATATGATGAGGATTTAATTTAATAATAATTAAAAGATTATAGTCTGGTTCATAATATGGGTTCATGTTGAAGGAAAACTTCGTACTAATTTTTTTAGAGCTGGCTCAATGACCTTTTGTATTTCCCATTTGATGAATATGTAGGAAATGAAGTCTTCTGTTTGGACTGATATCATTATTTTTGTACAAATGAGAAATACTAAAACGCGTTGCGACTGTAAAAAAAATGGAACGAAGCTTTTCCTTCACGAGGTTCAATATTAATATGCAAACTGTAGTTTTTTTATGTGGCAAGAGAATATATTGAAAATTTTTTGTTTTGACAATATTGTGTGTGTCAGGCTTGCAAATTTCAAAACGCTGTAACTCAAAGACGGCTTTGACAATCAAGCTGAAATTTGGCATACTAATAGAACAGCAACTCTTCTTTCTATGTATACATTTACGAAAACATTGAAACATTTTTTCAGATTTTATAAGAATTTGAATTTTTTGAAAAATGTTTATGTGTTCTCCAAGTGCCGCAGTTTTTTAGCTAATGAGCCAGATAGTTTTTTAAAAGAGCAATAAAAAAAGAAGGTCGGTATTGAATTTGAGCGGAATTCACAAAGTGATTCGGATTTTGTGCAGTTTTGAATTTTCGAAAAATTTATGTTTTCGTTTTAATTCAAGATGACTTCGACCAACGCCGCTCAAATGTTTGACTAAGACGAATTAATATCCAGCTGTAGTGAATATCGAATTTGGTGAAGATCGGTAAAGAGGTTTAGATTTTATAGAATTTATTGTTAATTTCGGAGAAAGTAACACGAATACTTTGGGAATTCAGCGACTTTACGCATTTAAAAAAAATTAAATTGGGACCCACAAGATGAATTTGTGGGTTTGTCTAATTCAACAAAAGTCTTTCGAAGATAATTAGATTGTGTATCGACCCGTGACAAAATTATCTTCCGTCGATCATTCTCAATTTCGAGATCTCTTAAAAGCTCCAGATTGCGTCCGTAATGATACGGAGAAAGACTGTGCATAAATTAAAAAATGCCAGTCTTGAAACGGAGACGGTAGACGAGTGCGAAGAGCGAGCACAGTTTTTTTCCAATTTTTCAAAGAAATGTTGAGGTATTTCCAACATTAAATATTATTCCATTCTGCAGGGAAGTTATGACAAGTTATATTATCTCCAAGCATATATTCGCTTGAATAAATACAGTGTTATATTCTGCAGCACGTTGTTTTAAAATTCTGAAACCGCGAATGCGCAGTCGTCGTGAAATTCTCCACTACGTCAATAAAAGAGTCTTGACAGACTTAAAAAAAATTCCGGATTCAAAATGTGTCGTGGGAAAATCATTCTGTCTCGAAAATCGCTAAAAAATCCATAATAAAAATATAAATTGCTTGTAACTACTGTCTAAACATCATACATTAAATTCAATATTATCTTTTTCAAACACATTTGAAACTTTACCATTAGTTTCTCAATTCTAACTTTGCAGTGCTACTGTTGATAGGAAATCTCATGGCAAAAACGGAAAATTATAATATAGTTATATTAATTTTTTGCCGAATAAAATTGAGATGCTATGGATTTTTAGTAAAATGGTTAAGTTATAAATGCGGCTATATTCTGCATGAACATAAATTTCCACGTACCAATATTGCATACCAATATAAACTATTTTTATATTAATTATGCAAACGTTCTGTCGCAATCTACGCCGAGATTTGAGGAATGTATTTTGCCGTTCGATTGTTCCGTGTAAATCACTTTATTCGTTGAAATGCAAATTGGTTGATCAGTCCGTAATTACCTTCGAGTCTCCGCCGCCTAGATAAACGAGTCCCATGGAGCCCGCGTACGCTATTAACGTGTCGACTGCCTGTTGTGTTTCCAGAAGAATTCTCGTCTCGTTCATCCAGTCTCTAGCGACAGAACGAGGTGCTCCCTTCAGCAGATTCATGTATCGCAGTGCCATTTTGAAGTCACCGCGATCTAACCAGTATCTGTTTAACAAAAATATTGAAAAATAGCGGGATAAAAAAATGATTCAAGAATGAATTAAATGGCTTTTGCCGTATGAAATTCGGTGAGAAGTTTTTGTTTCATTTCCTAAGCCACTTTATTTTCAAGTCGCCGCGATCTGACCAGTATCTGTTTAACAAAAATGTTGAAAATTTTCGGTTGGAAGTTTTTGTTTCATTCCCTAAGCCACGTTATTTTATTTGGTACTTTTTTCTCCTCAATAATAATTTTCATATTTTCGCCTGGCTCAAAAATTAACACTATGATCGATAAAAAAATCTTTCGAGAATTAGTTTTATTGCATTTGCTGCAAAAAATTTGATGAGAAGTTTTATTTATTTCCTTTCCTAAACTACCTTTTTTTGTACTTTTTTCTCCTCAATGACAATATTCATATTTCCGCGTGGCTCAAAAATTTAAACTATGATTGATGAGCAAATGTCTCAAGAATTAATTACACTCCATTTGCTGCATGAAATTCGATGAGAAGGTTTTTTTTCGTTCCTCAAACCGCCTAATTTTTTTTTGTATTCCTTTCGCCTCAAAAAAAAATTTCCATGTTTTCGCCTAGTTCGAAAATTGAAACTACCATTGTTAACAACCCCTTAAACATTCAAGTTATAATATCGCGTACCCAGAAGAAAGTTTAGTTAATTGAAGTTAGCGGTAAAGATTTTTTGACCACAATGACAAATTAAACGTATGAATATTTCATTTGTCATCAAAGATATGAATATTTAATTTCTGTGTATTTTTATCAGTTCAAATTGGCTCCCAATGGAATGTATCTATGTATTTTATTACAATGTATCATCTATTATTTATTACCATATTTTTAGAATTTTTTAAACCAACCCTCACAGAAAATAAACGGGTTCTTGTTCATATATTCAGTAAAAAATGTCCAGCTTTTTGATGAAAATATACAATAAACAGTTGGAAAATGCAAACACTTTTAAAACCCGTCCTTTCAGTTATAGTCCATTTCTATTACCTTTAAACTTTTAGATCCAAATGGCAGTACTTTTTTGGAAAGCTAAAACTTTTTTACGTAGGAATACGTCTCGACCTTCTTTTCAATAGATCATTTATCCTGTATCGCAATAATGTTAAGTTGAAATTTATTGTTACTACACGTGGTCGTAGTAACGCGACGTCGTCGCCTCATTTTATAATGATGAGATATGACATTTTCATTCGCCATCACATCGTTATGATCACAGGCACGCGTCGTTAAAACATCCTATTGTAGTAGGATGACAGCATAAGCGCATCACCCAACAGCTATGATGGAATTAGCAGAGCCATGTGCCTCTGCATTAAGCTATTTTATGAAGCGGTATTGTCGGGACGTCACAGTGAAGTCACGACTGAAAGGTACTTATGATACCATGGTGCACTACTGACAATAGAATTTCGACATGCTGTGGTGAAGTTTAGATTACGACTTCCAGGTGAATTATGGTGCGTGCCTACGCTATAATATTATTTTTCTAAAACATTATAAGGTAGGAAGTACAACAAATTACTGGTGTATTTGCAGTTAGACTTATGTTCATCGGAAAAAAAATTTTTTCTTTACAGTGTCAATTAAAAGTTGGATAATTACAAATATTCCTACAATCAGTAATGTTAGAAGCGGGGTAACATTCGTTTCAGTGTCGGTACTTGTGCCGTTGAGTATCTGCGAGTATCCACGTATTTTGAGTAAGTATTTGAGAGTGTCTGTAAAAGTTTTTGTAAAAGTGTCTGTAAGAGTATCTACAGGAATGACTACAAGAGTGTAAGAGTTTCGATAAGACTGTTTGTGAGAATTTTGATAAGATTGTCTGTAATAGTTTTGATAAAATTGTCTATAAAAGTGTTTGTAAAAGTGTTTGTAAGAGTGTCCGTAAAGTGTCTGTCAGAGGGTCTGTAAGAGTGTCTGTCAGAGCGTTTGTAAGAGTGTCTGTCAGAGCGTCTGTAAGAGTGATTGTAAGAGTGTCTGCAAGAGTGTGTGTAAGAATGTCTGTGAAAATGTCTGGAAAAGTGTCTGTAATAATATCTGTAAGAGTGTCCACTAGATGTCTGTAGGGTTGTCTACTAGAGTATCTGTACAAGTGTTAGAAAAAGTGTAGTCTGTAAGAGTGATTGTAAGAGTGACTGTAAGAATGTTTGTGAGAGCATCCGTAAAAGTGTCTGAAAGATTCTCTGTAAAAGCGTCTATAAAAGTGTCAGGAGGTGTATCAGTAAGTGTGTGAGACCATCTGTGTGATTGTGGGAGTTCGCAAGAATTTCAGTGAGAGAATATCCAAGAGAGTATGTGAGAAAGTTTGTTAAAGTGTCTGTGAGTGTTTGCAAAAGCTGGTGAGATTATTTAGAGGTCTTCTATATTATTGTTATGCAGATTGTTGTCAAACATCCTTAACTCTGTTCCACGGAAAGATCAATCCCCCGGGGGAAAAGCAAGGACAGACCGTGAGAAGATAGAGCGTCCGTCGGTCGGCTACGGAAAATTCGAGAGGTACGAGCCGCGTTATTTGGGTCATAGCCGTCCATCCGGCCCGTACCTCGCACGTATATCGTAGCCAAAACTTTTGGAGCTTCTCGCTGCGCGCGGTGAGACGACGAGGTTTCGCCAAGCGAACGAGTTGCCTCGTCTTTCTCTTTCTCTTCCGCTCGGCGTCTATACATACGTCATACATATGTATATAGCAAACGAGAGAGACTAGAGATTCGATGCTCGTCGCCTCGTTGTACACTCTCGACTTGCTTCGTTAGCCGCTCATGTTATATCATTACCTTCCCTTCAATTCGGCGGATACTCACGACAACGAACGCCTTAATAAATCCCCAAATTTTAAATCCAATTATCAAGCTTTGAGGGGAACGGGATGTAATGTTATATGACTATTGAAATTTTTGGATCAATATTCAAACATATTTTCAGGATCGATTTTGTCATCTGTGGACATTTTACATTATTCCATGGATTATTAACAGAGTCATAGCTACGAATGGAGAGATAATGTAAGCTTCTGTTACATTGTTTCAATGCATATGAAAATAACTTTTTCAGTACTCGATTCTCTAAAAGTTCACTTTTAGCAAGATGTCACCTGCATAATCTACACCTTCCTGATATATATTTTCCTGAAGGGAAAATTTCAAACATTTGAGATCTTTGGATTATTGTCCTTTCTAATTGCTTCATCAGTTCGTAAATTGATGAAGAAAATTAACAGTCAGAGAAGAAATTAACGGGAACTTGGGCCTTCTTTAAGAAAACGTGACGTAAGTTACAGGAAGAAAAAGAAAAAATCGGTAAAGGAGAAAACCGAATTAAGAATAAATTGTGAAAATATTGTCCTTCCTGATTACTTCATCAATTTACGAACTGATACAGCAATTACAAGGGAAAAAATACAAAGATCTCAAATGTTTGAAATTTTTCATTAAGGAAAATCCAAAAATAACGTATTCTTCAGCATCGGTTGGCTCAGACCCCAAGTTACAATTTTCCAATACTTCCATCAACCAATATCACGCTGTCAACGTCGAAACTCAATAACAATCTTCAACAATGAATCAACTAAAGTGCAATAAAAACTAAAACAATCATCAAAGTCAGTTTTGCTCCAGCAACAAATCAACCCTTTTTTCCTGTTCACCTGAGATAAGAAATAACTCTTCCAACCGCAAATTAACACTCGTAGAAGAAGCTAACGCGAAGTTGGGCCTTTTTCAAGAAAACGTGACGTAAGTAACATGAAAGAAAGAGAATGGCGAACGCAGAAAACCGGATGTCTTATCACACAGACATTTACCTTCGCCACGAGTGTCTTTTGTCACATGGCAGCCACTTGGACGTCATCCGTCGTGAAACTACGTAGTGAATTCTAGGTACACTCTACTATCGCGATACGACATAGCCAGTATCGTAGCTGAGCTACTGCAGTGCGCTGAGAGATAAAAAATTCAAGAGCGACGGCACTCTCAACGTTGTGAGTGCGAGATCCACGTCATCCTCGCACTCCTTGGCCCTTTCTGGTGTACGAAGGTGGTCGTACGCTTCCTCGCTTCCCGAGAATATACCTCGCCGCAAAAAAGAAGCCCGAAGATCGGATATGGCAAGAGAATGTATCTCAAGCTCTTCCAGCTTGCACCAAGCGTGATGGAACAAGAACAACTTTGGCTAGGGTTAAGGATAACACTTCCTACCGCAAAATAGCACTTGGAGAAAAGAGTTAACGTTCCTTTCCTACGGAGAAACTCACGAGAACTAGGCGACTCAAATAGCGTGCAGTGGCTCTTCGGTTTTTTCCTCACTTCTTCACAGAGCGAAGCTCAAAGTTAGGAAGCTCGTCTGATGATCACGTTACAATTTAAGGGTTACAGACGAAATTCGCGTTAAACACAAGAAGATACGAGATACCAGGCAACGACACCCTTGGGAAATAAACGTCGCGCTTCGAGAACACTCGTTGAGAATGGGATTTAAAAATGTAAAACCCACCGAGTCAGACATAGGCACTGATAAGTGGAATAAACTACTGCTGAGTCGATTGGAAAAGCTTGTGTTACTCCCTGCGATTGAGCTTTCTTTATGTTTGTGTTTTGTTTTTTTGTTGTCAAATAATACATAGAAAAGTGTAAGGTGGAAATGATTTGTTTATCTGGGTCTTCATCACTCTGGAATTTAGATATGTTAAGCAAAAAGTTCTCGGTTTTACGAAAAACATGCAATTGTAATTAAGGTGGCGAAACGCTCTTTAAAAAACTAATCTTTGATTTATTTGTTGATTTGTTTCGCTGGTTTGGCAAATTCGGAAAGGAAGTACAGTATTTTTGTTGAAAAACTGAGACTTTTTGGACATAGAAATATGTTGTGATCTTCTATTTTACGGGCACAATTAATTCTGTATTGAAAGGATGTTCCTAAAATCGTAATAATTCGATACCTTCGAGTAACTCGTAGAGTGGATCTTTTAAGGAACAGTCAAAATTTCGAAATGAAATTTTCCTCCAACGAATAGAGTGACTTCGACTCCGACTCTAATCGTATATTGTACAAAAAGGGTCGAAAGTCTGCGATTGCAATCGCGATTTCTAATTTCGTCTCATGTTACACACTATATTTTTCGTAACGAGTGCATGAATAGTGGTGCATTGGATGGTAGTTTTGAGGGAAGAACAGTGAAAAGTGAGGTTCCAAATTCGTCCCTAGGGACGAAAGTGAAAAAACGCGAGCTATACTCGCGTCGATCGATTGTTTGAATACTGCCATGAAACTAGCCACTTTCGGCACGAAAACTGCTGTTCATGCACGTGTTAAAAACAATCTATTTAGTAGTTTGAACTGAAATATTCAATTCATTCAGGTACTGAAATAATTTAAATTCTCAAAGCCCACCCTAATGATCATATATTCTATTCAAAGCTCCGAGTCAGAGCTAAAAAAACCTATAACCGTTTTTTTAAATCTTTGTTTATTACGACGTTGTGAATTTTTTTAACAAAAACCCACTTTTTCCCACTTTCGACAACAACTCATTTTCTATTAACAATAGTTATAGACTTTCGACTTCGGGAACTTTTGAGCCATGTAGTAGATACTTCGAGAAGTATCCCCGAATTTTTTCAGATTTTTCGAACGCTTAGAACATTTCTGAAAACTGAAGTGTTCCCTGAAAGACCCGGTGTATGGACCGTGTGTAGAAAAATGTAGTTTACACACGGAGGGTTTAAAAAGTCGCAGCTAAATCAGAGAGAGAAGGTACGAACTCATGTCAACAATTGGTAGGATCACCAAGACTTTTATACGGGTCAATTAATTCCCAAAAAAAAAAAAGCAATTTTTCCTCAGCAACGCGAATGATGACTTTGCGAATGAAGACGTACCTGGCACGATGTAGAATGTCGTAGGTGTTGAAATTGGTGGTATCGATCGGTTCGTCCTTGAGTTCACTCTTGGGTATTGGATTGGTCGTCTTCACGAGTAAGAAGCTCTGAAGATAGCTGAGGAGGTATATAGGCAGTGAGGCGCCTTCTTCAGGAACGAGGGCTAACCGTCTGGCGATACTTTCCACCTATGAACATTCCAAAAGCGTGCCCAATGATTAATCTTCCCGTCCATCGAAGTTTCCCTTCGAAAAATACAATATTTCATTCCGATATCCACGAAAAGATATCTCACAGAGGTACAACAATATCATTGAAGTGTATACCTTGAGGAATCGTTCGCGAAGCGCGTCCTCGGGGAATACGCCACGTTTGGATGCTTCTTCGGGTATTCCTTCTATCGTCGCTCGCACCAAAGCATCTTCCTTGGCTGTACAAATAAAAGCTTGTAGTAAGATGAAAGGGCTCATCTCGTTTTTTTTTTTAGCGGAGAAAGAAGGTGCATTTGTCACGAAACATTGAGAAAAGTCTCGGGATAGGAACGGAAAAGGCTAGGTTGATGGAAAGCAGCTGTGAGGAAATAAAAAGGCCCCGTGGAAAAAAAAAGCGCAAGGGCTGTCACACTCACGCGCTACTTTGTATACCGCCTTGATCTCGGGTTCCAACGGTCTGACTGCCTTGTCTGATTGTGCTCCGGGTGGTGCTACCTTGACGGCTCTTGCCAACGCTTGACACGCTGCCCACAGCATCTGCGCGTCACAGGCTCCCTTCTCCTCGTTCAGTCGTACTATTTTTGTTCATCAAACAAAAAAAAAAAAAGATAAAAAGAATGAAGTTATAATCGCGAGACAGATTAGAATTTCTTTTGCTAGACAAAAAACGCCTTTGAGCTATGCTATTATCAAGCGCAAACAGATATAGGCGGAGAAAGGTTGCGATGAACAATCTCTTGCCAAGCAGAAATTAGTTCGGTTGCCTGAAGGACTGTCAGGCCCGGATGAGGCGTGCCTGGTCAGGCCCGGATGAGGCGTGCCTGGTCAGGACCGGATGAGGCGTGCCCGATCAGGACCGGATGAGGCGTTCCCGATCAGACCCGCATCAGGCGTGCCCGATCAGGCCCGGATCAGGCGTGCTTAATCAGGCAAGCCAAATAAGACCCTGGTCCTGCTCGGATCAGGCTTGCCCAATTGGGCAAGCCGAATTAAGCCCTGTTCCTGCCCGAATCATGTATCGATACATTTAAAAATTGGCTAACCTAAAATATTTCCTATCAGGGCAGGATCAGGCATCATTCAGGCATTCCTGATCAGCTCACGGAATAAGGTCTCGATGCTGATGGGATGAGGCAACGTTTTAAATGTGATAAGACTGTTTTCTATGTTGGACCGGGATCAGACATTGGTTAGGCATTTTCAATCAGGCTAACTAGATATAACCACGGTTCGGGTCTGCTTCTACATTCGAATATTCAAAATCTGGTCGATTTAAAAAATATCGCACTTTAGAGGGAATTATCTTAACACTGGTAAAATAGGTGCCTGAATTTACTATAATTTGTGTTACAAAAATAAACGAATGGAACTTCGTTTCCAAAGTTCCTACACGATGCTATAATATCAAAATAATTCCAATAACTAAGCTACTGTTTTATGCACTTTATGTACATCAGACCTTCTAATCAAGTACCTGAAGAGATCCAATGTGATTAGGGAATGATTAGGGCGACCTATGATTTATAAAATTCGCCTCATCAGTAGCCCGATCACGATCTGATTACTAGCCTTATCATAACCGGATCAGTAGCCCGACCACGATCTGATTGGTAGCCTGATCATAACCGGATCAGTAGTCCGATCACGACCTGATTAGTAGCCTGATCATAACCGGATCAGTAGCCCGATCACGATCTGATTGGTAGCCTGGTCATAACCGGATCAGTAGCCCGATGACGATCTGATTAGTAGCCCGATCATAACCGGGTCAGAAATGACATTAAATGCCAGATCAGAACCCGACGAGGCGGCCTCATCCGGACCGGATTAATAATTGAGGAAGACCTGATGAGGGCCGGACGACGGACAAAACTGATTTCTGCTCGGCAAATCTATGCTCGCGGATTATTGCGAGTATAAAGTGATACTCTCCTTCCGACAATCGACAAAATATTGAGTGAAAGAAACGAGACTAAAAGAAAGAGAAGAATAGAGCTCGAGGCTCGTATTTAGAGCTTCTGTCAGGCAAACTCTCCCTTGCTTTTCGTTGAGGTGGCTGGATACTTTCCACCTGAGCGAACCGAGCATCGAGGCGAGAGTCGCGCCAAGCTGGGAGAAGTTTGTACGAGACGCGATGCCCGATATCCTGCCAACGGAGTTCTCCCAACCTCTTCATTTCTTCTTTCTCTCTCTTTCTCTTGGGCTCTCTTGCTGCACGGCCGGACAACTTTTATCTCCACCATTCTCTTCGCTATTTTCCTCAACATTACGTAATTAGGATCGGACGAAAGTGCAATGGTGGTTGAAAGTATGACGAGGTGCGGAAGAGTGTGCTTTCTATCGTGGCGAGATAAATGGATAAGCACAGCGCGTCGTCATACCGTCATTTTGGCCAATCCGCGTCGTGTGCTATCTCGCTATTAAAGAGCCATCTCAAAAAAGTCATGGGATCAAAAAATCTGTAGACAATACTCTTCTTTTAAAAAATGCTTACGTTTAAACCCCATTTTTGAGATATTAAGCATTCAAATCCTGCAATTTTTTTAAGACGTACAGTGCACCAAAATGATGTAGGAAAAAGAGTAAATTGGATTTACTGTTGTACCAATTTTTTTTACTGAGTTTTCAATAAGGAAAGATTTATTTAGACATTTTAAATCATAGCTTTGGCGAAAAGGTCCTAAATGAAAATTTCTACACTGAGCCTACAATGTACTCTTTGAAAAGGAATATCACAACGAACACAAAAATATGTTAACTGGTTTGATCTGAAAGCTACGACAGGTTAAAAAAATTTCTTATTGCCTTATACCGTTTCAGTTCACTTTATGTCTTTACAAAATTACATAATTATTAGGCTTCGTCTGTACTTAATGAGGTTTGGATTTTTTTTTTTCAAAAGAAGAGTATCAATTACAGAATGTTTTTTTTCTGGCTTTTTTTTAGTGACTCAGCTCCCTGAAGACTGCTAGATTACTCATAGAAAAAGTTCCATCCATTCACGGAAATCGTTGCTAGTTAGCAACGATTTTATTAGCAACCAATTTATTTGGCTTCAATGAAATATGTTATCTCGATATAAGCTTTATCTGCCGAGTAGTCAAGGAAAAAAAATGTCTCAAAATTCTGAGCTGTAGTGAGAGAAGTGTGGCACAGCCTCCATATTGCAATCAATGAAAAAAAAGGAAAAAATTTCTTCGATTCAATGTCACTCGTTTTCCTTGAGCTTGAGATCATTAAATAAAAAGATAAAATTAAAAGCCAAGTATTTCTTTTCTTTGGCGAAGATTGCCATGAACCAATGAAATCTTTTCTCTCAGTGCACCCATTTCTTTGGCGTCAATGAAATCTTCTATCTCGTTGCATATTCCATGTAAAGAACTTATCCAGTTCAATTCAATTTATTCAATAATGAATAAAAAAATTAATAATCCAAACCCCATCAGCATGATCATCTACAAGCACGTGTCACTTTCCACTTATGGCGCTTCTCACTTTCACCATTAGCCTAATCCCAAGCTGCGCCTCGATATCGTGAATGCTCAACTGCACTCAGCTTTCCCACGTTATTTCGTGGATGCACTCCTTGCATCACCATAATAATATCGGAGCGTGCTAGTGTCGTTGATATAGCAAGTTGATCGTGACTGTCGTAGGGTCTGACCGAAGCCTGACACTTACTACTAGTCGCCTAGACCTCAGTTGTGTCAACACGTTTGCGGCCGTAACGTAGTTATACCCAATTATCTGGACCAGTTATTCATACATATACATTATACCCAATTCCTGTAAACGATTTTACGAAGAATCATCTTCGTCATCAATGCTCATCAAATTCAATCGACCATTGCGATAAAAATTCCACAGGCAGTAAAGAAATTGATAAAATTTTCATAATCAAGCTGATTTCCTTAAATCCTCCTACATTTACAAAATCCTTCAACATCCTTGATGACACTCAAGTGATTTTCTTCTAAACCCCAATTTTTCCAAGTTAACCTATGCCACAGATTTATTTCCACCGTTGATTCCCGCCCCAAGCCCTTTAATAATATAAAATAACTAGATAAGCAATACCAAAGTCATATGCACATGTTCCGTTAGTGGTACAGAATCAATTGCGAGGTCAAGCGGCTTACAAGCAATAATACACTCGGTGGTCTCGGGCTTGACATTCATCCGCTCTGCTCCGCAGCTGAATAGCTGAATTCTGTGCAAGAAACAGGGAAACTGAGTAGGCTGAAAAACTGGGTAGAAAGGGTGAAAGAGAAAGGGAGAGCCTCGAAGGGCTTTCATTGAATAAAAAGATAAAATTAAAAGTCAAGTATTTCTTTTCTTTGGCGAAGATTGCCATGAACCAATGAAATCTTTTCTCTCAGTGCACCCATTTCTTTGGCGTCAATGAAATCTTCTTTCTCGTTGCATATTCCATATAAAGGACTTATCCAGTTCAATTCAATAATAAATAAATAAATTTAGTAATCCAAACCCCATCAGCATGATCATCTACAAGCACGTGTCACTTTCCACTTATGGCGCTTCTCACTTTCACCATTAGCCTAATCCAAAGCTGCGCCTCGATATCGTGAATGCTCGACTGCACTCAGCTTTCCCACGTTATTTCGTGGATGCACTCCTTGCATCACCATAATAATATCGGAGCGTGCTAGTGTCGTTGATACAGCAAGTTGATCGTGACTGTCGTATGGTCTGACCGAAGCCTGACGCTTACTACTAGTCGCCTAGACCTCAGTTGTGTCAACACGTTTGCGGCCGTAACGCTTCCACAGCGCGGCAACTCTTTTGATCAGCGAATTCGTGTAGTTATACCCAATTATCTGGACCAGTTATTCATACATATACATTATACCCAATTCCTGTGAACAATTTTACGCACAATCATCTTCGTCATTAATGCTCATCGAATTCAATCGACCATTGCAATAAAAATTCCACAGGCAGTAAAGAAATTGATAAAATTTTCATAATCAAGCTGATTTCCTAAAATCCTCCTACATTTACAAAATCCTTCAACATCCTTGATTCCACTCAAGTGATTTTCTTCTAAATTCCAATTTTTCCAAGTTACCTATCCAAACCCCATCAGCATGATCATCTACAAGCACGTGTCACTTTCCACTTATGGCGCTTCTCACTTTCACCATTAGCCTAATCCCAAGCTGCGCCTCGATATCGTGAATGCTCGACTGCACTCAGCTTTCCCGCGTTATTTCGTGGATGCACTCCTTGCATCACCATAATAATATCGGAGCGTGCTAGTGTCGTTGATACAGCAAGTTGATCGTGACTGTCGTATGGTCTGACCGAAGCCTGACGCTTACTACTAGTCGCCTAGACCTCAGTTGTGTCAACACGTTTGCGGCCGTAACGCTTCCACAGCGCGGCAACTCTTTTGATCAGCGAATTCGTGTAGTTATACCCAATTATCTGGACCAGTTATTCATACATATACATTATACCCAATTCCTGTAAACAATTTTACGCACAATCATCTTCGTCATTAATGCTCATCAAATTCAATCGACCATTGCGATAAAAATTCCACAGGCAGTAAAGAAATTGATAAAATTTTCATAATCAAGCTGATTTCCTAAAATCCTCCTACATTTACAAAATCCTTCAACATCCTTGATGCCACTCAAGTGATTTTCTTCTAAACCCCAATTTTTCCAAGTTAACCTATGCCACAGATTTATTTCCACCGTTGATTCCCGCCCTAAGCCCTTTGATAATATAAAATAACTAGATAAGCAATACCAAAGTCATATGCACATGTTCCGTTAGTGATACAGAATCAATTGCGAGGTCAAGCGGCTTACAAGCAATAATACACTCGGTGGTCTCGGGCTTGACATTCATCCGCTCTGCTCCGCAGCTGAATAGCTGAATTCTGTGCAAGAAACAGGGAAACTGAGTAGGCTGAAAAACTGGGTAGAAAGGGTGAAAGAGAAAGAGAGAGCCTCGAAGGGCTTTCATTAAATAAAAAGATAAAACGAAAAGTCAAGTATTTCTTTTCTTTGGCGAAGATTGCCATGAACCAATGAAATCTTTTCTCTCAGTGCACCCATTTCTTTGGCGTCAATGAAATCTTCTATCTCGTTGCATATTCCATAGAAAGGACTTATCCAGTTCAATTCAATAATAAATGAATAAATTACTAATCCAAACCCCATCAGCATGATCATCTACAAGCACGTGTCACTTTCCACTTATGGCGCTTCTCATTTTCACCATTAGCCTAATCCCAAGCTGCGCCTCGATATCGTGAATGCTCGACTGCACTCAGCTTTCCCACGTTATTTCGTGGATGCACTCCTTGCATCACCATAATAATATCGGAGCGTGCTAGTGTCGTTGATATAGCAAGTTGATCGTGACTGTCGTATGGTCTGACCGAAGCCTGACGCTTACTACTAGTCGCCTAGACCTCAGTTGTGTCAACACGTTTGCGGCCGTAACGCTTCCACAGCGCGGCAACTCTGTTGATCAGCGAATTTGTGTAGTTATACCCAATTATCTGGACCAGATGCTCCGCACACACGACTCTGCTTGGGCTGTTACAGGAAATGATTATACACGCCGATCGAGCAGCCTGTTTCAAGTGCTAGTGCGTTTCAACGAGCGTTATACAGTCCAGGGAATGAGAGTAAATTAGATCGCGATTAAATCAGCCGGGGATTAAACCTCGAAAGCCAACAGCTTCCGGCGTGACATTTTACGCTTGGTACACCCGGTTGAAGCTCGTGTGTGTCCGAAATGCGAGTGGAACTGCGAATGCTGCGGAGGAGAGGGACAAAACCATGGATCCACTGGGAGTTTTCGTCTCTCTTGGACTCTCGTTACACCGAAACGCAACCACGCTGACCGGAAGAACGATGGGGTCCATAACCAAAAGAAAAAAAAATTCCTTTATGCGAGCCGCACGCACGAGTGTCTCGTTGGTTGTAATGCGAATGAGAAAGGTTATTGCAGACACTGTAAAAAAAAATGTACTTTAAATTTAGTGTACTTTTATTGGAAGTTTTTATTTGTTAACTAGTATATGAAATTTAGTGCACAAGTGTAATGTAAAATTGATGTATGCATATTCAATAATTTACTTCAAGTTTACAGTTAAAGTACTTGAATTTTAATAATTTGCTTCAATTTTAGTGGCAGAGTACAGGAATTCTATACCACAATTGTTTATTCAATTTTGATGATGATTGTAAATGGTGAACATGGGGTTATATTTTTATTAATATTTTTCAGTGTTGTAGTCAAAGATCGTATTTCATACTTTAAAACGTCCCGGATAATTATTTCGGACAAGAGAAACTGAGTAAAAAAATGAAGAAACATTTTTTTTATCCCCTTTTGAATGAAGCGGGCAATTAAAAGTCCACAAATGTGAAACTTATAGGATTGAGAGTCTGTGCTTATGCACAAAAAGTCTGCAACGTCGATTTTATAATCACGCAAAATATTCAGCCATTCAAATGACAAGAGAGGAATGGAATTCTGTCGAGGATGAATTATCCATTAGATTCTACGTGGGAAAATATTTGTACCTGAAATTTCCATAGATTTCTATGGAAGAAGAATTTTTTATTTAAAAGCCTGGACAAGCGTTTCGCCTCTAACTTTGTTTTGCAGCGGATCCAATTGAGGAGAAATACTACGAAAGGGGAGATCAGCTTGTCAGGAGGAAAAAATGCGTGTCACTATTGGGTAAAGTGATAGCCCTTTATTGCTCCTGTCCCTTTTGCGCTTGACTTGTTCGCCTAGAGAAGCCTGAAATCGAATCGCCTTAGACTTGTATCTTATACCACAGAGAGCGCGTTCCGTCCCTTAGCTACATAATAACGGAGGAAAATGGCTAACAAATATTGGCAATCTGCTCGAGAAAAATGAAACACTTTTTTTTTTTATATTCTGGGTTAAAGAATTTTTTTGGGGTTTTATAATGTTCTTCAGAAGTTCAAAGCCTTTTATTGTTGACGAGTGAATCGCTACTTCCACATTTAAATATTCAAAAGCTTTAAAACGAGAATCAACACAATGCAATATTAATAAATCAAAAATTGAAAATAAATATTATTAGTAAAAAATTGAAAATAAATATTATTAGTAAAAAATTGAAAATAAATATTATTAGTAAAATCAAAAATTGAAAATAAATATTAAACAAATAGGAAATCTATAAATATTTTTTTTTAATCTCATGTCAGCCAAAATCTGCCCTCATTAAAAAAAAAAAAATTCTTCAGCATTGGTGAAACATTCCTGGATTTTTTCTCGCAATGTGCAGTGAATATTTCTGGCACATAAACTACCATAACGAAAAAAGAGGATTTTCAAAGTAATTTTTTCATAAAAAGATTAAAAAATTACATGGAAAATTCACAGTGTCGAAAAATGAGCAGCTAACTTGCGTTTCATGTAGTAACTGACTGCAAAAATGTTGCACATGAAGGGATAGATGTGACGTAGCTGTAAAAAAAACTATAAAGGATTGAGATAAAAAGATGTGGCGATTGAGAAAGAAATGAGGCACGATTCTGCTATGAACGGCAAATGAATATAGCTTTAAAATACAAATTTTAATTTTTCTATCATTTTTATAAATCGAAGATTTGATTGATTGAATTCCTGGGAACAATTTTACGCACGTGTTGAATTTCACGCACAATCATCAGTGTTATTCATGCTCATGAAATTCAATCAACCAGTGGGATAAAAAGTTAACAAAAGTCTTTGACATCCTTGATGCCAATCAGTTTTTCAAGAATTTCCATAAATTACAGATTTTATTCATTGAATTCCTGTGAACAATTTTAAGCACAATCATTTGTGTCATTCATGCTTATCAAATTCAATCAACCATTGCGTTAAAAATTTCCCAGGCAGTAAAGAAATTGATAAAATTTTCATAATCAAGCTGATCTCCTAAAATCCTCCTACATTTACAAAATCCTTCAACATCCTTGATGCCACTCAAGTGATTTTTTTCTACATTCCAATTTTCGCAAGTTTACCTATGCCACAGATTTATTTCCACCGTTAATTCCCGCCTTAAGCCCCTTAATCATGTTTAAAAAAACCAAATGAATAATACAGCATATAAATAAAGTTTCTAAATATATACACATCTCAATTTTTCAACCATTGCGATAAAAATTTCCCAGGCAGTAAAAAAATTGATAAAATGTTCATAATCAAGCTGATCTCCTAAAATCCTCCTACATTTACAAAATCCTTCAACATCCTTGATGCCACTCAAGTGATTTTCTCCCACATTCCAATTTTTCCAAGTTTACCTATGCCACAGATTTATTTCCACCGTTGATTCCCGCCTTAAGCCCCTTAATCATGTTACAAAAAAAAACCAAATTAATAATACAGCATATAAATAAAGTTTCTAAATATATACACATCTCAATTTTTCAACCATTGCGATAAAAATTTCCCAGGCAGTAAAAAAATTGATAAAATGTTCATAATCAAGCTGATCTCCTAAAATCCTCCTACATTTACAAAATCCTTCAACATCCTTGATGCCACTCAAGTGATTTTCTCCCACATTCCAATTTTTCCAAGTTAACCTATGCCACAGATTTATTTCCACCGTTGATTCCCGCCCTAAGCCCCTTAATAATGTAAAATAACTAGATAAGCAATACCAAAGTCATATGCACATGTTCCGTTAGTGGTACAGGATCAATTGCGAGGTCAAGCGGCTTACAAGCAATAATACACTCGGTGGTCTCGGGCTTGACATTCATCCGCTCGGCTCCGCAGCTGAATAGCTGAATTCTGTGCATGAAACAGTGAAACTGAGTAGTCTGAAAAACGGGGTAGAAAGGGTGAAAGAGAAAGAGAGAGCCTCGAAGGGCTTTCAGAGAATTTCTGGCCTCGACTCTGGCTGGGCTTACCGCGATTAGCCGCAACTTCGGGAATCTCGTTTTGACCGCTTATTTTGGCTGCGGTTACCGTCGCTTCTGCAGCGACTCTTCCCTTTCTCCCTCTCTCTTCCTTCCTCTTTATCGTTCCCGTTCACAAATACTTCGAGGAACGAGTTTTCCCCACGGTAATCGAGCAACAACGAGAAAACACTCTCTCCCCCGCATTGCAATCCGAGTCTCCACTGTAAAACTATCGAAAACCCGATTCCATTTCTCTCCCTCCCTTTTCCGGCTCCTCCTCCTCTTCTTTTTCATAGGAAGAGAGAAGTTTACTCCAATTTTTTGTAGCTCGCCATTCTGGTCCGCGAAGAGGAGTCGAATCGGGTCTCCGTGATACATAGATGGAAAAGGAGAGAGGAAAAGGTGGATAGAAGGGTGCAATTGCGAGGGATAGTGGTGGAGTGGCAAGGGAGGGTTTTTAGTGCTTGCCACGAAATTGAATTCCAAGTTTTTTACCAATGGTCCGTAGGCACCAGAGAAAGAGTGCGAAGGAAGCGAATTCCACGTTTTCTGCGTTAGTTTCGACTCTCTGTGTGAAAGCCTTTCACGTGTGCTCACCACCATCAACCTCGATATTGCAATTTTTAGCTTGACTCAAGCTGAGGCACGCTTCAACACCCAACCGAAATTTAACCAGCCAGCGCATCATCGCCACTCCAAAAGGTCCAAACGAAAGAGGACTTGGCTGGAGCTAATACTCTTTCATATCTCCTCTGCTGGTGCTGATGTTTTATCATTCGCTGGAGCTTCGATTCTCTCTGTCCGTCAGTAAACGCGGTAATGAGGCTTCTGTGAACCATGCCCGATTTACATTCGGGAGCCAATGTCTTGGATAAGGAAGCGGATGGTGGAAGAAATGGAAATTCTATTGGGAATCAATTCTCCATAGGATTCGACATCGAAAAATATTTGGATTTGGAATTTTTGTGGATTATTATATGTCAAATGAATATGTTATTTGGAATCATATCGAAGCTTTCGATCTTTAACTTCGTTTTGCTTACAGGAAAAAAGGGTTGAATTGAACGACCAATAATTTGGATGGCGAATCGATAACTTGGCTGATTTAAACGATGTCCTGGTCGGTGTAAATATGGGTAATCTTGGTTGAAGCATTCAAGACTTTTTTTCGGGTAGCTGATCCAATCAGCCCAATCAGATTCAATCCAAATTTTCGTCAATCTTACTGAAATTTGGGGCACATTTCGAATGATCACTTCGAATGAACGAAAAAAATAGAAGCGAAACTCGGCCCACTTTGGTTTTAGGCTAAAAAATGTTGTTATTTCATGCGGAATTCTTGAGAATTTTTTTCAGATGTTTTAATTTACGCTAACGATATAGCTTTGGATAATTTAAAAAAAATGAAATTAAAAAAAATCTAATAAAATTTTCCAGTACTTTTTGAAGTTGGTCCAATCATATGAAAAAATTTCAATCAAATTCGAGAGGTCGAGAGTCCGACGCAGGTCGAATCGGTATGGAATGCCTCATATGCTAAATTCTAATTAATGCATTCAAAGTGCGTAAACACAACGCACTTGCATTTGCAGTGCATCGAAAATGCACAGAAAAATCTGAAATAATTACCGCGTTTTAAATCATTCATAACAAACTTACATGAATTTTTTGGGAATTTTCGTCTACATAGTTTATGCAAAATTACATATTTTATGCATGCATTTTAACATGAGCTCTTATGGCATATTTACGAATTGAAAAGAAAATGATAATTCAAAAATTGTTTACATCGTTGAATTTTCAAGTATCTGGTGGAATCAATTCTTTTTTTATCGATGTAAAATTTTTTTTCAATTCTTTCAATTTTTGTTTTATTTGTAAATATGCCATAAGAGCCCATGTTAAAATGTATGCATAAAAAAATTAATTTTGTGTAAACGATGTAGACGAAAATTCCCAAAAAATTCATGTGAGTTTGTTATGAATTATTAAAAACGCGGTAATTATTTTATATTTTTCTGTGCATTTCAATTTAACTGACGAACCGTCTTAGCAGAAAGCGGACTGTATTTTAGCTAATACTATCTTCGACCTCATCTGGTTCCTCTGTTACTGTTGATGTTCCATCACTGGCTGGAGCTTCGATTTCCTTGGACCGTCAGCCAACGCGGTAATGAAGGCTTCCGTGAACCGTGCCGGATTCACGCTGGGCAGCCAATGTCTTGGTGAAGGGGATGGCGAAACCGGAGAAGCGTAAGAGAAAAGAAAAACAGAGTTGCCAGCGACGATAAACAACGTGAAATGCGACGGTTTTCTCGTGTTGTTGTCTCTCTTCGAAACAAAACACCGACTGTCTTTCCTTTCTAATCCTCACCCCCTTTGTGCACGGAGATCTTGTTTCTGAGACGTCTTACTTTGCGGAGCCTGGGAAAATTCGAGCGTGAAGACGGAGATTTACTTTTTCGCCCGGACAAATTGTCCCAGGAGAGAAGAGCGAAGATGAATCGATGACGTTGACGGTCCGAGAGTGACGGTAACGTTGAGACCGAAGGATTTACCAAGTGCGAGCCCATCTTCACGTCTTTGACGATATTCTTCTGCACTGCACGAGATTTCACCATGATGCTGAAGAGCCTCGAGCCACGACGAAGAATACGTGACGCGAGCAGCCTCCGAATCGTCTCGTAAACGAGACGGATAAGCCCTTCGAACGTCCCTTGGGAAAAATATCTTCGACGGTTTTCCGTAACCTCGAACTATCAGCGAAAAAAAACCACTGGTATTTCTATTAAAGTTTTTTTTACGATGCATCACTAACAGCGGCTTTTTATCATTGTTGATGGAACGGGAAATGGCCTAGAAAGAGTTTTATCAATAATAAAATATTATGGCCTAGAAAAAAATTAGAGTTTTTATAACATTTTTACAACGTTCTGAGTGGCTGTTTATAAAATGTTGTAAAATTGTAGCTTATGATAAACAATAAGAACAGTGGAGGAAAATTGTGTGAATTATGCACTGGAAATGGAAGTTATAATTTTACAAGTGTAAAATGTATATTTGGTATATTGAAAACGTTAAAAAAGTTGTGCATAATTTGGAAGTACTTTAATTTTACAGCAAAATTGTATTTTAATCTGAATGTATCAGGTTAAACATGAAACCTTTTAAATACCAGGAAATCAAACATGTAAATATTTATTACAGAATTTTTTAATAATTTGTTTTCGAATGTGTGAGTAAACTTAATTTTATTTCGAAAGCTTCTCTTCAGTTTGAAATAAGAAATATAGAAACGTAATAAAAGTAGGTACTGCGGATTATTTAAATGTAATTAAATGTTAATTAAATGAGCCTCATCGAAATTAAATTTTTTTTACCGTGAGTTTTTTTGTATTTGAAAAAATCTATAGTCAAGACATTTGTTACTTTCGCAATTTGAAGTCATAGATAATATAAAAGAATAAATCAGATTTTTTGTAGATTTAGCAATGAGTTTTTGCACATATGGTTGAGCAAACGTTGAGATGTTTAGCATGGGTAGAAAAGGGTGGAAAGTGGGACCTAAAATATTCATGGTGTGTAAAAATATATCACTCCATAACTTCTCTCATAAAAACTTTTTTCTCTCGTAATACTAGAGTATTTATGACACTGGAGAAAAGAACATTGACAAGTGCCTACATATTTTAGAAGATATTACGAGTGGAAGTACTATTGAAATACATATCTATGGATATGCATAATTCAATACTTTATCGTGTTTTTCGTGGTTATTGTCGGTGTATGCTTGTATTAAATCGTTTTAGTTTTCAGACCGACATTATGATTCTGTTTCTTTCCATTAAATGTTTCTGTAAATCTGACTGAAAATTTCTGTATTTTTTTCTAGGACGAAACCTGTTTGTTAAAAATGCAAAAACTGTAATTTAGTATCTTCCGTGTCCATTTTTTTTAACTACTAACGATCAACACATTTTGAAAACGTTTGACATTTCATTGCGAAATTAATTTACTTTAGATATAAAATATCTTTAATGCCCATGTAAGATTATTGATACGTATTTGCTTCGAAAACTAAAAATAGATTTTACGAATAATAACGCTAACTTTAACAGTCTATAGCGACCGAAGCAATTTAAGCATATCAGTTTAATCGACGGTTGCAAGTGAGAAATGGCGTAAGTATAATTGCATATAATATTACGTGTGCCTGTATTAAATAATTTTCGTTCTCAAACTGACATTATTATTCTTTTTCTTTCCATTAATTTTTACTGTAAGACCGACCGAAATTTTTTATTATTTTTTCTCGGACAAAACCTATTTGTTAAAAATACAAAAATTTTAATTTAAATTTTTTCTCATCTATTTTTTTTTAACTATCAACGATCAACACATTTTCAAAACTTTTCATATTTCATAGCGAAATGACTTAACTTCACGTATAAAATATCTTCAATGCCCGTGTAAGATCATTGATACCCATTAGCATTAAAAACTAAAAATATATTTCACGAATAATAATGCTAACAGCTTTAACAGACTGTACCGTAGGAAGCATTTTAAGCATATCAGTTTACTCGACGGTTGCAAGAGAAAAATAGCACAAGTATAATTGCCCACAATATTGCGTGTGCGAACAACACGAAGAGGTGGATAAATAACAGTGAAGCTTCCCAAGTGGCATTTTTAGAAGAAAGCGAAAGAAAAAGCTTGGTTTGTTGGTGCGAGGAGTAACTCGAGGTACAAACGCCATTGAGACAATAGCAAAGTACCACGCAGCTTCCATTATCGTGTGAATTTATTGTCAACCTTTTTATCGCACGACACCTTCCAGAGAACCGCTAATTTAGAAACTCGCAGTTACGAGATTCGTTAACGGGCAAGGAGAAGGGAAAAGCGGCTCTCGCCTGCTTTTCTTTTTCTCTCTTTGAGCTTTCGACCCGGATCGTTGCACCGGCAAGTAACCGCCTGCACATTAAAGACCCTGCCACCTTTTCTAAGCGAATTTCTACACGACCTTGTTTGTGTAATGTAAATACACGTAATACCAAGACTCGGAAAATTACCCAGTGTTCAACCCCTCTGCAAACATTCGCATTTCTCTTTCGAGCTTTATCGTCATTGCGTTTGTGAGTGAACGAATAAAAAATAACAGTACGAGTGGTGCACGATCGATACGGCTAATTATCCCAGCAGCGAGATGCAAATTAGTGGATTCGGTGAATGATTGAAGCACGTCGACTGGTGGTTTCAGTTGATCGAATGAGTGACTTGAGTACCTGTAACACGATCTCGTTTATTCTGTTGAAACGAAAGCAACCAAATGAAAAAATAGGAAAACAGGTAATAGCTGAGCTAAAGATAGTATCACTCAACATGAGAAATAAATAAATAACTTCTGTAATAAGAACCGAAATTCTTAATCAATAATATTCGAATCTTTATAGGTACAACTATTTTTTTTTAATGCAAAGAATTATTGTAGAGTTGTTTTCAATAGTTACTATTTTATTATTGGATAAGTATTTCGTTCTTCAGGTTGAACTCCATTTTCTTTAGGTTTTTCGGGTTCGACGTGTTACGGTCTTTAAGTCGACCACTTTCTTATTTCTCTTCCCTATTTTATGAAGAAGGATTGGTGACGAATCTCAAAGTCACATCAGTGCTAAATTTTTATCATGGATTCTTTAAAGTTTAATGGATAAAGTGAAAATAGTGGAGGATGATTTGTATTGAAGCAAAATTTAACGCAGAGAAAGATGTTAACATTTTCTGATATTTAAGATGTTTGATAAATTAATTAACAATTAATTTGGGATGAGATTTGGCGAATGACGCCAAATCAATTAACTGATTAATTTTTATTTTATGGGGGAGATTTTCGCTTGGTTTTTTCCAAGTATAATCAGTGAGTAAAATTCTCTACTGATTTTACTGAGTGATAGCTTATTCTTATTTCTAAAAGATCCTTTACGAAATAAACGCTCTTGTTCACGAAAAATAAAAATGCTTTCATAAACAACAAGCTAATATTATCACACGTTAATCCATTAATCCTAATCAAATCATCAATTAATTCTAATCAGTCATAACCTCCTTAAATTGTGTTCATCCTAACTCTCGTTTTTTCCCTTTAACTCATGATATCTCATGAATAGAAAGATAAAACATTTTCGGAAAGTGGTAAAATAATTTTACCACTTTCATAATAATTCGTAATTCATAACTTCTTTGTGTATCATAAATTAACGTTCTATGCCATCAACAATCAGCATTCGTATCTCGACCTTAGCGATCATATCGAAATATACGTAGCGAATAATACAAGTCTAAATACAGATTCAGCCTCAAATACTATCTTAAGGGATCATCACAGTGTAAAACTTTTTAAAATCTCTCTTGAAAAAAATAATTCCAGCAGCTGCGAAACTTTGAACGCGTTTTTCGCGAAACGTCGTTTTTCAAAATCCTCATAAAGGAAGATTTTCCAAGCTATCAATCATAAATTCCGACATAATATTCTTTACGCTGTGCTTTATTAAGCTGTCGGAGCATTTTCTAAAAATCCTTATATCTATTTCCTGAAAAAAATGTCAAAAAAATTGGCTAAACTGAAAAAACCCGTTATTCAAAAAAAACCTCCACAACTCGATATCAACTTTTATACTGATTAATAATCTTTTTACAAATTTCGTTCTAGATAATATTTTGAACATGGTTGCACGACCGCAACCATGTACACCGTAAAAGCATATTTTTTTTTAAAGACATTTTCGAAGGTCGAAACAAAATGTAAAAAAAAAAAATACGTAATCGTTCAGGAATTTATTTTTTACTCTTCACAAGTGCTTTAATTCGATTTAAAAAAATCAGGATGATTAGCGTATTTCAATTATGGTAAAAAAATTGCGAAAATAAACTATTTTTCGGCCTGTTACACGGTAATGATCCCTCAAAAAGTTGCGTTAGACGAGTTACTCACCGGCAAGAGCAGCATCAAGACCCCGTAACCTTCCAACAACGGTAGCAAGTTGCGCCTTGTACTTGTTCGTATCGGCTTCGACTTGTTCACTGAGTGCGAGATCAATTGCCCTCTGACCTTCCCGTTGTTTCGCCTCCAGAGCGTCTTTCAAGTGATCAGCATTAACCTGAGCTTGTAGTTTCAACTGTTTCCGCATCTCGTCTTCAAAGTTCTTCTGCTCCTCCAGCAACTGAAACATACGGACAAAACCAGAATGCTGAGTTGTAGCAAAGCTAAACGTGAAGCTGGAACTTTTGTTTCCTATACACGAAGCATTCTATGTCAATTCAGCAATTTTTGTCGACCATCTTAGATCTTCCTTATAATTCTTCATAATGAAGTTCTACTAAAATGCACGCTATGTGATTTTTAAAATATTTTTTCAATCCAATATTTCAAGAATTGTCTTTTTTCTTAAATAACCATTTTTGGGAAACTTGAAGTTACTGAAAGTAAATGTCTTCTCATAAAAGTTTTAGTTTCGTGTTAGCTTCTGAGTGAGATATTTAATATAATTTTTACATTTTCATGACACTGACTCATTACCGAAAAAACGGGACATTAATTTTTTTATTAATGATATTTGATATTTAATTTATTTTCCCCTAAAACATTAATCCGTGCCTCTGGTGATTTCGGAGCCAGAGGAAAATATCCGTTTCCGAATTTAAAAAACTCCGTTTATCGGTATTAAATGAGTCTCACCAGAATATAAAAATTATTTCAAATGTCCCATCCAAAAACTGACACACAACTAAAATATTTATGAGATGTTTAAAAAAACCGTGGCCTCATTAACAGAGGAACATATACATATACTCTAATTAAAAAAACAGCGTTACTTTTTCAAAACTGTATAAAAAAATCTGCAAAAAATCACATAGACTCCTTTTCAACAGTACTTTAATACCAATTACGGTGCACATATAAGATATTTAAAAATAACCGTGGCCTCATAGACAACGCCTCTTCACCCTCCGAAAAAAACATAAAAATTCTATGATAATTATTGGAAATACGTCGTCTTGTACACAAGGCGCGGGTGGCGCACGGTCAAGATCGGTTTTCGCGGATCGCGGAGCATTAGCGTAATGAGACTTTGATTAATTATCCGTTCGTGAGGACGGGGTTCGAACGAGACACGAGAGGAGGGAGAAGAGGGTGAGAGGAGGCTATACGAAGCCTGTGGCCTCATTGGGAAGTGACCCAAGCCAACTTCAGGGTAAGCGCGTCTGGTCCGGCCAGCAACCGGCGTCCGACGTTCATCCATCGTCTCCTCAGAGCGATGGCAACCCTTTCTCAGGCCATTCTCCTCCTTGTGGTCCTCATTCTGTAACCGCTTCCAGCAACTGGCCTCCAGCGATCCCTCAATGGACTCCAGACGAACCCTTAAGTCCGCGAGAACGTTGTTGTGTGTTTTGTGTGCTTGACGCCTACTCCAGGTTTGCACGAAAGCCTCTGTCCTTGTCATCCTCGCCTCTGTCACCTTCGAATCGCTCCTATTCGCCTCCTCTGCTTCTCCGGACGGAGAAGGAGGCGACATACAGTGGACCGTGAATCGTACGACGTCCGAGGATACATCTGGCTTTGGCTTGCCTCCACGATGTACCTCCGGTACCTAAAGTGTCAATAATTAACGCCCCACTGACCGTACGAGCTATCGACAACGGCTGCTCGTACACATTGTGCGACACACAACATCCTTCGGTGCTAATTCTCTGCGTTGCTTCTATCCAAGATGTGGCTGAATCGATCCTCAATGCCGTGCTGATTATTCATGAAGATTATTCTCTCAGCCTCGCAAATCTCTACTGATGTCCAGGCCTTTTGTTTGTGCAGGTAATAAGATAGACATTTGAAATAATATTCATTTGTAATGGCAGAATGGAATGCAAGTTTTTATTCGCATAAAGTCGGTGATTAAATGTAATGTGCAATTGGGATATTAATTGGAGGTACGTTTTGCTATAAAATTCAAGTGAATTTGGAAAAAAACAGTACTTTCATGGTGCAATTTGAGGAAATTGGTAAAATTACTGTATCTAATACCAAATTGAAATCGCACTTGTATTGTGAATTTATTGTACTAGTTTATGAATAGAAAGTTCTAGTACATGTACATTGAATTTTAAGAAATTTTTTTCGGTGTGATGTTAATGGTGCGGAAATCAGTTTTTTTGTAGGAAAACATTTGTGGACAAAACGGAAGATTTGTAAGTAAAATGTTCTCGAAAAGTGAAATTTTCCTCTGAAATATTCTTCGGTCAGAGAAATCTTCTTTAATGTATTTACCTTGAAGCAACCATATTTACTTCGGGGCGGCTAAATTTACTTAGAGGCAAAGAAAATTTACTTTAAGACAACACATTTACTTTGAGTCAAACAAATGTACTGTAAGGCAGCCAAAGTTAGTTTAAGACAACCAAATTTACTTTCAAGCAACTAAATTACTCCGAACGAACAAAATTCACTCTGAGGCTAACGAATTTAATCATGTAATTAATATCATGATGTGAGATATCCAAACTACTCAGCCATAAAATATATATAATTTTTTTTCCATGAAAAAAAATTTTGTTTTATGAGAAAACAATTGTAACAGTAATAATGGTAAAGACTATCATAGTAATTTTCAAAGAGTGCATTTAACGATACAAAGATAATTTCTTTTGCATTATTTAAAAGTTGATACCTTCTAGAATATCGTATAGAAATTTTAAGGTCGGGTCTTAAATAGTTTGAGTATGATAGCCGAGTAACTGTCCAGGTCAGAAACGCGGTATTTTTTTAGTTTGCAGCTTCAACTCAAAAATAAATTATCCAATTGACTTAAAATATCGATAGCGTATTTTAAACACATTTTGTCACAATAATTGCATGAAAAATGTCATTTTGGCATTAAAAAAACAACAACTTTTCTAAGCAAAATTTCAATTTTTACGCATAACTTTGCCATTTTAGCAGATTCATTATTATTTTAAAATCCTAAATTATGGTACGAAGAATACCTTTATTCGATAACCTTCTGTTTTTCATTTTTTATTTATTTTAAGCACTTTGCAGCCGCTATCACTGCAGGTATGAAGCAACTTATTTTTTAAAAGGATATACGTCACTTGCATTTAATTACTTTCAAGCCAAAAAATTATTCAACATAGTTAATTCATAAATTAATACATCCCCCAAGTTTTAAACCGTTCAATCCCATAATTTCTCTTCAAAAAATTTCTGAAAATGGCCTAATTTTGGATCGTTTGCTCTAATATATCCTTTCAACCCAATTTGCCCATCTATTGAGCCAGAGGTCAGCTATTGACAATAAGCGTGTCAGCAGAGTGATTATAAACCTTATGGGGTTTGTACAGGAAAGATGAAATGATGACGCCGTGTATAGTTGCGTAAGTAGAGGCGGCAGCAGTGGCAACGATCACCAAACGATTTACGGCACGCGCCAAATAGGCCTTTGGAATATTACGATATTGGCTTGGCCGATATTCCGAGCGATATTTTTCGCTATCGACGGATGCTTCCGTCGTTAAACTGGATATACGAGCGGGTGATTTAACGCCCATCCCCTTCAACAAAAAAGCCGAAAAGGAGCGAAGCACGTTTTGGATGGAACAGAAAGGTAATGCAGAAAGAGAGAAAGAGAAAGAGAGGAGGAGAGAACGAGCTAGCGATCTGGCGAAGCATCAGCGTAATAATGCCAACGGGATTTTCAGCAAACTCTGGTTCAGCGGTGGTGTGCACGAACCGCGATAATATTCGCGTTGAGAGTATACGTTCCTGCGTTCATATTAGTGAGAACTACGCCGCTAGTTTCGCTTTTCTATCTTCGAACCCGGGAAAAAGTTTTCTCCTTGCTCCGAAATGAGCGAGGCGAAAATGAGAAGGCCACAGAAACATCACAAATCTTTTTGACCCTTTGACGACCATTTCCTGGTCAATTAAGGAAACAGGGTGATGCTAATTAACCAATGCACTTTATCATAAATTTTCTTACAAGTGACAAAAAAAATGACAGTTATGCCACTCAGTGCGAAAAGTGTCTTCTTCTCACACTGATGAAATGAAGTTTTGTACGAAACTCGTACTTTTTCTGAAGTCGTGTGATTTTGCAGACTCAGAATTGTCAGAAAAGGTTTGATCTGCAATGCCACCGAAATTCAGCCACAAACTTTTTTTTTACATTTTTTTTTTTAAACGTGTTTCCGTTTGGTAAAAACTTCACCAAATTTGAATACGATAAAACCGAAATCTGTTGAGATATTAGAATTTTGAAATTTTTCATTCAAACAGCTCTATCTTGGGTCAGTTTCATCGTACATGCATTCCTACAAAATAGAGAGGTGTACAATTTTATGGGCTACAAAAAAAATGTATATTTATGAGGCACATTTTGGCTGTGATTAAATCAAATCCTCTGAAAAAAACTATCAATAATATTTTTTCACCGAAGGTAACGCTACTTTTTAGCCGAATAAATTTTCTTAACACCTGTAAATTTTTTGTAAACCAATTTTCTCAACGCCTTGGACCATTCTTAGTGTACTGACATGAAAGTGGCGAAAAAAAAAATCAAGAAATCAAAGCTTCCTCTATGAAGAAGCAAAAGGTCGATATCAAGTAAAATTTTGGTAGGATTCGGGTTGTACAACCGAATATAAACCGAAATCCTTCGGGTTAATTTGTGAAAAAAATCAACCCGTAACAAACCAGCTTCTAACCATTCAAAAGCCAGCCTACAATTGGATTAATGGTTGATTTTACGAATTTCTACCAAATTCCAACCTTTACACAGTGCAGCAATTGGTAGTATAGTCTGTTGATCTTCAAAAATCCTACAAAATTCCAACCTTCATCCTATACAATGATAGTAATTTGGTTGATTTTTACCCAAGCCAACCAATCGACTACGTGCATACAACTGAATTCATCCTTTTCGTTCCATCCCAAACGTTTGCTGTCCGCTTATTTAGCAGTTCTTTGTATCCCCAAGGAAAAGTGTACATTCCCGCAAATTACATGTGCGAAAACCGCCACTAATTTCGCTTTTTTGCCCTTCAAATTCGAGAAAAAAGGTAATTCTCTCGTCCCGCAACGAGAAGAAAAAAGAGAGCGAGTATTGGCGCCGTTGAGGGTGCCAAAGAATCGAGCAGAATCTTCTTGACCCTTTGACGAGCGTCGATAGCCAAAGAAATGAGAAAAATAGCGATTGGTGCAATGGAAACGCGAGCTTCTGGCTGCTACTACTATATTATACGTAATACCGGCGAGTACAGAGGGGAAACAGCCTGTTCTAAAGAGATCATATTGCCAGGCGAGGGCCTCTCTCGTTCCCTTTTCCTTTCCGAGCTGCCGCTACCGAAATACTGGCAACGATCCAAATGGAAATAGATAAAAAGCTGGAGGGATCGCGCACGAAAGCTTTCTCTCGCTCTTACTCTCTCTTGCAGCCGCGGGCCTGGTCTTCTGTACCCTATGTACAATTCTATATATGATATAACTTCCGCGGGGGTATATGTTACGCTCGACGGGTCGCACCGTGTCGAACCCTCGCTGCGCTTCCTCCGTAGACACGCTCTTCGCATGCCTGCATCCTTCCAAATCACGGTTCCCGCTCCAATCTATGCATTCTACTCTGCCTATGTAGATGAGAGCCCACTGCACGAAATCGGGATGCACCTACGTAGTAACATGAACGACCTAACCAGCATCGCTTGGTTTTCTTCTCGTACGCCTCTGACAACACGGACCCAGATACGCGAACGTCATTCAATCTGTGTGTTCGAGGCCAACGAAATGGATGTATTATTCCGGCAGTACGTCACTCCGGAATCCCGGAGGGTTCGAAGGAACCAACACACGCCATTTAGTTTTTAGAGGTATTTCGGAATTTGGAAAAATACAAAAAAATAGGTACTGTAAAAAGAAATCTGCTTGAAATTTAGTGTTTTCGTTGAAAGTTTTTATTCATAAACGAGTATATGAGATTTAGTATACAAGTGTAATGTAAAAGTTATGTATGGTACATCGTAGTGAATAATTTACTTCAATTTTACAGTAAAAGTATTTGAATTTTAATAATTTTCGTTAATTTTACTGGGAAAGTACGTGAATTTGATAGCACAATTGTTTAGTGAATTTCGATAACGAGTTTATGCATTAAAACTTCCAATCGTTTATAACAGTGTAGTGCTAGGGTAATGAATTATTACGGAAATGTTGTGTATGTATGGAAAGAACGGGCACACAATGTTATTTGGTTTTTAGAGAGATTTTGGTGGAAACGAGATATTGTGTTACTTTGTAATATTGGAATACTGATTTTTTTTGTTTTGCTAATTTGGTTATGTAGTTTAGTGTATCTACGGAAAGAACGAGCGTACAACGTTATTTAGTTTGAAGAGATTTTGTTGGAAATGAGATATTACTTTGTAATTTTAGAATACTGCATTTTTGTTTTGCAAATTTGGTGTATCTAGTTTAGTGTTTCTATGGAAAGAACGAGCGTACAACGACATTCAGTTTTCAGAACGATTTTGTTGAAAACAAAATAATACTTTGTACTATTAAAGTACTGGATTTTTTTTTTTTGTAAATTTAGTGTATCTAGTTTACGCTACGGAAGGAATGAGCGTACAACGTCATTTAGTTTTCGGAGTATTGTTTTGTTGAAAATAAATACTGATTTGTTGAAAACAAGTTATACTTTTTTAAAACTTTTTTACAAAACAAAACACTACTTTGTACTGTTAGAGTAATTAATTTTTTCGTAAATTGAGTGTATCTTGTAATTCAGTGTATCTCAAAAAGAACAAGCGTACAATGTCATTTATTTTTTAGAAAGATTTGATTATAAACGAAATAATACTTTGTACTATAAGAGTAATTTATTTTTTTTTCGTGTAAATTTAGTGAATCTAGTGTATGGCACCTACGGAAATAACGAACGCAAAACGTCATTTGGTCTTTAGAAAGATTCAATTGAAACCGAAATAATACCTAGTAATATTCGAGTAATTAATTTTTTTCGTAAATATAGTGTATCTACTAATTTAGCGCTCACATTATCTACGGAAAATGTGAGCGCACGTCATTTATTTTTAACAGGGATTTCGTTGAAAACAAAATGATGCTTTGTACTATTAGAGTAATGTATTTTTTTCGTAAATATAGTGTATCTACTAATTTAGTGTACCTACAGGAAGAACGAACTCATTTCGTAAGATTTCCTGGAAAGATTTCATTGTAAAAGAAAAAAAAAATTGGTACTGTCGGAGTAATGATTTTTTTTCATAAACTTGGTGTACGTTCCATTTTTGGAGATTAGCGATTTGATGAATATGTGAAACTAGAGTCGTATATAAATAACTCACCTTCTTGTCAAACTCTTCCTGGAGTAAACGCTTTTCCTTGTTCACTTGATTGCATATCAACGCCTCGATCTTCTCGTCGGTCGCGGACTCGCCGACCGCTCGCAGGGCTGCCTTCAATTTCGCTTCGTCGATTGTCTGCACAGATAAACATCATAGGTGATTTAAACACTATGCGCGTATCAGTTTTCATTTTATTATGAACGAATCAGTAATATTGACTTTTACGAAGTCAGTAAAATTGAAAATGCACAGAAAAATCTAAAATAATTACCGCGTTTTAAATAATTCATAACAAACTCACATGAATTTTTTGGGAATTTTCGTCTACATCGTTTACACAAAATTAATTTTTTTATGCATGCATTTTAACATGGGCTCTTATGGCATATTTACGAATGAAACAAAAAAAAATAATTGAAAAAATTATTTACATCGTTGAATTTTTAAGTATTTGGTGGAATTAATCTTTTTTTTTTCGATGTAAAAATTTTTTTCAGTTTGTTCAATTTTTGTTTTATTTGTAAATATGCCAAAAGAGCTCATGTTAAAATTCCCAAAAAAATCATGTGAGTTGGTTATGAATTATTAAAAACGCGGTAATTATTTTAGATTTTTCCGTGCATTTTCAATTGTGTATTGAAGCATGTACACTTAATCCAGTGAAAGATCAATAGTGACAAATTTGCATTAAGATTAATCGATTAACTTTTTTTATTTAATAGGACTAATTTTATTTGGTTTTTTCCAAATATCATCTGTAATTCTTCACCGATTACAGTGAGTGATAGTTCATATTGTTCCTCAGAAGATACTTCACGAATTGACCGCCTAGATATTTCGTAATAATAATCGTTCAATAATTATAGCCTGTTGTTTAACAAAAACTAAAATACTTTCATAAACAACAGGCTAATAATTATTAAACGATCAACACTATAAAATATCGTGGCGGTCAATTCATAGAGTATCTTTTGAGAAAGGAAATAAGCCGTCACTTATTCAAATCGATAAAGAATTACTGATTATACTTGGAAAGAATGCAACAAAAATGTATCTCATTACAAACAAATGTTAATCGGTCAATCTTAAAGCAAATTCGTCACTATTAATCTTTCACTGGATTAAGTATACATGCTTCAATACAAATCACCCTCAACTGTTGTTTTTTAATGCATTAAACCTTAAAAAATCAATTACGAAAGTTTAGCAAAATTTTGACGTCGATACTCGTCACCGAAATTCGTTAAACAAATGAAGACGTAATCAAAGCAAAAATCGTCTCTCACCTGAACTCGTTCCAGTTCCTTTTGCAGATAGTTGACTTTGTTATACATATGAAGTACGAAGAGATCGAAGGCTTCCTCATTGACGGAGAAGCGTTTGTCATTGATGTTAATGTTGGGGAAGAGTATCTGAAGTTCTTCGTTTAAGGCCTCGCGAGCTGTTTTCACTTTATTCCAGTAACGCTCCGTGATATTTGCGGCGCTTTGTTCGTCCTCGAATTTCTTTTTGGCCTCGTCAACGTCATTGACGATTTTCTTTAAATTACGCCGCGCCACAGTTTTTATAACGGGCGTTGCTTCGAATTTCGGATCGTCAATGAGCGAAGACATTCTCGTTAACGACTGCAGAGCATCAGTTGCACTTTCTTCCGCTTCGCTGAGTGCCGCTTTTCTCTTCTCCGTTGCTTCCTTCAGCCTGCAATAATTTCCCAGTAAAATGTCGGCAGATTCGATCAATATCGAATATATATTGAGCTATTTTAACAATTCGTAATTACCTTTGCCACACAGAGCCGCCGACTTTTCCAGCTGTCTCCACCACTTTTAATACGTCCTGATTGTAGTCTTGAATCGCGCACGTAGCTGTTTTGTAAGCTGCTATCGCACGACTCGCTGCCTGACCGCAATAAGTCTCAAGCTCCACGAGATTTGCTGGCATTAACTCTTCCGGCACGTCTTTCTTCGGTTTTACCGGCTTCTCCACCACTGGAAATGCCATTTATTCGGAAATGAGAAAGGCGTTACAAAAAATTTACGCTCAAGTAGTAGTAGTATTTTATTAGGGTTCTGCAATAATAAATTTCCTAAAGACGAAGGCAAAAAAGAATACATACACAAGAAGAGAAGAACGAGAAAGTACAGAAAATTATCTAAAATTAAATGGGGCGAAACATGAGAGTAGATGAGAGGTGAACATAAAAACGAAACGAAAATAATTAAAGAAAGAGATTTATATAGTAAGGAGAAGTTATGTTGCAAGTTCAAAGTTTTAGTGGACAGTTATCCGCTAAAAGACGAACAAAATGGAAAGAATTATCTAAGGTTATACTAGGCATTCATTTTCTTTGTTCAATTCTCTCGAGAACAGAAAAATCTTCGGTAATTTTAAATCCTATGAAATTTGAATCCTTTCTATCGAATTTCACCAAATGTAATAACTGCCGAAGCTGTGTATTAATTGCAGAAAATTCGAGCGAAGTTTAGGTGAATTAGAACTAAGACATCAATTTTTCGAAAATTCAATATTCTGTAAAATTTTGACTACTTTATAGAATTAGAGACAATTTTCTTCAAAACTATTTAGCCCATTAGCTCAAAAATTGTGGCAGCTAAGGAAGATTCAGATTTTTCTCGAAAAATTCAATCTTATAAAATCTATATGCGTTATTTCAATTTTCAAAATTTTGGTGCTTTTTTTTCATGATTGATTCACGAAACTAAAATAAAGAGAAAGCCCAAATTTGGGATTTTTTGCTCATCATTCCCAAAGAGAATCGTCTACTTCAGTTTTCAAATCAAAATTTACTTTTCAACATTTTACCGATTTCGATCAGGACAATCCAAAATACTATTTTAATCGGAAATTTCCGGAAAAAAAATTTATATTCAAACTTGACGACATATTCAAGGCCAAAAAGTTGATAAAAGATTAGAAAAGCACTCCTCGTTGCTTAACCCACGTTTTTTTTTCGATAAGTTCAAAAAATTTGCTCAAGAATACCTAATTTCTAACTTCTGCTCTCCAAAATAAATAAAACAAGCTCAAACACTATAAGAAAAAAAAAACTTGCCCACTTAGGCTATAAGCTAGAAAATTTTGATATTAAACAAAGTATTTTAAGAATTTTTTAACGATTTTCAAATTCCAATATTCGATATGTCATTTTGCAAATATATTTTAAAGATAATTGCCTTAGAAAAAAAAAAGGAAATTGGTACATTTGAGGGTCCAACTAAACCTACAGAAAATTACTAGCCAAATCGGAGGAATCGAGGTCAAATCCTGGTCAAAACGAGGTGTTTTTTACTCAGAAAAAAAACCTTTTTATAGACACATTTTTAAAAAACCGTTTTTAAGTTCCTGTTTGCAAATCGTTTAGGGAATTCTGAGAAAATAGAGGCCAGTTTTCTGTTAACGCTGGAAATAAATTTGTTCAAATAAAAAATGTAAAAAAAATGTTCATGAACCCACCAACTTTTAATTCGTCGCTGTTTTCCTTGCTCATGCGAATTTCCGAATACGGTTCGTTGATTGGTGGTGGTTTAACATCGACGAGCGGTACGAAAGCTGGCTTTGGCGCTGTTGATACACAGGGATACACGAATATTAGCGGATTAGTGAGAGCTGTGGGAAAATCGAGCAATCTCGCCCAGTCTATGGGACATAAGATCGGCGATACTATTCTAATGTACATTAAATCAATGAAATCAGAGAAATTTAGGCAAAGGAAATATAGGAAAGGATTGGCGGGGCTCACGTGTATAATCTTCGGGATTTGTGCACACTACAGGACTTTTCATCAGCTGACCTGGCTTTTTTTCACTATCCTGTGGATCCCCAAAGATCATCTTGAGTAGCCTACAGGACAAAAAAAATTCATTTTTAATTCCATTAACAAGAAACAGCTTCAAGTAAAAAAAATAGACCTACGAAAAATATAGCTGAGTCAATTATATTTGCGTTTGCCGATAATTGGCCAAAATGTTAGGCAATACAGCTAAAAAATTATTTTGTTCACGAATTTAATCGCATCGAGTGGTTAAATGTCGTTTGAAACAACCATAATTCTTGCGCTTACTACAAAAATGACAAAACGTCGGTAAACGCACATTTATTTTTTAAGAAATTTTTTAAATGCAATGAGGACATTCATTTATGGATATATCATCAGTTTAATTGCTGTAAACATTGTACATAAGAATATCTGATATTGATCTCTTGAACAAGGAATTTTTCGCTAGATCACAAATGCTTTTTTGGCCACTCTGAATTATTTACAAAATCTTTTCTTTATTTTTGGATTGCACACTTTTATAAGCAAACTAGAAGATAAAGGGATTTAACCAACGAACCTATTTTTGCACAACTTGCAATTATTTCAAAATATTTCATATACAATTTTTTTATAAAAATGTACAGATTGTTAAAACAGAAAAAAAATTGTTATAGGTAATCCAAAATAATCATATGATTTTGATAGTGAGGAATGATTTTTTTACAGGATCAACAGGACATGTTTTTTTTTCTTTTTCCACAACGGGAAAACAAATGTGATATGCATTCACAAATATGACTGATTTTGCCCTGAATCTGTTCTTAATCTCATTCACAAATGATACAAACAACTTACGTCTGCTTGATGTTCTCGAAGAATTCCCGGACAACATCGAAATAATGGTTTTCTTCCTGGAAAATAATGCGAATGGTGTTGTCTGTTCCAGGAATCCATTCTTCAAGAGTTGCTCTGAACTCTTTGTCATTCTTGGCGTAAGTTAAGATGCCTAATGTCCCTAACGTCACAGCACCCACAGCAAATAGGCCACCCGAGCCTCGCTTCTTTCCACTAAAAGTATAAAATGGCAATTAGAAATTCTGGTAAATTAAATGAAGGAAGAAGAAGCAGATATTAATGATTTGTAGTTATAAAAAATGAAGCATTGCTGAATCAACTCCCAGATGCTGCATGCGAACCAATGACCAATAATCTTTATGTATCGCTAGATATCTTTTTAAATATACCTTTTTGGTGACTCTGTGGAATACTTAAGTCCAGAATATCTGGACATAAGTTTGGCATCCTTCCAGAGCCTGGAAGAAATACAATTAAACGCACGCTCAAAACAACAATAAAAAAAAAATTTGCCATGAAAAGGACACGATTAATGGATTGTTGGGAATTTTGTTAGATGGAGAATTATAAAATGCGTTGTTTTTTGAGTAATTATAATACTGGAGAGGTATTCTGACGTTTTTAAAACATGTTCTGAATTAAAACCTGCTAATTTCGTACAGAGGATTAGATATCTCAAATAAATCGTCACTATCAAAGTCTTATAAAAAATGTACAAACATTCAGGGATCAAAGAGATCGAGCAAATAAAAGGGTAGTTTTATTCATTTTTAATCTCATTTACAAGGGAATGATCATGAAATCAATGATTCTAAAAGTGGCGAGAGACTTCAAACAATCGCCAGGACTTTTTGGAGTTTTTCCCATCTCTTCTGAATTAAAACCCGCTAATCACATACTAAGCTTCAAATTTCAAGAACAAATCATAATTCTCAAAGTCTCTCACCAAATGCCAAGACATTTGTAAAGTCACCGCTATTATTAAATCAAAGATCTCGCGTAAGCCGTACGAAGTTACAAAACAATAATTGCGCAGCGTGAGATGCTTACCTGCCTTTCGGCTCGCATGTGATTCTAGTCTGAGTTTCATAGCACCTGGCTGAGAGATACAGCCTGGCGCAGGTGTGTTTTTTGACCTGTTAACGTGAGAAAAGGAATAAGTACTCCGAAATTATGTAAGCCTCTGCTAAAAAGCCATCTTGTCACACGAGGTCTCAACCTTGACGTTGATGCCGAAAATATTAAGAGTCAAGTATTGAGATTGTCATGAAATAAATTCTTCGAGCTAAATCGTCGAGATCCGCATCGCGAAAAACGTCAGCGAATCGATTGACAGACGTTAAAAACGAATTACGGTAACGAGAGATGTTGACGAATGAAGGTTGACGGGTCGAAAGTCGACAGTGGCCAAAAGTGTATCGAACTATGACACGAATGTAACCTTTAAAAGCCACAAAACCTCGCGAAGGACGACCGATTAAAGGGTCACACTCTTTTAATCAATTAAAATGACTTAACATACCCGATTGAGACCGTTGCACGGAAATTTTAATCCAATTCGGAACATCTTTCGGGTGGCCGGTCGGGCAACCAAGGGAAAAAGGGAACGACGGGACAGGACAAAACTTAAAACAGCTGGATGCCGCCGGCGCTCGTTTCTTCTCTCGCTCTCTTCTTTCTCTCTCGCTCTCTTCTTTCTCTCTCGCTCTCGCGATTCTCTTATCCTCTCGTCTCACAAAGTGCTTATCACCGCGGATTTCGGAACATCGTGGAAACGAAAGATGTTGCGCATCGTCAGCTCTGCGCTTCGAGGTGAATATTTCGTATTTTTTGCCAAGTTTTTCGGGTTAAATTGATCGTCGTTATAAGCGGATTCATTGGGAGTTTCGATGGGATTTATCGGAGCTGTCGATTATTGGACTAGTTTATTGATTAATCGTTAGTGTTTGTCTCGTTTTGAGGTTAGATTGGGGAGAGCTGAGACCCCATTTCTTATTTATAAATAGCGGAACGATGTGGAAATGAACCGCGCCCGGGATTCATTCAATTTTTATTAAATGTACTAGTTGGGATCGGTTTTGTCGGGATTTGATGAAAGAAGATGGAATGTAGGAGTTTATACGGTGATTTTATTAATTATTTTTATCTTGAAGCGGAGACTTTATGAGGAGGATTATTTATTTCTTTTTTGGCTTTATCATAGAAGAAGTTATACTTTGCATCTGCAATTTTGTATGTTTTAAGAAATCTACTGTGAATGTACTTCTTTTTACGATCGCACAAAAAAAATATTTGTTCAGACTAAATTTAAGGTTCTTCAGATTGAACTCTTTAGTAAACCCTAAAGGACCTAAATTTAAGGTTCCCTACTATATTTTGAAATATCTACCGCGCTTTTTTTATTGCTTTTCACTGGGGCAAAAAATAAAAAAATCAGTTCAACCAAAATTTTAGATTCTTCAGGTAGAAATAGCTAGAAATTAGACAGAACTTAAAGGACTTAAATTTCAGGTTCTTTAGGTTGAAATCTTTGGGTTCTTTAAGATGAACTCATTTTTTTCAAAATTACTTCATGTGTTATCAAGGAATGAAATTTAGTAACAAATTGTCGAAAAAACGAAGAAAAAAAACTAAAAGTCAATATACAGTTGTAACCATTAAAACACGAGTTGAGCTTGGAATCATATAAAATCCAAACCGCTTTACCGATCATCACTACATTCAGTACGTAGCAGGGTTGAATGTTATTTTTCCTGTGCAACAAATTTCAGTCGATTTCTCTAAATTTTACCTGAATCAGAGCAAAACGAAAAAGTTTCGAAAATTTCGAACTTTCATCAAAACCAAACCGCTTTACCGATTTCTTCAAATTTAATACAAAATTTCAGTCAGATTGCTAGAAATTTATTTAAGCTAGAGCATTTACGTACTTTTTTCAAAATTTTAAAGTTCTCGTAAAAATGAAATGCGTTAAGTAATTTTTATAAAATTTATACCGAATGGAGATTAGCCAGTATCTCACATATTTAAGTTTGAGCTGATTTGATCAAATTCTGAGTGTTGTTCTGGTATAAAAATCTCGAAATTGTTTTTTCATGAACACAAAAATTCTCTTATGAGGAAACAGAAATAGCATAATTAATAAATAGTTGTATTCTGCAGTAAATAATAATTGATGGCACAAAAAAATTATGAGGGCTTTTTAAATTTTCGACGTGAAAAATTATATCTCACGAATCAACGACAGTGTGTAAATTATGAATTATTTTTAACAGGGACAACTCGTGTAACGAGTTTTCCAGCGGGATCAGCAAAATGTAGAATTTCGTCGCTCTTTATCAAGTCCGATGTTCCGACTGCCGGATTTGCATCGCAACCCCGATCACTTTTGTGTTTGGCATTAGAAAATCGCAATACCAATACATGCCATCGTTACAGCACATTATTCAGGTAAAACACGAAAAAAAATCTCCCGTGTGAATTATAAAATAATCAATTGCTTCTTTCAGTCAGCCGACACCGGCAAAAATTCTGTCACCGGAAGTACAAGTGACTAAAGTTCCGGTGAGGACGGTAACGAAGTTTTCCCTCAAGAAAGGAAAACGCAAGTCTGTAAAAACTGTACTCAGACGGTTCTACAGATTAGACTGGTAAATTTTATGAATCATTATTAATTACATGCGTTTCACTGATTTTTTTAATAAATGGTATTGCCACTTTTCCTGAACTGCAGCAACCCAAAAAAAAGAAATCTTAAAACTTACAGAACAATGTTATCAAGAAAACGCACTAAATGTGAAATATATGAATAGAGAATATAAAAAAATTTGATGTAAAGAATATACTTCAACGGAAAAAATTGAAGTAATAATTTCTCCATCGCGGATTAAGGATTAAAATGTTGCGTTTTCGTCCAATAAATGTCTTGTGCTACTTCTGGTGCTGAAAAAGGGGTATTTTTCAGGGGTATGTGGATCAGAACAAAGGCCGGTCGTAACAAGAGAATGTGGAAGAAATCAATTCAGAGAAGACGACGTTTACGTCGTCACGTAATGACTACTGCCTCTCAATCTCGGCTATTGGATAAAATGGTTACAAAATTCTGGAGACGTCCAAAATATTACGTGGATGATCCTTACAATCCTTATCATAAACGGGAATCGTTTTACTTGACACGAACAAAGCCGAAACCTGCATAACTATGTAAACCTTTTGCTAAAGAATTAGTTTCCTAATAATAAATTCATAAAACTCTCCGTTTATCCAAACTAATATTATCGACCTTGTGTGTCCATCCAATTATTGATTCTACGATATTCAAAGAGATTCTCTCGCCTTACACCGATTGATTTTCTTCTGGAGCGCATTTATTGCCTAATAAACGAAAGTACACATTGAAATAAAAACTATAATTCTGTGCTGAACAAAATATATGATAATACGCAACTTATATGTTAAGAAATTCGACGTCACTCGGTCAATTTTTATGCCATTTTCATATATATTGAAATTTCAACGCACTTGTGAACTTTATGGCTTTAACTTGGTAGACACGCTCATTAATAACCAATACAAAATTTTGTCATCTAAATATGTGCAACACATAATAATTTTCTTTTCTGTAGAAAATTTTACTAGCTGCGATTTCGTTTAATTACCACAAAAAGTTAAATTATTTGAATATTTGGCTGTTTTTACACCATATAATTTCGGAAATAACATTGATTTAATCAATGTTTTCTATAACAACAAAATTTAAAAATAAAATAATTCAAATAAAAAGAATTGAATATATTTTATTGCAGTGCATTGCAATAAAATTTTTGTATTTATTCACGTTAAAAAATGTTAATATCCTTTATCGCAGTTCGCGAAAATTATAAACTCATGATTAAAGGTGGCAAATCCATGAATTACAGTTAAACAAGCACTTTAATAATTATAATTGAAAAGGAATGTTCCGTTTCTTTGACAACAAATTACTAGATTTACATTTACCACAATCGGTAAAAGATACATCTAAATTGAACCGTTTGACGCGCTCGCTCATAGAGGTCATCGCAGTCGATCAGCTGTTCGCCAGCAATAATCAGCTTTCGGGAAAGATTCGTTTTCGTTGAGAAGAAACTGTCAACGACAAACATTTGTTTAACATTAATATTCTTCGGCATTGTCGATATACGAACCAATGCAAGTGTTGAATATTCTATTGAAGTCTAAGATACAGGTCAAATTTATAAGCCGCTCGTACGCCTTAATCATCATTAAACGTAAGTGAATACTCCAAAAATGGAAGAACCAAAAAACGTCGTGAAATCGGAGGATTTTTCCTCTAGAGAAAATTTGAAATTGGGACAGTGTGTGTCAACAAATTGGCGAATTACGCAAGATAACAAACGATTGTGCGATACTATATCGGTAATCAACGCGTCCAAAGCTCCAGAAAGGTAATCTACTAATTGGAAAATGATTTTGTTTCGATTCAGAAATGTTATTGAATATAGTGACTTTTTGGAAAAAAAAAGTGAATTAAATTATGCTGTCATTTATCAGATTTACATTGGAAGATATCGTCTCCGATTCCTGCCTTATTTTACAACCCGTGAATGCAAATGTCGAGGATCAGAAAGAAGCCTGTATGATCGATATTAATTTAATTGCGGGTCAAAGAATATCTCGTATCGGATTGGTTTCCGAAGGTTCTGTTCTCGAATTCTTTAAAGAGTCCGGAGAATACGCGGGAACTACTTTTGCCGAATCTATTGAAGAATATGAGGATGCTACTGTATATTTCGCTGAGTTCACATTCGAAAAACCAACAACGCAAGCGAGTATAAAAGTAATTTGAATTTTTTCGTAATGCACGGTAAACATTTTTGTACATCCCGCGACAGTTTGTTGTTTTTAAACGTTTACAAATGTTTTTTTCTTTAACAATTTGATATTCACAAATTGTAGTTTTTTTTTTTACGAAAATTCAATATCGTCAACGTCCACAATTTCTTGTCCACATAAGGGTGTCTAAAAAAAACCTTTTTTTTTTTTACTTGCCACGTTAAAAGCTTCGTACAAATTTCGAAAGGTAACTCAACGACCTTATGTATACCATTTAATTAGCATTTAATTAACACGTAGAAAATCAAGTATCCTGTTTGGACCGATATAATTATCTTTGTATGCGATAGACGATGCTATGTACGGTACCATTTGATAGTTTCAACGATTAACTTTTATTCTGTATATCATAAAACACTTTAGGCCGTATATTTTTCGAGATATTCAATTCTGCGTAAACAAATGTTTTTTTTTGCTTTTCCAAAAAAACGGTTGTATAAGACGAACTGCCATCTTCTTTGGTACGAATACAGTGAACATTTTTACAAAATCGATCGAGGACACGTTATGCTTATGCTAACTATGCTTTATATGATGCAACCTTTTTTGCTTCCTCGTAGAGGAAGCTTTGTTTTCGTGAAAAAATTTTTTTTCGAGATTTTCATATCAGGATACTTAAAATGGTCTAAAACATCGAGAAGTATTATTTCTACGAAATGTATGTGTGTGTGCAGATTTTCTTGTACGCACGATAACTGTCGTAATTTTCTACGGATTTTCTTCTAATTTAGCACTTAACTAAGTTATCATATAACAAAGTTTGGGATTGTATTTGACGCGAATCACAAATGAGGCTTGATTGCATGATGAACAGTTTTTCCATGTCCTTGGGAAATTTTATACAAATTTTTACTGTGGTTCTAATGAGAAAAATGGCAGTTTGTCTTGAGTAACCATTTTTTCGAAGAATGAAAAAACGTCGGTTTACGCAAAATTGAATATCTTGAGAACTATGCGGCCTAAAATATTTTACGATGTAAGAAATTGAAGTTAATCGTTATAACTATAAAATGTCTGAACAGAAGACTCAGTTTTCTACATGTTGATCACATGGGAAATACAAAAGGGCGTTTTAATTAATATTTAAACTACAGTTATTTGACGTGGGAAGTAAAAAAAAAATTTCTGAACACACCCTCGTCCACCTTTTATTTTTATCATGTTTCTTATTAATATAGTTCTAGTCTAGTTTCATCAACAGGAGAAATAAATGTTTGACATGAGGTGAAAAAAAGAGATCGCTTCACTTTATTATCTTCATCATAAATTCGTGTATGAGTAAATTGATTTTATTAACATTATACGCGGCTTTATTGAAATTTTTTTTTTTTTTCGGAACAACGTATTTAATTGTTACGAAGTTACTTTTTACTGTGTACGAATATTAATTTTAATACAATTTCTTTAGCCTAACGAGTATTTACTGATTGCAGTTCACAAGAATCCACAACAATCGTCCCAATATGTATCTTTACGGAATAAAACTTGTCCTGGAAGACGCGAAATCTTTACCTAACGATAGACCACGTTTTGAGGATATTTTCAAAAATAAGCAAATGATGGGCCTTTCGGAGCTAATGAATATGCCGGATTACGACGGAAATTTCAGTACGGAGATACAAGCGTGTCTCAGAAGTTTTGTCGGAAAATCGTTGCCTGCGCGGCCCGAAAAAACGACGAAAAGGACAATCGTAGCTGAAACGGTAGAAGAGAATGGAAAAAGTTCTGTCGATGAAGCCGAGGTGGCGAAAAAATCGAATATCGAGATGTACATAAACGACGAGTTACAAGATATGGAGAAGAGGCTGATGCAGAGGATAGCAGATGCAGAAAAAAAAACAAACGATAAGCTCGACGAGATAATGAAAATATTATTGGTATCTCTACCAGGAAATTCAAGGACTGATAACTAAATAAATAGAAATAGCCGATAAATTGTGGGCAGGAGTCAAAATAGCGAATGACCAAAATACTGAATGGCTAAAATAGCGAATGTAAAAATAATGTAATGAAATGTAGAATGTCCATAATTATGGAATTCGCTTTTTAAGCCATTCGCCATTTTTATCATTCGCTATTTTGAATGCATTTTAATAAAATGGCGGTGAAAATAGCGAATGGCTGAAATAGCGAATTTCATAATGATGACCATTCTAGATTCAGACGTTCCTAATTTCAAAATTCGCTATTTTAGCCATTCGCTATTTCGATCATTCGCTATCTCGACCTCCACCTTATTATGTTTATGAATAGAGATTTTTCCCGGACGATGGAAGGTCAGTAAAATAGAGCTCAAGACCAATAAGTTTTCTCCATTTATATTTTAAGAAATATATTTAATTACCAGACGAGACCTCATAGAAAAAGAAATAAAAAGGCCATTTTGTCATCTGGCTTCGAAAACGACAAAAAAAAATGTTGAGAAATGGTGTTGTTTTTATTCACAAGGAATTTTGTTGGTGAACTTGGTTCACGTGCTGTGACGACATTCGTTGGCTCTCGATTAAGCCGAGGATGGTTTTTCGGTATTTTCATCTTTACCATTCTCGGCGGGAGGATCCCACTGATGAAGTTGCTTGCGCCAAAGTTTTACCATACCGTCCCACCCTCGTCTACTGTATTTAGTGTGTTTTGGTGGCGTTTTTGGATGCTCTTTTGTTCTCTGGTCCCTAGAATAACGAGTTTCAATTATTGAAGTGATAGCCGTTTGGTAGAGATAACGGCTTTTTCGTTATGGATAATTATTCTGGTAAACGAATGAAATTCTATATTTCAAAAGGACTTTTATTCATTTATTTTCAAGCGATGTGAGCGGCGTCAATGTCAAAATTCGCCCGATTCCTGAATAACTAAATAAATCACCCTAATTCCCATGCGTTTTATAGGGTGAATGCACCAGTCACTTAAGAATTGCTTGGTATTGAATTTGACCGAAATCGCAAAAGCTATTCGGTTTTCATGGATTTTTAGATTTTTGAAAAATCCAGGTTTTAGCCCTAACTTTGACAAAACATAAGATACCAAACTCAAATTACATACACTAAGTCGGTACTAATTAACGATGATTAGTGCATAGTTTTATCATAATCTGCAATGTGGTTTAAATTTCTCAGAATTTTAACTTTAAAAAAAATGATGTTATTACATTAACTTCAGCAAAACATTAGAAAGTGGACTCAAATTTTATACATGAAATCACTACTATTTAGCAATAATAGGTACACAGTTTTGTCATAATTCGTTATAGAGTTCAGATTTTTTAGAAAATGTACTTTCATAATAAATTCATAATAATAAAGCAAAGTTAAACTTTGTGAATTGCTTCCATATTATTTTTTGTTTTTTTTTTACAAAGATTTCTCAATGAGGGAAGGAAAATCGGTTAATAAACTTTCTCTGCAGAAAGCAAAAAATAATGAGGAAGCCACCACTTTAAGCAAATTTAAAAAAAATTTACATAGAAAATATCAAAAATAAAAATCCTACAAAAAATAACTATCTAAATCAGGGAGATCAAGTTTAATTTATAACTTACTTAGGCACCATTTTGATATATCTATCATATCCTATAGTATTTTTGCCATAATCAATTTCTTTCTGTCTTCGTATCAAAACGGCAGGATCAGTTTCCAGCTCGACTCTTTTTTTTCCAGCTCCAGAAGAAGTGGTACTAGAGCTCGAGCCGCTATTTCTTCTGTTTCTAGAGACTCTTTCGTTCTGATTCTCCAAACTTTCCTCCCTAAGTCGTTTGCGAGCAGTTTCATTATCTTCGTGACAAGCTGCATTTCTGCGTGTTTCTCTGTTAGTGTTTTCTTCATCTCCTTCGCACATCTTTACTTCGCTCTCGTTTTCTTCGTCGCTGGATTCAATTTTCTCATCTTGATCCATTTTCACAGTTAAATAATCCTCGTTTTCCTCCATTTTCACAGCATCACTTTCCTCCTTTGAATCTGTTTTTACAGCTCTGTTTTCATTCTCTTGTGCCTCTTTTTTTTCTGCTACGTCTTTACTCGCTTGTTGCTCGTTTTCAATCGCTACCTTATCTTTTTCCTTACGTTCATTCTTGATATCCATTATCTTAGCTTCCGTTGAATTAACTTCAACATAAAATTTTTCTGGTTGTATACCGCAGCAAATTGCTTCGTCAAGAAGCGCATTTTCCTCTTCGGCTGAACACTGTACTTGCATTTCCGACATTTTTTAGTTTCTATTTTAGATCTGCAATAAAAAAGTAAATGAACATCGGCAATTTTATGATAATCTCGAAAAATACCATTTTCTAACCTATGCAATGGACAATTTTGTTTTGTCTTCACTACACGTACTTCGCAGTATTCGATAAACAGAGCAATGCTGAAATGGAATGTTTTCTCACCTCTATCGTAGAAAATTGACTCAGGTAAGTAAAAATGGGCAAACTATCTATTATTTTCTACAATCCGCATCATTCTCAAAAGCAAACACAGCGTAGTTTGTTTGTTTTTTTGTCTAAGGCGGAAAAACTCAAATTTTTTGATCGACTTTAAATATCGCACGCGAAAAACGGCGAACACACGTATTTACGCACCGTATCTATATATATGTATATATATATTGCAACTGTTGTTAATGTGAAACCGATTAGGCATTCGACTTTACAAAACAGCGTTAATATACAATGATCACTGATGCGGCTCCTGAAATTTACGGCCGCGTCTTCGAGCCGCGAAATTCGCGCGCTTTTCATTAATTCGGCTGCGCTCGTCGATCTAAAGACAATTTTTGCGGTCAGTATTGCAATATAACATGAAATATTAATACCGGTCAAAAACGACTAATTTTAAATTGTAAAAAAGTTAATAAGCTATACATTAAGCCATTAACAGAGGTGCTATTAATTTTTGTATTGCTTATTATGGCACATTTTAATTCCATTATTATGAAGTCAGCCGCTTAAGATAAGTCCAAGATAAGTTTTTTGGAGTAAATGGCGCGGTTTACGAATTTAATTCTTGACGAAATATATTTTTTTTAGAGTGGATGGACGATGGGTTGTTTAGATATGGTTTCGGCCAAGATTTGAGCTCGATTTCGATCTCCGAATAGGCATGTAATTTTTTGTGGGTTTAGTTGGATCCTTAAATGCACCACTTTTTTTTTTCATGTCTGTTCATCTTTAAATATGTTTTGAAGTGACATATCACCGTAATTTAAAAATTTTGTAAAATTATGGAAAAAACTTTGTTCAATATCAAAATTTTTTAGCTTATAGCCAAAGTGGGTAAGATTTTTTTTCTCATAGTTTCTTCATTTGGAAAATTATTTGAAAACAGGAAAAAAAATTAATCTACTTCAGGCGATTGATCAAGTGTTTATTTATGTGAATCCGGATTTTTATTTATTTAAAGATTTTTCCGAACTATGTAAATTTAAAAAAAATGCTTTTTTAAAGTGACATATCGAATGTCATCATTTGAAAAACTGCAAAAATTCTGAATAATACTCTAGTGAATATAAAATTTTTATAGCTGATAGTCAAAGGAGGCAAGATTTTTCTTTTCATAGCTCTTAATTTTTTTTATTAAAAAATCATTTTTCAGTTAAGAAGAGCTTAAAAACCATAAGAAGAAAAATCTTGCCCACTTCGTCAATAAGCTAGAAAATTTTGATATTCAACAGAATATTTCTCAAAATTCTTGCAGATTTCGCTCATCATTCCCAGAGAATCGCAAACTTCAGTTTTCAACTGAAAGTTCAAACTTCAAATTTTAACGTCATACCGAATCTGATCAACAAAATCCAAATAACTATTCCCAAATCGTATAATCATGCAAATATAATGTTTAGTCGTAAAAACAGACAAATGAAAAGAATGCAAAGCGAATCTGTAGTTTCTACTAATTTAATGAACGCAGTTTTGTAAAGCCAAAAAAATGTGTAGCTTGTTCGCATTTTTTGAATTCGACTGCGCCATCTGTCATCAGAATCGCTCACAAAGCCGGCAGATGGCGCATTGCCAAATTGCCCGTAACATAACCTAAAATTCTTAAGATTGTTAAAAATATCCTAACCTCTTCAATATCAATCGGCTATTACTTTCCGTATGTTTAGTTTATAAGCAGTCGCTCTTATGCCAAATACGGTAAAATCGTTATGAATTAAATAATTCGAGGCGAAAAGTGATAAGATGTCGAAAACGTCGAAGAACAGTGCAGCAGACACGAAATTAAGTAAGAAGGACACTCTTCAGGCAGTAGTCCTCGCGGATGACTTCACTACGAGTTTAAATCCGGTGCATAATGTTTGTCCGAGTATTTTGATGTCAGTCGTCAACACGCGACTTCTCGATTACCTCGTAGAAACTCTCATACAGTCCGAGGTCCAAGAGTTGTTTCTGTACTGCAGTAATCACATTGAGTCGCTGAAAGATTACGTTGCTTCCAAAAAATACAAAGACATAACAGTCTCGCTCATAATCTCCGATGGTTGTCGTTCCCTTGGCGACGCTTTGCGAGACATCGACACGAAGGGATGGATCCGTGGCGATTTCATTTTAATAAGAGGCGATGCATTTACCAATGCCAATCTCAAGAGTCTGATGGCTTTGCACAGAAATCGTTGCGAAAAGGATAAAGGCGCCGCTGTTACTCTCGTCTTTCGAGATATTGGCTCTAGCGGCAATTCGTCTCTGCAGGAACAATCCTGCGTGTTTGTTGCTGATAGAACCAACAAAAAAGTTCTATTCCACAAAAAACTTGGGCGAGACGATAAGAAAGTGAAATTGGAGCTCGAGTGGTTTTTGGATCATGAACAAATTGAGATAAACTCCAGCTTCGTGGATACCCACATTTATCTGTGCTCACCTTCTGTGCTTCCTCTTTTCGCTGATAATTTTGACTTTCAGGTGAGTTATGGAATGATTTTATAACTTATTGAATTCATATTCATAGTTATTGAAAAAGTACCAAAAAAAGTCTTCTGGTCTTTCGGATATTTAAAAATCCCTTGTATGTGCATTAGAATAGTTGGAAGTCTTCTATAGAAATACTTCTAAACAATATTAGAAACTTGATTTGAATATATCGGATGCACAAAATATTTATTGGTGCAATTTTCTTTTTTCTTGTCTTCTATCTATTCTAAGGATTATAATTAATGTATGCATTGTGAATAAATCACAATTACTACTACTGAATATTTGAAAATAATCATTTGGAATGAATTAATACAATATATTTGCATAACTATTTCAACCATTTTTCATGTAAATGTAAATAAAAATAAATATAAACCCATGATCACTCAGTTTGACCAACAGGATGAACAAAAACCCAATTCATACTAACAGCAACCGAAAAGGTTTCAATAAAACTTCATGAGTTTAACCAGATTTCAATTTTTTAAATAAGACGAACACGTTTCAATCCCAGGCGCATTTTGCCTCAACAAACTGATAAAAACAATAAAAATGTATCTTCGTTGCTTCATTCCCAAAAACCCACAACATAACAATCGTCGCTTTTCGGTAATTCCTCTCTCAATTTCCAGACGATGGAAGACTTCGTCAAAGGCGTTCTGATGAACGAAGAAATCCTAGACGCGAGAATCTATTGGCAACCCTTAAATACCGAGGAATACGCGTTGCCGATAACATCGTGGCAAGCTTATCACACGCTGAGCAGAGATATTCTGCAGAGACAAGGATATCCATTAACACCAGACATGCTTCCTCCTCTAAGAAACATCGTCTACATGCCGCGCAGTACTTACAAGCACAGAACAGCATCTTTGGCGCGTGGTTGTTCTCTTCAGCGCGATACGATAGTCGGCAAGAATACTGTCCTCGGAAAGAACACATTTGTCACTAGATCCGTAATAGGAGAAGGTTGCACGATAGGCGAAAACGTGCGTATTGAAAATTCCTACATACTTTCGAACGTCACGATAAAAGACAACAGCGTTCTCCAGAGTTGCGTGCTTTTTTCTAACTGCCAATTAGACAAGAACGTCAAATTAGACGCATGTATCTTATCGCCAGGCGTGAATTTACCTGCCAAAAGTCACTATACCGATTCTATTCTCGAAGCAAACGGCAAGAAAATCAAAGTGACTGAAATGTCCGAGCAGGATATCGATTCCGCGGAGGAATTGTTGTATTTCAAGACGAAAGAAACCGACGATTGTCCTGAAGATACAGACACGGAAACTTCCTGCAGCGAAACTAGTTCCTTAAGAGGTTCGCCGATACCGGACGACACTAATATGTTCCTATCGGAGGTCATAGACAGTCTTTTGCGAGGATATCAAGATAAACTTAATTGCGACAATTTGATACTCGAAATAAATTCGTCGCGTTACGCGTACAACGTCAGCATACGCGAGGTCACATATAACGTAGTTAAAGCGATTCTTATGCTGCCGATGCATCACATTGCGGAAATAAAAGCCGGAGAATCGACGACTTACCAAAAAGTGTTGAAAGTTATGATAACTTACTTCAATCCTATCTTATTGAAGTATATTAAAACGGAAGATGCGCAGGAGGATTGCTTAAGGGCTATTCAAGACGTTGCGCTAACGAGCTCTGAACTTTTGACCTTTGTTCAAGCTCTTATTCATCTACTTTATGAACGCGATTTTCTTACCGAAGAGAAGATCTTGGAATGGTACGACAATGTTTTAGATGACGATGATGAGTTGACGAAAATATATAAAGCTGTGAGTCCTTTTATTATGTGGCTTAAAGAAGCTGAGGAAGATTCTTCGGATGAAGACGATTGAGATAATTAGTTATCCGATTTATGCTGCGGCGCTGGCGGTCGGATTTATTGGTGATCATTGTCGAAACTTGAGATATTCGTGTATATTGTTGCTTTTATAAATCTTAATAAATTGTAAATCCTGAAAATGTGTTATCATTGGAACTTGTGTGTTTTTTTTTAAATTACCGTTGGTATGTTTTCTATTTTGCTTTAGTCGTTTATGTATGATTTGGATGAGAGGCTTCGGCGAATGACGGCTTGTGATATTTGGATTTAATTTTACGTTTCGTGCTGATTAGGGCCTCTTCAGAAATGTTTTATTTCATATCAGAGTTGAATTTGTGATCTATTGTATAAATATGTGGATCTCTAAGATGTTCGTTGACAAAATGAGTTTTGTATATTTTTTGTTCAACTTTTTAATTTAAACTGAGTTTAAGATGTGATCTCATACAGATCGGACTCTGCGGTCTCAAAAAGTAGAGCAAAACACTGAAAATAAGAAAAAGTATTATAATAATCAAAGCAAAAACAATTAATACAGGCTGAACCTAAAAGACCGAAAAGCTCGGTCACCAACTCCGAAAAATATATACAAAACTCATTTTGTCAATGAACATCTTAGAGAGCCAAATATTTTCACGAGAGGTTACAAACTCAATTCTGATATGTAACTCATATATGATTACAGCATTGTTAAGAAGGGTTTTTTGATTATTTATAAAATTTGGCAGAATTAAGTAAAAGTTAAAAGTTAAGACTTTTGCAATCATATTCAATCTCATCGATTTTTTAATATTGTTAAACGCGATATTTTCATTCCAACAAATGTATCTCAATTCCCATTAACATGTTGATGAAAAAACCTTAGTGTTTTCTTTTTCATACGTTTGGTGTCATAAAGATGATTGTTGACATGAAGAAATGATAAAATTGCAATAAGTTTTCATACACGTAAATTTGCGAAATAGTAAAAGGATAACGATGGTAAGGATTTCCAGGTGAAAAGATTTCAAGGCAATCAAGAGAAGATAATTATTAAAGAAATATATTTTCGTCCCAACATGACACTAAGCTTCAAGAACATTTTCGTGATAAGATTTCTTATTTCCATTAAATCGGTGCATTCAATTTACCGATTTCTCGTGATCATAGAGCAGGTATTATGTTTCGATTACTTAAGAAAGAATTATGATTGTCGTTGATGACAAGACTGATTTATATAGTAAGAATCTACCCGAATTCATCGTGAATTCCGCCTGATGTTTTTTTCCTGTAAACGTTTTCATCACTTTCATAGTGTTTGCCATAAGAATAATAGTGATAGATATCTAGCGAATAAGAGTGATTCCTCATACCAAAGATAATAGAGTTCTACCTATTTTCTTTGCTTCAATCGAAAATTGCAACCGCCCAGACAAAAATCAGCGTAGAATTTTCCATTTTTCAAATTATCCAGCAAATTCATTTTCTCATCTGCCTCATTCATTAACTTTTCGATTAATTCGGATTACAAAATACACGATTAATAGACTGTAGGTATTTTATATACACCTGAGATCGTAAATAATAGTATGTTTCTCTTCATAAACAGGGATTAATCGTTTCCCTCCAATTTCGGTTACTAAACTAAACTAAACGCTAATCCAGCTAATAACTAAATATTACTTCTATTGTTACTCCGCTGAATCGCAGACAATTTTTTTCAATTATTTTCATTACGGTAATTAGATTAATTTTTGTATGTTATTTTATTAACATTGGCATATATTTTAATCAACTTTAAATGCAATAATGATGCATAATTACCAGCGCAACAAATAGCTCTCCAACAAACCAACGTTTTCATATTAAAACAGTATTTCTTTTTTCTTTCATTATACGCAAATATTTCGATATACACTTTTACTGCTCAATTTGCGTATTGTTCTCTTCTACGACTACCTACGATTTGAACGATGTGCGTTTTCGGTAGCACGTCGAGTAACAACCAAGAGTGTCTTTGTAAATCTCCGCATTTTCAAGACGATGTGAAAAATGTCTCAGGGTTTTTATCATTTATACTTTTGGAGTGCCACGTAATTTGATATTTCTCGCATTTATTTTTATCACATCGCCTCTTAAGACCTTATGCTATCGATAAATGATTTAATAGTCGAATAACTCTATTTTCAACGCCAGACAAGTGAAAAGAGGAGTGTCGTGGAATTTTTCATTTCTACTAACAAACATGCGTGCTCATTTCGTTTCAACATGTTTGTAACTATTTATCTATTTAATCCTGCTGGTAATACGGAAGTATGTACTAATTAGATATGCTTTACGGCCCTGCCGTTTTTTTTTCGCTTTGTCGATCAATTTGTAGACCCTTTTTTTGTTCGAAGACGTTCAATCGACGGTGATCAAATCCTCGATTAAATTGTGAGAGGCTTGGTGATGGTGATCGGGATACTTAATCACATCTATCCAGTGACGAAGCCGAGCTCCTGTGCTGCTGCAGCTCAGAGTGAGACCGCCTGCGGAAAATATTTAATACAATTAGGTTCTCATCGATTTCAGCAGAATGGATATTCTAGAATATGCTCCATAATCGAAAAAAATTGGGTAATGTTTTCTCATTTGAAATTGTATATACTGTAAAAAAAATCTACTTTTAATTTAGTGTACTTTTAGTGGAAGTTTTTATTCATAAACTGATATATGAAATTTAGCGTACAAATGTAATGGAAAATTAATGTATGGCACATTCAATAGTTTCCTTTAATTTTACAGTAAAAGTACTGGAATTTTAATAATTTGCTGTAATTTTACTGGAAAAGTACAGGAATTCTATACCACAATTGTTTATTAAATACCGGTGATGAATTTATGAATAAAAACTTTCAATCTTTTCGAACAGTGTAGATAGAAGTCAGGGTAAAATATGAAATACGCACCTAACTAACTTAATTTTTAGATGATATATGAGAGTTCCAAATCTCCGATATTTTTGGGTATAAACATTAAATGTGGAATCGATAGTTATTATTTGGTAAGTTACTTGAAGCTTTTACGAAACGAATTTGTGTTGAATTCTTAAATAAAGGATCACAAAAATGATTTATAAGGGGTAATTCGGTTTTTAAAAATTGAGTCGTTGGGATTTTTGAAAAAACTTGCTCCATTTGAAAAAATGCTCGGAAGTGTCATTATGATTTATGAGGACAGCTGTTAAATTATCTGTATTTTTTTAAATGACCATTATGTCTTTTTTTAGATACTTGCTCCGTTTTTTTGGCGTTTTCAGAAGAATTATTATACTCCCTGATGAAACTTGCTCCGTTTTACTTTTTTTGTTTTCAGAGAAGTCATTATACTTTTTAAAGCTAAAGTCTAACTCATCTTTTGCTCATGCAATAACCCTTTACTTATGTACCCAATTTTAGCTCGATTTTCGAATGACCATTATGTTTTTTTTTAGATACTTGCTCCGTTTTTTTGGCGTTTTCAGAAGAATTATTATACTCCCTGATGAAACTTGCTCCGTTTTACTTTTTTTGTTTTCAGAGAAGCCATTATACTTTTTAAAGCTAAAGTCTAACTCATCCTTTGCTCATGCAATAACCCTTCACTTATGTACCAAATTTTAGCTCGATATTTAAAAAATTGGGAAAGTTAGAGCACGAATAGAAAATTTAAAAAAAAAATTCAAAATGCCATAAATTTAGAACCTCTTGTCAGAATCACTCAAAATCCAATCCCATATCTTATTTCACTACAGTCTACATGTGGACCAAATTTGAGCACGATATCATAAAAATAGCAAAAGTAAGAACACGAACAAAAAATTTCCAAAAATTTGAAAATGACATAAATTGCAAACCCCTCAACAGATTAGCCCCAAATTTAATCCCAAACCCTATTTACCAATATTCCACTTCTGCTCCAAATTTGAGACGAATATCATATAAATTACGTGATTTGCCGCCCGAACTGAAATTCTCAAAAAAAATTCTAAAATGCCATAAATTCTGAACACCAAATTCCATCCCATACAAACCATTTTTCTCGACGTTTTAGACCATTTTAAGTATTCTCACACAAAAATTGCTTAAAAAAAACCATTTTCAGTATTCTGACATGAAAAATGTTCATGAAAACAAAGCTTCCTTTATAATGAATCAAAAAGATAATGAGATATAATTAGTTTACCTAGATAATCGTTGCTCTTGCCCAGATCCTTGTCCCATACTGACATCACAAGAGCGAGTCCCGTCAGATCCGTGAGAGGAGTCTCGAAAACGAACTCTTCGTTCCACTCGGGATTCAGGGTTTTCCATTTGACGCTCGTGCTGTGAGCGTTGCTGGAGTTGCTGCGCGGCGAGGACGCGAGCTTTTTGCACGCTTTCTTCACCGCGGTGTTCCCGGCCGTCGCTTGACCGAAAGAGCCGTGCCGTTGCTGATTTGCTCCCGAGCTCCCGTCCTTGGTTTGCTCTTTCGTCAGGTAAACCTTGACGAATGGGTCAGAAAACCCATTGCTGTCCATAGGGAGGAGGTTGGTGGCGCGCTCCACTGTGACCAGCAAACCGCGACGACGAGTACTGTAGCTCAGAGTCAGTTGAATTTGACCTCGGCCGTTGGTGGTGTCCTCGCCCCACACTTTCTCTTCCTGCGACACCTGAATTCACAAATTTTCACAATTTTAAACTCAATAGCATTAGCATTCCTTTTTTTATTTCTTTTCCCTAAAAAAACGATCCTTATTTTGTACCGCTCCGCAAAGAATAAGCCTTGTTTTCGTAGAATAGTATATCACGATACGATTTCACTAGTGCGAGAAGTGCGATTTCTTGCACGGAGTTGCATAAAGTATATTACGATACGAGTGCGATGAAACTTTTTCTGATGAAGGTGATTTTGAGGACCAGCTAAAAGCGAGTGTTGCAATCAAATCAGTGGAAAAAAGTTTCCCGCACGATTTTGGATACAATTTTATGCAACTCCGTGCGAGAAGTGCCTACTTTTCACACACTTCGCGTGCCGGAAATCGGAATTCGCGCCTGCGTGAAATGGAATTGTATATGAAACTTGTACGAGAAATTTTTTTTTTATCGCACTCGTATCGTAATATTAAATTACTTACGAGTGCGAGAATTGTGTTTTCTCGCACGTGAAGCGAGTGAGAAGTAGGCATTTCTCGCATGGAGCAGGTAAATTTTTTTTTTTTTCAAGCTTTTTATATCAGATTACTCAAAACAGATCAAATTTGAATATCATGTTAATCTTTACTTCATATTAATTGGTATTGAATTTTAACGAAATCGATAGTGTTTCTGGTTTTATGCACTGAAAGAAAACTATATTAGTAACTACACAGTGACAAATATTTATTTTTCGTTTGTACAACTAATTTTTATATAGTTCTCAAAAGTGTGAAATTATTATTGCAATTACAAAATAGTTGCCATAACTATTTTCATTGTTACCGTAACTATAGAAATAGTTGCGTGGTAAAAAATTTCTCTGCGTTATTTCTGGATTTTCAGGATTTGAAAAAATGTTATTTCATTTCATTAATTTGGTGAAACACGTTGTGTAAAAATCTGAATCTAAAAATTTAAATCATATCTCTAAATGTCGACCCGTCAATAGATATTTTTTTGCTACTACTTATCAACTTCTGCAAAATTCTATCTAGCGAGCACAAATTTACCACGTCAGTAAAATAATATTCAGTGATTTTACATTCCTATTATAATTTAATGAAAAATTATAGAATGCTTCGGATTGTATAAGAATTAGAATTTTTTTTTTGCCGACCAAAATTTCGTTGCAATTGATTTGAATTTATTTATTTGAAACAAGGAAGCAAAGTCATTTTTCGCTCTTTATAAAACGAGGAAGCCAAAATCGATGAACATACGCATAAATGGAGTACGAATTCTTTTTCTTTTATGTCCAGATAACGTATCACAAAAAATAAAATGCCATGTTCCAAATTGAGTTGGTTTTTTAGTCGAATCAAATATTAGCTATCTTATGAAAATTCTACAAAAACTAAATAGTAAATTGGATATTGTTCGATCAATTATGCAACCTCTAATGTTTTCATCCTAGTTTTTAGTGTCTTCATGTTTCATTGGTAGATTTATAGTTTCTTCAAATCTCAAACTTATTTCCAAATCGTTAAAATTTTCCGAAAAATTCTACTCCTTCGAGACGTTGATTTTTATGAGAGCTTTTCCGATTACATTTGTTATCAACGCATCAAAAAGTTTAATCATCTCTACGTCCAATAATTACTCCAAAGTTAGACTCTCTAACGCAAGTATATTATATGAATAATTGATGAAGAAGGAGTTAATACTTGGTAATGGTCCTCCAGGAAGACGTTGTAAGATCTCGTTTGATAAGGCGGTACTTCGTATAAGGGAAATTTGGCTTCTCCTAGAAAGTCCCGTGCCACGCGATCGTCCTGAAGTATGAGTACGTGCAGCGCTCTGCCACTCTTCATCTGTAAATAATAAAGGGTAGGCAATAATCAGAAGCTGTTACTTCGAAGGAAGATATAGTATAAAAGTTGAAGGTAAATTGTGGCTTACGTCGCTCTCCGTGATCCCGTAAAAGTTGAGCTGCTCGTTGAACTCTGGATCTCGTGTCTTGTGAACAGTCTTCGTTTTTAGCCGCTTTATCGTCGTGCTCGACGTTATCGGCAGAATGTTGAGTTTGCAGAAAGGGTCCGCGAGGCCGTGAATGTCCATGGGTCGCAACCCTCGTGCTCGCACCACTTTGCACTGGAGGCACTGACCCGCTGGCTCGTATCGCAACGAGATCTCCAGAGTTCCATACCCCTGTCCCGTTTCTGACGACCCTGCAATTTGTCCGTCGATTTCAACAACTTTTCCGCTCTTTTTCATTAAAACATCAGCTCAAGAAAATTAAAAAAGGTCTGTATTCTTACAAATATTTTTGAAAAGATAAGAAAATTTTTGTTCACGATCCAACGAATTGAGAAAAAGTTTCGCTTATGAGTTTTCTATACAATATTATTTCACGAGTGTGAGAAGTGCGACTTCTCTCACGTGAAGTGAAGCGTGTGAGAAGTATATTTCGATCACCTGATTATGATTAGGCATCACAGTATGTGTAATTAGGAAGTAGGAATTCATGCGACACGCTGCGCTTCGCGTGTGAGAAGTCGCACTTTTCGCACGCGTTAAATAAAATTGTATACAAAACTCATGTGCGAAGTTTTTTGGCAACTCTCTTGATTCCAACACGCGTCTGAAAAGAACTCATCGAACTCGTATCGTAATATACTATTATGCAACTCCGTGCGAGAAGTGCCTATTTCTCACACGTGCGAGAAGTCGCACTTTTCGCAGGCGTAAAATAAAATTGTATACGAAACTCATGGGAGAAACTTTTTTTCAATTCATGTGATTCCGACACTCGCTTCTTTAGAAAACGTTTTACTGCACTAGTATCGTAAAGTACTATTATTTTTATTCTGTTTTTGTACAGTGTGCAGATTTATGACTTTAGTCGATTAAACAAGTGTGATGAGATCCTGGTGTACTTATCGTAGTTCCTGCGATTATGCTATCGGTTTTGTATTTTCCTCGTTATCGACGTATAATATTTTTTATGCATCTCCGTGCGAGAAGTGTCTACTTTTCACACGCTTCGCTTTGCTTTGAGTGCGAGAAATCGTATAAATTAACGTTATATAAAATAATATGACGAGTGCGAAAAATCTTCTCGCACTCGAACTTTTATCGCACTCGTATCGTAATAGACTTTATACCACAGTGTGCGTGAAGTGCCTACTTCACGCACACTTCGCTTCGCTTGCATGCGTGAAACAGGCACTTCTCGCACTAGTGGCATAAAATTGTATACGATACTCGTGCGAGAAACTTTTTCTGATCTCCTGTGGTTACAACACTCGCCTTCAGCTCGTGCTGCAAACTCATACTCGTCGTGAAAAAGTTTCATCACACTAGTATCGTAATGTACTATTATGCAACTCCGTGCGAGAAATCGCACTTCTCGCACTAGTGACATAAAATTGTATACGAATCTCGTGCGAGAAACTTTTTCTGATCTCCTGTGATTACAACACTCGCCTTCATGCTGCAAACTCACTCACGTCAGAAAAACTTTTATCGCACTCGTATCGTAATATACTTTTTTTTTTATTCAATATTTCTCGTCATTCTCACCCGTGTTCTCTATCCTTGGTAGATGTTCGAGATGATTGTGATTGCCGATCTCCAGATCCCGGCTGAATCGGCTTCGCTCGTGATGATGATGATGAAGATGATGATCCACCAGGGCGAAGCTCGAGTCGTTCGTTATCGATGACGCGACCGATCCCGTTGCGTTCGACCCTCTCCTGCTGCTGCTGCTTGTGATGCTCGCGTTGCTCGCGCTGCAACCGTCAAAGAGCGAAAGTATAAACCCTCGTTTTCCTGTCTGACATTTTTACGTACCTCGGAAGATGTACCTGCGAGACGCTCGTGTGTTCGGAGGCCAAGAGTTCGGACTTCCGGTCGTCGTCGGCGGTCGAACGTCGACCGGTACGTTGACCATTCGCATTTCCGCCGGTTTTAGAACGAACGGTGATGGTCGATGCTGAAGAGGACACTCTTCGGCTGTGCGAAGAGTTGTCCGCAGTTTCAGCCGGATTATCGTTGCTAGGACGACGCTCTTCACTCGTTGATGAATTACTTCGCAGCCTCAGTTGCGGAGGACGCATTTCTGCACCTTGACTAACCGGAGTCGTTGCTCCTTCGCTTGGAATCACGTCGGATTCACAGCTGGCCGAGAGCAAAGACCTTGTTCGAGTCATACGACGTGTTGCCTCGTCGTCTGAGGAAGAATCCTGCTCCGCAGGTTCCAGGGATTTAGTGCCACCCGTAAGCATCCATCCTGAAGCCCTCGACCCCGTTCTCGAACGACCTCGCTCCTGAATTAATCATGATAACATCATGTAGAAGGAAAATGAAAGACGGGGCTTTCTTCATATTTTTTTCAGAGGCACTACGATGTGTGCATTCTTAAATAAAAGCTGGAATCGATCGGAATTTCTGTACTTTGAAATGAGAAAAAAAAAACTTGTGAAAAAGGTTTTGAAGACACCAACAATATTGGCTTCCATTGATAAGCTAGTTTTTATTTTTCAGATAGTCTAGTTGGCGGACAATTTTTATTGTCGGTTGAAAAGAACGAAGGTAAATGAAAAACGGGTCATTCTTAGTATTTTTTCAGAAGTACTAAGATGTATGCATCTTCAAATAGAAGCTGGAATTGATCGGAATTTCTGTACTTTAAAAAGAGAAAAAAAAACGTGTAAAGAAAAGTTTTGAAGAGACTAGCAATATCGACTTTCATTGGCAACTTAATTTTTTTTTCTCCAGATAATCTAATTGGCGGACAATTTTTATTGTCGGTTGAAAAGAACGAAGGTAAATGAAAAACGGGGCATTCCTAGTATTTTTTCAGAGGTACTAAGATGTATGCATCCTCAAATAGAAGCTGGAATCGATCGGAATTTCTGTACTTTAAAAGGGAAAAAAAACTTGTAAAAAAAAGTTTTGAAGAGCCTAGCAATTTGGCTATTCTATCAATGACTATTGGCTTTTACTGATAAGTTAGATTTCCTTTCAGATAGTGTAATTGGCAGACTATTTTTATTGTCGGTCAAGGATTGGATTCTATTTAGAAAATTGTGAAAAAGTTTGAAAACCCATAAATTCACCATATCTCATTTCCACTTGTTAGACACTTTTACCATAAGATCGAAAAATCTCGCTGTCAAGGTTCATAAGAATACATTTTTTAAGACATCAGCAGAAAATCAGGTAAAATATGTCAACATACGAAAACCCCTATAATTTGAGTTTGATCCCTTTTCCTGAAGACAGTATTTAAAAAAAAAATTCAAATAAGGCAGAAACGCCAAGGAATTACTTTTTTTTCCGGCAGAACGTATTTTGGTAGGCCCTTGAAGAACCACGCGCCGCTCTTCTTCCACATTTCCCGGGTTTCCGCACAAATTCTACATAGAAATAACTTGTTACAGGTGCTCGGTGATTTAATGCGAAGCTGCTGAGTGATGTTCTGCTGCTGCTGCTGCTGCTGCTGCTGTTGTTGCTGCGGGGTCGTCGCTCCAGAACCTGCTGAAGAGGGCCCCGAACTTCCCGGTGTCAAGAGATAGGAGGGAGACGTTTCTATGCCGCACTTCTGGCATATGTACTTCCGGCAGTCACGACAGAGACTCGGACCTGCTCCCAGAACGGCGAACTTTTCACCGCAGAGAGCGCACGAACAGATGCATCCGTTACCACCGGAACAACGACTCCCGCAACTTCTAGCGTTCGATCTCGTCGTAGTGACCGTGTAAACATTTCTCTTCATGTTCTCGAGTCGCTCGACGAGCCGCCCAACTCGTTCTTGCTCCGAAACGTCCAGAGCCTCCGCCCTTTGTATCACCTGGAAAAAAAATTTCCAGGTGAGCTCATATTTGATATCTTCGCACGGAGAAAACGGTTTTGCTACGCTAGCAAATTTTGTTCTCAAATGGTTATGACATTGAGTTATTTGCTAGGTTAAAAAATTTGTTCGCCAGTTCATAAAAATTGTTTTGTTGGTCCGACAAATTGTTTTGTTGGTCCAACAAATTGTTTTGTTGGTCTAATAAATTTTCTTGCTGGTCTAAGAAATTGTGTTGCTGGTCTAAGAAATTATTTTGCTGGTCTAAGAAATTTTTTACTGGTCTAACAAATTGTGTTGCTGGTCTAACAAAGTGTTTTTCTGGTCTCACAAATTGTGTTGCTGGTCTAACAAATTGTGTTCTGGTCTAACAGATTGTTTTACTGTTCCAACAAATTGTTTTGCTGGTCTGACAAATTTTTCGCTTATCCGACAAATTTTTCTGCTGGTCTGACAAATTGTTTTGCTGGTCTGACAAATTGTTTTGCTGGTCTGACAAATTGTTTCGCTTGTCCGACAAATTGTTCTGCTGGTCTGACAAATTGTTTTGCTGGTTTGACAAATTATTTCGCTTGTCCGAAAAATTATATTGCTAGCTCAATAAATTGTTTTGCTAAGGTAGAACATAATACAATGTCATTACTATTTCAGCAAACGATTTGTTGAAATAGCAAGACGATTTTAGCAAAACGACGACAGAAACCCAAAAATCCTAGTAAAAACTTATAGAATAATGGTCCTCAATACTTCGTTAGGAATTTTGATCACCATTTCAGCGAATTTAGTCTTGCGAGTCAGAAAATTACTGATTCTACATGTAAAGTCACATTTCAAAGTTTTTAATTTAAACGATAACGTTCCAAAGAGTCGAGCGAATTCAATGGAAATTAGTCTCTGGAAAGGTTTGAGGTCACTTCTACCTTCGTGACACGAATTTCAAAGCTCATAATAGTGAAACCAATGTAACCAACTGAGTTCGAAGGCGTGTCGCGAATTCAACTAAAACTGGTCTGCATAAAAATTTGAGGTCACTAATTTCACACATGTGATCAAATTTATTAAATTCATAATATCAAAATCAATACACACGTCAAAACACCAAAAAGCAAAGCAAATTAAATTAAATTTCCCATGTAATAATATATCAGAGATCACAAATTATTAATAAATGTTAATAAAAAAAAAATAAAAACTCTCATAACTTAAAAACTAATTTGATTCAGACGCTAATAATAAATATTAATAAATAAAGAGCGAACCTGTATTATAGCCGTTCTTTCCGCATCGCTGAGTGCGAAGGGTGTCGTCGAGGACGAAGAGGACGTTGAAGAATTGAGGTTTCCAGGACATGATGAAGAGTAATTGTAATCGCTGAATCTTGAGTCAAAAGAGCTGCTCTTAACTGACCATCCAGTTCGTAATCTGTGAAAATTTTCGCAAAAAAAGAGTGACGATACAATTTCACGCTCATGGAGAAAGTGGAGCTTTTCCTCTAAAGCTCAAGAAATCGTATTCCTGGATATCCTATAACGTAGAGTGTAATATAATGCGGTTATAAGGTTACATGTTTATATAACTTCATATGCAGTATTTTGTTTCGTCAAGGGACCAAACGAACACGAGGGTTTCAGCACCGTTAGAGAAGAGAAATTGTAGTAGTTGAAGGTGCGATGCTGCGGGCAAAAGCACGCGATCCCCGGGTATATACACGAAGAGAGTGCGAACACGAGATATAAAGAAATACAGTCCATACTCTCTAACTCAACTATCTCTGATAGCAAATTGCTCTTCGACCCTTTCTCTGTAAAAAATGCAGGAAAGGACGGACATAGAAGTACATATATGTGTAAAATATATGCAAAAATCATATCGCACATATATTTGTTTTACTGTTGCTATATAAGTAGCATATAAAGGGTAAATAAGTACTGTATGTCATGTATATCATGAATATATGCACTAAATATATGTTGCGTATATGGAACGTGTATACTTATATATATAGTATATATATTCTACATATGTGTCGTACTTTTCTTACGTATACTTTTCGTATAAATCACATATAATATTTTTACATAGCACATCCACACGGTAGTCAATGCCCGATTTAAGTGGTGTATATTTCTCGTAAGTAATCGAAGACGTGCTGCCAAGACCCACTCTCACTCTCACTCACAAGCTCACTCACAAGCACACTCACACTCGTACTCGCACTCATACTCACACTCGCACTCACACTCACATTCACACTTGCAATCATACTCACACTCGCACTCATACTCATACTCACACTCACGCTCACGCTCACACTCACACTCACACTCACACTCACACTCACGCTCACGCTCACGCTCGCACTCGCACTCACACTCGCAATCATACTCACACTCGCACTCATACTCATACTCATACTCACGCACACACTCACGCTCACGCTCACGCTCACGCTCGCACTCGCACTCACACTCACACTCACACTCACACTCGCAATCACACTCACGCTCACACTCACACTCACACTCACACGCACACGCACATATATACGGGCATTTTTTTTCTAAACCCCTTCTCTCGACGTTTTGGACCGTTCTGAGGATACTGACATGAAAGTATATTTTACAAAAATTTCCATGAAAAACAAAGTTCCTATATGAGGGAACAATTTTACTTTTTTGCAGCAGGAAGTAAACGGCGAATTTGTGGAGCTTAAACGGACCCGGTCACCTACAAAAGTAAAAAAAAAACATAAGGATGCAAAGTTAGAACTTTACACGTTGCTTCCTTATAAATTGTCATCTTTTGCAAAACTGCCACTATAAGGAAGTTTATTTATTTTATTTTATTTTAATAGTAGTAAAAGAGTTTTATTAATACGCCTTACAGTTTTCTTTCCTTTCTTGAGATACATTTTTTTAAAACCAATTAATGCCAATTAACCGCAAACGCATTGCCAATAGGACATCGACCGGAGCATATTTTATTTTATTTTATATAATTTTATTTTATTTTATTTTATTTTGCACACACACTCTTTTCTAGATTTTTTGGACAATTTTGATTGTTATGACATAAAAATCTCGAACATTTTTTTTTTTTTTTTCATGAAACCAAAACTTTCTCTATGAGGAAGCAAAAAAAACAAAAATTCTATTCTGACCTCGTTGAGTTAGAGGAAGTAGACTGTACAGAGTTTACTGCTGCTGCCTGCCGGGGAACGCGCCTATATCGATCGTTCGTCGACCGTGCACAGCTCTTTCTCCCAAAAAATTGACTGACTAATCTCACTCACTTTCTCTCTTTCTCTCTCTCTCACTCTCTCTCTCGTTCTCATGCAATTACGCTGTACGTTGCTGTTGTTATCACGTGGTGTATATCAACGGCACTCAGCTGCGTTGTGCTTTCCCATTTACTTATATGGGAGCGGAGTGAGCTGCTGATAAGCCCTAAACATGCAACTCAATGTTGACACTTGTAACGTTGGGAAAAAAAATACGAGGCGGTTTTAGAAAGATTTATTTGCATAATTCGCACATTAAATTTGTATTGAAATAAATTTAGTGTCATTCTTATGGTGAAAATATTTTTTTCTATTTTATTTTGGTGGTACGCTGAGAGCAATTTACTGCCCTTTTTGAGGGCACTTTGTGTTCAATTTACAAATTTCCGGTAACAGCTATAAGGGTTTTTAGGACACGAGGCAATTTTGCAAATTTTCCGGAAATCACGTTTCGCTTTCCGAAAACACTTTTGATAAATGGCATATATTTTTTGAAAAATGCATTGAAATTTTCAACGACACTTTGCACCATTCTATAAATTTTTCTGAAACATCATTTCGGTTTTCGAGAACGCTTTGGTTAATTTTACAAGCTTTTGGAAAAAGCTTTGAACTTTTTTGAGAGCAATTTATGAGGTTTTTTTTTGCTGAATAACTTTCTCCAAAAATATACACATAAAAAATTAATGTTTAATTTACGGATTTACGATAATGGCTATAACACTTTTCAGGACACGAGGCAATTTTACAAATTAGCCGGACGTGTCGTTATGCTTTCCGAGAACACTTTGCTTAATTTCACATATTTTTCGGAAAATACATTAAATTTTCGAGGACACTTTGTACCATTCTATGGACTTTACTGATTGGTTATTACGATTTCCGAAAATACCTTGGTTCATACTGCAACTTTTGCAGAAAAGCCATTAAACTTTTTGAGAGTACTTTGCACTTTCATAAATTTTCCCGATGAGTCATTACTTGAAGAGCCATTAATTGTGGCATTTGATATGTCACTTCAAAAAAATATTCAAAAAAAATTTGCATAGTTCAGAAAAATCTGAAAAAATTCTTAAAAATCCGGTTTTACACAACAAAACATTTGACCAATCGCCTGTAGCAGATTAATTTTTTTTTTCAATTTTTGTATCATTCTAAAAATAGTTAAAACTCAAAATCTATAAGAACTAAAATCTTGCCTATTTTAGCTATAAGCTAGAAAATTTTGATATTCACCAAAGTATTTTTCAGAAATTTCTTAGAGCTTCGAATTATGGCATTCGATATGTCATTTTGAAAAAAATATTTTACAAACATTTGCATATTCCGGAAAAATCTGAAAAAAATTTGGAAAATCTGGATTTACACAATTAAACATTTGACGAATCGCCTACTAGATTAATCTCTTTTTGAAAATTTTTTAAATATAAAAAGCTTAAAAACTATATAAAATAAAATGCTTATCACTTTAGCTATAAGCTAAAAAATGTTGATATTGAACAAAGTATTTTCCTGAATTTTTCCAAAGTTCCAAATTATGCCATTCGATATGTCATTCAAAAAACATATATGAAAAAAAATCTGGTGCATTCGAGGGTCGAACTAAACCTACAAAAAATTACGAGCCAAATCGAAAAGGTCGAGGTCAAATCCTGGTGGAATTGCACCAAATCGAAAAATATATAATACTTTGATACGTCGTATCATAAACTGCGTATTTGGTCGAGACCAATTTGCAGTAAAAAAGGGCTACAATAAATCTTTATCACTTTTGAAAGTTTCATTAAATTCAGTATGGATTTTTGGGGCATTCGTATGCATAAACCGATTTATATTTGCATCGTGCATAAAAAATTCAAGTACCGATTCGATTTTTTTCTCATTTCTAACCGGAAACGTAGATATACGATATTCAAGTGCAACGAATACTCAGCTTATGTACTTAGTTATGTTATGCATTCTCATTTCCTTATATGAGACAACGAAGAACACATTTTATGCTAACAACTTGATACGTAAGCATTCACATGGAATTCACTGTACATTTTTGTAGACCTTTATGCTAAGCTATATAAATATTGTATTAAAAAACATGCAACGTTATATCTTCTGTAACCTGTTTTCAAAGATCTATAAAATGTAATGCATACTTTCATGAAGCTTTTATGCTTTGCTGGATCAGTGAATTTTATAGTGAAAAGCTCTCTACTACATATCTTTACGATACTTGAAAAACGTTTTAGATTTAAGGTGCATTTTATTTATAGATTTTACATTCACATGGTCAAATTAAAAATGGTATATTTAGATTATACATGAAAATATTAATTATCGCTTTGATATTTTTAAAGTGAAAATCACGACTCTTCAAAATGTTCTCAATTTAAGATGTACTATTTCAATAGATTTTACATACACATGGATAATTAAAAGAATAGAATATTTAGTTTATGCAGAAAAATGTCGATTGCCAATTTTAACGTTTTTTAGCGAAAATTACTACTGCTCGAAGCTTTTTAAATTTAAGATGTATTTTTTAAATTAATTTCAAATCAATTAAAAAAATTGTGTTTTATTTTATGCACAAAAATATTGATTATCGCATTGATGTTTTCAAACCATTAATCACGATTCTTCGAGACGTTTTTAATTTAAGATGTATCTTTTTAATAAATTCTACATGCACATTGCAAATTTAAAATATGAAATATTCGCTTCATGCATAAAAATATTGATTATTGCTTTGATGTTTTAAAATTGATAATCACGAATCTTCGAGGGGTTTTTAATTCAAGATGTATCTTTTTCATAAATTCTACATGCACATTGCAAATTTAAAATATAAAATATTCACTTCATGCATAAAAAAATCAATTATCGCTTTGATGTTTTGAAATTGAAGATCTTCAAAACGTTTTAAATTTAACATGTTTATTTTAAATAGATTTTACATGCACATATCGTTGATACAAGGGATGAAATATTTAGCTTATGCATAAAAAATTTTGATTATCGGTTTAATGTTTTTTAAATTGAAAATGCGAATGTACATGTGTTATTTGTATGTAAAGAGACTCACTTTGCTCTGAGAGCAAGTTGTCGGTCGTTGGGGCAAACCCAACGAGCCCCTTTGCTTCCTGGACTCATCCCATACGTCATATCCATCGTTGATCGGTCGTGCAATAACTCAACGATTTTTTGAATCGACAAGGGAAAGCCTCACAGCTTCCGGAAGCAGTGGCAATCCTCGAGGGCTTACGACCAGAATTCTCCAATTCCGAACATCACGTTTTCATCCATTTCCTACGGATAATAATAAGAAAAAATTGTTACACCCCAATTCCCAAATATTACAAATCCAATTTTTACTGCATATCGATGTTGTGTAGTAAAATGTTTTTTTTTCTTGCAATTCAAGGAAACAAATTAATTTTTTTTAAATAACTATTTGAGACCAACTGGATTATATTTTTGTTATGTAAATTTGTATTATTATAACATTATTCATATTATTCAAAATTTCCAAGTTCTGCACAAAGTCCAATTTTTATCACATATTTCCCAGCCTTTGAATATTTGGAAAACAATTTAAAAAATTATAATTTGCGATTTTATGAAAATTAAACTGTTTCTGTTGTGAAATATTTGTTTCACTTAATTATCCAAATAATTGGTATTATTTGGCATATTTTTTTTTAACCGAGTATGTTGATGAATTTAATAAAAATTTGATTTTATTATAATATGAAATTATGCTTTTGCTTACTCATAGAGAAAACGTGGTTTTCATGAAAAAAAATTCCGAGAATTTCATGTCAAAATACTCAGAATGGTCCAAAACATCGCGAAAAGTGGTTTAAAAACTAGTACATAGTTTCGTATAATAAAAGTACTTATTGTATGGAGTGTCAACAATTTTAATGAAATTTATAAAACAATTTGTTGAAACGATTTGCACTCGAAAAAAAATTCTTCACAATAAATCTTAATCATTGTTGAAAGTTTGATAAAAAAAGTATGAATTCACGAAATTTATTATACGATTTTTTAAAAAACTGTTTGCAGTGGAAAAAAATTCTCTACAGAAATTTAAATCGTTGTTGAAACTTTAATTAAATTCGGTATGAATTTTTGTCGTATTTCTATACAAACTGTACGTTATGCAAGCAACAGTTCCAGCTTTTTCGATCTTTACTCGAGTAGCTTGACACATATTTGTATTTCATCGTTAGTACTAACAAACAGTAAAAGCAGAGATTATTGTCTTGGCGTAGAAGGAAGAATAATAGCATCGAGAGAAGAGGGAACAAAAGATGTGGTTGTTTTGTGCGAATGTTCGCGAGTATATTAAACACAATTACTTAATGTACACGGTCTAAATATTTTCCAAAAATTTATTATACGATTTTGTTAAAACGATTCGCATTTAAAAAAAATTTCTTCCAAGTTCCAAGTTGAAAATTTGAAGAAATTTAGTACCTATAAATACTTGTATATTAGTATACAAACAGTTCATTATGCAAGCAGCAGTTCCGGCTTTTCAATCTTTATTCCAGTAGCTCCGCACATATTTATACTTCATCGTTAGTACTAACTGACACTAAAAGCAGAGATTACTGTCTTGGCATAAAACGAAGAATAATAGTAACGAGCAAAGCGAAAACCAAAAGTGTAGTTTTTTTTTTTTTTGTAAATGCATGTCGAAATATCAAACAAAATTACTTAATGTATAAGGTCTCAATATTTTCTCGAAATGTATTATACAATTTTCTTAAAACAATTCGCAATTAAATTAAAATCCTTCCAATAAATCTCAATCGCTGTTGGAAGTTTGATGAAAAAATATAGACACACGAAATTTATTATACAATTTCGTTAAGCCGATTTCAATTTTTTTTAAATTCTTTACAGTGAATCTCAATCACTGTTGAGAGTTTGATGAAAAAGTATGGATTCACAAAATTTATTATACGATTTTATTAAGTCGATTTCCATTTTTTTTTTTCAAATTCCTTACAATAAACCTCAATCACAGTTGAAGCTCGATTCAAAAGTATGAATACACGAAATTTATTATACAATTTTTTCGAGCCGTTTTGCATTCTTTAAAAAATCCTTCCGATAAATCTCAATCGCTATAAAAGTTTGATAAAAACCCATTATTCTTTCCATTTTTTTTAAATTCCTCACAATAAACCTGACTCACTATTGAAGTATGATTAAATTCACTATAAACTTTTGTCATACTTGCCATGTACTTTCTCCATACAAGCCATGCATAATGCAAGCAACAGTCCAGGCATTTTCGATCTTTACTCCAGTTTCTCCGTACATATTTGTGCTTAATCGTAAGTACTAACAGACATAGTGACAGCGTAGTTTAGAGTCTTGGCATAAAAGGAAGAATAATAGCAACGGGAGAAGAGGAAACAAAGGATGTGGTTGTTGTGTAAATGGCTGTGGGAATATTAAACAAAAGTACACGCACAGGAGCGTTTCAGTGGGGAATTAAACACTACAGAGTAAAACAGAGAGTGAGAGAGTTGAAGTTCGATTAAAAAGTATGGATACACTAAATTTATTATACAATTTTTTCGAGCCGTTTTGCATTCTTTCAAAAATCCTTCCAATAAATCTCAATCACTGCAAAAGTTTGATAAAAACCATGAATTCACAAAATGTATTATACGATAATTTCCATTTTTTTAAATTCCTCACAATAAACCTGAAGTATGATTGAATCCACTATAAACTTTTGTCATACTTGCCATGTACTTTCTCCATACAAGCCATGCATAATGCAAGCAACAAACAGTTCAGGCATTTTCGATCTTTACTCCAGTCTCTCCGTCCATATTTGTGCTTAATCGTAAGTACTAACAGACATAGTGACAGCGAAGTTTGCAGTCTTGGCATAAAAGGAAGAATAATAGGAACGGGAGAAGAGGAAACAAAGGATGTGGTTGTTGTGTAAATGGCTGTGGGAATATTAAACAAAAGTACACGCACAGGAGCGTTTCAGTGGGGAATTGAACACTACAGAGTAAAACAGAGAGTGTAGAGTGAGAGGAGAAGGTGGAGGTTGAAAGGATATATGTATAGAAATGTGCGGACGTCGGGAACGTCAAGAGCAGCGAGTGAGCCAGAGGACAAGGGCTGAATTGCCGGATGGGAGTTAGCATCTGCGCCCGGGTGACCCAATTTCACCATAGACCGAGGAGAAAAGCGGGAAAGCGCGCAGGTGCCCGTCGACCCTGGCCCCATAACCGACGGGGGAGGCCAGGGCCACGCGCGCCCCGAACAACCAGCCCGCCAAACTGTCAAGGTCAATAGTGGTGCGCGCGTGGACCTTCTCCTATCTCCTTTCTCTTGCACCGTTGTCCTTCGGATTTTCTCATCCTTTTCAATCGCCCCCTTTACTTTTTTCACTTCCTCCACTTGAAACGCTATCCGTAAAACTTTTTTTCTTTTTTTTTTTCGTCATTCTACTTTTTACAAATAAAATATCGTTAAAATTGTACAGTAGGCGCATTCAGGACTCGACAAAAGGGACTCGCAAGGGTATTTTAGGTTTTCGCGAGGGAAACTTTTAAAGGAAGTGTATATCGTTATCGATTTTGGGTTGATCATAGAGGGAGCTTTGTGATGAGCGAAAAATAATGAGGAAGCATGTGCAAGGTTCTACTTTACATCCTTGTTTCAATTTGATTAATAATCATGGTGGGAATTCTCCTTTTTCCAAATAAAATATCGTTAAAATTGTACAGTAGGCGCATTCAGGACTCGACAAAAGGGACTCGCAAGGGTATTTTAGGTTTTCGCGAGGGAAACTTTTAAAGGAAGTATATATCGTTATCGATTTTGGGTTGATCATAGAGGGAGCTTTGTGATGAGCGAAAAATAATGAGGAAGCATGTGCAAGGTTCTACTTTACATCCTTGTTTCAATTTGATTAATAATCATGGTGGGAATTCTCCTTTTTCCAAATAAAATATCGTTAAAATTGTACAGTAGGCGCATTCAGGACTCGACAAAAGGGACTCGCAAGGGTATTTTAGGTTTTCGCGAGGGAAACTTTTGAAGGAAGTATATATCGTTATCGATTTTGGGTTGATCATAGAGGGAGCTTTGTGATGAGCGAAAAATAATGAGGAAGCATGTGCAAGGTTCTACTTTACATCCTTGTTTCAATTAGATTAATAATCATGATGGGAATTCTCCTTTTTCCAAATAAAATATCGTTAAAATTGTACAGTAGGCGCATTCAGGACTCGACAAAAGGGACTCGCAAGGGTATTTTAGGTTTTCGCGAGGGAAACTTTTAAAGGAAGTATATATCGTTATCGATTTTGGGTTGATCATAGAGGGAGCTTTGTGATGAGCGAAAAATAATGAGGAAGCATGTGCAAGGTTCTACTTTACATCCTTGTTTCAATTTGATTAATAATCATGGTGGGAATTCTCCTTTTTCCAAATAAAATATCGTTAAAATTGTACAGTAGGCGCATTCAGGACTCGACAAAAGGGACTCGCAAGGGTATTTTAGGTTTTCGCGAGGGAAACTTTTGAAGGAAGTATATATCGTTATCGATTTTGGGTTGATCATAGAGGGAGCTTTGTGATGAGCGAAAAATAATGAGGAAGCATGTGCAAGGTTCTACTTTACATCCTTGTTTCAATTTGATTAATAATCATTGGAATTCCCTCTTTCTATTTCGTTATTTCCTTGCTTCGTTATTATTGGAGCGGCTTCGAAAGTAAATGCGAAAGTAAATTCAAATTGGAAGTAAGATAGGAGTTTTGAAAAATTGGAAAGTTAAATATTAAAAAATCGAAAGTAAGGTATACTTTTTAAAGAAATTTAACATTCCATAAAATCAAAAATTTCATACCGTTCGCCATTAAATTACACATATACAATGTTTGAATATTGTTTCATTTACATACTAAATTTGAGTTCTTTCAAGTTTTGCAAAAATTACAAAATTATAAAATGATTTGTTTATTTTTCTGAATACGTGTGGATTTTTTTAGAATTTTATCTGATGTTGGAAAATGATCGTTTTTTCCAAGTGTAAAATTGAAAATCAGAAAAAAATCTGAAAAAATTCATACGTATTTAGAAAAATGAACAAATGTTTTACATGACAAAAAAAAGTTAGGTGGCCGGGTTATTTGTTGCACTATTATTTATTTGAGTAATTTGTCAATAACATTTTTTAATTATTATTATGCCAAAATAACCTTTTCAGGATTTTCTATACGCTCGATTTTTTTCAGATTTATATCTCATCGAGAACTGTTCGTAAATTTTGTTTAATTCTCCCTCGAACTTATACCTTAATTTCTTGATGTCAATGTTCTCATGACACTTGAGTCTCCATATAATCGTAGGATTATCTGAAAAGTCAAGTATATCGTTTAAAAGCTCTAAAAACTTGACCTCCATTACCAGATTAGCAAAAGAAGCATGAATAAAACTTGAAAAAAAAGTTTTCTTCGTGAAAAACTATAACACCCTCGCAAAGGTCGTTTTAGGACGAGTGAAAAGCGAGGAAAGTCGAGGGAACGAGCTTTACGGTAAATCCTAACGGTATTTTATTCGAAGGGAAGAAATAAAACGAAGGCTCGTCGTAAACGCTTCTTGAATGGCCTCTTAAGTAAACCAAGTAGAAAAGTGTAAAATTTTAAAATGATGATACCGAGAATAGTTTAAACATAGTTTATTTAAAAATTAATGTGTGTTTGCAACTCTAAGAGAAAGGTACAATAAAGATTTTTTCCTGATGTCGATATTTACACTAACTTCTAAAAGTCTTGGACATTCGAAGTTTATTTCCAGCTGCGAAAAAAGAACATGAAGAGTACGAACAAAAAAGTTTTCTTCATGACAAACGATAATTTCATTGCGAGAACCTTTTTTGTCGAGTAAAAAGCGAGAAAAGTCTGAACAAGCTTAACGTACAATCCTACCAATATTTTATGCAAAGCTAGAAAAAAAACCCAAAAAAGTAGACTGAGTATATAAATGTGTGAAAATAAAAAAAAAACGTTAAAGGAATATTTCATGCATAGATATTCATTTAAAAAAGTTTTTTGTGCTTACAACTCCCGAAGAAAAATGCAATTATTGATGTCGATATTTCCATTAAGTTCTACAAATTCGTCGTTTATTTCCAGAACCGAACTTTTTTTGTTGAGTCAAAAACGAGGGAAATCTGAATGAGCTTAACGCACAATCCTGCCGATATTTTATTCAGAGGAAAAAAAATGAAAAAAAGAATATAAATAATAGTGGATGAATCATTTATAGATATCGATTTTAAAAATTTATGAGTGCTATCAAAGAAGCATGCAAAAAATTGATATTGATATTCTCATTTAGCTCCACAAATCTTACGTTCATTTCCAGCTCCGAAAAAAGTGTGTTAAAAAATAAATGGTGTAAAAAAATTATGACTTTTCGAATTTTTTGAAAAATTAGTTTTAACGTTCCAACGCTCACAAATTTCAAGATATCTGACTTGAATTTGGTACGCAATCAAGTACGCAGCCTTTTCCAATTATTTTAATAATCACACAAGATTCTATGAAAATTTAATATCGTAAAATATATAAAGCCTGTATATGGAAATGGACATAAACAATTTCTATATGTTGTATACAATACATATGAAGATTCTATAAAAATTATATATAGTGCAATATAATTTATGTAAATTTAATATAGCGTTTCTACAAAATCGTTTAATAACATCTGTAGACTATATATAATTTTCATATAAATGAAATACAGTGTATATATGTCTATTTTCTTATACAGACTGTATATATTGACTTATGTATGATTTTTTTACGTGGGATTGTCTACTGACAGCTTTTAATTTTTTTTGTTTAACTCAATTGCTTGATGACATTCGATAAATAAAAAGTCCTTCTCTATCAACAATATATTGTTGACTAACAGACTAAAGGGAGGGAAGCTAAAACAAATCATCATTGTATCGATTTCACGCTGAGTTTCCAGGCAGATCGCCTTAATAAGCTAGAGAACTCTTGAATGGTGTATTGTCGTGTCCCCTCCTGCGGCTATAGCTCGGTGTTCGATAGACTCGTTAATTAAGACGATATCGCTCGCGGAAATTGAGAGCAAAAGACACCCCGTAGTCCGTTCACAAGCCTCACGAGTAAATTCTCGTTACTCCTGCAGTATTGAACATTAGCCTCTATCTCATGGCGTGAAACGTGATGCAAAACATTTTATGGGTTTTATATAAACACTAGTAATAACGTGCTCACATCGTTCGCACTATTTTATTTTTATTTGTTTTTTCCTATGGTTGAGAATAATTTTTGCATTTTTATACGATTCTTGACTCTACGTGACTCTATTTCCGGTTCAGTATTTCGATATAATCGACTTTCGATATCCCATGTCATTTTTTCTAAAGGAAGAAAAATGTATTCTATACCACGACTGTGAAAAAAATAGCCATTCAAAATTCGCGCCATACGTGACTACAGTGATCGTAACAGTCTGAAGTTGGCTTTAGGTCAAAGCCATCGACGACCAATCAGAATGATTGCAAACTGGCTTGAGTCTTCGATATTTCGATTTCCATGTGCCATGACTATTTTGAAATTATTTTTGATGATATTTGCATGTTTATACGATTCTTAACTCTGCGTGACTCTATTTCCGGTTTAGTATTTCGATATAATCGACTTTCGATATCTCATGTCATTTTTTCTAAAGGAAGAAAAATGTATTCTATACGACGACTGTGAAAAAAATAGCCATTCAAAATTCGCGCCATACGTGACTACAGCGATCGTAACAGTCTGAAGTTGGCTTTAGGTCAAAGCCATCGACGACCAATCAGAATGATTGCAAACTGGCTTCAGTTTTCGATATTTCGATTTCCATGTGCCATGACTATTTTCAAATTATTTTTGATGATATTTGCATGTTTATACGATTCTTAACTCTGCGTGACTCTATTTCCGGTTCAGTATTTCGATATAATCGACTTTCGATATCCCATGTCATTTTTTCTAAAGGAAGAAAAATGTATTCTATACCACGACTGTGAAAAAAATAGCCATTCGAAATTCGCGCCATACGTAACTGCAGCGATTATAACAGTCTGAAGTTGGCTTTGCATCGACGACCAATCAGAATGTTTGAAAACCGGCTTTAGCTTTCGATATTACGATTTTCGTTTTGCCGTGTGTCTTTCTTTTAGTATAAATAAGGAAGTTGTTTCTTACAATAGTTTCTACGTAAGTGCAAATTATACTTCTCAATCAACGTTTTGCTTTCTCACAGTTTTCGTGAATTTTTTTTCAGATTTTTATTTCAGTTCACTACAAAGTAAAGAAAACCGAAATTTTAATTAACAAAAACAAAAACATATCTCAATAATTTTTTTTGAAAGGATGTAAAGTAAAACCATCTAATTAACGTTTTTAAAACAAGATTGTACTTTGCATCCTTTCAAAACAAAATTGTAAAGCTAAGATTTTGTCGACTAAAATTTCGGTTTTTTTTTACTTTGTAAAAACCTGCTGTAAAAGTCTCAAAAAAGAAGTTTATAATTATCAACAAATCGCCTCATAACTTTTCTCATGTTTCGTAATAAATTTAAAATAATTTAAAAAGTTCAGTTTCACATCTTCTTTTTACACAATCTATATTAATTTTTATTATAATATTAACAAATAATTCCATCAACCCAAATTACCACAAAGAAATTCGCTACAATCAACCGAATGGAAAAGTATAATTTCTAGAAACATTTCCAGAATAATTCCGTGCCCGAAAAAGCGTCTTTTATACGAGCTCGTGAAAGGCTCGTATTTGTACTTACGAGTTCGCTAAATTATTCTACGTTGCTGTGCACAGTTTCGAAGAATGAAAATAATTCGTATAAAAAACCAATTAAGGGGATGAAAAAAGGGTGCCTGTTAGTTGAATTTACTCTGCGGTACTGTACACATACCCAAAGAGACCTTTTTTGTTTGGAGTAGAAGAAAACTAATGTAGGAACGTGAGATTCCCCCAAGAGTATATTATCCGAATGGAAGAAACGAAGGCTCGTCGTAAAGGGGCTTTGCTGACCCGCCGTGACTTTTAGCGTCGCCTGTTATGGTACGATAAAGAAAAAGATCTGATGTACAAAAATATATAGCTATACATAATTGAAAATATAATTTTTTCTTCTCTTGGCAAAAAAATTTATAAGTTAACAAATAAACTGAAAAGTTATTGAGCAGGGATAAAAAATAATGCTCCACTGCATCATTAAAAGAGCGACAAATTCAGTCATCAGTCAAAAAATTATTTTTTATTATAAGGATAATTTTTCCCTTTCACCATGGGAAAAAATTTAAATAATTCCCTCCCTTCAAAACGAAAACGAAAGAATTTTTAGCAAATGGACCAATCGATTGGCTCAAGTGGTCCAAAAATTGGCTTATGCTAGGTTCCATTTTATTCACAGTTGCAATGCACAGCATTTATGCAGAGCAATTTTTTTTAAGGTCCTTAAAGTTATACACGAATATATACAATTTCACAGTAATTATTGAATCTTAGAGATGGACCTTTTAAAATATGACCGTAAATTTAAAAAATTTCTCCGGATTGACATAAACGCATATCAGATTTACTATGCAAATATATTAATGTTTGGATTATAGCAAGTGTATTCCCATTGTAATTCTTAATATTCGTTATTTATTTATATGATTCCAAAATATCAATTCAGTTCAAATATAGCGAAGTTTTTGCAACAAAAAGAATTGAAAAAAAAAAAATAGTTTCGTCTCAAAAATGATCAGCCGCTCTGAAGGTCATTCCAAAAACAATCTAAAAAATTTGTCATTTATACACGGAACTTAAAAATATTAATTTGGCTAAAAAGTAGCAGTACATTCAGTGAAAAATAAAAAATTGATAATTTTTATTTACCAATTTGAGTTTTTTCAGCTAAAATGTCCTATATAAACCTGCGTTAATTTCTTTCTCATACAATTTCACATTTCCATTCTTCAAAAAAATATGTATTATGAAACTTACCCATAATTGAGCCGATTGAATAAAAAATTAAAAAATTCTAATTTCTCATGAAATTTCCATTTCATCGTATTGAAAATGAGTTCGCAGAGTTACAAAACCCAATTTTTTTAAGAAATTGTGAAAAAATAATTTAAAAAAAATAGTGGTGGCTGAATTTGTGTGAGATTGTCCATATACAAAACTGGTATGTAAAAAAGTACAGAAAAATAGCCAACGCGAGGAAAAAATATTTTGAGAGGAAAAAAAATCTTCGCAAAAAAGCTCGTGGTTCAACTAACGGAGAATTTCTCACACATGTATCTCAATAATGCGACCCTAGCATATCATAGACCCCACAGCATATTATAGATCCCATGCCTCACAAAGTCCTGTTACACTGTGACCGGGCTGCAGGACTTAGGTTTCCTCCCTCGTCGGGGTGTCCGACTAAAATAGGTTCAGAGAGCAGAGGCACAGCGTCATAAAGGGATGTTCGAGGGTACATAGCATGCATGAGGTTTTGGTGCTTTCTGCTTGCCTGCCTCATACGCCCTACACATACAACATTGAGTACCTTTCGCATGATTATTATGTCTGACATCTGCTTATTTTTCAAATGGACTCGATGCAAATTCGTGCTATCCAAAAAAGTACCCTTAAGCCTTTTGCAAAAAACAAATCTTACATTCAAACCTTACTAAGTACATATACACCTCAAAAGTGATCCTTAAGGCTTTAGCTACTTCATTTTCGTAAAAAAGGCTTAAGGGATACTTTTTTCAATTGCTTTGTATTGTACTTTGTGCATTGTGCTTTATTCCTTACTTAAGGCGACTGACTCACCTAAAAAAAGTCATAAGAATCAAAATTCTGTAGATAATACACTTCTTTAAAAAATCTTACATTTAAATCTCACTAAGTTCATATCAAGCATTATAATTCTGCAGTTATGTTCTTTAATAGTTCCATAACATTTTTTTAAAACTGTGTTTTTGGAAGGCGATTCAATTTTAAAAATCTGTTTTATTTATATTTTCTTTCAACTGCATCAAATAACCGTGTCACCTCGAATATTAGGCTTTTAATAAAATACGGAGTAAGCCTCAAATTGAAAATAATTGTTGTATGAGATCGAATATTAATTCCCAGAAATTGACAACCAACGATTCGTAGCATAAATGAACATATCTCATATTTAGGAATCATTTTAGATTCAAAAAGATTATAAAACGAATTTCATTGAAAAGTTCCCATGAAACTACAACTTTTACGTTTAAACAATTTTTCTCTACGACCTTAATTTTTCAATATAAATTTATAAAAATATATTTCTGTCTTTGAAAAAATATCTCATTATCCATAATATCGGATTCAAAAATCTGAATAAATTAGAAAAGAATACTTTCAAGTGGTACGAAAATGTGTCCAATTATAGGACTTATCGTAGAGGTTCGAAAAAAAAGTATCTGAATTGATGAAGCAATATTTTTTAAATTGCATACGCTATCGTACTAACAAGAATCCGAACACACACACACACACATTACACACATTTCGTACAAATCCTTTTTCTCCATATTTCAGATCATTTTGAGCATAAAGACCTGAGATAAAAATCTAAAAAAAAGAAATTCGAAAACAAAGCTTCCCTTACGATGAAGCAAAAAAAAAGTACTATTTTTTTTTCTAATATCTCTATTTTTCACTAAATCGCAATTACACAATTTTATATCATTACAACTGCGTCTCGCCTTATGATGCAATAGATATTATGGGGTGCATTGAAAAATAAGTAGTACAAGTCCGCGTAGTGGCTGGCATCGAAGAGTGCAATTTCTCGGTGCAACGCGGGCGAGTAAATTTTCTAGCGGTACTCGATACACTGTTTCTCTCTCTTTTTCTCTTCTCTTATAGTACGTATTTATAGCCAGGGCGCCGTCGTGTCAATCCCAGCTCACACACAGCCTCGTTTAACTATTATAATGATTTTTTTTTCTCCGACCTCCCCATTATAGTATGGGTATGACATACTTTACTCGCAGAATAATAGTATGCCCTCCGGTACATTATACACGCGACGTATAGCGTTTCAAGCGGCCAACGCACATATCCAACATTCGATATCTAATCTCGCAGACCCGTCGCTACTACGTAAAGTCAGTAAGCGATATTCGCCCTTCGACGCGCTCCGTTTCCACAGATTTTAACTTTTACTCAACTCCATTTTCTCTGCTGACCGAGAAACGTAATCGCACTCTCATTTAACTTTTGCTAATTGCCAACGTCTGTTGCACAGAAGGATTTATAATAATTCGCCTATAGCTTTTTCCAGAGCGGAAGTTGGATTTTTTTAATTTTTTTTTTTAATGGACATTCCACCTTTGTGGGTTTCTTCGGATCTTGTCAAAGGTATTCATCAGGTGAAGGAGAATTGGAAAAAAATTTCGAGAGACTTTGTAATGGGAAATGACGAAAAGTTTAATTAACGAAAGTTGGAAATATTTTTTTAACGACTTTGAATGTTTATGAATTATCTGAAAATAATTTTTTTTTATTTAGTATGGACTGTATATATATTGTATGCTGATTTTTTTGAGAGACTTCGTAATGGGAAATGACGCAAAGTTTAATTAACGAAAGTTGGAAATATTTTTTTAACGACTTTGAATGTTTATGAATTATCTGAAAATAATTTTTTTTTATTTAGTATGGACTGTATATATATTGTATGCTGATTTTTTTTAGAGACTTCGTAATGGGAAATGACGCAAAGTTTGATTAACGGAAGTTGGAAATATTTTTTTAATGACTGAATGTTTTTAAATTGTCTAAAAATAAATTATTGTATTTAGTACGTAGTGTATATATATCATACACTGAATTACGTAAATGTAGAAGATAGAGAAATATATTACACTTTTTGGTATCGATTCTCATTAATCCTGTTGCATTTACATGGTAAAAATAATGAAGGAAAATTGGAGTATTATTTTATTTACATTTCTCTATATTACAAATCGGAGTAAAAAAAAATATATATAATTATGAAATCAACCTGTTTAACTAAATATTTCTCCACTCATTTTTAATATTCAGACTACTACTAATTTTTCGAGAGAATTGGATCATTTAAAAAATTCACGTTTTTTACCAATTGTGTTTTGTTCAATGTGCAAAAATTGTAATTTTGTTCTTACTATGCATACGTAGGAGTATTTAAAAAATCAGAAACTTGGCAAGAGAGTTGAATGAAATATTTTTATAAAATCTTGATATATTCATGAGAAGTCCCATAAAAATAAGGAATAATCCCCCTTCACACCCCAAAAATGTAAATTCTTCAATGGCTGCCAATCTTTCCATCGATCAAAGTACAATTCAAATTGAATTTTTACTCTGCATACGCAGAATCAGGAAAAAAAAATACTCAAGGAAGGCGAACACAATATTTAAATATGCAATTACTTTACAACAATTTCTCAGCTTTTTGTCAATTTTTTTTTTCAAATCCAAGCTTTATTACATTTTCAAAAATGAAATTCCAAATACGAGAGTAGAATCTTGATATATTCATGAGAAGTCCCATAATAATAAAGAATAATCACCCTTCACACCCCAAAAATGTAAATTCTTCAATGGCTGCCAATCTTTCCATCGATCAAAGTACAATTCAAATTGAATTTTTACTCTGCATAAGCAGAATCAGAAAAAAAATACCCAAGGAAAGCTAACACAATATTTTAATATGCAATTACTTTACAACAATTTCTCAGCTTTTTGTCAATTATTTCCTAAAAAATCCAAGCTTTATTACATTTTCAAAAATGAAATTCCAAATACGAGAGTAAAATCTTGATATATTCATGAGAAGTGCTATACTAATACAGAATAATCCCTCCTCACACCCCAAGAATATAAATTCTTCAACAGCTGCCAAGCAGTCTCGTCGTCTGCTCATTTACACCATTTCTCTTCCACTCAAATTGCATTTGTATAGACCGACTATAATCCCTTCCACACGCCTCGGTTATTTCCCCTCAAAATCCGTCCATCTCTCAGCTATCCATTCAGTCTAGTGGCCCAAATACTATATTCAATAATTCCATCAGAGTTGCCACTCAACTTTTTTCCTCAGATTACAAATTAAATTAGTATACGTGGCTGTTAATGTCCATACCCCGTAAATTGATAGGCGTTCGATAGAAGCAACAACTGTTATTGAGCCTCGTCGCTTGTCAGGCATCCCTGCACAGGGTCTGATACACAATCGCCCTATCTACTGTATCTACTTCTGTTACAAGCGATTGAGCAACCTATTTCTCATAAAATAAAAAAAGCTCCACACAAATTTCAATTATCCGAAATTTCTTCAATTTCCACTTCACGATCCACTCCAAATACTCCAAAAAAATTATATCATCAATATCAATATTTAATAACGTTTAAAAAAAAAATTGCAAATATACTAACAGACATGCTGTTTCATTCTCGTTGCTCTTCAATCACTTTTACAGCTATTGCCTCACAATCCACTCCAAATACTCCAAAAAAATTATATCATCAATATCAATATTTAATAACGTTTAAACAAAAATTGCAAATATACTAACAGACATGCTGTTTCATTCTCGTTGCTATTCAATCACTTTTACAGCTATTGCCTCACAATCCACTCCAAATACTCCAAAAAAATTATATCATCAATATCAATATTTAATAACGTTTAAACAAAAATTGCAAATATACTAACAGACATGCTGTTTCATTCTCGTTGCTCTTCAATCACTTTTACAGCTATTGCCTCACAATCCACTCCAAATACTCCAAAAAAATTATATCATCAATATCAATATTTAATAACGTTTAAAAAAAAAATTGCAAATATACTATCAGACATGCTGTTTCATTCTCGTTGCCCTTCAATCACTTTTACAGCTGTTCCCTCACAATCCACTCCAAATGATCCAAAAAAATTATATTATCAATATCAATATTAGTAACGTTTAAAAAAAAATTGCAAATATACTCACAGACATGCTGTTTCATTCTCGTTGCTCTTCAATCACTCTTACAGCTATTGCCTCACAATCCACTCCAAATACTCCAAAAGAATTATATAATCAATATCAATATTTAATAACGTTTAAAAAAAGTGCAATATACTCACAGACATGCTGTTTCATTCTCGCTGCTCTTCAATCACTTTTCCAGCTATTGCCTCACTGTACAGACCCTGAAGAATCTCCAGATGTAACAAAAATATTTTTCTCTGTTCATTTTGCACCGTTAAAAAATTTAATAAAATTTCTTATTTATTTATTTATTTATTTATTCATTCATTTATTTATGGAGAATTAATAGCAGTGTAGTCAGGTTTTGGAATGCACTAATCGTTGCTATCAGTTTTATTTCATTTTATTTTTATTGTTTATTCTTCTTATGTGCAGCATTGGGCTTTAATTATTCCAAGTTCACTGGAGCTTGAAGTAGGAGCTTGTAGTGAAACTAAAACCGGTGCCTAGCAGCTACCGGTTGTGTCTAGACTACTGCTGTCCGATCGACAGGTGGCTGTTACTACTTCGGGGTCTGCGACTCGTCTCCGTGCGAAGCGCACACGTAGCGCTCGCTGGCTACGTGGATGACGAGGAGGAGGACGCAGGAGGCGGAAGAGTGGAGAGGACGGGAAGCTTGCGGGGCTGTGCGGGCGTAGCGAGCAAGGCTTCCAGGGACGTAAGTATTAAAGGGTGATCTATATTTAGGGTCCTGACGAATTTTCACACTCAAAGACAAGCCTGCAAAGTAGAACCTTGCATATTTCTTCCTCATTTTTTTTGCTTTCTACAAATCTACCTCAATGAGGAAGTATGGCGATCAATTTTGGCTTCCCCATGGAGGAAGTTTTGTAGAAAGCAAAAAAAATGAGGAAGCAATTTGCAAGGTTCTACTTTGCAGACTTTTTTATATTCGGAAGACATTTTTATAAAAATTCAAAGTGACGTAAAATTTGAACCGCTCGACCGATTTGTGTAAAATTGTTACTAAAAAATTGTGTAATGATAGTCCATGTGTAAACTACATTGTAACCCGATAGCTAGTAATTTGCACGAGCAAGCGCTTAAACGAGATTTTTTTAAATAATTCAAAATGCCATTAAATTGGAAGCACTCGACTGATTGGTGTCAAATTTGTACAAAATATTTTTTCAAATGGTCGTCTAAGTGTAAAGAAAATTTGAGATAAATCTGTGCAAATTTTCGAATTTTTTATTTTTTCGTAAAAGCTTTTTTTCTTCTTTTTGTTCACCAAAATCAAAATTTTCTGACACGTCAACAGTTAATTAGACGAAAATCTTGATTGGAAATCAATAATCGTGAAATTATATCGGCAATTGCAGCCGGATATCTCAGAATTTTCATGAGTTATAGTATTGCAGACATTTTTGTGAAAATTAAAATTGTAAGGCTGAAGGACTCCGGTCGATGGCTTATTGGCAACGCGTTTGCAGTTAATTGGCATAAATTGGTTTTAAAAAAAATGTAGCGTAAGGAAGGAAAAAAAAACTGTAAAGCGTATTGTTAATAAAACTCTTTTACTACTACTTGAAATTGTGATAAAATCGTAAGGGCTCGACAGATTCTTGCAAAATTTGGTACACATAATGTTTCCCGGGTAGTCCATTTATGTACAAAATTTCAGTCCGGTGCCTCTTTAATTGCGAAAGTGATAGCGTGAAAACGATTTTTTCAAAATTTTAAAAACGGTATAGAAAAAAAAAATTTCAACTGATTCAATTTCATTTCATTTTTCAAGCTACTGACTGGTCAGTAGCTTTTCGAAGAGCGAAATGACGACGGGTCGAAGCTTTTTACATTTAAAAATATTCAAAAAAGCGGCGACCTCATATTTTGAAAACATAAGAACGCAATTCGCAAAGTTCTACTTTGCAGCTTTTTTTAGAGTGTAGTAACCACACTGTAAAAAAATCCACTTGAAATTTAGTGTACTACTGAAATTCTAGTGCAATTTCCAATAGAAACTTCCAATAGAAAGTATTCATAAACTAGTATATGAAATTTAGTATACAAATGTAATGTCAAATTAATGTATGGTCCAGCATATTCAATAATTTACTTTAATTTTCCAGTATAAGTACTTGAATTTCAATAATTTGTTTTAATTTTACTGGAAAAGTACATGAATTCTATACCAAAATTGTTTATTAAATGTCAATGACGATTTAATGCATAAAAACTTCCAATCTTCTTTAACAGTGCATTATAGGGTCTAATACGTTCTGCCCTGCGTTGCTACTTTCGTTCTGGCTGGTCGCAAGCTTTTCGAATAGCGGGACGACAACGAGAGCTTCTCGTTGAGGTTCAAGAGCAGCTTGATCAATTGTTCTCTCCATCAACGAAACCTTCTTCTCGCGATTTCCAATCAATTGCATCAATTATTTCTCTCATACTTGGTTTTCATTTGTTGCTTTTCCTGATGAACAATAGCTCTCGAGTCTGCGATATCTTGACGTAGGGTTTCTGCGAGCGAGAATGAATGGGAAAAATACTTTGTTGCGTTCCATATGGCGTCCGACCATTCATCGCTTTCTCTCCCACTTTCTTTCCTCTCTTTTCTCCGGGACCGGCGAAAGACCGTGAACTCTCTTCAGCGAGATTATTCAGCTCGTGGACGAAGCTCATGGTGAGCGAAACGCACTCAATAGTCACTTTGAACTGCGAATGGTCGCTTTACTTCGCTCACTTCTTTTCTCTGTCAAAGAAAATTTCGTCGTTATGGTTTCTGAGCAACTGGAAAATGGAAAAATGATACAGGAGAAATTAAATATTAATGAGATTTCGAGCAAGTGGCACTACAAAGAGAATTCGTTAGAGAAATTGGTATAGTATTCAATACTACAGTCTCTTTTTTTTAATTCAAATAGAATACTTTTTTTATTGTTAGCAAACAAATACAAAAATTATTATTTTGTTGTAATACCGAATTCTTTCGAATATTGAACAAACGAAGAGTGTAATTATCGGCAATTGCAATCATGACAGTAATTGAACTCAAGGATTGTCTACAAATTATAAGACAAGGATAATTATTATCCATTAAGTCTTGAATAAAAAAAATATTAGCCATTAAGTCCTTTTGGAAAAATGGATTTTGGAAATTCAGAATATGTTCTCAATAAATTTCCAGTGTCTATAATATTTCTGCAGAAATAAAAAAATAAAAATTGAAAAACATGTTTTCGTAAACGTATAATGATTTTCTGAGCATTTTTTGGGGTCAAGGTCTCGCCTGTGAAAAAATCAAGAAACGCGTTAACGTCTCAACTCTAAGAACGTTAAAATTTATTCCATCTCTCCAGACTTATAAAAATAAAAATTAAAAAACATGTTTTAACAGACGTTTAATGTCTGGGAATTTTTCTGGGTCAAGATCTCGCCCGCAAAAAAATGAAGAGACGCGGTAACGTCTCGACTCTAAGAACGTTAAAATTTATTCCATCTCTCCAGACTTGTAAAAAATAAAACAAAAAAACATGTTTTCACAGACGTTTAATAATTGTCTGGGAATTTTTCAGGGTCAAGGTCTCGCCCGAAAAAAAATCACGAGACGCTTTAACGTCGTGACTCGGACGTTTAAGTCAAAATTTATTACATGCCTCCAGAATTAAAAAAATGTTTTGACAGACCTATAAAGATTGTCTGGACATTTTTCACGGTCTCGCTGATAAAAAAAAATAACTATCATAGTTTGTGCACTTTTTCAAATTACAGTATTGAAAAATGCATTTTTTTACATAATAAAATAAACATGTACAATGCACTTTTATAGTGAACTTTTTATTTTATCTCTACTGACTTAAGAAAAAATTGAAAAGCATGTTAAAAAAAATCTAATGACGCAAATATGTTGTCAGCAGGTAAAGCGTTATACAAGTAGATATGGAATAGCAGGGATGAAGCGGCTTCATATTTTATACTAATGTAATGACCTCAGGACTATTGATCCTCAGAATGATCGGCCCTTACCATTCAAAATAGGATCTTCCAAAAAACAATAAATTTAACTGTAGGTAGTGCAACTTGGAAGGGCCCAAGTATCTTTAAACAAGCAAAATGCGACGTTATCGGCGCCACTCAAAGGATTTTCTGATAAGGAATCTACACTATCGTCCTAACGGAGGTTTTTCCCAGTTGTGAATGAAAGCTTAAATATCAGCCGTCGATTACATCGTTTCCTTAAGGAGGTTTCGATATTAGTCAACTTCCAGCTTAGGGCTTTGATTTTTTTTTTTTAATTCAAACGAACACTTATTACACTCAATCCCAAAGTTTGAGGGATATTAACCGTCTAGTTACGTTGGAATATGACTCAGAAGTTGCCCAAATTAACCGGGATAAACTATTGAGTACGTAGCAAAATTCGTTTCAGAGACAGCATTTATCGATTTTTCATTCGTGGGGTATTTCACAGGTAGAGGAAAAGGTTTTGGCCATGCAAAATTTAGGGGTTCATTTTAATTAAAAACGTAGAAACAAAAAATTAAAAATAATTAAAGTCTTCATTCTACGAAGAAAAACGCCTTTTTAATTATTTCCTATTTGAATTGAAACCGTAAAAACCAAAATAAAAAATGATTAAAAAGTCTTCCTAACACTTCATTTCACGAAGCCTTTTTAATTATGTTCCATTTTTATTGAAAACGTAGAAACCAAAATAAATAATAATTAATAAGTCTTCCTAAAACTTCATTTTACGAAAACTTTTTTATTGTTTTCCATTTTTATTGAAAAATTAGAAACCAAAATGAATAATAATTTGAAAGGCTTCCAAATGCTTTATTTTATGAAGCTTTTTTAAATATTTTCTATTTTTATTGAAAATGCAAAGACAAAAATAAATAATAATTTGAATGGCTTCGTAAAATGAAGTTTTAGGAAGTCTTTTAAAATTTTTCTATTTTGGTTTCTATGTTTTTTATTAAAATGAACCCTTGAATTATACAGAAACAAAACCCATTCCACTATCTGTAAAAACTCCATATGTAGAACCAAGTATAGACTTTGAAAAATTAGCATCACATCTATAAAAATGCAAGGAATGTTTAAACAAAATTGATAATTTAAAGTTTACCGTTAATATCCGATGCTTTATCGTTCCGAGGTTCAGTGTGAAACCTCTGACCGCTAATAAATCGAACCGATACCGCAAAAGCATTGGTGAAAGATTTTGTACCGCAACAGCTGACGCATTTACGATTGACTTTTCTGTCAGCTGAATAAATTATTTCAGGGGATTTAACTACCAATTAGGAGTTAACGAATTGAAATGGTCAATTAATTAATGATTTTGCGGCTTTGGTATTGTCCGAGAATAATTTAATGGCTAAAGTACTATAATTCAGTCCTGATGACCTCGTGAATTTTCAATGATTTTATCGTGGAAAATTACTGTATCGTTTCAATCATTTGTAATCCTATTACGAATCCATTCTTAACATTCGTTATTCATATACATAATTCGAGGAAATGAATTCGACTCAAATATAGCGAGATGTTCGCAAAAAAAAACAAACAAAAAATATTTCGCCTTAAAAATAACCAGCAATTGGGAAACGAGTTTTTAAAAAAATCGTAAACATTCTATATTCATATACAGTATTTATGGAAATTTATTCAGCCATACCTTCGGTGAAAAAACGAATATAATTAATAATTTCTTGGAAAATTTGTGTTGATTCGAGTTAAAATCGGTCATAGAAGTCTGTCTTAATTTTTTTTTTTTAATCCATAAAATCCACACATCAATTTTTTTCGAAATGTATATACGATGAATCCGTCTCAAGATAAAACCGTTTGAATGAAAAAATTTCAAATTCGAATATCTCATCAGGTTTTTTTTCTTATCGTATTAAAATTTCGTGAATTTTTTACAATACCAAAATCCGATTTTTTGAAATAGAAAAACAAGATAAAAGTTTTGTTGTCTTATATACATAGCGTAATAAGCATAAATATATTTACCAACGAACGCCGTTAAAAAAATCTACTTTAGCGAATCCTTAAAACTAGCAAAATGCGGCATTATCGGCGCCACTCAATGGATATTCTGATAACGAATCTGCACTATCGTCCCAAGTTTTATTTTTCAGTGAAAAAAAAAAAAGAAAATTGAAAACCATCCGTTGATTAAACCGTAGAACGCCGATAAATAATCGAGCGTGAATATCGATCGTCGAAGCAGCGAGAGAAGAAAATATAGCACAACAACGACAGAGTTTTTACACAATGATTACGAAACATTTGTAACTGTTTATTTCTCAATGTACATAATAATATTATTTAATAATAAAATTCAGCTAATTAGCAAGACGAACTTCTCCTTTCATTTCCTTTTTGTTTTTTTTATAATTGTCCGGTTTAAAGTTATTGTTTCTTTTTTGGCCCCGTGGAACATCGCGGTAGAGAGGTCAAAAGCTGCTTTTCCGTTAGTACCACATGATCGGCTGCGTTTATTAATTTTCGATTTATATTCAATGCATTCGTTATTTGCCAAATACGCAAATACATGATTATCGCAGAGAATCGTCTTGCGCAGATGATTCCGCTTCTCTGCATGAGGTTCGAAGAGGTTTCCAAGCTGGACGCGTGCTTTAGAAATCATTGTTCTATAAATTCGATTGGAATTGCAATATCTTCGTTATCCGCGATAAAAAAAAAGAAAAAGTTTGAGCAAGAAAGCTCGATAGTTTCGTCCTGAAAGTCCGCGCAAAAGCGGCTCACATGAAATTCGCACTTTTAACTAATTAATACGGAAGAAAGTTTTTGCGGGGAACGAAAGTGGATTATAATATTTGTCCTGTGTATATGAGTGTCTTTCTACGGAGCATTGTACATATTTACATGATTGAAGATGAGGCTTTCAACTCCGAATTCTACGTAGTCATCGTTTACGTCCAATCCCGAGGCAAAAAGAATTTTTTCAACCGCGGCCGCATCACGAAGACACGAACACTATAGTTTTTTTTCTGTTCTTCTTCTTCCCATTAGTTCCTGGTTCACAGTCGGCTCGCTTTACCGCGTGTCTTTTATCGTTATCATTTTTTACTTGTCTTATTTTCTTCTTCCGCTTCATTTCATTAAGCTCGCAACTTTGCACTTGAGCCAACACGCGTTTGTTCTCTTATCACCCGAATCTCAATCTGCCGACGGCTTTGTACGCCTGCGATGATGATTTCGCGCCAATGCGTGAATAATTGTCACTAAGAAATAGCACACCATCAACATCACGAACTTGTCGAACAGCCATGAGATTGTTGGCGTTCCCTCCTGAAAAATAAGTCAAATGTTATTCATCCATTTTCTAATACAGTTAAACGGTAATTGAATCCCTTGAAGTGCCACATTTCTACAATATTTCTCCAACATAACATCATTTTCAAGGAGAACGCAAAGCAGAACCTTTAATATTGTGTCCAAATTTTTTTTTCGTTTTATACGAAGTAACGATTATGGGGAAATATAATAATCGATTTTGGCTTGCTTATATATTTTTTAAGAGTGAAGAATAATAAGGACATAATTCACACGGTTCTACTCCACATTTTCGTTTTGAATAAATGTAAATTTGAAGATTAGCTCAAATTTAGTCATGAAATACTAAAGTGAAATTCAGATTCTTTCGGAACTTCTTCCTACCGATCTTCGATAATATATGCATTTATGATCGTTGATTACTATCTCATTTATGTGTAAATGGTATCTATCTCAATTCTTCTGAAAGTTGGGAACAATAACGTGTTTTGCAAAACAATTCAAATAAATCAAATGTTATTTATGAATTTTCTAATACAGTTAAACAGTAATTTAATCCGTTGAAATGTTTCATTTCTACAATATTTCTCCAACATAAAATCATTTTCAAGGAGAACGCAAAGCAGAACCTTTGATATTGTAGTCCAATTTTTTTTTTCATTTTATACGAAGTAACGATTATGGGGAAATATAATAATCGATTTTGGCTTGCTTGTATATTTTTTAAGAGTGAAGAATATTAAGGAAATAATTCACACGGTTCTACTCCACATTTTAGTTTTGAATAAATGTAAATTTGTACCGATCTTCGACAATATATGCATTTATAATCGTTTATTATTATTTCATTTATGTGTAAAATTGTATCTTCCTCAATTCTTGTGATAATTGAGAACAATAATAACGTGTGTTGCAAAACAATTCAAATGAATCAAATGTTATTTACGAATTTTCTAATACAGTTGAACAGTAATTCAACCCCTGAAATGCTACATTTCTACAGGAATTCGCTATGATACATATGTATTTGTAATGACAAAAACATACACCAAAGAAATCTGAGCCTATTTCTAGAGTCTAACCGGCGTAAAAATACTAGTGCACGTCGTATACAGAAAAGAAAGTCATATACACAAAGAAAGCGGAAGTAACACGTTCCTTCCTGAGTATTCTCAAAAAAAAAAATTCAAAGAATTCATGAATAATACATAAATATGCATTTTGTATGTGTGTTTCAGTTTTTAAGTTTGATTACGAATTTAAAGTGTTCTTACAGCACTTTTAATGAAAAAGGAATGTTCAAAGAAATGTATGCTTCAAAGTGTTAATTAATAATACATAAATGTGCATTTTGTATGCGGGTTCCAATTTAAAAGTTTGATAATGAATTTGAAATGGTCTTACAACACTTTTGAGGAAAAATGAATGTTTGAAAAATGTATACTTCAAAGGGTTCAATTAATAATAGTAAAGAACTGTACCGTAGAAGAAGTTTTTTCGTGAAGTTTCTTCTTCTGCTCTATAAGATACTTCTTGAGCGGTTCTTGAAATTTGTGACCGACGTAAGGCACGATCGCCAAAAGACCGATCACTTTGTCAAGAAGTTCCTCGTTGAATGCTATTATCACTGCCAATTGCTGTATATGCATCTTGACGATAGCTTTGCCTATCAGCGTTGCGCCGAAGAATGTCCAGAATGGAATTAGATAATGACCGCATGTGAGACCCGCGAGGTCGAATAGTGGATTTGGTATCTGTAATTAATGTTATCGTTCATGAATAATATTTTAGTTTGCGGAAAATGATAAAAATTACATGGATATCCAGCTGAATTAGCAAAAACACTATTTCATTTTCGCCAAATGAATAAAATTCCAAAGACCCTTTCGATTCGATCCGCAATAAACTCTAAAGAGAACTAATGTATTATTTCTTTTTACATTTTACATTGTCTACAATTTGTTCAGACAAATTATCAAACGAAGAATTTCTGAAATAAAAAAAAATTCTAAACCACTTTTTTTCGGAAGTAAATATCTTTGACTATCAAAACGAAAGGGGCCAACACTCTAATCTTTTTTTTGGTCCTTTTTCAACAACAAAAAATTTAAAAAATTACAAAAAATAATAACTTTATGATGGATAGCAGCTGGAAAATATTTGTATGCAATTCATGATTTTTATAATTTCGCCAGATTTTGCCTTTAAAAAAATTGGAAAAAATTCTATAAAATCATGTGTCGCATACAAAATTGTTTTCACCGCCCATCGTGGAATTCCTATGTTTTCTGATGCTTCCACGTTTTTTTAAGGCCCAAAAAATGCGAAGTGAGGAATAGTCAGCCTACAAACCAAAATATGTTTAATCTCACAGAAAGGAATTCTAGAATATATGAGATTTAGAGAATATACCTTTAAATAAAAACGAAAACAATCAAATAAAATAAATTTGTGCCTTTTATCGTTACGTTAGTCATATAAAAAAATGCTCACCCAATCGGAAAAATGTCTCATTGTTACTCTAAATGACAAAAAAAAATTAATATCCAAAAGTGTTATTTTACCGATGCGCAAGCGAGTATTCCTAAAAATCCGGCCCGTTGAACAAAGTGTTTCATGGCGAGCTTGACCCTCATAACAAGAGGAACATTTTCGCCGCTCTCGAGCGCCTCGAGTGCCTCCAATTCCTTGAGATCCTCCTGATCCGAATCTTGGCTTTTATCGGTACGTCGGCTCGTTCTCGCGGCTCTGGCCATAAAATATGGCGGCAATTCGCCGAGTGCCGTTCCAGCTCCCCACAACATCGCCTCGACTCGCACTTTTCTCATAATATTAAGAATTCCGGCCGTCCACGCGGGATCAACGGTCGTTGGACAGACTATCTGATCGGGATACGGTGGTTCCGGAAAATTGAGACCCCCGCATTCGTACGCAGCCATTGTAACAGCCGCTATATGAGGACCCAAGTAAAGAACGAATGTGTGAAGTCCTGTGCCTAATCCCACGCTCGAAAGTACTCCGAGTCCCACCCAATACGCCCACCATATTAATTTAGCTTCCCATTCCTTAAATACCTGAAAAAAATTACAAGATGCGGAGTAAGTAATTGGATAAATCAATTTCCTTGGAGTTCGCATCGTTGAAATGCAGCGACATAGAAAAATAAATCACAAAAACCAAGATTAACGGCCTTTGAGGACCACCAAATATAGGTCGACCTTCATTTTCGATGCTAGTAATCGAAATTATTTTCATTTGTACCTTTTATGATGATCTAAAGTAATCAGAAATTTTTTAAAATTATTGTGTTGCATCTCAACGATACAAACTTCAGCGTCATAAAATTTTTAAAACCCTTGTAATTTACGATGCCACTCGAATGAGAAAAATGGACGAATATTCTAACAAAATATGTTAGCGAAAATGTAAACTAAAAGTTACTAATTTTGATGTGACATGTTTATTCTTCCATTTAAATAGGTAGATTTTAGTATGATTACAGTTTAGGACTTCAATTATCTTTGGAGAGAAAAATACTTGATTAACTTGTAATAATCACCATTGTTAGAGTTATAAGATCCAACTGTACTACTTTACAAATAAAAATGTATCTTGAAACCATTTCAGTGATCGATATTTAATGATAACCTGGATAACTCATAAAAAGGTATGAAAATCTATTCTTAAATGATGAATGAAATGATTCAAATGAAATATTCCCATTATCACAAGAAAAATTCCTTGAGATTGTGTGTAAATCATTTCATAAAAACGGTACAGCTAATTGTTGTGAAAAAATGCCCATTTAATCAATGATACGATAAATATTTATGAAATTAAATTTTAGAAGTTTGCAATTTCTCAACTTTATTTCTCAGTTGCAAAAAAATGAAATCCTACAGCCAAATTTATTTTTCAATGCATCAATTATACGTTCTCATTTTCCCAAGAAACATTCCGTGAGATTGTTTGCAACTGATTTCTTATAAAAGCTGCAGCTAATTGTCGTAAAATAATGCGCATTTAATCAATGAGACGGTAAAAATGTCTAAAATTGAATAGTGCAGATTTGCAACGCGGTAAATTCGACAGTTTTCCATTCGAGTCATGCCTAATGATATAAAAATAAAAGATTATTTGGTTTTTTTTGTGGCTTACGTTCTGTTGCGGTCCACCAACGCGGGAAAACACGAGGAACAACCCGATAACTAATACTGATAGCCACACTGTCTTTCTGTAACGCAGTGTATTCTTCGTTACATTTAAAAGGTCGATGAGCAATTCGCGTATGAAATAGTTTAATGTGGTAATAGGATGTTGCCACAGTGTGAGGCTGTCGGGATCGACGATGGATTCGTGACCCTCCGCAGACTTTGCCTTTGCATCCTTCGTTTGTGGTCGTTCGTGCAAACTTCTTTGCGCTCCATTGGACGAGTTGGATTCTTTCGCACGACGTACCGCGCTACCGCCCGTATTTTCCAGCATGCTGTTACCTAATCGGCTAATCTGCAAATCAAACGATAGAAAAAACAATTGAAGATTTTTTAAACGACTTATCAATTGCATATATTGAATAGAATCGCAGATGGATGATTTTTAGCGGTTGTACAGTATCTGAAAATGGTGTAATGATTTATGATTCGAAAGAAAAAGGAAAAAAAATCGTCGCTGGCAATATCTACGATACAAAATATGGGTTAATGAGGATTTCGCAGAAAAAAATAAACAATATGTATACCAAATTGGAGCTTTTATGAGATGGATGATTTCTAAATTTTGTACAGTATCTAAAAGTGGTTTAATGAGTCATAAGAAAAGGGAAAAAAATCGTCGCTGGCAATTTCTACGATGCAAAATCTGGCTTATTGAGAATTTCGTGAAAAAAATCGACGACGAAGTTGACACGACTTATTAATTGCACATATGAAGTCAATTTTATAAATTCAACCACTTATTTTCACCATCTTAGATTTGCTCCATAATTGGTCGTATCAAAGTCCGACAGTTAAAAGAAAGGTGATTGTTTTTCAGATTTTTAAATTCGATATTAAAAAAATTGGCTTTTTTTAAATATTGATTTAAATTTTTTTTTTAATTCACATGGAGTGCTATTTAGTGGTACTTTTATATAATCAATTATGGGAAATTTCTGAGATGGTAAAAAAAAGTATTTGAATCACTTTCACATATATATAAACAAAATAAAAAATTTTATGAGACGGATGATTTCTTGCTCGTTTACAATATCGTTAAACCCTTAAAACGGTCCAATCCCTAATAAATAAAATTTAAAAAAAACTCCAAATCGTCGCTGGAAATATCTACGATGCAAAATATGGGTTAACGAAGATTTCGTGAAGAAAAAATCGCCAACGAAGCAGTGTTATGCGTACTGATGATGAGTGAAGCTCGAGGGGACGATAAATGATGTAAAAATTGAATAGTGATTTGATGCGTGGAAAGCGCGTTTAATATACTGAATGTTTTATTGATAATTCTGTGTTGGACGTTAACCGCCTCAGCTTGATTCCACAAATAGATTTTTCCGGCCGTCATACAAACATATATTTACGTTGATTTTACTTCGTGAAGATGTTCGAGGTTCATGTCAATGACTAGGTAATCTTTGTGCGGTATTAGTCGACGATTTTCGATCATCTTCGCGGCTTGGCCCAAATTTTAATTATCCTTCGACGGTGATTTTACACTGGCAAAGCTACCGACCACTTTAGCTCGTAGCAGTGAATACGAGCACGCGTTTTTCGTTGTGTACAGCTCAACGAAAGATCCAAGTAGCCACTGACCGTTTATTTCCTGATAGCCACGATCCTATACACGCTACGGCTCGCTATCACTGCCAGTATGCTAAGGAGGGGTCACCCTGAATCAAGGGTCAATCGTTCATCCCACTATACTCGACTATTGCGAGAAGTTAGTGGTAGAGTCACTGGATCGTCAGAATTTAATAGATTCGGTGGCGACTCTACACTGAGAGAAATATTTAATTGAATCAATTAGCGTTAGCCAAATAAACCATTTATTCGGATCTTTTCAAGTAAATCATTTACTGTAATCAATTATATATTTCATTAATTATTTCGTTCAATGGAGTCAAAGTTTAATTGACTCATCAAAACGTGTAATCTTTTTGACCAAATATTGTGTTGATTCAATGAAATCATGAAAAACGTAAAGCTAAATATTTATTCATATTATATCGTCAATCCTACCAACGTGTTTCATCGCTGGATCAAAACAATATTTGTTTCAATGTGAACGATATTTACTCCAATGTAGACGATATTTGTTTCAATATGAACAATATTTACTTCAATGTAGACGATATTTATTTGATCCCTGAATTAATATTCAAATGCTTTAGTTAAATCGATTTTTAAATTAAACACATACCCGATTTATTTTTCAATCACGAGGTAAATGAATTTTTTATTTACTGCACATAATAATACATTGGATCTTTGGTCGTTGTTTTTAATTATATTATTTAATGCACTTATGGAAATACTTTTCCATTGCTACTAAACATTTCATCCGATTAAAGGACGCATAATTTTAATCAATCTAATTGTATCCATGGAAACTGTTCCGTATGAAGGTTTAATTAAATAATCCTATTGATTCAAATATATATATATATATTAAATTCATACAATTAATTACTTGATGGACTCAACGATATATACAATTGCTTTTTTATTGATTCTTTTGACTAAATAGAATCTACTGTTTTCATACAATTGACTCAACGATATATATCGTTATTTACACGATATAGTTGCTTCAAATACCAAGCTATTTGAGTCAATTATCTGTAATTGACAATCCTTTAGGATTTAAATAAATGATTGAGTGCATTTAACGGTTTCTGTTTTTTTCAGTTTATCCAATTGAATTCCATTTGAACGAACAATGGGCAAATTAAGTGTAAAATTGTGTTGAAAATACAAACACAAAACGAAGAATCGTATATTTTGTGAATTTTTTTTTAAACAACAAGTATATGGGGCGTTCCGGAACAAATCGACCCAGATCTGACCCTCGACCTCTTGGATTTTATCCTCGATGTTTTAGTTTATTTTAGGATCTCGAAACAGCAACCAAAATTTTTATTAGACTTTAAAAAAAATGTATATACTTATGATTATTTAGAGCGAAGATATCGGAGGTCATTTTTTTTAATCTGGCAAAAATCTAATACATTCTGTACCAGATATCAATATTTTTAAGCTTAGGTCCAAAATGGACCGAACCTCGCTTCTATTTTTTACGAATATTTTTCCAAACAAAGTATGAAAAAAAAGTTGGATGCGTAAGAATCCATTCACTAAAGGAAATTGTTTTAGCATTTCTATATATTTGAAACGTCGGAGAATTTTATTAAATTTTTTTGGAGCAATTGTTGTTATCTTATTATTTTTCTCACTTTAATATTTATAATTTTTTATATCCTATTAAAGACCACAATTTAAAAATCTGAAAATTTTTACAAAAATGTTGTTTATTGACCGACAAGATATTTTACAGTGTCGCGATCGTTTAACAATTATAGCCTGTTATTTATGAAAGCATTTTTATTTTCGTTGAATAGGCTACAATTATTAAACAATCAATATCACGAAATATCTAATCGGTCGATTCGTAGAGTCTCTTTCACAGAAGAGAAATGAGCTATCACTCAGTGAACTCGGTGAAAGAAATTACTCGTCAGTAATGTTACTGAATGCATGAAGTTTTAAGGAATCGATTATGAAAAATTTTGCACTGATTTGACTTCGAGAGTCGTCTTCGATCGTTTGAGAGTTTAAACGGAACATTTTCTTCTTGTCTGTCTGTTAATAATATCATTTATGTCCAAGCTTTTCACAATCGTTCCTCCCACTGTATTCAACTATTAACAGAAATCTGTAGTGTTCGCACGGAATCATCAGGATTGAATGGATTGAATGGTAACTTTATCCAATTCAATATCATTCATCGTTTAAACAGCACTTCCTTCGCGCCTACATGTAAAATGTCAATTGTGTCATTCATGTCCAAGCTTTTATAATATTTCTGCCAAAGCGAAGCCAAGCAAAAAGCAAATATAAGCCAATCTGAAAATAGACTTTTTTGTTCTACCACGCCAACAAATCGAGCATTTTGTCATTGAAGTATGAGGAAATCAACGATACACAATTTTCATGCATTCGTGCTGTGTTAATAATAGAATGATGTTTATAATTAGAGCGTGAGAATTCGATAAAAGCTTTTACCATTAAAACATGATTAATCACGTCGCAGTGGAAATGATCTTGTCAATTCATTTTATTTTATAAAAACGAAATATTGTTTAATGATAAACTTTCATATGTTCAAGATATTAAAAAAAGGGAGTAAAATAAAAAAACAGGAATATTCATTGATTCCGTGAAGAAAAAAAAAATGTACTGCTGACTCTGCAAATCAGGAATTTTTCTTGTGTTTACCCAAAATAATATTTTATGTATGTTTACACTCTGCACGGGTTTTCAAAAAAAGTGGTTAATGTTCTTAAAGAATTCTTAGTTTGCGAAGAATGATTTTTTCTCACGTGATTGTAGCATTTGATGCTCGAGTTCAAATCGAAAAACTACAAAAAGCATACTTATGATACAATACATTTTTAAATGATTGCAATTTATTTCTAAATTTTCGGTCTATCGGTTCTCTAATAAAAGTGTGAAAATAAACGAAAAATCATTTTTGTGCATGAACTAATCTGATGCTTTTGCCATGTAACAAAAAATTCTTTGTATAAGAGGTCAACAGCACATTTATTTCATATAACACATGAGAATCAACTAAGTCAATGAATATCACTATTTTTCACCCCGATTTCCAAGCCCTTAAGGGTTTTTTCGTTAGTCGAAAGAGTCATTTTTTGTGGCAAGTACAACTTTCATCCTTAGCGAAGGACAAATTTGAAATAATTCCCTCGCTTCATAATGAACCCAAAGGATTTTATTGTAAATAGAGCAACCGGTTCAACCGGTTCAACTTTCATACATTTACCTACAACTCTGCTTTAAGTACCTTAAAAAAAAAATTGCTCCTCTCAAATGGTGCACAGTGTAATTGCAAACAGAAAAAGACCTAGCAAGGGCGAATTTTTGGAGCAATGTTCTCTAGATCATAGACAGAGTATAAAGCTCCTGAAATTTGGTTTCTAAGCAACCAGTTTCCCTAATCGCTCCATTTACAAAAAAAATCCTTTCTAAAGAGGAAATTATTCAAAAATTTTCCTTATGCAAGGAGAAGATGCTTTTCAAAATTCAGTACTGATTTGACTAAAATGTATCGAGAAAACTACCTTAAACCCACTCTCAATTAAAATTCACCAAAAATAGTGTCGTTTTTCTTCTCATTTTGAGTAGGAGTCAAATAACCGAATGACCAAAATAGTGAATGATCAAAATATCGAATTTCGAAATTAGGAACGTCTGAATCCAGAATGGTCATCATAATGAAATTCGTTATTTCAGGGATTCGCTATTTTGACCTTCATCTTATTAAAATGCATTCAAAATAGCGAATGATAAAAATGACGAATGGCTGAAAAACCGAATTCCATAATTATGGAAATCCTACAGTTAGACGTTCCTTATTTTCAAATTCGCTATTTTAGCCATTCGCTTTTTTGGTCATTCGCTTTTTTGACCCCCACCACTCATTTTCAGAACTGTAGAGAATGAGAAAATAAATATTTCGTGAAAGTCGAGCACATATTAACAGAAAAAAAAGGTGTATTACGTGAAGCAATGAAAATGATCGAGATGTTGAAAATGAAATTCGATAATTAGGCTGTAATAGCGCGTGCTATTTGTGATTGGAGTGCAATAGTGCAATACCATATTAGCCTTGTTTCCCCAAATAGGTAGGCCCCGCTCCCTTAGTAAGCCTCTAAGTTGTTCGCGGGTCATGCGTCCAAAGGCAGGGGCCAGTGTCGTTGCGCTAGTCGAGCCGCCTCCTCCACTTCCGACGCTGTTAAGTCGAGCGAAGCTGCCCTCAGAATTTTCGGTTGCGCTGACACTGGCGCTGGCACTTGTACCACTGCTACATTTTCGTGTTAATTTCCTTCTGACCATCTCTGTATCCTCTCACCACGCTCGACTGTTTTCTGAGTCAATCTCCAGATCACAAAGATCCTTCCTCGAAGGAAAAAGCCAAGCTCTTCGGTTTGTACACCCTAAAGTCAGTGTCTTCCTGTTCTTGCTTATGGGACGGTCAGGACAAGGCACTCTTCGCTATCTCCCACGTTAATAAAGCACATACCACAATGCTGAAGCTCAGAGCCCATATGTCGTGTATCTGCGACTAAATTAATCATACGCTTTCATGGAATAGTATTGTATGAGGTTTTTTTTGTTAGCTGATGTCTGTTGTGATTTTTAGTTGATTGTACAATAAAATAACAGCGGGTGCAAGGATTTAAATTAATTTTTCTGCCAGTTACTATGTTATATTCTGCCACACAGTGCAAGACAGGCTTTTTATCAACCGGTTAGAATGTTAGGCAGCACACGTGTTAGTTTAATTAAGGGGGATGTCTCAGTCGAGGAAGTTTTTTTTTAATGATGACGACAACTGTTCCCTTCACCGAAAAAGAAATAAAAAATGATTCCCTGTTTTCAAGATGAATCTAAACAGTTTTTTTGTAAATGAATCGAACAATTGGGTCAAGTGGTTGCTTAGAATCCAGATTGATGAGTTTTACATTCTGCATATCAGCGGAGCAATTTTTTTTTCCTCCATGGGTTGGGAAATAATGTATAAAAAATCTGAAAAAATTCACCTAGATGCCTTTTTTAACACTTAATAACATATTTTACAGCAAAAACGAACCATCGATTTTTTAGCACTGATGATTTTTTAGAGTTGCCAAAAAATAATTATGTAAAAAATCTGCCATACTTGATTATTGAGAATAGTATGCGAAGCACGACAAAAATTGGCTGGTAAGAGTATTAAAAATTGTAGGAAGGGATACATATTTTTTTAATCCAGGGCCATACATTTTTTGAATTTTTTAGTACCACTATTTTTTTTTTAAATGCAGTTAAATTGATGCCCATCAGATGTTTACGAGTGGGTCCCCCTTTTTTTTTAAAGGACTTTTTACAAAAAACTGCGCTGCTTAAATAGTGTACAATACTGTAAAAAGAATGAGACCTAGAAAAGGCAAAGCCTTTAAGCGAATTCTCTGGATTGGTGTAAAATAGAAGAAATTGATTTTAAACCAACAGTTAGACCCAATTGATTGACCAATTTTCAAATAAAAATATTTTAGGTTCATTCTGAAAGGAGGTAATTGTTTTTTTTAATCCTGTTAAGGTAAAAGTTGTCCTAATAATTTAAAAAAAAAATGTTTTTGACTGTCTTGTCCCCCTTAAATAAGTAAAGAACATGCAGAGACCCGAGCCCTGTGAAATAAAAACCAGCAACAGTGGAGCCACTACAAATAAAAAAGAATCAAAGTCTAAATATTGCTGTTGAACATCTGCCAGAACCTTTCTGTGGTTTTCCATTTATTTTGGCGCCAGTGTACAATTTTTTATTGTCGTTTTATAAAAAGTAAAAACATGCATTTACTATACACGTAAAAAACGCTGTAGATTTTGTTTGCATGTATTTCAAGGAAGGTGATCACCTAAAAGTGAACATTCAAAAAAAATTTAAGTAATGTTGAAACTTCAAGGAAACGCATTGAAATTTGCTAAAATTAATATAAATATAACAAATTCTGCAAGTATAGATTTTTTCTAAATGAACAGTATTTTAATATGAATATATTAAATGTATGAATAGATTGACTCTGAATAACTCATTCTGTTCACAAAAAAAAAGTATTTCCTCGTCCAATATCAAAATTTGTTTTTCACAGAAAAATAATATAGTTTCGAATAAATCGCCTAAAATAAAATTTATATGCATAGATATGTTATATAATCTTCAAATAAAAATCCCTACACTTGGATATAAAATCTCCTTCTCTCAACCACAATTGGACCTCGAAAACCTTGTATTGCTTTCCCGATTTCCCAAACAAAATATGCAAACTAAAAACCATAACATTTATGTTGGCAATACTTGGAAACACTTTAAGATCACCCAAAATTGCAGCTTTATAGCTTTCGATATGTATTACATAAAGTTTCAATGCACTTTTTTAAATGAAAAAACATAATTATTGCCAACTTTTATTTTAAAATCAATTTTTTAGAGTGAATTAATCCCCTCAAGATCCTAAAACGATCAACAATAATAACATTAAACACATAATAGAAAACGTTCCCAACGAAAAAAAAGCGCCAAACGTGGCGAACAACAAAAACAAGGTTTTCCACACAGGAAATAATTAAATTGGAGCAAGGAGATGAGAAAAGGAAAAAAACTTATAGGTTATGATTCGGTAAATAGATCGAAATACAGAGAAAGATTTAAAAAAAAAAATCAGAATCCTTAGAAAAATAGCTTAAAAAATTGGAGAGTCGTGGGAAAAAAAGAATGGACAATAAACGAAACGATGAAATGGTGGTTATTCGACGTTAATGTCGAATCACGGCCACGTAAGCAGAACTGGCAATCCGTTAGGGTCGCGTGACTGAGAGAATCGATGTTAAATGGATTTGAAGGTAAATATAAGTATAACGAGGTATTGAAAAAGTTATTATCGTTCTTACATATTAATCGGTGTGTTAAGAGAGTCGGTGGACCATTTATCAGTTTAAAAAACGTTAAACTGACAATTGAGCTTTCGGTGTAGTTTCCATAACGCGCGCGTGTCACACACTTGGATATATACGGGCAGTACTGATTGCTTTCTGCTATATGCTGTATATAAGTACTAAATTCGATGTCGGGTGATCACTTGACTTGGATTTAATGATGTCCTATCCGTAACTATGATGAGGCAGGGCAGGTACACGCGAGTGATACGATTGCCTCTCATTCGTGGCTCACGAAGCACAGAGGAAAGTGGATGGTCTTTGTATTACATGACGTTTTTCCACTCTGCGCTGCTCTGCGCTACCGACTATACACCACAAGCCGGCTGCGCGTTTTTAGGTATAGTTTGCATGTGACAAGATATGCACCTTGGCTACTGCTGTCTGTTCTTGACTTACGGACTACAGAGTAAATGTGGATAGGCTTTATATTGGATTATGTCGTTTGCGTCATAGAGGAAGCTTTTTTTTAAAACTTTGCTGGCTTCTGAAAGAAGCTTTTTTGTTTTGCGCTCTGCTAAAAGAAGGTTTTTTTTAATTTTGCTTCCGGAAGGAAGATTTTTAAAAATTTTGCTTCCTGAAGAAAGGTTTTTAAAAATTTTCTTTCTTAAAACACGCTTTTTTTAAATTTTGCTACCAAAGGATGCTTTTTTAATTATTGCTACCAAAAGGAAGCTTTTTGAAATTTTGCTTCCCAAAGGAAGCTTATTTAATTTTTGCTGCCAAAAAGAAGCTTTTTTGAAATTTTGTTTTCCTAAGGAAGCTTTTTTACAATTTTGCTTCCTTAAGGAAACTGTTTTAAAATTATGCTTCCTAAAGAAAGCTTTCTTTTAATTTTGCTTCTTTAAGGAAGCTTTTTATTTTGCGTCCTTCTAAAGGACGCTTTTTTATTTTGCTTCCTAAAGGAAGCTTGTTTTTTTTATTTTGCTTTCTAAGGGAAATTTTTTATTTATTTTGCTTCCTAGAGGAAGCTTCATTTCCTTGAAAATTTCATTCTGAGATTTCCACGTCAGTACACTCGGAATATGCTGCAAAATATCGTGAAAAGTGGTTTAGAAAATATGTCCGTATGTATGTATGGGCGGGGCAAATGTGTCCAGAAATGTTTTTTATGTTCCATTTATCCAATTTTTCTTACTTATTCAAGAAAAAAAATTGTTGACATTCTATACATTCTATAGTAAATTTAAAATACCAGTATATGCATCAAAACTTCAAGTGTTCCAAAAAAATCTACTTGAAATTTAAAGTACACATGTATATTAAATTTCAAGTAGATTTTTTTAAAGCTTTTTTTACAGTACATGCAGAATGCTTTCTTACAGAAATGCACACATAAATTTATTGCATGAATATAAACGTACAATTGTCGTAAATTTCTGGTAAATTCATCACAAAATTCATGTCTTTAATATAAGTTGACTAATTTTACCTTACGTACACTCAAATTCCATTTTCTTTCGTACATTAAATCGAATTTCCTACACGGAGTTGATAAGGATACAGTATATTAAATTACAACACGATGTGTGAATTTTTCAAACATTTTCTCTAGTCTATCTTCTTATAGGCTTTCATTGTAAATCCGCCTTTATCTCCACGTGCTCCAATGAACGTCCAGTAAACACTGTGCGTTCGTAAGATATTTGCTACGAGTTAATAGTTTTTGAGATTAAAAATTACAGGATTGTTTACCAATAAACAAGTAAACGCAGGAATATTCAATTTTGTAATATTATATTAATCGCGAGCTCAAAAATGTTCGCGCTGACCAGACAAATTGGTCGAATATCTATCTTGCCGAAATTCAATGGACATCAAGTTCACTCCAATGCTGAAATTGTTGCAAATATTAGCGAAGTCAAGAATAGAAATCCACGGAATCTCGAATTGATGAGAATAGCGAGAAAACCAACTGGTTATCATCTCGAGCAACCAGGTCGAGAATATTGGCATAAGTAAGATATATTTCTATGTTCCAGCAATTTTTCCTAACCTTATATACTTTAGACTAAGGTCGAAACAGTTTGAGCACAAATCCAAAGAATATATAACTGCAATATATTTATATTAATTTTATTAATAATTTTTAAGGAATCAAATCACGCGAAAAAAGTTTTAGGAATTTGTTTTTTTTCAAATTATGTGCTTTTAAAAATTTTTTCACTTAAACCTCATTAAGTACGTAAGAAACATTATGATTCTGCAATTTAGTGAAGGTGGACAGTGTCGGCCTTTACTAAATTACTTTTGGCATTGAGTGAACCAATTTTAGCATTCAATGTCTTATTTTATCTGATGAAAAGTGAATTCTGAATTGAATATAGCGATTCTGAATTCAGTGAAAATTAGATTTACTGTAATAAATTGAATAATGATTTTTTGATGGCATAAGATCTATTTACATGTTTAAGATCATAACTTTGTCATAAATATTAGAAGCCAAAATGTCTAAATTCAAAACAGAACTCTTCGACAGATAAAATAAGACATTGAACACTAAAATTTGTTCGCCATTTGGACCTGAAAGTTAAGGCAAATGAAAAAGTTTCGCCCCTTAATATATAGCATGTTCTTAACATTGTCGGTGTTAAAAACATGTTGAAAGGATGGCATTATTTTTTGAGATTATTGATATGCTTAATGCTAAAATGTATTGAGAAATAGCACATCATTTGTTATTGCTACAGTTAATCAGTCTTGGATTAATCAGTATAAATGAAATGCTCATTCTATTCATAAACTGATAATTTGACTTGTAAATTCACATTTACCTCTTCTTTTTTTTCATTATAGATTAATAGTGACAAAAACAGCACGGCATGTCACTATTGAAGTGATTCATTGGGAAAACAAAAGTGTGATTACAGCCTCCACAAAAGAATGGGCGCTCAAAAAACAGCTCTTTAAGTAAGCATTAAAATAGTGAATACATCAATTTGCTATCAAAGACTGTACAGCATTTCTCAAATCAAAGAAAAATATCTGCAAAGTCAGAAATCAGTTGGCTTTCAATCTTTATGTCTTGAGATTGAAAATTCATCAATTGCATTAATCAATAAAATGCATTAATTCACAATAAAAGCCTGCACAGCACTCATCAGATCAAAGAAAAAAGTTTGCCAAAATTTAGTCGTTTAAATGCTTCAATTATCAAACATGGCCAATATTGACTTATTAATTAATATATTATGTGAGAATTAATTGAGGCACAAAAATGGTTACAAATGACTAAAGAATTGTCATAGGCACTAGAATTTATGCTTGTAATTTAAAAATAGCTTTCAACCTGTTAAACAGAAATAAATCAAAAGCTTATCAGTTTGCAATGTCCTTCTGGATCGTTTCACAATCTTAATATCGAAATTTTCTTCTAGAACGAACGACCGTGTGGCATATCTAAATCTTGGACGTGTTATAGCACAAAGATGCTTGGAAAGTGGTATAACTCACGTTAGATGTGACATTCAAGCGAATGAATCTGAGAAACTCGATCTGCTCCTAGAAGAAGTAAAAAATGGAGGAGTCATGTTGGAAGAACCTACCAGATATATCCACGCTGCTCCATGGGATTGGAAGAGATACCAGAAACCATGGGAAGTTCAAGATTAGATCAACTTTCCTATAACATTGTACATACTAGACAAACCAACATTTAGCGATAAATAAAGATTCATCGATCGCAAGATTGGAGATTTTGAAAAATCTGCCTATAATATACAATATATACATCGATTTCTTTGACTTGCGCATTAGGAGTGCAATAATCCCGAAAAACGTCTGTTCTGCTTTTTCATGGAGAACGCTTTGTTTTTGCGAACAAAGGTTTGAGTTTTATTATTTCAGGAAACTCAGAATGGTTCAAAAACGTTCAGAAAAGTAGTCTAGCAAAAATTTCCGTACATATTGGGGTATTTAAAAGACGTTCATTTTTTTTGTTTTTTTTCCTCTGGTATCCCACAAAATTAAATTTCGTAATTGTAGATGCATGTTGAATTGACCCCACGAAAGAAGAAGTCTGAGATAAAAAATGCTACTTGGAGCCGCATTCCGCGATTATACCCAAACAATTCGATGTGAAAAGCATCGTAATAATTCGATGGGGTGTCAACATAACTTTTCAATCGTTTATCGTAATTAAAATAATCTGGTTTTCTTGAAATTATTTTTGGTGTTGAAAAAGTTTGGATTTCTTCATTTTTGCTTCCATGGATGAATTTATTTATTTTCGAAAAAATTGAAAAGTTTATTCAGTTTTTATAAGACGTTTCATTTTTCGAAAAATGTCTGTGTTCCCTAGCTTCCGTAATTTTTCAGCTAATGAGCTACATAGTTTTTAGCAAATGAAGCAATGAAAAATAACAGTCGGTATTGAATTTGAGCGAAATTCATAAGGCGCTTTAAATTTTACAGAATTATGAATTTTCGAAAAAAAAATTATTTTTCGTTCTAATTTAAGTTAACTTCGACCGAGCGATCTCAAATTTCTTACAAGGTCGAATTAATATCCTGTTACAGTATATATCGAATTTGGTAAAGATCTGTGAAGTTCTTCAGATTTGACAGGACAATGAATTTTTCAAAAAATCATATCCGAAATAAGAGGAAAATATATGAAACACAGATTTTTTTTAATCCTCATTTTTTAAACACGAAGAATGATTGAAAAATTATGTCTCCGCCTCATCTTTTTATTAATTTCAATTAAAGGGAGCATTTCGCAAAAGCGAGGCACTGAAGATGAAGATTTCAAGACGCCGCATTTTTTAAGTATAATTATCAAATGCGGCAGTTCTAAGCATTTTTTCTTTTTCTTTTTCGAGCGAAGAATAGCGAGTAAAAAATTTGTAAGTTTTTTCTCTTCCATGGCATCATTTAGCATTTCGAGCAATGATTTTGCCCTAAAGAAAGTGTATAAAAAATATTTTTTTGAACGATCCAATAGGAATACATATATTTCATATCTAAAACCAACATAATTAAAATCTCAGAAGTTTTTTGATTCAAACATTAATATTGACTAAAAGGTGTTGGCCTGTGCCAATGATCATTGAATTAACATGATCTGCGTGCATTATTTGACTGCAAATATCGCCGTAACGTTGCAAAATCGTTGTGTTGTCGTTGGACAATAAAAGTTGAAGTCCTTTTAAAGACATGGTTCGCGCTAGATGAACCAACGTTTCTGAAAAATAAATGTCCGGTTAATCTCCAAAATAGATAATGATTAAAGTTAAGACGATCAATCGACTATAGAAAATACCTTCGAGAAGTTTATCAAGATTAGAAACGTCTAAGTTAATTTCCGCCGTGGATATTTTCTCATACAACAACAGAATAAGATACTTCCACTCAGTCTCTTCAGTGTAACTCTCCTACAACAAAAAGTTGCATTTGAGTACGAATAAACGAACGAAGCTCTTAAAAAAAAAAAAAAAAAAAAAAAAAATTTCGTGTGAGAAACGTTATTTATATGGAAAAAAATTGAAGTTATTCCAGAATACTCAAAATTGTCTAAAATGTTGAGAAAAGTAGGCCCTACAAAAGTCTGTTCGCGTGTGATTCACATTCTTGAGTCTCTATCTCATGCTACTTTAGAAATACTGAACTCAAATTTGGTTCACGGGTTGACCAACATTAAGAAACTATTAAAATATAATTTAGCGTGAATTGATAAAATCCGAAACGCATTCGATTTTATAATAAACACCTTATTTGCGTTTACAACCGTGTAAATTTCTAGATACCCCTTTAAATTTTAGTAGATGAATATACAAACATTGAGTTATTAGAATATAATTTGAGGAGAATATATCAAGTGATTGAAATTCCAATCAAACAAATTAATATATAAAAATGTATACGACCCTGTAAAATACAATCTTCTGCATCGCTTGTTGATTATATTCTCCTTTCATGAAGCTAAAATTGAAGCCAATTAAAATATCTTTTCAGAGCTTCGTAAAAATCCTAACATAAATAAAAATGGCAATTTCTGGATAGCAGATTGTTAAAAAATTCTCTTAATCAAGGTAAAATAACCTTAGCATATTGCAGAAGAGCTTGTGGACAATGCTCCATCAACAATTGCGTTCCTTCGACATTCCCAACGCACAACAATCGAAAAGTCAGGTCCCCATCGACTTTATGAGCCTTGAGAAATTCCTCGACTTCCTGCAAGCATTCATCGGGAAGATATCGACTGGCCAGCAAAGCTTGAAGTTTCAGTGCTTCGTTTCGAACTTTTTCTTTCCTCTTCGTCTTAGTCGTTCCCGAATTCTTCGATTCCTGAGAATTTCCCATGTGTGATCTCATTTTATCGAGAAAACTCGGTCTCAACTTTTCAAATAGATACTCATTATCATCGCCCACATCAACAGCAGTTGCATTCCGATTATCTTCTATATTGTAAACGTTAGTTTGCGTCAATTTCCCCAAATAAGAACGCACCAATATCTTAAAGGCTTCAACAATCGAATAGTCGTACTGCATTTCGCTTTTCTTCGGATCGCCCAAACTGCTTCGTTTCACTTCAAAATAATTGCGAAGATACGTTTCAACGAAAAGCTGCAAAACCGCTGCAGCAACATGTCCATCTCTTCCAACGCGCGATGGCAAATGAGCCAAAAATATTTGCAAAGTCTGATGCAAAGACACAGCTTTAGCGTCTATTACTTTGACTAGTACATCAGCAAAAACGAGGCTCTTCTGACGCATCAAAATAACCGACAACTCTGAAAAGGTAGCGATAACGTGTCCACTTTGCCTTTCCAAAGTAACGTCAAAAAGGCAATGCCAGTGCGTTAATGACATAGAAGCGATGCAATTGTCAGCGATGGATTTAATAGTCTTCTCAGCTTGTTCTTGTCGATCAGCTTGAACGTACAGAAGAACAAGTGCAAATTTCGTCGGATCGTCTTGTTCCAGAGCCTGAAGAATACTGATCAATTTCTCTGTAGCGTATTCCCTCAAAACAAGACTGACGAATATCAATTTGATAAGATTTTTCTTGCTGGTCGAGCTGATCATCTCAACAATATTATGCACTTGAAACAGAGCATCAGCTTCCGCTCCGCTCTTGAGATTCATGAGGGTTTCCGTTAAATAAGTAGCTAATCCCGGCGCGGAATTCATTGACTTTTGAGACAATATATCAGCGGGTCTCAATCGTGACTTTTTGAAAAATGGTACGCAAAGATGCCATTCCATCGGTGATTCTGAATTTACGTAATAATCAGCAAGCAGAGCGCAAGTATTTCTGTACAAAACTTCCAAACCGGAGGCGGAATTTTTGCCATCGGACCGATTCGAACGCATGTTATCCGGTACGAAGTAGTCCACGTCTTTGGCCAAATTAACTATGGTAAAAGCCTCGCTCAACAAATGTTTATAGGTGCTTGGACTGGAAATCTTGTGATTCATCGCTGCGTTTACGATGTCGTAGTACAAATCCTCCGGAGAGGGTAAAGATAATGTGTAGAGGGTCCAATGATCATCGGCTTGAGATAAAAGTATAAGGTAGCGATTAACATGCAAAAGTCTCTGAACGCCCATGAAAGGACGTAATCCTATAAGTGAAATAGGCTCGGAATCCTTGATGCTCAAGTTATCAAGAGAATTATCAGTAGAATTTGAAATATTGTGCGAAAAACGTAGAGTGTACGATTCCAGACCAACAACGGTTAAAGCGTGAAGAACAGTGTCTTCCAAAACGACGCGAGTAACCGGAGCAGTGAATGGATAAGGCGTGCATTCTGGGTTTTTTGAATTAGCAGCGTTGAAATGAAACAGATATCCTTCTTGCACGGTGCAAATAACGCAGCAAACTCCGTTTAAGCTTTTATACTTATCAGATCTGAGGGTACATTTCTTAACGTTTCCGGCGTTATTCTCGTTCTTCAGATAAATCGGCTTGAGCAGGCAACACGTGAAGTATTCGGAATCGTCCATGGATTTGAGAGTTTGTCGAATCTTTGATATTTTCAATTGGAGTAAATTTTTTACCACGTAATTTTCCGACCAGCCGTCGATCGGAGAGCTTGTTTTTATCTCCACCGTCAAATCGGGAGCGCTAACGATGAATGGATTACTGATCGGTTCGGGTTTGTTCAATTCGGTTTTTAGAGAAGGCAAATCTACGGAAAATGACTGTGATTTATCGCTGATAAGTTTGTGGGACTTGAGCAATTGTTCTTCGCTCTTGTTGGACACGAGACGATCCCATTCGATGTAATTTGGGTCGTCGATAAGAGGCTGCGTAGGAACCGAAGAGTTCCAAGCTTTCGATGATTGATTCGCATTTGCATTTCGTTGTCCGACTTGGATAGTCTTTGAAGTTTCTGCAGCTTCGAGAGCTTGATAAGTGCAATCTATAGAAGTTACGTTGCTGGTCTTTTCGAGTGTAAGCGAAGCTTCGCTGGCTCTTCGAGTCTCATTGGCAATAGTTTGCAGCGAAGAGGCATTGAAACTAGAGGTTTTTCTGCTGGATGAAGATTTAGCAGAGTTGGATGAACTCAGCAAGTCAATGTCTTCGTACAACTGATTCATCAGTCTGAAAACCATGAAATTCGTTGCGTCCATTATCATGAAATAATCTTCTGCTATTTTAATGTGAGTTGGAGAGAAGCTAAAACCCAAAGACCAAGGTCTCGCTTCGAAGTCTATGAATTTTTGCTTTGATAATTGTTGCCTCTCGACTTTTAGTTCGTGAAGTACAGCTGTGTCGCCTGTTGCTACCAGAAGATTTCCCGTCGCTTGGCAACAAGCTATTCTCGTCGGTTGACCACTTAAGGGCAATTCTATCATTTCTAAGCTCGTCGAGAGGCGATTTGAGCTCGGAGTGACACGCCCAGCAATTCTCGCTCGCATCGCCTGATTTTGATTACCTCCGAGCGCCCAATTAACGTAGATTCTCACAAAGTTGTTGATGTTCGTGCCATCCCGAGAACATTTGGATTCTACGGTCGCTATGTAATTTTCTGTATTGCAGTGAAGCATCTGATGGACCAAATCGACGGTTGGAAAAACTGTTGATATTTTAGGCTGCGACATGCTTAATTGGTGAACCTCAACGCAGTGACTGGAAAGCGCAAGCAACAACATTTCCTGTCCCATATACGTTGCTGTGCAGGAAGCAGTCGGTTCTTCCACCGCTGAGACACTTTGGCCCAAAAAATTGTGTACGGGAATAACGCGCACCATTTTTATATAAGTTGAGTTTCCGGTTTCAATCGCAAACTTGTAACTTTTGATTTTTAGTGGGTTTTTTAGGTTAACAGTACATTGTTTATGGCATTTTTGTGCGATTTGTCAATTGTGCGTATCGTTTTCTCGCCGATTGTTTGAGAACAATCGGAACTGTCAGAACTTTGGATTTTGAGGTTATGTCCTGTGGATGTAAACAGTGAGACTGTATTATTTTTTTTTATTTAGCAGACGAACACCCCTCAGTCGTTGATAATAATGGTTGCGCCTGTTTTCTGATTGGCTGCTGAATCTACGAATTATATTGACGCGTTTTATGGCAGATCCAATGGCTTTATAGATCCACAGGATTTAAAGGAATGTAGGTCTGTCGGGGATTGTATTTTTAATAATTATGCGTGAGGCTAATCAATATAATTCATGCACTGTAAAAGAAATTCACTAGAAAATGACAGTACGAGACTGGAAGGTTTTATTCACAACCTGGAACATAATTGTCTTGTCCATCTGTATTAGATACTTGAAGTAATAATTTTAAAAAATTATTCGAGAGATTTGGAAATTAAATGTTACAGAATACAAGGAATTTTAATTGTAATTGCGTTTTTTTTGCATGTCGCTTGTAAGTCTTGTGATTATCATACGATTACTGTATTATTCTATAGAGGTTTCTCATTTTATAATAGCGCTTATATCACTGGACAACACCGATTTGTTTGTTACATTTGAATGATACATAATGACACCATGATTTAATAGTTGTATAGTTGCTTTCTCTCTATATGAGAAAGCAACTATAATATTATGATCAGTATTTTTTTAAATTCTTTATATTGGAGCTTCAGCTGGTTAACTCCTACAATTCTGTAAAAGGGTTCAACCCGTAAATACTGAATAAATAAATAAAGAAAATGAATAAAAGTTCAAACTTAAAAAATGGGATTTTTCGAGTTTGAAAAAAAAAAAAATTTCAAAAAGAAAATAAATAAACTTGCAACAATAAAGTGCAAACTTCTATTTTGTATCCATATTTATAGAAATTGTGCCGAAAATTTATCGAACGCTACATTTTTTCAATACTGTTCATATCAAAATTGAATATAAATGGTTACGAAATTCAATTTAATTAAATTTAACACAATATAGTTTTCCTATCATATGACCGAGTGATTTAAAAAATATATGTTTATCTACTTGCATAACAATAAATGCTTAAAGTTGTTTTTTTGTTGTCAAAAATCGAACTTTCAAAAGAACCTTGCCACTTTCCTGATTTTCACAATATTTAAAAAAAATATCCGTTTTTGCAATGTAAAATGTTATAAACGGATTTTCATTCACAATCTATAATGTCTGTCTGAATTTAAATTTATTTGGACTATTCGACTACAATTTATTTAAAAAATGATAACTTCATTTAACATTTTTCAATCCAAAAACTTAAAAGTGAATACTTTTGAGTTTAATCTTTAAGTAATCTTTAAGTAAGTAAAATCTTTATTTTTAAACTAAATGTGATTAGTTTAAATATTATGTCAGTACAGCTCGCGATTACCAAAAACCAATCATTTTCTATTTTTTCTGAGTTTTTGTTCACAAAGCAAAGTGAACGTAACGAATTATCACGAAAAACCGTAAATAAAGTTATAATTTCTCTTACACCAATAGATGTAAGAATGATTCATTTTATGTATTTAGAATAACACGAAAACTGAGAAAAATAATTCCGAAGGTCATGTGTACTCGTGATTAATAATCAAAGGTAGTTACTGAGTAACCGCTGCACGTGAGATAAATACTTAATCTCGAGCGTTTCCGGTGATTAGATATTAGCGGCGAGCCCATTGTGACCATTACCTTAAAGGCGCTCACCGCGTCCACACCGTTCAGAATAATTGTGAACGGCGCTTAACTCGGTTCCACTATTATTGCGGGAACGTAATTCTCCCCAATGTTGATCCTTACAATTTTGACATCTGCACAATCACGTCGCTATCTTGCAATCATGGCTATCTAATCTACGTGCGACCGTCGGACATAAAACGTGAAATATGTACTACGAAAAAGAAAATGTTCAAGATCATCCGATTTCAAGCATGTAAGTACTGTTAACCTCGTACTAGTTGACGATTTTTTTCTTCGTTACGCGCTTATCGATTGTTTTTAAGTAACAAGTCGAGAGGTCAGTTTCACTCGTTCTTCGCTATATACGTTATTCATTCGCTTTAAAGTGTGTGTTATCAGCATTAAAATGGGGAGTTTTCGAATTGATTGTTAATCGCATACAATCGGATGATATCGTTTGTGACAGTCCCGCAAATTATCCACTAACGACGTTTTTTTATTTTATATCGAACAACTAATGGTAAATTGTTTTCGTTTGTGCATCGATTTAGTGAATTAATGAATAAAAAAAACTGTTCAGAATACTTAAGTAATCTCAACAGTTTTTTATTTCAATTTTTTTCTGTGTTGTCAATTGTTTATTTTATTTTTGTAACAATAAATTGTCACTTTTTACTTGTTCATTTGAAAGTATGTTACTTATAACATACATAATATTGTTTTTGCAAACTTGTCACATTTCAAGTAACAAGTCGAAAGGTCAGTTTCGCTGTCTCTTCGCTATGTACATTAAATATTCTCATTGAAGTGTCTGTTATACTTTTGAAAATACTTCAGTATTCTCAACAGTTTTTTTTAATCTTAATTTTTTTCTATGTGTTGTCATTTTATTATTTTATCTTTTAATGACAATGACTTGTTACTTTTCGAGTTACTTTTTACTTCTTACTCAAAAAGTATGTTACTTAGAACATATATAATGTTGTTACTTGCAAGCTTGTTACATTTCAAGTAACAAGTCGAAAGGTCAGTTTCACTGTCTCTTTGCTATATATATTAACTATTCTCATTGAAGTGTCTGTTATAAGCATCAAAACAAGGAGTTTTCAAATTAAATTTTTATCAGAAAATTGTATGCAATCAGATAATATAATTTACGACAGTTTCAGAAATTATCCATGAATGAGCAACAATGAAGAATATTTATTCTCGTATTCTTTGTTTTTGAGAAACAGTTTTTTTTTGTTTTAATTTTTGTCTATACGTTGTCATTTGTCTATTTTACGCTCTAGTGACACTGAATTGTTATTTTTCAAGTTACTTTTTATTTGTTAATTAAAAAGTAAGTTACTTATAACATATATAATATTGTTACTTGCAAGCTTGTTACATTTCGAGTGACAAGTCAAAATGTTTGTTTCGCTGTCTCTTCGCAATATACATTCAATATTATTATCGAAGTGTCTTTTATGCGCATTGAAACGAGGAGTTTTCGGATTTAATTAAATCAAAAAATTATATAAAATCAAATGATATCATTTACAACAGTTTCATAAATTATCCACGAACGAAATTGATTAGTTTACGTTACACAACTGATGGTAAATTTTTGTCATTTTTGCATCGATTTAGTGAATTAAGTATTCTCAAGTATTTTTAAAAGTTTCTAAATCTATTTTAATTATTTTGAAGTATTGGTATATGTATTTTATGTTTTAATGACAAGTAGTGATTTAAAGAATGGTTAAAAATGGTGCAGGAATAAATCAGTGGAAAACCTCCTTATTTCGAGTCACGAAGTAATCAGTTCGATCAATTCTTCGTCTTTGGGAGGGCTGAGTGCCCCAGGAAAACAAAACAATGAACTCGTTATGGAAAATTCGTACGACTCGTCAGCGGCTGATGGGCCAGATCACTCAAGCCCGGTACCCACACCAAATTTGTCACCTCATCCTAGTCCGAAGGCACAAAATAAGCGGGAGCACTCCAAAATGAACTCTGATTCTGGAAGTGCATCTTTCAGAGAGTCTGGATCTTTTCTCAAGACAGAAGATCAACATACACAGGTAGCATTAGTATTTTTTATGATTAAATACAAATTTCTAAAGATTTGTAATCTTTACTCCGTGCTGAGCAATAATTTAAATTTTGGTAGTCAATATTGGCTATAGTGACCATAGATTTTTCATATGCTATCGTAATTTTGCAATGAAAATAATGTTGTATATGTGTCAATAATTTACAGCCCAAAATTTAAGAGGAATATAAAAATACATGAGTATTTTTGCATATGTATGTAATCTTTTAATTGTGCTGCGCAAAAATTTGAATATAAGCATCATTATGGTGACCATGGGTTTTATTGTATGCAATCTCAATTTTGTGATGGAAATTATTTTATATGAGTAAATGGTTCACAGCTCAACATTTGAGAGCAATATAAAATTAAATGGGAATTTTTCATGTTAATTACTGTAATCTTTTTTTGGTGCTGAGCAACAATTAGAATATTTTTACTATGGTGACCATAGGATGCAAGAGAATAGAAATCCTGGGAAGAGTTGGAATGATAAGATATTTAGGGAAAAGAAGACAAAGGTAGGGAATTGTTTGATTACTGATAATTAATGATTGATTAATTTCTTAAATATAAAATTTCTCACAAGCCAAATTATTGGTGTTAGTCTTTCAATATTAATAATTGTTGACCCACTTCTGTTTCATTTCCCATAGAAATGGAAATGTGTTGATTAGAATAAACAAACCAAGTACAATTTCTATCATGCACGAGTGACATTGAATTTATTTAATTATTATATTCCAGTCTCATCCTTCCAAAAAAAAAACATTGCATTTATTTAAATTGCTTACTAAAGTAATTAATTCTCCCAAACTATTCTGATTCTACTGTGCTTTGATTTCAGGACAGTATTAATCGTTCTTCGGATTCAGCTGAACCGAGCAAGAATTCTGCATCTGAAGGAAAAAAAGAAAACAGAGTAGATCGTGTTAAAAAAAAGTCATCGTGGTATAACGTCCTCTACCCAACATACAAGTCCCGTTCAGAAGATTTCAAGAGGATCTTCAAAGATGTCCCGGATGATGAGAGACTTGTAGTAGGTAAGATATTATAATTTGACTTTTGCAATATAATTTTATATCGTAGATAATCGTAAATTATCCCTTTTCCACCATCGCAAACACAATTCCCATGTAACTGAATAACTAAATTTAAAAAAGAAGAAATCCATTAATTCCAGATTATTCTTGCGCTCTGCAACGAGAAATTTTGGTGCACGGACGATTATACGTGTCGCAAAATTATGTTTGCTTTTACGCAAATATATTCATGTGGGAAACGCTTGTTTCACTACGTTGGAAGGATGTAGCCTCTATTACCAAAGAAAAAACGGCTCTTGTTATACCAAATGCTATATTAATTTGCACCGAGACTGATAAATTCTTCTTAACAACATTTGGTGCCAGAGATAAAACTTATCTCATGCTCTTTCGAGTCTGGCAAAACGCTCTCATTGGACAGGTAACATCAGCAACCAAATTATCTTTTAAATCCTGTGATAAACCTTTATGAGTCAGTAACAGTATTATTTTTTTAGCCAATGAGTACCACAGAAATGTGGCAGCTTGTGCATGCGTGTTATGGCGAAGAACTCGGCCTCACGTCCGACGATGAAGATTATGTTCCGCCATTACCTGCACCAGATGATGATAAACTTTCTACAAGACTGTCTGTCGAATCATTTTCAGAAGTAAGAAAGAAATTTCTACCATACACTTTTAGAAATTATTGGAAGTTTTTATTATCTGGTAAATTAAGCGTTATATTCAATTGCAACATAGGATTAATGTACTTTTGTAGTACAATTAAAGGAAATGATTGAAATTAAAGGATTTTACACTAAAATTGAAGTAAATTGTGAAAATTTCTATATCATATATTTATTTTGAATAAAATTCAGTAAATCAGCTTATGCATAAAAACTTCCAGTACTTGTGAAATAAATTTCAACTAGATTTTTTTACAATGTATATTCATTAATTCTGAAGGCAATAATGAATATACAACAAGATTATCGGTGCAATCGTTTTCAGACGTACGAAAAAAATGTCTAGCGTGTATTTATTGATCTTTGAGGGTGAAATATCTACCTTATGATTAAACTGGAAAAAGATAAACGCACAGAGTCCCGATTTTTTTGAGAATTTTAATGACTAGATCTTGGAGCATTTTCTAAATAAAAAACGGGCTGTCTTATACGATGTTTCACAATCCATACATTCAATTTCGGTTCAACATATACTCTCAGAGAAAATCGGTGTGTTATATCGTAACACGTAAAATTCCGTAAAATTGAACATAATGCACTCATTATTACCTGAAAAAACCTTTCAAAATAATCTTCAAGACACGTGGAAAGACATATTTTGGTGAATAAAATTTTGTTTTAGAAGATCGGTTACAATGTTTGAATACCATTTGTAACGTTAAATAAATTTCAGTCGCATTTGAAAGACATTTTTGCCTTCAAAAGTACTGGAGATATTTTTACGAGAATTTAAAAGCCATACAAAAGTTAATAGTTTTCCCAAATCGAAGGTGATTCCTTCAGGAAATTTTCACAGACTATCCATATTTGTAATACATGCAAATTCGGTTCCACCAAAAAATGGATAAATATATTAAAATTAAATTTGCTTCTATTTCTCATATTAAATTAATCTGACCTACACAATACGAAAACGTCCGAGCGACGTTAAAGTCGTCAAGATATATTTTGAAGACGTCTTTTATCGTGTCATAAAACGTTTGTGCCATGTAAAAAACAAATGAGATTATAGTTTTTGCGGACACGTCGCACTGCCTCAAGTTATTTCAGGTTGTATGAAATGAAAATGGTCACAAATCTAAGAAAATTGTACATAATGGTAAAGAGCGATGCCAGACAATTAACACAATTAGAATTTGCGTCATAATTATTATAGGAGCCTCTCAAATTGTACTAATTTTTGCGAAGGTCGAAGGTGCACCTTTGGAAACTTCACAATCGCCTCTAATTCCGCACGTTGTAGACCCAGCGACGCGTCTTCAGGCTCCTCCTCGTACTGATGTCACTTTAGATCCAACGGACTTGAGTGACACGACGGAAAGTGAGGCAGAAAAACACGCAAGTAAGCAATTACTTTTCTATTTTATAGCCAGGCACACAATTTGTATATTTTTAGACTATACGAGGAAATCCATCCCGTTTCGGCCAGGATTTCACCTCGAACTCTCTCCGACTTGACTCGTAATTTTTTGTAGGCTTAATTGAACCCTCAAACGCACCAGATTTTTTTTTCTTTTTCTACGGCAATTTTTTTTCAATATCTTTTTAATATGACATATGGTTGCCATAATTTAAAAATCTGAAAAAATTCTGAAAAATACTTTGCACAATATCAAAATTTTCTAGCTTATAGCCAAAGTGAGCAAGGATTTTTTTCTTAAGCTTTTTTTTTAGTAAAGAAATGATTAAAAATAGAAAAAAAAGAATCTACTGCAGGCGATTGGCCGAATGTGAAACAGGATTTTCCAGCATTTTTTCAGATTTTTAGGAATCCTTTCGGATTTTTCCGAAATGTGCACATTTTTTAAAAATGTTTTTTTATCGTGAAATATCGAATGCCATAATTTAAAAATCTGCGAAAATTGTGAAAAATACTCGGTCAAATATTAAAATTTCCTAGCTTATTGCCAAAATGGTGACGATTTTTCTTTTTATGCTTTTTAGGCTTTTTTAATTTAAAAAATTATTTTTAAATAAAAAAAATAGTTGAACGCTCCAAATTTGAACGATCATCAGAAATTTTTCCAAATGAAATTATTACGTCCAACGTTTTGAACTTAAGCTATGTATTAATTCATAAATGAACTATATAAAATTATTCTTTTACGAAAACGATGAAACGCAAGCGACTTAAATGTGCTATTCTCCGAGGTTCTAAAAAATCAAGTCAGAATCATCTTCAAAGTATTTGCAATAATACTCGAAGTTGGGAGACAAAATTGTACTTTCAATAATTTCTCTATAACATGTCTCTTTTAATTTTTAATATATTACGAAACTTTTTCGTAAATAATTTCCATTACGTCATAATTGCAATTAATATTGCAAATGTTTTCAGTGCGAATAGGTGGTCGCGTCACCACTGTATGCACTGCACTTCACGAGGGTCGTCAACTGGTCAAAGCCACATTTCCGATCCACATCGATCAGCTTTTCACACTTCTCTTCACAAATTCCAAATTCTTCTTGGATTTCCATACAGCCCGAAAAACCACAGGTACATACAAATAATATCGACATATGGCGATTGACGAGACTCTATTTTTCGACTAAATGTCCCCTTAAAACGAGTCAACACATTCAGCGTAATGAACAAAAATCTTGATTGGCGTGCAGTAAAAAAAATCTTAATTTATTATTAAGATCTGTTGCAGTCGGCGTGGACGCAGGATCCACGAACAGGGCAAAAAATGCGAACCGTTTCACTTACGGTCTCCCTGACACAACCTGTTGGCCCGAGAACATCACAAGTTACGGAAACACAGGTAATAAATTTTCGCATTATATTTTTTACACTAAGAAATTTCCGGAGCTGGGTTAAATTTCCGAAATAAACGAAGGTCTAAAATTCCGAAATTTAATAGCTCATCTAGATTTTCGCCGAAATTTGCTAGAAAACTTGACATAAAAAATATAAAAACACTTCCCGATGGAATAAAAATCTTAAAAAAAAAAATCAAGCATACAAACGGTGCGGAAAAGATTAATTTCGCATATAAATAATTGCAAAATGTTATTAACAAATAGGTAAAAAAAATTGTTCAACAAATTATCCGTCAATTTTTTTTCGAATGAAAATGATTCATCAATTTTTCTGAATACGTACGAATTTTTTTAGAATTTGTTCTTATCATCGAAATTTCGTTGTATTCGAATTTTTTTTTCTTGAAAAATGCATGTTAAGTCGCGAATTTTTCATATGTGTTTGTCACAAAACCATTCATTACATCCAAGAAGTTTCCAAACGATTGATAAAATAGATTCGCGAATACAGCTCATACAAGAAAAAAAAACCGCAATTCTCAAACATTAGAAAAAATTCTGAAAAAATTCATACGTATTCGGAAAATTTAACGAATCATTTTTATTCGAAAAAAAAAGTTAGGTTGACGGATAATTTGTTGCACAATTTTTTTTTTCAGCTATTTGTTAATAAAATTTTGCAATTATTAATGTTTGGAGTTAATCTTTTCCGCACCTTTTGTATGCTTGATTTTTTTCAGATTTTGTTCCATGGAGAAGCGTTCGAATTTTTCTCGAAATTCTTTCTTTTCAGGAAGTTGGGCTATTTTCTTAAATGTCTGAGTAAAAATCACATTGGATTTAGCCACGATTTTCCCCTGGCTAAATCCAATGTGATTTTATCCAATGGTGTTCGACCAAAACGATTCGAATATCCTTGCAGACGTTGCAGATAATCGGTATTTAATTTCAGATAATGTTGCCCTGTAGTCGACCTGGGAATCGATACAGTATCGATGTAGATACTACTAATGCTGGTATTCCATACGCCGATTCGTTCAGCGTTTCCTGTCACTATTGTATGTCAAGTTCTTCCGATTGTGAAACAAGTCTCGCGGTTTTCGGCGAACTTAAATTCAAAAAGCACGTGTGGGCCGTAATGAAAGGTATTTCGAAGCGCCGATGCTCATCGTTGTAACATTAGCGCAAGTTTGTAACGAAATTGATTTATAATCGCAGGACTTATTGAGAAAAATTGTTGGGCTGGATTGGAAGATTATTTCTGCAGTTTGACAAAAGCCTTGAGCGTCGAATGCGAGGAAACTGGCGGCGGTGTTGGCCTGAAAAGAAAGGCAAGAAGAAGACGTCGCGTCGTAGGTCCTGGCGTTACCTTAGCGACCCATTCTCCGGATCATTTGCCTTCCAATTTACAGTCTGCTGTTGTTGATCAACCGCATACGCATCATATTAACGGTAATTGTGAACCATGTTTTTTTAAAATTAATATTCGATCATTGTATGTAATGAAATTTGGTTAGGGATCTTTGATCAGAAACTGGTTTTTTTTAAACGCCACGGAATACAATTGGTTTATAAGGAGTACGAGGAGATTTTGATGATCGTGACTTAGAATAATTAACGTTCTTTAATCACGCGGCTCAAAGTGGCGGATATTTATTTTTTTTAATTAAAGAAAAATAAGTAATTAAATTTTAGCAGTTTTTATGAGCGTTTGTCATTAATCGGAATTCAAAATCATCAGGATATACAACTTGTAGATATCAAATTGAAAAACGATTTCGTCTTTATCGAAAAACGGTTTTGACAATTTTGTAAATTGTAACTCAAAATAATTAACGTTCTTCAACAACGTGGCTCAAATCTGCAAATTTTTTAACTAAAAAATTTAGAAAAAAGAAAACAGCTATTTTCATCAGCATTTTGTGTTTCATCGGAATTCAAAATCAACAGTTCAAAAGATATACAACTTGCAAATAATTATCAAATTGGCAAACTTTCGTCTTCACGGTTAATCGAAAGATGCTTCCGACAATTTTGACAATTCTGTTTCAAAATAATTAACATTCTCAAATAACAAGTGTTCAAAATTGCTGATCTTAAGTAAAAAATTGAGAAAAGTAGAAACAAATGAAATCTAGCTATTTTTCTTGCCATTTTGTGTTTTTATCGAAATCAAAAATCCAAAATTCACATAAAACTTGTAAATAATTATCAAATTGGCAAACCGTTTATTCTTCACGGTTTATAAAAAAAAAAAAAAAAAAACGGAAGTATTTTGGTATCTGTAATTGTTCAGTCTCTCTTTTCTCCTTTTTCTTCCAATTTTTGGTAAAAATAACCGTAAGATACTTGTAATTTAATACAAAGTATTAAAAAACGATCACCAAATTCACAGGTTGATTTTAAACCGTTGTAGCCTCGATTCTCTCACGGTTTAAACTTTTTTCAATTCGATTGTTCCAGTTTGTCTTGATCCGTTTACGTTTCCCCTTTCATTCCTGGATGTCCTCCATTTCCGGTCACTCTTCCCGTGGAACACTTCCGAAACAGATATAAACAGCACTGTATATGCACGCCACGAATTTGCACAGAAGGACAGAGAAATTATGAGGAAGCAATGTCGAGAAGTTATCCTTTATACAATTGATTACGCAACTGCCGTTGCTTCACAGGTACAGGAATTCGAGGAGACGCGGGAACCGTCATAAGCTGGGTACTTTTGGTTGCAGTATTATGTTTAACTCTAATTAACGGCTTACTCTACTATAAATTATGGGGATTGGAAGATGCCGCTGCTTACACTATAATGGATCTGCACGTTCTCAGGTAATTAAACACTCAGTAAACTAAACTACCAATTAATACTATAAAAATCGTACGTTAAGTATACAAATTTTTTACGCGTTCCAGAGTCATTTTCACCGACTAGATAGCGAATTTTTAAAATATTTCTTGCAATCGATGCGTTACTTCGGTCTGCATTAAGGTAGTCGTCTCGCTAATTGCTAGTCAAATCAGTGTTAAATGTTGAAAGGCACTTCAACAAATTATTGTGGTTCAATTGACGGTTTTAAAAATCAATTTGAGCACCTCTTAATATCCAAATGGGGCATTCCACGTAAAATGAGCAGGCCGTGACCCTCACCCTCATCGATTTTAATCATTTTTTATTTAATATGATGTTTTTACCGTTCCATTAATACCTTGGAATTTTTTTCAGATTTTTTTACCACCAGTAATATTTTTTAAATGTCGAAAAAAAAAACAATAAAAAAAACTCCGTTTTTTTTTTAATCTGGAAAAAATTGACACTTGTTCTATGATTTAAAATATGCTTTTTGAGCGCCATGCGATCATGTGATCTCAATATTTACTATTTTTTCGTTTTTTTTTTTTTTTCGTTTCGCAATTTGATTTTTTTTTAAATCAGGATCACTTTGTTAATTATCAATGGATCTCAATTTCTCTGAAGATGGTAAAATTACCTGAATCCCCGAAAACAATTGTTATCGTTAAAAAAAATTTTGCAAATGCATTTCGCAATCCAAGCGATATTGTATTGCGAAATGCATTTGTAAAATTTTTTTAACGGTATCAATTGTTTTCGGGCATTCTGGTAATTCTACCATCTTCAGAGAAATTGAGATCCATTGATATTTAAGAAAGTTATCCTAATTTAAAAAATTAAAAATCAAATTGCGACATAAAAAAAAAAGAAAAAAAAACGTGGAAAAAATAGTAAATATTAAGATCACATTGTCGCGTGGCGCTCAAAAATCATATTTCAAATAATAGAATCAGTGTGAATTTTTTCAGATTTTAAAAAACAGCGTTTTTGAAATTGGTTTTTTTCCGAGGATTTAAAAATGTTACTGGTGGTGAAAAATCTGAATAAAAATTCCGAGGCCTTTATGAGTCGATAATAACATCATATTAAAAACTAAACAAAATCGCCTGCTGATTAAACCCGAATAAAATCAGCGAATTTGATAAATTTTTTAACAAACCTTTGAAAATGGAACGATTTATATATTCACTCTATCGACTCCATTTGTAGTATTGCCAATGACTTAAGCTTTTATTTTATTTTTGCGACATAATTTGCTCTTTTTTCGAACCCTGAACGTAGACGAGAGTTTTAACGGCTCTACGCTTTCTCTGCAAATCGCAAAACGATAACTAATACTCGATATCTCGATTTTAGAAACACTCCTAAGTCCGATGAAGATTGGATAACTTTGTTGCAACAACAAGAAAGTCTCCACAATGTCGAAATGCGGAAATGGCAAAGGGTCTTACACACTGCAGCGCAGCTTTTAAGACAGGTTTGGAGGACTTTTTGGCAGACCCTTCGATTCTAAGCATCACAATCCGCCATTAAAAAAAAAAAAAATTTAATTTTGTGTTCAATTTTTGAAAAAAATTTTGTTTTTACAAAATTAAGCCGAAATTTATAGATATAGTTTCAGTATGAACTTGTCAGATAATAATGATCATCTTGTTGTTTCCTTCAGACGGAAGAATCCCTAACAGAATTGCAGATGAGCATGCATCCAACAGCGACGGACAAGATATTTTCCGTTTTAAAGCCGAGTACGAAAAGTTTCGATGATCGGCGGAAACTTCCTAGTGACGAAATGTGAGATTTACATAAGATGTATAATTGCCAATAAAATGAAATCAATACGTCGATATCGCATCACGACGTTGAATTACAAATTGTGTCGAAAAAAAAGGCGCTTCATTTATTTGAAAACGATCATCGATTAGGTTTTCAATATGAACTTTTTTATGTATACTTGCCATGAGAATGTTATCCTGTGATCTATAGATCGATAATGCAACTTATTTGTCAAACACCAAATTTCTAACGCTCTGCGTATTTATGTTCTTTTAAATAGGTTCGCCTATTAATCGACTTTTAACTTAGGACTCCAATTTTCTTTTTTTTTCCATTCGAGTGAATACTTAATATACCTAATCGCAAAATTTAAGATATTGGTCGTCGAGTTATATTGGAATATGACTTATTAGATTGCAAAATTCGTTTCAAAGGCAGCATTTAACAATTTTTCATATATGTAGAACCAACAGTGGACTTGAAAATTAGTATCAGGTCAATGTAAGTCCAAGGAATGTGTAAACAATTGATTATATAGACTTTACCAATTATAGACTGCGTTTTATCGTTACGAATTTCCGTTCGATACCTCAAATTGCGAATAAATTGAACCCTTACCGCAGCGGCTCAAGTGTTTTCTGAGAATTCTATTTCTAGTTTTTGAAAATGTTTAAAATTTTTTTGTTTGCTTCGTGATATTGGACTGACAACGGCTCTCGAGTCGTTGAGCATTTAAGAATTGTAAATATGTTATAACATATTATTTTAAGGGTTTATTTCCAATTAGAAGGTAACGGATAAAACTTATTAATTTATTCATCTATTTAGGGGTTGTTTGAGAATTATTTTCAGAGATTTTAGAAATTACTTTCAATTTTATTGTTTACTTCGTGATTTTTAACTGACAACGAATCTCGTTTCGTTGAACATCTAAGACTTGTAAACATGTTATAAAATTATTTTAAGGGTTTTACCATCAATTAGGAGTTAATGAATAAAAATTATCAATTTATTAATCATTTTGGGGTTTCAGTTTGTCTGAGAATAATTTTTATAAATTTTGAAAATTATTTTCAATTTTATTATTTACTTCGTGAATTTGAACTAACAACGACTTTCGAGTCGTTGAGCATTTAGGACTTGTGAATATGTATATTTATAATCTACAATCCAATAATTTACGAGAAATGTGGTATATACAGCATTAATTAATTAATTAATTATACTAACATTGCAAATAATTCGTGATCGTTGCATTGACATTTGTTTCAGTCAAATTTTTGACTTACAAATTACAGACAAACCTCCTTAAAGCTCTTAAAGATTATTCTAAATTTTTAATTACCAGGAACCTCAAAATGCAATAGTTTTCAGTCCATAAAAATATATTTCTTCTCTACTAACAATATTCACAGTTTAGGCTTTTTATATTTCAATAATATAATAGTGTACGCTTCACAGGAACTATAAAATAAGTTGAGTACGTTGACAATTTTATCTTTATTGTTTTTCCTATTAATCTGGAAAAACAAGCTGACGCTGAATTTCGATATTAGCGAAAACTAGTCATTTTATGGTTTTTTTAACGGCGATTTAAATCTTCCTTCAATCGGCTGACAAGTTTTCGCGTTAATCCAGCCCAAAATTCAGAATTAATTTTTCAGATTAATTCGTCGAATCGTTGCGAGTAGATCATCGTTAATGGCTACGAGAAATTGATGTACGCCGCTGGGTAAAGTAATTTCCATGCCGCGATGTTCTCAATGCAGTGAATTCACAGCAACATCTCCAAAATCCATCAAACATCGTTTTCCTCAAAATACGATAGTCGCGTCGTCTGTTTAAATTTTCTGCACCATTTCTCGTCAATCTATCATTCAAAAGAAATATATTATTCCAAATTCTTGCAGAAACGTTTTTCACGAGGTACTACTCACTCAGTTTGTCGTGAATCTCTTTTAGAGCTTCAATAGATGAACAATTTGCGATTTGTGTAGTTTGATGTTGAATTTGTAAGGAATGTAATAATCCCTTAGCATGTTTTACGTGGTATCTAATTTTAGGATACTATTACCATATACAAAAGTTTTGGTCTTACTGTGCGCCCAAAATTAAAGCTAAAGTGAAAAAAAACTTAGTTGCAACTTGGCTAGATTATTCGTCCTGCAGTTAAAACATCAATTTATGATGAAATTTACCTGCTCCAAAATAATGAATAAAATGTGAGAATATCTCTATCAAAATATTGTTAAAAATTGTTTTAGAAGTTATTTCATGCTACATGGAGAATTACATCTGGCATCTTTATTCGAGTGCATAAAACGTTCTGAAATTCTGACTCCATAAACGTGCCAAGCCATGAATATGAGAATGGCTATGCTTATCAGGATAATTGTAAAGATTTTAAAAAGTTGCATTTGAAAATTGTCAAAAGCCAGCGAATCCACAACATTGTGCAACAAAAATAGAGACTTGTCAACAATATTCTCTTTGGGTGTCGTTACCGGACTTGTCGTGTTGGATTCCGCGCCAAAAATCATGAGAACTAATTCCGTCATGACGCATGAAAAATGGTTTACTGATTCAGAGACTGAATCCATCCAAGTTGGCCAAACATTTTCACTTTCTGCCATAATTGACATAAGATTTACAGATCAACAATTTTTATGGTGTGAGTGTAAAATTTCACTCAGAAGAGCTCAACAAAGATGCAATGTTTTTTATGTTTTTCGTAAAAACTGATGAATATTTGTGCGAACTTTCAATCTTAATATCTGCAGGAGTTTTTTCCTCAAATTGTTCTTAAATTTTGGTACACAGTTTTTTAAGTAACCTAATCTCAACGTTCAATGTCCACTGAAGAAACTTTTGTTGAGCCTTTACATAACCTCAAAAAATGATATGGAGGATATTGCGGAAAAGATGGACATATTTTTTGGATATTCAAATTGCAAATGTCTGCAACTTCACTTCAAGATCGTGATTTTGAGTTCATCAGAAGTTCTTTATTGTAGCCACAATGGCAACTGCAATTATCATAAGAAAGCATTGTTGAGTGAATCACTGCAACTTGCAAATTATGCGCTTTCAAACTGTGACTTGACTGGTCAGATATCGACGAATCAAATCGATGTATTCGTTGCATGGGCCAATGATATTCACGCATAAGTCAACAATGCATTTATCCTTTAAACCGTAGTGGAAAATTGTCGTTGTGAATCAGTTGATTAAGCTTAATCCGTTTTTAAGCAATTAAGTAAAATATCTTTTTAAAAAACCCTAACGTTTGTTTTTGCACTGAACGGAGTTGAAGTCGACTGTACTGCATTTTGCGGATTACTCTTGGACTTTTATTCATAGTTTTTCATAACAATGAAACCGAAATAATAGTGAAAACTCGAATAATCTAAAAATATCAAATTTCGGATTATCCGGAATTTGGGAAATGGGGGTAAAAAGTATCCAATAAGCTTGTAAAATTAACGGCTTCTCTTGAAGAAAAAGGATCCAAAACTCGTAATATAACCGTCAAATAATGGTGACTGAATATTGACTCCAGTCACTGGAGTCCTCAGTTTATCGATAAATAAATTACAATTTGGTGATGCTATTTACAAATCCGCTAAATAACAGCTATTCCTAGACAAATTGTGATTGCGTTTTCTTCTAATTCCGAATTATTCTATTTTTGGGACAATAATCAATTCCTCTTGAGAAATATCGAAAACCAATGGTGAATACCACATTACATCGTCCAATGTAACAATAAAAACGAAATAAGAATGAAAATTAGTACAATCTAAAAACTGGCAAATCCATTTTCCGAAAAAGGAAATAATTTTCAAACATTTCTGCATACATTACGTAAAAAATTGCAGCAAACATGCAAAATTTTAGCTCAATCGGTTAAATGGATCTTGATCTACAGGTGATTGAAATTTTGAAGCCCTGCATAGACACACATTTTTTCTAAACCGCTTTTCTCGATATTTTGGACAATTCTGAGTGCACCAACATGCAAATCTCAAAAATTTTCCTTTTCATGAAAACAAACTTCTCCCTACAAGAAATAAAAATAAATACACTCTTATAAATGAGCAAATCCCGGATTATCCAAATTTGGGAGTGAAATCGATTGTGTAAGAAACTTACAAAATAACGGTTTTTCTCGGAGAAAATGTAACCATACTTCGTAATCGTATTATGACCATCATAATGTTCGAATATCGTTTCATCCAATCGCGACTCGAGAAACGCAACAGGGTTGCGTTCAGAAACGTACTTTCGGGACGATAGAAAGAGAGGGAATAATGGTTCTGTGCGTATGTTTGAGAGAGATACTTGATGCTAGAGTATGATTTCTGAACGGCATTCAGCGGTAGCGTTCGACAGCCATGTTGATTTTCCATTATTGGCAATGCGGACTCGTGATTGGCTATTGACTGTCGAATGGCGTTGAGAATTCGCCGTAATCCATCCATCGTGTCGACATACGGTGTTTTTAATTGGATACTAGTGAGATTGTGACTGTACGTGACAACAGTTCGCGTGTGCGAAGAAGTAGTTGTGCGTGCGCTAGTGTCTTTCGAATATTTCATTTTGTCGGACGGTCACCGCGCCCCGCGACTCGCAGTAATTGTTTAGGTCCCGTCGTGTTTACATATTTTTATGTATTCGTTATAAAACCGCTCTTCTCATCGCGTCCGTTTAATAACGCGCGAATTCGCGTTAGCATTGACCATTAACCGAAGTTGTTTACAGTCGCGATTGTTATGACGTTTTTCAAAGTGGAGTTCCGACGATTGTGTCATACCGATTGTTGAATTTTTCGAGGAACCAAATGAAATGAGGATATTCACGGTTTTTGATGGTTAACAATGCTGAGGTTTCTCTCTCGGCGAAGAGTCCGCAGTGTCAGTGGACAAAATGCTTCGTCACAGATTAGAAATCAACGATTGCTCAGCAATAGAAATATTGTGCAGTGCAGAGTAATACTATTAGACGGAACGGATTTAACTATCGAGTTGTCGGTAAGTTTTGCATATGTATGACGAAGATATTAGATCGCGAAGGGATTTTTTGTAGCTTTTCGTAACTCTTTTCTGTGGCAAAAAAGCGGAGTAACATTGCTTGACTTTAAACAAAAAGATAAATATTGATGCAGTATTGGAAAATATATAAGAACGTAAACATACTCATGGTTACATAGCTTACTCGTTCTTCGTGTACCGAGGGCATCGTTTTGCTTTTACTGTGGCTTGAGTTCATGCAATGCGTACCGTTTTCCTGATTTTATGTCTGATCCGTTGCATAGTTCTTGTGTATGGATAATTTAAAAATAAGCTTGTAATATAATGTCTATTTTATTGTTGTCCTATTCGCATTCATACTGTTTCGTGGAGAGTGAAAGTTTTTATACTGGATTTATTGAAATGTGATTCTGGCATTTTTAATGGTTTTTGATTTTTAAACTGACAGAGTCCTAAAATTTGGCTGAAATCTAAGGAAGTAAATCATATATTATTGAAGTTATTTTCAACATTTTCTCTAAAAAGTTTAAAGCATTTATTACTATTATAATTTATATTGTTTATATCTGTGCTACGTTTATGTTGTTTATTTACTGTTTTTTAGTGTCAAACTGTTAAAAAATTGAGCATAAAAAGCACAAAATTGCACTTTACCAAGGAACAAATTACAGCAAATCTGTATTTTGTCAAAATTGTAAAAGGGCTCATCCTATGCATAAAATAAATAAATAAATAAAAAAACGAAAATGTATATATGTAGTAGTGTAATAGAGTTTATTGACAAAACATAACGTGGGACAAGTTTCCATTCCTAACAAATTACATTACATAAATAATTTTTTAACACTTTTTTTTTTTACATAGTGCTAATTGGTCATTGTCCGAATTTCTTTAGCCTGAGAACTAAAATAATAGTTGCAAAACTCTAATTTTACTTTTTTTTAAATTCTGGTAATACATTCTATAAATAAAATCAAAGGTCTTGGATATGTTGTATCTTTTTTAATGTAATTAGGAAAAACATAGAAACGGAATAACATTTTTTGACAGACATGTGAATAAATATTAATGCAGCATTGAAAAATATAGACAAGAGTAAACATACTCATGGTTACATCGCTTACTCATTATTCACATACCGAGTGCATCGTTTTTGCTGTCTTCGTGGCTTGAGTTAATCCAATGTGTCTTTTTGAGCTGATTTTCCATCTGATCTGTTGCATACTTCCTGCGTACACATGATTAAGAAATAAGCTTGTAAAATAATGTCTATTCTATTGTTGTCCTATTCCCATTCATACTGTTTCATGAAGAGTGAAAGTCTTCACACTGGATTGCTTGGAATGTGATTCAGACACTTTGTAAATAGTTTTTCATTTCTAATCTAAAATGATAGTTGTAAAACCCTAACTTTTCTGGTTTTTTAATTTCTGGTAATACATTCTATCAGTAAAAACAAAGCCAATGGTTATCTTCTATCTTTTGGAACCTGATTTGGAAAAACATAGAAACGCAGTAACATTGTTTGACTCGGAAATATAGATGAATATTATACAGCATTGGAAAATATAAAAGAGAGTAAACATACTCATAGTTGCAACAATTGCTCTTTCTTCATGTATCAAGATCGTTGTTCTGTTGTTCTAGTGGCTTAAGTTGATGCAATGTGGACTTTTTTGCAGATATTTTGTCTGATCCGTTGCATACTTCCTGCGTACACATGATTAAAAAATAATTTTGTAACATAATGTCTATTCTATTGTTGTTCTATTTTTATTCATACTGTTTTATGAAGAGTGAAAGTCTTCATACTGGATTGCTAGAAATGTGATTCAGGTATTTTATAAACGTTTTTTGTTTTTTAAAGTAGCATAATAGTTACAAAACACTAATTTTAATTATTTTTTAAAATTGATTCTAATAGCTTTAAATTTACATGCTTGCTATATTGTTGTCTTAAACAACTACAGTGTTCACATATTGACAATAGACATTTAGCCATTTATCACTAAATAGGTCACAACGCTGCTTTGAATACCATGACAATACATCAACTTCTATTCTCTTTTACTAGAATAACAGTGAACAATGTTTGGCCTAGTTCATAGACTATAAAAAGTACATAGAAACCTGTGGTTGTGTAAGAAATTACCAAAGTTCACCCACAAAATTAATTTATACCTGGATATCAGAAAATTCATACTTTTGAAGTAAATCAAATTTTACATGTTAAATGCAATTAATATCAATCATTATAAAGTTTTTTCTTGATCGTTTTTAAATTTAAGTCTAGTATGGACAAAAAGAGCTATTAACTATTGCATTAATAGCTGTTAATCAGTATTAAATCAAAGGGATTTAAAGATTGACTGAATTAATTAAAGCAGTGCTAGGAAATATAAATTCTACTTCTAATAAAGAAAGTTTATCATATGATGAACTTTTGAAATTATCAAATTTGAATTAAATAAATGATTATTTAAATTATTATCATAATTTACAAAAATTTATAGTATATTTAGAATATGCGTTTTAATGTCGCGTCTCGGAAGCTATCAACTATTGTACAAATGGCCATTGATCAATATTGAAGGGAGTTCAATTAATATAATATGCTGATTGGCCTAGGGCCAAATATTTTTGGAGTAGAAAATTTGTATGAATCATTACTGGCCTGTACAGTCGCTTTCACGCATTCAGTCCGTGTCCCGGATATAAAAACGTGCCTGACAGTGAGTCGGTAAGCTGCAGTCATGTTCAACCGAATGTAACAGCATTGTGACGGCACGTGCCGCATACAGAAATGTTTACGCTGTATCGAAACCCTGTGTACGTTTCTAGGGTTACATGTTTGAATAACACAACGTTAAAATAACGCGTCGAAATAACACACGACCAAATATCCTAAAAACAATATAATACACAACAAAAGATCGTCGTGGGTGTTTTTTTTGCCGTAAATCTGATGACTCCTCTTAATTAATTTATCTATTTTTTAATTTTGTTTTTATTTATTTATTTATTTACGGGAAAAACTCTTTTACATTACATAACATTCAGCCAATTTTCACGTATAAATTCAACGAATGAGTATGATAAAAAAAATATAAATTGAATTTAATGAATAAATTATATGTTTTGTTAAAAAAAAAAAGTTAATCTCTTATTTAACCATCTGTGCAGATTGCAACTCGTTGACTACTCGTTTAGCTCAATACAACCATTCAATTATTTTTACCAATGATATTTATTTTATCGAAGTTTGCGTCGTTAAAATGCAACGACATAAAAAAATTAAGATTAGCGTCTTTTGAAAAACGCTGTAATATAGGGTGACCTTTATTTTCAATGCTAGTAATCGGAATAATTTTTATTTGTACCTTTTATGATGATTTAAGGTAATAAGAATTTTTCAAAACTTATTTCGTTGCATCCCAATGATGCAAACTTCAGCATTATTGATATTTTACGCTGTGTTTTTTTTGCGAACATTATTTTATAGTGTTATCCTTACAATAAAAACGTTAATATTATTAGTTGGACGTGATACAGTATTTCGCTGCCGTTGTATTAGAACCGCGCAGACACTGTGCCGTATTCAGCACACTGTGCCGTCACATTTGGTCGCACATAACTGCATCGTACCGTCTCGACGAGCGTCGCAGTGTCGCCATATTTCTATCATTATATAGTATTGCTTTACCTTAATTTTTTGAGTGCTTTAAAGTATTCCATGTGCATCTCTGATAATAGCGGTAACTATTCTAGTCTTAAACCTGGAGTAATAAATCAGTTTTTATTGCCAGAGAAATGCGAATTTTTCCAAACGCTACATTTTTATCAGACCTAATGACCAAATGCTTAATGCCTCAATGCTTAATGATCCCAGTAAGAATCCTGTGATAAATGCCAGCTGTAATCTATAAAGAAACACCATAATTAGGAAGGCTCATTAGTAAAATAGATTCCATGATCTTTTTAGATCAAAATCCAAATCATTTTCTCGTCACAAAGTATAACTCATATAAATATATCACAGTTAATGAGTTAAAATTGTATTCATTGCTAACCATATGATTAAATAAATTGCATCGACCATAAAAATCCCAATGATTCATCACTTTAAACATTAACTTTCATTTCAGAAAAAGACTCTTGCCAGTGACTTATACGAACAAGTATTTTATAGTCTAGATCTGATTGAAAAAGACTATTTTGGACTCCAGTATACAGATAGTAACAATGTACAGCACTGGTTGGATCCTACGAAACCAATTAAAAAGCAGATAAAAAGTGAGTACTCAATCATTAACGTTAGCTATTTTAATAATTAGTTTTCAAAAGCGGTATTTATAAATATGAAATGGATTGTCAACGATTCCATTTAATATTTTCGTTACTTGATGCAGTTGGGCCGCCATATACGTTACGATTAAAGGTGAAATTCTACTCCTCCGAACCCAACACGTTACGCGAGGAATTGACACGATATCAATTCTTCCTTCAATTGAAGCAGGATATTTTGGAAGGGAGATTAAAGTGTCCTCATCAGACAGCAGTTCAACTTGCGGCTCTAGCTCTTCAATGTATGTCGCCATAAATTGAAACTTCACTGGTTATCATACACGTGCTGGCTTTATTCACATTCCTTATCAATTTCAGCTGAGTTGGGTGACTATGACGCTACAGTACATACCGCAGCTACAATCTCTGAGTTTCGCTTTATTCCTGGCCAAACGGAGCAAATGGAATTACAGATACTCGAGGAATACGCTAATTGCACGGGTCTCAGTCCCGCTCAAGCTGAATCGTCGTATCTAAGCAAAGCTAAGTGGCTGGAAATGTACGGCGTAGATATGCATATGGTTTTAGGAAAAGATGCCTGCGAGTATTCTTTAGGATTGACGCCAACGGGAATTCTGGTTTTCGAAGGAAATCAAAAGATCGGTCTGTTTTTTTGGCCAAGAATTGGACGCCTTGATTTTAAAAAGAAAAAACTCACTTTGGTCGTTGTGGAAGAGGATGACGAAGGACGAGGAGAACAAGAGCATACCTTTGTTTTTCGTTTGATCAACGAAAAGGCCTGTAAACATCTTTGGAAATGTGCGGTGGAACATCACGCTTTCTTTCGATTACGAGCCCCGGTGAAAGGAGCAAGCGGCCGACAAAATTTCTTTCGTATGGGTTCACGTTTTCGATACAGTGGAAAAACGGAATTTCAAACAACGCAGCTTAATCGCGCACGGCGCACTGTTCAATTTGAACGGAGACCCAGCCAACGTTATGCGAGGAGACAGAGTCATGTTTTACGCGAACGACAACGACAGCGAACCGACCAAGTTCCACAGCCTCAGACTGGTAAGATCTGATAATTATCTTAGAGTATTAAATGTATGATTTCGGCTGAGGGAAGAGAGACAAGCCGAACACAATCCTATTTATCCTAAGGGCATGGTGATCAGTCGTCCTTGAAGTCCTTGAAATGTCGTTAAATTCTGTCTGTCCTTAAGAAGATTTTGGATGTCCTTGAATTTTTTTAATCGTTTGGAATTTAATCTTGTTGTGAAATATTATGAAATTTCTTGAAATATTATGAAATTTCTTGAAATTTTCTGGAAATGTTTTTGTAATTTTCTGGAAATGTTTTTGTAATTTTCTGGAAATGTTTTTGTAATTTTCTGGAAATGTTTTTGTAATTTTCTGGAAATGTTTTTGAAATTTTCTGGAAATGTTTTTGAAATTTTCTGAAAATGTTCTTGGAATTTTCTGGAAATGATCCTGAAATTTTCTGAAAATGTTCTTGAAATTTTCTCTTGCCAATTAAGTTTTGACTAAAAGGTCAACAGCGCACAATTTTTCTTAACACCAGAATCCAAAAAAGTGTGATATTCACCAATGGATATTACTTTTGATGTGATCCCTCCATTAAACTCGAATTTCATGAAAAATTTGCATAAACATCTTGCAGCAGATGAAGAAGAGCCATTGCAGCGATTCCCGAGCAAATCAAGCTCCAAATCATCGACAACAAATGATCAAGAAACCACAACAGTAACTTCTTCACCTTTAATGGATTCGCTTTTAAAATCGCTCGCAAAGGATCAGCAGCCTCAAGAGCCGAACAACGAATCAACGGTAACAAGTAACCAAAAGGATTCCGAGCTCTCAAAACCAGGTTTCAGCCAGGTCGAAGCAACGGCAAATACTTCAACATCACTAGTGCCAAATAATCAGATCGGCGCTGTTTCGCTATTGAATCCCCGTTCACCGATTCCTCCGGAAGTACTTAAGTGTAACATACTCAAAGCTAAGTCTTTAGAGCTGCGAAAAAGTTCGAATTTGCTCACGATGTCCGTCGGAAATTCGCCGAATGACTTGAAGAAGAATCTCTGCACAGATGCGGCAACTATTGTTTCTGTGGTGAGTCTAATTTGGATGTTTTTTTTTGTGATCAATGACATTATTTAATTCGTAGTCTCTTCGGTGAAAATCGATCAAACAGCAAATACCTTCGGAGGAGCGTGATCTTCCAATTTCTACGAGAATTAACAAGTGTAATAGCAATATTACTTACGATTTTACTTCTTTCGTCAGATTTTTTTTTATCTTGTTGATAGACAATGTTTTTATGCTGTTCGGGCTGGTGGTGGGATTCGAACCTTGGACTTTCGACTTGTCAGTCTAGCGCGCTACCGATACGGTACCGATACAATCGATGACTTTCTTGTTTTATCAATAGCATGATTATTATACTTTCGTTTTAACCCTTAACTATTGCAGTGATATTTTTACAGCACGCTCGATGACAACGCGTGCTTGGGTTTAGAGTCGCAGACAGTATATTATGACATTATAGAGGCTGGTAATTACTAAACTAATTATCTAAGTTGCATGGTCGCGACATCTTTTTAATTTCATTAACCATCTCATATCCATGCCTGGCTGATCATGTTGAGCGGAGTTTTAAATTTCTTTTATTTCAGATTTTTTTATTTACGACATCATCATGCATTTTAATCCTACAGCTTTAAGGTATTCCGAACGTGAAGGTGCGAATTTTGTGGGTTTCTTGCCTTGGCCTCTATTATTCTTGATTATGTAGCGTTTAACGCCGTGAAATGATTATAAAAGATTTTCGAAGGTCCGATTTATCTGAGTGACGGATTAAATATCGGTGATTGCACCAATTATTGCCGAGAATTTGTACCTTCCTTCTGAGATTTGACCGTAGAGTTTTTGATGTTAAGAATATCTTAGTGGACGTCGCTAGATTTTTTTCAGATTTTTTTCTTAGGTAACTTAGAGCTTTTTTGAAGGTATCGAATTATTGCAGTTTTGGGAGCATCATTTCAATACGGAATTAATGATTAACGAGAAATGTGAGATCGCAACGTATTTCTAAACTACAAAAAAAAAAAACCGTAGATAAATATGCTTTAACGCAAAATCTGATCTGCGTTGTTTTCACTTCCGGCCATAAAAAATATATATCTCATTCAGATTCCACTTTCATATTTACATATGTTAAAATCTGATATGAAACGTGAACGGGAGCTTTTTTAAGTGATAAATAACGATTAAATAGCTGGCCAGCATCAGCGGTTTTTTTAAAATACGATGCTACGTCATACAACTAGTATAACCGAAAATTATCAAATTCTGAAGACTTCCGTTCGGAATATCCTCAATGAGTGACGCCGCTGTGACGATAATAAATGTTATGGCAGTGTTGTCCGTTTCTTTGACGAACTTGACAATTTATGTGTCATTTTAAAATATAGTGTACGTCTTTCAGTTGAGCATACAGATTTTGGGCAAATTTCAATTTTGACAGTATAAAATAGTTGAAAATTACAAGTTTAATTCTTAAGCCAAAAATGATCTCTTAGATTATTCCTAAGAATAATTATCCTTCAAAACACGCCTTCAATACAATGTCTAAACAAAAAAATCTCGAGCTTAAAGCTAATGTCGTGTGTATTTCTTCTAAAACATTAGCTGAAATATGGAGTAATAAGCTCCAAAAAAGTAGTTTCGCGGAAAACGCTTTAAAAGTTTTATCCCTTAGTATAAACGCAGTCGACATCATTCTTTTAAAACTGCAATAAATGGTGTTGAGTCCTCAAGAATTGCAGAAACGCAAAGAATGAATGGTTTTAAAGAAAATTGTCACAGTTGTATCTCTCTTTGGCCATGGCCTGAAAATCATCGAAACTCGATCGAATATGGAAAGAATTCATCCATGCATTCGCTCTAATTCATAATTTTTTTTTTTCTTTATCATTGTTGTAGGTTACGCAGCTAGTTATTACGGTATATTATACTTTAAGATTTTATTTATACAGGGAGGCGACAAGCTCACGCTGCCAGTTAGTGGACCACCTACGACGACCAGTTCCACCGACGAAGTGGTTACTGTGACGCATTTCTCTGTCGACGATTGGGGCCAAGTCGAACAAAAGGTTACACCCGCTATAACGAATCCTCCAAACCATCAGCAAAATCCGTTCAATCCCTTTATCCGTGAAAACGACGATGAAACTGCGGATAACAACGAAGAAACTGAAATGACTAACAGCAAAGACTGGCCAGAAGAGCCGACGAAAAGTACGAATCCATTTATAGATTCTAATCCTTTCTTGGGCTCGCTGAATCCTTTCAAGGAGCCGCAAAGTATTGTGGAAAAGAAGGAAGTTGAAGCGTCTCCTGAGTCTGATGTCAAGGTTGCGAAAACCGAAGACGTCGAGAGCAGCAACACCGTGACGGTAACATGCAAGGTTTGTAAATTAGTGTTGGGCAATTTTTTTGACTGAAAAAAAAGGTTTTTTCCCAACTGCGTCAAAATAATCTCATTCCTCGCGTGCGAATAGAGTCGAAAGTGACCGATACTTGGCGTTTCAGAAAAAATTTCATTTACTTCTCGTTGGGATAAAAATCGGAAAAAAATAATCTATATTAAACGTGCTGAAAAGATAAATTTCGCATATTAATGATTCCAAGACGTTATTAACAAATTTCTGAAAAAAACAATTGTTCAAAAATCAGTCAACCCAACTTTTTTTCTAATGAAAATGATACGTTATTTGAATGCGTATGAATTTTTTTAGATTTTTGTTCTTTATTTTGATGTTGATTTTTTTTATTTTGAAAAATGCGCAGAATATAACAAATTTTGGATATGAAAATCAATCTTTTCAGCACATTTTATATGCATTAGTTTTTTCCGATTTTTATCCCATCGGCAAGTGATCGAAATTGTCTGTGATACTCACTTTATCCTTAATTACCTTAATTACCTTCCCCGGGACGTAATCAGAGGGAGTAAGGAAATTATGGCCCCACAGGCGCCAAGCGCATTTCGCATGCTCAGAACAGAGCTTATTTCAACGCAGTTGGAAAAAAAGTATCGTACACTACGCGGTAGACAGCAGATTTTCAAAATCTGGCATTTCCTTTGTAACGTAATGTACTATTTCTGTTCGAATGATATGATTAATTTTTGAGACTAATAACATGATTTATTCATGGTTTTTTTATAGGATGAACGTACCGCATCGGACATAAGTCCATGGTTCGTTGCGGAACCGTCTCAAGCTGCAAGAACCGTGTCTCTAACTGACACGTCAGTTATAAAAAGAAAAACGGTGATAACTACTCAACTATAGCAGCTAGAAGTTATATTTTTACCGAAACATGCCTTCAGTTAATGAATTATTGATCAATATAGATGCATTTACCTGGTATGGGATTCCAGTGTGACCTATTTTTGTCGCTATGTATGAGATATTATTTATACTGCCTAAAATGGTATTATCTACCTATCGTAAATAAATTGATGTGTGTTGAAAACTCGTTAAACATTGAGCGTCAATTTATTCATTCGAAAACCCAAAATATTCACAGAATTTTGAAAATTTCATTAGGTGATAATGGACCAGTGCGATTAATAGTTGATACTTGCAAAACTGATTTTTAGATGGCACTTTGTATTAGATGCAATTCAAAATTTGAAATATAGAATAATTTGAGTGCTGAACGTCGCTACTGTAAAATCTTATGCCTCCTTCCGATCTTATGTTCTAAAAAATCTTAACATGAGAATCGTGATTTCAACGCGGTGTTTTTTTGGGACTACGGGATTTCTGACAAATAATTCAAAGAATTAACACTGTTTATGGTTAGATAACAAATGACAAAATCGTTACGGGAACATTAAATTGTGAAAACACCAACGAGCCAATGCAAAAAGGCGTCACCGATCATTTCATCTAATTATCTTGATTTAAAACGCAGATATGCAGCCCAAATAGATATGTTCTAAAGCTCCGATTTTGTCGTTTCCGATTCGACTATTTTTGGCAATTGTCACAACGGATAAAAGAGACACTGTTTGTCATAACTCAATATATATTAACGAAAAAGTTATGCAATCCTCTGATCGGTATATTTGGAGAAATTAAATATATATCCTCTAAGTTAGTGATAAGGTTGGGATTAATTGCAGATACAATAAAAAAAAGGCAGTAGACATTTTTTATTAATCGTTAATCAGTTTATTTACTCGTAATAATATTATTTTCCGTCATATATATAATAATTCTATTTACTTCCTTACTATATAATAATATATAATAATATAGTGTATTTATGTTCATTATGTATAATATATTATCTACATTTATAATCCCTATGAAAGGCATCTCCAAACAGACTTCAGATTTTTTTTTTTTTTACTTTTTTAAAATATCTTATTTATTCATAAAAATACAGGGGGTTTACACACCACGTGTCGGAATCGGTTAGCTCTGCCGGGTAACGGCAGCCACGCGAGCGACGGTGTTTTTATCACTGTTAACAGTGTTTTAATTCTCCTTTGTTCTTATCATTTTTCTTAACTAATTGCATTTATTTTCGTTTAAACTTTATTTATCATTGGACGAACAATAATTTATTATCGTGCAGTCGTTGAACGTCGCTTTTAAATAATTCTATATGCATTTAGTGTATATCAGGGAACACGTGCCCGCAATTTTTCAACCCAGTGTATTTTTCAGAGTTCTGGAACATTTTCTCTATATAGTTTATTTACACGCGCCTAACATTGAAAAAAATAAAATAAAATAAAATGAGATAAAATAAAACTAAGCCGACAGATCACGAAAACGGCTAGCAATTCCAGCATTCTTTCATCGTCGATGTACTCTCGGTTTCGACGCTTCGATCGTACACTACATGTACTCAACGATTGTTAAGTAAAACGTCATTGGATAAGTCATTAATACTGTTCGTCACTGGTCTATACAGTTGCAAACATTATAATGTAATTGCACGCATCGTGTTCGTAATAACGAGTCTCTTTTATTTCGTCTATTTCGTCCGGTATAATTCTCAAGTGTTACTCATCGGTATTATGTATGAAATGACAAATTTTTTCTTACTAAAAATTGATAAATAAAAATGCAATTTACAAAAGGCGATTCTTAAATGCATTTTATCCTTTCGATCAATCGCGACCGATTCATTCCACTTGAGAAAAAAATTCACTACTTTAAGCTCTTTATTCAAGGATCTTTTTCTTTTTTTTTCGTAATTCGCTCAGGCTGGGTTTTTTATTTTTTCATTTGGCGTTGCATCTGCCAATTCCATTTCCCGGCAGAGCGACGGATTCCCGCGGGTGCCCAATCTCAGTTATAAAAGGAATAGTCGAAGGTAAACGATGATAAAAGTATACTTTCTAAACGTAGGTAGAAATTGGTAACTTTGACTCACTCATTGAAAAATTAATGCCAATTGCGGCACGTTATTATTCGGGCCTGTCGTTCCTGGGTTAACATTTGCTATCGCAACGCCTTTTTTCATTTCGAGGATTCGTGTATACGGGCTGAAAGTTCGACAGAGGCATTTTTGCTATTGCCAATAAAAATATTTCTGGACTTTAACGCCAATTACTTTGGATCTTGAGTTGCCTTTTGGCAAGTGGATTGTGTTTTTAGCAAATTAATGCTGACTGATGACTTTCTGCCCAGAATGAAATAAGTATCTCGTTAAATTATAGAGACCAATGAAAATAAAACGTTTCAATTTAACAATTATACACGAAAGTGTAAAGACAGACTAGTACTTTCAACATAGTTATTATTACATTTTTTGTTACTTTTTTTTTCTTCTTTCGCATATTCGTACAATATGTACAAAGTTGAACCCACAAACGAGAGGCATTTCTTGTTTCCTCGTATCTCACTCGCACTTAAATATTAAAGGTTGGGCACGATAATACTCTTGGTAGTATAATGCCCTAAGTCTTGCTGATCCAACGCTTTTAGCCTTTCCGTGAAAGGCTGCTGTACTCCCAGACATCTTTGTACATATTTATAATAATATTTATATTTATATTTATATATATTAGACAGCCCAACGTGGTACTTCTGTTTTTTTTTCTCTATTATTATTTTAACTGTATGTATAATTTTCGCGACCGGCTTCACGACCCTCGTACGTATTTACATTATATTATGATGAGGCAAATATCATTGCGGGGCGAATTAAAAAAAAAAGGATCGAACAGTGGTCGCGAAATAACAAACAAAAATAAAATAAAAATAAAACATTCGTCACCGCGGAATGGTGCAAATGTGCTAAGTGGTTCTTTGCGTTATCGTTATTATTTGAACCGGTATATATATATATATATTTTTCAATTCTTGCAACGCGCTTTCTTAATAATTTCACAATAATTTATAGACAAGCGCTAGTTTCGGGAGCAAAAAAGCAAAAAGCGAGTAATCAAAATGAAAATCGCTTCAATCTAATCGCACATTAATTGATGGATTACAAATTTACGAATTGCGAGTAATTGACCGTGTTATTTTAATTTGCAAAATGCGTTAAACAGAGTAAAAACGTCGTGCGTATTAAGAATGATATTTACGAACGGATAATTTCGATCTTTGCAGCCGTTAGAACGATTGATTAAAAAAAAAAGGATAATGTTCTACCTCATCGACCGTCCGATTGAACACGAGGGTACCACGATATCGGGTAATACAGTAGCCCTTACTGCACTCACGCTAACTTTAAATAATATACATTTTTTTTTGTCGCTTTTGTTTTTAAATCGTTATGTATAAAGTATCAATCAGTAGTTAAGTCTTATGGTATGGACAAGTATCCCTAGGCTATTAGGCCCAAGGCTCCGTGTATAGTTTTTCCTATTTTCCATTTTCATTTTTTTTTTTTCTTTTCTTCATCGTCAATATTCAATTTCATCTCTGTCGATTATTTTGAACGTATGCTTCCGACCACAAGCTCGGTGAACAGTTCGTACGCGTGCCCCCAATAAGGGCGAAATTTGGCTATCAAAATACAAATCGTTGATATATATTTTAGTTATCGACGTAAGTTCGAATCAAAATACCGTGTATCGTCGAGTCGCGAGATGCACGACTTAAATTATTTTTTTGTTATATCGAATTACAAACTTTCATAATTTCATTGAACACGATTACTCGCTAGAATTTCGCGAGATTTCCGATAAAAAGTCTTTACGAATTTTATAAGATATTTTTCCTTCTTTTTCGTTTTTTAAAATTTTTCAGTACGAAATTTTTCTTACTTACATTCACGGGCATGTAGATTGCACCGCGAGCAATTTGTTTTTATTGTCAAATTTTCTTTTTGTTTGTTTGTTTTTTTGTTTGTTTACTTATCGTCCATAATTATCGGACCTAGCAATAATTATCCTGATGAAATATAACGACGTCTACCGCGCTCACGATCGTTAGCATACAGACGATTGAGAGTTGCTCGTGTTTCCGATAATCTCGACTACGGAGGCAAGATAGTTTGAGAGATACAACGAAAAAAACGGACAGCGAAAAATGAAATGTCCGTACGCGCGTAATTGTTGAAATAATTGGCCCGCGAACGGGGCTCGCGAATTTTCTATTACGTTTTAAATCCGTCGCTTAATTATCGTTGCGATATTTCTCTAGAGACGTATTTTTCGAGTACATAATTGAAAAGAGAACTTGCGCCGATAATCGATAGATTTAACTTGTTAACTAATTGAAAAAAAATTGCAACGCCAGCTGAAATTACGCACATACGAGACAATAGCACGAATACGGTGAGGAGCAATTACCGAAACATGAACAACAATTAACTAGTGACCAGCCACTGGTGCCATCGGATTTTACATATTACATTTTATCTCTCGTCGCTTCTTTTTTCATCGTCTTTTCATAATTTTCTTTTTTTGTTTCGTTATAATTCGTACCTTAATTAATTGAGCCAATCGGAGGGGCCGAGTGTGCGCTCCCGTGAAAGGTTTGACCCTCACGTTTTACACTCGCGAACAGTCTTAACTCGTTTTTTTGTTATTTCTTTTTTTTCATTTTTTTTTCGCCGCACGTTTTGAACGCGCGACGAATGAATAATTTTACAAATTCTTTCGACTGCAGATTGACGAGCGTCGTCGACGAGACGTGGAAAATTGTGCGTCAAAATATCGTTATAACATCGATTGTAAAAAAAACGATATTGAAAATATCGAAATTTAATTTTGTCGCTTTCCTTTCGAGAGGACACTCGGCGCGTTTATTTGATAATTTTAAGCTTCCGTTACCGCATCGGACACGATCCGCTCTATCTCCGCTGTCCTTTGATATAATACTATAACGACACATTAATCGTAGTAACTTGTAGCGAGGAAATTCGTAATAAATAATTGTTTCGTTTTCTTTTTCTTCGCCTTTTTTTTCACTCCGTAATTTGAATTAGGCGCGGGGGAGATTGTTTGTTTTTTCTTTACGAAGTTACAAAATATTTGTAGGGGCTTGAAAAATAAAAGAGTAAAAAAGATTGTTCGAACACTCTGCGGTAGATTCGCAGAGACACTAACAACATAGTTATTGTTCTCGACGATAATTGGTACGTAATTAATGAACACTCGATAATCCACTTGGGAAAACGTGCGCGTAGGACTTTGCGACGATATTATTCAAATCACTTTGATTTAAATTTTACGCTTTTCTTTCTTTCTTTCTTTGAGATCTTTTTTTAACGATCGCGAGTGAGAACCTAACGGAGGGAAGAAATAATCGTACGTTTAAAATTAGACAGCATATCGATAGAGGCGATACGATCGTGGAAGTACATACGATCAAGTAGACGAGTGACTTGCGCCTGTAAAGATGTTTTAACTCAAAGAATCGCACAGTTTTTATTTACTATTTTTCATATTAACTTCCATTAAATTTGGTGAAAGTGTGAAATGTTATTTTCAAAAAAATATCAGAAGTAAAAGCCGATTAGTAGCTGCAAAAGTAGAAAATAGAGGCGAGTCATTCGTCTGGAGATGTCAGAGTTTTTCGGTACGTGAAAAATTACTATTACGGGCAGTTTAGTATTAAAAGTCAATGGCTGAATGGTAACTAAAAGTATGAACAGCTGTCGATGTAGAACGTCTTCGTATGAGCCAAATGTGATGTAGAATCGTTGATTTCAAAAACCAAAGCTTACGTTTTCATAAATATCTAGTCATTGATACCTTAAGCTCGTAATTTCGTCCAAATATTCCAACGAAATAGCACCAAAAAGCACAATGACCGCGAAAGGTCTTGAAAAACGTTTTAAAAACGTTTTGGAGCCTTTTACAGTGACAGGAAGTTGAATGGATGCAAAATGGACATTTTATAAATGCTAATTCGACTTCTTTTTGGTTTGAATTTAAACGCTTTTTGTGCATTGGATTTATCTTGGATTAATCAAACGATCTTAAGGCGTCAGTGACGCGATGTCCCATCGCATTCGTAACGTGAGTACGTACAATAATACGTAATTAAATAGTTTGCTTCATGCGCTGTCACATATCGGTGGATTATTGGTTTTTATCAGAATCGGTAATGCAACTTCACCATCGATTGAATGGGTAAATTTTTACGGATACTTAAATTACCAACGAAAAAAAAAGAAAAGGAAATGATGAATAAGGTTTAAATGCTCCTCAGGTTCAGGATAACGTTAATCGACGATAATTCGCGACGATTGCAATTAACAGCATTGGTAACTCGTTGGCGATTGGCTTCACGTTGTTTTTTTTTTGGGCGGGTATGTAATCGCATGGTAAATAGGTAAATGGTTTGTAAATAGTTAATAGTAGTGTAACAGTGAATAACAATCAATAATAATGATAAAATCACGTTTACGTCGATGAGATGGTCGTGATCGGGTCGGAAAAAATATGTGAGACAATCGGAAATCTCGGATCTTATCACAGATGGTCGTATTCGAATTTTATTCTCCTCTAAAAATTTAAAAGTAAAAATAAAACGTTTTATCAATTTTCTGTAAATTTTGACAGCAATTAAAATTCGAATTCTGTAAATGTTCTGAAAATATGAAATTCGAATTTTTCCATCTTAATCGTAGAGCACGTTGAGTGCTGGAGATCCGAGAAAAAAATGCTATTACGTAGTATGACGGCGCGGTTGGAAACGTTGCCTCGTAAAAATAGTTATGTCAAATTGTGATCACGAATTGACGTTTTTCAAAAAGTCGTATTTTTGAGAGGCGTTGAGACGACAAATCTTTGAAAATTTCGAGGCATTATTGACATTAACTCGACAGCAATATTTCTTACTAATTCGAGCGCAAATAGTGACTTGAATTTTACCAACTTTTTATCCCAAACTGCGCGCAAATTAGTCAAATCGGTTTTCGATCGACAACAAAATCGAGTCACGAATTGCGCGTAAATTATTCAGAAACAGTTTGTATAAAATCGATCTCAAAATCGCTTTGAAATTTTCCAAGATATTTCTTCTTGACGCGTCTGAGAAATGGCACTTTTCGATAATTGTCGATTTTTGGGGGTCGAAATGAGGAATGACCAAAATAGCGAATTTTGAAATAATGAACGTCCGAATTTCGAATATCCAGCGTTATGAAATTCGCTATTTTCGTCGTCACCGGTTTTGTTAATTCGCTATTTCGATCTCGACACGATTTGCGATTGCAATTAGACGTAATTATTGAAACGCGGGTTGACATTGAAGGGATTCGATAGACATGATGTTGATCGTGACAGTCAGTCGGTTATACGTTCGATAATTGTTGCTCGTCATCGTCGTGACGTTGAAACAGTAGTAGTAGTGGGCTACGATGAGCGTACGTACGAGAGTCTTATTATCGATCGGATTATGCAATGTGAACACACAATGACGTAGTTGCGCGGACTGCGTACAGAAATATAGTCTTTTAGTTTCGATATAAAAGTTTCAGTTCTTCAATCAATTGATTATTCATTAAGTTATGCATTTTCTTTTGTCGCTCATTTGTTTCTTATTCATTTCAAAACGATTTCGTCTCAGATCAACGGCGTTTTGTTAAAATCATCCGTTAGCTCGTTTCTAACTTGTTTAATCGCATCTCCTAATTTCTATCTCGCGTTCACACTCGATTTTTAAAACCCTTTCACTCGCTTTCATTCGCATTTCTTTGTACACCGCAACGAACACACATTTATATTATTTTATACATATATATAATATATTATATATAATTATAATAATAATATATATAATATATATATGTATATTAGTTATTATACATACACAAACAAAGCCTTCAACCTCGTTTTCATCGCGAGTACGAGCTTCATCCGTTTGTTCGTTTTCTTTCATTAACTTGGTTTCTTTTCATTATTTTTGTTATGTATAGCAGATATCCCGGTTCGTTTTTATCATTTTCGTTTATTTACTATCTTTGAATTGCTGAGTTCAATAGGAAAGGAACGTAGAACATTTTACTCTCGAGTAGTAGAGCTGCCGCCGATTGTACCTGAAAATTGAGGAAAATTTTTTCTTAGCAACGAAAATTAAAAGCAGGGCGATTATTTTTTAATTTAAAAAATTCAAACTAATTAATTCATCACTTGTTTATTATTTTAGATAATCATGAACTTTCAATATTCGAAAACGTGATTGAAATTAATTAACCCTTCAAAAGTAATAATTCTATTTCATTAATTTCTCAAAAATTTCATTGTAATTCTTTTAACTTTTCGAAGAAAAAATATTTAAAAAATTACTTACTTCGGGCAATCTGACGAGAAGATCGTGGAACCGACCCGGCTGCTGGGGCGCACTGTGCTCAACAAAACTTCGTAAACAGCTCATGTATCGCTCTTGTATTTGTTCTAATTCCAGTGTACCTCCTCGTGCTACAATAAAATATTACAGTCAGAATAAAATCTTGAATGAAAGAAAAACAGCCAATGGGTTGGGAAATTACAAATTCACGATAGGGTGAATTATGCAGCAGTAATTGAACAGTCACTGGTGAATGAACAACAGTTTTTTGAGAGTTCAGGGAAATTTTAGAGACTTAACCAACTAAACATTCTAAATATTTCTTAGCTATTAACGGCGATTATTTTGCCCCACGAAATATTTTTGTCCGCAATTTTTGTCTGGAAGTGCAGCTTATATTGGCCAGTTCATTTACAGGTGTTTTTAGATTTTTGGTAAGTAGTATTTATTTTTATGTTTGCAATGAAAAATATATTTTAAAAAATTGCGTAACATAGTTCGACATTTTAAAACGTTAAAACTTTGAACGTCAAGTTGGGAATATATAATTTTATTGAAACCCATGATAAAGAAATCGTTTCGCTTAATTGTTCATTCACTGGGGACTTGACCCTAGACGTCGAAAAAAAAAATTGAGGGAAATGCAGAATTAACGATGTTTGCTAGTCAGGAAAGTGTAAAGTTTTTAAGAGATTCCAGAGGATGATGCCTAACGCAAACTTACATTTAGCATCTCCAATTGCGGCAATGTTGAAGAACAAAATAACATCATTTATATTTTACAGAAAGATCTACCGATTATACCGTTTTTAAAAATATTCTAATGAGATGCTGATCGTGAAATGAATTTCGGGTGAAAATGATTTGATGATAATGCAGTGCAGAAAACAAGGGGGATTGGAAGATGGGCAACCTACCTTGCGAAAGCATGGTGATAACTTTCAGACAGACGTATTCTTCCATCCTTAGCTTCACCCGCCTGAACATGAGCGTGACGTACGTGATTTTTTCAACCATGAGGCCGACGTCCTGCCGCAATTGGTCCATGGTTATCGGTCTGCCCATCATGCTCGTCAGGCACGTTTGCAACGTATACATGTTGTTCGAAACCTGCGTTTTTTTTTCAAATTTCTCTAATAAGAATTTATTTTACACATATTTTAGAGAGTAATAAATAATTTTTGAAATCGTAGTAACGATTGAATGAATTTACGAGACCATTTTATCGATTCGACGATTTCTTTTTCGGTATAAAAGTTTTTCCATTGGCAAAATTCAACGCCAAAAAAGTGTAGATTTTTTTCGAATTTACAACAATGTTTTTGAACACACACTTTTTTTTTCTGTAAAGCAAAATCTATTCAGAAATTAAAATACAAAACTTTCAACAAATTATTTTGAACTTCCGTAAGTCAGAAATTAATGAAAATTTGTCATAAAATGAATAAAACCTTCTTGTGAACGTTTTGTAGACACATTTTGCTGAATTAAGAGCATAAACATGTTTTTTCTTTTGTTTTTTCTATGCGCGTATAAAGTTATATATTTAAAAAAACACTATTATATATGTTTATAAAATTGTATATAATTATGGATGATTGATGAATTTGAAAAAAATCATCTTAATATAGTACGGTACATTAAATTTCAAGTACATTTTTTTACAGTGTATTTAAGCGTAACAACTGAAAAAGCCATCGAAATACTCACTTCTTGCATAAAGTCTGCGCCCGTACCGTCTGAGCTGACATTGGTGAATTTATGCTGACCATGCATCGCTTGATAAGCCGATGTGGTCAGCACAAGAAGCTCGTGCCACTTGTGAGTGAGGAGCCTCGTGTGAACTTCGACCGGGAGCTCAAGGTAAAAGGGCAACCTCTTGGTCCACTGCACCAACTTGTACACTATGCTGTCTCCTATTTGACACAGCTTTTCACTTAAGTCTGATTTATGGTCCAGCAGCTCGTCCAAGTTCTGCAATAGCGTGGGTTGAAGAAAAAAAATCATGTAGCAGAACATAACACTGCACTTTAATAACGCACGTATCGTTGTCAACGTGCGTAATGTCGACGATCGAGAAAGAAGAAAATATATTTAAATTGCTTACCCTTAACGTTGCGATATCTTGGAACTCGTCGCAGTCTATGAGGGTTTGTATCATGGCGAGAGTGGCGTCCAGAGGGAAGGCACGATCCCTCGAACTGCTCACGGCATTGTCTAGCCTTTGCCTTAAATGCACCACCTAAAAAAACATCGTTCATTAGTAATGCGGATTGAATATCCTTTTCAGCCATGAAATCTCCTTAGATTCTTGAATCTTTTCAATCCCACGTTAATTCTTTAATTACTGCAGCACTTACAAATTCAATGTATCATTCCATCTAATTAGTTTTTAAATTTTGTGACGCTATTTCGTTATTTCTGTATTTTAAAAAATACGACGTTTTTTAGTCAATTGATAATTTAATTTCACAGGATTTTTCAGTTCAATGGATAATTTTAATTATTTTGTCACTTAATCTTCGCGGGCTTTTTATTTATTGATGTATTTAAAAAAAGATGACTATTTTAATCAATTAATCATTTGATCTTACAGGATTTTTTAGTTCAAAGCATAATTTTAATTAAGTAGTATTTTGACTTTGTAGTGCTATATTTTTTGTATATGTATTTAAAAGAAGATGACTATTTTAATCAATTGATCATTTAATCTCATAGGTTTTTTTAGTTTCATGTGTCATTTAAACTGATTAGTCATTTAATCGGTTGGCGCTGTGTTTTTATTTCGGTTTTAAAAAATACGTCTATTAAAATAAATTTATTATTGAATGTAGCAGTCGTATGTTTAAATTCGATACTTTGACAACTTCCTATATGAAACCAATCGACGGGCCTTTCACTGACCTTTCGAGGCCCTCTGTGGATCGCCCCACGAGGTCGGAAGAGACCATTCGTAACTACAAATCGTGAGCATGCATTGGCTTACATAGCTCAAGTATATACTCATGTTCATCGCTTGTATAGTCATCGTCATCGCGACCTGGACTTTGCGTAGGGAAAGCTGCAACCGTCGCGGCACAAAACTCGATGGTGCCGTATAACTATACGGCGAAACACACGTGCATACATGGAAAGCCGAAGAAGAAAGGCGAGGCTGTAAGGGGAGAGGAACGCACGAGGGATTAACGTTCTTGAGACCGAGATTCACGTGTTTCGACGTTAGCAGTATCGACGATGAAGAAGTACAAACATACAATACGAAGCAGACGAAAAAGAAGAAAGAGAATGGGAAAAAGGGGAAAATGCAGGAGGAAAATAAGAGAATGAAGAAGCAGAAGAACAAGCAGATAAAAAAGGATAAACAAGAAGGCGAAGAGGCAGAGGAAGAAGAAGAAGAAGAAGAAGAAGAAGAAGAAGAAAAAGAATCAGAAGATGCAGAAGAAGAAGATGATGTAGAAGTAGGAGAACAAGTGGAGAAAGAAAAATATGAAGAAGAAGGAAAAAAAAGACAGACAGAAGAAGCAGAAGAAGAAGATGATGATGAAAAAGAACAATAAAAAAAAAGAAGAGGATGAAGAAGAATAAATAAGGTGGAAAAAGATGCAGTCGATGAAAAAAAATAAGAGTATGAAGTGGTAGAAGAAGAATAGGATGACGAAGCAGATGAACAAGCGGAGGAAGAAAAAGATGAAGATGAAGACAAAGGAGCAGAAACGAAGGAAAGGAAAAAGAAGAAAATTAGGAGTTAGAAAAAAGAAAGGAGGCGGAGGAAGGAAGAAGCAGAAGAAAAGAAGGATGAAGTAGTTGAATAGGAACAATAAACAGAGGGAGAAGAAGCAGATGAAGAAGAGGATGAGAAGCAGTATCTAAAGAGGAGGAAGAAGAAGGCGGAGGTGACGGGGATGCCGATATGAAGAAGGAAGAGTAGGGTGAGGTCAGTGTCCCTTGTGCAGACTTTCACGAGTTACGCAAACGCCTGGAGAACCGCCCGTCCTTGGCACCGGTTGCCGCCGATTTTCTGTTGTCCGCGCTGACTACAGTCTACCTTGTTTCACCCGTACAACTACTGCTCCATCAAATACGTCCACTCGTGCTTTACGGAATAACAGCCTGCGTCATAGAACGTCATTATTTTCATAGTACGCGCCTTCTTAAAATTTTGTATTTTTTTCCATGGAGGAGTTGTCACTCAGAAATGATTTAAGTTGCCAAGATCAAATCAATACTTTAGTGGCTTTTAAATAAATAATCAATGGTCTCTTGAAAAATTTTAAATGCCAATTTTGCCTATGCAACTACACTTTTTCTTCGGTGTTCTATTTTATTTTCAGAAAAAAAAACACTGTAATCCAATCTACATTAAATGAATAATTATGGAAGTCTACAAAAATATTGGAATTTAATGTAAGTGAATTATCTCGTAAATACAAGTATAACGTAAAATAAGAAAATGGTTTACTAGAAACGCTGAAAGAGTTTTAATTTTATTATAAAACCACAACGTCATTTTCCAATTACACTTTAAAGTCAGAAAAAATTTCGAAGACTGAGAAATTGGAATACTATTTTTTGTAGCAAACTTTAGCAATTGCTTAATACCGTGAGTATTATCTCTAAATAATTGTATTGTCGTAACAAAGTATCTGTAAAGTCGACTGCATTTGAATATTAGTTTTCGCAAGTGTAAAAATAATAACGGAAGTAGATTGGTAACCCAGCAAAACAGAAGTATAGTAAAGAGTATATTCCCGCTTCGTTTGGAGAATTACATAAACTTCCGCGTTATTGCGTGAGCCAGAGAAAATTCGAGAATAAAATATTGTATTAAATGGCCGGCTGTTGGTCAATATTTGTAATACTAACGTAACGACAGTGAATCTTGTTTTCGTTTAATCACGATTGTGGTATGCATTTTTTATTTTCACTTTTTATTATATCTTTCACCTTCCCCTTTTAACACTCTCGGTCTCAGGTGTCAGTCGGTCCTTGTCGCACACGGCGAAGGTGCGCGATCGCTTCGAACATGGAAAGCGGCCTCCTTAACGGGATACAAACGCGCGCGGACAATATTTATACGGTCGGTGCACGGCTATCGAGTCACACACCGGTTTCACTTTTGGCAATGGCCTCTAACGGGTCGACGAATAACCGATCGCTCCTCTGACCGCTGTAGTTTTCTTTCAGGGCATTCCGTTAATTTGCATAATCGCGTATAGCCAGAAATACTAATTCTGTGGGTCTCGCACGTGCCATCGAAACTATCTGTTGTTCGGGCTGTTCAATAAAATTGCAAGTAGTCAAGATCGACGTAAGAGCAGACATACGTGGCGATTTTACTTCTCGGCAGTTTTTACTGCTTTAATTGTACAGTTATATTTTTATTTAATTTTTTTCGCAACATTATGTGTAAATAGACTGTCAGAAATTATGCTATGAAAAAATTGTGAAAAAATCCAGAAAATTAATATGCAAATGGTAGTTTTTATGCATAACTAGATTCAATTCAATATTCAAATTCAATATTCAATTTGATGTACAATTATGTAGCAATATTGTAGTATTTTTGCATGAAATATTATTTCTTGAATGTATTTGTTATACCGTTTATCAATTTTACATTGTACTTGTATATTGAAATTTTTAATATGTTATATTAATTTTCCTGATATTGATGGCAGTGTTTTGATTTTACTGTCATTTTGGTTTATCCATTGAGGGAAAATCGTAGAAAAAGCGAAAGGTTAAATGTGGATGAATGAATTATTGAAATGAACCAGTCTAACTGGACGCTAAATTGAAGATGAATTTAAATACGCGAAAGGCGATCGAGAGGCGCGAACTCGAACTCAAACGTCGACGATGCGATTCGAAGTGAGACTCTCGGCCTCGGCGTTCTATCCTATCGGTCGCTTTCGTAATATGGGAAACCTTGAGCCTTGCGCAAGAATCTCAGGCCGTAAGAAAGTGAAATTGCAACGAGAGTTCATTCATTTCAGGTGGCGCATTCGCTCGGACGAATGCCTAAGTGTTTTTATAAGCTTGGCTGTATAATTTGTATAAATTTATCAACCAAGCGAGTCTAAAGTCACCCTTCTTGCCTTTGTAATTTTTCGTTACACTTCTTTATAATGAATCTATCCAAAATTGACATTTTTTAAAACGATAAATATTTTGTATAAAATAAGATTGAAAATTGGAATCATTCAATATTTTTTATATTGCGATTCTTTGTTGTAATTTCTCGTTAATAAAAAGGATATTAAACCATATTTTTGTTTTTAATTTTCAATCTTTGCAATACAATTTTTTTTTAGTAAAATAAAACTTATTCAAAATTGTAATGAAGTCGATTTAAGGCGGTTCGTCAGTAAAATTGAAAAAGCACAGAAAAATCTGAAATAATTACCGCGTTTTGAATAATTCATAACAAACTCACATGAATTTTTTGGGAATTTCCGTCTACATTGTTTACACAAAATCAATTTTTTTATGCATGCATTTTAACATGGGCTCTTATGGCGTATTTACGAATAAAAAAAAGAAATAATTGAAAAAATTTATTACATCGTTGAATTTTTAAGTATTTGGTGGAATTAATTCTTTGTTCTTTCGATGTAAAATTTTTTTAAAAATTTTTCCAATTTTTTTTAAATTCGTAAATATGCCATAAGAGGCCATGTTAAAATGTATGCATAAAAAAATTAATTTTGTGTAAACGATGTAGACGAATATTCCCAAAAAATTCATGTGAATTCTTTATGAATGATTGAAAACGCGGTAATTATTTTAGATTTTTCAGTGTATTATCAATTTAACTGACGAATCTCTTTAAGGGTTTTATGATGTTTTGGACTTACTTCGGAGGGGTTGGTGAGGGCAGTCTTGAGGATAGTTCCATTTACGAGGTGACCCGTGTGCGCTGGATGGCTCGGGTGACTCGGAGTAGGTTGAGAATTTAGGGAATCGCCGGAAGATATTTTGTGGTGATGAAGAAAGCTTCCGGCCAACTGTTGGGCGTGCTGTTGTTGACTGTGATGAGCGGCCGCTGCGGCTGCCATGTGTTTGTCGAGCATCGTCGTGGCCATTGCTCCTTTTATTCCACCGATCGAGCCCGAGCCATTGACACCACCTACGTTACCACCCCCTGTCATTCCGCCCATTCCTCCGCTCACGCCACTTGCTTTATTTGTCTTCTTGTGCTTCTTATATTTCACCTAGAAATGATAAAAAGGATTTTGTATTTCCCTCTGTGTAGAGCCGAAAAAACTGCAATAATATGAAGGCTTTTACGGAAACCATGTTTTCATATGAGGAAGTAAAACACGAAGCGTAGTATCAAAATGTCGGCTTGGCCCAGATCATGAAATATTGGCTCAAACATAAAATAATTCGAGTTATCCATTTATCAGTGGAAAGATTGTTAGAACGTGACATAATTGAAAGGGAAATTCATACATTTTGAACGATGTCTTATGCAAACGTAATTTTTTGAAGTATAAAAAAAAATTATTTGAAAAGCCTATTTAAAACAATAACTTTTAGGCAGTATACTTTTTTTTTTAAATTCCATACTCCCCACGATACAGTGATTCGGAAAAAATTGAACCTCTTTTTAATTTTATCGTAATTCGAAAATGGTTACGGATAAAAATTTGAAAAATATCGTATCATCGTCTTTTATCCAATGGCAGCAAAGTTTTAACAATATTTGGGCTTTTGAGCGATCGAAATCGTATAGAATGCCTTAAATATAATATATTCATGAGTATAAAAATCAGCAACTGCTTACAATAAAAAATTTAGTGTACTGTCAATCTGCGTTGAATTTAAAAAGAACTTAAAATTGCAAACGCTCTTATGGTTTAAATTTAAGGGAAAATTTTATACCCGAAATGCTTCTAGACTTAATTGACCATTGAGCTATTTTTCACGCAGGGTTCAACCGAAGTTAAAGAATATAAGGGATCTTAAGTTTAGTGATAAATATAAAGACATAAATATACAACGATGAATTTTTTACATTACGATATCGTCAACCTTTTTTTGTCGATGCCGAAAATGTTCCATATAAAATTCAAGTGTAAAAAAAATATTTGTTTTATAAAATACTTATATCAAGTAATTAAAAAAATCGTCATCTACAGATTATCAATTTTCTAAATATTAAAAAAAGTCCTAAAATTTTTTGGGTGTTTAATGAATGCAAAGAGGAGTAAAATCGTACCTTGTAAAGGTTGTAGACCGCACCGGAGTTTCTGCCACCAGGCATTCGATCCTCCCTCACAGCCTGAAGCACCATACCCTGTTCTATGCATTTTTTAAATCTGCAGTATTGACACCTGTTCCTCTGTGCCTTGTTGATTTCGCAGCCACCTTCGGCAACGCACGTGTAGATTCGCCTATTTTGCACTGTCCTCTTGAAGAAGCCTTTGCATCTGCAAGAGGCAAAAAAAAAAAAAAGTAGATATGAGTCGTTAAATGTAGAAATTTATGAAAAAGTGCAACGACGCAAGTTGTTATTAGCTTCGTCCTGAAAATTTATTTTCCTGGTATAAAAAAGTATACATGAAAGTAGAGCAAGGACTCGTGTGGAGAAGATTGAAAAATTTTCTCAGGCTTAAGAGAGAAATGAAAAAAAGTGGCTATGCGCGAGTTTCAGGTAGTCAGAAATTAATTTGTTCGGCGGAAACTCAACCAAACTCCTCAGACTGAAGTGACATAAAACTGAAGGACTTTTTATGAAGTAATTTCGAGCGGTCACGTTGCTTAGGCGAAATCACTTGCGGACTGTGGATACAACTACTTTGGTGCATGTTAAACGAGTGTGTTGATGTCGAGGAGAAGTCTGGAAAATAATTCCCAAGTGGAATCAGTGGAGAGTGCGTTTTATCTCCTCCGAGCGCTCTCACGCAGAGAAATCTGATCGAGTGACGCTGTCATTTCATTTTTCTTTGACGTGCTCGTGGTAATTGTGGGAAAAAACGAAGAAAAAAGAAAATATTGCGACTCGAGTACGGAAAAGGAAGTGATGGCAAATAGGAAGCGTCGAATTTCCCACGTGGGAGAGGTAAACGGGTTTTCTCATCGTGCAGTTCGCTGTGGTAACTTTTGAAAAATGTTGCACGCTATTTTCCTCTTGATTATGTGAAAACCAGTTGGTACTGAATTTATCGCTACGGCTGATCTGTTAATAGGAAATGCCAAAGGTCTGTGTCCGATGAAATGTTGAAATTTACATAATTAAAACGCGAATAAATTATCCCCGGATCATCAACCAGAAATTAAGAAATTTACCACTCGTATTTAAAGAAAATTTGATTGTGAAATTTCTAAATTCTCAGCACAATTGTCGCAATTGCTCAAGGAATAACAAAAAATTTAGTTTCAGGAATAGAAAAAATCATCATTGTTCTTAACAAAAGGATTTTTTTTGACGCTGAAAATTTATTCTTCGATGTCGCGATTATTTTTTGAATTTTAGTATTTTTGAATTATGCGTACGTTGTTGAACTTTTACTTTATTGCATCGATTGTACCAGGGGCTTTTGAATCAAGGATTTTCAAAGAACAATGTCGCTAAAATTTACTTCGATTCAAAAAAATACAACGCCTCGAATTGTATCGTTGCGTTCTTGAACTATTCTAGAAAGAAGTTGTAACAGAAGTTGGGCGTAACATTATTTGCAAGCAAAATAAGCTGGCAAAATACAAACAGTCACTTGCGTTAGACAAATGACGTTGCAGATAAAAATAAAAAAAATATTGCCAACAAAAATTTCATCTAAAGCGTTTGGAATTTTATTTTTAATGACCATTGTATCCAGCGTCTCTTTATCCCCAACAGCTTAAGCTTAAAAATGGTATTGCATCCATTATGCCAGGATCTGTTGGATAAAGATTTTTAAAGAACAATGCCGCTAAAATTTATTTTAATTTTGGAAAAAACAATGCCTCGCGTTTTATCGTTGCGTTCTCCAACAACTTTAGGAAGAAGTTGTAACATAAGTTGGGAGTAACATTATTTGCAAGCAAAATAAGCTGGCAGGAAACGAGCAGTAGTCTGCGTTAGGCAAATGCGGGTAACTTTCCCGACTAAAGTGTAGGCGAAAGGCTTTCTCTGTGGTTCTCCTATATCCAGACTGAAGGGCTAATTATACGCGCGGATTTAGCGTGGTCTGGGGGACGGTAGTTTCAGTAAATCCACACGTGTATGAACCAGGACTGAAAATGCATTAGCGCGAGCCTGGCGTTAATTCAGATGCCGGTGATCTGATTAAAACATCGGAACTCGCAATGCGTGGGCAAACTTGACTCATTGGGCTTGCAGTGAGGTGAAACAGTAGTGCAACTGCGTAGACCGAAATAGCGCGTATACAAGAAGTACTATCGTTGGGCTGGTAGCCCAAGCCAAGGTGAACGATTCGAATAGTGACGAACATTTGCCAGGGACACAGAGTGGACATCACGATGGTTTCTACTTTGACTCGATCGAATTTCCCAATCGACGCTGAGACTGATGGGTTTATCTTTAGAAATTGTAGCGCGGTTGGAAGACGATCAGAACGAGCTACACTTTGCGGGGACATCTTATTTTGAAAGTTTTTACTTAGATTGACCGGTAATTAAATTGTACACTAAGAATCGATGTTGAGGATACGAGCCAGTTCAAAAAATCTTTTTAAAAAATTTATCTACTGTGCTTCACAATAGTCAAATCAATGGTAAATGTTCTAAGAACTTTTTTTATAATTTTTTGTGGTTTAATAAACAGTTTCGAGGGATTACTCACGTGGCAGAATTAGTTCTTAATATATGAGTAAATTTGGAGCCGCGATTTAAATGGAAAATCGACTGATATATGCAAATGTCCTTTGGGATGGTTTTCCATGCAGTTTTTTAAAAGATTCTACATCGAACAATTTCGAAAATCTTGAGGTAAAAAGAGATAGAGAAAATGACACGAAATTAGTTTTTTAACCGATCACTTTTCTAAACGACCGTAGGAACACCTCAGACGAATTTTATCGTCCAATTATTATCCCTTGGTTCTGAAAAGCTTCGAAATCTGATCTCGCAGTAGCAAATTTTTCGTCTTTATTTCTTAGTCTGGTAACTTTTAACAGAGATATGCTGGTTATTTAGGTGCAAAGTTTCCACCCAAAATTTGCAGTGAACTATAAAATTACAGCACTTTCTAAAAAATCCAAAGAAAATCTGAAAATTTGGGAATTCGAGATACAGATTTGTAATTGATGAACCAATTAATGAAGTTTACGGTAATTTGTATTCGCAAACATTTTGTGGATTACCAAACTCATTTTGTAACTCACCCTTCGCACGTGATGATACCATAGTGAAGTCCAGTGGCCTTGTCCTCGCAGATCATGCAAATCATCGGGGTCTCGTCCTCCTCGTGTTCCTGTGGTGGTAACGGCGGGGCCGGCGGTGCTACGGATTGCATAGATTGCGAGGCCGCCTCGGACTTGACGGCCCCGCCGTTTCTCACCCAGGGTTGACTCGATCCCGAAGCTGTCAGGTTGAGTGCCTGCATCTGTTGGGCCGCGGGTAGTTGGGTCAAGTCGCCGGCCCATAGCCTTTCCATATTGAGAGGCGGTCCGGCGGCGTACGAGACGCACGGTGGTTTTCCCCTCGACTCTTGACCGAGGTTCAAAAGAAGCTGAGCCGCCGATTCCTCGGACGAGGAACACGATGCCGCTGCAGCGGTCGCCGTCCACGAAGCCGCGGGCGGTGGTACTGGGTCAAGGGGTGGTGGCGACCATCTCATGGTTCTTACCCCACCGAATTCACCCATTATCACCGTTGGCGGTGGTCGCGGTGGCGCTGGCGCTGCCCTTTGGGCAGGAGGCTTCATGCTTTCACCTGTTGGGTCCAATAAATTATTAGTAATGCTAACGGTTGATTTTTATCAAAATTCAAAGCATTCCTGGCAATTGATTTTATTAAAAAAGCGGTACATGCTGGAGAGGACTGTGTCAGCTAAAAAAGTCACATGAAAAAAAATGCTGTGGATGATAATCTTGATTTGAAGGATTTTACATGTTATTTTTTTTTATTGGTTATTCCTGAAGGACGTTAAATGGCTTGGGGCAGGGTTAAAGTTCTGAATGTTGAATACACGAAGGTCGAAAATTTCGAAAACTAATATCTCACCTGATTTTTAGACGAAAAGTTTTTCAGCGAGTTTCGTCAAAAATGTGGGTGAGATATTGAGTTTCGGAATTTTAGACTTTCGTTCATTTACTATTCGAAACTTTAACACCGATTCCTTTGCCTCTCGGAGACAAAGTTTCATATGGGTAAATATTCGAGGGTCTAAAATTTCGAAATTTATTATCTCACCTACATTTTGGACGAAAATTTTTTATAGCCAATTTTGTCAAAATAGTAGGTGAGATATTAAACGTACATAATAAGATCTTCATATATTTTGTTACCAATTTAACAACGTGGTAACGAATGTACATTGAAATATTTATAAGATAAATAGAGTCAGCTGAAAAGCAACTGAAACTGTTACAACTCTACTGTCAGAAAATAGATTTTAAAATTACTGAGGTCAAGTAATACATTTTCCAACGAATATCGGCAGCATTTTTCCATTAACCCAAAGACCTCTTTTTCTCAACCCTCAACTACCACATTTTGACCTCAGCATTCCCTTAACATCAGGTACTCCCTTAGCATTTTACATCGACAACAAATAAATTCCTTGTTTAAATAATCAAGTCTCCATCTTGTCCAAAAAATCCTCATCATACAGTTCCCAGCACTTTACTCAGTCAATGCATTTCCGTTTAGCAAATCCGTTTAGCCTCTACTCTAAAGAACCCTGCGTTCTTCTAGCAAAACACCATAAAAAAACATATCCCCGAACCCTAATCAAATGCAACATATTAACACATGCATAATTCAAGAGCCTCATAAAATGAGTCGCCCAGTTGTCCATAAATCACCTGCATCAAAGCGCGTCAAAAGAAATAGCATCGACCGATAAACTTTCACTGCGTACACTGACACAGAAAATGAGGAAGCAACGGAATAAAAGTAGACACAATAAAAATAAAAAAAACAAGAACGAAAAGACAGAGCGAAACAGCATCAGGAATGGTTGAAAACTTACACGCTGAACCGGTGCTTACAGCACCAGACCCAACGGTGTTTCCTGGCGTGCCGTTGCCCCCTGGATTGCCGTTACCTCCACCGTTACCAGAATTCCCATTGCCACCACCACCAGTACCACCACCACAACCTCCACCACCAGCGCTAACGCTCGTAACTCCACCTAGATTCTGTCCATAGTTGACGGCACTGCTAATGACACCATTGAGTAGTCTCTGAGCGGCGAACCCTTGAACCCCAGAATTTTGTGACCAAAACTGATGATGGCTCAGAAGATGCGGTGGTACCGAAGGTGCTCTTGGCCTCGGAGGCGTCGGTGGATTTTGTTGTTGGCCCTGTTGCTGTTGATTCTGATTCTGATTCTGTTGTTGACTTGTTGCGTGTTGGGACGATGACGAATTGCTACCAGGACTGTGTCCTTGACAACCGGGATTGTACTGAGAGGAAGGACTGTCCCGATGGCTGTCCCTGTGATCCCTTTCCCGGTGACTAGGCTGACTGGATGCTTCCGTCCTGACAACGTTTCTGCCACCATTTCTATTTCCACCGCCGTCGAAAACCGAATTATCCGATTCCATCTTCGTTTGGGCCGACGACAATTCGCCCCGATCGGGACTTTCGCATCTACCGGATTCCTGGGACATTGGGGTCGTCGATACCGCCGAATGACTCTCCATTGGAGACAATGGTGATGATCTCGTTGGTGCGGGAGTATAAGAGCGTTGCTGCTGTTCGTCGCTCATCCTGGAGCTCATCACCGCTTCTGGAAAGACCGAATCCGGCGAGGCTGTCTCACGGATATCCTGGCAAGTTCCAACAGCACTTCCAGCATTGACTTGAGCTACGACTCCACCGCAACGCAATCCGTCACGCTGATTGTGATGGTGCTGTTGTTGATGGTGCTGCTGGTGGGGATGATGCGACTGGTGCTGTTGCTGATGGGATTGGTGTTGCTGTTGTTGTGGTTGATGTTGTTGTTGTGGTTGTTGTTGCGGTTGTTGTGGTTGTTGTTGTTGTTGTTGTTGCTGCTGAAGCGTCCCTGGACTCGGGCTGCTCCGCAGGAACTCGCTTTTCACTTTGACCACAGGGCAGCCCGGCGAGCCTGGCATGTTGACGTCCGGCGAGGAGGTCGATGTGTCCGCCACGCTCTCCCCTGGAGCAGGAAATGTTATTGGTGAAGGTACGTCCGCTTGCTGGATTCCCAGTGGCGAGCCTGCTGATCCGAAGGATACTGGGGAGTCTGGGAAAACGAGTGAGCGCTTTTGCTTATGACTTTGTCGTATTTCTTGGCTTGTTTCGTTGGGTTCTGTTGTTCGTGATTTTATTGAGAATTCAAAGGGTTTTGGTGGTTTGAATTTGGATTGACATTTGAGTTGTAGTGAATTTGGATTGAAGTTTAGTTGGTATTGAATATGGATTGGCTTTTACTTGGTATTGAATTTGGATTGACCTTTATTTGGTATTGAATTTGGATTGACCTTTGCTTGGTACTGAATTTGTTTGAGATGTATTTGGAATCGTCATTATGGAAAGTGTATTTCGTATTGGTGTTAGACATGTGTTAGGATTGAAGAATCGGACAAAGGAATGTGAACTACTTTGAAAATTTTTTATGGGACCAGGAAAAATGATCACGGAGTGACAGCATATTTTTTTTTGTACTAACTAAAATTTGTCTGATACAGGATATGGAGAATTTGGGAAAACAAGTAGGATCGCTTTCGTTTATGATTTTGTATTTTTTTTTTGTTTCGCTTGTTTCGTGGGTTTGGATGTTAGTGATTGAAAATTTCAAGAGTTTCGATGCTTTGTATTCGAATTGTCATTTTCTTGGTATTAAATTTCTTTTGGATGTATTGGGAATCAACATTTATGGGAGTATAATTGTTATTGGTGTTAGGTATGTAGGATTGGAGAATCAGACAGATCAATGCGAACTACTTTTCCAGGATTTTTCTAGGATCAGGACACAATGTTATCTTCTTGTCATATTATTACCATTGAATATGACATACATATATAATGTGTAATACTGATGCCAGTTGGAATAGATTTCATCTAGCGTTTCCTGATTACCTTCTATTAAATGAAATAGCACTTCATTATTCTCTCATTCAATCCTGTTATAATAATTGAAAATTGTTCGCACATTAATCATAATAAAAGAACCGCGCTGAAATCGACCCGGAGAAATGTCGAAGATTTGATTGATGATCAATTCTATCTAATAAATGATATGTCAAGTTTCTTTGGGTCGGATATAAATCGTCGATCAAACAATCATTATGTCAGGAACATTCCTATTATTTTATCTTGGTTCTTCATGTACATTTTTTTTAAAATAAATATCCTCATGTCCATTACGCTTGAATATATCATTGGTTCAACGAACGCGCAAGCAATATTAAAGTCGTTAAATGTGTTAATAGAGAGAACCAGGTTCTGGATCCTATCGCCTCACTTTTCTGCTTTGGCTTTTATCCTTTTGTTTTGCTACTTTGTCTTTCTCGAGTCTGTCCAGCCGAACGAGTAATACAGTACGCGATAGTAGATGCTGCGCGCAGTGCAGCATGAAAATGTTATTAATCGTCGTGACGTTTCTTGCTGCGGTTCTCCAGGCACAGCGACGCAGTGATTAATAACGTTTGTCGCCCTCACACTCGACGTGTCTAATGATCACAGAGACACCGCGTTTGTGCGGTGCTACTCGGTGCTATCTAATATATATCCTAGGAAACGAGCCTGATGAATATCGTGAGAGGTCGTCGTCTGCCCTACTATTTCCTTCGGAGTATGTACGAGTTATCTCAAAAATTTTGTTGAGTAAAGTTTGACAAGCTTTATTTAACTAATCATTAATCTGAATTCTTGGCAATTTTTTGCATTTTTTTCGACGATATAACAAGTGATTTTTAACATTGCAAGAAAAAAAAATGTTCAGAGTAGCGGCATGTTTTTTGCGGCAACAATAACAAATTTTGCTGGTAGAGCAAACCATTTTTTATTACCTGTCGTTTATTTATTACCTGGTTAGATAGGCTTTTCCGTTCTAAGTAAAGTTGATTTGAGAAATCATTATTGTATACATTGTTTAATGAATTTTTGACATTTTCGGCTACTCGATAAGTGACTTTTTTCACCAGGAGAAGAGAATGATTGAGTTTTCTATTCAGAGAAATTGAGCGTGATAAACAATTTTTATACATCAGTGTGACAGGATTTTTTTCCCGTAGTCGTGACAATAGAAACTTTGTTGGTACAGTGAACGATTCTCTAATTGTGACAACTATCAATCGTCAGTTCTTGCAACTATTTTAAATTAACATTATTTTTTTATTCGTTGTAATTATAACAATTCTTACATAAATTAGCAATATGGTTTTTTGATATTCGCCAGGCTTAACAGGATTTCTCAAAGTGAGTATAAAATGAATATCGCCAATTTTCAAGTATAAATTTACACGTAACATAAATAATAACAAAGATAGATTGTTACCTGATGTAATAGTTAAAGATAAATAAATGCTGACGGCAGAAAACGTGCCTAATTAGAGAGAATCATGAGTTAAGCATACATTTCTTACTTCAATCATGAAAATTGCACCAGACAAGGCTTCAATGTATCACAGCCAAATGAAAAAAAAAAAAAATGATGAAAGAAGCACTTATCGATAAATTGATCGATAAATTGTAGACTGGACAGACCATTTATCGGCATCAACAATTTGTTTACACCGTCGAGTCATTCCCGCGAGACTCGTATGCGTCACGGGTTTATATGAGCTCCCATTTCCGGATCTCATTGCACTACGTTCAGTGTTTTCAACGCTTGACGGTTGCGGCGGATAAACAACGAGAGTATTACGTGTAAACCACAATTGTGTGTACTGAAACGACAGTACAGTACACGATGAATGCACCGCTACGGAGAATTCGCGGCGTGAAAAGGATGTGAGATTATATGGCCGTATGTGTAGGTCAAGGAAGGAATGCAGTTGACAAGGCCGTTATGTCGATGTTGTGCCGATCGGACCGCATTACACGAGTACCTGTACTGTACGTGTCAGTCTTTGAGTCGCTCTTTATTTAAGGAGCCTGAGACACCTAAGAAAGTCATTTAAAAAAAACATTCTCTAAGTGATAGACTTCTGTAAATGGTATATTACGACCCTAGGCCAGAAAGTTGAAGTTTCTGGCGTCCGTATCACCATTTTCTTTATCCCCAGCCGAAAGTACGGTAGATAAATAATTTTATGCACCTCCGTGCGAGAAGTGCCGATTTCTCAAACGCTTTGCTTCGCTTCGCGTGCGAGAAATTGCACTTCTCGCACTCATAAAATTGAATTTTATACGAAACACGTGCGAGAAACTTTTTCTCAACTTGTGTGATTCAGTGTTTAAATTAAACTTTTCGCACTGGTGAAATAAAATTGCACTTCTCGCACTCATGAAATGAGAAAAAGAACACGAGAAACTTTTTCACGAATCGTGAAAAACGGTGTGAAATACAGTGGATAATGAATTTTATGCAACTCCGTGCGAGAAGTGCTGACTTCTCAAACGCTTTGCTTCGCGTCGCGTGCGAGAAATTGCACTTCTCGCACTCATGAAGTTGAATTGTATACGAAACACGTGCGAGAAATTTTTTCTCAACTTGTGTGATTCAGTGTGTAAATTGAACTTTTCGCACTCGTGAAATAAAATTGCACTTCTCGCACTCATGAAATGAGAAAAAAAACACGAGAAACTTTTTCTCAACTCGTATGTGTATGTGAAACTCATCCTAATAATGAAAGAACTAATGATATCGGTAATAAAAACATTTGAATAATTAATATATTCCTAATAATTTATAACGCAATATTGTAATACTTATTTCAAAAAACATTCATTAGATAAATTCTTAAGATGCATAATATGATAATTACCATGGAAATGAAGTTATGTCAATCATCTAAGATCTCGTTATTAAGATATATTCCAAGTACAATATTTTTTTATGTCGGTTTCAGAAAATATAATTCTGTCAATAAAATTCGCGTATATATCGAATATCATATTAACAGTTTAATTACCAATTTGCGTTTTGAAAATGATGAATAAATATTTAAATAATTTAATTGGAGAAATATAAGTTTTGTTCATATCGAATATGTGATATGCCAAACGATCGACTGCTGAAGAAATCATCAGTTGTTCGGACGGGAATTCATTCGATGAAAGGATATTTTAAATACTTTTCGTAATAAATAACCATGATTTACAATTATGCAAAACTGAAAATGTCTACATTTCCTCAACAATTGTGAGAATAAAAAATTGCAATATTCAATAAGTTTAATAATCTTTAAATATTTAGTCATGCAAGTCTTCGGAATACTTTATCATTCAATGAATTCCCTGGCGAACAGGCATTTACACAATTCTAGGAGAATCAACTGGTAACCGATTTAATGAGGGTTAATGAGTTAATTCATAATTACCATCGAAGGGGAAGAACAGTTTCGACGCTAACCATCCACGGTATTCATTATCCCAAAACGCGAATGGATTGAGAGGTGGATTCATATCGTAATATTGTTTGAAGAGATAATAGTAGCGTTCGTACATTAACGCGAATGGATCACTTTGATAAGCGTTGCCATCGCAATAGCAAGTGTGGGCCACTGACGGAACGGGCAGAAATTCGCCGCCCGGTAAGCAATGAATCACGTTGAAATCCATCTTTCGTTATATAGATCTACAATTTTTATATTTAATTTTCCACTTGTAATTATGTACAAAAATTTATAGATGTATGACTGTTTATTCCACCTCGATTCATATTCTTGTTTATTTTGAAAATATTATTGTTATATTAATTATTATTTATTTAATTTATATATTACAATTAAAACGTCATTACAACACGATTGTTTATAAAGTTGTTATATAAACTCAGAGTTAATACGTCATGTGAGTTTTTACTTGGTTTACGGTTTTAAGTAGTAAAATCGTCACTGGTCAGACACTTTGAGCTTGTTTCGCTCATTGCCGATTACCGGTTATAATTTAACGCCAATTTATGTGAATATTTATTTATATGATCTTTTAAAAAAATTCCAGTCATTTAATGGACATTAATTTGTTGTTTGAATAATTTAAAGCGATATAATTGATGACGTGGACACTCGACGTATTGATTTGTGTATCGATTTTATTTCGATCGATATGTCGCCGTATGGTCGTTGTTTGAGGAAGCAACCATCATTACTGGATTCACGTGGTACCAGTGCGCCACCGACGCAACCGTGAGAGATCAATGATTCCGGTGCGCCGAGCAGTGACGATTTACCCTACGTCCCATTGTTGCATCGCCTTCGTGACAGCGACGTCATAGCAAGAAAGCTCAAAATGTGCGACATATCGAAGCCCTATATAGTTCAATAATGCATTTCACAACTATAGGTTCCCATTGTTTTAATATAATGATTTATGCACCACAAAAATTATTATAATTATTTATGAAAAATTATTGTTTTGCAAATTAATTGATTATCGGTTATTCACAATGGATGACATATCGGAGCCTTATACAGTTCAATAATGCAATTCACAATTATCAAGTTGATTAACAAAATCCAAGTTGTTTTAATACAATGATTACATTCATCAAAAAAGGTATTATAACCGGCAATGAAAAATTATTGTTTTGTAAATTAATTGATTATCGGTTATTCACAGTGGATGACATTTCGGAACCCTACACAGGTCAAAAATGCAATTCAAAATTATATGTCTGTAATGTTTAAATATAGTGATTTTGTTTTATTTTTTAATTACTGTAATCATCGATGGAAAATTATTGTTTTGCAAATTAATTGATTATCGTTTATACACAATGTATGACATATTGGAGTCCTAGACAGTTCAGTAAGGCATTCTACAGTTATAGGTCTTTATTGAATAAATATAATAATTTTATGCATCAATAAAAACTATTATAGTTGTAGATAAAAATTATTGTTTTGCAAATTAATTGTTCATCGTTTATTCACGATGGACGACATATCGAATCGCTGTGCAGTTCGATAATTGATTTCACAACTTTACGTCCTCATTATGTACATATAATAATTTCATTAATAAAAAATCTCATTATGAGCACCGATGAAAAATTGTCGTTCTGCAAATTAATCGGTTATCGTTTATTCACGATGTACGACATATTAAAGGCCTATAAAGTTTATGATGCGTTTTAGAACTGTAGATTCCAATTGTCTAAATATAATAATTTGGCTGATAAAAAAAATCATTAAAATCACTGATAGAAAATTCTCATTTTGCAAATCACTTAATTATCATTTATTGAGCGTTAGAGGATAAATTCTTTTTTCATGACATATTTTTTATCTATTTAACACAACACTCACATTTTAGTCAAAATTTTCTGCGGTTTATAAAAAGCAAAAAAGGGTTTCCATCACGATTCAATAGTTTTCATTCATTGATTGGTATTTTTTTAGCGTTTTTTTAAATCATTTCACGAAGAAATTTCGGTTATCGACCTTTAAGGGTGAGAATTGTGAATGGACAACTGCGCATTTACGTCTGGACGCGAGTTCAGTCGAAGCCAAACTAGCCGGTTGATATCCGGAAAACCGCGTGGGCAGATAGTCACCCGGTGAAACCTCTCCACGCGCATTTCAACCCCTTCTTGCCCCCCGATCTGCCCACGCTTTTTACCCCCACCGCTCGCGACGAGCTTGCCCTCCACTTCCGATCTGTCGCTCTCTCTCGCTTTCTCTCGTCCTTCGTCACTGTCTGTCACTTTTTCGCTGGTACCCCGGAGACGTATATGCACGGAGTGCAAGCGGGGGCGCTTAGGTATCCATCGGTGAACCCTACGCTGGGGTCTTGACACGGGCTTCCGCGGCCTGCGAAAGGTCACCAGCTTCTGACTAACTATTGGAAGCTCTATCTCACTCTTTTGGATCAAATAGCTTTTTGAAGTACCTGAATGGATTTTCAAAATGACGCTCCTTGTCATTTGCAAAAAAATAAATAAAAATCTTTTTGAAAGTACATGAGATTTCACTATAGCTCCATTCAATTTTTTGTCGGCCCCCTTGCGGAAAAATGTGAAACTTGGGGATGAAAGTTACTTTTGTGTGACTGAGTAGCGTAAAAAGGTATCAAAATATTTTAGTGGACTGAAAAGTCTAGTAAAAATTTTTTTAAATGTAGTATTATTGGTCAATTGAATAAAAAATGTCAATGAACTTCACTGATTTTATCCTGATTAAAGTGATTTTTCAGATTTTGACCTGTGAAAGGTCACCAGCTTCTGACTAACTATTGGAAGCTCTATCTCACTCGTTTGGATCAAATAGCTTTTTGAAGTACCTGAATGGATTTTCAAAATGACGCTCCTTGTCATTTGCAAAAAAATAAATAAAAATCTTTTTGAAAGTACATGAGATTTCACTATAGCTCCATTAAATTTTTTGTCGGCCCCCTTGTGGAAAAATGTGTAACTTGGGGATAAAAGTTACTTATGTGTGACTGAGTAGAGTAAAGAGGTATCAAAATATTTTAGTGGACTGAAAAGTCCAGTAAGAAATTTTTTAAATGTAGTATTATTGGTCAATTGAAAGAAAAACGTCAATGAACTTCACTGATTTTATCCTGATTAAAGTGATTTTTCAGATTTTGACCTGTGAAAGGTCACCAGCTTCTGACTAACTATTGGAAGCTCTATCTCACTCGTTTGGATCAAATAGCTTTTTGAAGTACATGAATGGATTTTCAAAATGACGCTCCCTGTCATTTGCAAAAAAATTAATAAAAATCTTTTTAAAAGTACATGAGGTTTCACTATAGCTCCATTCAATTTTTTGGCGGCCCCCTTGCGGAAAAATGTGCAACTTGGGGATAAAAGTTACTTATGTGTGACTGAGTAGAGTAAAAAGGTATCAAAATATTTTAGTGGACTGAAAAGTCTAGTAAAAAAATTTTTAAATGTAGTATTATTGGTCAGTGAATGAAAAACGTCAATGAACTTCACTGATTTTATCCTGATTAAAGTGATTTTTCAGATTTTGACCTGTGAAAGGTCACCAGCTTCTGACTAACTATTGGAAGCTCTATCTCACTCGTTTGGATCAAATAGCTTTTCGAAGTACCTGAATGGATTTTCAAAATGACGCTCCTTGTCATTTGCAAAAAAATAAATAAAAATCTTTTTGAAAGTAATAAGATTTCACTACAGCTCCATTAAATTTTTTGTCGGCCCCCTTGCGGAAAAATGTGAAACTTGGGGATAAAAGTTACTTATGTGTGACTGAGTAGAGTAAAAAGGTATCAAAATATTTTAGTGGACTGAAAAGTCTAGTAAAAAAATTTTTAAATGTAGTATTATTGGTCAATGAAGTTGATAACGTCAATGAATTTCACTGATTTTAACCTGATTATCCTTGCTTAAATCTCAAAATAAGATTTGATATAATTATAACTCATGAATTTTCCTAAAATCGTCACTCGCTGATCTATTTTTAAGCTGCAGTCGTATGAAAATTCTGTGCAATTACTTGTGATTGAATTATTTCGTAAATCGATTGAAAAATAGTATTTCCGCTAACGGTTTTCTTCACAAAAGCACAGGTTTCTTAAATGTAGTATCATTAGTCAAATAAGTAAAAAACGTCAATGAATTTCACTATATTTATCCTTATTTCCTTCGTTTAAATGTTAAAATAAAATTTAATATAATTATAACTTATAAATATCCCTAGAATCCTCACTAGTTGACCTCCTATTTTTAAGCCGCAGTTGTATAAAAATTTCGTGTATTCAGCTGTCATTAAATTATTTCGCGAGTTGATTGAAAAATAATATTTCCGGTAACGTTTTTTATCCTCTATAAATTAGCTTCTGCTTGATTAAAGAAATAATTTATTTTCACTTGAATTCTATTATAGCTCTCATATAAACTAAGTCCAATGGCATCAGCATTACAACACTTTCTCAATGTTTTTTTTAGTGGAGTTTTAAGCTTCTGGGTGCATCGGAATTTATCAACTTATAGGAAAATATAATGCAATGGCATCACGACTTTATTATGATAAAATAAATTGTAATTATTCTCACCGTCGCTACTACATCGAGAGTCGACCTTTCTCCTTTTCAACTTGAGGTCTTGAAACAAGCTCATGTTGTCTAGCTCACACGGGCTGCTCGTAAGGGTCATAATTCCTGAAAACAGAAAAAAAATGTTATTAGCGTTATGTCGATTAATCCCATTGTACAATATATATCATACCTGCTATTAACTAAGAATTTAAAAATATGCTCGCTAAAATAAGTTTTAAGCAAAATAACCTCAAGTAAAAAAATCATACACGGAGTATATGAAAAAAGGTATATAGTTTAAAGGATACAATTGGACTCACAATCTATATACATTATACAATTTATATATAAGCTATACATATGAATTCCCAACTTTAATAATTGTTTCAAATATAAATTGTACAAAGATTGCCTATAGAATATATACCCAATTCCATATATTAGACTAGATATTATTTTTTTCCTTCCGGATGCTTTAAATATAATGTGTAAATCCAAAAAATTTATAGTAGCTATAAAAACAAATATGCAGGTTTATTTGAAATGGAATGTCCCATGTGTATTTATGCGATGTCATATGCATAGAATCTAACACGATATTCGGCTTTAATTTATAGCATTATTTTCGGGAGCTTTTACAATCTTCCTCAAATAATAATAATAACGATAATAACGATAATAATAATAATAGACTGCACTATTTTCATAAACAAGAGCATATAAAGGCTGCATTCGTATACGAGTGTCACATTTAGTGGACAAACGACCCTACAGATGCAACAAAATGAGAAAGTACAATAATGCAAGCTTATGCGCACTGTTTTACTATACACGCTCCGGTCGTTCGTTCATCACTATGAACACGCATACTCAGCTATTAACCTTTCTTTAGACAATAGCTGCGTACAAAAATTGCTCCGCTCTTCTAGTCGCATGTATATCCATGTCATGCAAATATCGTGCAGCACGATTTATAGACGAGTGCGCGCTTCCTTATGGTGTATGACATTTTAATATCGTTATTGTGAAAAGTCAATTGACAAGGAAAAAAAAATTTAAAAGAGTCGGTGTTGCTGCCGTTGACCGTCTGACCTAGTAATTGGGTCGTGGGCATGAAAATATAACGGGAGATAAGCGTACATGTGATAAATGTGCGGATTAAGTGGAAAAATCCGTGTGTGGTCAGACGCCTTTAAATTACCAATTTCTTTGAGTGATGGAGAAAAACCAGAAAATTGTCAGACGGCTTTAAATTAACAATTTCTTTGAGTGAAGGAGAAAAATCAGAAAATTGTCAGACGGCTTTAAATTAACAATTTCTTTGAGGGAAGGAGAATAATCAGCGCCTTGTCAGACGAGAATATATTTGCAAATAATGCTTGGCAAAGTAGTGACAAATTCATATCGTGTTTAATATTTAGGACAGTAGAAAAATGTATATATGGTCAGACTTTATCGAATGCTGACAAAAATATAGTCGCCTAGTATATAAGGAGAGGAAGTGTGACTTTATACTGAAAAGTAGAAAAATACACATCTATTATGCAACTGAACCTAGTCATTGTTGCAAAGCCACTGAAAATTATGTAAACGGCCAGACTTGAGTGTAAATTATCAACAAGATTCAATTAATAAATAAAATAAAACATTGCTGTTGTACTATTATTAGAAATAAGTAGATATCTGTGCATGTGGTCAGACAGTATTGATCAAGCTCTTCGATATCACAGAGGCAAGTGGAAAAGTCCGCGAATAGTCAGACGAAAATGTAGTTTAATGAATGAAGTGCTATTTAAGCTGCAAATAATTAGCCTAGATGTTGCAATTTAAATGCCCAAGTATACATTTTTCGTGTGTGGTACAATTATAATAAAATTAAAATTACAATTAACAATACAATTACTATTTAATATACAATTAAAAAATCAAACATTTGGTACAATCATCCTTATTTTTACCTTCAACCTTAAAAATAACGATTCCGTCACATTACCGAATGTTTTCTAAAACCTTTCTTTACAATCGGCGATTCTCTACACTTTAAAAAAAAAAAAACCAGACGTTTTAATGTATAAACTCGTAAATTAAATTTAATCTACAATTGTGACATAAACGTGACGTACTTACAGCGATTTATTAAAATTAATGTAGTTTTACAATGAATTTGAATTTAAAAAATATTATACATCAATTATACATCACATTTCTGTATTAAATTTATTATACCAGTTCATGCTAATGGAAAATAAAAAAAGTATCTTGGCATTAAATTTCAAGTAAATCTTTCTTACAGTAAAGTATTTTATCAACTATGAAGTAGATATTGCATAATTATTTCAACCCTGAATATTAATGACACGGGCCTTTATTTGTCTCCATGTTTGAGGATAAAATAGTACGCAGTAGACAGTGGCTCGAAAAGGTTGGGAAGTAAGTGAGCCTTAAGGAGGTTCGTCAGTAAAATTGAAAATGCACAAAAAAATCTAAAATAATTACTGCGTTTTTAATAACTCATAACAAACTCACATTAATTTTTTGGGAATTTTCGTCTACATCGTTTACACAAAATTAATTTTTTTATGCATATATTTTAACATGGGCTCTTATGGCATATTTACGATTAAAAAAAGAATTGAAAAAATTGAAAAAAATTTACACCGAACCAAACAGAATTAATTCCACCGAATACTTAAAAATTCAACGATGTAAAAATTTTTTTCATTCATTATTTTTTTTTAAATTCGTAAATATGCCATAAGAACCCATGTTGAAATGCATGCATAAAAGACGTTATTTTGTGTAAACGATGTAGACGAAAATTCTCAAAAAATTCATGTGAGTTCGTTATGAATGATTTAACACGCGGTAATTATTTAAGATTTTTCTCTGCATTTCAATTTTACTGACGAACCTCCTTAAGCGAAGCATCGTCGCGGTTCGCATGCGTTCGCGCGCATTGATGCAACACACAATATACTGCAAAGGCAAACGCGACTGGATTGGATGCGCTATAGAACGTCACGTATATAACATACTAGACAGTCTCGGGCTCACACGTGCGGGCGACACGAGCGCCGCTCGCGCATGCGCCACCCTTCCCCCTCTTCGCCCCTTTATCCCCACCACCGCGCTCGGTCATTCGCGGTGCTGTCTGAGTATACGTGGTGCAGTGGGGTCCTTGCTCTCTGGCGTATGTGGGTCAGCAGTCTCACACACGCCGCGCTGTTCTTGCGTAACCAATGCATGCATGCGCCGACCGAGCCGACGTCGCGGCCACTGTCGTCGTCGCATACTACGCGCTCTTCTCTAGCTTAGCAGCGTCGACGTCGACGACGACGACATCATGTATATGCTATTAGTGCAGTTCTGCTTCTGGGATTACCGGAATATCACACTATTACAGCAATTATATCATACTTTTATTGCACTGCAATTTTAAGAGCTTAACCCTTCAACGGTCAAATCACTATTATGTGGATTTTTTTTTTTTCTTCGAATTTGGGCTTGACTCGATATATGGTTAAATATGACGTTCGGAAAATTTGGTTTTTTGATTTGTATGAGAGAATGTGGTTTTTCATGGGGTTCAGATTTATTTGGGATTCAATTTTACTGGGTGATTCTTCTAAAATTCGTTTTACACTGAGAGGGAATTATGGTATTGGTTAGTGTTAGGTTATGAAATAAAAATATCCGTGTATAGTTAGTTGAGCCACTTTTATGTTAACTTTTTTTTTTCTTCAAATTTGAGCTTCACTGAATATATGGAAAAGAAGACTTTCTGAAAATGTAGTTTCGTGATTTGTATGAGGGAATGTATTTTTTTTCATGAGGTTGAGATTTATTTGAAATGAAATCACTGGGTGATTTTTCTAAATTTCTTTTTACACTGACAGAATTATGGTATTGATAGCTGTAAAGTTACGAAATAAAAATATCCGTGTTTAGTTAGCTAAGCCACTTTTACGATCAATTTTTTTTTTCAAATTTGGGCTTTATTAAATAAATGGAAAAATGAGACTTTCTGAAAATTTGGTTTTTGGATTTGTACAAATGAATAAATATTGTGTTGCACGGTCTTCGAGTACTCAAAGAAAACAATTTATAAATTTAAGTGTAGTAATATTTCATTCGATTTAAAAATTCATACAAATTTACACACTTGCCATAATATACGTGTTTATATATGTTATGTGGTGCGTAGCTTACACGTAAGATCCCGAACGACCGCCAAGAGTAGTTTCTCGTTTGATGACGCGTCCAGTCGTCGTCTTCGTCGTCGAGATATTTGCGTGCGACTCGCTCGATAGACTTTAACGGACTTGCAAGACGCGAGAGTTAACTAAGCGGGAAAGAACTTGAACAAAGGCGACTAGTAAACGCGGATCACATTGCATTTAATGTAATTGACTAGTTTTTGTATTTATAGTAATTTTTTTTTAAATGTATGCAAAAACTTCCATTTTCCAGCTTTTTGAATTTTTTCAAAAAAGAACGTGCGCGCTCTAGCTTTTGTAAAAATGGCGATATTTTGCTAAATAATTCTTCATACGTGCAGTTACTGTTAATGTTATCAGGTATTAAATTTGACCAAAATCGGAAAAGCGGTTCGGATTTTATGAAGTTTTGAAATTTTCCAAAAATTTCCGTTTTTGCCCTAATTTTGGCAAAAATGAGATAACGATCTCAAACTTCATACATAAAATCGGTACTATTTAACGATGATTAGAACATAGTTTCGTCCTAATTTGCCATGTGGTTAAATTTTTTCAGAATTTTAACTTTCAAGAAAAATGTTATTGCATTAACTTAAGCAAAAGATGAGATAGCGAGCTTAAATTTTATACCGAAAATCGGTAGTTTTCAGCAATAAAAGGTACACAGTTTCGTCATGATTTGTTATGCGGTTAAAATTTTTCGGCATTTTGACTTGTATAAAAAAAGCTGCAAAGTTAAACTTTGCAAATTGCTTCCTCATTATTTTTTTTTACAAACCTTTCTCTATGAGAAAGCCAAAATTGATCAAGATATATCTTTGCAGAAGTAACTTTGTAAAAAAAAACAAAAATAATGAGGAAGCAATGTGCAAAGTTCAACATTACAGCTTTTGTTAAATTATTACCACAATTAAAATTTCATTTAAATAATTGTAGGTACTCATTTTCAAGAGGATAATTGGTGCGTAAATCGCGTGCTACTATCTTCGCGTAGATTGCGATATTGTGCAGGTGAACGATGAAGGGTTGAGATAGTCAATGCCCACGGGCGCAGAAGGGCCTCAATGACCTGGATACGTGAGCGAAGGGCTCAGGGAAGATAGCTCGGGGTACTTGAGCACTAATTAAGGTATTCTTAGCAGAGGCACCATCAGCAGTACGCAGCACGTCCGTCTGCCTTGTGAAAATGGTAATAAAGCCAAAGAGAGTGGAAGTTAATGCAGATACATGCATTAAGGGTGAGAAAGGACAGCCAAAGGGACAAAGCAAAGGAGGTCGGTTCATTGGCCAGCCAATCGACGTTTATTTTTTTACAATCATATCTGCGAGTTATCGTTCTCCTCTAATTTGTTTATCTTAATCTGCAATCTCTTATCTTTACCTTGTCATTATTTCTTGTGCGAGTAAAAATGTAAATTCGGCACTTTTATAACTCATTAATTTTTCTGATATTTTAAAATAGCTGATGGATATTTCCTTTTATCAGTTATCTGCTTATGGATTTTTTTTTTAACTAAGTTAATATAGTGGATAATAGAGCCAAAAACAATGTTTTGAATTTTGCGTGAAAATGTATTTTAACTTCAGAAAATAAAAAAACAGGATGAATTTCTAATAAAATTTGACTATCTGACATTTTTTTTGGGAGTCTCATTTTTTAATCGAAACAAATTTTTTGAAAAATTTCTTTGATGTCGCAAATATGCTAAATTAGTTATTGAAGAGCTTGTATTCAGACAATGATAATAAATTGAGGAAATTTTAGATTGTAGCCATGGAATATTTATTCATGTTGGATGTATTTTTAAAAATCATTATGGAAATCTACGTTATGGATAATCGAATGATTTCACGTACAATTTAATAACACATTGCTGCAATTTAAATTAATTAATATTTTGTTTTAATTCACCGTTTCAATGTTCAAAAAGATGTTTTGATAATAAAACAGATTTCGCTGCAAGTCAATATTTTCTCGTAATCTTTTTTTTTTATTCACGGTGTCAGTATTCAAAAAGATGTTTTGTTACCACATTAATAAAAAATTAATACAGCCGCGATCTCACCCAAAAAAAAAACAAAACCAAGATGATGAAGATTTTCAGAAAAACATTCAATCCAAAGTAATATTACACTGTTGTCATTTCATATTTACTCGTGATTTCTTAACAATTCACGGTTTCAATATTTAAAAAGATGTCTCAATAATAAAACAGACGTTGCCATTGTAATAACAAATTAAAATAGCCACAATCTTACAGAATTTTTTTTTCAAAACTAAGATAACGAAGATTTTCAAAAATGCATCCCACATAAATTAATATCACACGCCGTAATTTTTAGTTACACCCATAAAATATTATTTCATATAAAATGTATTTAAAAAAAAATCTTTGTCATCGTGATTTTTAGAATTTTTCTTCAAGATCGCATCTCGGTTGTCCAAATGATTTTCTACATACAATTTATCTTGCGGGATTAACAATTTACCGCCAGAAGACCACGAGCCAGAGATTATTGCCATAGGCATAGTCGACTTAGCCATCGGCCGTGTAGCGGCCCCGAGAACGGTGAAAGTGACTCTCCCACGCTATGACATCCTAGCTCTTGCTCTCCAGCGGCGCGTCCTGGCTGTTGGGCTTCTCGCTCCTTTCATCGTCGCTCTCTGCTCTTTTTTATTCACGCGCAACAGATCCGACCGCACGGTTAACTCTTTCTCTTTCGCCTTCCCTCGCAAACACCTCCGCCACTCTTTCTCCCAGCGTGTTTCGCTATTTTTTTTTTTATCTATCACGCTTGCGACCGTAACTTTCGTCCGACTTCCGCGTCGGCTACGCTCTGTGCCCTCTTCTGCGTGGGCTACACGCTGTCTCCCGTTAATAATAAGCCTTAATTCATAATCTCGTCACAGAGCTTCGATAAAATCTCACTGGGATTGTTTCTGACTCGCTGTACTTTCCCATTCGAAGCATGTAAAGACCGAATAGCCTTTCCGTACACAAGGTAATATCAGTGTATCCATTATGAATAATCAACGGATGTGTAGTTTTTTTTCTTGTATGTCAACACCGAAAAATATGCATTCAGCATAATGGGAAAAAACAGTTTATTGTAATTTAAACTCCTGGGGATTATTTTTCCATGTTACAAAAAAACAATTTTATGCGAAAAAAAAAATTTAACAATGGTATTAAATAATTTTGTTTTTTTTTGCTGCGTACACATTCACTATTTAAAAGAGCGATGGTTTTCGCCGCATAAAAAAATATTTATTATAGCGGAATTATTTTGTGAATGACATTGATTGATGATAATAAATACTGAAATCTAGTAAATATACTTGATATATATTATTTGAAAGATAATATGTTCTTAAACGAAATTTCAACGCAAATGCGTTAACACAGAGAGGAAAATGGAAATTATACATTTTTTTTACTGGAAAAAAATGTGCGACGAAACTGCTAAAAATTATTTGACTGTAATCTTTTCGATTAGACTAATTTTTCAAACAATCCATCTATTCAATTACAAGAATCTTGATGCGAAACTTAATAAACAAAAGGTGTTTATTCAAATTAAAACCAAAATAGCTGTGACGATGAATAATTAAAATGTCAAAAAAAAAAAAGAACAAGAAATGAATAGCATTTGTAGTTTGTCCGTGGGACGTAGAAATTGCGTGTTTATGTTTAGATGAAAAGCTGATCCTCCCGCGCACGTATGTACAATATAATCTTTAGAGCGGAAACGGAACTTAAGCTTTCATCTGTGAATGACTCATTATATGGAAAGACTTATAGTCAACAAATGCAGAGCTAAAGATTAAAATATGGCGAGATAAAAATATATTTATATATCGTCATTTTTTATTCAGTAAACTATACTTAAAGTGATGATTATTAAAAATGTCTTCAAACAAATGAATAAAAAATGTAGGAAGTTTACTACTAATATATCGCATATATTGAAATCAAAATGCTAATACATTGTAAAGGTAATAAAAAATAAATAACGAAATGTCGAATAATCGAAATATCGAACAATCGAAATATCGAAATGTCGAATAAGCGAAATATCGAAATGTCGAATAATCGAAATATCAAAATGTCGAATAATCGAAATATCGAAATGTCGAATAATCGAAATATCGAATCGTCGAAACATCGAAATATCGAAACATCGAAATATCGAAACATCGAAATATCGAAACAAACATCGAAATATCGAAATATCGAAATATCGAAACATCGAAACATCGAAATATCGAAATATCGTACCATCGAAATACCGAAATGTCGTACCATCGAAATATCGAAATATCGAATTATCGAAACATCGAAATTTGAAACCTTTTTACTTTTTATATAATAAAGTGCTGACGGAAAAAAAATTGGAAGAGAAAGAGGATAGTGATAAAAAATCGGAGAAGAAAGTATCTGGCTTCTCGGGCAAACAGGGATCAAGGGAGACGTCTTGGCGTTAGCTAGTTTTGCTGTCTCGAAGCAACAGCAGTGAGAGTCGGGCACGGGTTCCCGTGCGCTCGTGCACGAGTACCGTACGTTGAACCTCACCGGCCGAGTGAAAGTTTCTATTATACCACTCTGGCCTTACCTTACTTTTCCTACGGCAAGCTACGCCGCGTTGTGTCATAAGCCCTCGCCGTTCTTGCCGGGGAAACGAGTCTTAGTGCGAGCAACAACGGGAACGTCGAACGCGATCGAGCGGATTCGTTCCGCCGTCTCCGCGGTTAATAAACCGACAGTAGATCGCAGAAGTGAAATATCAACAATAAAATGGCGCAGACATTTCGCGATAATAAAAAAAATATGTATTCAACATTTCTTGGAATAACTTATTCTTCATTTCTAATAGAAGAAATTTATATTTTATCCTTTACTGCATATTTAATTATTATATTAATATAATACGTCACATTATTAATGACACACGGATGGAGAAATTCGTATATTCCTTGCAGAAATAAATTTCGTCGAATGAGTGATTATTAATTATGTAATCCTAGAAATTGAAAATGTATTTCATTGATATCAAAAATCGTCATTTCGTCGTAATAATAATATTTAAATTTAACAGTCCTTGCGATATCTTATCCTTTACTTCTAAAAGAAGAAGTTCAAATTTTATTCTATGCTGCATATTTTATTATACGACATGTAGTTGAAGAAATTCAGATATCTCGAGCAAAAATAACTTTTGCTAAATAAGCGATTACTAATTATGTAAATGTTGAAATTACGATCGTTAAATACGTTTGTAATTTCCTGATATAATTGAGAGCAGCGTTGTGAGCCTCAATATCTTTAGGGAATAGAATTTGTCGTAAGATTTTCTTTTAATAACCTACAGTAATTACCAATAAATGATAATACTTTTAAGTTTTAGCATTGATAATTAATTTTTAATCAAATTTCGCTAGCAATGATATTCTATAATTCTCAATTGATATTTCAACGAAATGTCTCCATGTTTAAGAAAAATTTATACGAAATTTAATGAAATACCAATTAAAAAAAATATATATATATTTTTTAACACTCGATAATCAAAACAGCAGATAATTTTTTCATAATAATAATTACCCACTAGTACGCAGAATATTTATCAATGGTAATAAAAAATGTTTGCAGTCCTGATTGAAAGAAAAATATTCATTTTCGTAATGATAATATTACTCAATATGAATAGTAATGTGGAATTCAATATTTAGTAAATTGAAGAGTAATGCACTTTACTGGCTTTCTATGTTGTTAATCGACAAATTTTCAGTTGTGACGAGCACGAAAGGCTAAACTTAGAGAAATGATTTATCAGTTTTAACTAAAACAGCAAAATATAATTCTCTCCATTTAAATAAAAAACATTTTATTTAAGCGGCGAAATATTTGTTAGATTAGATATTTAAAATGAATATCAACTTAAATATCGTTTCAAATCCAATATTTATTACACTTGTGTAAATGAAAATATATACTCATTTCAAATAAAATTTATTAGAATAAATTTTTTCTCTGCGTGTACTATTGAAATTGTGTCCACATTTAATTTCTTTACACTGTTAAAAATGAGAATAAAAATTAATATACCAAACTATATGAAATTTTCGAATCGGGGATTCCATATTAATTATACTTTTATTTAATAAGAATAGCATAAAAATTCTGCAATACTATTATTTTTTAAAATTACAGTACGTGACTATTTTTATCTTTATTTGAATATAATAATGTTGTATTTGTCAATGATGAATTCATATAGAAATTAATATACGGTATATGCTTTATAAGTAGTATATTAATTTTGAAAAAAAAAGAAATTTCACAGTCGAGCGGTTATGGCGTATGCAATGTTCACCAAGGAAAGGATAAAGGTAGTAAAAGGGGCAAAACCTTAACGATCGCCAAGTTACGTAGAATCTTGGTTGCGCGCTCCAGGCTCTCGAGATTTCTATGGCTTTACGTAACGATTGCGAGTACAGGGATTTCCGCAGCATCGTCAACGTCGTCGTCAACGTCGTCGTAACTGAATCTGCATTAAGTAACGGGACGAACGTGTACTACGCTCGATTTATCACGTTGTATCATGTAAAAGTAGTAGAAGAAAATCGATACTACTCTTGTTGTGTTTTCCTCTCGACTTTATTAGGAATTTCCTGGTAAAACGGTAATAATCGTCCACTCTTCATACCCTTCTAACAATTTGTTTATGTTAGCTGTATTTTTCCAGTTCATTAGAAATTAATACGTATTTACATAAAGCGAGTTCATTTCCGTTAATCAATTTTGTTTAAATTGTCATGTTTTATAATTTATTACAATTGTAATAAACATTGTAATAAATTTTTTTACTGAGAATGTAATTTAAAGGTATTGGAAGTTTGTTTTGCATAAACTGGCATAATGAATTTTATATAAAAATGCGGTGTAAAATTAATACAGTAATTTCAATAATTCGCTTTAAATTTATTGTAATAATAATTGATATTACTGAATGGATGTAATTTTGTATGAGATGAGATTGAGTATGAAAACTTGCTTTTTTTTATCAATAGTTTGTCTACGTTATGCTAATATATTAGAAATGAATACGTATGGACATGTTACGATTATGACATGATTATGACGTTATATGAACTTTTCATTTTTCGACATGATTTCAGCATTTGAATGAAAAGAAAAGTTTAAAAAAAATTCATTCATTCTAGTGACATTTTTCAGTTTTGCGTAAATAAATCCCAACGTCTTGACATTATTTTAATGCTTAATTTTTTTTTAATTGATTTTTTCCTTTGTTATGTATTAATTGTAGCTGAATTTGTTTAATTCGTCGCAAATATATACGTATTGATATGTCCTGAAATTATTTTGACTTTTCAGTAGTTGAGTAATGATCATTTCGTTTTTTTAATTTTTTTTTTTCCCTCTCATTAAAAATAAATAACTATTTTATTTTTATCAATTCATACCTAAATGTCGTCCCTGCAATACGCTCATCTTTGTGCACATGTTATTCCCGTCAGTTTTCGTAAGAAAAACAAAGAGAAACGAGACAATCAACGTCTCGAAGTGAAATCCTCGATCAATAAATTAATCTCTTTGAGTCCACGTCGAATATTCCGATATATCCATGATAATCCTCGACGAAATAAAAGGACCTTTCACGCACACACAGCAAAGTTCTTCTCAACACCAGAAGGTTAACGAGGAATATAAATAACCCTGTTTAAACCGTAAACTTTGTTCATTTTTTTAAATTCTACATTCGATCAGCTGTTTGTCCGAAGATTTTAAAATTCACACAGCGATAAGATCACACAATTTTATTCACAATAAGATGACATCGAAGAATCACTAATCAATAAACAATATTCCACCCAAAAAAAAAATCAAATTTCCGCATTACTTTAAATTATTCCCAGAGCTTAAAATTTTCATCTCATCGTCGACCTAATCTCGTGATTTGGCTCTCCAGCAGCCTCCCCATCTCTTTTTTCTCCAGCATCATCTCTGCAAATCTCCATCGAATCCGTTCCAACCGTAAAACTCAATGAGACACGAGAAAAATCGTTTTTTCTCAATTTCTCTAAATCACTCGCGTAAAATCCACAATTCTCGCATGCGTCGTTACAAAAATAACCACACGCGCACTTAAAAGACGTGGAACGTCCATTTGCCAACAAACAAAAACCCTGAAGATCCTCAATCCGCTGTATTTTTCTTTTTCACTCTCGAAGACACTTTACTGCAGATTCTTTATTGTCAACAGACTTTCACAAGGTAAAATGACCAAGTGATTAGTCGTCGACGGTCCGGATGTCCGGAAAATCAGATGCCCCTTCAACCGACCGGAAGTGACCATTCAACTTGGCAATAATCGCGGAAAGATGACTTTTCGTATGGTCAATTTTTATTTCCGTGACTCGCCGAAGGTACGCGCGAGTTTGTTGGTTCACGGGGAACGAACCAAACGCGTATGATACTAAATAAGCGTGCGGAGACAACGGAGGCGTGTGCGCGCCGGTCCTTCTCAAAGTTTTTGGGGGCAATGGAGAGGAAGGCGACGCACGCCACTGCAAACCGTTGGAACACGACCGCTGAGGATCTCCGGACAGTGTTGGATGCGTGGCGACGTGGAGGATGGTGGTGGGTGATGGTGGTCGATGGTAGTGGTGGTAACAGTGACCTCGATAACGCGAGAGCGCCGCGCTACGTGCTCTCTGCATCAGGCGCGTTCTGTTCGCCTCTTTACCTTCTGCTGACTCTGATTACCCGGCCCCTCTCGATTCCCCGATGCCCCAATGCCAAAAAGCAGTTGAGAACCAAGAGCTGATACCCGAGAAGTTGCCTCTTCGGCCTGGCGAACGCGAGACTTCGACACGTTCCCGCCAGAACTTTCACTCTCTCGACAGCCGAGAGCCTCTTTTTGGACTTCGCCGAGTCGATGTGTCCGAGAAGACCGTAAATCGGCGGTACATACATCGGGAGTGCATTCAGCTCTTCGTCGAAGGTCTCTCAATGCCATGTTTTTTTTGTGGATTTTTTCGGGGGCGATAAATCACCGTTATGGGGGACGAACCGCTGCTGCGTGGTCACATGACCGCTCGGTTTATTTCGGGTTGTCATTGAGAGGTTGGAAAATTGGAGATTTTTGGAAATTGGAATGATGGGGATATATATATTCTTTTTTTTGTGCTGGGGTTTTGGGTGAAATTGAATGGGATTTTCGTAGCAGCGTGGTCAAATGACAGCTCGGTTAATTACGGGTTGAAATTGACGGTTTGGAAAGTTGGTGATTTTTGGAAATTGGAATAACGCGGGTATATTTTTTTTGTGATGGGGTTTCGGGTGACATTGGATGGAATTATCGTTGCAGCTGGGTTAAATGATCTTCGGGTTAATTGAGGGTTGAAATTGATTGAATGGAAAGTTGGAGACATTCTGAACATCGGAGTTTAATCTTTTTATTAGCAGTTAATTGCTAATGAAAAGATGTTGAACTTTTTTTAATCAGCAAAAAAAAGTAGAGGGTAAACATTTTTAGAATGGGAAAAAATGCGGCCATACTTTTTTTTTTTGTGTTAGGGTTTCGGGTGGAATTGTTTGTTAAATAAGGGGGTTAAAATTGATTGATTAGAAAGTTGTAGATAATCGGAAAATCGGCGTGTACGTTGAGTGGAATGTAGACGTTGGGATTATAAACCAATGTTATTCTGGTTTATAAACAATATTGGATGTTCACTTAGTAATTTTTTGTTGTTGTAATAATTAATTGTTCATGAAGAGGTGTTAAACTTTTTTTTATCAGCAAAAACCAAAGGACAGGAGAAATATTTTCGGAAATTGATAAATGCGGTCATATTCTTTGTTTTTTCGGCTATGGTTTCACGTGAAATTTCGTTGAAAGTGTATTTTCTTCGCAGGCACCAGGTGTCGAGAAGTCCAAACAGGTGCCAGTTGCAATACATGCGGGCTTGACGGGTCGTCAGTGACTATCACCGATTTAGGCTGTTAATCTGCAGTTTAAATTGAGATACCGATAAAAAATCTTCGGTACGGTCAATTTTTAATGATCGCGATAAATTCATTATAACTGATCCACAAAAAGCTGTTCCGGTATTTGCATTGTCTTCATTAAAGACTAGAATTTACATCGATATTCATTGTTGTATAATGGGCAAGGATTTTCAGAATATATTCTTCGCATTCTATTTACCTCGATGAACTTTTGTCGAACACTTCGTATAATATACCACTTAAACTGAAAACTATCGGTTTATCAAAATATCGAAATGCCGAATAATCGAAAATTTTTAATATCGAAATACCGAATAAACGAAAAATCTGAATGTCGAATTAACGGAAAATCGAAATGTTGAAATATTAAAATATCAAAATATCGAAGTATCGAAATATCGAAATATCGAAATATCGAAGTATCGAAGTATCGAAATATCGAAGTATCGAAATATCGAAATATCGAAATATCGAAGTATCGAAATATCGAAACATCGAAGTATCGGAATACCTTCACTCTTGTTAATAATGATTTGTCTGGTTTTCTAGGACCGATTTACAGACAATTATCATTTTCATTCACCGAGATATCAATGAGAATTAGTCCAAAACTGTGAATAAAGTGAACTGTGAGACTGACAACGGAAGCTGAGAAGAAAAGTTTATTGGCCGCTAACAAAAGTATATGATCTACTTTTCAGTTGCTTCTCTTATTCGCAGGAAGTAGTAAAAAACACAATGACGTGAGTTAACCGAAGATGTGCTCATTATGTATCTTTTCATAGTAGTTGTGTAGATACATCATATTCGTTTTTTTTTATTGCGTTAATTAACTTTCAATTTCTTATTAGGTATAAAAAATTTCTCAACTCTCGTAACTGTACTTTAGTAAAAAAAAAAAAAAAAATAGCTAAAGAGAAATAGTGGGAGCAAAGGAATTCGAACAAGCGTTCGTGTACCTTAACCTTGAGTTATTACCCAATTTTTTTCTCGCTTGATCGACGTGGCGAGTGTCGAAGAAATCGAGAGGCTGCTCAGAGTTCATTTTTTGCCTTGAGCTAAAGGCGAGCGCGACGGGGACTCTGAGAATGCAAAGAATGAGAGGAAGTGAGAGCTGGATTTTCGGCTGTTTCACTTTTAACCAATGAAGAAAGTAACGAAAGTTCGCGGCGATCTGACGAAAGTTCTTTAAGACCGGCTGAGCCGAATATAACCAAGTCGTTTTTAACATTTGTATATGTGCATGCACTGTAAACACCCGGAAGGAGTTCATATTGTTTTTAGACAGGTTTTAGGCGTCGCATTTCCGACGAAAGTAAAAGTATCTAAAAAAAACTTTTTATGGCACACTTTAAGATCAAAATATTTTCCAAAATTTCATAAAATGGAATTCATACAATTTTTAGATTATTTTTTAGGGGGTGCGTTGTCGGTAAAAATAAAAGTATTGCATTTTCTTAACTGCGAAACATATTTGCTGTTTTTAGAGGATGAACTGTCTTTTAAGAAATCCATTGTTATGTTTATTAAAAAAAATATACAGAACTTTGACGAGCGGTTAATTTCTAACAGGAATGTATCATAAATTGTAAAGTATGTGGAACAAAAATGAATTTATAAATAAAAATGTAATCTATGAGTTTCTAAGATCAGAATTTTTTCCTCTATTTCTATTCTGAATACTGATTAATCAATTAATAATCAAGTAAATTTTTTTTCGTCCAGGAAAAGTCTTCGCTGTAGGAAAACGTTTCCCAAAAACTTGAAATGAAATTATACGCGATTTTTGAGATTGTCCATGCAAAATGTATTCGGTTATGTAGGGTAAACTGACCAGTGAATGGACAGTTAAGCAGACGACAAAACCCAGTGAATGAACGCTTTCTATGCACGTGCCCTCATGGACAGTGTCCATTCACTGGTCTCCGTCCATCCACTGGCTCGTTCACCCTACCAGAAATACATATAGAATTAATAATCTTCAAATTGATGTTTTAATGAATTGTACAGATTATAATTACTTAGCCAAGCGTAAAAATTATATCAACATTCTATGAAAATTTCACATCGTAAAATATATAAAGCCTATATAGAAAAATGCACATATACAACTCTATAAAAATTATATACAGTGCAATATAATTTATGTAAATTTAATATGACGTTTCTACAAAAATCGTTTTATAAAATCTGTAGACTATATATAAATTTCATATTAATAAAATACAGTGTATTCTATTTTTCAATTTTCTTATACAGACTACATATATTGACTTATATACGATTTTTTCACGTCGGTATATAGATTACAATGATTTGTATAGATTATAATGACGTGTATTCATTGAAAAATATAATTAGGAAGAGCAGATAGATGCGCTTTCGAATAACCGATTAGCATAAAATGCAAACTATTCGATTTGACCCGAACGGTATAGAAAAGTGTACGGTCAATGCGCAAAGACTCTCGCTGAGCACAGCGTAACAGCAACGGACACACAGTGAGAGAGCAAGTGCCAAGTGTGCGCACTTCACGACACGGCGCACGGTCATGTATATATACACGAATAAGCGCGAGAGTGCAAGAGCTCTGCGACGGTGTGATTGACATTAGTAAGTATGCCATGGCCGACCACTCGCATCGTGCTGTTTGCCGCTGTTGCTGCTGCTGGTACGAGCTTCGGGCTGTGCAAATGCACCTCGCGGCTGCCCACACACTTCACACATATGTGAACCTCTACTATAAACTCAGTATTTAACCGTATAACGATTACGTGTTGCTTCGTGTCGCTATCCAGAAAGTAACAAAAGCAATTTTTTAAATAATTTCGTATAGTATGAAAAATTTAATTTCTCGTAAATTAATCATGTTTTAATAAAAAAGTTATTGTCCGTACAAAAAAAAAATTTATTAAAATCAATCGCTATCACTTCACACATATGTGAACCTCTACTATAAAGTCAGTATTTGACCGTATAACGATTACGTGTTGCTTCGTGTCGCTATCCAGAATTTAACAAAAGCAATTTTTTTAATAATTTCGTAAAGTATGAAAATTTTACTTTCTCGTAAACTAATCATGTTTTCATGAAAAAGTTATTGTCCGTACAAAAAAAAAATTTATTAAAATCAATCGCTATCACTTCACACATATGTGAACCTCTACTATAAAGTCAGTATTTGACCGTATAACGATTACGTGTTGCTTCGTGTCGCTATCCAGAATTTAACAAAAGCAATTTTTTAAATAATTTCGTAAAGTATGAAAATTTTACTTTCTCGTAAACTAATCATGTTTTCATGAAAAAGTTATTGTCCGTACAAAAAAAAAAATTTAATTACAATCAATCGCTATCACTTCACACATATGTGAACCTCTACTATAAACTCAGTATTTAACCGTATAACGATTACGTGTTGCTTCGTGTCGCTATCCAGAATTTAACAAAAGCAATTTTTTAAATAATTTCGTAAAGTATGAAAAATTTAATTTCTCGTAAATTAATCATGTTTTCATGAAAAAGTTATTGTCCGTACAAAAAAAATTTAATTAAAATCAATCGCTATGACTTTACACATATGTGAACCTCTACTATAAAGTCAGTATTTAACCGTATAACGATTACGTGTTGCTTCGTGTCGGTATCCAGAATGTAACAAAAGCAATTTTTTAAATAATTTCGTAAAGTATGAAAATTTTACTTTCTCGTGAATTAATCATGTTTTCATGGAAAAGTTATTGTCCGTACAAAAAAAAAATTAATTGAAATCAATCGCTATCACTTCACACATATGTGAACCTCTACTATAAACTCAGTATTTAACCGTATAACGATTACGTGTTGCTTCGTGTCGCTATCCAGAATGTAACAAAAGCAATTTTTTAAATAATTTCGTAAAGTATGAAAATTTTACTTTCTCGGAAATTAATCATGTTTTCATGAAAAAGTTATTGTCCGTACAAAAAAAAAAGTTATTTTTCGTTAAAAAACAAATTATGTTGAACATATTATAACTTAAAATGAATAGCTGTCATTTTACATGTACGCGGACCTCCGCCATAAAATAAGTGATCAATCGGAGAACGATTACGTGTTGCTCCGTGTTGGTATCCAAAATTTAACAAGAGCGAATTTTTAAATAATTCTATAAAATATGAACATTTAATTTTTCCAGCAATTAATTATGTTTTTATAAAACAGTTATTTTACGTAAAAAAAAAAAATTGTATAAAAATTTGTTGAACATATTCTAAGTAAAAATTACTAGCTGTCACTGTACGCGTATAGATTCACCTATCTACTACCATAGGTTTATGGTGAAACCTTTCACCATAAAATAATTGATAAGATAGTCAACTATAAAGTGGCAATTATTAATAGTTGATCCATGCAACAATTTTCATAGTCACAGTAATTATGAAAATAGTCATGGTAACTATTGAGTAGTTGTGACATCCATAAAAAATTGTCATGGTTGCCACAACTATAAGAATTTAACTGAAAATGAAAAAACATAAATTTTTCTCAGTGCACAAGCCATTTTTGAATTTTCACTGGACATAAGTTTCATATTTAAAAAATCAAAAAGGGATACACACTCCTGATGAAATCCTCTAACTTGTAAACTTTTTTTAGGGTTAAAAGCTATGTTAAATTTTTTTAAATACAACTATTACGCAAATTTAGAAAACATGCTAATTTGATGGTTATCGGTTCAATTTCCTTTCAGTAAATTCAAGAGTCGAGTTTTGAGAGGTGTGCAAAAGCATCTGATCATTGTGGTTCGGTCATTGCCAGTAGAAAAGGTCGCGCGTGATCAGACGCGCAATTTGTCTCAGCTCACTGAGTCAAACTTAGCAAACTCGACACTCGATGACAGTAAGAACGATAGCGCGAAGAATAAAAAATGTAGAAGAAATTTGCGCGTACTCGCGTGAGCAGTGAAAGCGCCGCTTCCGGGTCAAAGCCGAAATGAAACGCACAACTACTACTGCTATGACGTTACTATAGAGTCTTCGTACGGTATATAATTTATTTTCTCTCAGTTGATTGAGATAAGTGACACAATCTTTAACGTACAGCCTGGTTAATACGGCTTTATTATGCTCACGAAATATCACTGCGATCCACAAGTAAGTAAAGCCGAGGTTATTATTAATTATTTAATATTAAAAGGGAAAAGGGTGATAATTGGATTTTCATATGTTAACTAAATTTGAAAATTGTTGCGATACTGTACTTCGTAGAGCTAATCCTTAAACACGTTTATAATTCCACCAGAAATTTATGTAAAAAAATTATTCCAGTTCTAATATAGTTTGAGGTTATGTAAAATAAAAAACGAAATAGAAGAGATGGAAATAATTTTTTACATCGAGCATGTGGCGAACATTCAGATTATTTTTTTACCGACCGAGTTGAATTACGTATCTCAACAGACAGTGGCGCCTCTCCTATCACACCTCGAAATTTTGAAACCTATTTTTTCCTAAGCTGCTCGACAGATTAAGCTCAGATTTTGAGATAATGTGCTGAAGTATGGCAGAAATAGACTAAGCTTATGGTTTCTCAAAATTCAAAGCCGTATATTCGTGGCAACCAGAAAACGAAAGAGTGAGGTTAGATGCGAGAATTACAGCACTACAGACGTTCAACATTGAACGATGGAATTCTAAGATATGTATCACTGCGCCTCAACTCTGCCATGTTATAGGACCACCAGATTATGGGGTTATCAAGTGACAACTCCACTTTTTATCATGAGACTTCTAACCATCGACAACGGAGTAGAGTTTTTTCGTCGAAATATTATATCATGGCAGTGATTATACAGAACTATTTTTCGAAAATATAAGGTACGCGGAGAAGACTATATACGGAATATCAGGTAATTCATGAAAATATTTGGTATGATTGATTATTTTACTCCGTATGGTAGAGTCGTATTTAGCGACGTGATTTACGGTAGATTCAGAAATATGCCAATCACTGAAAAAAAAAATTGATTAATATTTCGCATACACGCTGGAAGCTTTGGCCACAAATCTTCGATACTTAGTCACGTTTTCTCATTGACATAGAGAATTGCAAAATAGTCAGACGAGTTGGCAAGTCTGAGCGTAAACAAAACGCGTAGCTTCGATTCGGCGCTAATCCTCGTGGCAAGGAGCGGCGCAACCTCGAAAAAAAAAAATTCGGCTGCTACGTCTAGCGCATGAAGGTTGATGACGTCGAAGCCAATAACATTTCCGCTTTGCTCTGTTCCGCTCAACTCGGCTTCGATCCTGAATGCAGTTGTGGTACTATTTTTATACAGTTCTATAATAAGACCATTTTATAACTTTGTGGGGGATAATCTATTTCAAGACAGTTTTCATGTGACACATAAATCGAACTGCACTGCTTCTCTTAACCTTTAACTAAGGAATCCCAAAATCAGGAAGATTCCCATATTCTTTCAATATGATATTATGTAATTGTATTTCATTCCCTATGCATTAAATTTTATTTCCGGTCTAGAATAATGAGCTTAACGATCAAAATGAAATAGGACATTTCCTATAAATTTAACAGGATTGCATGTCGTCCATTTTATTATTACATGTTTCTTCCCCTTTGTAATTTTCTCGGCAATCATGAATGTGAAAGCAAAAGTAGCATCAGTTTTCTAGTTAATTTAGAAACACAATTTATAGGTTAGGATCATAGAATTCGCGCCCAATTGGAATCAATGCCACATATTGGAATGATCTTTCATCTGGGTTAACAAAGGAGACGTAATATCATCTCGTTGCATTATCATTAATTCCTCTTTAATTATTTATTGTGTAGTAATATCAATCATCGTATCTCGAAGTCTTATTAAATAAGAGATACCGCGGCGAGGATGTGCGCTAGCATTTTCTTAATACCCTAACATGCTACCAAGTCAATGATGTTGCTGGAATGTCCTGCTGGGTTCCTACGAAGATTGTCCTAGGATCTCAGCCTCTGCATAGGAATGTGACGATATGCAGAGCCACAGACACAGTTATCGTGAATGGATGAGTAGGTACACATTTAACGGTAGACATTAATAGCCAACATGTCCTCACGAAACCACATCTATACCTGTAAGTTAGTCTCAAGTCCCGCAGATGCTATAAATTTCCTTCCACCCACGGATGACGTTTGTTCTTGTCAGTGGGATAATAAAACTTGCAAGAATGTAGGTAACTCGATTTTCAACTACATAGCTGCGATATTTTTGTACAAACAGCTTGTGAACTTCGAATATTATGCCCTCATTCTCCTCATGACAGTGAGACCCTAACTCATGCAAAAACTCGGAACCGGGGAGATTTACTACGTCGATAAGAATAGGGATCGCCACTTTCCAGTCCATTACGTTCTCGATGCGCTCTGCGCATGCGCCTAGGCGAGTTAGTGGATATGGCGTCGGCCGAATTCGCTAGGAAAAAATAGGTAACGTGGAGTGAACAGGTTGCCACGCTGGAAGAGGCGAGTTTTGTTGCTATCCGCACAAAAAGGAAAATATTGAAACAGTGTTTGAAAAAGTATGGAAAGCACATGGAGAGAAAGGATTTCATTGACCATTTACGACTTTGCTATTGGCTGTTTCGGAAATGGTGGAGGAAGTCACATCAGGAATTGCGTTAGGGTCAGAAACAGGACCGTTTACGTTAATTGACACAGGTTTAACCTTAAAATGTTACTTCAACCAAATGATCATGTAGTACACGTCACAGAGGAGGTGATAGTGGGGGTATCGGTGTTTTTACTGAGCACAGACTCCGACACACCTGAGAGGATTGCGGACAACAATTGAGGTTAGGACTGTAACTGTATTTATGCAACTCCGTGCGAGAAGTGCGATTTCTCGCACGCTATACGAAGCAGAGCGTGTGAGAAGTAAGTTATTGGGACAACTTCACACTGTTAAGATGTCTGAGTCACCTAAAAAAGTCATGAGAAAAAAGATTCTGTAAAATATGACCTTGTTAAAAAAATCTTGGATTTAAAACTCATTGAGTGCATACCAAGCATTATAATTTTGTCATTTTGAAACACAGTGCACAAGAATGGAAAAAATAGTATTTTATGCAAGTCCGTGCGAGAAGTGCTTACTTCTCACACGCTTCGCTTCGCGTGCGAGAAATCGCACTTCTCGCACTAGTGAAATAAAATTTTATACGAAACTCGTGCGAGAAACTTTTTCTCAACTCGCTTGATTGCAACACTCACCTTCGGCTCCTGCTGCGAATTCACCCTCGTCAGAAAAAGTTTTGTCGCACTCGTATCGTAATATACTATTATCGAAGCCGTAAACATAATTGTTTAAATATGGAGTTAAACTGTATAGTCCTATAAAATAGATGTCCTTTATTCCACCGCTTATCGAACTTTGAAAAATGGCAACGAAAAAAATCTTTCGAATTTAGCGTGATAACTTTTCGTAGGAACTTAAAGAAGAAAGGTTCAAATTACGTGAATGGTCCGAAGTTATTATCTTGCCATTCGGTTTGAACGACTGTTTCTTATCTTTTTGTGCTAACATTCCAAAGAACTATTCCCGTTTTTCCGATACTCCGATTTGATTTTTCCCATTGATTTGCTATTAAAATCGTAACTATATACGATGGCGTCACAGCGAATGATCCCTTCAAGAACGATTGTTGCGTCATCTCTTGACGACCTCGAAACTCACTCGATGTCCCAAGAAGCAATCGAGTTCCTGGAGACATCACGAGTGAAGTTTAATGCTAGATCGGGCGAATCAACTTGTGAAGTTTTTAGCGAGAGTGACAAGAACGCTGTGTCAGGTACAAACGGGAAATATCGAATACCGATATCGTCCAATCATCCTCGGAATAATTTACTCAACGGAATAATGAGTCCGATAAATTTAATAGTCAAACTAGTTTAATTGGCTGTATTGGAAAATAATTCAAGTAAAATTTACCATAACTTTGCTCAAATTTTGAAATGTGTCTCATAGATTCTGATGTTGAAGTGATTACTAAGACACATCACATTCGAATCTTGCAAAAAAAATAACGAATTAACGAAAAAAAAATCGAAAAATCATTTTATGACCATTTCCATCGAAAATTAGTCAGCTAATCAGTGATAATGATAAAACCTGTGGCCAATTATATATTCGCACTGCTATACATTATTGAAGTATTTCTGAAGTACACCTCATCGTTTGCCATGCTCATGACGAGTTATTAAAATTTCTGAGAATTGCAATAATTAAACTCGGTTCTGTATTCTTAACTGTATGATTTATATATTAAGGAAATATTCAGGAATAGATGACGTTTAATATGTCCTCTATTCCTAGAATAAAATGGACTCTAGGCATACCATTCAAAATATATTCAATGTTTAAATGTAATTTTATAATATGAAGAGTCGATGTTATCAAAGTAAAAAATTGTCATTAGTCTTAAAACAGAAGTAAAAACGACTTTCAAATAAATAAACTTTATATTAAATTTGCATTACAGCGAAATCGAAATTTTATTCTCTTCTGCATCGTCTTCACTTGTTATATTTTCGATATCTGCCAACATAACGATACTTTCTCAAATACCGAAATGAATGTATTCATTTCGACAAAAGTTATGAATTCAAGCAAAAAAATGATAGAGAATTACATCAAAATACCTGAATACAAATAATTTTCTCGATTCGTAGCAAATGTGTCGTTTAGCATTGAATTTTCCAAGGTTTATTTATAAAAAATGTGTCACACGCGACGCTCTATTAATTTTTTTTCAGACAGTTTGTATCTGTATAACGGCTTTGCTATCGAGGAGTTAATAAAAAACGTGCAACTTTAATGAGACTTTAATGTCTTTCCTGAAGACTGGTCTATTTACATGACAGCACTGTTGGAAAAAACCGGAAGTTTTGATGCATAAGCTCGTCAATAAAATTAAATATACAATTGTGATATAAAGTTAAGGTACTTTTGCAGTATAATTGAAGCAAATTTAAAAAAAATTAAATAATTTTACAGTCAAATTATAGCAAACCATTAAATTTCAAGTAGATTTTTTTAGAGTAAGATTTCAATAGCCTAAAAAACTAAACTGTAAAAAAGTTTCAATTCTTACGATACATGAATTTTGTAAAACTCGGTAGAGAAAATTGCAAACAATTGACGATAACATAATTTGTCCATAAAAGTAATGTCCGATGATTTTTCAATTTTTTTCATCGTTTCTAAGTATATTTTCATATGTGTTTGGAAATAACCTAATGGGAATTATGTATATATCCTAATGGGAATTACCCAAGAGGAACGTCTATATTTATTGATTATAGCAAATATAATTATAGTAGCAATTATCAAAATGATCATAGTTTCAAATATGCAGTTTTGTTGCATATACGATTTCAACATTTCTTTTCAATAAACTTGCAAGTATCGTTTATTGAACCATATCATCATGACTTCAACTATAAAACATTGCAAGCCCTCCTACACCCAGAGAAATGGATCCGAAGGGTTTATTTGGATCGATTATAGGATGTATTTGAAATGAATAAAATTTTATTCAGATCAGACAGAATTTATTTCAATCAGATGAAATTTTATTTAGATAAAATAAAGTCTATTTCGCTTAACTAGAATCCTATTAGACTGGCCATTAAATAAATAATTTATTTAATGGCCAACCTAATAGTATTTTATTGAACCAAAACAGACTCTATTTGATTGGAATAAAATTGCATCTATTCGAAGTAGACTCTATTTTATTGAGATTTCATTAATTCGAAATAAAACCACATAATTGATTCAAATAAACTCATCAGACCCATTTCTCTGGGTGTATATGCTTTTAATCATGTGAAATCATTGAATCAACGGTATGCTTTTCTCTCAGTGTGGTGCATCAGTACGGAAGAAATAGTCAGGGCCTTAAGAGTGAGATCATCATGACGCGTTCTGTTCTGTTTTTTTTTTCTCAGAGTTTTCAATGATCGTGATCTTCTCAAATCTAGGAAGAACCTCGAACGTCGATGGCCATCGGAATGGAAGCATTAAAACCAGCCTGTTTGTAGGATCTCATTCGCCATCTCACTTTCGCTCGCTGGTAACAGATTCTCCGTTGAAAAATAATGAAAAAATATATGTTCGAGGATATCGACGAAGGTCAACTCGCCTGCGCAACGTGCGATATTTCTTGGGCACCATATTATGCCGGAGACTGTAACAGCATCAACGACAGCAGCGAGAACGGCATTGAAATCTCCGAAAGTCACGCACAACCCGCAGGACTCGAGTCCTCGCAGTTCATCAATACCTTGAAAGTCCGCAGATACTTTAAACCCTGTCATCATGAATAATCGTCGTATTTTGCAACTAAAAGGTGTCACCAATCTCCCGATCATTAAACATCTAGCTCAAAATACGTAAAGCCCAAAATTTAAATGATTATTCCTGCAGATGTTGAAAATACAAATTTATCTGATCTAAAATTGCAATAATCACTTTATTTTTCGAGAACTAATCTGAAGAGGGAAAAAAAATCTTAAAATGTGTTGTAACGATGGTTTTTGTGGCAAAGATGACGAATTGGGAAGATAAACTAAGAAAAATGTGATGAAAAGTTATTGATATTAAAATTACTGTCAAGTACAAATCAAGTTTTTTTCGGGAACTAAAATAATGGGCGAAATGGGAAAAATTGAAAACTTGTTATAGCGCAGTTTTTTTTAATTTCGTGAAAAAAAGATGAATCACTTACGATAATCGATGAACATCCTAAAGCGAGAAAATTTCGTCTGTGTCCAGCGCGAATTGTTATTATATTATCATATTGTTTATGAGACACAGCGATGAATATCGAAAAATGGTGGTTTTTCAAAATTATTTTATTAACATTCTCGTAGACAGTGTAATTTTGTTTTTTTTTAATGCTGCGACACTTTTCTATCACAGTTGAAAAAATAATCACATTTTATTTCCAGTGTTTAACGCACTTTTAAATAAACTGCCTCTCATCAAAATGCAAATTCATTTAAAACACTTTCTACACAAAACTGAGGAGTAATCACAATTTGCTCATATTGTCCTTACATCACATCATCACTTTATGGCAATTTTAGTATCCATGATACATCACGATTCTCTTATTTCTCATTTTACTCCCCAAAAAATATTCAATGATTTTCCTCATTCACTGTTAAAAAACTGAACTGGGAAATTAGAGAAAGCTTTATTCACAATCTGTATCGTACTTTTTTTGTCCATCTCTATCAAATTATTCGTAGCAACAAATGAAAATTGTTGCTTTTTTATTAATTTTATATTTTATACTTTTAAGTGTGTATTATTAATTTTAGCAGTGAGTTTAATCATCACACACCGGTGTTATAAATTTTGCATTACTCGTTCCAACGAATTAATAATATTTTCAACAGTGTTTATTAAAAAATCATTATGTGGCACTTATTGAAATGAGATAAAATCTGTTGCACTTCCCATTTCTTCGGGGTCGTTATATCGAAGCCGGATGACACTGTATGACATATGTACATATGTTTAACACATACACAAAGTATAGTTATCAAACGGTGATACATTAATGATGTGTTAGGATGAAGTTTGCCGACAACTATGACGTTTGCATCGACTCGCGTCGGTGCAATAGTTGGGCACACAGTTGCTATACTGACGCAGTTCTCGAGGTGCGTTAGATAGTGAAGTCGTGAGTTAGGACTTCTAATACTTGCACTTTGCTGACGGGGCCTTCGTAAAAGACCTTCATATACGCATGCGCCTCTCTAACGAAGCGTGCGTTACAGAGACTCACGAGTGACAACACTTGTCCACCTCTAATACAAAAACCGCTTTCCAACAAGTATACGTGTGAGATTAGATGCGGTAGTTGTGCGTATGTACATGCGTAATGCCATGATTACCAGCAGCTATATTTATAGAACGGGAGATTGGCATAGGTCGCGACAGTCTGCGGTTTCTTATCTCCATCACTTTGAGCTGCAGTTCTGTGTTCCGATTTCTCGAATTTTACGACTGTGAAATATGAACTATTGGCGCAAGAGTTCAGGCAAAAGTTGTTATTTTTGAAAAAAAAAAAAAAAAATTGCAGCGATGGTAATTTGTTTTTGTTCTAGACTTTTTAAGTTAATCGCTAATTTGCGATTGTTCAAAGTCGTTTGTTCAAAGGGTTCTCATTTCATTCACAATAAATTGTAGGAATTTTTTTTTTAAGCTCTATTATATTTTATTGTCAGGTGGTATTGAAATTGGATATGATCAATTTTTACATGAATTTATTCACGTAGAATAGCCAAAGAAGTTTTTTATAAGCAATTGTCACAGGAGTTTCGTTTTTTTTTATTCTTAATCTCGCAATAAATTGTAGAAATTTTTTTTATTTCTATTATATTTTATTGTCAGATGGTATTGAAATTGGATATGATCAATTTTTACATGAATTTATTCACGTAGAATAGTCAAAGAAGTTTTTTTATGAGCAATTGTCAAAGGAGTTTCGTTTTTTTTAATTCTCAATCTCGCAATAAATTGTAGAATTTTTTAAAATTTCTATCATATTTTATTGTTAGACGGTATCGAAATTGGATATAATCAATTTTTACATAAATTTATTTACGTAGAATATTCAAAGGAGTTTTTTATAAGCAATTGTCAAAGGAGTTTCGTTTTTTAAAATTCTTAATCTCGCAATAAATTGTAGGAAAAAGTTTTTTTGTAAGTTCTATTATATTTTATTGCTAGATAGTATCGAAATTGGATATGATCAATTTTTACATAAATTTATTAACGTAAAAGGAGTTTTTTTATAACAAATTGACAAAGGAGTTTGGTTTTTTGAAATTCTCAATGTCATTTGTCTGGTATTTTTCTATCGAATAAAAACCCTTACATTTTGAAAATTTGAGCCCAACTATTTTTAATCGTGTTACATTAATGAAGAAATGATATAATTATGAAAAAAATCCCCTGAAATCGTTGATTCACTTAGAAATTATTGTTTTACAAATTTTGTTAAATTGCAAAATTCGTATCGTCGGTTCAAAAGACGCGAACAATTTAAGCGTTGTTTGTAGGAAGATCTGACCAGGATCCCGAAGATTCTGGCTTACGCACCCAGTGGATCAATGTCAAGTGACGAGGTAGCGAAAGCTATTCGATGCGTCATTATTATTTAGCCGCGAGAACTTAGATGCAGTGTCGAAGTAGCTGGCGCTTCTTGTGCACTTTACAAAGATTTAGAGTTTCGCTATCATTGCCAATTGACTACCCGAGATTTTTTATAACGATTTCACAATTTTACTTGGAATAGAAACTAAGGTTACTTTAATTTACCCTTAAAATTCCATTATAATACTCACCATATAAAATGTATAATTTCAGAAGACAAGATAAATGATCTATTTTTGCTCACCCGACTCGAAAGACAATGGATTACATTTAAAGCGTCAATCTCATATTCAGCTCATAGAAAATTCTCTAAAATATGCAAACGTGGTTCAAAATTACATAATATCCTTTTAAACATTGATAACGCATACGTGTTCTATTTTATTATCAAGTTACCCATTAAAATAAAATGGTGCATCGATTTTAGCAATGATCTGAAAAAATGATTTCCCATTGATTACTTTTCCTCTGCTGATTTTGAAACCACGTGCAAACTCTGCTTTATAAATAAACTCTGCCGATAAACTAGAAAAACAACGACCTATCCCAACCTGTTAATTGCTGTTGTATTTTTCCACGAGGCGTGAGAAGTGAAAGGAGATAAACAAACAAAAGTTGAGTCGAGTGATATTAAAGAAAATAGACGGATGATTTACGGATGACCAAAAAAATATGTCGTGATATAGCTAATCCAATATGATAATGGCGTCTGCATCCGCAAGTATAAACTATTGTTTCCATTGGTACACTCAATGGGATCGGTGACGATATTATAGTTCACATTTGTAAATAAGATTTATCAATATATATTGGTCTCAACGAATTCCACGAGGACTTATGTTTATTCTGCTACTGCTGTCTCGAATCTCTTTCTCATCTCTCGTGATATCATCAATTCAGCTTTGTTACACATGGAATTACATTGCTGTATCGTTTGGTTGATCCTGCAAATTTCGCAAGATCAACATGCTGAATGGAAGACCGGCGACGACGTCCCGCTGAGATTATCGACAAACAGAGGTTATATAAGGTATTATTGATCTTTAAGTGTTGTCTGAATCACGGGGAAAGCTACTGAATGATATTTTCCACTACTTTTATGCATTGCTTATTTTGGAGCTACTTTTGGACATTTTAACTGCAAATAGTTTGGAGACTGATGGTAGATTTGAAGTCTTTATAGAAACCAAAAAAATTTGAAATTTTTCTTTGAATAAATTTTTTTTAAATTTGATAAAGAAATTGATCATTTCTTTGCAACTTTAAAAAATATTTCTGTATCACTAGGATCTTAACGGGGTTGACTAATTTTATTGCGATTTTTACTTTCTGTTTGGGACACTTTCACTGAAGTTTCCCAAGAAATTTAAAATGTTTTCACGATTTTACCAGAATTACTTGATTTCCACTATTCCTATGCATTAACAATTAAAAATAAATTATCTTTCAATGGGGAGATACTTTTGGATTAAGACACAGCGCAGATGACTCGAAATGAAACTTCAAATGGCTTGGAGATTGATGGTTGATTTGAAATCTTTATAAGAACCAGAAGAAATTTGCAGTTTATTGGTTGTGATGTAGAAATTGATCATTTCCTTGCAACTTTGAGAGACCTTTCCGTATCCCTAGGATCTCAACGGGATCAACGAATTTTCCTGGGATTTTTAGGGAATCTTCGAATCTTGGGCCTTGCTGAAGAAAGGATACTTTCACTGGAGTTTGTGACTGACTTTAAATATCTCTAGGATTTTATTAGAAACGCCTGATTTCATAGGAACTTGATACCGAAAGTTATGGAGATATCGAGCTGGACATCAACAGCCATGAAGATATTGACCTGGACACCAAAAGCCATGAAGACATCGACCTACATATTAGAAGCTATGTAAATCCCGACCTGGACCAAAAAGACAGAAACCTCAAGACTTTTCACTTTCGGAAAATTTTTGAATACTGTTTTTTAATACTCCCTTCATTAGGGCGGAACATTATTCAGTATGTCTTAATCAACTATGCGTATTATAATTCAAGACACTTCTAATATTCAGGAAATACTGTATTCATACTTTTATCTTTGCGCCAGAAGTGACAACTAGACATTTTTAGTACTCACGAAAAAAAATTTTAGTTGCCACAACTACTAACAAATAGTATTATAACCATCAAATAGTTATGATAACCATCAAATAGTTATGATAACCATCAAATAGTCATGATAACCATCAAATAGTTATGATAACCATCAAATAGTTATGATAACCATCAAATAGTTACTATAACCATCAAATAGTTACTATAACCATCAAATAGTTACTATAACCATCAAATAGTTACCATACTAATCGCTTTCACAGGTAATTATGAAAATAGTCACACGGTTTCATGTTCATAATTGTCACTGAAAAGTTGACAGTCCTAGAACGATTTCTTTGAGTGTGCGGTTCGCGTTGACATTTTCGAATGATTGACAACTCAGTTTTCGCTTAATTCTCGGTCTCTCGTTTTATTGCAATTCTTGAACACGCGCAATTGGAGGCGCATACGAGACTTTGTCGCATTGCCGTCTCGACCGTACGAGAACGCGCGGCCTAGACGGCCCGAGACGCTTCGGTATTTATAGCGTTCGAGCGAGTTTCTCGATTTTCTAGTTGACCTAGGGATCCCCACACTCCACCGGCTTACGAGCGCGAAGATCATTCGATTTCGTCAGTGTCTAGTATATAATCTTGGAGCTCCACGATTAACAAAGATACCTTGAAGTGATTCTCATTGTCGCATATAAATTTTATGCATCTAGCTACGGAAACTTGAAGGAATTTGAGGCGACTATACGACAGCCGGCTAACTAACTAGTGCGAAGTTTGCTCACTTAATCGTGAGGAAAATCGGTATGGACATCGAGATCGTTTGATCCAGTGATCACGAGTTATCAGATTTTTTTTTGTCGCATTCTCATTGTCGCATATAAATTTTATGCAACTAGCTATGGAAGATCAGGAAAATCGGTATGGATATCGAGATCGGTTCATCCAGTGATCACGAGTTATCAGATGTTTTTTGTCACATTCTCATTGTCGCGTATAAATTTTGTGCATCTAGCTACGGAAGCTCAGGAAAATCGGTATGGACATCGAGATCGTTTAAGCTCAGAATCTCAGGTTTGGTTGCCAATTTTTTTCGTTGTTGCCCCGAAATATTGCCACTCCGTTTGGGCGTACGCAAAGTGAGTACTCATAATTTAAAAAAATATACGATGTCTATCGAAATTCCAGTATTGGTTAATTTCATTCAAATTTCGTTTACATAAATCTTTATTCTTTAATGATTGTATAATTGCCGTTACAAATAATTATAGAAATATATAGAATATATAGAAATTGAATGTAACGTAAAAAAATAAAAGTCCTCAGATTAATCTCGACTTGTATTTGACTACAATTTGAATTTTTTTTAGAATACCGATTTTATTTATTCATAGCAATTGCCGGGCGCAGCCTCTAAAAAATTATTCAGTATTTCGGCGGTTAAATAAAAAATTACTGAACAGCTCAGAATCTCAGGCTTGGTTGCCAATTTTTTTCGTTGTTGCCCCGAAATATTGCCACTCCGTTTGGGCGTACGCAAAGTGAGTACTCATAATTTAAAAAAATATACATCTATCGAAATTCCAGTATTGGTTAATTTCATTTAAATTTCGTTTACATAAATCTTTATTCTTCAATGATTGTATAATTGCCGTTACAAATAATTATAGAAATATATAGAATATATAGAAATTGAATGTAACGTAAAAAAATAAAAGTCCTCAGATTAATCTCGACTTGTATTTGACTACAATTTACATTTTTTTTAGAATACCGATTTTATTTATTCATAGCAATTGCCGGGCGCAGCCTCTAAAAAATTATTCAGTATTTCGGCGGTTAAGTAAAAAATTACTGAACAGCTCAGAATTTCAGGCTTGGTTGCCAATTTTTTGCGTTGTTGCCCCGAAATATTGCCACTCCGTTTGGGCGTACGCAAAGTGAGTACTCATAATTTAAAAAAATATACGATGTCTATCAAAATTCCAGTATTGGTTAATTTCATTCAAATTTTGTTTACATAAATCTTTATTCTTTAATGATTGTATAATTTCCGTTACAAATAATTATAGAAATATATAGAATATATAGAAATTGAATGTAACGTAAAAAAATAAAAGTCCTCAGATTAATCTCGACTTGTATTTGAGTACAATTACTTTTTTTTCAGAATACCGATTTTGTGTTTTCATAGCAATTGCCAGGCGCTGCCTCTAAAAAATTATTCAGTATTTCGGCAGTTAAGTAAAAAATTACTGAACAGCTCAGAATTTTAGGCTTGGTTGCCAATTTTTTTTTCGTTGTTGCCCCGAAATATTGCCACTCCGTTTGGGCGTACGCAAAGTGGGCTCGACCTTCGCCGGTGTTTGCCGTGTGCTCAACGAATTCTCACTGTTTATTAGGATAGCGAGGCGGAAGGCCGGTCCACGACAGAATCGGTAAAACGACCTAGACCTTTCGCTGCTGATAGTTTGCATCCCATCCAAGGCCTTGTTGATATTTACTAATACAGACATAATACATATATGTGCAAATACGTATGTGAATGCGATGCGAGGACGACCACAGGAAGATCAAGCAAAACCGCATGTTTGCGTATTTTTAACCAAGTGTCAAAATTTTTTCGCACTCAAACTTGGCCGCTTCGCTTGATAAATTACTTAACGTTATATTCCATTTTCATTTCTTCACTCTTTTCCGGGTATTAACGTCAAGGCGTCCAATTACGGAAAGTATTTTTTTACTCAATGAGTTTTTATTATGAATTAACGAAAAAATATCGTGACAACAAAATCGTCAGATTCTCAGTCATAAATACGTTTATCACGATTTTTTTTGCTATTTTCTATCTATCGATTCAATGATCACTTGACACTATCACGTCATTTTTTTACTCATTTTGAAATTATTCTCTTTCAAATATTCATAAGAAGATGGAATTTAAAAAATCGCCGATATACTTCGTTTATTTTTACCCATTATTTTTATTATCAATACTTACAAAATGTCTCGATTAAGCCTATATTTTCGATTTCCGGAAGAAATCTAATTTTATTACGATTTTTTACTATTAATTTTCTATCGATTCAATTAGTGCCTCAAATTATTAGTTGTTCGACAATTATTTCAATTAAAAAAAATTCATAAATAGACATCTAAAAAATGAAATATATGAAAATAAATCCAGATGGCGCTGCTCCAATTATTCGGGTCTGATACATATAATCTTTCCAAATGCTTTCCAAATTTCTCCGACAGAGAACTTACCCTGATGCACGTCCGTATATTCCATCCCGATGGGCAAGTCCAATTTGGGTAAAAGTTATTAATCACTGTCACAATGAAACTCTTTTTTTTCTCGACAATTAACTCACTCCTTTCCCAGATCCTTGGAACTCGAATGACAGTTCACAGTTCCGTGTTCAGCCCAAGAGGCGAGAGAGGGAAGAATCATGTGAATCCGCCCAAGAAGAGGAAGAAAACGAACGCCCACGAGCACGTGCGACCACAAACGTCTTCATTACTTTTTGTTTTTACTTCACAGATCAGAAGTGGGTTATCCTTTGTTTACCACTGGCAGACACAACTGTTCCCAACCACTGCATAGTGTCCTTACCCCACCACGATCACCTCCACCTCTTCCTCTTCCTGCTTCTCGGTCTGCGCTTATCCCTTGGTTGCCGTATTTCCGGTTTCTTCGTCGTCACGCCACCTAACGGTTTTCCTCGTGGTAGACACGGGATCTTGGTTCGCACCGTCGACTCTTCCTCTTTCCATTCATCGGCTCAGAGATGGAATCCCAATGTTCCAAGACCGTCGAATTCCTCTTGTCTGAATTACCGATTTCTTCCGATTCTTCATCAATTTCCGGCTGCTAATCATTTCAGATATCGAGCTCTGATTATATCCAAACGGACCCATAAATTTGGACCACTTCCGATTTTCCAATGTTTTTTTTTTAGTCAATGGAAAAAAAATCAAAATTGTCGGCAAAGTTTGTCAGCGAATTGAGTGAGCGATTTCTTCTGATTCTTCATCAACTTCCGGCTGACAATCGTTTGAGAAATCGAGCTCTGATTGTATCCGAAAGTACCCATGAATTTGGACCACCTTCGATTTTCCACTGTTTTTTTTTTTAGTCAATGGGGAAAAAATATAAATTGTCGGCAAAGTTTGTCAGCGAATTCAGTGAGTGATTGCCTCTGATTCTTCATCAACTTCCGGTTGACAATCGTTTCAGAAATCGAGTTTTGATTCAATCTAAACGTACCCATGAATTTGGACCACTTTTACCATTCCACTGTTTTCCTTTGAATGAATGAAGAAGAAAATAAAAATTGTCAGCAAAGCTTGTCAGCTAATTGACAAAGTGATTCTTTCTGATTCTTCATCTATTTCCCGCTGCTAATTATTCCGGAAATCGATCTTCCATGAAATCCAAACGAACCCATCAATTTCGACTACTTTCAGCTGTTTTACTGTTTCCTTTGAATCAGAAACAAAATCAAAATTGTCGCCAAATTTATCAGCGAATTGATTTCTTCCGATTCTTCATCAGCTTCCGACTGCTAATCACTTCCGGAGTTCAAATCCGAACGCACCAATCGATTTTCACCACTTTTAGCTCTTCACTGTTTCCTTTGGGTCAACGGAGAAAAAATCAAAATTGTTGGCAAGGTTCTTGACAAGAATTTGTCATTCTTTCGTTTAATCCACTTCCGGTCTGTTTTATCCGACGATTACGTGGTTTAGTTTGCTTGATTAGTGACTAAGGAGCTTTTGCCGTGACTCATATGAGTTCGTCGAGCGAAAGGACGTTGTTTCGTCTCGCAGACAGGAAAACTATGGTATTGCTTATCTTTGTACTGACGCAGACGTTCACGAAGTAATATTCTTGCAGTCCCCATCAATCCATGCCAACCATCTGGTCAAAGTCTAGCTATTCAATTATATCCGCTTTAGCTATTGTCGGGATTGATGCGCCGATGTCACGCACAAAGCACAGACAGCCTGTTCTCGTTCAATCACCTCCGTAATGCTGACGTTTTTCGCGACAGTGTTTTGTACGCTGCTGAGAGAGATCTGTGGGTGCGTGGACCAAAATGGTGGCCACCAACGCCCGTTACGCAACCGGATCTTCGTTTTCCTTTTTGCTCTATCACAACTTGTTTAGCAGGAAGTCGTCAGTCCACAACGTTCCACGAGTAGACAGGTTTGTAATTCGTTTTTTTTTTTTTCATACGTTTTAACGGTGTCTTTTTGCATCGACGGTGGGAAAAGGAAAAGTTTGAGATCAATTTTTTTTAATCAACTATTCGTGCAGATTAATAAATGCCAAAAAAATCGTGGATTTTTCAATGATTTTTTCGGAATCTGTTGGATTTTTTGGTCTAGAAAATCGGTTTGATGGGTTCACCGATTTTGTGGGATCGTTTCGAACGATTTTTCGATTTCGTGGAATCGGTTCAATCGATTTTTCGGTTTCGTGGAATCGGTTCAATCGATTTTTCCATTTCGTGGAATCTGTTCAATCGATTTTTCGATCCTCTATTATTGTTTCAATCGATTTTCTGATTTCCCATGTTCATTCTGATCGTTATTTCGATTTTTTGTTATCGTTTGTTATCGATTTTACGAATTTTCAATATCTTTTCAATCGATTTTCCGATTTTTTCGAATCCTTGAATTTTTTTGGAATCGATGTCTAGCTTCGACGTGTAGATTGTTTTCTTGCGCAAGTGTTTGGTCATCGACTTTTTGAAGTTTGGCTATTTTCGTAGACTCCTTAAAAAGTATCCTCAAAGGACGACGAAGTTGGCAGTGATTTCACGGTTAGTGTAATTAAACTATTTATCAAATAGCACATCAAATGCATTAATCGACGTTGTCCTTACAACATGAATGCAATTCGTGACGTGGCAGTGAGTGTGCACAGAGATGTCGATGTCCTTGTGGGCCTGAGAAGTGTACAACACCAAGGGACGTTCACTGAACGCCGTTTACTCGATTCACTCGCGATTAGAGGCTCTTGTGTCTGATTCACTCTGGGTACGTTGATTGTTGCCCAGAGAATATATAGAAAATGTATTAACTGGAAGCAATGATCTGGCAGTGTCGATTTCAAAATGAGAGACAATTTCTAACGTTTTTTCGTCTCGAAGCTTTATCAGGTCTTGGTTCTCTTTTCATCGAACTATCATTTAATATCCAGTTTGATATGATCGAAGGATCGACTCGTGGCTCGGATCGCAAGACTTTTTCGTCGTAACGCAAGAAACGTAAGCACCCAAAAAATTATTACGATTTAAAAAACTGCTTTTGCCTTACGTTTTATGTCAGGCTCATTTAAAAAGCTTTTGCTTTGATCAGCCTTAACATTTTTTCAGTGAAGACTCAGAATCTCTTGTCCCGTTTCACAGCGAACAAAAAATCCCTAACAAAGTCACAATGGACGGATTAATCGATTTACCAAAAAATCGCAGTAATTCCGCTATTAATCACATTCAGCAATATAATTTTTATTTATTTTGTAAATCAGTCCATGTAATGGCACTTTAGTACGAAATTTTCTAGTACAATAAACATCCACTTGTATTGATCACTTTAAAACATCACAGAACTTCCAGCGCGCACATTCCAAAGATCCTCGTTTTTTATCAGAAGAATTTAGGTATAATAAAAAAATTCTAAAAATCAGCACCGTAAATGGTCCACCAAATATCGAAATATCCAACGTAATTCGTCTTTGTCAGTCTTAAGCTCTTGTGTAAAACTTTTGAAAAAAATCCCGTTGGAATGCCAATTCAATAAAAATCTTCAAAAAATTCAAAACAATCGACTGACCACAGAGAAATCACAAATCGAAAATTCTTCAAATGAAAAAAAAAACAAATAATCCAGACATTATTTCCAGCGGTCAAGATCCTGTCTCTTGTTAAAATTCTCCGATGGTCGTGTGACGTCACAGCGATGACGAGGTTGCCGATTAACTCGTCGTCGGTGGTTCGGGATTCGACAATTTGGGCGTGAAGGTGCGCAACGCTGGCTGATTTCCCCCCACTATTCCATTCTCGGGTTAAGGTGGGTCGTTTGTTCGCCACGTGCTCGCTCAAATCAGCAGCTACTTTGGTCCTTCCTTTTTTTCCTCAACGCTCTCTTCTCTTTTCACCCTCTCTGTGTTTCCAAGGATGCTGCGCAAAATATCTCTGTCCGTAAATGACAATTAAATAATATTTTTATCAAATTCGACTAGCACGAGATTTTAATTATTTTTTTGTTTCTTCAGTTTTGTCCACTTTATTATTACCTTGGTGATATTAAATAATGATGAATTAATAAAGTTTTAGTGATATACGAGGGGCTTTATGGTGCACGAGGGGGGGTCGATGCAACTCCACGGACGGTCAAAGTTAATAAATGCGGTTTTGAATCCGCAACAACGACGACGAGAGTGTCGAGCGGAGTTGGCGTCGACAAAGTAGGGCGACGACTGGGACAGCGGCCACGGACAACGGCGCTCCGTCGGGGAAGCCCGCGCGACTATCGTGGAAGTGGAAACGAGCCCTCCTCGTAGTAGTGGCTTGAACGCGCTTGATCCGCACGAGCTCCGTGCACTTCGTCTTGCTTGCAGCAGCAGCAACAACCTAGGTTTCCAGCTATGCACTCGGTTGCACTCCTCCCGCTGCACAGCTAGTGGTCTAGCTGCGTTCTCCAGTAGGGGAACCGGGCGATAGATCGCGACTGCACAGCACCAGCCTCTACAGCGACTATATAGAGTGTGGATATAACCTAGAGAGTCTAGAGCGTCCGTAGAGTCGCGAGCTAGAAACTGCATGCAGCGACAACTCCGAGCGACGCCGGATTCGAGATCGGAAAATAGACGCGACGAAACTAACCAACGTTAAATAACCCAGAGCGAGGAATACAAACGCGTGGGTGTTACGGAATAATTGGTGTACGTGTCTCGAGATTTGGCAAACTGCTAGGAAACGGGGATGTTTTTTGAGCTCGCTTCTCATTGGGCTGAGCTGATTGGTGTATTCTTATGGTATTTGGATTCGTACAGAATGAGAAATCGGTTTGGTGGGTTTATTTGTAGCAAATATGGGATTTGGTCGAAATAAGTAAAATTTAGTTTTGATGGGATTCTTTTTATTTGGGATTAAGGAGGTTCGATAACAATTGACGATGCGAGATATGAGATTGATATTTTTTGAAATTTGTCACGAAAGCCTTAATAAATGTGTATGCAGAACTGTAGATCGATTTACTGCAGCGTTTTTTTAAATATTGAATAGTAAAGTCGATGAATTTTATACTCTGAAAAAAAGGTGTATTCTCATGGTTTGGATCTCATTTGGATTCGTACAGCCTGAGAAATCGGTCTGATGGGATTTATTTTTAGCGAATATGGGATCTGGTCGAAATAAGTAAAATTTTTTTTTGATGGAATTCATTTTATTTGTGATTAAGAAAGTTCGGTTAAAATTGACACAAAAAACAAATTTAACAGATCTGAGTTCTAGAAACGTTTATATCTTACGTCAAAGGACCTGTTGACATTTCTAGAAGCCATATTGGTTTTTGAGAAGTTCAGTAATATCCCATTTTTTACATTTTCTGTACGTTTTGAACACTAATTCGACCTGACACCCAAGCGTAAATGTTTTTATTACACCCCTGCAGAATTTGGCGTATATCTGTAGCGTATTTTCGATGAATAGTGTATACTACAAAATCGCCTATTTTTACCGACCAACGGTAAAAATAGTTCGGTAAAAAAATCTGCTCCAGCATCCCCTTAAACCCAGCGCAGCTTTGCAGTCTTGTATATTCTGAAGCTTCAAGTCACTTGCGAGAATCGCTTCGGCCGCTCGCCATCTAGCGGAGTATTGTGCATCCGTGTTGCGTATAATGCCACTAGATGGCGAAAAAACGGAGCGTTTCTCGCAAGTGTTTGCAAGCCTCAGCACATATAACACTGCTGAGTTGTCCTGAGTTCGACTACACACGAAAGGTGTTCCATACATTTTTTACAGTGTTGAATTCACGATATAAACTTCACACCAGTAAAAAATGTGATGAAAAATCGCATGCTGCGTCCGTATTCAAGCCTTTAGCAACTTTTTATAGTTATGGAATGAAAGTATTTAGTCTCATGTATTCTATAATAAGATCATTTCAAATTTATTCGCTATTCTGCTTGGCTCTATCGATTGGTTAAAACAGCGATTTTTCAATAACGAAACCAAATGTGGGGTTAAATGAAACTTGTTGTCTTCCCAACTCTGACATTGCACACGATTAAATCGAAGGAAAATGTTTTTGAATCAATTAAGTTGTAGGTTATATCAAGACAAAATTGTGCCAGTAGTGATTGCTATATACTTTAGACTAAAAAATACCAATTTTATTAAAACAACGTCGGTATAGTTAATTCAAATATACCTCGTTTGATTTAAACAAATTTCATACAACCGCATCGGTAAGGTTAATGTTACTTAACTTTTTTCTCGGTGCACAGATTTGTCACTGCCTTGTTTCCATCAGCTGATTCGTTTTTCTTTCACTGCCTGAACAGTTCATGCGCTACTTGTCATCGGTTAGATTCGACCGAACGATTTTTCAGGGCACGAAGTATCATTTCGACGAAGCATCGCTGCCAATTTCTTCAGAGTAGATAAGTTAGTTCAAACAAGAGAGGGACGGGACCTCGAGAAGTTGGACGCCATAAAATTACTATAATTTAACGGTGTCGTATTTCCTTAACCACTGTCATTGAATATCTGTTCCTCTATCTGTACATCTGGTAAAATTTAACCCAGCGGATGTTCACGCCTTAGAAGCAGCCACCGATAAAGTTGAAAAGACTGCCATAAAATGAACTGCTCATCTTAAATAACCGAAGATCTTTACTTGAGGTGTCTAACATATTCCCAACATATTGAGTAGCCATATATTGAAATTCCCAAAAGACATAACAAAATTTATGTAAAGCCATATTATAAAATTTATCCAGAAAAGGAACGTCTTGAATAAAACCAAATTTTTGTTCAATCAGCTGACAAAATTCAGTTGGCGTGGATATTTGATTGTCCACATGATATATTTGGTACATTGAAGAAATACATGATTCGGAACATCTTTTTCAATAAATTAATAATAAATTGAAAAGCAAAATTTTCAAGGCAACATTTTTATAAAATTTTGATACAAAAAAGTATCCTATAATTTTTTTTTAGATTCAATAGAAAAGCGGCTTGGCTTAGGGAAATAAAATGATAATTGAATTGATATGATTCAATTATGTTTGTTGAACTTGACAGTGATATGGTGAAACTCACAGTGAATTTAACATAACCATATCATTCAGCTGAATAGTTAGCTCTGCTGAATGATATAATCAGGTTCATTCAGTTTGTGTAAGCATTTGACCATACCACAAATCATAGAACGGTAGAATGATCTCCAATGGTTCACGAATTTGAGTTAAGTCCCGAATATCATCATGAAACCACAAGTTCGACATGTATTAAGCTCTCCAGGATACAACACACGATTGTCATTAGCATTTTCAGATTTACGGATGACATACCGCTTAATTTATAGCCTCCATTGAATGACAGATTCCCAAAAGAGTTCTCCTAAACATTCCTTCCTTAAAAACTCCCAATCATTTCTTTTTTATTGCATGGATTAATTTTTTTTTATTGCATGGATTAATTTTTTTTTATTGCATGGATTAATTTTTTTTTATTGCATGGATTAATTTTTTTTTATTGCATGAATTGATCTTTTTCATTGCATTGATCATCAAGTCGTATGAATAAGCATTTTCAGATTAACAGGTGACAATACCACTCAATTTATAGCCTTCGATGAAAGACAGATTCGCAGAATAGTCATTCTAAACATTTCCACCTTAAAAACTTACAATCTTTTTTTTATATTGCATTGATCACAAAGTTGTATTAAATTAGCATAAATTAATTGCTAGTTTGCCGTTGGAAGCTGACGTCATAGAGCCATAAAATCATGATTCACTTGAGAGTCGAGAACGAGCAAGGAAAGTAAATCATCATCCAGTAGAACGAGTCTTGGTTGAGCTCGCGAGAGAAAGTTTCAGGTCGGGATTGACCCGGAGCACGATAAGGTCTTCTCTCAACATCTTCTACGTTCATTCTACGTTCGGTGCCATCTTTCTCGTAGTCATCCTCGCAAATAGTCCTTCTGGCCAGTCGCGAGCACGTTCCACTCTTAATACGGTCTAGGCCACTAAGATGATGTTCGATAACTGAAAAACTTTCTCCGTTGTGTATAGGGAAGTCAGCTGAACGCTCTACACTCGCCTCGAGGTGCGTCTCGGTCACGAATCCCTGATGAACCTAAAGAGGTTCACGTTGCGTTCCGAAGCAAAAAAACAAAGCGACATTACACACCGAGGAAAAAAGATTTGTCGCATCACTGAACACTTCGTCAATGAAATAAAACGCACTGAAAGAAAAGATTAGTTACCATAACCAAATAATGAGATGAGACAACCAATCGATTATTCTATTTCCCTCACAAGTCAAATAATAGTGCCAACCACTCGAATGGTAATAAAGTCAATTCGAATGGTAGTCCCAAAAATTGGATTGGTCAACATCACCAAAGTGAAATGCCCAATACTTATAGAAATAATGATGATGATACGATCAGCTCTATAATAACGATTTTATAATAATAACATGTAGCGATTGTAATACGATAATTAAACTTTGGAATGGCTGCAAAAATTATTATTTTTCAATCAAGATTTAGGGTGATTCTTTTGAACAAAATGGAAAAAAATAGGTAATGCATTGAGAAAGTAATGCATTACTTATTGCTTCCATTTTTTTGGACTATTTCTTGCAATATTAAAGCAACAATTAGTTTTTGTTTTTCAGCTATTCAAATGTTGACACTCTATTTTATAATCACAACATATAATTATTATTAAATCATCATTACAAAAGTTTTGATTGAAATCAAACAATATATACATTCAAAAGAAATGTATATATTGGTTTCGTTGGAATCAACAAAATCAGTTTTCTTGGTGCACGAATAGGATCAATTCTACAGATCATAAGAAAAGACTCTCGTGTCTGGTTAGTAACAGCAATGACCTTTAATATGGACCGCAAACTTCCGTCATCTGAGGTCAACCACGACCGTAATACCGAGATTCAAGGGGAGAAGGAATGCAACAACCGACAACGGAGAATCAGGAAGCGTATCGAGCTAAGTTAATGCGAGAAGGATCGAAGCTTCATGCTGAGTCAGCATGAGTGATTATCGCAGCTGATGATCATAACATTTTTTTTAGCTTTTATATTGTATGTGACACTCTTCTGATGTTCTGAACTTTATTTATGTGGCGAGGGAGTGAAAACTTCTTGACATTGATGGTGGGACAAAAAAAACAGGATTTACTTAGTGGAAGCATCGATTATCAAGGTCATCATTAGGGTTGGCGTTGATATTCCATTATCATTGCCATAGAGTGTTTTTTTTTGTTCATTCGGTAAGGATTATCCATTTTCCATAAATAATTTGAGGACTCATAGAAAGTAGCAAATTCTAAGGCAGAAGAAAAATCTATTTTTGAACTTTCTACGAAAAACATTGTAGTTAACAAATGATGTCATATTTTTTCAAAAACTTATGTTACTTAAAAAATAGAGAGATCGAAACATTCCTCACTGAAAAACAGAATTGACTGCCACATCCAACTTAGTTAGTTAGATTCATGGTCTAGTCAATTTGGTTTCGACAATCGTTCCAATCAATTCAAGTAGTTCAAATCAATTTATTTTGTGGCACTATTAACAAAATTAGTTGTGAAACTGTTGTCGTCCACAATCGTAAACTTTCCAATGAGTTGACCAGCAATTTTTTTCGCCTGGTTCAAAACTTGCTGGGTCGTCACATTTATCAGTGAATCCTTTCTACCATTTCTTCACGATGACTGACAAAATAAGCTGTTGAATTGGTTCTCATCTGCAATTACCATTGACAAGCTGGTCATTTTTTCGCCATTTATAGTTCGCCCGCAACAAAAAACAAAATGAAAAATATACCTTCAAAAAATTTCAGCAACGAAATCATAGTTAACAAATAACTGTCACTTAATATTTATAATTCGAGTCCTTGCATTTTTCAATATCCATAATACGAGTTCTTGCATTTTTTAATACTTATAATATAAGTCCTTGCATTTCTATGAACGCACCATCCGCTTTTGGGTCTATATAGATGTCCTACAGATATAGCAATGGGATCAACAAGTGCCTCTTTATAGCAGACCGGAAATTGATTATTGACGACCCGACATTTCGGAGATGGTCGGTTCTAAAATGAACATCGAAGAATTCCATGACGAAAGAAAAGGACTACGCAAGAATAGCTCTATATCGCATTCACCTAAAAGTTTTAATAAAAAAAAGAAGGTAATTTGAGCAGACCTCTTTGAGTCCGCAAGAAGCGAGTACTTACGTACCGACATACATCTTGTACACTGAGAGAAATTTCTGTGTTGTGATAGCATAAAACGGCGACAACAAAAATCGTTTAGACATGTTGACAAAAACATTTGTTGATAGTACAAAAAAAATTCGTCATCATAGCAAATCGGATCTGTGAGTCGAACAAAAGATTGATTAACCTAACGTAACGATTTTTGATGTCACCGTTTTATATTGTCACAACACAGAAATTTCTCTCCATGTACAGCGTCACTAAAGCAATGATCTTTTTAATGTTTATAATCCGAGTCATTGCATTTCCATGAACGCACCATTTGTTTTTGGGTCTATATTGCTGTCCTATAGATATAGCAATAGGATCAACAAGTGTCTCTTCACAGCAGACCGGAAATTGATCATTGACGACCCAAAATCTCGGGGATGGTCGGTTCTAAAATGAACATCGAAGAATTCCATGACGAAAGAAAAGGACTACGCAATAATAGCTGTATATCTCATTCACCTAGAGGTTTTAATCAAACAGGGAAGGTCATTTGAGCAGACCTCTTTGAGCCCGCAAGGAACGAGTACTTACGTACCGACAAGCGAGTTGCACAGCGTCGCTAAAGCAAGGATCTTCAACGTAGTCACCATGACCTCAAATGTAGTCATGGCGTACCACGGGCAATGCTTTGCGCCTCAGTGTTTTGTCTCTGTCTCAGCTAATTGCAACAAACTCGACACTCCACCACGACGAATAACTCGGTGTTCTCCATAACCGTTGTTACTCCTTGCTATCGAAGCTGTTACTGACGTCTCGTTTTCCCTCTCGCTTCGGTTCTCCTTGCTTTGAGAGTGAGAACTTACGTGGCCTCAAGACCTGAGAAAATTAATGGCCAGACTCGATCTCTTCGCGGTGGTATTTCTTCGTACAACTTGCTGTGTTTACTGTCTCGTACAATCTGCGGACAAATACTCGGCCGTTTCATCGAACAGCGTTTGAACATGAGTACATAAGAAACTATCTCCAACGATACATGGGTAATAAGCTTTAAGCGACTCGGGCACAATAAACTGCTCTTCATGCGGATAAAACCATTTAGGTTTATACAAACGGAGTTGGAAACTTTGAGATTTGCATAAATTGTTTGTAATTTCTTTGAGTTCTTTATTAATGCTAAAGACTAATCGGGTTGCCGAGTGTGATGGGCGTTAATGAAAGGTTACTACAATGGAAAAGGTCCATTGTAGTAACCTTTTATACATTTGCAGGCGTGTTCGTTTGTGTATGATGATCATGTGAAAAGAACAACTTTGCAGTATGCAATAAGTATGGAAAACAATGTGATTACGTTGTAAAGAATAGGAAGGGCACTTGGGGAAAGCTTTTTTTTTTGTGGGATGTTAATTCGTGTAGAAAAGATGAGGCGGCCAGGATGAAATTCAGGCTCTCTAAGATGACATTTGGACTTGAATGAAATATAGATCTCCCAGGATAGAATCTGGGCTCTCTAATATGAAATCTAGACTCTCCAGGAAGAAATTTAGACTGTCTAGGATCACATTTCCAGAATGAAATATAGACCTTCCGGATAGAATCTGGGCTCTTCACGATGGAGTCTGTGGTCTCCAGGATGGAATCTGGGCTCTCCTAGATGAAATCTGGGCTTCCCAGGATGGAATCTGGGCACTCCAATATGAAATCTAGACTCTCCAGGAAGAAATTTAGGCTGTCTACGATCACATTTCCAGAATGAAATATAGACCTTCCGAATAGAATCTGGGCTCTTCAAGATGTAGTCTGGGGTCTCCAGGATGGAATCTAGGCTCTCCAAGATGAAATCTGGGCTCCCCAAGATGAAATCTAGGTTCTCTAGGATGAAATCTGAGTTCCCTAAGATAAAATCTGAACGACACAGAATGAAGTTTGGGCAAACCAGTCTCCATTCTAAACTTACGATTATTATGCCGAATAAATGCAAAGACACGATTGAGAATCATCATTGTGAGTCTGCGATGATTCTCGAAAAGGACTCAGGAAATCCACCAGATAATTTGCGTCAATATACCCAGATCCACGAAAATTCGGTGTCATGTGAATTTTCAATCATTTGCGAGCGGCTTCTTTAGAATTGAGTAACTCATGTGGCTGCTAGGAAAGTTAGTCAAGCTGGAGTTGATGGACGTTAAGCCAAAGGGATGAGAGTAACGAGGTGAATGAGAATGGGACTCGATCGACTGGTTATGGACGAGTCGACACGGCAACAAGCCGCGACGGCGGCGGGGTCGGGTCGCTTCGTTTGAACGCATATCCGGGTCGTCTATTGTTTGTCGCAGGATTAGATGACCGCACTTCGGCGGAGAGGCGAACAGCCTATTTCCGTCCGCGATGCGAATAACGCGGGCTCGCCATCGCCCTGACTGTATGAAGCGCGCACCTTTCTAACGATCCCATTTCGCCAGACCCTCCTCGTCTAAATATGTAAGTAACTCGCTCGTCCCGGTAGATCGATCATATTTCAACGTGAAGAAGTATTACTACAAAGAAATTATTTCTTTGTGTATATTAGAATTGGGTTCGTGAAACGGAAGGTCTGTTATGTCTTTTTTTCCAAAATGACTGGAAGTCACTCATGAAACTATCATGGACAACTTGAAGGGAAAAAAGTCTTGCTTGGATCAACCAAGTTATGTCTCCTCTCCGAAATGACTGGAAGTCACTCATTAAATTATCATGGACAACTTGAAGGTAAAAAAAGGCTTGCTTGGATCAACCAAGGCGAACGATTATATATACTGATAGAAAAGTTTGTTAACAGTTGATAAATCAAGTGTTAAATATGGAAAATATGAACCGTTGAAGTATCCTTATGGAATCTCAGTTGAGCTGAGCTGAATAATATTGAGTTTTGCTGTATGAAGCTCGCTGATATTAGGTAATGGTTAATACATTTTATTTGGCTCAACATACACTTGGTATCAACAAATAAATTATTCGTTTTGCCATACTTAATATGTGATGTGTTAACAGGTGATAAACTCTTTGCTCAGTGTATATGCCAACTAGGTTCTTGGTTGGACTAACGAAGTTATTCTTTAGACCAATCGAGTTATTGGTTGGCCAATCGAGTTATTGGTTGACCAATCAGATTATTCGTTGACCAATCAAGTCTTTGGTTGACCAATCAAGTTATTGATTGGGCTAACCAACAACTTGGTTAGCGCACATATAACCAAGTGCCTCAGTTGAATGAAACAATCACAACTCCGTGTGATTCAGTCTTTTTGAAATGTTAGAATAATCCTATCTACACCGATAAGAATAATCTTCAAAATAATCCAACAAAAAAATTTCGAAACCACAAAAAAAATCTCCAAAACATACAAAAATAATTTTCAAACATATTACGCCAGAACATTATGAAATATTCTACATAAACTTCTGCTAAAAAGGTATAAAAGATTTTTTAAAATAACCACCGCAGAAATGCAACAAACTCCCTCATTGAATTCACCCTGAAATATGTAAAAACAATTAAACCAAAAAACCAACTTAACCAAAATTTGAGTTAAGCAGTCATAAAGCAAACGGAAAATATTAAAATAAATACAATCCTGCACCGCTTCCCTATTACTGTACAGAATGCAGATGGTACAGAAGAGCGCCACGCACTTGTGAGTAACACGCTCGGTTAACGGTAGCCGTAACGCTCCTGTACCCTCTTCAACATCCTCGTCTTCCTCTAATGCCCGCTTATATTCACGGTGAGATGAGCGCAGTGAGCGCGTCTCATCTGGATTGTTACCTGATGGCCAGTAAACTCGTTGATCCAACCGAGCACCACGCCGTGGAATGGTAAGGAGTCGCGGGAAGGGGGGAGGGGGAGGGGGCGTTTCAGTTACTCGAGTGTGTAGGTGCAGAAACGTGTGGGCCCCTCGTATACGGTCCCGGTAACTCAGTACCGCAAGCCCCACTGACTCACAGAACTACTTTCCCTTCTTTCTCGCGTGCGGCTACGGGGACCGTCGTCGTGCTGCGCTCCGTTATCCAAGCCAGGCTGAGCGGAGCCGAGCGTTTCTACTGCGACGTCGTAGTCGTCGAGAGTGAAACGCACGGGGCACGGAACTTTCCGTTCCACTGTGAGAATGCACGTGCGTTAAGCCAGTAAAGACGCAGTGAAAGACACTGGTGGGGTGGAGGGGGAAGGGGGGGGGGGCAGAGGGGATTGTGGTTGGAGGGGATATCGAAAGGGAAGACGAATCGAGTATTTAAATTTTGCGTAAACTCTTACGTATCATCTCTTATGACTCTCTACACCTTCCATGGAGAATATTTAATTTTTGTATAATAAGCCAGGATTATTTAAAAATTTCGGTTTAATTATTTTGGCGGGAATTTGTTTATGATCTGATGGTTCGAAATTTTATCCTTTGATTGGTAAGCAGCTTTCGGGCTTTTTCTCGGGATATTCAAAGTTCGGACGTTTTACTGATGAAATTTTTGTATAGGTATTTTTTAGTGTATAGTTATCTTTAAGTATAGGCATTTGTATAGGCAGATTGTATAGGTTTTGTTGTAAATTTTCTTGGTTTTTGAAATGGAATAGGGGTATTTAAAAAAAGCCCTAGAAGGTAGGAAATTCACTGAGTTAACGATTGAATAATTGAAGGGCACTTTCTCGTTGTAAAAAATAATTTTTCTTACGAGTTGATCAATTTTTTAAAAAATGTAAAAAAGGTACATCTTTTAATACACTTTTTTAATGTCTCCGCGTCTTACGTTTCTTCATTTGCGAAAATGAAAATGGTTTTAGTAGAATTCCGGTATTTGTCAAAAATGTTTAAAATTGTTGGAGGAAAATTATCAAAGTTTTTTGAAAGAATAGTTATTCTTTAAACCCATCGAATATGCCACGGCGTTATGAAAAATTAATCATTTTTCAATTACTTTCCATCAATAATTTTATTAAAATGTATGTCAAAGTACAAGTACGTTGAAATGGATATTTTTCCGCATGATAGACCGAAACTTGAGCGCATAATAATCAGGCGTCTGGCGAGGTCAACGATTCGGGAAGTGATCGAAAGTTAGCTTCGAAATGTCAAACAAGTCCTGTACATTTTTATTTTATACTTCCAATTGCGAATGACGGGCACACGTTTAAATGCAGAAGTCGTCAGGGTTCAACTCTCGACTTAATCCTTCAGTGGTTATCTATGCGTGACGGCGTATGACAGATTTGTCATACAAACTTACTCGTTACATACATATACATATATACCTACAGCTTTGTAAATAGATATCATGTATTATAATAAAACCGTGAATGTGCACGCAAATAGAAGATATGACTGCATGTACGCAAATATGTCTTATCGTGTTACACAGTGAGTCTAGCTGCGCCTGCATATCAAGTCAACTGTATCAAACACAGACATATATCTTTCTGTATTATGAAAAAAGCCCGCAGCCACTGCCACCGCCGCCATGTCAGGAATCGACTGGCCCCCTGATCCGAATTATTCTGTCCCCCTATTTATTACCCCCCTGCTGCGTATTTTTTTAAGTCCCCTTATAAATGGCATCTCCTGATCCAGATTATTCTGTCTTCCTATGAATACCCGCCCCCCATCCTGCATTATTCCAATACCCCCTATTAATCCCCCTCCCCCCTCCAGCGTGGATTATTCCAAGTGCCCTCATGAATGGATTACTTTATGTTTCCTTATAAACAGACTCCTAAGTCGGGATTATTTCAACGCCCCTATGAATGCCCCCCAACCTGACCCAAGTTATTCTAATTCCCCCTAAGAAGAAACCCCTAAGAACAAACCCCCTGGTACGCATTATTCCAATTCCCTTTATAACCACTAGGGCTCGCCCTAGCGTGGATTATTCTGGACTTCAAGTTATTCCAACTCCGCCCCCCACCCCACCCCCCGCCCTGAAAGCCTATACGGACCCGAATTATTTTAATTCCCCCCAAAATATAACCTCCTCTGGACGGAATTCCTTCGAGCCACCCCATAAATCCGCTTCCCCCCAGCGCTGATTATTCTAGGCCCCCATGAATAATCTTCCCTCGCATGCATTATTCAAAGTCCCCCATAAATGAACTTGCCTGACACGCATTTTTTTAAGTCCCCTATAAATGATCTTCCCTGGCACGGATTCTTTTATATCCTTCATAAATTATCTTCGCTGGCACAAATTATATTCAATCCCCCTATAATTGCCCCCCCCCCCCCCCTCGCCATGACGCATATTGTTTTGAGTCTTTCAAAGCCCCCATATTTTTTTAAGCCCGGAATAGACAACCCAAGGCCCGTATTTTTTTATTTTCCTGTGGGCCCCCCAAAGTGTCTTGTTTCTAAAGCCCCCCAGGGGCCCTTGAAGACTAGGGAGAGGTGCAAAGTGTAGCAGTTGATGACTTGAAAAGTTTAGATCGTGCGTAGCATCCAAGCCAGACTGAATCCTGGTATATGTATATATATATACCTTTGCGCATACATATGCTATATACATATATGTAAACCGGATCTACAGGTATGCATTCAGATATAAATAGTGCAAGCTCGACGATATCGCGGTGTATCGCGAGCGTTCTGGGAAACCTGTTTAACCCGAGTGGCAACTGGAACGAAGCAATATAACTTATGAATGCAGTGCAGGTATAAAGCTCGATAAAGTTGTCGCGTATCAACGAGGGTGGAAAAAGAGTGGGCGATATAAGGCCTTCAGTAGAAATGTTCACTGCTAGAAAAAGATATAACCCTAGTTAAAAGAGCTCGCAATTATTTTATTTACATTCCTTTGATAACGATGAAATTGCCCAGTTTGCTGTGTTCTACAGAATTCATCACTTTTCATTTATTTGTTTACTAAAAGAGATACAAATTACAGAAATCGTAGTTACACTGCAGCTGATCGTGACGTTAACAAATTTTTTTTTATGATTTTTTTCGCCTATTGTTTCATTGCATGATCTTCTGAATATGATTTCATATATCATATACTATTTTGTGAAAACATATTAATGGAAACTCATCTCAAAATGTGTCACGTACGTACGATTATTTTTTACAGAGCAATTAAAAATATTCATATGGTGTCAGATGGAAATCTTGCTAACCGGATTTTCTGTGCTTAGGGAATTTGACTGTTATTCTATTTCTAATCTGAAGACACCTCGAAGTAACTTGTTTGATAGTTTCTGCCAAATTGATTATGCCTGATTAGTTTGTTTATTGCAAAAAATGTAACTATCGAAAGACAATCAAATTGCCGCTTTTACATGAAAATGAGTAACCATTATGTTAATCAAAAAATAATTAAATCGATTTTCACAATGGTAGGTAGAAATTTGTTTATTCACTTCGGACATTTCTTTTTAACTAGTAAATATGACATTATCTATTTTTTTTCCTGCTTTAATATACTGTAAAAAAATTTACTTAAAATTTAATGTATCTTTACAGGCAATTTCCATGTATAAACTGGTATAATAAATTTGCTATACAAGTGAGATGTAAATTAATGTATGGTACAGTAATTTCAATAATTGACTTTAAATTCAATCTAAAATTCTATCACTTTTTATAATCCGCTGTAATTTTGCTACAAATTTACATAAATTTTATATCACAATTGTGATTAAATTTAATTTACGATTTTATGCATAAAAATTCCAGTCTTTTTTAACAGTGTAAATAATATAATATCTCGTAGAATAATAGTAATTATAGAATCATGATTTAAAATCAGAAATATACCATGTGCGAAATTTTCTTACTAAGCAAAAAAAAAAGCGAATTGCATGTGGAATGCGCTGCAACTTGGCAGCAGATTCGCGGAGCTGCGAATTTACTCTCTGTTTGGACTGCTATTTCTGCTGGCTGTCCGGAGCGCGCAGTCGGTGAACATGACCGCGAAATAAAAAGTGGCTCTCGATTGGCCGTCCGCTCAGTGCGACAGCAGGCAAACGCTTTCTGGGTCAAGATTCAAGTTCCTCGCTGTGTGTACTGGTGTTGGTGCTCGTGATCTTGATTGTGGTGGTGATGGTTGCGAATGCGTTCAGTGCTGGTGAGTTCTAAACCCCGCAACGTGGTTCCATCATCGCACTTAACACGTCACATTAACGTATTTAACGTCTACGTTTTATACGAACTGCATACAATTAAAATAAAATCATTTTTACTCATGATTACTGCTTACATAAAAATAATTTTCACGACAAATTTTGATTAGTATACGATTTAAAAAAAAAAGGTTGACGAAAAATGTTCATTTACAAACTATTTTTGAAATATATGTTGTAGTACAAATTAACGCATTTAACGTATATGGTTTATATAAACTGCATACATTTAAAATAAAATCATTTTTACTCATGATTACGGTTTATATAAAAATAACTTTCACGTTAAACTTTTATTTGTATACGATTTGGGAAAAAAAGGTTGATAAAAGAAGTTCATTTACAAACAATTTTTTAAATATATGTCGCAGTAGAAATTACGAACTGCGTACCATTTTGTCGTAAATATCTTCGACTGCAAATTACGACATGGATAAGAAAATTTTTAAATATCTTCCCTGCAAATTGCAACATAGATACAATTTTTGAAAAATATTTATAACTTCCATAACTAATCACGAAAGAAATTAATTGTTGAGAACAACCTTTATGGCGAATTTTCATTTGAATACCATTTGAGAAAAAAAAATGGACTGACTATTATTATTTACAAACAATTTTTGTTTTTGCAAATATCTTTGAGTGCAAATTACGCAAACAATAAAATTTTTTAAAAAATGTGTCACTGCAAATGACGAAATCGAAACAATTTTCCAGAAAAGTCTTGACTGTGAATCACAAAATGGGTAAAATTTTTGGGAAATATATGTAGCAAATTTCGAGAAAAATCAACTTTTAAAAAAATACATGTGACTGTCAGTTACGAAATGAATCGAATTTGTGAAAAATATCTGCAAATTACGAAACGTATAGAATTCATTAGAAACTTCATTTACCGAAGACTGTGAATGATATAAATTTTCATAAAAATATTTTTTGTCGCAAATTCTTCACCAATAAATTATTTATTTTCTAAAAAAAAGAAGTTATTTCTCGACACATATAAGTTTGACTGCAGAAAACCTCAGTCTCGCTGTTCCCGAGCGATTTATAGCCGCAATGTGGTGCATATCGTGAGTAGATCGTGCGGGATCGATCGATCCCTCGTTCTGGAAAGTCCACATGCTGTCAGTGTTGAGGTGCTCGAAGAAATCTATCGTTAGTAAAAGAGGCTCTTGATTCGTTCTCTTGTAGTATACGAGCCCATTTATGTGGTGCAGAATAACGTGGCTATAGATAGTTTCATGTACGTAAGTATATTTCAATATAAGACACGACACGTGCACTAGTTACTGACACGATGTAAATCTTTGGAGCTCGTTTGTTCAAACAAATGCGAACTTCGCCACTCAGCTGCATAATAAATAAATAAATAGATGTTGTCTGACTCGCAGAGACGACGAAGATGATGCGCAATCCTTGGTCTCTGTTAGGATCTATCGATCGCGAGTATTTTCTTCTCTCAGATATACAACGCCATCCAACAGAAGATTCAGAAGTTCGAGGAGTCAGCAGCGACATGCGCTGGATCGTGAGGATCGTCGTTTAGCGTGGGAAACGAATCACGTCGTCGCGGGTGAGAAAAAGCGAACGTCGCTCTTACTTACTTGACGGTATTTCATTCCCAATTGCTCACGTTGTTTTGCTGTAAGGATGGCGATTTACAGGATTGACGATGCATGTATTTATCTACATTTCTATCATGGATCACCGTCACTCTCTTCGATGGAACGCGGGATAAAAAAATATAGGTACTGCGGTGATTTGAAAAAAAATTCCATGTATTTTTAAATACATTGCAAATTTTTGCTTCCTTGTAAGGGACGCTTTGTTTTCGTGAAAAATATTTAAGATCGCTGTACAAATTGAAAAAAAAATGCTTCACCAGGGTAGATTAATCGCTATCCTTTTTTTTTCATATTCATGATGAAACTGATTCTGAAAAATCTTTTGTCACTATGCAGCCGCTCAAAAAGTCTAATAATGAATTTGTCCGCGACAGACGTAACGCAGAACCGAAACAATGAGAGATCGTATCTCATATATAGACTAACTAGGGTGTTATTGTGGTGAATTTTTTTCTAAATTTTTAAAATTTTTTAAATTGCTGAAATTTTTGAAATTTAAAAAAATTTTTAAATTGCTGAAATTTTTGAAATTTTAAAAAAATTTTAAATTGCTGAAATTTTTGAAATTGCTGAAATTTTTGAAATTGCTGAAATTTTTGAAATTGCTGAAATTTTTGAAATTGCTGAAATTTTTGAAATTGCTGAAATTTTTGAAATTGCTGAAATTTTTGCAATTTTTTTAACTTTTGAAATTTTTTGAATCTTAGAGATTTTTGAAATTTTGAAATTTTTAAAATGTTAGAAATTAAAAAAAAATTTTAAATGTTAGAATTTTTTTTAATTTTAAAATTATTTAAATCTCAGAAATTTTTTTCTTTTTAAAATTTTTGAAATCTTGGAAATTTTTTTAATTTTTAAATTCTTTAAATCTTAGAAATCTGAGAAACCCTGGCAAATAACCAGGGTAGAAAGTTAGTCACTATAGTCTCAAGTAAACTTAAGAAATAAAGTAAAATGCACAAATCCTTTTTTCATATTCATGTTGAAACTAATCCTCAAAATATCTTTTGTCACTATGCAGCCTGTCAAAAAGTGTAATAATGAATTTGTCCGCGACATACGTAACGCAGGACCGAAACAACGGGAGATCGTATCTCATAGATAGCCAGGGCCTGCGCTAAGTAGGCACAAGAGAAAGGTCAGGCGAACGAGGAAGTGCCGGCAGGCAAGAAAGCAACTAGGACAGACAATAACGACCAGCAACAGCAGCAGGGACGAACGCTTTCTACGCTATCTTGAGAGTTCCTATGCCACGCGAGAACGCCGCGTTTCGCAGGCAAAGCGCAACTCTATCTCAGTTCCTCGGTACTTGGTTGACTCTTCTAAATGGAACGCGACGGCGTTAAATAAAGCCGCGCTACGCGTCTGCTAACTTCAAAACCGCCGACACTCAGTTTCATGCCGTCGTGCGAAAATGAACTTGTTTTTCCGCTCTTTTCATCTCTTTTATCGAGATAAATCTCAATTGGTCATCGCACTATCTATTTCGGCATCTTTTAAATCTATGTGGTCATTTTTAACAAGAATATCTCTCACCATTTGCATACAGAAATAGACATTTGTCTTAAGGAGGTTCGCATGTAATTTCTGATCCAAAAACGAAATTACAACGCAGTTATTACCAGATGTATAGAATATTAGTATCATGGACGGAACAAAAAAATTTTAAATAATTTTCAAAATCTATAGAAACAATTCTTAGACAATATTAAAGCCCAAAAATTATTTACAAATTAATAATCTTTATTCGTTAACCCTTCATTGGTCATAAAGTCTTTAATGTCATATGTTAACCTCTCAGCATCTTTCTAAATCTATGTGGGATTTTTTAACAAGAATATCTCTAGCCATTTGCATATTTAACTAGACGTTCAACTTGAGTAGGTTCGCATGTAACTTCTGATCCAAAAAAAAAAGTGACGGGAAGAAATTACAATACAGTTATAACAAATTGTATGCAATATTAGTATCATGAAACCAAAAAATGAAAATAATCTCTAAAATCTACAGAACGATTCTCAGATAATATTGAAGCCCTTAAATGATTTACAAACTTATAATTTTCATTCGTTATCTCTTCAATGGTAATAAAATCCTCAATATGTTAACCTAACAGGAAAGTCAGGTTAGCTTCCACAAACGCGTCAGCCGTTGCGGTAGAAATTCAATTTATTCGCGGTCCAGGGTATCAAACTAAACTTTGTAACGATGAAGGGTTGAATATAGACAGTAAATTTAACATTATCAAAATATTTGCACATTTCTTGAATTTTTATTCATTTAATGTTAGCTTTTCAAAGTTGGCTCTATGAAAATCATACATATATGAAAAATTGATAACTGTTATTTCTGAAACTAATTTTGCCATATACATAATTATTTATCTTGGTCAAAATGGTAAAATTCCGAGTTATTTTCCAATGAAAGTGAGAGGCTAATATTTCTCAAGCTTTAGGATTAGGTAAAGTAAGTATTTATTCAATTGACAAAAAAAAAATGAAAGCCCCAAGTTTTAAATCAGTGAATAGACCTTCTTAAAAACTCAGTTTCAATGTGTTTTTTTTTTATTTCATATATAACGATAACGTTTATGAAACGATTATTTGTGAAGGCTGACAAAGTGACGATCATTGCACTGGAGCGATTAAATGGTATTTCATTCAGTGGAATTTAATGACTATATTTTAAAATAGCTGTGGGCACCTACGACTGTGAATTGAAACGGGAATTACACGCATGTATAGGTGTAAAACCGGGTTTTATTATTAACGTGATAATTTATTAGCAAGGACCAGATCGTTCGTAAAAAAGGTGAAATATAAGCAAACTGAGGCTGCCGGTGTAATTATGAGCTTTCGCGGGAGCAATAAATCGACTATAGCTGGGTGGCCAGCGCAGTGTGCGCTCAGTGTTTTGTCTGAGCAATTTTGTTGCTGTTAATATCAGAGTTTAACGACCTCGGGAATTAGCTGCGAACTCTGCGGGTTTTTTTTTTCCAAAACAATGGTGAAAGTTCCGCGCGGAAGCAACTAAACACCTATAGAAAACGTATACATGCTCGTTGATAGTAGTGGTGTTTACTATGCTAGTGACTACAGCGAATCGCAAGTCGTCGATTCCTTTCGCTTTCGCACAGAATATCTACTATGGCTTTACAATATACAGGACGTTTCAGAATTTGGCTCGAATGATGAACTGCCAGTTCTATGTGCATATTAACGAGTTTCATTCAAGGATGCATGGTCAAAATTTTTATGGGGCATAAAAATGATGGCGATAGTTCCGTCTATGATTAAGAGTCAGTGAAACAGCGCTGGGAATTTTATCATCCAATTTTAAACGGCTCTACGACTGTTTTTCTCGCACCTAACCTCACTGTGTTATCTTTTTTTGGTTCTCCTGAACAAACTGCTTTGAATTTCGGGACGCCGAAAGCTCAGCCCATTTGTGCCATATTGCCGCGTATTCTCTCAAAGTTTGAGCTGTATCTGCCAGGTAGTTTTGGAGAAAAAGGGTTTTAAAATTTTGAGGTGGGAGAGAAAAGTGCCACGGCCCCTTAAAAGGAAGTGTAGCTTTCCTCAGCATGTTCGAAATTCTGAAAGGCATTTTTTTTCAAACGGCACAATAAATAGAGTTTACATTTGAGAGAATTTGCGGGATTAGAGTAGACATGGGTTGAGCTTCTAGGCCTGCGATACTCACAGCTGTTTTTTTTAAAGGAGACGAAAAATCAGAAGTGAGGTTATGTGCCAGAAAATCGGACCTACAGGTGTTTAACATCGAACGCCAAAATTTCCACTGACTGTCAGTGGAAAGTCCCATCCATTCCAAGCCCAAGGAGTATTTGATGTAGCCTTTTTGTTAATTTATGGTTTTACAATTTATTTATCTATAAAATTTTGCCTTTACCTCAAAAGGCTAAATTCATGCCGAAAGAATTATTTTCACCGTTACCGGTTATCTCAGGAAAACGTGAAGAAGTTTGAAAACCCATAAATTTCATATAGCTCATTTGCAATAGTTAGATGCATTTGCCATATGATAATAGAAAGTTATGTTTATTTCAGGGCCCAAAAAAGTATATATATATATTTTATAATGAAATCAGGAAATAAGCAGGTGACATATCTGTTATTGAATATCAATAATTTAGGCCTGACTCCCTCCTCCTAAATAAGCTTACCGAGAACGAGCTCTTACAAGCTGTAACTTTGTCATATTGGTTAATAACACACATATTATGAAAGTTAATCAAATGATGCTTATCAACAGTCCAGCTAGTTAAAGGAATTGAGAAATGAAAAGACGATTTCATCCGTTCGTGTGACTTGTACGATGGTGTTGGTTGAGAATTCTTATTCACCAAGCAAAAATGGCCAGATGTACTCTTACACGTTCACTTTGGGACCTTTCACTGACTGAATCTTGCGATGCTGCTGCTACGGCCGCTGACACAAATCGTTTTCGGCACTCACGCATTGCCACGGCGTTACGAAACGCTTGCGATCCCCTCCGGTGGCAAGCCCGTGAAACTTCGCTCAAGCAGGAAGGTCAAGGGCTTTCCTCCTCGAAATATATATCACTGGAGTCCCCTTCATGCTTGGAAACAGAGAACAACTTTCACGACCCTCTATCATGACACTTAAATTGGCAAACAGAATCTAGCAGACGCAATGCTAACAGTATATGTGACGTCATTCAAGAGGTGAGTTATAACAACGTTGGGAATTTTGTCGCCCAATGTCAGTGTATAAAGCTGTCCTTCACAAACCTAACCTCACTTTTTTTTTGTTTTTTGATTCTCCCGATGAAACGGCTTTGAATTTTAAAAAGCGAGAAGATAAGCCCATTTCTGCCGTGTTCGCGCACATTCTCACAAAGTTTGAGCTCTATCTGTCGAGTAGTTTGGGAAAAAATGGGCTTCAAAATTTTGAGGTGAGGTCCAATGTTAAACTAACCTCACTTTTTGGTTTTCCGATTCTCCCGAACAAACGGCTTCGAGTTTCGAGGAACCAATAGCTTAACTCATTACTGCCCTATTTTCTTAATTTTCAAATTTTCTTAAAATTTGAGTTTCATCAGCCGAGTAATTTACAAAAAAATATATTTCAAAATATTGAGCTGTAGTAGGAAAAGTTTCACTGCCTCTTACGTTGTTTCTTGCACCAACTTGTCAAATAAACATTTGCCGGTAGAAAATGAAGAAGGAAAATATTAATATTACTAGCAAGTGTCTCCAAACTTCGAAATAGTTCAACTGCATAGTTTCGAAAACACATCGCAGTAAACATCGTTTATTTAATATAACAGATGTAGGGAATGCAGCCCCCGCAGTGTTCCAAATTTGAAAACTTTCAACTTTCAAATTAGATAAGCGAATACTAAATAATATATTCGAGGCAATGCACATTTTGTAAGATATTGTGAAAAAACTAGGCTGAATCACCACAGTATTGCAAAAAGATACCCTTGAATACCACAATTTAAAAATAATGTATGCAAAATCCGACAAAAATCGGCGATGGTAAAATGTCAAGCACGCGACTAAATTTCGATAATTACATCATTTATATCGCAACGGCCGTTTATGGGAAGTATTGCCCACCATTCGACAAGTTCGAGGTATCTGTAACTTTGATGAACGATGAAATTAATTTTTGGCACATAACTCATAAGTAGTGCGAAAGTGACCTTAACCCGATCTGCCAGTTTCAGTCTCATCTCGGTATTTATCCATCTATTCTACATCTATATACTATAGTCGTTCGATTTTCATACAATAAGTTATTAAGGATGTATGATACGTACAGTCCCGCCAATCGTGACTTTCAGAGAAAATTTCGATTACTTCCCGATAAAATAAAAATCGGAAAAAAATAATCGATATTGAACGTGCTGAAAAAATTAATTTTGCATAGTAATACTTCAAAAATGTTATTAACAAATTACTGAAAAAAAAATTGTTCAACAAACAATCAGTCAACCTACATTTTTTTCTAATGAAAATGATATGTTAATTTATTTGAATGCGTATGAATTTTTTCAGATTTTTTTCTTTATATTCGTTATGACTTTTTTTATTTTCAAAAATGTGCGCGAAATAACGAATTTTGGATATGTGTTCGGCATAAAACTATTCTACTACACACAAGATTTTTTTCAAAACGCATATCCAAAATTGGATATATTCTGCGCATTTTTCAAAATAAAAAAAATAAAAATCTAAATAATGAAAAAAATCTCAAAAAATTCATACGCATTCAAAAAAATTAACATATTATTTTCATGAAAAAAAAGTTAGGTCGACTGTTTAATTGTTGAACAATTGTTTTTTTTCACCAATTTGTTAGTAACTTTGTGGGATAATCATTATGCGAAATCAATATTTTTAGCACGTTTTATATGCATTATTTTTTTCCGATTTTTATCCCATCGAAAAGTGATCGAAATTGTCTCTGAAACTCACTTTTGGCGGGACTGTACGTATCATACATCCTTAATTTTCAAAGTCTGAAAAGATAATTCGATTGCATTAATTATTAATTTCAAGCTACAAATGAAAAATAATTTATTATGACAAGTGCTGACGCTAACTGAACATTTGAACGGGCTCTGAAGTTCTCTGGCAAAATTGTACTGACGAGCCCACCTAAAATCAAATTTCATTCGCTACAGTTCAATTCAAGTATATTAAATTTCTATTTCGTTTAAAAAATGTCATGCCATCTAGGATTTTTTTTTAGGACCCAATAATTTTTTTAAATATTTCTTTGCTACAATTACGTGAATGCTGAACATCATGCGTTCAAGAATAGAATGAATTACCGAGCATTCGTGTAGAAAAGGCGAATGACCATAGTAGTACTATAGACATTGTCGTATATATATTACACGTATATATACATACGATACCGTAGTGGTGTCCCTGTCCTTCCTACAGCAGACTCTTCATTCACAATTACTGTGTCCTGGTAGCTGCAGCGCCGCCAATACTCGCGCACTATTAGAGACAGGACTGAGGCGATGAATGGGAGTGGGCAGTCTCGTGTGAGATACGACATTGCTGTATTCAACGCAGTTTATTCGCATGAAACTTCGTGGACGTGTATGAGAACTGAATATGGCTGTGGGTGAAGCATCACCCACGATAGTATTTTGATTCTTACCTATTCAGTGTTCGCCATTTTGAATTTTGGTATAAGCAGAAATATCATTGAGTAAATAATCCAAGAATACTTCTGATATAAAAAGAATGAACCGTAATTCTGTTTACTAAGCTATTAGCATTCACCACTTTTTTTGGGATGTTCGACAGGTCAGTAACTGGTACTGACGACCATTCTGATGCAACTGGTTTCTCTTTATTACTACAAATGGTTGTAACCATGTTGCTTGTTTTTATTAATCCATTTTTTTAAATTAATTTATTGTTCATGAAGCAGCCTGTATGATGGTATTTTTTTGTTTCCAATTTTGTGTTCGCCATTTTGAATTTTGATATTAGCAGAAATATCATTGAGTCAATAATCAAGAATACTTTTGATATAGAAAGAATAAACCGTAATTCTGTTTACTAAGCTCTTAGAATTTAGCACTTTTTGTTGGAATTTTTGGCAGGTCAGTAAGTGGTACTGAGGACTTTTCTAATGTAACTGGTTCCTCAAGGTGACCGGTTCAATTATCAATATTTTGAGACACGGGTCAAAATTTTCTACCTGATCGACATATTTCGCCAGTTTTTAATTTTGTTATTCCATTTATGCAATATGGTTTCGGTTACGTCACTATTATTACTATTGCACTCAGAGTAACCGTGAAAGTCGTGCAGCTATAAAGTGACAGCTATTCATTTATAGTACATGCTTCTATTTTCTCCAATTACAATAATTATAAGATAGTTATAACCACGTTATGACATTTGCCACTTCTTACTTACCAAAAATTAAAGATTTTTTATTGACAATGAATGCACATGATTAAAAAAAATTTAAGTTCCGTACTTGTTGAGCAAAATATATTTTTTAATTTTCTTTTCTTTTTTTGAATATTCGTTTATAAGCTATTGTATGCACTCAGGTGTCTATGAATGCAACAGCAAACGTAGTTTCATCTCGTCAATAAAATAAAGTGAAAAATAATTTTTTCAAAGGCCGTATCGAAATATTCGATGGAGATAACTCTATGGAAATTGCCTTTTGCGCGCACAATTATGAGTAAGTAGAGCATCATCTCGACTATACTCGACAGAAAGGAGGAAATAATAAAACATGGCAGACGTGTGAACTGGGAATGCGTCAATTCATTACTGCCATACAATACTCTCGAATCTACTCTACAGCATACACAAAGAGGATTGCGTAAATATAGGAAGCATCGATGCATTCACCTTTTGCGAGCTCACAGCCTCGTCCCAACAGTGGTTCTCCATTCCAGTGACTAAACGATTTGTGCAGCTTCTCATATATTACAAACAGTAATCGGTAAAATTATAATTGGAAATAAATATTATTTTATTACTCAATCACTCATGTATATAAAAGAGAAATTTTCTGATTGATTGACTATTCAATAATCTGAATAATCAATTAGTGATTACATGACCAATCAGTAGTAGGAATTTCTCAAGCAATGTGTAATCATTAGTGAATTCTCATTGATAACTTCATTAACTTTCAATAGAAATCAGGAACTAAACGATTACTCCATTGATTGTTAATTAGGGTAGAATATTTAGAGATTACTTGATTAATAATATACGAGAAACTGAAATTTTTTATTTTCTTCGTAAACGATTCCCTGAATAATCGAATATTTTTTATGGTATTGATAATTTCTTGTTAAGCATATAATGTCGAGTGTCGATTGATGATTGATTGATATTACTTTTTTCATATTATATATTACGAAAAAAAGGCATAAGAAAAATAACACTCTCCTTTCAACAAATTTTACCTTTAAACCTCATTAAGTATAGCAAGCATTACAAGTCTGCAAATTTGCAAAGACATACAATGCACCAAAATGGTGTGAGCGAAAGAGTTAAATATATAACCTGTTGTAGCTGTCAAATCTAACCGGTAAACAAATTTCAATGTTCAATGTATTAATTTATCTGTCGAAGAATGCAGTCTAGAATGAGTGTAAGAATTTTTATTAAAAGTCTTTTTGACAAAGCTATGATTTCAAATGTGTAAATAGAAATTTCTTCATTAAAAACTCAGTAAATAATTATCAACGGTAAATTCAATTTCTACTGCATCTAGGATAACTACACTCATCCTATAAATCACTTTTCGAAAGATGAAATAAGACATTAAAGACTAAAATTTGTTCACTGGTTTGACCTGAAAACTATGACGGGCTACAAATTTCACCTATTTCCCTCGGTGTGAGAAATTGAGTTTCACGCACGCTACGTGTGCATAATTCCCCATTTTCACACCTTGTAAAATAAAATTTCTTACTACACTCGTGCGATAAACGTTTTCTTAACTCACGTGATCACAACACTCGTCTGCGGCTCATGCTCCAAGCTCGAACTCCTTAGAAAAAGTTTTATCGCACTAGTATCGTAATAGTATCGTAATCGTGATATTACGATACGAGGGTTTTTCGCCTTTGGCTCGTGCTGCAATGAAACGAGTTGAGAAAAAGTTTCTCGCACGCTTTTCATATACAATTTTATTTCTCTAGTGCGAGAAGTGCAATTTCTCGCACGCTCCGCTTCGTTTCGCGTGGAGAAGTAAGCACTTCTCGCACAGAGTTGCATAAAATACTATTTTTTTTCCTCGCACCACTTTTGTGCACTGTATGTTTACAAAATTACAGAATTATAATGTTTGGTATGCACTCAATGAGTTTTAAATCTAAGATTTTTTTTAAAAAGGGTATCATTTACAGAATCCTTTATCTTATGACTTTTTTAGGTGACTCAGGCACCTTAACAGTGTGAAGTTATCCCGATAGTTGGTTGAGAACATTGTTGCAAAGTGTAGTTGTGTGGTTGTTCGCGCGCGCGAGGTCGACTCAACTTTCTCTTTGGGTCTTCTCGTTACCGATATGTCCGTGTGGAACACTCGTCTACCGATACACAGACAGACAGACAGAAACGACGATTGCACACGTAATCTGTTTCCCACCTTCTGCGTAGATTATGGCATATCTAAGCAAGGAGTCGAGGATTTCTCGTGCATTGGCCACTTCAAATCAAATTAATCGTCTGCAACACCTCGGCAATGATGAATCAAACGTTACGTATGCAGGTTCTTTTAAGGATGCTGAAAGGGTGGGCGAAGTTGTTCGGCGTAGGCACAACTATCTGGGTTTATTATGTATCTACAGTAAAACTTGACATACAATGTTACCAACGTTGTTGCAATTGATACCTTGATTAAAAGGTTTATGCGTGGTAATGACAGTACCGATTTTTCTCATGGTTTACGTACAATTTATCAAATGCAAAGTATTTCTAACACCGTATATCCGGCCACCCTCATATATACTGTAAAAAAATACAAGTGAGTTTAATATAGTCAAAAATATACGTTTTACTGAATCGGTATTGAGTCTCATATTAATTTACTTTTAATGTAAATTTGAGGATAGTATAAGAATTCTGCGATTACTAGTATTTAAAAATTACCGTACGTGCGTATTGTTTTTTAACAATACTCACGTATTGTTTTATTAATTGTTTAATTGTTTAATTTTTTTATTTTTTAATATCGTGAGCTGTTTTTTTTCCTTGCATGCGAAAATAAATTTGTTGCACACATTAGTATTATTGTCATGAGTGGCAAGTTTTTTGTAGGTGAAGGGTTAAAGAAAAGCTATCGGATCGAGATTGATGATATTCAGTGACAGATATCTCCCTTTTTTATCTGCTGATGTCATTAAAAATGATACATTCATTTAACTCTGAAAGAAAGATTTTTTTTTGCTCTATGGAAAATCCATTTGACGATTGCAAATGAGCTATAAAAATTTATAGTTTTTCAAAACGACTTCACACATTTTGGAAATAATTCCTAAGAGAGAAATTTCTGAAAATTTGTCAATTGTATATAAGAAGATTTCTTCCGGCATAAAAAATTTAGGCAAAAATTAGTGCAAAAATACTTGTATACACTCTACAATGTGAAATTTAATCAATGAACGTTTTCCCGAAGACATAATGAGATACAGATGGATAATGATGATCTACGGATACTGACGTTCTCACGGATAACGGAAAAGAGTACAAAGCTGTGATGCTGATTCAATTGTCAGCTGTTGGAATAAATATGGAATGCTCTAGATGCGTCATCGAGGTACGTAACTACCGCGAGAATTTACTTGGTGAGTTTCCTCTTCCTTCATATCACAAACATAGCGTAGGAGAAAGTGAAACACATACTTACAGCCTCGATCATAATTATTCAACGAGTTTATATACAGAGAATTTATCGTCTTGAACTTCTATGTCTTTATAAATACATCACAAATTTTCAGCAAGTCATTTGTGATGATTTGAATATGAAAAATATCATGGAGACCGAAAGGTATAAAAATTAATTCGACGTTGAGAAAAATGAAGAAAAAAATGTTTTTGGCATTTTTAGTATGCTTAAGATTTCGACTGCCAACATATTTTAAGTCCTACAGAGAAGAAGTATTTTTGACAACTGTATCGAAAAAGTCAAAATTTTTGTATGAAGAGATATTATTGACACTTGTTATATATTTCACATACATTATTAAATTTATGCGCGACATTTTCTTTACCATATTTTTCAGGTCTTATATTCGCTAGGAATTTTTTTGAGAATGTATTTTTTTCTCTTTCCTTCTTCATCTCCTTGAAAAATGTTCTTAAGAATAATCTTCAACATACATAAAAAGATATACCCTCGTATATGCTTGTTTTTCCATAAAGGTTATTATCATCTGCCGTTCTCAACCCGTTCTCTCGATTCATACCAAAAAAGTTCAATAATCTTTATAGCCCATAAGTTTTGCCAGTCCGTAAAATAACATTCTATGTACTACGACTTTTATGTAAAGACTTTTTTTAGTAACTTCAAGTTTCCGAGATATGTTCACTTGGGGAAAAAACGCTTTATATTTTCAAATATTGGTTTCAAAAGTCTGGAAAAATTCAGAGTAGTTATCAGTCATACTTTGATATGACCAATTGCAGAGCAGACCCGAAATGTCTGAAAAAAGTGTAAGAACATCCTGCACTTTTCGTAGTACATTCTTTAGATGTCTTTGATAATAAATTGAACACGAGATTCTAAAATGAAAATTAAATTTAATATATGTAAAAAAATACTTCCGGATGCCCTTTTTTCATATGGAATATTTTTCATTCATTAACACATTCATAAACACAATTTTTAATAAAAATTATGTTTAATACATGTAAAAAAAAAATTTCGGAACGCACGGTTTTTCGTACAGACTTCCACCATTCCCACAGCCCGAAAAAATTAAATACTTTCCATCACCCATAAGTTTTGCTATCCTAAAAGTAAAAAAAATTACATTCTCTGTGCCACAACTTTTATGTCGGAACTTTTCTTCAGTAACTTTAAATTTCCGAGATAAGTTCACTCGAAATAAAATCGCGTTTTTTTTTCTAAACTAGGTTAAAAATTTTGCTAAACTTCAGAATACTTATCAAAAATACTCTAATATGACCAATTAAGGTGCAAACCTGAGGAGCCCGAAAAAAAAATGTAAAAACTTCATCCACTTTACGCAAAATATTCCTAGGCCTCCCAAATAACATATCAAACACGACATTTTCAAATAAAAATTATATTAAATATATGTAAAAAAAATACAACCGGAAGGCCTGTTTCCTTGTTGAATTTCCACCATCCCCATGGTTCACAAAAAAAAATTCAATAATCCTCACAGCTCATAAGCCTCGAGGCTCCGTAAAATTCAATGTATTCTATGTATATTCCTCGAAAGAGCTCTATTATTACGTATTGCCAGGCCGGAAAAAGACGGCCATCGAAGATAAAAATTCCGACGCGCCAGAAAGAGACCAGACGCCAAAGAGGCCTTAGGGGTTGTTGTTCGGTAGGTGGTTTGTGGTGGGGAGAAATCAGTGACGTCACGTGTGGAGGGTGGTAGGGGAATTGCGAAGAGTGGTGGGGACACAGGAGGAGAATGTGTCGGGGAGGGGATGTCAAGGAGGAAAGGGGTGGTTTTCGGAGTGGTGGGGACATCGGGGGCGATGGTCCACGAAGTGGGGGTTCGAAAGGGATGACAGGGGTGGCGAATGGTGGTGGTGGTGGCTCTGCCGAGGTGAATGACCGACCTAGACTCGGAATCAGGGGTGTGCAATGTATGAAACTAGCCGTAATAGCGAGCACCCTCCTTCAAAGCAATCTACAAGGGTAGGCTTTACACCCTTCGACTAGAGTCATGTTTGTGGCTGTCTCCGTAAGACTTTCAGTGTGAGACTCTGGATTATCAATGTGTGAAGCTTCATGAAGACCACGGCCGCGAATCCGTGTGTTGCGACGTCCTAGACGTCGGCTAGCGGCCAAGAACGAGAACGACGACGACGACGACGACGAGGACGGTAAAGGAAGACGCTGGAGGCAAACAGTCGAGTGCGCTAAAAACGCTTGTATTCTCTAAACTTCAAAGTGCATTTTGAAAGGCTGTAAAATAAAAATTATTAACAGAATGACACTCGGTATTATGAAATAATTTTTGCAAGATAGTTGTATTATTTGTTTTCTCTGTGTTTTCGAAGCATACACGGAAAATTTGAGGACCTGGATAATAAAATGACAGCTATCAATTTTTTAGCACACTATAAAAAGAATTATCGTGTATTCTTAAACCTCAAAGTGCGTTTTGAAAAGCTTTTAAATAAGAATTATTAATAGAATGACAGTCGGTATTATGAAATAATTTTTGCAACGTTTTCTCTGTGTTTTTGAAATGCACATGGAAAATAAAAAATTCTGAATAATAAATCGACAGCTATCAATTTTTTAGCGCCCTATAAAAAGAATTATCGTGTATTCTTAAACTTCAAAGTGCGTTTTAAAAAGCTTTGAAATCAGAATTATAGACAGAATGACACTCGGTGTTATAGAATAATTTTTGTAACATTGTCTTGTCATTAATTCTGTCTGTATTTTAAAAATACGAAAGGAAAATTTCAAGTCCGAATAATATATCGACAGCTATCAATTTTATTTTTTTATATCTATGACTATAATATATATAATAGTTGTGACTATTTTTTCTGTTATAGCAATTGTCATATAATCACTGTAATGATTTAAAAATTGTCGCATGGTCGTACAACGTAAAGTTGTCATTTTACAGCTAGCGATACACGAAACTTTTAGGATGAATGATTATTGAAAAAATTCAATCCCATAACCAAAACCTTTCATAGCTGGTTTAAAAAATACATTTTCTATTTTCCAATTAAACAGAACGGAATAATTATTTACGACTTCAATGCAGTAATTGTGACTATTGTTTTCAGTCATACCGACTGTCTTATAATTACTCTAATAATGAAAAAACCGTAGGACAGTCGTACAATGTAAAGTTCTCTTTCCGTGTCTAGCAATACATGAGACTTCATCCATGAATAATTATTGAAAATAAATTTCACAACATAAACGAAATCTCTCATAATTGATTTAAAAGTACATTTCCTTCTTGCAAAAAAAAAATAACAGAATAATCAGGAAAACAGGAACTCATATTAATTTATTTCTAACGAATGCTAAAAAAAAAAGCGAGGAAACTCGGTAGCATGAATATTAAACATCCAACCTCCCCAGTTCTTTGACTTTCATTAGTGTCTTAAGTATCACTTGAGGGTGCAAAGATTTTTACAGAGAAAATCTCCACAAAAAGGGAAAACAATAGGGCGATGTGAACAATGAGCTGTTGCTTGTATGGTAAATTGTGACTCGCTGACGAGGAAGTTGTTGTTGTACGCACGAGGCTTTTCTGCTATAGCAGTTCGCTTTACTCCGTTCGAGAGCGTCACTGGCGGAAACCACGTGGCTCGTATTGATCCTCTTCGGTGGGACGACGAAGAAGCACCGACGAGCGAGTGAGAATCCCCGGTAGGGGGCGATGGGGGCGAGGGGAGGGGGGCTGTTGGTTCTTCCTCTCTGTCCATCGAAGCGCTTCATGGTATTTTCTATCTCTCCTCTTCTCATCCCCATTTATCGCATCTGTCTCACTTTTCCTCGCCCTTTTCCACTCTCGGCCACTCTACCGTACCATTTCCCTTCTTCGTCATTGCTGGCTCTCACCACCCCCTCTCATCCGAGAATACCACTCTCGTCGCTCCGTCGCTCTGTCTTCCTTCTTCAGGGTTTGTCTCACTCGCCGCAGAGGGTAGCAGCCTAGTGCCCCTGCCTCGCGGTCATTCACCCTGCTCCTATACACCTATACACTCATCTCTGCCATACTATATTTTGCTCCATTGCGATTCTCATCCTACGGGACTTTCCTATATACTATATTTCGCTATAGCATTTTTTTTTTCGTGAAAAAATATCGTTCTTTTTTTATTTCGCAGATGTCAGCTTTGTTTCGGTTCCGGGGTCTTTGAAAATTCTTCTGCTATACTTCTTTTTTTACTTTGTCGAAAAGCGATTTTTTACACTCATCTCTGTCATACTATATTTTGATCCATTGCGATTCTCATCCTACGGGACTTTTCTATATACTATACTTCGCTATAGCATTTTTTTCGTGAAAAATATTATGTACTCGTAATATCGTTCTTTTTTTATTTCGCGGATGTCAGCTTTGTTTCGGTTCCGGGGTCTTTGAAAATTCTTCTGCTATACTTCTTTTTTCACTTTCTCGAGAAGCGATTTTTTACACTCATCTCTGCCATACTATGATTTGATCCATTGCGATTCTCATCCTACGGGACTTTCCTATATACTATACTTCGCTATAGCATTTTTTTTCGTGAAAAATATTATGTACTCGTAATATCGTTTTTTTTTATTTCGCGGATGTCAGCTTTGTTTCGGTTCCGGGGTCTTTGAAAATTCTTCTGCTATACTTCTTTTTTTACTTTGTCGAAAAGCGATTTTTTACACTCATCTCTGCCATACTATATTTTGCTCCATTGCGATTCTCATCCTACGGGACTTTCCTATATACTATACTTCGCTATAGCATTTTTTTTTCGTGAAAAATATTATGTACTCGTAATATCGTTCTTTTTTTATTTCGCGGATGTCAGCTTTGTTTCGGTTCCGGGGTCTTTGAAAATTCTTCTGCTATACTTCTTTTTTCACTTTCTCGAGAAGCGATTTTTTACACTCATCTCTGCCATACTATATTTTGCTCCATTGCGATTCTCATCCTACGGGACTTTTCTATATACTATACTTCGCTATAGCATTTTTTTTTCGTGAAAAATTTTATGTACTCGTAATATCGTTCTTTTTTTATTTCGCGGATGTCAGCTTTGTTTCGGTTCCGGGGTCTTTGAAAATTCTTCTGCTATACTTCTTTTTTTACTTTGTCGAAAAGCGATTTTTTACACTCATCTCTGTCATACTATATTTTGATCCATTGCGATTCTCATCCTACGGGACTTTCCTATATACTATACTTCGCTATAGCATTTTTTTTTCGTGAAAAATATTATGTACTCGTAATATCGTTCTTTTTTTATTTCGCGGATGTCAGCTTTGTTTCGGTTCCGGGGTCTTTGAAAATTCTTCTGCTATACTTCTTTTTTCACTTTCTCGAAAAGCGATTTTTTACACTCATCTCTGTCATACTATATTTTGCTCCATTGCGATTCTCATCCTACGGGACTTTCCTATATACTATACTTCGCTATAGCATTTTTTTTTTTTCGTGAAAAATATTATGTACTCGTAATATCGTTCTTTTTTTATTTCGCGGATGTCAGCTTTGTTTCGGTTCCGGGGTCTTTGAAAATTTTTCTGCTATACTTCTTTTTTTACTTTGTCGAAAAACGATTTTTTACACTCATCTCTGCCATACTATATTTTGATCCATTGCGATTCTCATCCTACGGGACTTTTCTATATACTATACTTTGCTATAGCATTTTTTTTTTTCGTGAAAAATATTATGTACTCGTAATATCGTTCTTTTTTTATTTCGCGGATGTCAGCTTTGATTCGGTTCCGGGGTCTTTGAAAATTCTTCGGCTATACTTCTTTTTTCACTTTCTCGAAAAGCGATTTTTTACACTCATCTCTGTCATACTATATTTTGATCCATTGCGATTCTCATCCTACGGGACTTTCCTATATACTATACTTCGCTATAGCATTTTTTTTCGTGAAAAATATTATGTACTCGTAATATCGTTCTTTTTTTATTTCGCGGATGTCAGCTTTGTTTCGGTTCCGGGGTCTTTGAAAATTCTTCTGCTATACTTCTTTTTTTACTTTCTCGAGAAGCGAATTTTTTTTTTTTTTCAAATATATTTTTTTACGTGTTTCCAGGATAGGTTGGTTTATGGGGGCGCAGCGAGAGTTAGCTAATGGAAATAATCGCATTAAGAATGCGAATGAAAAAATTCACCTAGATGCCTTTTTTTACTTTTTAGCATATATTTTTAACCGAAAAAAGAACATCGATTTTTTAGAATGGCCGAAAAAAATTATTTAAAAAATCTGCCACGCTTGATTCTTGAGGATAGTATGCAAGGCACGAAAAAAAATTGGAAAGTCAGAATATTGAAAATTGTAGGAGGAGATACATTTTTTCGAATGGGGGGCGATACATTCTTATTTATTTTTAAGTGCCTATATTATTAATATATGCTTAATTTGAAATTGATCATAATATTATGTTTTGGAGTAATATTACAGAACATTACGTTTTTTTAAATACCCTTTATATGGAAATTCAATAGACAAGGTAATTAAATATCAATAGTAACTTCTATGAGTTTTTAAACATATTCATAAAAAAATCTCTGGCAGCGATGAAAAAAATCAGAAACAATTGTTCCAAAATATTATCGGACGTTGCATGTTTTCCAATACCGTTCATATGAAATTTTTTTGCAAACGTGGAAAAAAAGGCATCAATGTTTTTTTTCGCAAACTTTTGTTTTCATTCGTCGTCACTATGACACAAATGTGAGGTTTTGAATTTAAAAAAATTATTTTCACAACATTGATAACTCGACTGTATCCGACGTTTTTCATTTCGATAGGCGATAGGAAATATTATTTTCTTTTTATCTCTTCTTTTAATAGCACTGCATTTTTTTTTCTTCAAAAGATCTGTGCATTTAATCGCATAGGGAATCGCACAAGCCGACATGCTAGAATTAGTTATAGACAGACATGTCACGTCGCGTGCAGATAAAAATTTGGTCTGCCACGGTAGTAATTTAAGTTGATTGGATATAACGCTTATGGTTACGATACTGATAGAAAATGTCCTGAGTCTCGCATAGAACGATAGTTATTATCGTCTACAAAGTACATAACGTGTGAATTATTTTATTCAGTGCAATAACTTACGATGACTTCCTTATATATCCGAGTACTAACGCTTATCTTCAGTGTGTCGTGTCTTACCTGCAACAAAAAAATTATTTATTTCATTAGTCAAACTATAATATAAACTTAATTTGTTTTAATTTTTTTCAGCATTATTACATCAGAATGCTGAAAATGGTTTAGAACGTTGAGAGAAATGGTTTGTGCAAAATTTCTGCGTGTGCACAATTTTTTTTGTGATAGTCATCGCAATTTTCAAGATATCAGGCTCAAATTTGAACCACGAATAATCTGTCGTTAAATAAAGCATGCGATTGAATTTTGAGTTAATCCATCAAAGTGTTAAAAATTTACGGCATTTTGAATTTTTTAGGAAATGTCAGTTTGGGCTCTAACTCCCGCAATTTATATGGTATCCGACTCAAATTTGGACCAGAATTGGATTGTTATCAAATATTGTTCGGGATTAAATTTTGTGTCACTTCGTAAAGGGGTTCACAATTTATGTCATTTTCAAATTTTTTTGAATTTTTGGTTCGTGCTCAAGCTTTCGCAATTTTCAAGATATCGTGCTCAAATTTGGTTCATAAATGGACTGTTCATAAATAAAGATTGTGAGTAAATTTGGCGTCAATCCGTTGAGTGGTTCAAAATTTATGGAATGTTGAATTTTTTTTATCATGCTCTAACTTCTACATTTTTTAAGATATCAGACTCAAATTTGTTCTACAAGTAAACTGTAGTTAAACAAGAGACGGGATTAAATTTAGTGCAAATTCGTCGACACGTTCCAAATTTATGGAATTTCGAATTTTCTTTTGAAATTTTTTGTTCGTGCTGTAATTCCTGCAATTATTAATATATCAGGCTCAAATTTGGTACATAAGTAAAGCGTGGATTAAAATAAGATGACTTAAAATTTGGTGCGAATCCGTCAAGGTTTTAAAAAATAATGACATTTAGTTTTTTTCGAAAAATCAGTTTTAGCGTTTCATCTTTTACAATTTTCAATATATCTGCCTTAAATTTCGTACGCAAGTAAAGTGTGGATAAACTAAGCATCAGTTCGAGTCTAGGAAGAATCTGTCAAAGAGTTCAAAAATAATACCATTTGGAATTTTTTGAAACAAGGCTGCAAAGAATTTATAAAAAAAAATTGTTATTAAAAAATATATAGTACCAGAAAAAAGGGTAAAGTTGAATTTGAAAAAAATCTTTAGACTTTCTAACCCTGCGTGATAGTTCTGCTCCGATCATTTAGCTAATTATATGACCTCATCGTCTCAAGGGAAAATATTATCGTGGCTAAAAAGCGCAGCCATAATCCTACGTGTTTTCGTTTGTAATCAGAAACCGAAAACTCGTATTTTTATTTTATTTGTAACGTGTAAGAAGGTTTCAATTATAAATGCATTTTATAAAATTGTAAATGTTTTTAAAAGCGAAAAGTTCGTAGCTCTTTCGTGGTATTGTATTGAAATTGAGAAAGAAAGGCAGACGGTGTAGATACTGGACGAGAAAACTCACGAGCCTCTCCCACTGTTAGTTCCCACCCCTATGATACCGTCGAGACAACCCCTCCTGTCTACGTCTGTTCTATCCCCCGAATCTCCAGAAACCATCTGCAAGAAGCGTGTAAGAAAGTGGTGAAAGAATTATAGAGGGTAGAAAAGAGCAGTGGAAAATATCCAGAAATACGCCGGAAGCTCTTAAGAAAGTCTTATCTCGCATATAAGGGTAGTTCCGTAAAGACGACTTGAAAATAAATTATTCCACGATCTTCAATTTAATTACTTCATTGACCAGGACATAAAAAAGAATTGTTTAGTGATCTTGAGTAATTTGAAGTCACTTCACAAATGTAGATTCGTGATCAACACGGAGAAAATATTATTCTGTGTTGATGAATTGAATAAATTCATGACTGGAACAATGAAAAAAAAAAAAATTGTAATATCTCAAATTATGGAAAATTTAGTTGTAAATTGAACTCGGTGATAATTTCACAATTTATCAGAAGGATATAAATAGTGACGTAACATGAAATTCAGTTTTTTCAATATATTAATTATCACACAAAAATCAATACTTTGTTTGGATCGAAATTAAGGGGTACGAGTCAGTCCAAAAAGTATTTTTTTAATCATGAAGGAAATTTTCCTCTCACCAAAGGGAAAATTTAAAAGAATTCCTTTCCTATAGAAAGAACCCGAATTTTTTTTAATGGACCAAATTATTGGGTCAACCGGTTGCTTTGAAGTCAGATTCATAAATTTTACACTCTGCGTCTGATCCTAGAAATACTGCTTTAAGAACTGGGCTTCGCTTTACGAAAAGACTTTCGCATTCATCCGGAATGGAAGAAATTATTAAAATTTTTCTCGGGTGAAGAAAAATTTCATATAATTAGAATTAAAAAAAAGGTCGTCTTATAATTCAAGAAAATATTTTGTTCGCTAATTTATCCACCTTAAAAGAGAAAGTACACTGTTAAAAATGCAAATAAATTCAATATACAAAACGTTACGAGATTTACGAATCGGGTATATGAATTCCATATTAATATACTTTTATTGTAAGGTTGAGAATAGTATAAGAATTCTACTTTTTATCCTATTCTCTATTATGTGCCCACTAATAACTATTCATTTTTATCCATACGAGAAATATATCAGGGGCTAAAGAAAAAATCCATACAACTGAATCTATATTTAGTTTATTCCGTTGGGAATATACTTCGACCATACATATTCCACATTCGCAGCGTATATTGAACGTAATAAGAAAAAGAAATTACCTCATATATAAAGCTGATAATAAAATGTGCAATTTGAAAAAAAAAAAAGAAAATTAATTGCTGTACATATGAAGCTCGGAAATAAAAGGTACAGTGTAGTTTTATGTGCCCTCCATTTAATTGAGGGCACATTAAACTCTACGGTGCCCTTAATTTGATTGATTTGATTGAGGGCACATCGAATTAATCAATTACTATTCAATTTTAACCATGTACGATCAAAATATCATGGGCTAAAAAAAATCTATACAACTGAATCTATATTTAGTTTATTCCGTTTAAAAATATATTTCGACCATACATATCCTACATTAGCAGGGTATACTGAACGTAATAAGAAAAGAAAATTTGCATTATGTATAGAGCTGATAATAAGATGTTCAAATAAATTAAAAAAAGTAATTGCAGTGTATATGGAGCTCGGAAATAAAATGTACAGTGTAGTTCAATGCGCCCGCCATTCAGTTAAGGACACATTAACCTCCACTGTGCCCTTAATTTAATGAATTTGATTAAGGGCATTTTAAATTAATCAATTAATATTTAACTTTATCCATATACGATAAGAATATCATGGGCCAAAAAAAATCTATACAACTGAATCTATATTTAGTTTATTCCGTTAAAAATATATTTCGACCTTACATATCCTACATTAGCAGAGTATACTGAACGTGATAAGAAAAGAAACTTTTCCTTACATACAAAGCTGGTAATAAAATATTAAATTTAAAAAAAATGTATTGCAGTATATATAAAGCTCGGAAATAAAATGTACATGTTAATTTAATTAAGGGCACATAAAAATCCACTGTGCCCTTAATTTGATTAAGGGCACTTTAAATTAGTCAATTAATATTCCATTTCATCCATATACGATAAAAATATGAAGGGCTAAAAAAAATCTATACAACTGAATCTATATTTAGTTTATTCCAATAGGAATATAGCGCGACCACACCTAGCCTACATTTACGGGGTGCATTGACCTCCAAAGGGGTTGAACCGCTCGGCTCACCACCGCACTATTATTTTTCATGGGTCCCGAGTATGCACCTGCGCATTGCGACCGCCCCACGTGGCTGTGCACCACGTGGTCTCGTCAAGTCGCGGAAGAAGAACCCCACATCCACTGCTGTTTGAGCACCGGAGGGTCCTGAGATGACGGAGCATCAAATGGGCGAAGGGGCGTAGGGACCGCCGGAAAAAGCGATCCTTTTCAACTGGGGATGAGGCTATCGACCAAGGGCAAGGGCATGCGTAACCGTGCGGCACGATACGACTCGCCATACTTTTCGACGACGACGACGATTCACCGAAGGGCAACCACTACCACGATACGACCCCTATATAAGGCTAGCAATCGTATGTTCAACCACGAGAAATAAAGAAATCAATAAAGTTGTTTTTTTTTACCTTCCATAAGTCAACCGTGAGTGAGAGTTTGATGGAGATTAAACGTAACAAACTACTTTGCAAAAGTTGAGCATAAGATTTTTTTTTTTATTAAGGGATGAAATGAAAAATTTGGAGAAATTTGGAGCATTTGAAATAGGTTCGTTGCTAAATTCTTTTAGTACTAAAAATGTTTAGAAGGATAACCCAAATTTAGATCACGATTTTCTTGAAAAGAAGGTTTTTAGAGTCACGCTGACAAAAGAGGAGACGATTTATGTTTTAGTAACGCGTTTTTCGGAAAATTATCAAATTGATTTCGGAATGTATAGCATAACATTTTTTTCTTGAACTGAAGGATACAAAAAAATGTTGAGAAACTTCAAATATTTTAAATAGTTTTGTTCGATTTTCTTCAGTACCAGAAATTAAATAGGGGATAACCTCAAATTCGTTTTTTTTATTCTTTTGAAATAACGGTTTTGAGAGTCACGTAGACATGAGCTTAGCCTATGTATATCTTAATAACGCGTTATATCTCTGAAAATATGAATCCCATATTTTCATATAATTTATATTGCATATTTTGGCATCATTTTATGACTTTTTGGATTTTTTAAAAAAAGGACGTGCGCGCTCCAAATTTCGTAAAAATGGCGATATTTTGCTAAATAGTCCTTTAAACGTGCAAGTACTGTTAAGTCGTTTGCTATTGAATTTTACCGATATCGGAAAAGCGTTTCGGATTTTATAGAGAAAAATTTACGTTTTCGTCCAAACTTTGGAATATCATGAGCTAACAAACTCAAGTTTTATACATGAAATCAGTTGTATTCAGCAATAATCGTTGCACAGTTTCATTGTAATTCGTGATGGGATTCAAATTTGTCAGAAAATTGGCATTGATAAAAAACAAAACGGCAAAGATGAGCTTTGTAAATTGCTTCCTCATTTTCTTTTGAGTTTTTTTTACAAACTTTTTTTTATGAGGAAGCCAAAATGGATAAACCTACTTTCTCATAAAGGTAACTTTGTAAAAGACCAAAAAAAATGAGGAAGCAATTTGCAAAGTTGAACTTTGCAGCTTTATTTTAGTTCATGTCGTTTGATAATCCGTCTGGAAGGAAAAGGAAGAGGATGGAAGGATCGCTGGTGGTTCGTTGAATTAACTTCCCCTCGGTGTTTTGGACAGCCCTGAGCATTCGTATCGAGCGGCAATGCCAAGGGCAAGGGCGCTCTTCCCCCACCCTCTGCATGGCCTGGCGGGCAACCCCCTCCCCCTCGTTTGTCTTCTTCTCTTCCTCGTCCGTTTCTCTCTTCCTTTTCCGGCACCGATGGTGAACGCGCGCACGCATTGACGCACCCATGGCCCCTCTAAGCCGCCAACGGCGCTGCCCCTTTCGGCAATCCCCATAAATTTGAGCTTAGCGTTTGCGCATTAATGTACCACCGCCAAACTCATATAACGACAAGAGTCTTTCACCAATTTATGAAAAACAGTTTAACTTTGCAAATTTCCACGTGAAAAAATCATATATAACTCAATATACATAGTCTGTATAATAAAATGGACATATACAATAACTATACCCTGTATTTCATTTATATGAAATTTGTAAAGAGTCTGCAAATTTTATAAAAGGGTTTTTGTAGAAACGTTATATTAAATTTACATGAATAATATATAACTTTTATAGAATTGCATACGTCCATTTTCCTAAACAGGCTTTATATATTTTACAATAGGAAATTTTCATAGAATCTCGATGTAATTTTTACACTTGGGTGCTTCCTCATTATTTTTGGCATGAGGGAGTATATTAATCGATTTTGGCTTCCTCATAGAGGACGTTTTATTTTGAAAAAACCAAAAATAATGAGGTACTAATTTGCAAGTTTTAACTTTGCAGCTTTGTTTATTATCAACATTAAATTTCTTAAAAATTTTAACCACATAACAAATTATGACGAAACTGTGTACCTATTAGTGCTAAATAGTACTGATTTCATTTATGAATTCTGCGGTACGAATTTCATTGGAACATTGAAGAAACGTTATTTCCAATTTGCAATTGCGTGGATTGATTTGATAAGCAGCTGATTCAAATACGTCATTAAGGATTTCAAAAAGCTGTTGAAACGAATCGAATACATACATGAGATCAGGAAAGTGATCGTGTTGCGAAGCTTCAAACGTACTTCATTTTTAGAACATCAGGGGGAAAAGGAGGTTGACTTTTGTCATTGCACATCCGTCATTTTAGTCGAAAATTGACATTTTTTTTATTAAAAAAAAAGTTATTAATGGATGCTGCGGTAGAGAGATTTTATTGGAACATTGAAGAAACGTTATTTCTAATTTGGAATTGAATGAATTGCTTTGATAAGCAGCTGATTCAATTACGTCATTATAGATTTCAAAAAACTGGTGAAACGAATCGAATACGTATATAAGAACGGGAAAGTGATGACCGGGTCGACTTCGATCGTACCGCGAGGCTTCACACGTACTTCATGTCTACGGTATCTGAGGGGAAAAGGGGGTCGACTTTCATCAATGCACATCTGTAATTTTAGTTCAAAAATGACATTTTGTTCATAAAAAAAAAAATATGGATGCTGCGGTAGAGAGATTTAATTCGAACAATGAACAAACGTTTTTTTTCCATTTGCAATTGAATGGACATTAAAGAAACGTTTTTACCAATTTGCAATTGAGTGGATTGCTTCGATAAGCAGCTGATTCAATTACGTCATTATGGATTTCAAAAAATTGGGGAAACGAATCGAATCCATATATAAGAACGGGGAGGTAATGACCGGGTCGACTTCGATCGTACCGCGAGGCTTCACACGTACTTCATATCTACGTGATCAGGGGGGAAAAAGGGGTCGACTTTCATCAATGCACATCTGTAATTTTAGTTCAAAAATGACATTTTGTTCATAAAAAAAAAATATGGATGCTGCGGTAGAGAGATTTAATTCGAACAATGAACAAACTTTTTTTTTCCATTTGCAATTGAATGGACATTAAAGAAACGTTTTTACCAATTTGCAATTGAGTGGATTGCTTCGATAAGCAGCTGATTCAATTACGTCATTATGGATTTCAAAAAATTGGGGAAACGAATGGAATACATATATAAGAACGGGAAAGTGATGACCGGGTCGACTTCGATCGTACCGCGAGGCTTCACACGTACTTCATGTCTACGGTATCTGGGGGGAAAAGGGGGTCGACTTTCATCAGTGCACATCTGTAATTTTAGTCCAAAAATGACATTTTGATCCCTCAAAAAAAAAAAATGAATGCTGCGGTAGAGAGATTTCATTCGAATATTGAAGAAACGTTTTTACCAATTTGCAATTGAGTGGATTGCTTTGATAAGCAGCTGATTAAATTACGTCATTATGGATTTCAAAAAACTGGGGAAACGAATCGAATACATATATAAGAACGGGAAAGTGATGACCGGGTCGACTTCGATCGTACCGCGAGGCTTCACACGTACTTCATGTCTACGGCATCTGGGGGGAAAGGGGGAGGGGGGGGGGGGCGTGACAGGGGGGATACGAGTACCACGTTGTGGGCTCTACGACTGCGGCATTCGCGGAACGGAGAAAGCAGCTCGCGGTCGCGGGGTTAACGTACCCCGTGAAACCGACTTACACCAGTCTCTTGCACTAACGATGATGTTTCTACCGGCCGTTACGTAAACGTTAACACAGCGCCTGTTCTGCAGTATTCAAGCCAAAGATTCGCGAAAGATAGAGAGAGATACTACATGTGGATGTCGGCATACACAAACCTGTGGGGATAAAACAAACACGCAAAGCCGGAAATATACAAGTGTTATGGTAAAATCATCTTGACGTGTGTCTATGTGAACAACAAAATTTTCTTACCGTGCTAATGATTACGTAAAATCATTTTTATCTTCCAAGAATTATATAGAAAATTATGGATCACCTAATTATAATATTTATTATATACAGTGGGATTTAAAAATTTTTTAAGTTTACAAAATCAAGTATTTCTAAAGTGAAATAATACATTCATTTTAAAGTACATTGAATTTTTTCAAAATTGAGTCATTTTCACATTAAGTGCATGAATTCGCTTAAGATTAATTTCCAAGCTTTTTTCGTATTTATAAATTCATTGGTAATTATAGAAATGTACAAGATTTAATTAAGAGTGTTCCATATTCAATGCATATCCATCATGAAATTTTTTTTTTTAAATTAATTTAGATTGATGGGATATTATTGTTTTTCATTTATCAAGTTCTTTTAAGGCATTTAAAAAGTTATAAATGGATGTGCATTGACATAAATGTAAAAGACAATATAAAAACTCTATATTTTTTCATGAGTTTTCGAGCGGGCTTTTTAAAATTTTATTTTCGATTAGATAAAAATTAGTTTCAATAGTATATATTTGATAACAAAAATGTTTATAATTCTATCATCAATTGTCTAAAATCAAAAACCTCAATTATGATTCTTTTATAAAGAAATTTCTATCTCATTACGACAATGTCATAAAAATTCTGTCAAAAGACCTAATTTTGTAGGGTCGTACATGTTTTCCGGAAGTGCATTTGTTGTTTTGGTAAACAAATTGATGGTTATTACAGTTGTAAATGTGTCAAAAGAGAAATACACACTATTTTATAATCATGCAGCAATCAGCAATTACTCGTCTATTCGTCGGATAAATCGTCGGATAAAAAAATGTACGAACGATCTTTGATTACGCAGTAACTTTGAATAGACACAACAGAAAGTGTTTATCGTGACGGAGAAACAGGAAGCGAATTTGAGAACCGCTGAGCCAAGAGAAAGTCGTGACCGACATATTTTGCGTTCATGAGGCTACATAGTAACGCTACTACCGAGGACAGTATGCACTAAACTGTAGATTGGAGCAACCGAACCGCATAGTCCAAAGCTATACACGAGCTGAAGTTGGAAGACTAGAAAAGAACCGAGTCTATGACACTTTAGTGAAGTTGGGAGACTAGAATAAAACGTGAGTCCATGACACTTCAGTGAAGTTGGTAGAGGCTTCAAAGATTGAGCGAAGAAACTTAACCACAAAACCAAAGACCGGGAAGACATAAGCCACTCTTGCAATTGATAAACATTCATTGGGTCGAAAAAATTGAGAATTTAATTTTTTAATCGATTTTAATCGAATTTTTACTTTCTTTCCGTCCTTTAAAAGTTTTTTTTATATCAATGGATGACGTTTTTAGTTTATATGGAAAAAGTTTCATTCAAATCTTTCATTATTTTCGATGACACTTTAACTCGATTAAGGTGAAATTTTGCAACGGGATTTCAAAAATTACGTTTCATTGATTCGAAAAAAATTGATGGAATTAAATTCTTTTATTGATCTTGATAAAGGTTTACTTGCTTTTAGAGTATTTGAATTTTTTTCATATCAATGAGTATAATTTGGAGTCGATCTGAAAAAAGTTTTATCTCAATTTTTTATTAATTTCGATGAAATATTTACTCGTTTTTGGATTTGAAAAAGCACATTGCATAGATTCGAGAAAAATTAATAAAATTACGTTATTTATTGATTTTGTCAAAATGTTTACGTGCATTCAATGCATTTAAATTCTTTCCATATCAATGCAAAAAAGTTCATTATTTAAGTATCATCTGCAGTGTTTTTCTATTGTTTTAGCGACGAGTTATTTCATAGGTTATATTTTTCTTCAGGGTTTTCAATTTAAATTCAAAATGATTTATTTAAAATCAATGAAAAACGGTTCGCTGGTCGGAAGATAATTTTCATTAAATTCAATGTTCCTACATTACATCGAATTTTTGAACATTCAACGAAAAAAAAGGTATCATTAATATACACATTTTTTGATAACAAAGAAATATTTCATAGGCCGAAATTTTTTTTAAATTTCTTTGAATCAATGAAAACGTTTTTCTCGGTGTAGCAAAAATGGTGATCATGCGTAAATGTCACTCGATTCCGAGGCTTTGAGGCAAAAAGAAATTGCAATGTGAGCCGCAGGCATTTCCAGCTTCTAATGACTTCATTTGCCCCGTGGAAAACCGGCTATCGATGGTACACGCTATAGTTGAGCGCATTGCTATACATCAATTAAGGTGTTACACTACCGGCTTCGCTATTATCACCATTCTTGGCGATCCGCAGCGTGGACTTTGTTCTCTTAAGTCTGTCGCATTCTCAGCACATTTCGTTTTCACCTCTGTCATTATACCGCACATAATAGCAGCTGCAGTCTTGGCATTTTTGAGTTGGAGAATTTTTCCATTTTTTCGTAATTGTCTGGCTCTTAAATGTAGCTGTAATAGCCGTGGAAATGGGTTCATTGGGACATGGGCGATGTTCATGCTGTAATCTCTGCAGCAGGATTATTGAAAATCCATATAATCTCTTTTCCTTACATTTATCGCTTAGTCGTTATAATTTTGTAACGATTACCTGTAGCTTTTTTTTTTTACCATATTTTGAAATTATTGATAAGTAAAAAATGAAAGTTGAGGACTTCATGTTATGTAATTTACGCACAATTTTTCGTAAATTTTTGTTAAAGACACAAATTTTTCTACACTTAAGTTTATAAATAAAATTGAAAACAATTTTCAACTATTATTATGGCAAAAATAAAAAAATGAATTTTTTATGTGAGAAAGTGATCATGAATATGTGAAGAATTCAGAATTGGAAATTCTGGAATTATTTATTTCCATTTCTATTTTTTTATCTTAACGTAATTTTTTAAAATAAAAATTGGTGTGCAAATACTATAATTGGAGTGTGATGTAAATTGTTCTTATTTATTAGCAAACATGTTTCGTTGGGTTTTTACGAGGATAATTACACATGTTTGTTTTCGTTTTCGTTCATTCAACTCTTCATTTGTCATGTTTTTTTTTTCCTCACATGTTTGAATACAAGCAAACATTGCTACTCTTTTGCAATCATTCACTCGATCGATACGTGGCCTCGAAGATTTCGCCGTTGCTCCCAGAAGCTGTTGACTAACGTCTATTATGCTCGAAGTCCTTTTCGGTAGTAGGTAAGAATGTCGCAATGTGTTTTGATGATTTCAGCGCAGATTTGGCTGCCGTATAGTACTATGTACAAATATCCAACGGTATGTTTTTATGAATCATTCATTCAATGACACACGTGTGCGAATATATAACCCATCGAACGGAGAAAAAGGCGATTACGAAATATATTCTGTTTAGTTTTCGACCCACATATGAAGCATTCTGTCGATTCAGCCAATTTTTTTTTAACCCTCTCCGATCTGCCCCATAATTGGTTATATGAAAGTACTTTTAAAACCCACTCCATGTGAATTTTTTCAGATTTAAAAAAAAATTACAAAAAATGGCTTTTTCCCAAGTGCAAATATTTCCAAAACTGAAAGATGCTGAAAAAAATGTCTCTACCTATCAAATTTTTATTTTTTGTTAACTCTCAAGCGGAATGATTGAAATAAGTATAACATTTCGGAGAATATGATTTTTTACCGAAAAACGGATAAATTTTTTTTAAATTGAAAAACGGATATTTTATTATATTGAAAAATTTACAGAGTATTGCTGCATGTCCGTCGATACTACAAAAAAATCATTACAGCGGCACGGATTAAGGTTTGGGTTAAAAAAATAATATCCCCATTTTTCGAAACTTTCACATGAATAATTTTTTTTTTAAAACCGGATACTTTTTCAAACGGAAGAAAAAATATCCGTTTTTCAATTTATGAAAAATTCCTCCGTTTTTAAATTAAAAAATCACACTCACCAGAATGTGATAATTATTTCAGAGATTCCGCTCGAAAGCTATGAAATTTCCAACAATTGGTGCCATCAAGTATATCATTGCAATAAAACAAGGAGACCGTTCCTTTGAAATGGTGGAAACTTTTCTGTAAAATAAAGAAACTGTTTGTGGATTATATACCAGTGCTGGGCAGAACTTATTGTGAGTATTGGTACTTTTTTAGTACTTTAAGTCTGTATTTGAAGTATAGCTGTACTTCAAATACAGCTGTACTTTGAGTACTTGTACTTAAAGTAATTTTCGAAAACTTGTAATTCAAGTACGTTTCAAAAACTTGTAATTAAAGTACTTTTTGAAAACTTGTAATTTTAGTATTTTTCGAAAACTTGTAATTTTAGTACTTTTCAAAAACTTATAATTTTAGTACTTTTATAAAACTGGTAATTTAAGTACTTTTCAAAAACTTGTAATTTTAGTACTTTCCAAAAACTTGTAATTTTAGTACTTTTCAAAAACTTCTAATTTCAGTACTTTTCCAAAACTTGTACTTTAAATACTTTTGAAAAACTTGTACTTTAAGTACTTTGCCCAGTTCTGTGATATACTTAAATCATAAGTAAATATTTCTGTACATGCAATAAAATGTTCTCTTTGAAATTCAAGTGCACTATTGTATCGAAACCAAATAAATATTTCGTTGAAATAAATGAAAACAAAATCAACCCACCCAGTTCCTTGGCGTCAATGAAATCTTTTCTCTCGATGTGATTACTTTAACTTAGTGAAGTCGTGACTTCACATTCGGCATCGACGAAGCACTTTTTATTATCTATCGATTAATCGATACGTTCCTCGAGTTTCCAATTTTTAATGCCAGTGATGGAGTTTCACAGCAAATGAACGTTATGGTGCATCAAGCAGACACGACAAAACTTTAATTTAATGGTACTCGTGCACTGTTGCAGGTAAGCGTGTCGAGCATACGAGGCCGCGATTATGTGCGCAGAAACATTATCGATGCAGCACGTATCCAGACCGGAAGTCGCATCGTTCCGATATCGTGTAACGTATAATCGGTTTATAGCTGTGCTTAACGCACGCTCATCACCTAAATCGTAACACACGGGAGCCTCGAATTTATTGACTTGATAATGGAACAATGACGTTGATGATGATGATGATGAAGAAAAAGTGTACCTCATTAGGATTATCATGTTGCCTAGAGATTTATTCTATTCACGAGGCATGTCTCCAGCGGTTGTTCCAGGAATCGTTAGATACAAGTGCAAGGTAGTCTTGCAGCAGATCAGATTCTGCGCACAGAGAGACCTCAACCGCCATCGTGAACACCGAGGGAAAGTTTGTTACGTAATTCTCGCGCAGGTACCGCAACTAGACGTAGATAAATAAGCGAACTGCATTATATGACGCTTGTGCACACTGAAAAAATTATTCGATAACTTTTCTTACCATTTTCTAATCGATATTGTTGAAAAAATTTAATATTTTTGAAATTTTAATATTGTTGAAAAAATTTAATATTTTTGAAATTTTAATATTGTTGAAAAAATTTAATATTTTTGAAATTTTAATATTGTTGAAAAAATTTAATATTTTTGAAATTTTAATATTGTTGAAAAAATTTAATATTTTTGAAATTTTAATATTGTTGAAAAAATTTAATATTTTTGAAATTGTAATATTGTTGAAAAAATTTAATATTTTTGAAATTTTAATATTGTTGAAAAAATTTAATATTTTTTCAACAATATCGATTTTATTTTATGGTTTAAGTATTGTAAAATTTTATGTCGAAGAAGATGGGACATTCACATGCGATTTTTTAGATGAAAACTATACCCAAATTATCGGCTATTAATCGGGGCAAAAAGATATTTTCCAGCTCATTCCCTTATACTGAAAACGTGTGGATGTTCTAACAAAGAATTTTCCGGGAAAGATGGCGAACGTGTTATTATAGATATGTACCTTTGAAGTTTTTTCGTTTGTGTGTATGAATAAAATACAATATTCTTAAAATTTTCGAGTTATTTAATAACACATTTGATTCATGAATTTTTCGTTAAATACATAATTTTTATCTTCAGTTTTAGTTGCGAGTTGCAAATATGCTGGGCTGAATTTTGAATAATTTTATTAAATTCTTATATTTTTTAACGGGACATTTTTGCTCTGATTTTGATTTTACTTACAGACTTAAGATTCGTAATTTTTTGATAGATGAACTGACATGATATGTGCACTACATTAGCGTTTCTACACGAGGAAACATTCTATGATGATCGTATTCAGAATGACTAATTGATATTACAGATAATTGCAAAACTGGTGAAATTATTGTATTATTTAATCTAATCCAAAAAAATATTTTTCTATGTTTATATTTTACAGCCTGTGTCTAATAATATTAAGGTCTGTATGTATATTAGAAATTCAACTAATAAATAAAATGGTTACATTATTCAAAAGACATTTTATGCAGTTATTCGAATTCGTCGCTATTATACAGTATAATTTTTGTAATGATAAATTGATATTAAATCGGTTGACAGTGGCTCGACGTTAAATTTTGCGTATTCAGAAAATCGGCAATTGAACGTACCGTTGAAAATTGTACAGTACGTAAATTCGCTGTAACACCTATTACAGGAGGTCAATACGTTTAGAAGTGAAAAGCTATCGAAGCTCAACGCTGGCTTAATGATCCATAATGTGCAGCATCGAATCCTCCCTCCATTTTCAGCAACAGAGCGATGGACATATAAGAGGAGAGAGAGAGAAAGAGAGGAAGAGGGCGAAAGAGATTAAAAGGAGAAAGAGAGGAAAATAGAGTAGCGCGAAAGAAGCGAGATAGAGATAGTAAAAGCCGGAAGCAATGACCGTGGTTCAAGCTCGAACGATCGTACAACGATAGAGAAAAAGAGAGCAAACGAGCACAGCGAGTATTCGTATATCTATGTTTAGTACACATATACCCAAAGTGTGTAAGTGTACAGATGCTCGATAACAGAGTTAAGGCCGACACATCATCCTGTGCACTATACTCTATACTATATGGTGTATTACTATCGTGCTGAGGGCTGACCTCGCTCGTCGATTACAAGACTTCGCAAGTTCCATATTGCACAATGTACATGCATTTACGGGCTAGATACCATTTTCTATGACTTTCCAAATTACTATCATATCGATATGATTGTGATATTTCGTTTGAAAATGTAGTCACTTTGCAGCACCTACGTAAAAAAATCATATATAAGTCAATATATATAGTCTGTATAAGAAAATGGAACTATAAAATAACTATACACTGTATTTCATTTATAATGAAATTTATATATAGTCTGCAGATTTTATGGAACGATTTTTGTAGAAACGTTATATAAAATTCACAAAAATTATATTGCACTTTATATAATTTTTATAGAATCTTCATATGTATTGTATACATATAGAAAATGTATATGTCCACTTTCGTATACAGCTTCTATGTAGATCTTAATTTGTAATTATAATACAATCTACGTATAATTTTTTCACTTGGGCATATTCAACAATTTGCAAACTATTTATCTAGGAAATAATTAATTGCGTATTACATGCATATATTATTAAGTGCTTAATGGTATGTAGAAATAAAATTTTCAATTTTGGGTACGGATGACATTTGATTGTATGAATGAAAAAATACTGGAAATATTACGAATTCATTAATGAAAACTCAAAAATCTCTCTTGAAATGGAGGAAATACACTACGTAGGCAGTTAAGGGATGAACGAATCAAAAGGGATTGAAAAGAGGAATAAAAGATCCGAAGGACACTCGTTTATTTATTTGTTTATTCTAAGATTCTATTATATTTGAAATCGGCCAAAATATATTCTTAGATACACTGTAGAAAATCTGTGCACAATTCATATTCTATATAGTTATTAAATATACTGTATTTTTATTGAACCCTTGCAGGAAATTAATTAAAATTACGAAAGAAAACTAAAAATTCAAGCATATAATAAAAAAACAGTTTTATTGTTTTGAAGAGAAGTTTTTATTAATTCAATAGTATTCAATCTCCATTTTTTTTTTCATTGGTAAAAATTGGGGTGAATCAAGGAAATCTTTTCTCTCGGTGTACATGTAGTTCAAATTTGAGCTGAGTCGGTCGAATAGCTTATGAGTTACAGTAGAACCTCGATTATCCGAACCTGGATCATCCGAACCCTCAATTATCCGATGACTTGACAATGACTTAGTTTATCCGAACGCTCAATTATCCGAACGTCAGCGCGGAAGATAAATTGTTTCTCGCTGCTACCGTCGTGAGCAGTAATGTATCTTTGCAAGAACCGCGTGTATTCAACGAGCACGTGACAGCTGTTCGTCAATTGAAAATTGATGATTTTATAAAGAAAATATTTAAAAATAAATACAATACATACTTTAAACTTAATATGAATGTTAAATTTTAATAAATATCTGCTGTTTTAATGCAGAAAATCGTCGTTCATGATTTCGTCTCCAAAAATCCCACATTTCGATTATCCGAACTAGTGTCGGTCTCAATTAGTTTGTTTAATCGAGGTTTTACTGTACCTGAGTTTTTCGCCTTTCATCTCACACACTCACAAACATACATTCGCACAATTTTTCTAAATAACATTTCTCATGCTTTGATACCATTTTAAGTGTTCGGACATAAAAATATCGAACACTTTATTTTCCATGAAAACAAAACTCCCTCTATGAAGAAGCAAAATAATTATCAAAGATAAGCAAGGCTTATTAAAAGAGTAGTTTAAAAAATACACTAAAAACACCTTACAGACAATAACAATGTAACACACACAATATGATGTAAGTATTCTCTAAACAACAGAATATCATTAGACTGGATTTAGTAGAAGTAAAAAAGGAATTGCCGTTAATATAAACAATAGTATAAAGAAAGTATATTATTTTTTTTAAATTTCTTTGTAGTGAATAAATTAGTGAAAAGGACCCAGACCAGTTAATATAAGCAATAGTATAAGGAATGTATTATTATTATTTTTTTTAAATTTCTTTGTAGTGAATAAATTAGTGGAGAGGACCCAGACCAGTTAATATGAGCAATAGTATAAGGAATGTGTTATTATTATTTTTTTTAAATTGCTTTGTAGTGAATAAATTAGTTAAGAGGACCCAGACCAGTTAATATAAGCAATAGTATAAGGAATGTGATATTATTATTTTTTTAAAATTTCTTTGTAGTGAATAAATTAGTGAAGAGGACCCAGACAAGAGTCGAAACGTCTAAATAGTCTTATCGTTATTAAATGGGGTTGCCAATATCCGACTAACCACCAAATAATGAAAAGAGTAGTGACAAGCACGATTTCCGCAAAAGACGTTCAGTGTGAACGCACCTTAAAAGAATATTCGCGTGCAGAGTAGGATAACACGTTGAGAGTCGACTACTGACGGTTTAGCTAGTTCGCTCGGTAGCCGATGTGTTGCAATGGCCCAGAAGCGGCGGTAGCTAGGCGAAGGGTCAAAAACACCGCGAGCGGTTTCTAGGCCATGCGGTGCTATCTATAAACCCCTGCGAGAGTCCGCTGCGCGCCCTCTGCTCGCCGCTGGTGACTCTCCCCTCCATCCATCGTGTGCGACGTCTCTCGGTTTCCTCGTCTATGCGCGCTCGCCGCCTCCGCACATCGAACGTACGACCAACACGCGGACATCGATAATACCGGCAATATCGCTCTCTGAGTCGAGCTAGACCGTGGCACTGTACGGTAGGACTTTAAATAGAAAAGGAAGCCAGTAAGAACGAGGAAAAAGGGAAGAAAGAGAGACCTTTCGATATTTCCGTTTCCGTGTGCGACACGAAAGACGGAAAAAGTGGAACGTCACGGAGCTTCATCTATTCGAGCTTCAACGTTGATGTCTTCGACTTCGTTTTCTCTTTGAAGCAACATTCAGAATACCCTTTATCCATTCGCCTCTCGATTTGTTTTTGAATAAACGTAACTGCCCACGCGAAAAAAAAGTATTAAGAGAGTATTAAAAAAGTATTAAGAGTCTCGCGAATTGGACTTTTTAATACTCAGTTTAATACTTTTTTTCGAGACTTGAGTTATAAAAAAAGTATTAAATTATATTAAGTATAAAAAAAAGTATTTAATCGTATTTTTGGAAAAGTATTTAATACTCAGTTGATACTTTTGGTCAGAGATTCAAGTATTTAAAAAAGTATGAAATGACTGTTAAAATAAATATTAATTGAGTATTACAATCGTCATTGAAAAATACGATTTAATACTGCATCAAAAAGTGCTAACTTGTAATTGGTATCAGAAACTTGAAAATCGCTATCTGGACTTCCGGAATAAAAATATATCAGGAAAAAAATTATTAAATGGAGAAAAGTGGGCTAAATTAATTATTTAGCGGCAAATAAGAAAGTGAATTTCTTTGTATTACATGATTAGTTATTGTTATTGAGCTTTAGACCGTGGCACTGTATGGTAGGACTTTAGATAGAAAAGGAAGCCAGTAAGAACGAGGAAAAAGGGAAGAAAGAGAGACCTTTCGATATTTCCGTTTCCGTGTGCGACACGAAAGACGGAAAATGTGGAACGTCACGGAGCTTCATCTATTCGAGCTTCAACGTTGATGCCTTCGACTTCGTTTTCTCTTTGAAGCAACTTTCAGAATACCTTTTATCCATTCGCCTCTCGATTTGTTTTTGAATAAACGTAACTGCCCGGGCAAAAAAAAAGTATTGAGAGTCTCGCGTATTGGACTTTTTAATACTCAGTTTAATACTATTATTAAATGATATTGAATATCAAAAAAAGTATTAAATCGTATTTTTGGAAAAGAATTTAATACTCAGTTGATACTTTCGGTCAGAGATTCAAGTATTTAAAAAAGTATCAAATGAGTATTAAAATCGTCATTAAAAAATACGATTTAATACTAGTTTTAATACTCATTTGATACTTTTTTTAATACTCGAGTCTCGAAAAAAAGTATTAAACTGAGTATTAAAAAGTCTTATACTTTTTTTAAAATACTTTCTTAATACTCTTTTAATACTTTTTTTTTGCGGGTGGATATTTATACTGTTGCATTACATATTTGCGACTGCATCAAAAAGTGCTATCTTGTAATAGACATTTTTTAATGAAAAAGTGGGCTGAATGAATTATGTAGCGACAAATAAGAAAGTGAATTTCTTTGTACTACATAATGATTTGTTATTGTTTGTTCGATCGTTTTTTTCACACATTTTTTATGACACTCAACGAAAGAAAAAATAAAGAGAGAAATAATTTTTTTTTTTTTTTCAACCCTATTGGAAGAAAAATTATTATTAAGAAATGATTTGATTTCCAAATAAACCTAACTGGATATTTATACTGTTGCATTACATATCCGAGACTGCATGAAAAAGTGCTAACTTGTAATAAGTATCAGAAACTTGAAAATCGCTATCTGGACTTCCGGAATAAAAATATCTCAGTAAAAAAAATTATTAAATGGAAAAGTGGACTAAATCAATGATTTAGCGGCAAATAAGAAAGTGAATTTCTTTGTATTACATAATTAGTTATTGTTATTGAGCTTTAGACCGTGGCACTGTATGGTAGGACTTTAGATAGAAAAGGAAGCCAGTAAGAACGAGGAAAAAAGGGAAGAAAGACAGACCTTTCGATATTTCCGTTTCCGTGTGAGACACGGAAGACGGAAAAACTGGAACGTCGCGGAGCTTCATCTATTCGAGCTTCAACGTTGATGCCTTCGACTTCGTTTTCTCTTTGAAGCAACTATCAGAATACCTTTCATCCATTCGCCTCGGGATATATCCTCTCACGTCAGACACACTCTTTTACCTCTACCGATCATCTTTGTGTTGAACAATAATTATATATTTTTCGTCTGCACCGGGAGAAAAGATTGGATTGATTCTTGGCAATCTTCGTCAATGAAAAAAAATACTTGAGGTTTAATAGTATCTGTTGATCGAACGATCTGAAACTCAATAAAAAGTAGTGACATTGGATCGAAGAAATCGTCTGTGTTCTTTTCATTGATTTCACTGAAGAGGCAGCACTTCCTTACCTCACCTCAGAAGTTTGAGACCTATTTTTTCCTGAACTAGTCGGCAGATAAAGCTCAAATTTGGAGAGAATGTACTCAAGTACGGAAGAAATGGGCTGATTTACGGGCTTCGTAAAAGTCAAAGCCGTTTGGTCGGGAGAAACGGTTCGAGGAAAAAGTGAGGTTATATATATATTTTTTAAATTTGATTTGGTAAGAATGGCAAAGATGTATTGAAAAAAAATTAATCTAGTAAAATTGGCAATATAATGAAGAGAAAAGGATGCAAAGTAGAACCTTACACATTGCTTCGTTATTCAACTTTATCATTCGCAAATCCGTCTCTATGAGAAAATTTATTTATCTTATGTTCGGCTTCCTCATAGAGGAAGCTTTTCGAAAGATGACAATTATTGACGACGCAATGTGCAAGGTTCTACTTTGCATTCTTATTTCAAGTACAATTGGAACAAAAAAGAATTTTTCGGAAATTTCGAAATCTCATAAAAACTTAACCGCTCTACCGATTTGGCAAAAATTCAGTACCACAGGTCACATCACTTTGTTTAATTTTAATACGAAATTTTAGCCCAATAGTTAAAAATTCGTTCAATTTAGAGCGTTTACGTACTTCCACCAAATTCCACTGAGTTATGTATAATTTTTTGACTCGGGACCAAATATATCGTTTCATAAAATCGAAGAAACGATTACCTTATTATATGCTTATCATGTAAATATTTTCTTCACCGACAATGAATTTTTTTCAAATTTGAAATTTAAATGTTTTATTAGCATCCACAAAATTTTTCGTTGGAATCAATGAAAAAAGGAAAAATAATCCACCGATTTCTTTGAAGTCGAAAATTTTTTTAATCTCATTGTGGGAGTTGCTATTTCCTCTGGGCGAGTGACGCAGGTCGTGCAATGGTCAGACGGCGCTTGGTCACAGTCGAAACGCGATACGTCCATGTGCGATCCAGTTGAGTCTGTCCGTTTGTCCGTCTGTATATCTCTTCCTCTCCGTCTTCACTCTATCTCAAACTTGACAATGGACCGATCTCGAGAACAAGCGCGTGGACTTGAACGATGAATAATGCGATACCCGGTTTAGCTGTTAAGCCACGCTGTGCCGGCATACACTCATCAACGGCAGACAAGGCGACCTGACAGAGGAAAACTCCTTCTTCGCTCGGTTATACAACCGGCTGTGTACGATCGCGTGCGTACATTCGCTCGGTTCGTTCTTCGGTGCGGCCAACGAAAGTAACGTGTGGCGAACAACTTGGCGCGTGATCGGTCGCTTTCCCCTTTGTCAGAGGTGCTCAGCCTCTCGTCTTATTTCGTACACCGAGAGGAAACATTTCATTGACAATTTTCTGAAGTTTCCATCGTTGGAATGCAACGAAATAAATTTTTTCATTTATTTTGATAACCTTAACTCATCATAAAAGGTACGGATAAAAGGATTTCGATAACTAGCATTGAAAATAAAGGTCACCCTATATTAAGGCGTTTCTCAAAGGACGTTAATCTTGGTTTTCATGATTTGTTTTTTTATGTCGTTACATTTTAATGATGCAAACGTCAATAACATTATTGGCGCCAAAGAAATGAGAGGGTTCATTTTGTTTTCATGGATTTCAAGGAAATATTTCTTTGATTTCAATAAAATAGTGCACTTGGGTTTGAAAGAGAACATTTCATTGCCTGTGAAGAAACATTTACTTAGTGAACATATGATTAAAAAAATAGTTTCAGTTTTTTGGAAAAAGTTTTTTATTGATTCATTAAAAAGACATACTTGATGGTAGCAAGGGTTGAGAATTTCATCTCCGAATTTCTCTACCGCACCTAACCTCACTTTTTTGTTTTCTGGTTCTCCCACACAAACGGCTTTGAATTTCATGGTAAGTACAAGGTAGAAAATTACCTGTTTGGTAATTTTTAAATGTAAAAAAAATTCATTTCCACGATTAAAATCATAGCTTTGTCATAATGACCTGAAATGGAAATTCCTATATTCGAACCAGAATTCTCTCTTCGACCGATAAAATAAGAAATCGAACACTAAAATTTGTTCACACGTTTAGTTTGAAAACCATGACAAGGAGAAAAATTTTACTTTTTACCTCACACCATTTTTTCTGCACTTTATGTCTTTACGAAATTTCAAGATTGTGATCCTCATTATGTATTTAATGAGGTTTAAATGTAAAATTTTTCGAATAAAGCTTATCGTCTGCCGATTTTTTTTTATCCCTTTTTTTTAGGATTCTCGTTTCCCTTAACCAAAAAAGCGTTCAGCTTCCGGTTTTGTTTTTCAGTGCTTATTTCCATGATGATTGTCATACATTTTAGGATTAAAAAAAATTATAAAAAAAATTGGAAAAAGCATTAAATGGCAAAATTTTGTCTCGTTGCTCGAATAAATTAAATTGAATAACGATGCAACTTAAATACACGAGAGATCAATTGCTAATGGATTGATTGGTCTTGACAATAAAATTTATCGAGAACCCACAGGTTTACATTGCGGTGTTGTTGCTATCTCCTCCTTTCGCTTCGTTGATCCACATGATCTCTCGGATCAGGCTCTGCTAAACTCGCACCAGCCCAAGTTCTCCCCTTTCCCCTACCTTCAGTTGGCAAACGACTTTCACTCGAGCGGGAGACTCGCTTCCTGGACATATTGCTGCTGCTGCTGCTGCTGCAGCAACAGCATAACCCAGAAGCGTTTCCAGCGGAGCGAGTAGACACGATCCAATCCCCGGAAATTCACAGCTACCTCCAACGTAACTGGATATTTATACTGTCGCATTACACATCCGCGACTGCATCAAAAAGTGCTAACTTGTAATAGGTATCAGAAACTTGAAAATCGCAATCTGGACTTCCGGAATAAAAATATTTCGGTAAAAAAAATTTTTAAATGAAAAAGTGGGCTGAATGAATTATTTAGCGGCAAATAAGAAAGTGAATTACTTGTGTATTACATAATGATTTGTTATTGTTTATTCGATCGTTTTTTTTCACACATTTTTTATGAGACTCAACGAAAAATAAAAATAAAAAGAGAAAGAAATTTTTTTTTCAAATCTATTGGAAGAAAAAAATTTATTGAGAAACGATTAGATTTCGGTAAAAACCTAACGTGATATTTATACTGTTGCATTACATACCCGAGACTGCATCAAAAAGTGCTAACTTGTAATAAGTATCAGAAACTTAAAAATCGCTATCTGGACTTCCGGAATAAAAATATCTCAGTAAAAAAAATTATTAAATGAAAAAACATTTATTAAAAAACGATTTGTTTTTTAATGAACGTAACTGGATATTTATATTGTTGCATTACATATCCGAGACTGCGTCAAAAAGTGCTAACTTGTAATAGGTATCAGAAACTTGAAAATCGCAATCTGGACTTCCGGAATAAAAATATCTCAGTCAAAAAAATTATTAAATGAAAAAGTGGGCTGAATGAATTATTTAGCGCCAAATAAGAAAGTGAATTTTTTTGTATTACATAATTATTTATTATTGTTGGTTCGTCGTTTTTTTCACACATTTTTATGAAACTCAACGAAAGAAAAAATTAAAAAATAAATACTTTTTTTTTCAAACCTGTTGGAAGAAAATTATTTATTAAAAAACGATTTGATTTCCAAATAAACCGAACTGGATATTTATACTGTCGTATTACACATCCTCGATTGCATAAAACAAGTGCTAACAATAGGTTTCAGACAATTGAAAATCGCAATCTTAACTTCCGGAATAAAAAAATCGATATAAAATTAATTATGAAATAAAAAAGTGCATTTATGAAATATAGATATAATCCTCAGTAAAGTTAAAAATATCATTCATTTTTGCCACATCGCAAACGAATCCAAATCAATTAAAATTCCTGTCAATTGAACCAAAATTGAATAACCACATTAACAAGGAAATAACTAGTTCAACCAACAACGAATTCCTTAACAAAACTCTCCAACAAATTCCACTAACAATAAATCTTTCTGCATATAATATAGAAAAAAAATCATATTATCTTAGACTTATATTAATACTACACACGTAAAATTATTGAAAATAAGTAAACAAATTTAATAGTCTTAATAACTTTTCAGATTAGCATCGACTTATCGAAGTACAATTTTTAAGCAATTATGTCGAGAAAATGCATTATAATTTTCCGAGCGTATGTGGCGAAGCTCGTATTACCGGTTTCCATTTCAATGGGTCTGAATGAAGCACATTGCACTTTGCTGCAACGAAGCTACTGAACGTGAGCGCAAATGTGAGTGTCGCGGTTCTATAGGTAGTAGGGGGAGTCCCGCATAGGTCATTTCCTCGTGCATAACCCAATTAAGTGATTATTCAACGCTCCCGGACTAGCAACGTGCAGTGCACACGGCGGCGGTCAGCGAGCCTCTTCCGTCTCTCTCTTTACTCTCACTTCTACTAGTTGTACGTACACTCGTGTTCACCACTGCAGGGTTACAACTTCCCCTACTCCCAGTATATCACCACTTCGCACTTGGCTTCCACTACTTTCCCACCTACTTTCACGGTGGACGTAAACGAGGCAAAGATATACACTGACCTATGCAATATTTTTATATTTTACGATGATAAAACATTACGGTATTAATAACCATAAAGTGACAACTATTCATTTCTTTATTCCTATAAGCGTTTTTTGCTTCCTCATGAAGGAAGCTTTATTTTCACGGATATTAAAAAAAAAAAAAAATTTATGGCATAACAATAACATTTTATTGTCTAAAACATGGAGAAGAATGGCTTAGACCATTTTTCATGATTAGACGTTCACGAATTTTTATTGACGTTGATGTGGGACACATTTTGAAAAATGAAATTACTTGTGAGTTTGGAGGCGCAAAAAAATATACATAATTTTTTTTTTTTTTTTTTTTTTTCAATGAGAAATTCTTATGGTTAATTGTGTTCAATCACGAAAATATTGCTCTGATTACTTTCATCAATATGATTTTTCCACGTGATGTTAAATTTTTGAAAAAATTTTATGAATCGTAAAAATCTTGGAATAAAACTGTAATAAATTCACAGTTGCTCTATTTGCTTCGACCGATGACAAGTTTGCAAAAGGATATTTGATTATTTCCATAAAATATTGAATATTCCAAGAATTATGAGTAGAGTTAAAATTCCTTCCATCTTTGGTAATCGAATGATTTTCAAATAAATTAGATTTGTTTCAAATCAAGAAAAATGAGAATCCGTTATTGTGTCGTAATCTTAAATGATGCATTAGCTAGCTAGAGATCGATATGATTTTTCCACTTGAGATTTAATTTTTTCTCCAAATTCTTCTTTTTTTGAAATTTTTAAAAATAAATCGAACAAATCTTGGAACAAAACTGTACAAAATTCACATTCACTCCATTCGTTTCTATCGATGACAAGTTTGCAAAAGAATATTAGATTATTTCCATGAAATATTAAATATTCCGAGAATTATAAATAGAGTTGGAATTCCTTTTATTTTTGACAATCGAATTATTTTCAAATAAATAAGATTTGTTTAAAATGAACAAAAATAAACATCCCTTATTGTATCGTAATCTTAAATGATACATTAGCTAGCTAGAGATCTATATGATTTTTCCACTTGAGATTTAATTTTTTCTCCACATTCTTCTTTTTTTTAAATTTTTCAAAATAAATCGAACAAATCTTGAAAAAAAAACTGTACAAAATTCACATTCACTCGATTCGTTTCTATCGATGACAAGTTTGCAAAAGACTATTAGATTATTCCCATGAAATATTAAATATTCAAAGAATTATGAGTAGAGTTAAAAATTCTTTCATCTTAGACAAACGAATCAATTAGATTTGTTACAAATCGAGAAAAATAAGAATCCGTTATTGTATCGGAATATTGAATAATACATTGGCTAGCTAGAGATCTATATGATTTTTCCACTTGAAATTTAATTTTTTCTCCACATTCTTCTTTTTTTTTTTATTTATCAAAATAAATCGAACAAATCTTGACAAAAAACTGTACAAAATTCACATTCACTCCATTCGTTTCTATCGATGACAAGTTTGCAAAAAACTATTAGATTATTTCCATGAAATATTAAATATTCCGAGAATTATGAAGAGTTAAAATTTCTTTCATCTTAGGCAAACGAATCAATTAGATTAGTTACAAATCGAGAAAAATAAGAATCCGTTGTTGTATCGGAATATTGAATAATACATTGGCTAGCTAGAAATCCTTTTCTCGATCTACGACGGGTGCGGGAGGAAAACGGGGAGCAACGCGAGATTCACCTCGCGTGGCCTAAATAAACAGCCGAGAATACATCGACCCGCGATGCGGTGAGAGCCGGTGGTGAGCTGACTGACGCTGTACGTCCGTCGCTGGTGGTGATTTGTCCGGGAGGGAAGTTGCATCCAGAAATTCCGGCAATTTTTAACCCGAGGGAATTGGCGATCGCGTGGACGTAGATAATGATAATGACGATGCAGTGTTCAGGGATTACGCGATTTCAGACGACCTCGACAATATACGACATGGCGTCAGGATGCATAGCGTAGCCCGCGTAATACAACGAATAAGTTCGGGTTAATATCGCGAATGTGGGTCATAGCGTGAACTCGCTTGCGGTCGATGCCGCGCGTTCATTCGTTTGTATGCCGGTGCAGCGTCTATTTTATACAAGTGCACAGACTCGCCACTGGGAATTCGCTAGATCACATGTTTTCGCTCATGGATCCAACATTAATCAAAACTAATCTCACGATGTATGTTTTTCTTTAATTTTTTCAATTTATTCATTTAATGAGCGGTGAAGAATTTATTTTATTGATCCTATTTGAGTTTTAAGTCTCTTTTCTGTTGAAAATAAAGTTTTTGTATTGTTTGTATTTGGATATTCAGAATGGTCGCTTTAGAAAAAAAATAGCAGTTTTGAACAGGGTTTGACCTCGAGCTTTTGGATTAGGATCGTTATTTTTTGGAGGATTTGTTGGACCCTCGAATGCACCATATGTATTTTTTTATGGCATTTTTTTATATCTTCAACGTGAAATATCGAATGCCATAATTTGGTAAACTGATAAAATTCTGAATAATTCTTCGTTGAATATTAACATTTTCTAGTTTGCAGCCAAAGTGGGCAACATTTTTTTCTTATAGTTTCTAAGCTTTTTTAATTATAAAATTTTCTAAAAGCATGGAAGAAAAATTAATCTATTTCAGGCCATTGATCGAATGTTTAATTAGACCACATTTTGTTTTTAAATTCAGATTTTTCGGATTTTTTTCAGATTTTTCCAAACTATCCAAATCTATTTTTCATATTTTTTTTTCAAGTGTCACACCGTATGTCATTATTTAAAAATCTGCAAAATACGCTGTTGCATAGAACAATTTTCTAGCGTATAGTCAAAGTAGGCAAGATTTTTCTTCATCACGATGACACCGTGTGGATTTTTATTAGAGGTGGCATGAAAAATGTTCATATTCTCCCTTTGCATCAATTTGTTATAAACCAAGTAAAAAAGTGAATTCTTAACGCTACCTCTTAGAAAATTTTAACCAATTTTGTCTTTACACGAGGCTCGATATTATGGCATAAAGCGAAAATTTTCGATCATGTATAGTAGTAAAAAAAATTATTAGTTATTTTACTAAGCCATTTTATTGTCAAATAATGATAATAAAACTGATATTAAAAAATCAGGCTACATCATATGAAGGATACTTTTCACGTGTCCTCGACCGATTATATACAAATTTTCACTCTATTCGTACTAAAGGAAATGGCATTTCGTCTTATGAACCCTTTTTTTTTGGAAAAGCAAAAAAACATCTATTTACGCAGAATTGAATATCTCGGAAACTATGCGACCGAAAATGTTTTCCGTTATACGAAATTAACGATAATAGTTAGAACTATCAAATGATACCATACATAGCGCCGTCTATCGTGTACAAAAATAATTATATCGTTCCAAACAGAAACCTCGATGTTCTACGTCTCAATCAAATGAGAAATAATATCTAAAGAAAAATCAAAAATCGATTAACAATTCAATAAATAAAAAATTTTATGCAACTCCGTGCGAGAAGTGCTTACTTCTCACACGCTCCCCTTTACTTCGCGTGCGAGAAATCGCACTTCTCGCACTAGTGAAATAAAATAGTATACGAAACTCGTGCGAGAAACTATTTCTCAACTCGTTTGTTTGCAACACTCGTCAGCAAAAGTTGTATCGCACTCGTATCGTAATATATTATTACGAGACAACGTTAAAAATGTATCGAAATGTGAAAATTTTGTATAGTTTATGTTATTTAAGGAAGGGATATATTTTCATTTTAAATTAAAAGCATCTATATCGTTCCTGACGGTTTCAACATTGATTCCCCAATTTCGTCGAATTAACGGAAGCAAACTTGGAAGCTTCGATAAACCGTGGAAATAGCCGAGGAGATTAAAGTGTACAGGAGGCGTGAGCCTTGCTCTATACTGTGGCTTCGATCGTCGTTCGTGTGTTCTATCCTCGAAGAGGTCGCGTGAGCGCGTAGAGCTCCCTGCACTCGCTGTAATACTTACGTAAGTAAGCTCTCGTGGTTGCAGTGGTGCTACTGCGCACTATAGAAGCTCTTGGTTGCACGCGCAGGGCCAGCTTACACTCCCAGCTACAACTAATTCCCGCAGCTTCAACGTCTGTACATACTATTTATTACAGCGCAACGCGAACTTCGCTATCGCTAGCCGGCCCATTTTTTCACCTACTTTCGAGGTATATCGACGGCTCTTTTTGCCGGCCTAGTTCGTTATCGGAGACGCTACGCTAACTGCATCAACGCTCGTAGGAGGCGCCGCTGATTATAATGGGACCTCCAACGCCCCTATGTTTATCTTTCATGCACGAAAACACGATTTAAAAATCGAATTCGATCATTAGGGGCGGATATACATTGTCAAAAATATTTGAGGTAAAATTACTACACAGTGCAGTAATTTTTACAAAAAATTACTTTTTGTTCTTTTTTTCGAGTATAATCTAAAATTGATGTACGATTCCGTTAAATTCGTTACAATAGTCATATTAATACATATTATAAATATATCATTCGAACCATGATTTTAATATGAGTTCCCTTTAATTTTGCAATAACCTTGTTTGCTGATAAAAATATTTAAGGCCCTGCTGATTATAATGGAATCTTTATTGCCCACATGTTTATCTTTCAAGCACGAAAACACGATTAAAAAATCAAATTCGATCATCAGGGGAGGATATACACTGTCAAAAATATTTGAGGTAAAATTTCTACACAGTGCAGAGAGCTTTTTTACAAAAATTACTATAGAGAATGTATTACTCGAGTATAATCTAAAATTGATGTACGATTCCGTTAAATTAGTTACACTAGTCATATCAATACATATTATAAATATATTATTCGGAATGTGATTTTAATATGAGTTCCCTTTAATTTTGCAATAACCTTGTTTGCTGATAAAAATATTTAAGGCCCTGCTGATTATAATGGAATCTTTATTGCCCACATGTTTATCTTTTATGCACGAAAACAGGATTAAAAAATCGAATTCGATCATTAGGGGCGGATATACACTCCCAAAAATATTTGAGGTAAAATTACTACACAGTGCAGAGAGCTTTTTTACGAAAATTGGTATAGAGAATGTATTACTCGAGTATAATCTAAAATTGATGTACGATTCCGTTAAATTAGTTACAATAGTCATATTAATACATATTATAAATATATCATTCGAATCGTGATTTTAATACGAGTTCTCTTTAATTTTGCAATAACCTTGTTTGCTGATAAAAATATTTAAGGCTCTGCTGATTATAATGGAATCTTTATTGCCCACATGTTTATTTTTCATGCACGAAAACACGATTACAAAATCGAATTAAATTATTAGGAGCGGATATACACTGTCAAAAATATTTGAGGTAAAATTACCACATAGTGTAGAAAGCTTTTTTACAGAGGAGCGTATAAAAAATTTATTACACGATTATAATCTAGAATTGATGTACAGTTCTGCTAAATTCGTGATGAAAGTCGTATTAATAGATGCACCGTATAGTAAATACTTCATACGAATCGAGATTTTAATATGAGTTCCCTTTAATTTTGCAACAGTCTCCTTTACTATTGAAAATATTTAATCTAATATTACTCCACATTTGCAAGGAGATTTTTCACGAAAATGGGTATATAAATTTACAATACGAGTATAATAAGACATGTATGTGCATTATCGTTTAAATCGTTACTAAAGTCGTGTTTCTGATAGAAGTGAGCTCCACTTTTTTACAACACGTGCATCGAAATTTCATTTTCTTTCGTATATTGAATTTGATTTTCTACACCGTTTCAGTGAAAATACGATGCCATTAAATTAATAGACAGTATCTAAATTTTGAAATATTTTATACAGTACACCTTAATACAAGGAATAAATTGGTGATTGTCATCATTTATGTAGGAGGAAAGATTTCAGCATTATAGGAATTATCTTGGGTATTTTTTTCGTTATGATTTTTGGCTATTTTAGTTTTTTCCAATTTTTAAAAAGTACTTCAATTTTTTTCTGCTCATTGGAATACATGCATTATTTTCTTAGTCATTGAAATACATGCCTTTTTTTTGTAAATACCAATATCGATGCATTCTTTTTTTTAGATACTAAAAGAATTTTTTTTTTAGACTCTAAGGTGCCAGCTATTTTTTGCATTAGAATGCACGCATTCTTCTACTGAAACACTGAATTTCATGCATTTTTTACGTTTCGAGATAGAATTTACACAATATTTCTGTTTCATGATTATAGATCCTTTAATTACACTTTCACAATAATAAATCATAAGCGAATTAATAATAATAATTCCGCCTTCACACTAACGTCTATTGAAGCAGTGCCATTCTTGTGTATCAGTCAAGATCTAATTAAATAGAGGCTGCAATAGTGAGATGCATACATAATATGCGTTCGAGTTCCATCGTCGTCTATTAGCCGTGTCTCGGATACCCGTCATTGATCTTCGAATGCTCTATTACTACCGTTAAAGCTGATTCCATTAATAATTTACTTCGCCATGTCTCGTACAGCATCCTCATCGAGTTCGTGATCTCATGGATCCAACTGAAAAACTTTGTATCTCCTCATTTCACATAAAGTTCTATAAAGTAATTTGCAACATAGCTATATTGATGTTCATCGACGTGATTGATATTATTCATTAAAATGTCGCTGTGGCAGTAATATTTAGTCGTTTCCTAAGTAAACTGAACACAAAATGGTTCTCATCGCATTAAATAATTTGATCGCTACGATTCTTTTATTATGAAAATTTTTAAACATATACTTTATGGTCAGAATGGCTAAGAGAAATTATATAAAAATGCTATATTTAGTTAATTTTCCGTAGATGATGAAAAGTAACGGAAAATTATTAATTTAAAAAAGTCGTATTCCTGATTTTAGTTAAGAATGACTTACAGTTATTTAAGTAGAAAAGTATTTTTATTACATTTCTATTTGAATATCTTCTCGAGGGTTTATTATTTTTATCCATTATTCTAAAAAAAAATTTCCGCAGACAATCCGTTTGTGATATTTTAACCTGTGTTTTTATTTTCATTTATTCTGTGGAACTTGCGCGCGTTATATTGTCACGTGATATTTTTGTTTGTATTATTTAGACATGTAACTATTCTACGGCCAATATTATCTCTTGTATTATCAACCCCATTATTGTTTTGACCAATTATTTTGGATGGTGATATCTTGAGGTGAGATATTATTGACAGTGTTATTTTTTATCCGTCTCGTTTCGACTTGTCATATTATTGACAGTGTTATTTTTTATCCATCTCGTTTCGACTTGTCATATTATTGACAGTTTATTTTTTATCTGTCTTGTTTCAACTTGTCATATTATTGAAAGTGTTATTTTTTATCTGTCTTGTTTCGACTTGTCATATTATTGAAAGTGTTATTTTTTATCCATCTCGTTTCGGCTTGTCATATTATTGACAGTTTATTTTCTATCTGTCTCGTTTCGACTTGTCACATCATTGACAGTGTTATTTTTTATCTGTGTTGTTTCGACTTGTCATATTATTGACAGTTTATTTTTTATCTGTCTCGTTTCGACTTGTCATATTATTGAAAGTGTTATTTTTTATCCATCTCGTTTTGACTTGTCATATTATTGACAGTTTATTTTCTATCTGTCTCGTTTCGACTTGTCACATCACTGACAGTGTTATTTTTTATCTGTCTCGTTTCGACTTGTCACATCATTGACAGTGTTATTTTTTATCTGTCTCGTTTCGACTTGTCACATCATTGACAGTGTTATTTTTTATCTGTGTTGTTTCGACTTGTCATATTATTGACAGTTTATTTTTTATCTGTCTCGTTTCGACTTGTCATATTATTGAAAGTGTTATTTTTTATCCATCTCGTTTCGACTTGTCATATTATTGACAGTTTATTTTCTATCTGTCTCGTTTCGACTTGTCACATCATTGAAAGTGTTATTTTTTATCTGTCTCGTTTCGACTTGTCATATTATTAACAGTGTTATTTTTTATCTGTCTCGTTTCGACTTGTCACATCATTGACAGTGTTATTCTTTATCTGTCTCGTTTCGACTTGTCACATCATTGACAGTGTTCTTTTTTATCTGTCTCGATTCGACTTGTCACATCATTGACCGTGTTATTTTTTATCTGTCTCGTTTCGACTTGTCACATCATTGACAGTGTTATTTTTTATCTGTCTTGTTTCGACTTGTCATATTATTGACAGTGTTCTTTTTTATGTCTCGTTTTGACTTGTGATATTATTGACATTGTTATTTTTTATCTGTCTTGTTTCGACTTGTCTTATTATTGACAGTGTTCTTTTTTATGTCTCGTTTTGACTTGTGATATTATTGACATTGTTATTTTTCATCTGTCTTGTTCCGACTTGCGATATTATTGACTGACATATTTTTATGTGATACTATTTACTATAACATCACATGGTGGTGGAATTTAGACGTGCTAGCCCCCTTAAACTGTTCACCATGAACTATGGACGATAGTTTTAATCCGTGGAAAGTTACAAACGACGAATGTTGCATCAGTCGAGATCATAAGGAACGCAGCAACATAGCGCAGAGTGGTATATTAGTAGAAGAAACTTGACTCTGACCTACAATATAAAACTGCAAGTGCACGGGGCGAGCGAGCGAGCGCGCTCGGTCGCTGCCTACGAGGACTTCGCGCGCGCGTCGCGCACTTGTTGACGGCTGCTCGGTTATATAGACTCAGCTGGCAACTCTTTCTATCCCGTTCAATCGGGCTCTCCTATCTCCTCGCCGGCAAAATAATAACTTTTAGCTTTGACATAGCGAGAGGTCTGCCAGTTGCGACCTCATGGCTCGTATCGAGGCCGCCAAGCGATAGCTTCTGGAATTACTGAATCTGTTTGCAGGGTTTCAACGCATTTTTTGTGTGTTTCAAACGATCGTCATTCAAGGATTTCAAACACCTCTCTTGACCCAGATCTTGCGCTACGACGCAGCAAATAATATACGCATGCACTTTACGTTTAGATTGTAAACAGGGTTGATGGCTTTCTTTTTTATATGATAATTAGAAAAGTTATGCAACTGTTTTGTGGACTCGAGAAGACATTGCAATAAAAATGGCAACTGGTAGTCACAATTATTGAGTAATATTTGTTAGTCTCGGTTATTATTATTGATTAATTTTCGTGACTTCAAAAAGCAATTTTTTATTTATTTAGATTTGTGGTTATATGAATTATTGCTGTATAATGATTATTATTCGATTTGAACTTTGTTCAGTGAAGGTAATTTTTTTTTGTAATCGTTATGAAATTAAGATAAATAGTAAGTAGAGAAAGGAAATAGAGTTTGAAAATAATTTTCGAGTTTTTTGCGCCGAATATTTAGGGAAAATAAAACTAGGTTTTATTTTGTTAGTATTGATTCTTGGTAATATTATTAAATATGCATAATATAAGGAAACGTTGAGTGAAATAATGGGCGATGCATCGAAAAGTTATATAACTACATTTGGAGGTATAAGAGAACAATGCTATCGAAATGGCAAATTTGAATGACAAATATTAATTGTTAGTCAATATGGCAATATATTTGGTTACTCTAATAATTTGAAACTAATAAAAGACTCAAAAATCACAGTTGATCGTCAAACACCAAAAATATTTGTCGTTGAAAAAAATAATTTTTCTTCAAAGTCACGAACTTTAAAAAAGTAGAAATATTGATAATCTTGATTGCATCACTATTAAAAAAAATAATCAATGTACAATAAATTACAGAATTCCACAATCTGTGCATACATTTCAGAAACGATGGATAAATATTTTTGGAAACGTTAATTATTTGTGTTTACGAATTTTATGTTTATTCTCACTATTAATACTAAGTAATACTGTCATATTGTCACAATTTATAATGAATTTGGGCCAACAAATAATTTATAAAGTATTTCTGTTAAAGTCATAATTTTTTAAAATGTGAGAATCGTTTTTGAACGTGTAAAAAAGCGTAAATTGCTAACCTTAGAGAAACTTTAAGGGTTCTAAATTTGAGGCCGACCTCAAGCTTTGCGTTCTACAACAAAGTTCTATTCTGCTCGTTTCGACGTGGGAGCTACGACCATTTATTCTTGGAACTATATATACCAGCGGCTTCTGTCCATCGACCCTTAAGTAGAGCATGTACGTAATATAGCAGCTCTGAAAGCGAAGCACGAGTTCTCCAGGAACTCGCAGCAACTATACTGGCGTTTATTCGTAAAGATTCCGTGACTGAAGAAGCAGGAGTAAGCAAGTATGCTAGACTCATTAAAAAGATGGTGTTGTGATCCATAAATATATGCATATAAATACATTGTAGACAGTGAAGTCGAAGCCAATAGACATGGAATTTACCTCACCTTCCAGACAATATAGAATGTCTTCTCGATTAATAGTACCATTGAAAAGCTTGTTACAATTTTGGACTTATCGATCGTGTAAATTAGTATCATCTTCGTTGCGCAAATTTAATTAATTTTTCAATTGTCACATGCGCAAAAAATGTAGAACGTCTATTAACGTTGACATTAATGATTTGTTAATTGTTAACGTGTTGTATAAATATTTAAGATACAGGAAAATATTTTAAGTTAACGTATTTATAAAAAAAAAATAATCGCATGGTCATGACATTTATAGTGATCTTTAATAGCCAAGCTATTAAAATAGTTTTTTCTTATTTTGGATAATGACACTTTGGATAATTCGCTTTCCAAATTTGCATGTGCCAAATTTTTTTTTTTCTTACCAATTTGAAATACTAGATTAAATTTTTTCATTTAGCTAGTTTTTCTTGAATTTGATTTTATAAGAACAAAATAAAAAATGTTGTTCCTGGTATATAGTTATTTGTGTAAGTTTATTAAGTAAGTAAGTAATTGTCTAAGCATCAAATTTTAATACTCCACTATTTTATAATAGTAAAATTGCTGATCTTTTCGCATGCACGGTTTATGAGTGATGCACATTCATCATCCGTTGTACGGTATAAATTTTGATTCGGTAAAAAAACCCCATAATAAAAGACAGGAAGCGTAAAAACCTATCGTCCCTTCAAAAAAGTAATGGCACATCGAAAACCGAAGCCAGTTTTCAAACATTCTGATTGGTCGTCGATGTCTTCGACATAGCGCCAACTTCAGACGGTTTCTATCGCTGCAGTTCATGTATGGCGCGCATTTTGAATCACCGCATTTTTCGCAGTAGTGGAATATAATACATTTCGTCTCCCGTAAAAAAAAAAAAAAAAAACATGACACATGACAAATGACAAAAGTCGATTACATTAAAACACCGAAGCGTAAATAGAATCCCGAATGGACAATAATGCAAATATCACGTTCAGCCATAAAAAAAGTCAAATAAAAGAAAAGTAGTGCGCGCGAAGTAAACATAATACTTTGTTGCTGGTAAAAGTAAAAGGCGAAGAATGTGAAGCGTGGAGCAGGTGAAAAAAGGAACGGAGCTTCGGAATATAGCGATTACTGTATCATCAAATGAAGGAAAGAAAGAGAAATTAAGTGCGAGTGAGAAAGAGGAGAGTGCTGGTCATGGACTGTGTTGGCCGCAGGCGACGAGTGGTATGGTCACGGGGAGGAGTGGGGGAAAGCCGATGCCGAGACGAGACGTGGGACGAAAAGCAGGAGGAGGCTCTGCAAGCGGCAGCAGCGGCGTGGAAGAGCCGCGTCGTGGGGTAGGGGCTTCGAAGCAGCGCGGCGCGCGCGGGAGGTGCGTTCTCTCGGAGGGTTAGGTGTAGTATCGGTCATTACCTCCGCGCTGAGTAACTGGGTCAGTCGTCACAGCGGCTCGGTTCGCTCACCGGCGGCCGCCACCCGTTTCGCACTGACTCGCCTCTACTATTCTTCCCGGCAGCAACCAATGCCCCGCCGCCAATGCCTTTGCCTATTACACACGCTGCCGTTGCTTCCACTCTCGCTAGCACTGCTCAAGAAACGTACCATACGCATTGGCTTTGCGCGTTAAGACGCCAGCGCCGCTTACGGCGCACCGCGGCAACAGTGCATACACCGGGAGAAAAGATTTCATTGACACCGAAGAAATGGGTTTATTCATTTGTTTCTTTGATTGTTTATTTATTTGTTTCTTTGGTTGTTTATTTATTTGTTTATTGATTTGTTTATTTATTCATTTGTTTATTCGTTCATTTATTTATTTACAATAAACGGGATAAGCCCTTAAAACCTGTAAATGAGATATTCTCCATCAATTCAGTCCCTTTTTTTTTAACCTTTCTGATAAGTCCTATAATTGGACACATTTTAGTACCACTTGAAAGTACTCTTTTCTAATTTATTCAGATTTTTAAATCCGATATTATGGAAAATGAGATATTTCTTTAGACAATATATTTTGAAAAATAAAGGTCGTAGGAACAAAAAATTGTAGCAACATTAAAGTTGTAGTTTCATGTGAACTTTTCAATGAAATTTGTTCTAATAATTTTGTCGACCCGATGACATTGCTTTTTCGCTGAAAAAAAAATATAAAGATTATTTTTGAACCAACAAAGGCTACTTTTTTTTGGCTGACAATATTACAGAATATTTGCGCCTATTTATTGATAACATAGAAAAATTGAGACATGTTTAAGCTGCGGGAAATTATTGCTTCTCTGAGCTGCAGTAGTCAATTTTTGTTTACTTACAAACTGGTGAAAACTCTTTTACTGAACTGATTTTTCTGAATAATCGTAAATTATTTAAACTACACGAGCTTTTTCCGTCTTCATTATTGACATTTTTATTTGTCGTTTTATTAATAAAATTGAGTTTCTTGTGAATAAATAAAATGTTTTATCATTGAATTCACTGCACTGTTAATCCAATTTACTCAGGAAGATACAGATTAGATTTTTTGCGTCAATCGAAGGTTTTTTTATGTTTAATTTTTTTTATTCTCCCGATTTACTCTATAGGATTGAAATTGTATAATTGAACAGGGAAGTATGCTAATAAAGGTTCAGCTTTACGAATAATCATTGAGCTGCAGTATTGAAGAAGTATTCTTGAATAGTTTTTTAAAAAGTCGTTTTCACGTGAAGGCTTTGAGATCCACGTGGTAAATCCATAACTATAGAGCGCAGAAAGCTCCGAGAAAAGAGGTAGTACAAAGGAGAGGAGCAGAGAAGAGTGGAGAAGGGAGGGGGAAAAAGGAGGAGGCTCCCGATGCAATTCGTTATGCAACCGCTGCACAGGCGAAGGACAGGCCATAGCATCAGCAGCAACGTGCTGCGAAGAGGCAATTACGGGAACGGAAGAACGATAGTGGGGAGAAAGACCAAACGGAACGGGAGGGGCATCGTGGTCTAATTCCAAACTATGCAAGTATTAGCATTACGCGATTATCTCCATGTATGTGTTGACGCGCACGCGACAAAATTTTGATCATAAGTTCAGAATAATCGCGGTAGAACAAGTAAACTATTAAGTGAGTATAATTATTTCCTATGTTAAATTTCTTTAGTTGCTTCGGCAAATAACAGCTTAACTGTTTATTTTAATTTCTCATTGCAATCCGAAAAAAATTCGACTCCTGGATTTTGATGGAAATACATGTTTTGAGTGTCCCAGATTCCAAAAAACACATTCACTCATTTCTGTCTGTCTGTCTGTCTGTCTGTCTGTCTGTCTGTCTGTCTGTCTGTCTGTCTGTCTGTGTGTCCGAAAGTAGCATAACTTTTGAAAAAATCTAAGGACCGCAATGAAATTTGGTGTGTGTTTTCTGCATTCAAATCCTGGTTTCACTTTTTACTGCACACCATTTTGGTGCACTCTATGTCTTCGCGAAATTTCTGAATTATAATCCTTAATACATTCAGAGAAATCGTTCTGACGAGTTCATTTAAATGAAATATAATATGTATTCGAAAAACATGAAATTTTATTTGGAATGAATACGATCCATTCGTGTGCAATAAAATCTCTTTCACTGAAATACGTTTCCATCAGGTTCACCATTAAATAATTATTCTCAAATAAAATGTTATTAATTTCAAATAAAATCGGAATTCGATTTAAGCAAATCTGTCAAACCAATTTTCCTAAGTGTATGCACCCAATGCAGTGTAAATTTAAGATTCTTAAAAGAAGGACTCATGATTTTTTTTCAGATGACTCGGTCCCCTCAAATGTACAATTTACACGTCATTGAAAATTGCATCATCGGAATGCAACGGCACAAAAAAAAACAAATAATAAAAACCAAGATTAACGTCTTTTGAGAATCGCGGTAATATAGGATGACCTTTATTTTCAATGCTAGTAATCCAAATCATTTTTTTAATACTTTTTGTCATGATCCAAGGCAATAAGAATTTTTTTAAATATTTCCTTGCATCCCAGCGATGCAAACTTCAGCACCGTAAATTTACAAAAATCTATTTGATGTTCCACGTTGACAATAAATCGACTACTAATAGATACATAACAATTATAATACGCGAGGAGTGCGCGCAGCCTGTTATCGCAAGGCTAATGTATCAGGACATGAATCCATGCGTCCATATATCCCACGGTATTAAACTATATAACACACCGTGCAGTATATGCACGTAAGCGTCAACCACAAGCGGCGAAATTGCAAACGATTCGCGATTAACGGTTAAGCGTTGCATATCAGTGTTATGAGGGGCATTCTGGGGCAAAGGTTGAGGAACGCTGTCCCGCAAGCTCGAGTCTCCCTCCACCTCCTCCTTCTACTCGACCTCCTCCCTCCCCCTCCTCGCTCTCCACGACCACTGAGCTTCCCCGCTGCGCGCACGTCCGTCAGCAGTACGCTTCGTGCTTTCGCCTGACCTACCCCAACATCCCGTCCCTCTCTCTCGCCCTCTCGACCTCACCCCTTCCGCCGCTCCTCGCGCGATCGTCCGCGTGCCTCTTCCTCCCTCCCCAAGTCGATCGACGTCGACTCTTCGTATATATTGTATACCTTTTGCCATCATCCCTCTTTCCCTCTTACTTCTTCTTGCTCAAACGCTTCAGATTTCGCTCCTCAGCTCATATTATTGATACACGAGCATTCTTGGTGAGTTTAGCTACTTTTTTTTTATATTCATTTTTTTTTATACATATTTGGAGCTTTCTGTTGAACTGCAAATTTTGTAAAACTGTTAGGAGTATGTGGAAAATTTTTTTAAAAAATTTGAGGAAGGAAATAAATATTTTGAGGGTTAAAAAATTTTCTTAGAAGGTTGGCGTGATTGAACTGACGAAGAATATTAAGCGTTTCGGTTAAAAATATAAAAATAAAACATTTTTTACCCATTTGGGTAATTTCTATGTTCTCCTTAATTTTATGTGATCTGTAGTAATAAGTATGGAATCTTTAGACAAATTCTCAGGGTAGACGAAAGATATTTTGCCGGTTAAAAAAGGGTTTTTGACAGTTCATTTCATATCTTTTGCCACTATTCCTCTTTCCCTCTTATTTCTTCTTGCTCAAACGCTTCAGATTTCGCTCCGTAGCTCATATCATCGATACACGGGCATTCTTGGTGACTTTAGCTACATTTTTTTATATTAATTTTTTTTTACATATTTGGAGCTTTATATTATACTGAAAATTTTATAAAACTGTTAGAGGTATGTGGAGTACTCATAGAAAAATGTTAAGGGAGGTCAATAAATATTATGATGGTGAAAATATTTTCAGAAAGTTGTGTCGGTTAAACTGACCCAAAATACTGTGTTTTTCAAAAAACTGTCTACGAACAATCCTACAATCAGTTAAGAAAATGTCATTTTTTTCTTTAAACGAAAGTTAGAAAGGGCTCGAAAATTTTATAAATTATCGCGATAGTACTTCAAACGTACTTATCTTCGGGAGTTGCAAAAATTTGAAAATATGGGTGGTTAAAAAACCGTAGAATGCCTCACATACAGGTACATTAATTTTCAAAAAAAAAAATTATAGCGAGTACAGTCCGTGCAAAAATCTCGCAGCCCAGTAAATGTTCGACCGGCAAAAGATCGTACGATTGCAGGAGAACAGTTCGTTCAGGTGTGCTTACGATGTGTATTATATGCACTAGACTTGATCGGTGGATAGGCGCCGTGGCCGAGGGGTTTGCAACGTTGATAAGGCATCTATTTTCGAGCGTAAAACGCGAGCGGTAGCTTGCAATGTGCAGTCGGATCCGCGGCGCGGGTCTGCGCGCAAAGAGGGTCGCAGCGGGGCGTGAGCCACAATGCATGTTGACCCATATTCGGGTCGTTGCTATTTCAGATCCATCCTTTCCATAGAGGAAGGTCGTCGTCGACGGCGGCGGCGACGACGACGACGACGATCAACCAACCAACAAACTACGACTGCTACTTCACGTTAGGAAAACGTTACGTAACCTCTATCTTGTTTTCGCTTGCACTGGGAGTCGAAAACAAGTTGTTCTAGTCACACAAAATCATACGTTGGTGTATTAATCACCTATTAATTGTCATGCATCGTGATAATAGTTTGCTGTGTATCGTAGTTCTTTAGATTCATTTATTATAAAGAATCGTACTGCGATAATGAGGAAAAGAAAAACCTGCATGATTCTCCGGAATAATTAAGAGGATCGTGAAAGAAATTTATGAAAAAGAAAATTCTATAGATGAGAGTTTCCTTGAAAGAATATTACATTTGAAAAATCACGAATAGAGAATTGTATGAAGGGATTATGAAAAGTATATATATGGTCTTGAGCATAGAATAATAATAAGCGATGGTTATTATTATTCTATGCGATGGTATGAAATTTTATGAAATTATAATACGTTCAATATAATTTGTCAGTTGAATTATGGCAATTTGAGTTTATTTACCATTGTAGAATATGTCGTTTAGAATTATTGGATCTTATATTGCTACGACTATGAACGATGCAATATTTTTATTTGATCATTAAAAAGTAATTAAAAGTTAAAGCGATTTTTATCGTTATGTCAGTTTACATATCGACGAATATAAAATTCTATGAAACCATAATTCGTCCGAGACAATGTCTAAATTGATTTATAGTCAGATGAGCTCATTCAACATTGTTGAATATATCCTTTAGAATTATTAGATTTAATGTTACCACGACTACGAACGGTGCAATCTTTTTATCTGACCATTAAAAAAGAACAAATTTTTCACGCGATTTTTATTGTTATCTCAGTTCTTATATCGACTAGGTATAAAATTCTATGACATAATTATACGTCCAATACAACGTCTGAGTTGATTTACAGCCAGACTAGTTCATTCAACATTGTTGAATATATCTTATGGAATTTTTGCAAATTTTTCACGCAATTTTTATTGTTATGTCAGTTTTTATATAGAAATTAATGTCACCATGACTACAAACGCTTCAATCTTTCCATCTGACCATAAATAAAATATAAATGCGTTTGTTATTGTTATGTCAGTTTTTATACCGACTTGATATAAAATTGTATTAAATAACAATACGTCCACTACAATATCTACGTTGATTGACAGACATATAGTTCATTCAACATTGTAGAATATGTTGATGTTATGATGCTTCGACGTGACAGCCTGTAATATTTTTTTTTCTTAGATAGAAGTAAAATATTACAGGAATAAAAATATTACAGGCTGTCACGTCGAAGCATCATAACATCAACTAATGAAAACATTGAGCCAAAGTCAAAATAAAATTGTAGAATGTGTCCTTCTGAATTATTAGATTCAATATTACCACGATTACAAGCGATGCAATTATTTATATGACCATTAAAAAAGTACAAATTCTTTATACCATTTTTATCATCATTCCAGTTTCCATATCGACCAACTAATATCACCATGACCACAAAATGCTTCAATCTTTTAATCTGACCATGAAAAAAAAACAGATTTTTAATGGAACCTTTATTGTCATGTCAATTTTCATATCAACTAATTACAAAATTCTATAAAATAATAATACGCACAATATAACGTCCAATTGAATCAACAGCCATATGAGCTCATGCAACATTGTAGAAAACGCCTTCAGAGATCAATATCAACTCCGAAACGAAAAAATTCGTAACCTAACGTCGTAGACCTTCGTGTCTGATCATTAATGGTTCGTACTACTGCGACTGTCACTACTTTCGCCACTTGCCTGCGTAGTATACACAACCTACGTGAAGAACGCGACTTGGACTGCATTATGAATAATAATGCAGACATCTTAAGCGCCAGGAATGAGAAACTCGAGGACATGTGGAGCGAAGGAACGATTCCTGATAATGAAGAGTGTAAATAAGAAGGATGAAGTGGAATTGCCATTGCACTGATCAGTTTGACGATACAAATGCAACATTTTCACCCGCGCATTTGCGCATAATTAAATGTTAATGCATAGCCATAGATCTTAGCATATGTATCGATATTCCTGATGGATAAACTCGAGGACAAAAACGTTGTATCTATTAAGGAGGACATTTATCATACTTCTTTGTATCACAATCTATAGCCTACAATCGGTAAAGTTTGTCCGTAATCTTACGCCTCAACAAGCACCGGACTAGTACATTTATTGCAAGCATTATATTATTATCGCTACTCGCTACGTAAACTACAATATATTACACTGTGTGTAAGAAACCGGCACGCCGATGGATTATGCATGTTATGATTGACTAGTACGTCACAGCATAGCGAGTGTATAGCATATGCTATTTGTGAACGTGCTGCGAGCCGTCGATCGGTAAGAAGACCATAATCACGAGAACTCGTTTTACAACGTCATTTGCACACCCAGGAAAATGATTTATTAGATTTGAATAAAAAAAAAAAGCATATTAGAATTTTGTTTATAAGTTGTGAATAAAACAGCTCATTGGAATTTTGTTTAGTAGTTTCGAATAAAACAGCATATTAGAAATTTGTTTATTAGTTTCAAATAGAATAGCATATTGGAATTTTGTTTATGGGATTCGAATGAAACAGCATATTGGAATTTCGTTTATTGGATTTTAAATAAAACAGCGTAGTGGAATTTTGTTTATTGGGTTTTAAATAAAACAGCGTATTAGAATTTTGTTTATTGGTTTTAAATAAAACAGCATATTAGAATTTTGTTTATTGGTTTTAAGCAAAACAGCATATTAGAATTTTGTTTATTGGTTTTAAATAAAATAGCACATATAAAAATGAAATTTTACATGGAATTAATACGATTTTTTTTCGTATGCGACAAATTCTCTTCTATTAAAAAAAAATCATATTAGGTTCACCATTAATAATTTTTTTTTCTTTAAACGCTAGCATTGGAGGATTTTATTCCGATCGAATAAATTCCACTTCATTTAAGTAAGTTGCATTGATTTCAGGAATAGTTATATTTAAACGAAATGAAATTTTATTAATTCCAAATAAATCCGGTATTCTATTCAAATAAACCGATTTTCCCGAGTGTGGAAATTGTTTTTACTGTAACCACTTATGAAGTGATTTTTTTAATGGGAAAAATTTATTTACACATTTGAGATTATAGCTTTGTCAAAAATAAAAATTCCTCCACTCATATAAGAACGCATCCTTCGACAGATAAAACAAGATATCGAAAACTCAAATTTCATCACCAGTTTTGTTTGAAAGCTAAAACAAGTCCAAATTTTTACTTTTTACCCTACACCATTTTGGTGCACTCTATGTCTTTACAAAATTGCAAATATAATGCTTGATTCATATTCAATGAGGTTCAAATATTAAACAATTTTAAAGGCGGTGTCTTCTAAAGAATTTTTTTTCGTGACTTTTTTAAGCTTTTAACCCTTTCAGATAGCTATTGTTACCTTAAATAAACAATTTATCAAATGGCCAGCCTAATAGGATTTTATTAAATTGAAATAGACTCTATTCAGTCAACAATTTTTTTATTTAATGCGAATAAACTCTATTGGATCTAATTAAAATTCTATTTCCTCGAAGCAGACTCTATTTGATCTAAATAAAATTTTATTTCTTCGAAACAGACTCTATTTGATCTAAATAAAATTTTATTTCCTTGAAACAGACTCTACTTGATCTAAATAAAATTTTATTTCTTCGAAACAGACTCTATTTGATCTAAATAAAATTTTATTTTCCTAGAAACAGACTCTATTTGATCTAAATAAAATTTTATTTCCTCGAAACAGACTCTATTTAATGCAAATAAAATTCTATCCATTTCAGATAGACCCCTAATTGATTCAAACAAAATCTTCAGACCGATTTCTCTGGACGTAAGTGTCGAATCGACGATCTAATACAGTGTAAAACAATATATGATACTCCGGAGTGACTAATCGTGAATTGTCCGTGTAGATCAGTCATCAGTGTCCAGTGTCGCCGCATCCGCTGCAACTTTCTCTGCTCGCACAACATGCAACTATACGTAGACATACATAAGCACACATACGCGCGAACGACAAGAGTACGTTATAATAGCTAATACCTACACGTCTAACATGCCGTCGATGACGACAAACGTTATGCGTTGGTTAAATAGAGATTGTGGAGGGGGTGAACGTTGCGTCGACGACATCCTTCTCCTCTCGCGTCGTCGAAAGAAGCGAAGCTCCGGGATATGCGAGGAGAGGCACAAAGTGAACGAAGGGGAAGACGAGTAGATAGAGAAACAGACGAAACGTTATGCCTCCGTCTCTATCGGCGATTCTACATCTAGAGGAGGTGGAATAGCTCGTGGTAGTGACGTTACCGTCGGTGCATCTACAACTACTGTGTGAAAAGTGCACCAGTACTGTGATGCAGCTGATGCAGGTGGTGGAAGTGGATTTGGTGGTGGTAGAGCAGCAGAAGTAGGAAACCCAGAACTGGAGTGGGGGAAGCTAGTAGGGCACAAAGAAGGGGAACGCATAACTTCCCCACCTGAAATGCATCACCTCTCGATGCATGCTGAATGCACCGCCTTTCCCATACCTCCAGCAGTATTTTTGTCCCTCTTTCGAATTCTATTACCTACAGTCTGACCACCTACGAGTTATGGACCTTAAGGTAGGTAATGCGCTTTGCACTACAGTGAGAGAAATTTATTTGAATCTTTTCAAGTAATCCATTTACTTGAACTAATTATGTATTTAATTCATTATTTCGTTAAACATCTTAAACCTTATGAACTTACAGAACCTGACGAGGACCCAGTCAGGTTTATTTCTTTCGAGATGTCGAATTTTTTTTCTTCTGCATCATTAATGTCATCAAGTGTTATGTATTGTGACCTCGAAAACACCCGTCACGAATATTTTAAGTACAAGTACTTTCGGGTACTCGAGGTTTGTCGGATTCATTAGGTACGTTAGGTTTTTCGGGTTCGTTGGGTTCGTTGGGTTCGTTGGGTTTGACAAGAACCTACTTTATAAACGCTTCACGAGCGAGAAGTCGCACTTCTCGCACAAGTGTTGTGGACACTTTTATTTCACGAGTGCGAGAAGTGCTATTTGTCGCACGCGAAGCGAAGCGTGTGAGAAGTGGGCACTTCTCGCACGGAGTTGTATACACATTGTATAGAAAACTCGTGCGAGAAACTTTTTCTTAACTCGTTCGATTACAATGGTTACAGAAGCAACTTAATATTTTCTAGAACTATCATATATCGTTATAAATATTATAATAGGTAGTAGGTATTTAAAGCAATTACATTTTTAAAATTTACAACAAGTCAGTTGGTACGACCAACAAATTAAAAGCCGTTCATCTAACTAATCCATTACGTTGTTATGAAAACACTTAGTTATTTAGTGACAGTAGATAACATACGCTATCCATCTCAACTAATAGATTGAAATCGAAGCTATAACAGAATGCATTGCCATTTTAAGTATTAACATAGTTAGATGCCATGAATTTACTGTCACTTCTAAACAGTTTGACGTTACCTTTGAAAGGTGATACAGTGCTGAAAATTCCATCGTCCAATGTTCAACGACCCTGACACCTAACCTCACTTTTGTTTTTCGGTTCTCCTCAACAAACAGCTTTGAATTTCAAAGAGCCAGTAGCTGAGCCCATTTCTTCCGAATGTCCGCACATTCTCTCAAAATCTGAGTTCCATCTGCCGAGTGGTTCCAGAGTAAATTGGTTCCAAAAATGTCAGGTGGCGTGCAAAAGACAGCTGAACATTTTTAAACCCACTTTATTTCTAAACTACTCGGCAGATAGAACTCAAATCTTAAGAAAACGTGCGGAAGAACGGCAGAAATGGTCTGAGCTTCTGTCTCCTCGAAACCAAAAGCCGGTCGTACTGTATACCCAAAAATTTGAAAAAAAGTGAGGTTAGGTGCGAGAGAGACAGTTTTATAGGCGTTTATCATTGGACGATAAATTTCCCAGCGGTGTATCACTGCCTTTTAGGACAGGGTATTTTCGATTTCCATTATCAATGAACAAGCGTCTATATCATAAGTGGACTTGTAATGTACATGAATTATAGTGCTCTGTGTATTACTTATTCTATCCGGTAAAGCTAGAGTTCTCTTGTCACGCTTGCCACTTTGGCTTGAGCTTGGACTATGCTATGCTTCTTTTGCCTGCTGATGCTGCTCTTTACCCCTTCTCTCGTGTAGTACTGTAGTGATGCGCGGCGTCGCGACGCCGCCAACCGCCCTGTCAGCCGCTCACCGAGGTTCGCGTGTACCGAGAGAAACCGTGTTGGTTGGTATAGTGCAGCGAGCGTGCTGGGGGGTTGACCCTCCCCCCACCCCCGAAAAACCGTACACCGTACGCGCATGCGCCAAAATAGTAAACACTCCCTGGCTCTGCGCACTGCAGTTCGTCTTGTGGCAGGTCCGGGCCGAACGCCCGATCACCGACGTCGAGCGTCACACTGTATATACTGGCTCTCCTACCTCTACTACTCGTACTTCTATGACGGCGACTACGTCGACGATGTTGACGTCGACGACCACGACGAGGAATGAGGAGATATGTAGAATGGGATCAACGAGAACCAACGAAAGTGTGGACATGGACATTTGTTATGCACTTAGAGTGAACTTCTGAACATGATACATCAGAACTGGAGAAATGTAAAATTCTGATAGTTTGTTGCATTAACTTATTTGTTTTAAGATTTATGTTGCCAATCAAATTTACGGATGATATTTCAATGGCTAAGCTGCTTTTCTTTATGCATGGATTCTTCGATTTGAAACAGAGTTGTCAACATTTTGATGTGATGATAATGCATTACTTTTTTTTTTTTAAAGGGTTGTGGTATTTGGATTAAGTACCCATTACTTTTTTAATCAGTAATGGAATTCAAATCCATTACCCATTACTTCTTTAATGAGTAATGGAATTCAAATCCATTACCCATTACTTCTTTAATGAGTAATGGAACTCCTATGCAACACCCATTTTTTTTAATTGATAGATATGCATTGTCTCAACAAATCCTTGGTTATGGTAATCAATAACTTAGTTGTCTTAACAAATCCTTGCTTATGTTACCAATGACTTAATTGTTCCTATCAATTTTTCTTGGTTGCATTTTTAAGAATGGGGGTCAAAATAGCGAATGACCAAAATAGCGAATGGCTAAAATAGCAAATTTGAAAAAAAGGAACGTCTAAATGTAGAATGTCCATAATTGGGGCGGGGATCAAAATAGCGAATGACCAAAATAGCGAATGGCTAAAATGGCAAATTTGAAAAAAAGGAACGTCTAAATGTAGAATGTCCATAATTGGGGCGGGAGTCAAAATAGCGAATGACCAAAATACCGAATGGCTAAAATAGTGAATTTAAAAATAAGGAATGTCTAAATGTAGCATGACCATAATTATGGAAATCGCTTTTTTAGCTATTTCCCATTTTTATCATTCGCTATTTTGAATGGATTTTAATAAGAGAGGTGAAAATAGCGAATGGCTGAAATAGCGAATTTCATAATGATGACGATTCTAGATTCAGACGTTCCTAATTTCGAAATTCGCTTTTTTAACCATTCGCTATTTTGGTCATTCACTTTTTTGATCCCCACCCATTTTAAACCAAGTTTTTGGTCTCCTAACCTAGTTCTTTTTCTCAGTCCTAATCCTAAATCTCAATTCCAGATCTGCACACGGAATAAAAAAATTGGTTGTGACAACTTCGCCAACATCGCTTAACATATTTCCTCATAGAAGTATCTTTGTCAAGAAAACCAAAAATAATGAGGAAGCAATTTGCAAAGTTCAACTTTGCAGCTTTTTTTTCATAAAATCTCCGTGACGGTGGATTCGAAAATTCTTCACATCGGCGATTTTCCTTCAGTGAGATCCGTGGAACGTGGAGAAGCGTGCTCGAGGGTGCATCGTTGCGCGGAGCGGCCATTGCACCCCAAAGTGCGCTTTCGCGAAGAAGAACTCGAGTGGAGAAAAAAGAAAAGGAGTGGCAGAAGGGCTCGTTGCCAGTAGCAGCAGCGATGCTGTGTGCAATCTTGGCGAGGAAGGTAAGCCCGTTTTCCCGAATGGTCAGGGTTTTACAATCGCCTCTCTCTCTCTCTCTCTCTGTTCGGCGATTGCCACGGACTCCACGTCGCCGCGAACTTGATGCTTGTCGTCGTTCAGGTGCGATGTGGGAGGCAGCCAGCTATTAACGAACCTCTACTGGCTATCGATAGGTCTCTATTATTGGTATGGCCGACGAACTTTTTGGCAACGATTGCTTCTTATTCGAGTCAGACCTCTTACTACTAAGTGGTAACACTTTTTCGCTCTGCCGATCGAATTTATATATCACAGACGAATTTTTTGCGGCCATGGCTTTTTCCATTTTTAGTTTTTAATTTTTTTTTTCTTTTGACGTAGGAAAAAAAATACTGTATGGAACATTCTCTGTAAATTCAGTCACTTTATCGACGATCTTAGATCTGCCTGTAATTAGTCATATCAAAATATTATAAAAGACACTCTATGTGATTCTTTTCAGATTTTCAATCCAATATTGGGGAAAAGTTTTTTTTTGTTTTCAAGTAAAGATATGTTGGAAACTTGCAGTTATTGAAAAAAACATGTCTCAGTATAAAAGTTTTAGTTTTTTGTCAGCTTTTGAATAGAATATTTAAATAATTTTTACGTTGCTTTGAAACCGATTTGTCGCCGAGAAACAGGATAATTTTTGTTTGTTCTCAAACGCAAATATTTTTTTTGAGTGAGATATGAATTGCAGAGATTTTTGGATGACTGTCGATATCGCAAAAAAATCACCAGATTGGCACTGATCGGGATTCTAAAATCAATACAATTTTATTAGTGTTTTATTGTCTTTATCGTAGAATTTTTATCTGCATGTTTTGGTGATTTTTTTTTTGGTGTATTTTTCTATTACAGGATTTCATATGTGCTTTTAATTAAGTTGATACATATGCGAATTTTCATCTACAATTATGTGGTCTGGTTCATAAGGACTTTCTACATCCGTACTCACTGATTTAAAGATGCAATTGAACATTCCAGATAGAAAACTGATGACGTCGTATAGCTTACCTGCAACAACAAGAAGATACATAATAATTAGTTTGATTGATAACCATAAAAAAAGCTTCGTTTACATGAACAAATAATTTTCGAGATTTTTATGGTCAGAAGTGTAACTATGATTAAAAAAAGCTGCAAAGTCGAACTTTGCAAATTACTTCCTCATTATTGATGGTTTTACTTTTACAAAATCGATAAACGTGCGTCCTCAAAGCTTTATAAAAATAACAAAAATAATAAGGAAGCAATTTGCACAGTTTAATTTTGCAGTTTTTTAATGTACTTGCATTACTTTAATTTACTCCCCTTAAAATTGTAAAATCAAGAGCTGCTAGTTACGTAAAAATATATGACGTTCGATGATATCAAAGTTTGCATCGTTGAAATGCAACGACATTAAAAAAAATCATAAAAACCAAAATTAGCGTCTTCTAAGAAGCATCATAATATAGAGTGACCTTTCTTTTCGATTCTAGTAATCGAAGTCATTTTTATTTGCACCTTTTATGATGACTCAAGTTAATCAGAATTTTTCAAAATTCATTTTGTTGCATTCCAACGACGCAAACTTTAGCATCATGACTTTCATGGGCGCCACGAGAGTTTGCACAATGAATAATTCCATATTGGCACATTATCGGCTGTAACCTTGGAATGTTACAGCGAACAAGTTGTGTGAACGGACACCGGGTCTCGATATACGTCCTAGATAACGAGTTGGCCACCGTTGTTAGTTGTCATAATGCGTTTTCATGTGCGGAGACAGCGATACAGGTAGAAAAGACAGTATCCATAAAATAAATTGAATATGCGTATCTTAATGCTTGTGACGTGCAGACGCAACAATTCACAGTCAGTAGTGACGAGGGTGTTTGCGATAATCCGTTCATTCCAAAGCCCACGAGATACCAAAGGAACATTATATACAATCTGTATACATGAAAGTAGTATGGCAATATAGTCGCCTTGAAATAAATATTATCTCTTCTATCATACACCAATCCACGTCACTAATTTGTAACATGCAAGATCATGTGGTCGCACTGATCTTGCATCATAAATGATTGACCCTGTTCGCAGTTTCCTTTATCAACGCGAATTCTACCACTTCCATTTTTTATTTTTATATTGCATATTTCTCGAGATTATTTTCAAGGTTTAAACGATTATTCCAGATTCAACGAACCTCTCACTATTCGAGACCCATTTTGAATGATTGCTGTTGTTATTATTAATATTGTTGCAACTATGTCAATGTATCGAAGTGCTGATCGAGGGTTTTGTACATTGTAGACATTTCTTTCAGTATTTTTTATCAATTATCATTTTTACATTTTGAAAAAAATTGGCGAAAAAGTGTTGACTATACTATCTAAACGTCTGTGGAATTTCACAATTATTGTGTTTTAACTGAGATATTTGCACTTGAACTTGGCAATGTTTAAATGTAAAACTTGAACGTTGCATGGACGCACAACATTTTTTAATTTTTAATAACAAAGTGACTCATAGGTATTTTTATTTTGAAAAAAAGCTGATGTAAGGATTGTTAACCATACGATTTTTAACGATGAAGAACATTTCCGGTATTGCCAATCACAGCAATTTTAAAATATCACGTTTAATAGATTTCTATTTGGAAACCCAATGTATCTTTAATCACATGAATGAATCGACATTAAAAAGGAAGCTAATTTTAAAGAGTATATCCAAAAGAATCTTTGATAATAATTTTAAAGATTATTCAAAAGAAATACTCAAAACTAATTTCACGATTACATCGCTTTTAATATTTCACGTTCAATAGATTTCTATTTCGAGACCCAATCACCTCACAGATCTTTTAGTCTCATGCATGAATCGAAACGAAAAAAAAAAACTACTTTCCAAGATTATATTAAAAAACCGAATTAACGAATACTCTATAAAGAATATTTATCTTATTTACTGTCCATCGAAAGATTATAATTTCCGTCGTCGAGGCACATAACGAGAAACGTTGCCAATTATCTCCGGAGATTGTGCCAATTAGTATGCAGCTTACGTATAGCTTGAGTCCTTGCATATATCTGCAAGGTGCATCAACACTATTTGCCTAGGCGACCAGAGTAAATCGCTCTGGCAATCGGTAAAACATATACGTATTCCATAATCAATAATCGTAGAAACTATTTCAGGTAGAAAAACGATAATCATAATATCTCTCACTTGGTACAAACTTTGAATACTGTAAAGCAAAGTCCGATCTCGTATTAGGCGTTTTGAAGTAGCAGTAATGACGACAATTCGGCTTCTCTCATTACCCGATGCTTCCCGAGTCCTTTACTCCAAAAGTTTTACTCCAACTTCGGCTCATTACTATTATTGGAAACATTTTACTCAGTTTCGTTGGTCGCAGCAAATTTATGCTCGGCTGGAAATTCAGCAAAAAGATAAACACGTTGCCGAAGAAGAGGATGAAGATGCGTTGCAGTGTCACTTCGCTCCGATGGATTTGTGACTTCCGTGATTTCCGAGCGCGTCGAAAACATAACAAGCTTGCGAGAATGTCATTAAGTTACGTTCTCCGTGCACCGAGAACTTCAGATGCTCAATGTTTTCATCGTGTGTATTGCGGGGTTGAGGAATCGAGTTTAGCCCGTTTCCTAGTTGTTGCTGCAACGCTGAGGGAAACCAAGTTTTTGCCCATGACTAGATGCATTCGCATGCTCTTCTTGCTTTGCTCGGCAGAGAATGAATTTAATCTAAACAAAGCTTTGGATGATACTATTACAGGTATAAATTTTCGCAGAAACGGATTAGTGCAGACGTTGCTAGAAAGGCGTGTTCATTATTACAATGATTATCAGACAAATATTTTATACTGTCCACACATGTAATTATATTTCTGTTATGAAAAGATCTCGTCAATTCGGGTTTATGAGTTCCTTAGGTTCTTCAGATTCTTCAGGTTTTTCAGATTCTTCAGATTCCTCAGGCTTTTTCAGATTCTTTAGATTCTTCAGATTCTTCAGATTCTTCAGATTCTCCAAATTCTTCAGATTCTTCAAATTCTTCAAATTCTTTAGATTCTTTAAATTTTTTAAATTCTACCAGATTCTTCAGATTCTTAAGATTCTTCAGATTCTTCAGATTCTTCAGATTCTTCAGATTCTTCAGATTCTTCAGATTCTTCAGATTCTTCAGATTCTTCAGATTCTTCAGATTCTTCAGATTCTTCAGATTCTTCAGGTTCTTCAGATTCTGCAGGTTCTTCAGATTCTTCATGTTCTTTAGGTTATTCATGTTCTTCAAGTTCTTTATATTCTTCAAGTTCTTTATATTCTTCATGTTCTTCGAGTTCTTCATATTCTTTATGTTTTTCGTGTTTTTCGTGTTCTTCATATTCTTTATGTTTTTCGTGTTTTTCGTGTTCTTCATGTTCTTCAGATTCATCAATAATATGCTAATATACATAGAAATTAATGCTTTTGCACTTTTTAAAAGTTAGCATAGGTGTTATTTTTGCTATTTGTGTTTAATTATAGACGTATTAATCGCGGGGTTGACGAATCAAGTTTAGTTTGTTTCCTAGTAGTTGCAACGCTTGCGGAGAACGAGTTTCTGCCGGAGACGAGATGCCTTCGCATGCTCTTCTACATTTGCTCGGCTGAGGATGAACTGAATCCAAACAAAGCTGCATGTGATACAATTCCAGGTATAAAGTTTCGCAGAAGCGAATTGGTGCTGAAGTGTTGACAGGGATGCATTAATATAATTAGATGTATTCTCGAATATTAATATAAGGATAGGAAATGATGTTTTTGCATTTTCAGTAAATTTTGAAATTTGTTAATGGCAGAAATTTGTTTATGAATATATGTCTTTGTTGGTATCGATAATAAATTAGTTTTACATTACACTATTTATCTTCGAATAGTGAATAATTGCGGTTTAATTGCATCATTCGCATATGTAACAGTTAGATAAGGTCGATAAAACCATTTTTGTGTCTGTCTGAGATCATAAGAATTCCTATGCAATTATTAATAAGTTAGAATGTGCAGAATTTTGTGGAGGAATTGCAAGGTCGGAAAATTACGATAATTGATACTAATCGAGAACAAAATCTAGATAAGGATAAGCAATGACGGCTCATTGAACAGTATCGAATTAACAATAATAGGTATTTCATTCAGTATTAAATAAAAAAAAATTCTCATAGTTATGTCTATGCATCTAATGAAACACCTATCGCTTCATTAATTAGAATTTCCGACTTTGGGTAAAATTGCTTAATCAACGAGCGTCGTCACTAATATATTAGTGACGACGTATATTCAAGAGACAAAATTCTGTAAACTATCTAAAGCTATATAAAGAACTTTAGGCTGAATTTGCACATTTATTTTTATAAAAATCGAATAGTGTTAAGTTTGGTGGAATTTTTTAAAGATTGGTTGCAGACTATTCAACATATTATACACTTTGAAAGACAACATTCAAATTTACATAATTAAATGATATGGTAAAGTTTGTCCATCAAGATTCTTGGTTGATTAAAATGAATAACTGTCACATCGAATAAGGGAATATTAATTTTTTCTGAAATTTACTTCATATTTATTTGTTTGCTTATTTGCTCATGTCATTTATTCCATAACTTCAGAGGAATGGAATAAATAAAATAAGTGGTTTCAATCGAATTACTATATTTATGTTATCACTAATTAAGCAGAAGAATAATTACGTGAACATTTAATGGGAGTTTGTAAGATACGAGTAATCTGTTAAGTATTTAATCGCAGACTTCGCTTAGCATTCCTGTCATCGTCCTAATCATCGCCGTGAGAAACGTTATCACTTTTTGTTCCCTGCAACTATAAGTAAGTAAAGTACACCCAAGCAAACTACGTCTCAATGTAGTCACTTCGTACGTCGTATCGTCTGACGCAGCAGATAGGCTCATTGTTTCAACTGTATACGGTGTACATTGTATACTTAGTTCGAGATAACTCAAAGGTTAAGGACCCCCTTAATGGTTTGGAATACTTTGAAGTTACTGCCAGCGATTTACACAAAGACATCAATTCTTTTAATGCAATTAGCAATATTAACTAAAATTATCCATTAAATATTTTATTATTTCGATTTAAAAATAAATGTTCACTAGAAAAATATGTATTTCATTGAATTTTTCGGTTTCTTTTAATACATTTGTTTTATCTCAAGCAAATTTCAATGTGCAAGGAGCACTGAAAAAATATTCTATTTATTCTATATATATTGTTAATTCGAAAAAAAAATGTGGTTAAAACGACTTAATAGATGTATTGAATATTCGTAAACTACAATCGATCAGAACTTTTTTTAAATCCAATATGTATATATTTCTTTTCATTATGGGATACAATTACTATAATAATATCTAATAATAATAAAAAAACTTTATGTATGACACGATTTTGTTTATTTAAAGTAAGGATCATATTCAGTCGACTCAATTCGTATGCATAATGCGTTTAAAAAAAACTCAAGACGTATAAAAATCCAACATTTATTGATTCGATTACTAGTATTACTAATTTGAATATAACTTTCTAATTAAAAGTTTTAAGTGAATGATGGTCGCCCTCCTTATCCTAAAATTTACTATATTTATCAAAGTACAAGAAAAACCAATTGGAAAAATGAATCCCAAGTTTATTACTGAATATTCCGTGATATATTTTGTCGCAGTTGCCAGGCATTATTGAAAAAGTCGTTTTTTTGCACAGACTTTCGAAAGTTTTCAATTCCACTCCAGACGACGTTTGGAGAGTTGGAAAATCATATTTCGCCATGTACATATCTACGCTTTAAAATGCAGCCCATTACGCTTTCGAAAAGTCGTGTGATTGACAGAAAAGTATAAAAATTTCTGTAACGATTTCGCGTGGAGTACTCGTGAATATCCCGAAAATTTCCAATATCGCCTTTCCATCAAACGTGTTTAAATACGAAACCACGTTGGGGCGCCGAGTTATATGGAATTTGGGTGAAAAAAGCGAATTGGATTGGCTTTACAGAAGAGAAATTAATTTAAAGCAATCGTGCGGTGAGCGGATCGACTGCCTCTCCTCCTCCATTGCTCGCGCATAGCGGCACTCAATTAAGCGAAACCGCATATGATAGAGCACGGTCGTTTACTGCCCCGATCCTGTACAAATTCAAATGGTGGAACGTGAAAATTCATACAAGATACATGACACCTGCATAAATTGTAACTGTGCCAATACTAAGCAGTATTGTCAGCTCTGTATTCGCACTGTTATAAAAGAAGATTGAAAAATTTAATATTCCACAGTTTCGATAGTTAAATCGGATGAATGGAATTGAAATAGTATATTACGACACGAGACTCGTTTGATTGCAACACTCACCCTCGTCAAAAAAAGTTTCTCGCACGAGTTTCGTATACACTTTTATACCACAGTGTGCGCCAAGTGCCTACTTCACGCACGCGAGCGAAGCGAAGTGTGCGTGAAACAGGCGCTTCTCGCACTAGTGGCATAAAACTGTATACGTTACTCGTGCGAGAAACTTTTTCTGATCTCGTGTGAGTTTGCAGCACGAGCTAAAGGCGAGTGTTGTAATCACACTCGTCGCGAAAAAGTTTCATCGCACTAGTATCGTAATGTACTATTATTTCACTAGTGCGAGAAGTGCGATTTCTCGCACGCGAAGCGAAACGGAGCGTTTGAGAAGTAAGCACTTCTCGCACGGAGTTGAATAAAAATATCTAGCCATACTTTTTATGGCGATAAGCAACTCAAGCTGGATTCAATTTCTAGATAAATGATTCTATAAATTTGACGAAAATTAATCTAAACCTATGACATGTATTGTGTTATAGGTTATAACTGTGTTATTGCAATTTACGAAGTTGCGGTAGTTTTTTTATTTCTTACTGATTTTGAAAAAAATTTCCGCATAATTGAGGTTTGGAAGCTTACACTGAGAGGAAATTCTTGTATTACAGTAACTGTAAAGTGACAGCTATTGATTTTTAGTAGAATCGATTTTTTTATCGTTGCCGCAATTATTGAATCGTTACTATGATTACCAAATAGTTATCATGACTATTTTCAAAGTTGACGCAGTTATACAAATAAATGTATAGAAAATGAAAAATTAAATCGAAATTGATAGTTGTCATTTCATAGTTGGAATAGTTCTGCCGCAAAGAAGCAATCTATACACGGAGGAAAAAAATAAGATGGGCACACTCAAAAAGTTGAAAATACTCACTTTTTGTTATCCAATAACTATTTATTGTTCAGTTGGGAAAACTACTTTTTCGTTTCCTTAACTCACAAGTTGATTATAGTCACTGAGTGAATTCTCCTAATAAACTCATGAAATGTTAGTTGGCCTATCCTATAAATAGAATAAACGTTTCTAGAGGGCGTTTCCATGGGGGGCTTAAAATACTGAAAACTAGAAGGGGGGACACGAAAAATAAGCAAAAAACTTTCTAACCTACGATCTAAATCTGAAAAAAATGTATCACATTCAGCAATGCCCCCAAATAAAAACTCAAAAACCTTATGAGCCCCTGGCAAAACCATACCCCCTGTTTCACACAAAACCTCAAATTAACATCTAAATGAAGTATTATTAATGCGTTGGTTTATCCATCGCTTTCCACGATAAATGCAATATCGAAAAAATCGCCCCAGGAGCAAAATCCCGGATAAACCGTTTGACCACTTAAATATCCGTAAATACATTAAGCAACTTTTCCCAATTCCGGCCCCCTCCTAATAATACATATCCCACTTCGAATGCCCCCCAATACAAGCTCATTCATAAATCCTCTAATCCACCCATAGCAACTTGTGAGTGACATTCGCACGCGTATATCCACGCACGGGGTCCGGCGGCGTAGCTGTCAAACTATCCATGCACCGTATCAAGTCTGCGTGGTAGGGCAACGATGCAAGTATAGCGTGTACATGCATTCACGTTTTGAGGGTCACGTTCACCCGGCGCCCGTCAACGGGCGACGTCTGCGCCCGTTGGAGGCGCGCGCAGCGCAGCATCCACCGCTGTGTGACGCGCCGATTCGGGAGTTGCGCGAGGTCCGGGAATCGAGGGGTGGTACACTCGCCCCCCTCGCGACCCCCCTCGACACTGTGAACCGCGCCGACGAGACGACCGCGAGGGGGTGAAAGGGAATTTCAGTGAGCGGACCAGGGGGGACATATCAAGCCATGTACCAACCCCTAGGCCATGATGCGAGAGGGGGGCGCAGGGGGGAGGGGGGGTTGAAATGCACAGCTGAGCAACCGGTCGATGCAACTGCATTGAACCCCTTCCACTTCCGCTCTTTCGCGTAGTTTCGTCTTCCTCGCACTTCCAAGCCCCGGACGAGTTGGCCCCCCTTCGCCCCCTTCAGCCATTCCGCTCTTCTCTCACTTATTCTTCCATTCTTCGTCATCTCACCATCTCCCGCTTTATGTCCTTGCGATCCTCGTCTCTCGCTCGCTCGTTTCATCGTTCACACGGTCTACCGTTGACGCCACCCCCTCCCACGGCCTTGCTGCTCACCCCACTAACTCCCCCCCGGCCCCCTGCCCCCCTCGGCCGACGAGCTTCCGCGCTACCCTCGGTCAATGACCTCCGCGAGAGGCAGCAGCAGTGCAGCGCTCTCCCGGTGCAGTTTGTTTACATCGCGCGGTGTGCGGGAACTTTTAATCCCATCGATTCGACGCCGCGCATTTGCCATCATACATTTTCCGTCCCCCTCGCGATTTAAGTCACGTTTTACTCTAATTTATGGTATTTTTTTTTCAGCCTTTTTCATTTTTCGTATACATTGCGGTATTTCTATGCTAGGGGCTTTGTTTTTTTGACACCAATGCGCAATGCAATGCTTTGGGCTCTTTTATGGCTTAAGAGGGGGGCAGATGAAAACTTTGTTTTTGCTATTTTTTGTTTTGATGCTCATTGCGACCGGAGGGATGCATTCATTATGGGCTATGGGAATTAGCTGTTAAGCGTAATTAGCAGAAGGGTTAGGGTAGGTCCGGGACTACCTCTCCACGATTCTCACGACGCAACCCCTACAGGCAACCCCACGAGTACCTACATTCAGGCTCTCGGCCTCCCTGGGGAGAATTATCAACACCCGAATCTATGGACTCGGGAGGATGTATGTTATGAGGGAAAATGGTAAATGAACATTCATGTGTGTCCTTGGAAAATTGCCAGAAAGTGTTTTATCGAAATGTCAATAATTGCTTTGGTTTTTTTTTTTTTCAGTTAGTAACTTCTTTTTTATCTCCTGAGTGAATATTTCTGCAGAGGCCATTTTTCTTCAGCGTTATCCAACAAGTCACCATTATTTCGTACTTTGGAGTCATTCAATCGAAAATTGTAGCAATTGGTAAATAATTTATGCATAACTTGAGATATGAAATGAAAATGGAATTTAGATAATGAGCATTTTTAATATTGACGTTAAAAAAATATGGATTAGGAAAAGGGATTTTTTCATTATTTTCAAGCAAGAATTATTTGATTAGGTTTATGTTGTGATATATTTGCACTCTCACCAAATGAACAGGGTTTTTGGAAATTTCAATTTTAATCATTTTTCAAGGGTTTGAGTTTGATACGTTTTCCGGAGGATTTAAAAGCAACCCTTTTCCCTTGGTTATATGGGCAACGTAGGTGGCTGTCATTTACGAGAGCGTCGACGCATGCCTAACAAAAGAACGATGGAAAAAAGAGCTCGATTGATGTCACTAAAACAGCCCTCAGCAAAATCAGGCTCTAGTGGTTGTCCCAGCGGAATCAGCAGCTTCCCTCAGGGGACACGTCAATTTTGCCATTCCCTTAGACTCACCGCCTCATTCGCGTTGTCTGAATAATCCGCCAAGTTTTCATACTGAAATATATTATTTCTGTGTCGGGCGCACAGCTTTTGTGCAACAGACGGCAGAAAAAAAGGAAAAAGTATGTACGTTGGGTGAAGATTGGTAAGAAAGGGTTGACAGTGATCCTTGATATTTTTTCTTTGACGTAATGAATAATCTGGATTCCGAAATGTCTTTTTAACAAACTTATTTATTTGAAAATAAAAAACAAATGTTTACCGAGTCCATTTTTTTCAAAGGTTTTTTAATCCCAGTGAATTATTAATAATTAATAAAGCCTTATGAATGACAAATTACATTGTCATTCAACCTAATCTAACAGAATGATCAGTGACGATCAAACGACATGCTATGTATGACATAAACGATAGATCATGTTTGAATAAGTTATTAAATAGGTTTCTCAGACGGACTGGTAAAAATTGGGAATACTGGGCAACCGATTTGTGATGGTGGTATTACGTTTGGTAATGTCACCATCTGATTGGTGATATTAACAAACCGATTGGAAATGTCATTTAATTGGTTGGTCATGTAAATAAAATTATTTCCAGTGTCGATATACCGATGTAAATGTAAACGGAACGATTTTTAATTTCGACAAATCGATTTTAATGTCAACAAATTGATTTTTGAAATTTACAAACCTGTTTTTAATGTCAACTAAGCAGCTGGACATGTCACTTAATCAGTCGGTAATGCCAATAAACAAATTTTTAGTTTCAATATACAAACTTTAATGTGAAGGAAACGATTTTTAATTTCGGAAGGTCAACAAATCGATTTTAATGTCAACAAATCGATTTTCAAGTCTACGAACCATTTTTCAATGTCGACTAACCGATCGGTAATATCAGCCAACTGGTTGGTAATGTCAAGCAAGTAAAAATAGTTGAGCTGCATTTTTGGAAGTAGTTGAAGAAAAAAATTTCATGTACTTAACATACCCCAACAACTTAAAAGTTGACTGCGGCAAATAACGATAATTCTTCGTGTATTGTCCTACTGTGACACTGTGAAGTATAAAGTCACCACTGCTAACAGGTACGCCATGCAACTATTTTCAGTATTAACACTCATTTTCTTCCATTGTCACTATAATGACGTGTAATTAGTGGTTACAGAAACAATGGAAAAACTTAAGAGAAATATAAGCCGAGTCCTATTAAGGTGTCTTTGAATGGAGTTTGCGACCATCTGAAATTTATAATCCGCAACAAAAAAATAAAATAACAACTTTGAGCGAAGAAAACCTATTCCAACAATCCAATGAAATTCGTTACTAAGAAATCAACGACAATGGAAAAACCGACTATACAAAAAAGAAGTCGTGCCAATAACAAGAAGAACAAAAAGAAGTGCGATACTTTTCTGGACTGGGCTCATCGCATTCGGCAGGTAATTGCGGCATCAACAAGCAAAAGCTTTACTTGCTGCAACTTTTCCCACAAACCGAATGGCGATCCTGCAGCGAGAGCCAATGGTATTCTTCGTGAGCTATAATCCCGACCTCACCCAACGAACCCATCACAGTTACGCCGCTACTGTACGTATTGTACACCACAACCTGCTCTACTATAACTATGGGGTATTCCATTTCAACTCGACTGGGTTTCAACTTCAACCTCTCGGATTTCATTCTCGATTTATACTAGCGACAACGGGGCGGGGGTAAAAATAGCGAATGACTAAAAAAGAGAATTTTTTGATAATGAATGTCTGAATTAAAAATGGGTATTATGAAATTCTCTATTTTAGCCATTTGAACATCTTTCGAGGGCCGAAATTAAAAAATCTAACAAAATTCTCATGAATCCTGTATCACATATCAATACTTTTAACCTTTCACTCAAAGTGGCTTGAGCATTGCTTCTTCTTTTTTTTTACGAAACTTTTTCAAAACGAAATTTCTCTATTTTAGCCATTCGAACGTCTTTCGAGGGCCGAAATTGAAAAATCTAACACAATTCTCATAAGTCCTGTCCCACATATCAATACTTTTAACCTTTCACCCAAAGTAGCCTGAACATCGCTTCTTTTTTTTTCACATAACTTTTTCAAAACAAAAATTGCAAAAATGTTGTTGCATCAAAAATGTTCTACTGCAGAATATTACATAAAAATTACTATATATATTAGGACTTCGTAAAAACCTAGTCCAGGTAGTTTAAAAGCGACATTGTTTCGATTTAAATTTTTTTAATTTTTTAATTTCAATTTTAAAAAATCGCTTTCTTAAAATCTAAAAAAATTATCCAAATTCCTGACATACATAGAGATATTCAAGCAAGCACCTGCAGTAAAATCATTCTAACGCACTAAAATTCTATCAATTTTCATTATAAGATAAAAATTCATAAAAAACACAAGCAAAGTCCCGGCCATTTTAGGTCTGCGCTCAAGACACATTGATATCTCCTCCAAAATTCATGCGAATTTTTCCAGATTTTCAAATTCCGCCCCTCAATACACGTAAACAACCGCAAGTACATAAATTATTCAAACGACCATCCAACAAAAATGGTAGCCTCAATAATCCAAGATAAAATCCGAGAGATTGAGGTTGAACCCCAGATCGATTTCACACGAAATTCCCCATAGACCGGCAAATCTCCCGAAGTATAAAATTACTACAGCGTATATATAATCGTAAGAATCGTAAACGAAGGCGAAACACCGAGAAAGGTAACAATAGTGTGCAGTAAAACGGGGCAAAAGAAAGATAGCAAAGAAAATCGTTTGGTTCCCCTTTCCTTACGTCTTTCTTTTGGGCAAAGAGTTTGCGAACGGTGATGCCTAGCTCCATCGAGTCTGGTGCTTTGGGCTTCGCGACGAATCGACCTCGCGCCACCCCCTCCCCCTCCCCCACCCCGCAGCCCCTCCTGCAACTCCTTCTACCATGTCTCGCTTTCTTAACTCTTTCACTCGTTCTTCTACCCTCGAACAACTACCGCCAGCAGCAGCAGCAGCAGCAGCAGCAGTAGCCGCAGCAACGGGTCTGCCTGGCCGCCATAGCCCGACGTTGAACTCGGTTTACGAGGCAGACCGGTAGTCTGGTGCATTATACGTTATACGACTGGTGCTATATTCACGTGTCTGGGCTACCGCCGAGCTCAGAGACTGCTGTTGGTGTTGCTGGTGCTTCTGCAACTGCAGTCGATGCTCTGCCCGTACGTACAAAACTCCCGAGCGAGCTGAGCGACTAAAGAGAGTTGTGGGAGTGTGCCCGTCGAACTTCCGGTAACCTGAGAATCCGGCTTGTTTGTATGTAACACGAAGAGAGCTCATGCGGTATATTACGTTGGGATAGGTCAACTCTCGTCATTTCGGACGAGAAATCAGAGGAGTGGCAAGTAGGGATTAAAACGGTGGCGAATTTGAAGGCGAATTTTTTATTGGAATTTAATGTTTGGGGATGAAGAAATGAATTGGATCTCTTGTGATTCCAATAATTTTTCTATTTTTGGGTTTTACGTTATGTTGGGGTAGGTTAACGCTCGTAATTTCGGACGAGAAATTAGAGGAGTGGGAATTATGGATTGAACCGTGGCGAATTTGAAAGCGAATTTGTTATTGGAATTTAATGTTTGGGGATGAAGAAATGAATTGGATTTTTTGTGATTCCAATAATTTTTCTATTTTTGGTTTCTACGTTATGTTCGGGTAGGTTAACGCTCGTCTTTTCGGACGAGAAATCGGAGGAGTGGCAAGTATGGATTAAAACGGTGGCGAATTTGAAGGCGAATTTTTTATTGGAATTTAATGTTTGGGGATGAAGAAATGGATTGGATCTTTTGTGATTCCAATAATTTTTCTATTTTTGGTTTCTACGTTATGTTGGGGTAGGTTAACGCTCGTCTTTTCGGACAAGAAATCAGAGGAGTGGCAAGTATGGATTAAAACGGTGGCGAATTTGAAGGCGAATTTTTTATTGGAATTTAATGTTTGTGGATGAATAAATAAATTGGATCTTTTGTGATTCCAATAATTTTTCTATTTTTGGTTTCTACGTTATGTTGGGGTAGGTTAACGCTCGTCTTTTCGGACGAGAAATCAGAGGAGTGGCAAGTTTGGATTAAAACGGTGGCGAATTTGAAGGCGAATTTTTTTTTGGAATTTAATATTTGGGGATGAAGAAATGAATTGGATTTTTTGTGATTCCAATAATTTCTCTATTCTTGGGTTTTACATTATGTTGGGGTAGTTTAACGCTCGTCATTTCGGACGAGAAATCAGAGGAGTGGCAAGTATGGATTAAAACGGTGGCGAATTTGAAGGCGAATTTTTTATTGGAATTTAATCTTTGTGGATGAAGAAATGAATTGGATTTTTTGTGATTCCAATAATTCCTCTATTCTTGGGTTTTACATTATGTTGGGGTAGGTTAACGCTCGTCTTTTCGGACGAGAAATCAGAGGAGCGGCAAGTATGGATTAAAACGGTGGCGAATTTGAAGGCGAATTTTTTATTGGAATTTAATGTTTGTGGATGAAGAAATGAATTGGATTTTTTGTGATTCTAATAATTTCTCTATTCTTGGGTTTTACATTATGTTCGGGTAGGTTAACGCTCGTCTTTTCGGACGAGAAATCGGAGGAGTGGCAAGTATGGATTAAAACGGTGGCGAATTTGAAGGCGAATTTTTTATTGGAATTTAATGTTTGGGGATGAAGAAATGGATTGGATCTTTTGTGATTCCAATAATTTTTCTATTTTTGGTTTCTACGTTATGTTGGGGTAGGTTAACGCTCGTAATTTCGGACAAGAAATCAGAGGAGTGGCAAGTATGGATTAAAACGGTGGCGAATTTGAAGGCGAATTTTTTATTGGAATTTAATGTTTGTGGATGAATAAATAAATTGGATCTTTTGTGATTCCAATAATTTTTCTATTTTTGGTTTCTACGTTATGTTGGGGTAGGTTAACGCTCGTCTTTTCGGACGAGAAATCAGAGGAGTGGCAAGTTTGGATTAAAACGGTGGCGAATTTGAAGGCGAATTTTTTTTTGGAATTTAATATTTGGGGATGAAGAAATGAATTGGATTTTTTGTGATTCCAATAATTTCTCTATTCTTGGGTTTTACATTATGTTGGGGTAGTTTAACGCTCGTCATTTCGGACGAGAAATCAGAGGAGTGGCAAGTATGGATTAAAACGGTGGCGAATTTGAAGGCGAATTTTTTATTGGAATTTAATCTTTGTGGATGAAGAAATGAATTGGATTTTTTGTGATTCCAATAATTCCTCTATTCTTGGGTTTTACATTATGTTGGGGTAGGTTAACGCTCGTCTTTTCGGACGAGAAATCAGAGGAGTGGCAAGTATGGATTAAAACGGTGGCGAATTTGAAGGCGAATTTTTTATTGGAATTTAATGTTTGTGGATGAAGAAATGAATTGGATTTTTTGTGATTCTAATAATTTCTCTATTCTTGGGTTTTACATTATGTTGGGATAGTTTAACGCTCGTCATTTCGGACGAGAAATCAGAGGAGTGGCAAGTATGGATTAAAACGGTGGCGAATTTGAAGGCGAATTTGTTATTGGAATTTGATATTTGTTGATGAAGAAATGAATTGGATCTTTTGTGATTCCAATAATTTTTCTATTTTTGGTTTCTACGTTATGTTGGGGTAGGTTAACGCTCGTCAGTTCGGACGAGAAATCAGAGGAGTGGCAAGTATGGATTAAAACGGTGGCGAATTTGAAGGCGAATTTTTTATTGGAATCTAATATTTCCATAGAAGAAGGATTCTTAATTTTAACCATTTCCACGAAAATATTTTGGCAATCTGGCAGGGAAATTTTTTTTTGGAAATGATGTAGGAAAATTCTTTTTTCATGCATTCTGTATTTTTATTTTGTCTTCGCGTACGTAACACGAAGAGAAGTTATGTGGTACTTTACGTTGGGATAGGTCAACTCTCGTCATTTCAGACGAGAAATCGGAGAAATAGGAAGTATGGATAAAACCCTTCATTTAGGGGTGATTTTGTTATTGGAGTCTAATATTTTTGTAGATTAGAAAATGAATCGAATATTCTGTAGTTTCCATAAAAAAGATTCGTCCACCAAATTTCATGAAAACATTTTGATAAACTGACGGCAAAATTTTTTTCTTTCTGAACAAAAAGTACAGTAATAATTGTTCTTTCATCTCACATTCCGAATTCATCTAACATTGTACAATTAATTTTACTTAATATTTTTCTTCCTTATAAAATATTTTTTTTTTCAAATCTTCATAAAAAAAAATAAATCCGAATTTAACCAAGCAAGTTTTTTTACTCATGAAAAGTTGCATACTTTGGTTTTAAAAAATTATTATACATATTATTCTATACTTTTACAATTAAATAATTTCAAAATATCAAGTAGGACTGCGACATTCGCAGTTACTTGTATTTTAATCTTATAGTTTTATATAAGAGCGCAGATCTTACAACATTTTTACGTAAACTGGCAATTTTGTATGTTTAGAGGTCCATAAAATTTTGTGTTAATTTGAAGAGGAAAAATTAATACAATATAGTGACACTTAGTTTCTATGACGACGTGAACGGTGATATACTAGGCAGACACTACAGATAAATATATGTTCCACATATATATATGTGTCTATTATATATATACGTGTAGTATGCCTGTTGTATGACGATGGGGTAGGTCAACGAACGGTTTGTCGCCTGGCAACCTAACAGAACCTACCCCCTGCTCACTTTCAACTCCCATCCCTCTCGTACTCTCGCTGTCGTCTATCACTGTTCAACGAAGGATCGAGCCCTTTTTTCCCTTCCCATTAAATCGTACTTTGTGCGGTTCGCGCTCTCAACATAATCAACGTTTTCCAAATAGTCCAGACGAATTGCAACCGTTATTTATTATGTTGCACTGCCTTTTATCACACATTGAATAAAGATGTGCCAAGTTTTCCAATTTCAAGAAAATCCAGAATGGAGATCATTGAAAATGGCTTCAGCTTTTTATGATAAACATTATGTCTCCATTGTAATTTGTTAGTATGTCGCAATAGTAGACATCATTTAAATGGAAAAGCACGAAGAATATTTAAAAAAGAATAAGTCATCATTTAATGTTGGTAGAAAATACTTTGGCAATGAACAAGGTTGTGTTTCAAATTATACAATTTAAATGATACAATTTGAATTATACAATTTAAATGATACAATTTGAATTATACAATTTAAATTATACAATTTAAATTATACAATTTAAATTATACAATTGAAATTATACAATTGAAATTATACAATTTAAATTATACAATTTAAATTATACAATTTAAATTACACAATTTAAATTATACAATTCAAATTTCACAATTGAAAATTTCCGTGATTCAACGAAATATTTTCTCCGGGTATTTCCGATGACAGTTGCCATTTGGGTGCGTAGGTCGCAGATCAGCAAAGCACTCGTCGAGGAATTGGGTTAAACTGCGAGCAATTATGACAGCAGGATATGATTTAGTCGGGCGGTGGCTTTCTTAACCGTCAATTTCTACAGCAGCAGCAGCAGCAGCAGCGCTACAACATATGCGAGTAGAAGGAACGATAGCACACGCCAACGTGTATTCACGACGTACAGCACGCTATACGTTGAGCGCGGTGGTAGAGCCGTACGGCCGTCGACGTTGCACTGTCGTTTCACCGGTCAGGGCCGGACTTTGACACGCATTCGGCGTTTTTTCCACGATCCACGTAGAACCAAGGCTACATATACCGAGTCGAGGCTCGGGCGGGTTTCTACGACGAAGATAGACGCGCGGTATATACACACCACCGACAACTATGGTAATATAATACAACACCGTGCACGAACCAAGAATGAGAAGGACGCTCGAGAAACACAGAGGCTTATAACAAGCGGAGTTGTTCACAGCAGCGGCATATCTTTTACCACTGTATCACGAGTTGCGAAATAGTGTTTGAGAAAATTGGCGAGAAGAAAAAAAAACAACATTAAAAAAATTGTGCCAAAGGTGCACAACAGCGACGAACGTTAAGCAAATGTAGAGTAAAAACGAGTTAAAAAAATATATATGAGGATAGTTACGATCCTGTTATTATAATCGACAGTATCTTATCAAAGTCTTTATTGCTTTATGGCGTTAATAAATATGATAGGCCCGTGGCTATCGGTGGCGTTTCAAACGACGAGATATCCAAGGACATGAAAAATGTTGCTGCCGTGCGATTGTGCGTTTATACTGCTTAGATATGCACGCGCAGAATTATAGTGTTCCTGTGGCTTGGAGTTGACGCTGTGAAGGTCTCTGGCGTAATGAACTTCGGGTATCGCTGGGTTACGTAATTTTAACATATTTAACACACCTTCTTGCTAACCGTTTACTGCATTGTACTTTGATTGTCATTGTTTACCACAAGTGCAGTTTTTTAACGAGGGATTAGATTCTGAATTTTTGTTTACTTTTGCTTTTACGGGATATCGAGGGACATGAAAAAAGTACGCTAACAAAATATACCGTTGCCAAGAAGAATGATTTTTTTACTTAACTCAAATTTCCATTGGTACAATGCAATTTATCGTTGAAACAACAAGACATTAATTTGTACATTCTATAGTTATTGTTTCGGTATTATATAGAATTGTAGAAATTCAAAATTGAGTTGATAACATTTATATTCGGCAGCCCATAAACGATCATTTTATTGGATATATGACATTTTTTTAGTGTAGCTAACGTGCAATAATTCGTGTAAATAGCTTAGTTATGCACACGAAGAATGATATTGTTTCTATGGTTTAAAGTTGACGCTGTGAAGGTCTCTGGCGTAATGAACTTCGGGTATCGCTGGGTTACGTAATTTTAACATACCTTCTTGCTAACCGTTTACTGCATTGTACTTTGATTGTCATTATTTACCACAAGTGCATTTTTTTAACGAGGGATTGGATTCTGAATTTTTGTTTACTTTTGCTTTTACGGGATATCGAGGGACATGAAAAAAGTACACTAACAAAATATACCGTTGCCAAGAAGAATGATTTTTTTACTTAACTCAAATTTCCATTGATACAATGCAATTTATCGTTGAAACAACAAGACATTAATTTGTACATTCTATAGTTATTGTTTCGGTATTATATAGAATTGTAGAAATTCAAAATTGAGTTGATAACATTTATATTCGGCAGCCCATAAACGATCATTTTATTGGATATATGACATTTTTTTAGTGTAGCTAACGTGCAATAATTCGTGTAAATAGCTTAGTTATGACCACGAAGAATGATATTGTTTCTATGGTTTAAAGTTGACGCTGTGAAGGTCTCTGGCGTAATGAACTTCGGGTATCGCTGGGTTACGTAATTTTAACATATTTAACACACCTTCTTGCTAACCGTTTACTGCATTGTACTTTGATTGTCATTATTTACCACAAGTGCAGTTTTTTAACGAGGGATTAGATTCTGGACTTTTGTTTACTTTTGCTTTTACGGGATAGCGAGGGACATGAAAAAAGTACACTAACAATATATACCGTTGCCAAGAAGAATGATTTTTTTACTTAACTCAAATTTCCATTGGTACAATGCAATTTATCGTTGAAACAACAAGACATTCATTTGTACATTCTATAGTTATTGTTTCGGTATTATATAGAATTGTAGAAATTCAAAATTGAGTTGATAACATTTATATTCGGCAGCCCATAAACGATCATTTTATTGGATATATGACATTTTTTTCAGTGTAGCTAACGTGCAATAATTCGTGTAAATAGCTTAGTTATGCACACGAAGAATGATATTGTTTCTATGGTTTAAAGTTGACGCTGTGAAAGTATCTGGCATAGTGAAATTCGTGTATTGCTGAGTTACGTAATTTTAACATGTTTGTCACCTTTTTTCAAACCGTTTACTGCATTGTTCTTTTATTGGCATTTTTTGACACGAAGAGAATTTTTTCCACACGAATGTAATGACATTTTGTATTTTTTATTTATTTATGTAAAATCGTATTTCATTCAAATAACATGTCAATATTGTTTGTTACAACTTAAAATAAATATAAAAATGTGATAAGATTTTTCACAAACATTATTCAGGAATTTCAAAATGTCCATTTATTAATGCAAGATTAATTTAAAACGTAGCTATCTAACCGTAAAATTGTCATGCACATAAAGATGAAGAATCAAGCATCAAGATATGAATGTTGTTGGTAACATATTAAAGAAAATGTATGCATTATCTATTTAAAAAAAATTGTTTTACGATTTTATATTCAATGTCACGATACATTCCCCATAGTATAAAAATTAATGTTTATTTACGAATGCACTATACGAATACTTATACTTTATAGACTTTATTTGTGCATTTAATTAAATTTAGCTCGCTATCATAAATATATTGCAAATTTGACATTGTAACATTTGAATTTCATGAAGCTTCAGAATATTTGTCGAAGGAGGTTTTAAAATGTATGAGATCTGTAGAATACGTGTAGATATGAAGCTTTTAGTGAAGCTTACAAGTTTTATCTGAAGAGACGACGGACTAGCAAAAGAAAGAGAGAGGCAGAATGTCGAGTGGCTGTGACCGTCAGAAAAGCAGCAGCAGAAGCTAAAGCAGCAGCTGGCTTGGACCTTCTTTCATCTTACACTATACACGCCTCGTTGTCCGTGACAATAGACTATTATTAGCGAGGAAACTCCGTAGCAGCGATAAGGGGCTAAATCTTAAGCTACAGATACTCGCACATGTGAAGTTTCCTATTTTCATTCTTGATCTTTCTTCTACTTTTTTTTTTAGATCGGCTGGCCTATAGTTTTTCTCCTTTTCAGAAAGTTAACCACGTCACGAGGCTCAAAAGTAAGTGATCGATAAAAAAAAAATTAAATAAAGATATTTAGAAGTACGTGCTTTTTTTAGCCAAGTCATTATAGTGTTTGACAACCGACATATTCATTATTAAATACTAACTGGTCTGGAATTTATTTTTTGTGAACTAATATTTGCATATGCTAATTACTATTTTTATAATAATAATTATTATATATAATAGAGTCTCGAATCTCTAAAATATCATCGCTTTTCTGCCCGCGCTTGATTTCGATAGTCTTTTATTCTGATTTTTTTTTGTTTTCCAATCTGTCACTTCTCAACGTCACACTGTTAGAAAATATTGAAAGTTTTTAATCATAAGCTCGACATCGAAATTTAATAAGCAATTGGGTATAGAATTCATGTACTTTTTCAGTAAAATTGAAGCAAATTATTAAAATTCAAGTCTTTTTACTGTAAAATTAAAGTAAATTATTGAATATGCTGTACCACACATTAATTTTACATTACACTTGTATACTAAATTTCATGTACTAGTTTATGAATAAAAACTTTTAGCAAAAGTATATGAAATTTCAAATAGATTTTTTTTACAGTGCATCGCAAAAATTATCGACCCTGTCGAATATGATATAAAAATATCTGCCGTTTCAGAGAAATAAAGTATTTTCCAAACGATTTTTCCAAAATTTTGGAAATTTCACAAATCGTAGAATTCCGTTAGCTTGAAATTTTTTTTATATATAATTTCCAGAATAAAGAAACACACATTTACAAGAAAAAAATAAAATATACATTTTCAAAAAACGTCATTTTTATTGCTTCCTCATAAAGGAAGTTTTGTTTTCATGGAAAATTTTCTTCAACTATTGTCATTCATAAAAGTGGCTGTTGAACGACATTTTTTTTTTTTTACGGGAAAAGTGTTTGGCCAGTAAATCTCCATTCATTAGGTCGTCGTATCTTATGCACCTCACGAATTGCATAGAATACAAAATGCGGTGTAATATAACAAATATGGAAGGCTTTAAGTATGGAAAGTCTCAACCAGGAAAGCATTCATCAAACAGTCCATCGTACGCATTGCACGCGGTAAAAGGTTAAAAAGAAATAGCCTTTTCTAATGCACATCGCGCATATCCTCACTCCATGGTTGCTCTTGACTGCGCATCCAACATTGTCACCATGTTCTGGTAAGGGAAAGGGACTATCTGTTCTTTATCGCGCTTTTCGAGCGCACGCTTCGCCACTTTATCGCTCTTTTAGTCGCTCTGATCCTCCTGCACTGCTGTAATGCTCCACGACCCTTTTTTTTCGTTTTATCATGGCTTGTGCTTAACGTGGAAAATCCTTTGAATGTACATTTATGCATTGTAATGATTGCACACCGAAAGTACAGACACGATCCAGGATTCACCACAAAGAATAAAAAAAAGAAACAAAAAAATCAACTCCTTTCTAACTAGGATCGCAAGCCGTCATATTTTAATTTTTTTATATTTATCTTATAGTTTTATAATAAATCAATATTTTTTTATCAGTTCGCAACTTCAATAAAAAGATGTTCAAACTTTTTAATAATTACTTAGCGTTTCTTAGTCTGCAAAAACGTTGTACAGAAATTTTCTCAAAAAAGCGATTTCATGTTTTTAAGGAATTGAAAAATAAATAGATCAACTTATGCATTTTTGTCCCACATTAATTCATGAAATTTGAAGAAAAAAAAAAGTTGTATATATTTTTTTTTAAAGTACATTTTCATGAACACTACAGGTTATTATGTAAAAATAATTATTCCTCCAATTATGTCCTTACAAATTGCAATTACAAAGGTCATGGACCCGATATCGATTTACAATGCTCTGAAGAGGGAGAAAGGGGGGCGGTTACTGTAACGAGTGTTAGCTATTGGAAATAATTGAAAATAATTAATTAAAATGTATGAAAAATCTGAAAAAATTTACCTAGACACCTTTTCTTACTCTCCATAACCAATGTTTGGACCGAATAAATGAAAACGATTTTTGAGCACAGTCGATTTTTCAGAACAGCCGAAAAAAAATTATACAAAAAATCTGCCACGCTTAATTGTTGAAAATAGTATGCAAAGCACGAAACAAAATTGGCAGGTCATAATATTAAAAATTGTGGGAGAAGATACATTCTTTCGAATCGCGCACGACACTTTTTTACTATTTTAAGGTGCCACTATTTTTTTTTTTTTCGTGAATTGCCGTTAAATTTGGACTAATTAGGTCCTATAATATGAATATTTTTGAATGATATTTCCAGAGATATGATTTTTTGAAAATTTATTATAGTGACTTACGTTCAGTGAGAAAGCCTATATACTAATAATAGGGATAAAACTTTCGAAATAATCAGAATTCCCACTCCCCTCTTTTTATTGCCAATCGTGTTCTCGTATTATTTCCGCTAATTTGATTAGCCGCCTCGCACGTTGAAATTTTTAAATAATGCTAAATAAATTTTAAAAAATTATAGGACCTAATTTGTATCAATCTAACTGCACATTACAAAAAAAATAGTGGCACTTAAAAATACCGAAAATGTTTCGCCCTCGATTCGAAAAAATGCATTTCCTCCTACAATTTTTAATATCCTGACCTACCAATTTTTCCTCGTGCTTTGCATACTATTCTCAACAACCAAGCGAGACAGTTTTTTTATATAATTTTTTTTAGCTATTCTAAAAAATCGACGGTGCTCAAAAATCGATGTTCTTTTTCCGTTTCAGAATTTTTTAAGGTTTTTTATTTGCTCATTTCCAATAGCTACTTCCTCCTCCCCCCTTAATTACAACTGCAATCCCAAGTCTCGATAAAAATAATTTTTTTTTTCTCTTGTGCCAAAAAACGTTCCAACAAAAATCCCAACCGGAAGAGTCGAGGTTTCCATAAGAAAGAAATTTGAATGTAAATCCTAATAAACGTTATTCCAGTAGATATGGCTGAGAGCGACTAGACGTTCGTCCCGTCTGACTGAATCGAGTCCTTACTACTTAACCAGAATCCGTGTCTGTCAGTCTACGAATTAAAATCCGTCTGAGGCTTATTCAACTGTTGCGAGACTCCAACGCTTCCACGAATTTTAGAGAGGATAGTAAAGCGAGCGATTAAACAATACGAAAGCGATGAAGATAAGGGGAACGATGTTCCATTTAGAGAGAATAGAAAGGGGGAAAAAAAAATTGATTCAATACTAACTGTAGGCGAACGCGCGACACACGATGTGTTTTGTGTAGTTTGGAATACGTGTAGCGGAGTGCGCCGGGGTCAACGACCCGTCTACTCGCTGCACACACGAAACACAGACACAGACAAGTGTGTATAGACTCTCCTCGCACACCAGGAGTCGCTGCCAGCATATACTACTACCAGATGGAGCTGAATCTATCTTGCTAACCCTTCTATGTGCTTTCTATGTGAAGCTCTCGTTTCCTCGTTGTGTGCCAGAGCACTAGCATCTCCTACAGCTTGTCTCTGGCCGTCTATCTCACTGCGAACCTGCGCTAGACCTGACATGTCAGCCGAAAAGCACAGGGTCATAGGGTGCGTCACAAAATAGAACAGAAAAGCCTTCAGTCAATTTGCTGCCGCAAATATCGTCACGAATGAAGAGATGAAAAGAAAAGTAGGTATGTTTACATGCTACACTCCTCAAGTAAATAAAGTACGAATATCTGAGGCATTACATATTGGTACGATAACAAAAAAATTTGAAAATTTTTCTAATAATTGGATTGTATCATTTCAGCAGATACACTGAATTGAAAATTTTATTGAATTTAAAAAAAATAATGAAAAAGTGCTGGTTGTTTTTTTAAAATAATTTGTTGAAGAAATCGTTGATATGTTGAAAATGGGTTATTGTGTCTGCGATTTGTAAAAATGAAAATATGCGCTTTTTCATGGGATATTAAATAAACACGCGCTTGGATTTAATTACGTAATTCTGAACAATATTAATTTTAAGGTCCTCATCATATTTTTTTTTCTTGGAGGTAATTGAAAGTTCGTTTTCGAGTGTTATTGCGTTATTTTGTACTTTGGCAATGTGACATTGCAGCGGAAAGATGAGAAGTGCATAAATATCCTATGAAAATCTTATATTCAACATTTTTTGATCCGTCACTATAATATAAAAAGATTTCCATGAGAATTATGTGGATTTGAAAATTGTATGAAAAAAAAAAAAAAAAAAAAAACGATAGAAAAACCGGGGAAGCAAAAAGTATACAATCAGAGCCAAAAAATTAAGGAGAACATAAGCCCCAATAAAAATCTTACATTCTAGATTTTTTGGTACCACCATATAATATTGTCAAAAGATTATAAACATATGAAAAAAAAAAATGAAAAAATGAAATCCTAGAAAAACCGTGAGAGCAAAAAAGTATACAATCGGAGTGGAAAGATGAGGAGTACATAAACCCCCATAAGGATCTACCATTCTAAATTTTTCGGTTCCACCCTATAATATTTTCCACAAAGACTCTGCGAATTAAAAAAAATATTAAAATGATAATTATATGTGGAAAAAAAAATGAAACTCTAGAAAAACCGTGAGAGCAAAAAAGTATACAATCGGAGTGGAAAGATGAGGAGTACATAAACCCCCATAAGGATCTACCATTCTAGATTTTTCGGTTCCACCCTATAATATTTCCCACAAAGACTCTGCGAATTAAAAAAAATATTAAAATGATAATTATATGTGGAAAAAAAAATGAAACCCTAGAAAAACCGTGAGAGCAAAAAAGTATACAATCGGAGTGGAAAGATGAGGAGTAAATAAACCCCCATAAGGATCTACTATTCTCCATTTTTCGGTTCCTCCCTATAATATTTTCCCAAAAATTCTGCGAAATAAAAGAAAAGCATCAAAGTGACAATTAAACGAAAATAAAAAAATGAAAAAATGAAGACCCTAGAAAAACCGGAAGAGCAAAAATATATACCGTCGCAGCCGAAAGATGAGGGTACGTGAGGCAAAGCGTCGCGGTCGTCGTCGTCTTCGTCTCAGTTCACGTTTTCGATCCAGTCCACGCCCGTAAATTGACGAGGACGACGACGATGACAACGTCGGAGGTTCGATGTGGTGGTAGTAGTGGCACATGGGCCAGGCGTGGCGTGGTGGGTACACGAAGAAGCGTTTGAGGGAAGGGGCGACAGCCTGAAAATCCCACTCGAGGCCGTGCGGCTGCGGTACGGGAGGCGCGCCCGGCTTGCACATTCGACGCGCGCGTTTTCACGGTCAGGCATATCGATCGTAGAGAGCTGGAGCGCCGCGAGCCGAGGGAGACGTGCGGAAAGGAGGAAAGGAGTGCGAGGGAGACGACAGGCTTCGGGAGTCTTGGAGTGCATCCAGAGGGCGTTGAACCCCTTTTGGCAGCTCCAGCACAAACGCCACCACCAATAGTACTAACAGCGACCGCTCCATAATGCGATAATTGTTAAGTCCCGCGCGAATCCACTCCTCAACCTCCTCAACCTCCTCGCTGTATTCTTTTCTCTTCTTACTGTCAAACACACCGCACATTCTATTCAGTCGTGGCCCCAAATTCGCACCAGTGTTGGTAATAATAATGTATATAATATTGCAAAGTGCGAGACGATACATTTTTTTTTTAATTTTTTTATTGTAGGACTCTGAGTATGAATGGGTTATTGACAGTTGTTGATATTGATAGGAGTGTAATGGTCGGAAAAAAATGTTAGCTCGAGGGACTGTATTTTGTGGATTTACGTTCTCTTGGTCAACTGAATTTTATTGAATTGAACTGCCTTTCCGGGATCAAATGGCATTTTCTCGACAGGTGGTAAATAAAAAGTTTGTGGAAATATGGCAATTTGTTTGAAAAGGAAGATAGAAAGAAGATCTTTGCACATTGGTTACGTATTAATTTTTAGCTTTCGCAAAGATGGTTTTATAGAGAAGTTAATTTTATTTGTTTTTGGCTTCCTCATAGAGGAAGCTTTTTGGAATATTAACATTATTGACGAAGCAATGTGGAAAGTTCCACTTTGTATCCGTATATTGAATAGATTTGGAATTTTCGAATTTATGGAAGTTTGAGTCATCATATTTTTTATATTGTATATTTTACGGGAATTTGAATTTTTCAAAAAATTTAAAAAACACGTGAAATTCGATCAGCTGTAACGATCATCACCAAATTTTTTACGTGGTATGGCTAATTGTTATTTTTCTTGTGTGCAAAATTCAAGTCGATTTCTCTAAATTTTTATCCTAATTACAGCAACACAAGAATTTTTTGTGAATATTAAAAATCTCATAAAAACCGAACCAGTTTATTGTCTAGGTTTAACTTCAATACTAAAGATCATATCACTTTGTTAAACTTTAATACGAAGAATAATCGTGATAGCTGAACATTTGTTCGAGCTAGAGCGTTTACGTATTTTTTCGAAAATTACAAAATTTTTATCAAAGTGAAATGCGTTGAACACTTTAATTGAATTTATTTCAATTAAAAAAAATGGACATTTTTTCAACACGATCTAATCTCGATAAAAGTAATGGCTGTCAATTTTTTTTGCGCATTGTTGCATAAAAATCAGAAATATATATATTTTTAAAATTTATTCTATATTGCAAATGAATCGCAGTGACAAAGAAATAATTATCGTAACTGAAAAAAAAGTCGTCCGAACCGACAATTCAATTTTCCCATAATAGTTGTCAAGCACGACCATTATTTGTGAACTGTTGAATACTCTCTATATAAAACTAGCATTAAAGTTGAAGTACACGATAACAACAACTATATTATTATGACGATAATAATGATTGCTTAGCTCAAAGTTCAGTAATCGAAATAAAATTTCTCACAGACTTTCTCGGAAGCATAAACCTTATGATAAATCTTATCATCGTATAGACAGACGAGGAAGAATAAACTTCAAATGGGTATCAAGCCTCTGAGTTCATACCATCTGATTTCCAAGCTCTAAAAGACTTGTGCGTATATGCGTTCGTCAATTCGTCCAGAAACGATGTTCAATTGCTTCGTCAAAGTTATGACTTCGGTGCAATAACAAATTAGCATATGATGTGTCTAGTGATATGCGTAAAACGTACAGTAACGTGCTCTAATTGCGAGATCTCTGCATATAGTAGCACATCGCTTCAATGATGACGATTTATTTGCAGCTAGAAGTAGATGGACGCTGTTTTATCTGTACCGTTACATCTTCAAATGCAAGTACTCACTATATGGGGCATTCCATATCAACTCGACCTGCGTCTGATCCTCGCTTCAATGATGACGATTTGTTTGCAGCTAGAAGTAGAGGAAAACCGTCTTATCTGTACCGTTACATCTTCAAATGCAAGTACTCAGTATATGGGGCATTCCATATCAACTCGACCTGCGTCTGATCCTCGCTTCAATGATGACGATTTGTTTGCAGCTAAAAGTAGAGGAAATTCGTCTTATCTGTACCGTTACATCTTCAACTGCAAGTACTCAGTATATGGGACATTCCATATCAACTCGACCTGCGTCTGATCCTCGCTTCAATGATGACGATTTTTTTGCAGCTAGAAATAGAGGAAAACCGTCTTATCTGTACCGTTGCATCTTCAAACGCAAGTACTCACTATATGGGACATTCCATATCAACTCGACCTGCGTCTGACCCGCGCTTCAATGATGATGATTTGTTTGCAGTTAGAAGTAGATGGACACCGTTTTATCTGTACCGTTGCATCTTCAAACGCAAGTACTCACTATATGGGGCATTCCATATCAACTCGACCCGCGTCTGACCCGCGCTTCAATGATGATGATTTGTTTGCAGTTAGAAGTAGATGGACACCGTTTTATCTGTATCGTTGCATCTTCAAACGCAAGTACTCACTATATGGGGCATTCCATATCAACTCGATCTGGGTCTGATCCTCGCCTAAATGATGATGATTTGTTTGCAGGTAAAAGTAGATGAACGCCGATTTATCGGTATCGTTGCATCTTCAAACGCAAGTAGTCACTATATGGGACATTCCATGTAAACTCGATATGGGTCTGATCCTCAAACTCGGATTTCATCGCTGATTTTATATTTCAGTGTTCGACCTTTAAGAGGCAACCACAAATTTTATAAAAAAAATTTCTGAATAATTTACATACTTATGATTATTTACAACTGAAATATTGAAGTTCGGTTTTCAAAAGTTTGACAAAATTCTCTTAAATTCTGTATTACATATGAATATTTTTAAGTTTAGATCCAAAATGTCAATCACTTTATTGTTTCACAATTTTTCTTCAAAACGAAAATTGAAAAAGGCTGAATTTGTAGAACTGCTTTTACTGCACGATATTGCTCGAGCACTTCTATGTATATTAGAACACCGAGAATTCTTCCAGATTTTCTCGAAGCCATTTTTAAAAATTACATTTTTTTTTATTTGTCTGTTTAAATTTCATAAAGTCGCTTTGGTAAAATCTAAGAATATTCGTCGATGCCCAGAAATATATTAAAATAGCAGTGAAATTTTTTTGTAGTCATTAAACTTCTATCAACCATGTTTGAAAAAAAATCGTTAGAAAATAGAAGTGTGGTCCAGAACACTATTAAAAATATTGATATCTGGTACTGGACTTATGAGGATTTTGGCAGATTTTCAAATACCCACCCTCAATATGTTCGTTGTAAATAATCAGAAAATATATCAATTGCGTTAAATTAAATCTAATAAAAATTGTGGATGCCTCTTGGAAATTTAACAATAATATAAAAGATGGGGAATGAAATCCGAGCGTTTGAAGTTAGGCACAGGTCGAGTTGGTATGGAATGCCCCGTATGCATGTGCTCCTCAAGTGCAATAGCAGTAGCAGCTGGATATTAAGAGCTTTGAACACACAAGTGCGACCTCAGTTTTAGAGCATGCAGCTTGCGATTGCAAAGGGTTTTTACGTCTTACATTCATTCTCTCAATCAATTTATTGACCGCAGACAATTACTTCAATTTGCAAATGCAAATTTGTCTGCGGAAGAAGAGCAGATTCGGGAATATAATTAATCTATCAAATTAATTTCGACTCATCATAAATTTAGAAAATCCCGAAAATAGTAGAAGGATTTGTGCAATCGAATAACGTATACGTGTATTCAGACGAATATTAATAGCATCTGAACATTTTTATGGAAAAAATACGAAGTTATTCAGACAGTAAAATTTTGTTCACGTCGTTTCAAGTGGAAAAAATATTTCTAACTCTGCAACGGCAAAACCTAATTTCAATTGTGGAAAATGATTTTCCTGAAATTTTCAACACTTTCTCCAATAAGAATAGCAAGAAAAAATTATGATTACAAAAAATGCACTTTGGAAATCCTAAGACGTGAATAATTTTCCTTGTATTAAATTAAAGATTACGATTTATTCCTGATTCTTTTCGAAAAATGTTGGTTTCATTTCAAAACCATATTTCAAAAAATAGCTGCTCCTAATTATTAATATGAAATATGCTGCATTGGCAGTTAACAGTTCAAAATATGATTTTAATATTTAAAGATACAAGAATTTGTGAGATCCAGAAATTTTCAGTAGCTCATTGAATAATCTATCTATAAAATAGTAACCAAAGAGATAATTTTGAAAGTGACGCATACAACGATACAAAAGAAAGTTCAACAAAGTAAGAAATGTAGGAAGAGAAGATAATCTTTTTCTTTCTGATTTTCTATGCATTCGAATTCCGTGACCGTAGTATAAATTCTTTTTTGGAACATAGCTTACGGCCTTTATTTTTTTTAAATCCATGTGAAGCTCTCGTCGTCACGGAATGAGATCGACAGCAAGAACGAGACATAGAATAATAGAAACGAAGCGAGGACGAGAAAAGAGCATAAGATTCGAAAGATAGAGTAAGAGAGAAACATGTGCGAGCGCAAACAACGATGTATTTCGGTGCATCAGAGGCAGCGGCTGTAGCGATAGCGCTACGTGGTGCATCGTGCGGGCGCGCGCGCACGTTCGCCCATTCGAGGTCAATGCCCGTCCTTACTCCCGCGGCCCAAGGAAGCAGAGCTGCCGCTGCGCCCGGCCCACGAGAAGGGAGAGACGCCAGGGGCTATATAGCTATAGTACTAATGTGTCGATGTCACATCCTGAGATATATCCATCATTTATTTATTTATTATTAATACCAATAAACAATATCACCAAAAAAATTAACGGTATAAAATGTAATTTATATGATGAAAATGTAGCTGTGGTACTAAAGTGTCGATGCCACATTCTGAGATATCCATCATTTATTTATTTATTATTAATACCAATAAACAATATCACAACAAAAATTAATGATATAAGATGTAATTTATATGATGAAAATATAGCTGTGGTACTGATGTGTCGATGTCACATCCTGAGATATCCAAAAAAATTTTAAATATTTATTAATACCCATAAACAATATGACAACAAAAATTGTGATCGCCCATTATATAAGATTTAATTTATATGATGAAAATATAGCTGTGGTACTGATGTGTCGATGTCACAGCCTGAGATATCCATCATTTTTTAATTTTTTTATTAATACCAATAAACAATATCACAACAAAAATTAATAATCGCTCTTTATATAAGATGTAATTTATATGATGAAAATATAGCTGTGGTACTAATGTGTGGATGTCACATGCTAAGATATCTGACATTGAAAAAAAAAAATTTATACGAATAAATAATATTACAACAAAAATTAATATCCGCTCTTTATATAAGATGGAATTTATATGATAAAAGTATAGCTATGGTATTAATGTATGAATGATACATCCTAAGATATCCATAATTTTTTATTCAAATTAATATCAGTAATTAATATCACAATTAATTAATTTCCGTTCTCTATATAAGATGGAATGTATATAAAAAAAGTATAGCTGAAGTATTAATGTGTTGATATTACATACTAAGATATCCATCATTTATTCAATTAGTACCAATTAATAATATGACGAAGAAAATTAATATACTTTCATTACGTAAGGCGTAATTTATATAACAAACGAATAGCTACGGTATAAATGTGAGAATATTACATCTGAAGGTATCTACCATTTTTTAAATTTATACGAATAATGTAATCAAGAAAATAAATATACTATTACATTTTATCAAATTATGTAATTTCTCAACAATATGGTGTTGTAGGTATATAAAGGCTAGAGTTTGTTGCAATCATTGTAGAATTTTTTTCAAATATTCGCGTGTTAATATAATGAACCTTACTTAATTTTCGGATTAGAAATTTTATTGCTGTCATACAAAGTCTAAATAAAAATATATATATTCACGGTTCAATAAAATTAACTAAGGTCAAAAATAGAATACATTTTTGACTTCAATAAATCAGAATTTATTTTTCGTTAACCAATGTTTGGCCTGGGATGAAATTCGATCGGTGTCGTCGCGGTCTAAAATAAAACAATTTTTTTTTTCAACCGGAAATTATCACCATTATATTTTCAGCTAACTTGTGTCTTAGGGATTCGAAGATGAAGGTGCGTTACATTTCCGACGTAACATGATGCGGCGAATGTCGCAGCGAGAAGGATAAAAAAAAGTTAATCTCAACCACTGCACGTTACGAGATGCGCCGTAGATAATAATAGCAGCGAGAAAAAAATACTTGAGGGCTCTGATGTCGAAAGAAAATTCGGCTATTCTCGGTTTTGTCCGCATGCAAAGCAGGAAAACTCGGCTTACACCTATAACCGCGGCAAGCGTTATATATTGGCCTGACATTGCATAAGAAATATGAAAACATTTGAGAAGTTCCTACAAATTTATTTAGTGTTACAATTATACTTGATGACTGCAGCAAATATTTTACTTCCGTGATTAAAAATTTCTAAATACATTTAAACGAAACAGATGATTCGTTTTTCAAGACAAATAAAAATGCCTTAAATAAAAATGACTGCTTGGCGACTTTTCGATAAAAGTTAAAAATAAAAAAATTTTACGACATCATCCTAATAACTTGCTCAAAGTAAAAATATAAAAAATAATTTCAAGCAATCACATACAGGCAAAGCCAAATATTTTAATTTTTTCTTTCGAAACTTTTACTCGGTTATTAATGCAGAATAAAAATTCTTCCATACAATTCGATAGAGAAATTCTTAATTTAGCTTAGCTCCCTTAGTTCTTTAAATAAATTCCGAATTTGAGTCAAATCTACCTTTAAGGGAACGGGTCAGTAAAAAAATTCACTTTTTATTAAAAAAAACAACCTTCTCTCCCGAAAGAAAAATTAAAAACAATTTCTTTCTTTCAGCATAAACCCGAAAGATTTTTTTGTAAATGGATCAACAAATTTTGTACATTCGTCTAGAAGCCTCCATTAATAACCTCCTTAAAAAAAAAAGCTTTGCTTAAATGGTGTGCAGAATGTAAATCTCATGAATCTGACTTCTAAACAAGCGATTGACCCAATTCATTGGTCCATTTACAAAAAAATCATTTCCCGAGTTAAAGTTCAACCCCTTCGAACACCTTTCATTTAATGAAAATGGGTATAATGTGTCACTTTTCGAGATCTATGCAAGGGTCTAAAAACCTCATCTCACTCTGTACAACCTAATTGGAGGTCCAAACATAATAATTTCAGTCCACAGTAGTTTTCGTTTGCTCCAATTAGGTAATATCTGCCATTTTCGGAGGTTTTGAAGAGTGTCAAAATAATGAAAGAACCTTCATGTATTTTGCATGTCTACTATATTTAGGTTTTGATGAGAATCCACATATTTACTTGGGTTGGGTTCATTCTAAATAGAGGGAATTGTCCGAAAAATTTTATTCCCTGCGAGAAAGAGAGAGTTTTCTTTATCTTTATAAAAAAAAAAAAAAAGACTCTTAACGGACTCGTCACCTTAAGGTTGGTATGACGTACAATCCCTACACCCGTACAGGTATTACGTCACACGATTGAACCAATGATGCAGGGCGATGCCATTTATTCCATGTTGAAGTAGCTCCGGTCAGTTGTACGGATATAGCCAGTCGATATGTTACAAATCCGGAAACACTAAAATGGGAATAGCAGTTCTCGGCTTATGTCACAACGATTCATTGGTTCTTTTCGTTCTCATTTGCCACAACAGTATAATCCGTACATATACTTGTATATTGTGTGTAGCATGAAAGGGCAGCTAACAATTCGGAACGAAAAAATATCCAGTTGGGAGAAAAAACAAGTTTTAGTCACTGTCACTGAAAAGTATGAGAATTGGATACGATATTTTAGATCATTATAAAAAGTACTGTCTGCTACAATATGGAAAGCTGTAAAGTTGAACTTTGCAAATTGTTCCTTGTTTTTTTTTTTTTTTTTTCCCTCAAAAAAGCTATCTCTATGAGGATGCATGTTAATCAATTTTGGCCTTATCATAGAGGAAGCTTTGTCAAAAAAAAAAAAAAAAAAAATGAGGAAGCAATTTGAAAAGTTCAACTTTACAGTGTTATTTTGTACCAAAGTTACATTTCTGAAAAATTTAATTACATTACATATTATGACAAAACTATGTACTAATCATCGCTTAGTGGTGCCGATTTTATGTATGGAATTTGAGGTTGTTGTCTCATGTTTTGCCAAAGTTAGGGCAAAAACGTGATTTTTCCGGAAATTTTAGAACGCTATAAAAACCGAACCGTTCTACCGATTTCGGTCAAAATCAATACCAAACAACATAAAGAGTACCTGCACTTATGAAGAATTTTTTAGGGAAATATCATTAATTTTACAAAGACTAGAGCACGCACGTAATTTTTTAAAAAAATTTAAAAAGCCATAAAACGAAAATTTTTGCATAAATTCAATAGAAGTTTGCAACAATCAAAACCGAACTGCTGCTTTACTTGTGTGCCAAATTTTAGCTCAATCGGCGGAACCGTTCTTGAATTACAGGTGATTGAAATTTGGAAGCCCTGCATACACACACACAGATACATACGAAAACTTTTTCTAAGCCACTTTTCTCGATGTTTTGGACAATTCTGATTATTGTGACATAAAAATCTCGAAAACTTTTTTGTTTATAAAAACAAAGCTTCCTCTATGGGGAAGCAAAAATAATTTCTTTAAAATTATTGCGCCAAAAACATATGTTGGAATTTACTACCGTTTTAACGTGGAAATCCCATATGACATAATATAAAAAAAGAACACGTATTAGAGAAAAATTTTCAAATTTAAAGAGCACATGCATTATAAAAAATATTCCAGGAAATATTTTGCCTGAGATTCACCGTTTACTAATTAATTGGATAATAAAAACCCTTTAAAAAAATCATGCGTTATTAAATTGTATGAACAAAGTAAGTCTCAAAATCGTGAACGTTGCATCCATATTAATTAATGATTAATTTCAGTCAGGTCTACTTGTAAAGGTCACAATCTGTTATTAAGGTCACAATTTTTTTAAATGACTTTAATTGACAAGTTACTTAGAGCACGCAATTAATTTAATTACCGATAATATTAAAAGTTCAATTGAGACCAAATTTTCGAAGAGGAAAATTCCATACTATTGTCGAGTGTCTGATCTATCGACGAAAAAGGAAATATTTCATTTCCGGCGAAGCCAAACGATTTTTCAGCTTTTCCTTCTTCGTTCTCATTCGCATTGCCACTCGAGCAAAATTTTAAAGGGGTTTCGGTAGTCGTAAACCCAGCAACAAGTCGCGTCCGAACGACACACGCTTTGCCTCCGATCCTTCTACGTTTACGATCGAACTCTTGGTGCATGTGGCAGCACCATAGCTGTGTATGTGTAGTTATATTCGTGGGTGAGTGAGGAAACACGAGAAGGCATAAATAATGAAGAGGGCGAACGGGCGCGCCGACGGAAATACCGCATGGCGTTAAGGGTAAGTGGCTTCTGCAGACAGTCATAGCGAGGGTGCAGTGCCAGCACTGTCAAAAATGCTTCGTAAATTAATGAGAGCGATTCCACGGAAATTCGGCCACAAAATTTTTTTTTTTTCGAGAATTTTTAAAAAATTGCGCTTTGTTATGTTATTGTAAAAACTTCAATACGATAAAATACACCGAGAGAAAAGATTTTATTGACCCCAAAGAAATGGGTTTCATTGATTTGAACGAAATATTTTTTTTGATTTCGATGAAATAGTCCAGTCAAATTTCAAAGAGAACATTTCATTAAAAACTGAGAGAAATATTTATTTGAATCAACGGAATAAGCCAAAGAAATCATTTGTTTGGATCTTTTCAAGTGATTCGTTAAGTTGAACAAATTATGTATTTAAGTAATTATTTTGTCCAATGGAAAAAAAAGTTTATTGATTCAACAAAATATTTAATGTTTTTGACTAAATATTGGGTTGATTGAATGAAACTGTTCTATGGAAAAGGTGGGATGAAATAGTTATTCATATCATATTCTTATTCTATCGTGAATCCTGCCAATTAAATTTATCATTGGATCGAAACAATATTTGGTTTAATGTGGACTATATTTATTAGAACCCAGTTAATATTTAGTTTCGTTAATTAGATGGATTTTCAAATAAAATATATAACCGATTTGTTTTTGAGCGACCGAGTGAATGAAGTTTTCTTTATTTACTGCAGATTACAATATGAATGCATTAGATCTTTAGTTGTTGTTTTTGATTATATTATTAAATGCACCGAACGAAATAATTTTCCGTTGCTACTTAACATTTGGTCGGTATCAAAATAGTGAACGACCAAAATAGCGAATGGCTAAAATAGCAAATTTCGAAATTGTCATCGTCTGAATCAAGAATGGCCATTATTGTGAAATTTGCTATTTTACACATTCGCTATTTTGTTTCCATTTTAAGAAGATGTGGGTCAAAATGGCGAACGATCAAAATAGTGAATAGCTGAACTAGCGAATTCCATAATGATGACTATTCTGGATTCGAACATTCATTATATCGGAATTTACTATTTTAGCTATTCGTTATTTTTTCATTGCTATTTTGAACCCCACTCAAGTTTAGTGTTCGATGTTCTATTTTATCTGTCCAAAAGTTCATTCTGGAGTGCAGGATTTTTTTCAGGACTTTTTGGCAAAACGTATAAATGAAATGTATAAATAAATTTTTCTCCATTCAAAACTCACTAAACAATTCATTACAGTGAATCGAATTTCAATTTTTATTATTATGACATTTTTTAGGTGACCGGGTTTTCCCTTTAAACCCTTTGAATAAAGTAACTTTAAGTTCAGAAATTTTAAAATGATAATTTTCACCATGTCACTGTAAAAAATGTTCAAAAAATTAATATTCATATAAATGAATATTAATTTTCGTATATGTCGAAACTTCTTATACGGTATATTGAATGTAATAAACAATTATATGGCAATATTTCTTTTGTATAAAACGACTTTTAACGTATATAAACGTAGAGTAAATTAATTTTCATAGGGAATTCCTTTGATTCCAGAAATGAGAAAAAAGGCAGATAAACTGCGTTGATTCAATCGCGAACTCAATTCAGTGGTAACAATCAAGAAGTGCAAGCTTTCGAACGTGCCAATGTAAACTTTGGTTCGTATAATGTATGCGTAAATGGGTTAAGCGTGAAAAATAAAGGATGGAGAAGCAACGAAAAATAACATCAGTGAGAGACGATACTGAGGCGATTTGTTCTTGTGTGTTTAGTATTCGCAAATGTAAACTGAGAGGGAAAAGGCAAGGCCAAGGCGTCTTTAAATTAGCTCCGACGATTTATCGACTATCTCACCAAATGAGAAATTCCAAATATTCACGAAGTAATGTCAATAGTAAATAATGTCCCAAGATATTTTATTTGTGTGCTGTATGGTAGTATATTAAAGAGTTATTGAGCAGAAGAATTGTAAACATCCCATTCCTTTCAAGCAAACTTTATATATTTATTAATTCATTAAGTGGATGATTTTATATTTACGATTTTTCGAAAAGTTTGTTACGGAAAATACTATGAACACTGCAAAGTCGCAACTGATAACAATTACACTTTTGCTATTGTGGTGACAATTGAAATGATGACAAAAAATGTGGAGATGTGTATTCAATATGAAATCATTGATATGATGAATTAATAAAATAAACAGAACTAATATTAAATACAGACGAGAAAATATTCTGCGTGAAAACTCATTTTAAAAACGTATTATGAAAATATAGTCAAGGAGAAAGTAATGCACTACTATTAATTTTTTTATCCATTACAAATTATTTTTTTCTTCTGAAAGCATTTTTTTTTAAATCTTGGTAGAGAGATATTGCATTTTTTTATTGTTTGTGGAAATTTTGTCTACTTTTTGATAATGAAAGGATATTCATAAATAAAACGTTATTTAACAAAAATCATGGAATATATAAACAAATATAAATTTTTGAAGATCAATCGGTACTGCAGTCAGCAATATCATGTATTTAAAATCCATTAAATTTCACCACGATGAATTTGAAAAAACGATGCTTTTAATTTTTTTTCTGCTACGTGATGGTTTTTTAGTTTGAACGTACAATTGAAGTCTTATACGCTGTCAAAAAAGACTGGAAGTTTTTATTTATAAAGTCCTCGATTACATTTAATTTACAATTGTGATATACAATCACAGTACTTTTGCAGTAAAATTGGAGTAAATTTTAAAAATCAAAGTACTTCAACATTTAAATTAAAGCGAATTCCCAAAATTACTGTGCCAAAAATAAATTAGACATTGCACTTGTACAGTAAATTTACTATAATAATTAGAAGAATAAAAACTTCCAATATACCTACATTAAATTTCAACTAATTTTTTTCTCAGTGTAAGTATGCAAATAGTGTAAGTATGCTTCAGAGAATATTTATAATTTTATTGACTGTTTCCATCGTTAACATCTCAATTACGGATTTACAAGTGTTAACCAACGATAAATTATGCTTCATTACAATCCCGACTGCAATAACTCAACGCCGAGAGAGATAGGAAGACAGATGTTTATATAGTAGACCACACTCTCTCTGCATCCTGTTCCGCGGTAGAGAAAATAAATAATCATTATGCACATAATATGTAATGTGCAAATTAATGTTTACGTTTCCGTATAAACATAACAACAATTATTTTGCATAAGCAGTAAGCTTATGATGACGTATCGATATTTAAAAAAAACAATAATTTGCGATTTATTAACATGGTATTTCCGGAATCAATATTTACCTGCAAAAGCACTCGTAATAAAAGGTTAAAAAAATTATCGAAACCACGGCACGTTATGGGCATATTTAGAAAAATGGATAATTTAGTTTCCATTCAACAATAACCATGTGTTCATTTTTTTAAATCAATTTTTACCGTCACACAAAAAATCTCAAATAAACGAAAATTTAAAAAATAATTTGTTGCCGTATGTTATTGAAATTAAAAATATTCCAAAATTGAAGCCAAATGTCAGAGTCCATTATTACAAAAAGAAAGAGTAGTTCGAGGAGCTAATCGGTGGGACTCTACCGTTATATTCGATAATCTTGGTTATAAGTGCTCTAAAACAAAACAGTGTCCATATTTAATAATAACTTTATGTATTTTTATATGACTTTTCCTTCTATAATGCCCAATTGTACATAAACAATGTGCTTTATTAAAATGGGAAATTTCTGGTGGGGGTCAAAATAGCGAATGTGACTGGTTAAAACAGTGAATTTTGAAATTAGGAACGTCTGAATCTAAAATGGTCATCATTATGGCATTCGCTATTTCACTCATTCGCTATTTTGCAATTCGCTATTTTGACCTCCATCTTATTAAAATGCAATCAAAATAGCGAATGATAAAAATGGCGAATGGCTGAAACGGCGAATTTTATAATTATGGCCATTCTACATTTAGACGTTCATAATTTTTAAATTCGCTATTTTAGCCATTCGCTATTTTCTTTACTCACTATTTTGACCCGCACCCAAAATTTCATCAAAGAAATCGCTTTTCGAAAATAATGTAATGTTAAAAACGATCTTCAACATAACGTTAATTTTTTTTTATTTGCAAAATAAATGTATCATTAATATGAATGGAAGGCCGATGACCGAAAGCGGGACCGTGACCGAAACCGGGCCGTTTACCTTAGAGAAGAATGCAGCGAAACGTCAGAGTCGATTATTACAGAAAGCAAGAGTAGGTCGAGAAGATAATCGGTGCGACTGTACCCTTAAAGGAAAACAGAACTCTAAAAAAAAAAAGCGTCCATCTTTAATAGTTACTCGATATATTTTTATATGTCTTTTTCTTCCAAAATGCCCAATTGTACATAAACAATCTGCTTTATTAAAACGGAAAATTTCATTAAAGAAATCGCTTTTCGAAAATAATTTACTGTTAAAAACGATCTTCAACATAACGTTAATTTTTTTTGCAAAATACATTTATTATTAATATGAATGGAAAGCCGATGACCGAAAGCGGGACCGTGACCGAAACCGGGCCGTTTACCTAAGAGAAGAATGCAGCGAACCGTCATCATCGATTATTACAGAAAGCAAGAGTAAGTCGAGAAGATAATCGGTGCGACTGTACCGTTATACGATAATCTTGGTTATAAATGCTCTAAAACAAAACAGTGTCTATCTTGAATATTTACTCAATATATTTTTATATGTCTTTTCCTTCCAAAATGCCTAATTGTACATAAACAATCTGCTTTATTAAAATGTAAAATTTCATTAAAGAAATCGCTTTTCGAAAATAATGTAATGTTAAAAACGATCTTCAACATAACGTTAATTTTTTTTGCAAAATACATTTATTATTAATATGAATGGAAAGCCGATGACCGAAAGCGGGACCGTGACCGAAACCGGGCCGTTTACCTTAGAGAAGAATGCAACGAAACGTCAGAGTCGATTATTACAGAAAGCAAGAGTAGTTGGAGGAGATAGTCGGTGCAACGGTGCAGTCGCATCGTAGGCCGTCGGCGAGGCTCGTTGTACCAGGAAGTGAAATCCCGTGCGGTACGTTCGGCTCCCCCTCCGCCGGCCTCGTACCCTCAGGCTGTGTACGGTTCCCGTAGCGACTACCGCAATCATCTCACTCCTAGGCACTTTCACTAGTGACCTACTGTTACGCCGATGCTGGCCACAGGCACCGTACGGATTGAAGCGGTACGCTTCTATGCCGTGTTTATATGGTTGTTGTGTGCGAAGTACACGCGAGAGATGCATAGACCGCCGCCGAATGGACTGGTGGACCCTCCGCTCGTCGCCCGACACTGTAATACACGTTAGAATCGCGGGTGAATGGACCCGGAGGGCTTGTTCGGCTGCCCAGACGTTCATTGCGTGTAAGCAGACGCCACTAATTACTTCAAGTGTAAAAAAAGCTTGTCTTCCAGTATTGAAGCAGGAAATATTGTCCAGAATACATGAAACAATTTATATTACGAGAAAACTAGCGAATTTTTTTTTTTTTTTCTTAGTTATCCGAGGTAATGGCTATAATTAACTATTTGCGTGTTGAATAATAAAATCGTACTTGAGTCGATTACTTTTTGTTTTTTACCAATATTAGCAATTTACCAATATTTATTTATTTATTCTAATATTGTAGAACTTCAAAAAATAAAAATCCCAATTGACCGGTCAATCGACATATAGATAATTTATTAAACTACGCTAATGACGGATTCTTTATAATTGTAGCAATATTTTTGAGCTGCCCAGACGTTCATTGCGTGTAAGCAGACGCCACTAATTACTTCAAGTGTAAAAAAAGCTTGTCTTCCAGTATTGAAGCAGGAAATATTGTCCAGAATACACGAAACAATTTATATTACGAGAAAACTAGCGAATCCCGTTTTTTTTCAGATATCTGAGGTAATGGCTATAATTAATTATTTGCGTGTTGAATAATAAAATCGTACTTGAGTCGATTACCTTTTTGTTTTTTACCAATATTTATTTATTTATTTTAATATTGTAAAACTTCTTTTTGGGACAAAAAATAAAAATCCCAATCGACCGGTCAGTCGACATATAGAGAATTTATTAAACTACGCTAATGACGGATTCTTTATAATTGTAGGAATATTTGTGAGCTGCCCAGACGTTCATTGGGTGTAAGCAGACGCTAGTAATTACTTCAAGTGTAACAAAAGCTTGTCTTCCAGTATTAAAGCAGAATACACGAAAAAATTTATATTACGAGAAAACTAGCGATTTTTTTTTTTTTAGATATCCGATGAAAATGGGTATAATTAACTATTTGCGTGTTAAATAGTAAGATATTACTTGAGTCGATTACCTTTTTGTCATTATTTATTTATTTATTTTTATATTGTCAAACTCCTTTTTGCGACAAGAAACAAAAATCTCAATTGACAGTTCAATCAACAAATACAAAATTTATTGAACTACGCTAATAACGAATTGTTTATAGTTGTAGCCATTTGTTTAACATCAAAAGTAAATGGACCTGGAATAATTTATGGACTTGCAGTAGTGAAGCAGGAAATATTGTCCAGAATACAAGAAACAATTTATATTACGAGAAAACTAGCGAATATTTTTATCATGAATGTTTTTTTTTTTTTTTAATATTGTGAAACTTTTCAAGAATTCCATTGTGAAATTTTTGAAGTTACGCTAATCACGAATTCATTATTATTTATAGTTTTCCATCATCGGACCTTAATGGACTTGAAGGGATTTTCAGACTGTTCAAGACCCTTATTGCGTGGAAGTTCATTTGACAATAATTAAAAACAGTATTCATCAAGATAATTTTATGTACCAATAATAAAAATTCTCAAAAATCATTCTAATGCGCAAAAGCCGCGGTGAATTCGAATTTCGTTGAATAAATTCGTAAGAATGAAGGGAAGCATTGAAATCAGCGTAGCCCTGTCACGACTATTGGAGAGTGCACGATTTGATTCGACAACTTCCGCGTCACGATTTTTCGTGATCTCGGAGAATAGAGAAGCTCATGGATCTGCAGAGTCAGCTCTCGAGGAGATCAATCGCGTTACTTGATCTCTCGTGACTCAGTAAATCGAAAATTGGATTTGGATCGTAATTTTGTTTTTTTTAATAGTTTTGCTTAAGGTGGGAATTTATATTGCCAATTGCCACGAAAGGGTTCGCCCTTTGAGGAAGACACAAACTTGTACTTTCGTTCAAGTTGGTCGATCGAATGACACACGAGCTCGAAAACCAAGAGCAATTCCGTAAGCCTCGCCGCGTGTACCTGACCATGCAGTCGGGGTTCTCTTCGAGACCATGATCGCACGCAACATACATAAATTACGAGGAAGGAACGCGACCGGGCGACCGGCTAAGGTAACCAGCGGCTCTAAAAGGAAAAAGAGAGAGAGAGAGAGAAGTAGAAGTGCGTTTCGCTGCAGCGGTGAAAGTTGCCCGAGGTCAAACTACGACCGTATACACGAAGAACGACCGTGCCGCACAATTCCCGCACCACTGCATATATTTGTCTGCTTATAAATGTATATATGAGAGTGATTCTATCTAAATTAAGCCACAAAAAATTTTTTTTCTCCAAATTTAAAAAAAAACAACGGGTTTTTGTTATTGGAAATGATTCACTGAATTGTGATGCGTTAGAATTAAAATCCAATGAGATAATAGAATTTTTCAATTTTTTTTTTCAACGATTCTTGGGATAAATTATGAAGGAAACAATTTGGCCCAAATGTGGCGAGGTTTTTGCGAAAAAAAAATAGATTGAGAAATGATTTAGCCTTAAAAATGGCGAGCACTTTACCGTATCCCATTTTATTTATCTTAAGAATTCATTATCATATAAAATAATATATTATTCATGGAAATTGTAAGTTAATTTGAGCTGAAATGTCCGATATGAATCTGTTTTGATGTTTTTGGTGTAGGCCATGAAAGTACATACATTTCCATTCTTCAGAAATGTGTGTACGATGAAACTGTCCCATGATTGGGGCGTTTGAATGAAAAATAAAAAAATTATAATAACTCATCAGATTTCAATTTTGTCGTATTGTCATTTGTTGAAGTTTTACAATAACGAAACCCGATTTTTTTGAGTTCTTTTAAAACGAAAAAAAAAAATTGGTGGCTGAATTTCGGTGAAGTCTAAGAAATAATTAACATATTGCACATTATATTATAATACTGTTTCTTGTTCGGCAAAATATCGTACCATCAAAATTACGCATGAACATCAAAACACCGTACATGTCATTTGCGAACATGTTTATTTCCTTTGAATGAACGTTTCAATTGCATTCAAATGTTTCTCGCACTTTTGATCGGATTTTAATTTTAAAAAATTATATTTTTGTACAAAATATAATTTTTTTTTTGTACAAAAAAAATACAAATTTTTTTTATTTTTGTATTTTCAATCAATATATGTATTTTATGAGATGAGACAATTTAAAAAACTTGTATGAAATATTTAAAAAACGTTAACCATAAGGTTGCTTACTTTTTATAGGACAGTTTTTAGCAGAACAAATAACAGAATTAGCATTAGATGCGATGCAATGGGTTATTTATTTCGTAAAAGATTCAACATTTGTTGCTTACTTAATATGTCACTTATATTCCCCAGATCATTTGTTTGAAAATATGTAGTAAATTGGAATAAGCAGTTTGTTTGTGAAATAATCATGTGATATGTATAAATATAATAACAACAATTCATTGTCACTGACCGTCCATATATGATAGCAAGGCATTCTCATCCCAAATGTCACCAGCGGAAGGAAGTTGTGGTTGAGATTAGATTCTCAGGAAGCGACAATTCGAGGTTTGGGTTAATATGATATACGATTCGTCAAGTTCAACCCAGTATCAAAGTTCTATGATTGAAGGTTAAAAAGATCTTCTTTGCCCTTTTTTCTAATTTAAAAAAAACAATATATATTTTCCCATAATGGTATTTACATTATTTATCCTCAGAAATAGTGAATTATAGTAGCAAATACTATTCTCACGATAAAAGTCAAGTTTACGTAAAACAACCTCTATTATCTAACTTTTCCAATATTCAATAATTGTGTTACATTATAAAAATACAAATCTCTTCACATTGCACATATTTTAAAAAAAACTGTTCCACGCATAATAATAATGAATTTTCGGTAAAAAAAATTCTCATTTAAATTTTCAAATATTTCTCGTACATTAATTCAATAACTAAAATTTATTTTAACATCGCAAGTACCGAGAAAAGGTTTAATTCATCGCAGGCAAAATTTTTATCCCAGGCAGTCGTTCGTCCCTCGTTTCTCTAATTTTCTTTTGTTTCACTGGGATTTATTGCAAAGGCGTTTAACAGCTTTTCAGAAGCACCAGAAAAGTTGACACCGAGAATCGCGTTTTTCTTGGTCGTTTGGCTTTTAATAACTCCCACGCGTCAAGTGGTAGCGACATGCACATGTAATAAACGTGTACACACGTATCCACGTACTACGTATGGAAAAAGCTTGGAGTATATGATATTAAAAAAAATACCGCACATGCATACATGTAATATATGTCGATATATCTATGCATACATGTGGAGGAAAGGCTCGTATGCGGATGGAGAGTGTCTCTGCCGCTCCAGTCATTGACCCTGGTGCGCCTCATGCCCATACACATCGTTTACGTCGTTCATGCGCTAGCGCAGCACACAGCCAGTCAGGCAATCCAGACCTGTGCATCACAGAGGCTCGCTTTGCACAGCTTTGCTTCGGTGCTCTGCTCTGACACACGAGTACGCGAGCTGAGTGAATCGACAGCTCGATTGCGAAAAGAGTTGTGTGACTGTACAGTATTAGGAATTCGTACTGCACGTACAGAGGCTTGTGGAATACTTGATTCGATCGGAACTCGAAGCGTCCGCGTGTACAATGTTCCATCCTGTACTATAGTAATATATACTGGAGGATATATCGCTTAATGTGCACTTGTCCATGTGTATAATGTATATCACAGGCAAGACCACTCGACCGATATTGATTAATTAGTTAATTACTCAGTCTCATGGATTCAGTTGTGCTATTTAGACATAGTTTGTACAGCATCATTACATGTATTTATAGCAATACGAATGGATGATATTCACGGATTATATCTCATTGTTTATGTTGTTTAAAGCGATTGATATTGATTGATTAGGTTAATATTATTGCTCATGGATTCAGGGGTTTTAGTGAGACATAGTTTGTATTATATTATTATGTGTATTAATTAATGGATAATGTTTACGAATTTGTAGATTATTATTTATGTTGTACTGTGAAGTTGCTTAATTACTCTGGCTCATGGATTCAGAAGTGCTAGTTACACAAGGTTAGGATAGAATTACTATATCTATTTCTAGCAATTCAAATGGATAATATTCACGAATTTATGTATTATCATTTATGTTGTATAAAGCGATTGCGATATTGATTAATTAGTTAATTACTCTGCCTTAAGAATTCAGTAGTGCTATTTAAATATAATTTGTATGTGTATAAATGGCAATATAAATGGATAACATTCACTCATTACAGAATTTATATATTATTGTTCATGTCGTATTATGCAATTGTAAACGTTCAGAAATACAGGAAACCAGCTGTAAGTATAATTGTAGGTGATTGCAATCTCTTATTTAAAAAAAAAAATTGAATCCTTCTTGCAATTCTACCCAAAGTTCATTCATTTCGCATTTTCAGAGATTTCTACAGAAAAACCAAAACCTTGCAATTGTTCGAATCTCCAAATGAACTATTCACGGACGCAAATAAATCAAAACAAAAATCAAAATGGTTATCAGATTTTTTAAATATCGACAAAAAAATGTGATACCAAAAAATTTTAACTCCAATTAGGTACAAACGAAAATTATCTAACTTCTCAAGTTGAACTTGATCCACGGTTAATTTATAACGTCCCAAAAATTGACAGTCTCCGCCCGGACATCCGGTAGCTTGGGATTAATAGCAGCAATCGCCACCGCAATATCTACCGGACAGACAGCCGATCAATTAAACATTTAATTGCTGCTGTTCGCGTCTGTATTAAATATCCGATACAGCGTTTCTCTGCTCGTAGATTAGACTGATGAAGCGATAGGTAGATAGTCGAGCACCTCGAGAATTAATTGCAACTACATGAACCTATTTAATGTAGCGACTTTGTAAGACGCTCGGTGATCGATAAATAATATAAAAGAGGCTATTTATGTATTATATCATTGTGGACTGTTGCGGCGAGTCTTGGTTTCACCTTCTATCGCTACAGATTGCGTTTTCAACTATCGAATGCCATATTAAATGGCTTCGCTTGAGAATCCTTCAGTGTTCAGTGTCTTGCGAGTCGTTATTTCTATTATCTCATTATTTCATCGCTGTTAGCACTGCGAGGCTGGATTTTATTTTATTCCTCGTGACGTACGAACCAATGAATGTACGTGATATCAAATCCCTCTGCTATAGCGAATATCCCAAGGAGTCGACGTGGCGAACAAATGCAGCAGTTCAGTAGTTATGAAACCGCGGCATCGAGCGCACACGCGGCCATCGGCTCGCATGAATGTTCGTTATCCCGATAACCGATCGCCACCCGCCGGATTATGTGAAATGCAATGCAATGCAATGCTTCGCCAACGGTCGTAGACTTATGTAATTGATATCGTTGAACGGAGAGGCGAACTCAATCCTCCATATTCCAGGTTTTTTTTTCCATTCGCACTATGGAGACCGATGCACCTACAAGCAGAGAAATTACTTAGGGGAAAATGGGATACAATTGGACGTAGACAACTGTTGGAGAAATTCCAGTTTTTTGCATCACCGTAAGAAAAGCTTTGTTTTCGGGGAATTTTTTTTACAGGCTTTCATCTCAGGATGATCAAGATGGTCTAAAACGATAAATGATTTGGACAAAATGTGTGTACGTGTGTGTTTATGTTCGGATTCTTGCTTAACGATAGCGTACGCAATTTTGATGATGTCGGTCTCAAAATTGGTACACATGTATAGTTTAGGGAAGCAAAGGGTGAATTCAAATTTCTTACGAATCCGTTGAGTGGTTTCAAAATGATGACATTTTGAATTTTTTTTAACTACTGTGTTGAATTTTATAAATTTTCCATATGCCATTCTCTTTTTGACGACTTTTGAAATTTTCGGAAGTGCTATTACGCTTTTCGAGGACACTTTACTCCATCTTACAAATTTTTCCAGAAGACCCTTTAATTTTGTGAAGAAAATTTTGGGGATTTTTCAGAGCAGTCATTAATCTTTAAGCTCCATGTTTTAAATTCTCCTGAAAAGTCGTCAGATTTTTTAAGTGCTCTTTCGTGTCGCTATCTTCACGTAAATAATCTATACAACAGCGACGAAAGTCACATTGAGTTTAATACGTCGAAAAAACGCGAGAAACTTTAAAAATTAGCTCAACTCCTACGGAAGACATTTTTATAATTTTTTTTTACGGAGGGGATGGAAATTCCCGCCATCTTAATCTGTGATGAACGCCTCGATGGTGGCAAAGACTCATCGTCGCCGAGGCTGAGAGGCTCAAATAGCTCGACGACCCCTCCTCGTAAATTCTTATATCCCATTCACTCGTCTCGTCGTTTACAAATCTCTCGGTTCGTCCACCTACATGCGCTCACCTCCGACAATTTACCTCTTTTTTTGCCTTCCGCTCCTTTTCTGATCTTTCTGTTTCTATATGTCCCGTTTTCGTTCCGTCCGCTTGCTCGTCTCACTTTTTCCCCTCGCACAAACGCGGCCAGCACACGCGATTGCATTTCGATGTATTTTTACGCCAGAGTCATCGCTCCCACGGTGTATTTTTATCGGGAAGTCACACAGATATGTAACTCCTCCAGTGAACGCGTCCGACACGCTGTCGCACGCAGTAGCGACGAAATAAGTTCTCGGGGAATTTTTCACCCTCAACAGTAGCTAAATTCAAACAGATTATCGTACCATTTCACTTGGTTAAAGAGAAATCAAATTTCTTAAAATATTTTTAAATCTCCAAAGCCTTATTATACTTTGGGATATTCGGAAATATAAAAAAATGCTACCGAATTGAAAAAAAAATATTTCGTGGCGTTTTCGTGTTTTGGGTCATTTGAAATTTTTTATAAATGTTTCGATAGTTCAAAAACTTCATTCTGATTTCTGTCTGACTCGTTAAGACTTTCGAACTTGCGCTATCTGTTTATTTCATTCATAAATAATTTTGTATTTCATTTTTTTTTTTATATTTGATTACATTGTTAGAAGAAAGTATGGAAATTTTGTTATGAAAAAATATTGTTCTGTTTGAAGCTTTTCCGTAACTCTGATTTTTTGTAGCATATTTAAAGCAACTTTAATTCAAAAACGCATTGATTTTTGTTTTTGATGTTATGTTGATATTAATATTGAATTTTTCATTCAACAACTAAATGAAAGGGTGATTAAAGAAGTAATGTTACATTTGCAACACTTACTTTAATATTAAGATATTTAGCCATTTCAGAATATTTCGAAGCGAGTTGATATGTCAAAATATTTGTAAGGTCAATTGCAGATTTAAAAAAATCTGCGAAAACCCATCATATTAGTATAATATCTGAATAAAATTAGAAGAATTACGAAAAAATAATAAAAATTCATGTAAAATTGCACTACGCCAATTTTTACTTGACTTCCTGATAAAAAACCGCGTGTCCTGTATTTCAACGAAATTTAAAATATAGTTTTTTTTTTGGGTAATACTCTCATCATTACTATTGCAAATCGATTTCCTCGCACGTCTACATTATTTCTGTCAAAAAATTTTCCATCGAACAAAAAACCAGACCTACAGACAGACATAAATGAGTTAATGTTTTTTATAAATATTAAAGACACTCAAAACATCTATTTACACGAAAACCTCAGTCCAATTTTTTGTTTAAGATGCTGATGTGACGTACAGACAGACATAAATGAGTTAATGTTTTTTATAAATATTAAAGACACTCAAAACATCTATTTACACGAAAACCTCAGTCCAATTTTTTGTTTAAGATGCTGATGTGACGTACAGACAGACATAAATGAGTTAATGTTTTTTATAAATATTAAAGACACTTAAAACATCTATTTACACGAAAACCTCAGTCCAATTTTTTGTTTAAGATGCTGACGTGACGAGAGAGGAAAAAAAACAATGAGAAGAATCATAAGAGCAGGTGGCAAAAAACGAGCACATATAATACATGCTTTCACTTTATCGTGAGCGAAGGCCAGAGACGCGTGCATCACTTTCAATTCTCGTACTATTTTTTTCGTCCACATGGTTAGTTCGTAAAGGCGCGTCCCCCGTCGTAAAGTTAATTTAGCGGAGACTACGAGGTACAGTGCATTCGTGGGGCACTTGAACCACGGCGGGTGAAACGGCGATAAAATCTCGCTTCGGTAGCTGAGTTTGTCCGCCTCTCTCAATAGTTATGCTGCGACCTAAAACGTGAGTACGAGAGAATTTCATCGTCCAACTCAGTCATTACTACAGATGATTGACACGTGGAAAAATCATATGAGGCATTCTTCATCAATTGAGCCACTTTGTTTTCGAACCTGTCAAATAACCCAAGTATAAAAATTAAATCAAGATTCTATGAAAATTCCATATCGTAAAGTATATAAAGCGTGTATAGGAAAATGGACATAGAATTCCCTATATATGGTATAAAATGGATATGAAGATTTTATAAAAATTATATATAGTGCAATATAATTTATGTAAATATAATATAACATTTCTATTAGAATCGTTTTATGCTGACTATATATAAATTTCATATAAATGAAATACGGTGTATAGTTATTCTATATGTCCATTTTCTTATACAGACTATATATATTATCTTAAATATAATGTTTTTACGTGGGAAGTCCTGTAATTGAAGACATTTTAACACTACTTGAAAGTACTTTCTCTCAATTTTTTCAGATTTTTAAATCTGCTATTACAGAAAATGGGGGATTTTTTTAAAGTCAATATATCTTGAATAATTAGAATCATATAAAAAATTGTTTCAACATAAAAGTTGTAGTTTCGTGTGAACTTTTCAATGAAATTTTCCAAACAATTTTGCGACTTTGTAATATTACTTTTTTGCTAAAAAATATAAAGATTATTTTTTTGACAAAAAAAGGCCACTTTTTTTACTGAAAAAATTACAGAATCTCTGCGCCTATGTATTGATAACATTAAAAAATTGCCAGACTGGAACCGATCAAAGTTCCGGATTAAAAAAATAACTTGTTCTAAGTAAAAAAAAAAAATTATGTCCAGACAACATTTTAAGAAAGTCTATCATGGACCAAATATTTTGTGATTTATCATCGCATAAACTACAAATTTCAAATAAAAACGTTATTGACATTTTTCTTTTTTGTTTTCTCGACAAAATTTTTCCAACTAAGCCCACAAAAAATTACGAGCCAAATCGGAGAAGTCGAGGTTAAGTCCTGGTCGAAACGGAGTAGATTGCCCCATATAATTTCGCCGTCCAAGCCAATAATTAAAAACGTAGCATTTCCGCTAGTGTTTATTGAAAAATTGTCTCAAATTATAATAAAAAATAACTGAATAATTTTCTAGTCTAGACATTGAAATGTCATTGGGAATTATGACTCATGAAATCCAAGATAATTAATAATCGTGGATTTTTATGTCATGATTAGAAATTATTTACACGTAAGGATAGATAAATAGATGAATTATTTCAATATCATAACTTCTCAGAAATGTAGCGTTGTAAAGATGAAGCAATAAAATATATCAGCGTAATAATAAAATTCATGCAAATCTACATCGTAATCTGTTGCTCTATCAGTTGAGTCATGTTTACTGAGTTTTTTACTCTACTTGCTTGTATAAAGCATTTGATAAAGAAATTTTACATAATTTCCAGTTATAAATAGAATCTCATTATCCTGTTCTGTTAATATTCAGTTATACAAGCATAATGACAATATGATAATTTTATTTCACGGTCTTCCTTGTTATATTTAAACTTTCAACTCTTTATTAATTAGTCGATATATGCATTTAATTTCAACCTCGAAGCCAATATCTACAAACGTAGCATTTTCGCTACTGTTTATTGGAACATTTTTTAAAATTATTATCAAGAATGGCCGAACAATGTCAGATAATAAAGTGTCATTAGGAATTTATTTTAGATTTTTATGTCACGATTAAAAATTATTCACACGCGATAATAAATCAATGAAGAAACAATTAAGAAATTCCATTTTCTTTTGTTACTATTTTCATACTGAAAAATATTAAAATAATAATAATGACCCTTTACTTGAGAAATTAATTTTACATAACTTCCAGTTATAAATAGAATCTCTTTTTTCTGTTAACATGCAATTACACAATAATATTGTTAATACTATAACGTTATTTCACCATGTGTCTCATAACATTTTAATCGATAGTTCTTCATATTCGCCGAAATGGATACAATTTCAAACTTTAAAAGAAACATCAGGAATTTGTGTTAGATTTTTATTGCTGTTGAAACATTATTTACGACTAAAAATAAAGTAAATAAAATCTATCCAAATATCTTTTTTAACGATTTTCATATAAAAAAAGATGTAAAAAGACTCTTTATCTGGGATTCAAAGTGTAAAGAACAGAGAAATGAGTAAGTGATAGTAAAGGCAAAAGAAAAATCGAAAGGAAAAGAAGCAAGTCACTTTGAGAAGCGACGTTTGTGCGCAAGTTTGAAACGTACTCGGAAAGAGATAAAAGTTTTTTCAACCCGAATGTGACGATGAGCTGTGATAACAAGTTTCTTTAGTTGGACGTCGTTGTAGGTATTTTTATTCTTTGCACTGACGCACACTTAACGTCGTCATGCGTATAGGTAACAGGAAAGGAAGACACGTACGTTCTGATGCTAACAGAGGCTAAGCGAATAAGGGGCAGCTTATATCGCTCCTGACCACTGAACTCCGCCGTTTACGCAAACTTATGCCATGTTTGCTTGCATTGTTGTGTGTACACAAATACTGCCGATAAATAAATAAATCACAATTTTTTTTCACTGCATTCGAAGCATATGCATAACATGTTGATTCATAACTCTTGATGAAAAAGGATCTACTTATAGTTTAATGTCAAAATCCATTTTTTGATCCGTCAAATAAAAAAATTAATATTTATTATATTTTATTATATAAAAAATTAATTATTAATCATATTGTAAAGAAAATATGTACGATAAAAATTAAAGACAGATGAAATGTCACAGGTAAAATTTCCTGAATTGGATTTGTTCAAAAGAGTTACCAAAAGAAAAATTACGCATAATTTCCAATGAAAAAAGTAATGGCGCATTAATTACAAATTTCTTCAATTTTCGTTGGATTGTGGAATTATTTTCAATTTATAAAATGTTATCTATCAATTTTTATGCTTTTTGCTATCTTATAGAAGAAGCTTTGGTTTCGTCAGAATTTTTTATTTTTTAATTTTTATGTCAGAATACTTTAAATTGTCTAAAACATCTAGTTAATCCGTCAAGATGTACAAAATTCATGGCATTTTGAATTTTTTTGTTCGTGCTCTAACTTCCGCAATTTTCAAGAAATCGGGCTCAAATTTGGTCCACACGTAGACTGTAGTTAAACAAAATACGGGATTATATCTGGAGTGAAAAGGTTCTAAATTTATGGAATTTCGAAAAAAAATTCAAAATTTTTTTTCCGTGCTCTAACTTCCGCAATTGTTAAGATATCGGGCTCAAATCTCGTACGCAAGTAAAGTGTAGATAAGCTAGACATCAGCTCGAATCTGGCAGAAATCTTCCAAGGTTCAAAAATAATTCCATCGAAAATTTTTTGAAGCAATTTGCAAAGTAGAACTTTTCAAATTACTTCTTCATTATTGTTGGATTATTACAGAGCCGAAATAGATTAATATACTCCTTCACCAATAGAGTAAGATTTTTTTAAATAAATGATAAATATCGAAGTAAGTAAATTAATCTATCAAAATGTTGGTTAGAACTCTGTATGTAGTAAAAATAATCGTTAAATATCGTGCTCCTTAATAAGAGGCAAATTTATTTCATACTCCTTGATATTTATGACAGTTCCTTCCGCATATACTTAAGCATTTGTTGCCAGAAAGTCGAGCAAATTTAAAAAAAATTGCTTCTAATCCATTTTTCATATCATGAAACAAATTGAAATAAATTGCGTAGTCAAAGAAAACACAAAGTGAGTAATTCTAAGATTCGCAATTGGCTGACTAGATGACAAGGTGAAAAGTGGGGATTGGCACTGCGGGTGCATCGTCCTCGGGGAGAAAGTTTGTTGCGGCATCATATAATACGTGAGCTACCAACAGCAACAGCCTCGACTCTATAACCCAAGATTCTAGCTATATCCATGAGGATATATACTAAATATACGGTTGTGCACTACCTGTACAGTCCCATATACTATGTTTAGGCTACATGTGCCATTTTGGTGAGAAACACCCAAGTTTAGACTAAAATTGTCTACGATTGGATAGTAATTTGAATTACACGTTTAAGTAGCATCTATATTTCAAGAAACTGTTATGCAACTTATCCTTGTATTTCCTCTGCAATCGTCGACATGGGATCATTTGCGTAGAAAAACTATTGGAGTTGACAAAATATTATTGAGACCGGATAGTTACTGTCAATTTTTAATAGTGAGTACTATTTTTTTTTTAATGGTGAGGACTATTATATTTAATAGTGAGAAGTATTAATATTTAATAGTGAGAAGTATTAATTTTTAATCGTGAGAACTATTCATTTTTAATATAATCTATTGAATTGCTATTGAAAGCTAATTGTTACTTTTGGGCCTCAATAATATTCTGGCGACTCCAATAGTTTTTTTTTCGTAAGGCACATTAAGCTCTTAAATCTTGGAATTCAGGATAGAATGTTGTACGAATAGACGAAAAAGATACTGAAACGGCTAATGAAATCTCGCCGCTTAACTGAATAGCTTATCCTTTTTCAAAAATTTAAATATGCCCTTACAAAAAATCCGATAACATGAATACCAGAATTGGAATCATGAGCAGAGAAAACTGTACTGTACCCATTTATTATATTATCGATTAATTTCTGGTAAGACGTATTTTCGAGAAAGGTAAATCATTTTTTGTTTTAACTTAATTAATACAACTTAGGGCTAAAGGATTCTTCAGTAAAAATAAAAGAAGAAAACAAGTAAAATGTATAACATGACGCAATAAAAACAGTATTAATACTAATACAAATTGATAAAAATTAATAAATCTGTAAGTAATTAATACATGGAAACGGTTATCACAACGACAAATTAATCAACTTCGTAATTATACATGATGTAATCATGTATAATTGTTATTTACAACACACTTTCAAAAGTTTTAGCGTCATATGTTCTAATCAATATTGAGAAAGCTCGAGAAAGAGTAGGCACTCAAGTTTGTATTCATTAATTCAATTATCGATGAAATTCCGGCGAGACATGTTTTTAAAGGACCAAAAAAAGTTTCTTTTAACTAACTGTTAAGCTAGATTAATTGAAACAAATTAATGAAATTCAATAAAACTGACAGGAATTATTTTATGCAAGCAATTAAAACGGTGACAAATTACTCGCCTTCGTAGGTGTAATCATACATATAGAATGTGTTTTGAAAAAACAACTTCCTCCTCGAAACATAAAAATGTATTAAGAATTCATAAAATAATGTGAATAATTAATTTATGCATCTTCAAAATTATCTTATCATTATTATAGTTACATTTTAAAGTGGTAGGAATTGATGCGACCTTTGGTATTGAATTTGGGCGAAATCTGAAAAGCGGTTCTTTTTTCATGACATTTTAAATTTTTCGAAAAATTTACGATTTCCCCTAGTTCAGGTAAAATTCGAAAAAAAAATGAACTGAATTTTTTTACGCTGAAACAATAACCTTCAGCCCTGATACGTGCAAAATTTCGTGATAATCTGTAAAACGGTTTGGATCTTACGTTAATTTTTTTTCTAACTTACTGGACTTTGCAAATTATTAGAGATTAAGAATGAAATTAAAATAAAGATGCAAAATATATTATCGTATTTAACTGTTCCAAAAGGTAGCGAGAAAAATCTCAACAAAATAGACAGACTTGACTTTAGTAAACAAAAAAAGTTCAACAAAAAAAAAGTAAAAATTATTTCAAATCAATAATCCTGTGAATAATTAATTGATGCGTCTTCAAAATTATCATATCATCATTATATTTCCATTCTTATATATTATCGTATCTAACCGTTCCAAAAGGTAACTAGAAAAATCTCAACGAAATAGACAGACTTGACTATAGAAAAGCTGGTTATAGTCATGCAATTGGTAACGAGTAATTAATAGTGGATCCTGTTGAAGGTAGAATATCTGGCATATCGTAGTTAACTATACACATACATTTTTTTCAATGTTTTCGACCATTTTGAGTGTTGGCATAAAAATCTCGAAAACAAATTGTTCAACAAAAAAAAGTAAAAATTATTTTTAATTATAATCCTTTTTTATGAATTATCGTATCAAGGCAATTATATTAGTGATGGATTTTTCGACTTCGTCGGTATAATTACAATATATTCCTTCAAAAATTTTCTGTGTCATCCGTTTCAAAAGGTAACGAGAAAAATCTCAACGAAATAGACAGACTTGATTATAGAAAAGCTGGTGGTAGTCGTGCAATTGGTAACGAGTAAATAATAGTGGATCCTGTTGAAGGTGGGATATCTGGGATGTCGGAGGTAACCACACGATGTCAGTGAGACAGAGGTGCGTGCAATTTTAATGAGAATAAACCGACAATGTTTCTCACAGAGTCGTGGAGGTAGCGCGAACGAAAGCACAACGATTGTCCTTCACCTCTCTCGCGCATACTTATTATTATCCGTGTTACAACCTACACGAGCACAGGTTCCGCGCCCTAGCCTAGAGTAGAACCAGAGATTCGAACAAAAGGATAATGCAATTCCTTCGTAGTATTGTGTATATACTTGATGCACGTACATACGACGTTAGAGACTATTTTGCCCGGAGCAGCGAGAGGCAGGATCTCTCAAAACGATTCGTACATTCACCTGCTACTGCTCATGTCTGACTACTAGTGTGCTTGTCGCGTAGGCAAGTCTGTGTGGGACTTTTTCTCCCTGTGCACTCGACATACATTGATTTATACTTAATTGAGCCGTTGACACGATCTGTTAGTGATTTCAGCCGATAAATCGCTTTTCTTAATCGATTCGATATCGCATCGTTTATTTTATTAACACGCGGAAAATACTAAAGATCATCATAATCGTAAATACGATCATGATTTTTAATATTAGTCTCAATGGCTCAACAATTAAGAAGTTACAAGTTGTTTGTATACATTTTGTGTATTTATTTATATGATGAAGAGGCCGTTTACCTAAAAAAAAGTCATAAGAAAAAAAATTCTGTAGGTGATTTTTTTTTAAATCTAACATTTCAACATCATTCAGTAAGTACTAATTATTGTGATTCTGACAGTGAAATTCTATTACATTCAGGATTGCTATTTAATTAATTAATAACTGAATTGAACTGTTGACATGATCTTTGAGTGATTTCAGTCGATAAATCGCTTTTCTTAATCGATTGGATATCGCAACTGTTTAACTAACACTTGAAAATTACTGAAGATCATCATAATCTTAAATACGATCATGATTTGTTTATGTGTTTAAAAAAATGACTCAAAGAATTTAATAATAAAATGATCCAGAATATATAATAAAATCGTGACTAAAAAAGGAAACGCCCACGAGAAGAATATACATAATTTAAACAATGTAAAAAACCGGTATAGATACAAATGATAGAAACTGAGACAAGTAAAAATTTAATAATAACAAAATGTAAGTTCAAATCATTCAAATAACTGAATTACGGTACTTTTGAAAAAATTATTGATATAAATGATATTTAAAAGTTGATATTGTATCAGCAATAAGAAAAATGTTTATAATCATATTTCTAAAAATCCAGTATGTATAGTTTTACGATGTAAAATATTGTATTGTATAATCGCAAATAATTGTCGAGGCATGATACTAATTTGATCATTAAAATACCGAGCACTCGATTAGTAACCTATACCTGTATTACCGGTTCATCTGATAATATCTCTCTTGTTTCATTATTACCTCGCGACGTGTAGTGAGATTGGAGGTAAGTGTGTACGTTAATTATCCAGGCAATTATCTATTCTTGTCTCTAAGCAGACTGCAGGTCATCGCATCGAATTGATCTCTCACGTTGCTCGAGATTCGATCTTATTTAAGGCCAACAATTCTATTTTATAGACGTCGTAACCTTTTCACTTGTCTTTTAAATGTACGCTGCCCAAATGGGCGCGTTTACAAGATATCCGATCTTTTCAGGGCTGTTGATGTTTCGACATTACGTGTTGACTCACTTGTTCAAACGGTAAAGTCTTATTCAATCATTATTACTCTTTTAAGGTATGCGACTATTCTTGGTCAATTCTCAATGATGGAATTTTGGGAAACACATTTCGAGTCTGAAACAGTAATCGCTAAATTAAAAACGCGCAAAACCGAAGCCTAATTCAAATTTCTTAAATGGAAATCTTTATGGGAAAAAGAAAATTAAAGCAGAATAATTCATTCACAATTAGTCGCTTAAAAATAAATAAGGTATATGTTTCTTTTAAAAATCCATTTAATTGAAGCAATGAAATATTAACCAGCTTCAAAAAAAATTTGTTCCGATTGCAACAAATATTATTGTGATTCAACGATAAATTCAATTGATTAAATTGTCGATACAATATGAATACATGTATTGTCCGTTTCATAAGATAGTTTTATCGAATCGATACAATAGTTGGTCAAACAAATCAAGTATTTTGTTGATGAGTCAATATAATTTTGAATCTGTTCAACAAAATCACCAATTAAATATATAATTGGTTGCGATAAATGATTTATTTGAATATTTTCAAATAAATAATTTAATTAATTGGTTGCGTTAAATGATTTATTTGAATATTTTCAAATAAATAATTTGATTAATTGGTTGCGTTAAATGATTTATTTGAATATTTTCAAATAAATAATTTGATTAATTGGTTGCGTTAAATGATTTATTTGAATATTTTCAAATAAATAATTTATTGAACAATTTCTTTGATTGAATTGTATATTTTTCTCAGTTTACTCATTATACTCATGATATCTTATACCATGAGTACCATGAGTACGTATGGGCGGGGTCTGAATGCTGTGACTCGTCTCTATCGCACCTGTAACCCACTTAATTTTAATGGCTCGTAAAACCGGGCTATACGCACGAAGGAGGGCGTTTCAGCTGGAGCCATTGTTGTACAGATGCCACTTATCGATACTGCACACCGCAGAGCCACGCGTCTATTGTAAACGAGCCTGTAACTACATAGCTTCATAACTACGCTTCTCAGCATTTTAGTATCAATGAGACGTTAAAGACTTGTTCCCAATACTTAGCACTCAACTACTCAGAAGCGATACTATCCGATTTTCAATTTAGCATTGCACCTTTCAATCATCCTTGATTCCCTCTGATATCTTGATGCCCAGAAAACCATTGGTGGAAAGTCTGTAAGAAGCATTTTCTGTCAAATCAATCACGTTTTTTCGACCATAACCCCATAAAAAAGAAATATATGCGGCAATTCACCCCATTTTGACCAGGATTTGAACTCGATCTCTCTGATTTGGCTCGCAATTTTTTGTAGGTCAAGTTGGACCCTCAAATGCACCAAGTTTTTTTCTTCTTTTTTTCTATGATAATTTTTTTTTTAAATATATTTTTGGAGTGACATATCGAACGGAATAATTTAAAAACCTAGAAAATTCTGAAAAACATTTTGTTCTATATTAAAATTTTGTAGCTTATAGCCAAAGTGGACGAGATTTTTCTTCTTATAGTTTTTAAGCTGTTTTTTAAGAAAAGATATTAATCTACTACAGGCGATTGGTCAAATTTTTTTGTGTATAAGCGGCTTTTCCAAAAAAATTTCATATTTTTCCGAACTATGTAAATTTTTTTTCATATTTTTTTTTTGAGTGACATACTTTTAAAAAATATAAAAAAAAGTGCATTGTTCGGGAAATTCTGAAAATTTTTTAAAGAATCCGGTTTTTCATAAATAAACATTTGATTGATTGCCTGAAGTAGATTAATTTTTTTTCTGCTTTGAAGTCATTTTTTCAATAAAAAAAAGCTTAAAAAACTACAAAAAGAAAAATCTGGCCGACTTTGTCAATAAGCTAGAAAATTTCGATATTGAACAAAGTATTTTCCAGAATTTTTTCAGATTTTGAAATTATGGCGTTCGACATGTCGCTCAAAAATATTTTTAAACAAAATTGTCATAAAAAAAAATTATATTGCATGCGCTCCCACGAAGCCTAGAAAAATCACGAACCGATCAAAGAGGTCGAGGTCAAATCCTAGTCGAAACGGGTTAATTTGCCCCACATACAAAAATATATCTGACATATAACTTTTCGCACGATAATATAACAAAAATATATTTTTTTTATTCATCTTAAATGTATCTCAGATGTATTTCTCACTCGCATACAGTTCTTATATATCTCAGTTGTACTATTTTTCGGACCAGATATATTTTGTATATCTGAGATATATTTTTCAATATATCTTGAATGTGTATTTTTTTTCTTGGAAGTATCAGGTTTGCCCCATAGTTATTCATATCAAAGTACCACTAAATAAGACTCCATGTAATTTTTTCAGATTTTTAAATCCAATATTTCAAAAAACACTTTTTATTTTTACAAATTAACAAATCTCGAAAAATTGAATAAATTTTGGCTCCTAACGCCGTACGCTTTTTCAAGCGCGGATTTCTAACAGTGTGACAAAAAATGACGATTCCATTGCTGCATTTATTTATTTCAGTCACGCTCAACTAATACGATAGAATGGAACCGTCAAGGCACTAAACATTTTCTAATCAATTCCGTCACGGCAGTAGAATGGCTTCTCCTTTTCCAACGTGACTCAGGATACTGAGAGCGTCTGCTGTTGAGGTTTTTTTCGCCGCGTCTGCAGGCCACGGAGTTTCGCCATTGTGAAATCGGCATTTTGAGCGCTTCCTGGTTCACCCGCAAAATAAATGGTTTCTCGTGCAGTGACGAGAGACTCCAAAATTTATAGTTAAATCTTTCGATAAGTCTTCCCGTTTAAAAATAATTATGTCAAAGTGCGATTGCAAATCGAGATATGTCGAAAAGTGTCGTTTTTCAGATGCGTTAGGACGAAATATCTTAGAGAATTTCAGAGCGATTTGATATCAAGTTTACTGATCAGTTTAAGCGCAATTCGTGATTTTATTTTAGCTACTTTTTAGAACGATTTTATGGTCGTTCGGAAATTTTACGATTCCACTATTTTGAGCGATGTTTCAGACAAAAAGTTACTAAAACTAAATAAAAAATTGCGAAATTAATTTTTTTTAAATGCCATCAAATTGATGCAAAAATTGCTTTGGACTTTTCTAAGATTTTTCATTTTAACGCGTCTTAAAAATTGCACTTTTTGAGATATGTCAATTTATAATCACAATTTGACATATTTATTTTATGAGAGTTCACGTTGATCAATCCTTGACGTTGTGCGCTGATGATTAATTCTGCGAACAGCAGAAAATTCTGGTCGTCCTTCGATCGCAAACGATAAGTGCTCTCGCACGATCTAACCAAGGTCGATTTTATGGATGCTTCTAACTTATATTCCAATCTTGATAGAAACAGTAGTTTTTGAAATAGAAAAAGATTTAAAACTATATGAAAAAGGATTTTGCCCGCTTTGGCAATAAACCAGAAAATTTTGATATTCAACAGAGTAATTTTCATAATTTTTGCAGATTTTTAAATAATGGCATTTGATATGTCACTTTCACAAAATATTTTTTTTTAATGTGCATTGTTCGGAAAAATCTGAAAAAATGCCTAAAAATCGGGAAAAATTCGGTATCACATAAATAAACATTTGATCAATTGCCTAAAGTAGATTAATTCTTTTTCTATTACGTACTAATTTTTTAAATTAAAAAAATAACAGCAGAAAATTCCTATCGTCCTTCGATCGCAAATGATAAGTACGATCTAACCAAGGTCGATTTTATGGTTGCTTCTAACTTCCATTACAATCTTAAGTGTTTATCACACTTAATCTACAATCTCCATCGGTGATTGTATCGCCGTGTTAAATATATAGTGGCAAGGGACATGTCAAATTGGCACGAGAGAAACTTTAGAATTTATCACAACCATATTCAAGCATTTAAAGTTTAAAAAAAGGATTATATTTTTTCGAAGTGAATGTTTCGAAAATTTTACTCAAACAAATGGATAATATTTTTTTTTCAAGATTAATTTTTTCATAATGGTTCCAATATTCCAATGTCGGTAAATTCGTGATGATGATTTCACCAAGAAATCAATTTAGAATCATAATAATGTCAAAAAGTTATTAAAAAAATCAATAGAAAGGATTCGGTGTTTGTCTACTGTTTGCACACCTCAATTATTATCCTATAAAATGACCTGACAGATTTTTCCGAATATATTAAATTTTTATTCCGATTTTTTAATTCATTAAAAAATAATTATGTAAAATTTGTCGCGTAATTTGGATAATTCTATTATGGATATTCTATCAGAATCAGATTTGCAATAATCTTTATTACCACATCAAATTTATACAATTCCTCAATCTCTGCCATAAATAATCGAATACCATTCCTCTTCCAAGAATTCATAACATATCGATAAGACTCACAATAGTAATATTCAAAAAGCGATAAAAATAAAATAGAACCAAACGAGACGTTTACACTGCAATACCTCAAACTTCAATTTTTTATACCTACTATAATCCACATTTTCCAATAAAATACTCTCGAACATTTTACCGAAACAATTGAACATCCAGGCGAGCTAATCATTCGCAAATTATTTATGAAGTTAATAACCAAACAGATTGAATTAAAAGCTAATGATTACAATATGATTACAACGCTGATTATAATTTGATCAGAATTTGCTCATTACGACGCTGATCATTATCCACCATCTAAAAATTAATGGGCCCTAAAAAACACGTTCAAAAACGTATTTCTCAAGAATATATATTATATATTTTTTCAATTATTTACCTCCGCCGAACAAAAACATAATTGACGGTTCTAGCGAGACTGATGGCATCGTCATACTTATTTTAGAAACGCTTGCACATATATATATATATACATATAAATTCATATACATATACATATATACGATAGTCGCGCGTAGGTGATTGTACAGTATAGAAGTTTGCTTTCAGCGCGTTCGTTGCCCTCGGGCCCGTATATATATCCCATACAGCCAAACAGTTCCAATGCTATAGTAGAGTCGTCACTACAGTGTTATAGCAGTAGTGTTAGTAATGTTAATAGTAGTAGTAGGGTACTAGCTCGATTTGAGAGCGCAAATGACTGGTGCGGCGACTGAAAATCTCGAGGGGGGTCTTTGCAGCAGCGCTCGGGACGTTACGGGAAAGAAGCGAAATGGAAGTAAAGTGAGAGCGTTGGCTGGTTGCACGCTCGCCCGCCTGGAAGAGGTGAGTGAAAGTCTAGGCGCGCGCGACCGCAGCAGCCGCCCGCGGCGCGATACACCGCGGAAAGAGGCACGATCTGCAGAGGATATGTATATATATATATAATATACTTCCAAGTAAGTAAGTACTAGTGGTAATGTTAGTGTATATAGTATAGCGGCTGAGCCAGCCGCGAGGCTAGTGAAGGAAGAAAGGAGGAAAGAAAGAGAAAGAAGGGGTACGCGAACCCGTTCGACTAGATACTGCTAGACGAGGTAGCGCAGCGCGTAGCTAACGGACTAGAACGAGTCGTAACCTAGACTGACGCAGCGCAAGTAACCCAGAAGGCAGCGTGCCTTACTCAAGGTACCGCTATTTAACCACTATTCCTCACTATTCATGGGGGTGTCTTCTACATGCATCGCCGGGTTGGGGGGTCGAAATAGCGAATGACCAAAATAGCAAAGGGCTAAAATAGCGAATGACCGAAATAGCAAAGGGCTAAAATAGCGAATTTGAAAATAAGGAACGTCTGAATGTAGAATGTCCGTAATTGGGGAATTCGCTTTTTCAGCTATTCGCCATTTTTACACGGAGAAAATGGTCTTGCTATGCCAGCAAATCGTTTGTTAAAATAGTGATGTCATCGCGTTATCTGCTAGGTTAACCATTTTTTTTTTGCTTGATTAACATATTTTTTTTGCTAGAATTACAAATTTCTTTGCTAGAATAACACATTTTTTTGCTAGAATAACAAATTTCTTTGCTAGAATAACACATTTTTTTGCTAGAATAACACATTTTTTTGCTATTACCACAAAATTGTTTGCTAGGTTAGCAGATAACGCAATGTCGTCACTATTTTGACAAAAGATTTGCTGGCATAGCAAAACCGTTTTCTCCGTGTATCATCCGTTATTTTGAATGCATTTTGATAAGATGAAGGTGAAAATAGCAAATGACGGAAATAGCGAATTATATAATAATGACCATTCTGTATTCAGAGGTTCCTAATTTCGAAATTCGCTATTTGAACCATTCACTATTTTGGTCATTCGCTATTTTGACCCCCACCCGGTACTAATTCCACTTTTTTTTCACGAACTGCTCAATCCTGAAAAAAATCGAAGTAGAGATTTAGTTGAGTACAGTCAGGTAAATGGTTTATCAGTTTTACCTAAAACAGCATATTAAAATTTGAATGCAAAACATTTTTATTTGAGGGGTCGGAAAATATTTGTGGGTTTTCATGTGGGGACGTTACTTATTATTACTAAATTGGTTACTAAATGAAAACCAATAAATATTTTTTGACCCCTTTATTACAACTGAAATAATTTCAATTGTAATAAATTACAACTAATTAACCGAGAAAATATCCAAATGTATATCATAATACTGTAGATGACGCGAAGCTTGTCAAGAAGGGATAAAAGAAAGTGAAAGAAGGAAAGAAAGAAGAAGGAAAAACGGGACAAAACCCGTTGCACTAGATGCTACTAGACGAGGTAGCGTAGCGCGCACCTAACGGACTAGAACGAGTCGTAACCTAGACTGACGCAGCGCAAGTAACGCAGAAGGCAGCGACCTTACTCAAGGTACCGCTATTTATTCACTATTCCCCACCATCCATGGGGGTCTGTTCTACATGGATTACCTCCTACTTCTGCATATGTAATATCTCGGTATTTGTACAAATTCAACTTTTTTCACGAATTACACGGTCCTAGTAAAATCGATGTAACAGATTTAGTTTTAGCGTGAAAAATTAATATTCTTTTATTTCGCGATGAATTTAAAAAAAATAGTGCACGAGAATTTATATTATAATAATGTGAACTAGTCATTACAAAATCAATTAAATAAATTAGTAGATTGACAATCTTTTAAACGGCTATATTTATTTCCGTGCCAAATAAACTCGTAACCTAGACGGCGGTAGCGAAAGTAACCAGAAACCTCAACATACCGCTATTTATTCACTAATCCACTATCTATGGGGGTCCGTTCTACACGCATGGCTACAGCCTTTACATTTGCATAACTATTATGTCTAAATCATCTCCAAACTTTGAATACGTTTCCATAAAAAATATCAGTCTCTGAAAATTTCATTATCAGTATGTAGCTAAATCAGATATTTTTCATAATAAAAGAAAAGTCATCCAAAATTTCATAAACCATCTCTATCAATCTCTTCGTTAAAATTCAAAACTTGAAGATTAAATTTTCATTAAAAAACGAAAGTAGACTATTTCCTTTGGGAAAGATGAGCAAAATATTCCAAATTCAGGCTTTCTCTTTATTTCAGTTTAATGTATCGAATCATAAAAAGCTTGGAGGCCAAATTTCCGTCGGATATTTTCTGGAATAACCCATATACATTCTTCTTCTTCTTGGTCGGCGTACCAATAGCAAAATACCGATACAGCGAGACCGTCAAAGAGAAAGGATTCGCCGTGGGCATGAGAACGAGCGCGGCACTTGCCACGATGCCTAGCATCAGAGAATCGTTGAAGCAGAGCGGCAGCCAAAGCAGCGAAGATCGTAGAAGCTAATAGCGGTTTCACTGACCAGCAGACGCGAGCCAACAGGCCGCACGGTAACTCAGACGGACGCGGCGACTCTCGAGAGCTACACAGTCCTATTGTGTAGTGTGTTACACCGTATATACGTATATAAACACATATCCAACTGTATAGAGTGGATACCGCTCAGTCGAGTTACTCACGGTACCGCTATCCAACGGCCGTCGAGGCAGACAGCATAGTCCACTCGCGTCGTCGTCTCCCGTGTTGTCCCTGTTGGCACATGTTAGTAGCTCTCGCCCAGTCGCGCTTCCTTTCTTCTGGCCGAGCTCTTACTCACTCGATCTTGCGGTGAAGCTCGGCGGACGAGACACACGATACACGCTTACACATACGTACGCGCGTTTTCCCTTTCTTATTCGCGATTCCCCGTCGCCTTCGCTTTCTGCCTCTTCCTTAGACTCAAATGAGTAAAATAAAATAAACTTTTATGACTGATTCGTCAGAAAAATCGACTTCTTTGTCTGATTTTAAAAAATCGACGTTATTTAATGGGTCGTCAAAAGAATCGACATTATATTGTCTGATTTTAGTGGGAAGAATTTAGTAAGAAAAATAAACTTTTTTTTACTGAATTCTTCCCATTAAAATCCTTGGAACTTTCATGTATGGCTTCATTCACACGCATGGGAATTTTTCATTAGTTTGAATTAAAACAGCTCACTTAGAAAAAAATCTGGGTTAAAATTAATACAAAAGTATGGAAGTTTTTTTTTGCAGGTACGTCAGAAAAATCGACTTTTTTGTCTGATTAAAAAAAATCGACTTTTTTGTTTGATTAAAAAAAATTGACTTTTTTTAATGGGTCGTCAAGAGAATCGACATTATATTGTCTGATTTTGGTGGGAAGAATTTAGTAAGAAAAATAAACTTTTTTTTACTGAATTCTTCCCATTAAAATCCTCGGAACTTTCATGTATGGCTTCATTCACACGCATGGGAATTTTTCATTAGTTTGAATTAAAACAGCTCACTTAGAAAAAAATCTGGGTTAAAATTAATACAAAAGTATGGAAGTTTTTTTTGCAGATACGTCAGAAAAATCGACTTTTTTGTCTGATTAAAAAAAATCGACTTTTTTTTAATGATTCGTCAAAAGAATTGACATTATATTGTCTGATTTTAGTGGGAAGAAGTCAGTAAAAAAAAGTCGATTTTTTTTTTACTGAATTGTTCCCATCAAAATCCTTGGAATTTTGATGTATGGCTTCATTCACACGCATGGGAATTTTTCATTAGTTTGAATTAAAACAGCTCACTTTTAAAAAATCTGGGTTAAAATTAATACAAAAGTATGGAAGTTTTTTTTGCAGATACGGTATATTATTATTTGTTTACGAATGTTTATTAATATGCAAACAAAAATGTTGTAGAATTTATGGACACTTGTTTTGATATTTAATTACCTCAGAGATTGAATTCCATAAATATTTATGTTGAATTTTCATATTAGCGGTATCTTAAAATCCAAGCGCATATGAAAATTGAAATTGTCGCATTTCAGTGAGTATGATTTTTTTTACCGATAAACGGATATTTTTTGTGGCTTGTCAAATTACAAAGCATTCTTGCATGCCTGTCAATATCGAAAAAAAGTTATCAAAGCGGCACCGATCGAGGTATGGATTTAAAAAAAAATTCCCTCGTTATTCGAAACTTCCACACGAATAATTATTTTCATACCGGAACCTCGATCCGTGTCACTTTGATGATTTTCTGGCGTTGTCGACAATCCTGCAGAAATACTCTGTAATTTTATTAGCCGAAAAAAATGACCATATTTCAATTTCAAAAATAATGACTTCCCCGTTTTTTCCGAACTTTCACACAAATACATTTCGTTATACCAGAAAATCGATCGGTGCAAGTCTGAAAATTTTTGTGTGATATCAGCAGTCATACAGAAAAACTGTAATTTTTTCAATACAACAAAAAAATATCCGTTTCTTGAAGAAAAAAAAAAAAAAAAAAAAATCCTCCGTTCCTTCATTAAAAAATCATTCTCACCGGAAATTGACAATGATTTCAAACATTCCACTCAAAAGCTAACAAAAAGCGACAACTGTTATGTAGACCTTTTTTTCCATCAACTTAAAGTTTCCGTGAAGTTAGTACTTTTTTGTAACACATGCATGAAATGTGACGCTTTATGTGCCTCGAAAATGTTGCAGAAATAGCGCATTATAGCAGGCCATAATATAAAAATGCCGATCGCACTTCACGCACGCAAATTTACTTCACGCACACTTTCCCCGTGCATAATTCACTTCACGCACACTTTCGACGCGCCACCTAGTCGGACGAAACGCGAATTAGTGTCGCTAGCGCCCGAGTCCCGCGAACATCGCAACAGAAGCGCGCCGCATCGAGACGATGGAGGAGGATAACCTCCAAATGGCCGATCGCAAGTATCGCGACGACACATTATATTGTGATATTAAGATAAAATTAAAATGAATAGTTGCTTCCAATATATTTATGAATTTGTTAATTCATTAAGAAATTTGTTTTTTTTGCAGTCGGGGGGCTCCGCCCCCCGAACCCCCCACCGGGGCTTCGCCCCTGGCCCCCACCGGGGCTTCGCCCCTGGACCCCATCATGGCTTCGCCCTGGACCCAAAGCTCCTTCTCTCCACTTTCTAATTGCATTGGTTTCACATTTCATGCATTTGTTACAAAAAATAGTATGTGACACTCGGGCGTGATGATGAAATCTATACGAAGAGTGAAGTCGGCCGCACATCGCACTCGTACCACAGACGGCACTCGCCTTCGGCTCGTGCCGCTGTGGTACTCGTGGCTCGTGCGGCCAACTTCACACTCTTCGTATAAAGTTCATCATCACGCCCTTGTATCACAATGTACTATTAAAAAACCTCATTGCCCGAAATATTGTTTTCAAAAACCTGAAAAAATTCACATAGATTCCCTTTTAGTGGTACTTTGATACATTCAATTATGGGAAAAATCGAAGAGGGTCGAAAAAAAAGTGGCTGAATCGACAGAGAATGCTTGATATATTTTATTCTGTTTCGTTCTGGCCGCGTTTTTACTCACTCAATCATGTGGTGAAGCTTGTCTTGTCGGACGAGAGGAACGATACACATTTATACGTACGTATATACGCACGCGCGTTTTCCCTTTCTTATTGTCGGTTGCCCGTCGCCTTCGCTTTCTGACTCTTCAGCTCGTTGGCTCTACTATTTCACGCTTCGTTCTTTCTGTGCTACGACGATCGCCCGGTGGCGGCGGCTGCGGCGTCGGCGGACCCCATGCGGTCCTTCGAAGCGGAGGAACGCGCGTTTTCCCTTTTATTTATTCTTCGCGTTAGGTCTGAAGCAGCACAGAGGCGGCATAGAGACCGTGGGCTTGAGGGGAAAGATTACAGTAGCGTGGGTTGTAGTACTCTGTACCTTTGTAACGGCAAAGGGAAAAGTAGCGGCCTCGCGAGTGGTTTCTTCAATCTCTTAACGCGTGGAAGAGCCGCCTTGAGATTTTAGACCGCTCGATAGAGGATATCATTTTGTTCTTGCCTGTAATTTCAGATCGGAGTTATGAGATGTTCTACAGTATCGTTACTTAATTAAATAACAACACTGTAAAAAATATTTGGAGAATTCCAAAGCTATATGGTAATATAAGAGACTCTTCTCCCTTGAAAAGGGAGTTTTCTGCTTTATTCTATGATTACAGTACGTGTGTATATATTGAACTCTCAATACATCTATAAACGAGACTTAATATACGGTTTAGGACATTTCATAACCAAGTTCGAATTTAATGCACATTTTCATGGTACATATGGGATTTATTAAAAAAAAACTGTATCAGTACCTCTGAAAAATGTTAATAAAAGTAATTTACGTTCAGGAAATGAGACAGCACTGTAAGAAAAATGACGAAACTCTGTTTTTTATTGCGTAGAGTATTGATTTCAATTTTTTTATAATATCGACTTTTATGAAAATTTGTTTTGTTGAAAATTATTGCAATCATTAGAACGAAAAAAGCTGTAGATTACAAAATAATAAGTAGTACCTTAATTATGTGATACAATTTCAGTAAATGACATGATGGAGGTTTGCAAAATCCTATTATTCTATTAACATCGTTATTATCATATAGGCTAGTTGCATAATTGACTTTGAATGATTAATTAGCGTGTTCTACATATTAAGGCCGATCGAATAAGCTATAATTAAGGGCGGAGTCGTGACCACATATTAGCTTTGGAAATAATAATGAAAAGTATAATTATTCCAATAATAAATTAATAATTACTTTATCATTAGAAAAATTTATAAAAAAAAGTTTGCTTCTATAAAAAAATACATTTGAACATTAAAAAATAAGAATTCCAGATAATTATTGCAATACAATAACTAGTAAGCTAATTACTATTATTAATATACAATGAATGTTTACGAAATGACATAATAAAGGCTTGCAAACCCGATTCGAAGTTCATTTTGCCGAATTTAAACCTTGAAAAAAATTTCTTAAAAATGTTACTAACAGTAAAACAATTAAAAGAAAATCAATAAAAAAAATGGTTGTTCTAAAAAATCATTGCTTCATAAAAACTTTCCTCATGACCTTTCCATCGCGCCTGCTTCTTCTATCATGACTGGACATAACGACTTCAAGCCTTGCAAGCCAAAAATTTAAATGAATATTTTCAGACAACCATAAATCATAATGAAAATATTTCAACAGGTGTGTATCCAGAAAAATGTCTAGTCTCCAGTAGCATAACAGTGGAAAAAATAAAAAGGTCTCAGAGAAATCTCCAAATATTTATTTCCCCAGAACCTGGTTAATTAGCAGATCTGTTACAGCATTGGAGGTATTCCTCATAAAAATGTCAATCATAGCCTTTGTTAAACGAGAAAACAAATATATCGAGAAGCGTTCGAGAGTCTCGAACGGAATACAATAAAAACACTTGGTGCAGTTGGTGTTGGCCTTTTATGGCCATTGTCATTCAGATAAAAATGAAGAGAGAAAAAAATGGTAAATCCTTGTAACGACAGGGCCTATTGAATTTTCGTCGAACGAGGCACACATCGTATTGGATACGTCGATACGACGCGTCGGTTCAACGGATCTGTACATCCCTCAAAGCTGCAGCTATATAGATATCGTTTGGAGGCTCTTGCTGTGAAGCGGGCAACGCAGAGACGGTAACGAAAAGGTTACGAGTGGGAGGGGCCGCGTCGCGTCTATTCAAACGAAAGCTGACTCACAGACTCATTGTGAATTAACGACGTGCCTTTAGCTCCGACTGCCAGCGATGCAAGCTCCGATTCTGATGCTAGTTTGGTGCGAGGAGCCGCGATATCAAGTGAAATGGATCTCACTAAAATTCTGCGAGAATACAGCAGACTTTTTGTCATGTTTATAAGTAGCTTTGAGAGAAAAACAAAATCTGTTCAAAGATTCAATGACAGTCTGCCAATATATTTCCAATTTCATTTATTGCTTCATCATGAAGGAAGTTTTCATGATGAAGAAAAAAATTGCAATTTGAATGTCACAGTTCTTGAGGAGATTAGAGCGTTTCAATCTAGTCAAATGAATACTAATTTTTGTAAATCTTTGCCTTGGAATAGATATTCGCTATTTTGATTGCGTCTTAATAAGATGGAGGTCAAAATAGCGAATTGTCGAAATAGGGAATGGCTGAAATAGCCAATTCCATAATGATGACTATTCTAAATTCAGACTTTCCTAATTTCGGAATTCGCTATTTAAATCATTCAATATTTTGGTCATTTGCTATTTTTACCCCCACCCTTGATTTTCAATCAGAGCAAATCTTCTAGAAAGTACAGAATACGTATGTCGCCCTGAAGAGTAAAAACGTCGCAACAACAATTCTATTTTTTTATCCCTAAACATAACTATGCCCATGTTTCCTACCCACGGCATTAAAATACAATAAAAAAACGAAAGTACAAAAACAACTGATAAAAACCTTCATCAACAAATTTTTACCAAAGCTAACCGAACCCCAACGAAACAATTAAAAAACCAAGTGATTTGAAGTGTGTTTATCCCTATCTTTTACAATAAAGGCTTTTTACCCACTAACAAGCGTGTTTCTTTTCCGTATCGTTACCATGGACAAGCAACACATTTAGCAGTATGTAAAAAGGCGTCACAACATCAAATACAGAAAAGAACACACTAGCAACACTTATTTATTTCAAGAATGACGTTACATCAAATGCTCGGATCAACCCTAAAAAAAAATACATCATTAACATTGACTCCCCATCGAATTCATGAAATAATACCAATTTGTGACATTCCCATTCCACGTAAAACCCCCAAACCCCGAATAATCCGCGAATGAGTCCAGAAGCACGACCTAAGCACAGAGAAGCCTGCAAATATATAAAAACCTTCATTAAAAAATTTTTACCAAAGCTAATCGAGCCCCAACGAAACAATTAAAAAACCAAGTGATTTGCAAGTGTGTTTATCCCTACCTTTTACAATAAACGCTTTTTACCCACTAACAAGCGTGTTTCTTTTCCGTATCGTTACCATGGACAAGCAACACATTTGGCAGTATGTAAAAAGGCGTCACAAAATCAAATACAGAAAAGAACACACTAGCAACACTTATTTATTTTAAAAATGACGTTACATCAAATGCTCAGATCAACCCTAAAAAAAATAGATCATTAACATTGACTCCCCATCGAATTCATGAAATAATACCAATTTGTGACATTCCCATTCCACGTAAAACCCCCAAACCCCGAATAATCCGCAAATGAGTCCAGAAGCACGACCTAAGCACAGAGAAGCCTGCAAATATATAAAAACCTTCATTAAAAAATTTTTACCAAAGCTAATCGAGCCTCAACAAAACAATTAAAAAACCAAGTGATTTGCAAGTGTGTTTATCCCTATCTTTTACAATAAACGCTTTTTACCCACTTACAAGCGTGTTTCTTTTCCGTATCGTTACCATGGACAAGCAACACATTTGTCAGTATGTAAAAAGGCGTCACAACATCAAATACAGAAAAGAACACACTAGCATCACTTTTTGATTTCAAGAATGACGTTACATCAAATGCTCAGATCAACCCTAAAAAAAAAATACATCATTATTTTTCTTCCCATTTGACTTCCCATCGAATTCATGAAATAATACCAATTTGTGACATTCCCATTCCACGTAAAACCCCGAAACCCCGAATAATCCGCGAATGAGTCCAGAAGCACGACGTAAGCACAACTCAGCAAACGTACAAGAGCGTGAGCGAGAAAGCGCGATAAAATCCCGAAAAAGTTAATGGTGAGAACGCCCCTCTTCTGGTGCTGTGGGGAGGAAACTCTCGGAGTTTCCGCACTCGCGAATTGTAGTAGTAGAAAGCGACGGACGATAGGAACGTTGGCTGTGGAAAGAGTGGGAGAAAAGCAGAGCGCAGAGTGTAGAGTCGCGCGAGTCGCTTCCCGGAGTGGGGATTACGCCGGTGCTTGTACTCGGGAGTTGGCGGCGGCGACGGCAGCAGCAGCAGCAGCTCGTTCGTTCGTTCGTTCGGTTGGTCGGTGTAGTGGAGGTGGCACGAGGAGAGCCGCTAGTGAGCGCGGGCTCGACGTGCTCGGTGTCATTGCCTCGACGCTCAGGGCGGCCAGTGACTCCATCACTGACCTAGTGCCGAGCTTTGCCGAGCTCCCACGAATCGACACGAGTCCGAGGACGTCGACCCCTGAGAGTAGCAGCAGCAGCCAGCGATGTTGCCGGCCTCCACTGGCGACGAGCTTACGCGCGCGCATACTACACACGTATATGTGCGCGCACATAAATATACATGTATATATGTACGCATAGAGTGGCGAAGATAGGAGATACGTCGAGTGCGGTAACGAAGAGAAGCTCGAAAGCGAGCGAGCGAGACGGAGATAGGGAAAGGGATAGAAAAGCGTCGTGTGTGTACATGTATATGGGTATATGTGTATGTGTATGTTTGCATGTATACATAGGAGTGGACACGGATAGACAAGCGAGTAACTCTCTCGCACGCACACTCGTCGAGTGGCAAGCAACGCGTCATCACTCAGGACAATACCAATAAGATGGGGAATGGTGCTTCTAACTCACTCGGTTAGGTTCCGCGGTCCGTTCTTCCGAGCTTTATTAAGGGCATCCCCGGATTCAGGCGTTTGTTAGATGGTTTAATAAAGATTTATTCATGAGACGAATGGAGAAGATATTGGAGTCATAACTTCTTGTTTATAAAAACTATCTATTGATGTCAAAATATTTTTTTTTTGTTTATTCGTTTATGTGGAATGAAGAAAAGGGTACATTCGTCACAGTTTCTGGAGGCTGTTTTTTAGCATGTGCAGAGGATGAACCGGCCAGTGAATGGACACTGTTCATAAGAGTACGTGCATAATAAAGTCCACTCACTAAGTTTTTTTTTCTTCGGCTTAACAGATTATTTACTGGTCGGTTTATCGTATTTCCGGACATCTATGTTCCGGTTTTTTGGACCATCGTAATTTTTAAGAGTTTTGGGGTGTAAATACCAGTGGATCGTAGTTAAAAGAGAAGAATCTTGGCTATTTATTCATTTCATTGATAAAAATATATATAATAAGCAATTCCACCGAATGTCAGTCACCATTTTTTTTTATTCCAAAAAAATCGGGTTTTGTTCTTGTAACAACTACACCACATTTCATGATGATAAAATAGTTATCCGATATTAGAATATTTCAATTTTTCATTCAAACGTTTCTATCTTGAGACAGTTTCTTGTTCATAGATTTCTTAAAAATGGGAATATGTGCAATTTTATGGCCTAGAAAAAAATTAATATAGATATTCATAAAACATTTTAGCTTGAATTAACTCAAACTTTTCCGAAAAAATTATGAATAATTTTTTTTGTGTCACGTACCGCTTCTTTTTAGCCTAATGAATTTTTCCTACATTCTGTACATGAATAACGAATTTGTAAGTTTCTATTTTTTTGAATGAGATCCGGAATAAAATAAAATTTAATGTTAATTATTAATCAAGAATTTTTTACTCGGTTTCAAATACCAATTTTGGCTTTTGGATAATTAAAATCATGATAAACTCAAATAAACAAAGTCGTCCGACGATTGGTACCGTTTCATCAACGTCAACCAGTGAGTTCCTTGAATTGCCGTAGGCTACAGAGGAAAGCGAAGATGAACATGAGGAGCGGCACAACTATTGCATGGACTATTGTGCTAGGTATCTTGCGTTCTAGATTGTGTATCTTGGCTCGCTTGGCAACCCGAAATAAGCAAAATCTGTGGAAACTTCACTGTCGAGTTTGGTGTGGAATAAATCTGGAAATATGTACTTTCTATAGGACTCACAACCAGATTTTTAACGAAAAGCACGCATCTCTGAAAACGGTTTTTCGATAAGAGAATTTATTTATAAACGGGATCAAACAAACACGAATTTTCATTGAATGATTATCGCAAGCAAAATGGCAACCTAGAGTTTAAGTAATCAATAATATGCATTCATAACGAAAAGTTATTCATTTGCGTAGTCGTGACATTATCTGGGATTTTCCAAGATATTAAGTTAAGCGAGCTTCCTAAATTTTATGATCTCGACGGTTGTTAAAATTTCTGGGTCTGGAGATAGACTGAACTTGTCGTCGCGACGCTTCCGCAACTCTTGATTGTTCGTATACGTCGAATTCTTTATCTGCTCGATTGACAATGAGACGAGTTAATGGACTTATTACATCGAGAGAAAAGATTTCATTGATTCACGGCAATCTTCACCAATGAAAAAAAAAATAGTTGAATTTCAATGCTATCTTTTCATTGAATGACCTCAAATTGATTCAATGAGAAGTAGTGACATTGAATCAATGTAATCATCTCTTTTTTTTTCATTGATTCCACTAAAAGGACAGCGATACTTCCACCAGCACAGCTCAGAATTTTGAGACGTATTTTTTCCTAAACTACTCGACAGATAAAGCTCAAATTTTTAGAGAACGTGCTCAAGTACGGCATAAATGAGCTGAAGTATGGATTCCTTGAAAATCCAAGCCGTTTATTCGGGAGAACTGGTAAACAAAAAATTGGGGTTAGGTGTGAGAGAGACAACTTTATAGGTCTTTAACATTGGTCGATGGAATTTCCAGCACTTGGTGCCATCAAGTATATCTTTTTAAAGGATCGAAAATACCGATTCTTTGAATCGATGAAAACTTTTCTTTATAACTAACAACTCTTTTCCTTTCATTTGTCTTTTTTTATGGTTAAACATGATATTCGGATGATCATACGACTCGTGATTTTACGTGACTCTATTGCTGTTTCAGTGTTTCGATATAATTACCACGTCCTCAATGTGCCACGTCTTTTGCACGATCTTTTTTCAGAAGAAAATCTGTTTTCGGAAGAAAAATGTATTGAATTTCACAACTGCGAAAAACAACAATTCAAAAAGCGCGCCACACGTGATCTCGCCGCAATTATAACAGTCTGAAGTTGGCTTTATGTCAAAGCCATCGACGGCCAATCAGAATGGTAGAAAAGTTGCTTCAGTTTTCGATATTTCGACTTTTAATGTGCCATGTCTTTTTTAAGAGAAGACAATGAAACTGTTTCTTTATTATACGCTCGCTAAGGAAATGTTTCTTTAGAGAACAGCGAAATCCTCTGTTTGAAATTTAAGTGACTTTTCCATTGAATTCATAGAAGTATTTCTTTGTTATCGATGATGACAAAATAAACCCACCAATTACTTTGGCAGCAATGAAATCTTTCATCTTGTTGTATGTTTTCACAAGTATTTGGTTATTTTCGTCTCGGATCTCGTGTTTCCAACTGATTTACCCATAATTTATTTTCATTTCCATCGACGACGTAGGGAAACTGCGGAAGCATAATACAGTCGAACTTTTCTACAGTCAAATCGCTTATTTCCGGGAAAATTACCTTCCACTCTGATTTGATGTCACGGCGACGGTGCGATCCATCCGAGTATTGACGTGGAAGAGGACGGAGCAAAGTAGTTTGAGTTGAGCGACTCTTGAGAATTCGATAACATCAAACTGGAAACTCTTACCGTTAGGAAACGACAATTTTCACGATGCACGAATTCAGAGCCGTAAATTTTGGTCTTGTTTTTTTTCCAAAGTTGTCAATATTATCACGTAATTATTTGCATAAAATTCAAATCTAAATCTGAAATACCGCGAAGCACGTTTAGATCATGTTCTCCTGTCTTCGCTGAGAAAATTCGTAATAGTATAGAGTCAACTATAAAGTGGCAACTATTAATTTTTAGTCTGGGCTAATATTTGGTATTTACACTGTTGAAAAAAACTGAAAGTTTTTATGCATAAAATCGTGAATTGAATTTATTCACAATTATGATATAAAATTTATGTAAATTTGGAGTAAAATTACAGCGGATTATGAAAAGTTATGTACTTTTACATTAAATTTAATGGTAATTATTGAAATTACTGTACCATACTTTAATTTTACATCCGACTTGAATGGAAAATTTATTATACCAGTTTATGCATAAAAACTTCCTGTACCGATACAGTAAATTTCAAGTAGAGTTTTTTTTTTACAGTGTAGAGAAAATATTTAAAAGTCCTGGAAAGTATAACAAACTTACGAACTAAAAATAAATAGTAGTATATTTTTTACGAGTTCAACGAAATTTTTTGCTAAACTAGAACATAATAAAATGATACCACTATTTTAACGAAAAAAATTTTAAGCCGGCAAAACCCTTTTTCCATGTGCTTGAGTCAATTATATATATTTTGAATAAATTATTCAGTGCATTCAGTTTTTTTCTCGAGCTCTGTGTTGTTGCAAATTATTTTAAGCAGTGTCCATTCGTATTCGGGATGAATTTAGAATATGTGATGTCGCCGCAAAAGTAAAAGTGTGAGAGGGAATATATAACGGAAGAGAATTTCCCGCGAAATGCGCCAGATGCCGTTACACGTTGCATCATATAAAATACCATAGGAGAGATAATAGTTTCAGAAATTTTCTCGGCAAAATTTATGTCCAACTGTATCACGAAAAATATATACCAAATGTCTACTGTAGTATTGTAATAGTCCGCAGCAAAACTACGTTCTATACAAGCTCAATAAATTGCAACTTGAATAAATCCGAACAATGACGTCATTTGAACCGAATCGGAACTTTAAATGAGGGGCAACTACGTGTTTGGCCCCCCAACGACATTCTGATCGGCTTTGATAAAATAGTCGATAAACCTTCGAGATAAGAAATTATCCACATTGCGCCGCGTTTGAAAAGCCGCAATTTTCGCCTGGGAAGAGACTTTTGATTTTTTTTATCGTTGAGCAAATATCCGTTACGAGCAATAACAGCAGCATCGAAGGTACAATGCTAATATAATCTGGCTAAATCTAGTCCAATGATCGTGCGACAGACGAATTTTTTTATCCGTGTATCCACAGAGAATTTGATAAAAATTTGTACGATAGAGATTTAATAAAAGGTATGACGTTGAGTGAGATTTCGAGACGTAATGGAAGATCGTTTTAGATATCGAAACCAATGTAGCACAATTCTCTCAGAGCTGACGAATTGATACGTAATTTAGGTTTTCTCTTCTCTTCGCCTAAAACATTGAGTCTGATTCACCGATTTTACGACGGAAAATGTTATATTTTGTTGCCGGTGTTAAATATGTAATAAATAACGTTTAATATTAGAAATTTTGAATGTTGCTTTCATGCAATTAGTTGTTTGTAATGGTGTCGTAGTTGTATTCAAAAAGCTCCAACAATTATTGGAGCTGATGTTTTTAAAACAGATTTTATTATATTCCATGCTTTTAAAAAATGTATCATAAAAAATGATGAACAAACCTACATTTTTTTTAAGAAACCTGGGAATTTTCCACAACACATCTTCAACCCTTTAATTAGTAATATACTATATTTGCCATATGAAAAGAATGAAAATTTTTTAAAACTTTTTGTAATTCTGATTTTTTAATTGTGAAAAGATTTTACGACGGACTTCCATTCATAATGCACATACTAAATTTTTATTTCTAGAAAAAAAAATCACGTACGAATTGAAAAGGTGAATTAGTATAGTATGGGCATTTTTGCCAATCAAAGTTAGAGAGTTTGCATTATCCAACAACGAACACTAAAACTAACTAACTAAGATACCAAGACTAACTGAAAATAGATTAAAAAATTTGTCTGACTTCTCCATCAAAAAATTATTCGAAGACGCTAAAATTATCTACAGACTGTTGAATTTGATAATTCCATTAATGATACTTGACTCTTAAAAGCATAAAAAATGATCTGTGTTATTTTGTTTTGCATGTTGAATATATTTTATTGAGACATGGCCCATCCAATGTGTTAATAAATGCATTCACAATTATGGAAGATGCATAAAGAGACATAATATTGATATAAATCCCATAAACGGATGGGGTTCAAAATAGCGAATTTAAATAAAAGGAACGTCCAAATATAAACTCACTGTAATTATGAAATTCGCTATTTTAGCCATTTGCTATTGCATTTTTATCAGGTGGAAGTCAAAATAACGAATGGCTAAAACATAGCGAATTGAAAAATAAGGAACGTCCAAATATAGAATCGCAATAATTATGAAATTCGCTATTCAATCCATTTGCTATTGCATTTTTATGAGGGGGAAGTTAAAATAGCGAATGATCGAAATAGCGAGTGGCTGAAACAGCGAATTTAATAATCCTGGCCATTCTAGATTCACATGTTTCATATTTTTTGATTCGCTATTTTAAATCCCATCCTCATAGTCGTACAAACAACAAAAAAAAAAAACAAAAAACCACTGCGAGCGCAATGGCAATTAAGCGGAAGCGAAATGGGAAAGGGAAAGGAAAAGCAAAGAGAGTGAAAAGATAAATAGCTCAAGGCTTCTCTCTCAATGGTTGGTACAGTGTAGAGTTCCCGAACCAGAAATCGATTACAGCGTTTGGCTGTACCGCGGATCATTAGTAATAATGTGCTGCGCGCAACGCACGCCGACCGCGGAAGTGTCGAGCGTTCACGCTTCCGTCTTGTTTTATCGTACCCGGAAAACTTTCGCACTTATCGTCTATCATCGATCCCGGTTAGAAACTGCCTAGAAAATTAGAAATTACTACGTGAACCCAACAAAAATTGAACACCAAACGTGACAGAAAAGCTTTTGTCATTGCTAAGATAAACCTATAAACATCAATTGTATTATTCTTTATTTATCCTATCATAAAACTTTCCCTTAATTAATTTTAAAAATACGTAATCGCACGCACAGTTATAGCATAATTTTGATGAGAATTGGAATTAGGAAGTCAACATGAAATTGCTGAGTAACAGTGAGAATAATTTTTCAATATTTTCACCATTCTTTCGCAACACAATCGTTGATCTAGTGATAATTGCACTCTATTTTATCCCACGAATAGTTTCTAATTCCTTGCATTGTACGAAATGGTCGTAAATAAATAAATAGCATGGAATGCATAGCTCTTAAAATTAATTTTAACATGATTTTTTTATTTATTTCTCCTTTATGAAGACAGTCAGACTTTGTAACTTCTTGCACAGAAACTTTTGTGGATGGCGCAGAATTGACACAAGAATAGAAGAGAAAAAAGAATGTAAACTCAATTGAATATTTCGTAGCCATGCGGAAAAACGAAGAAAAAGGTGCGAAGATGTACACGACCAGTAAAAGTATCTCGTAATGCATATTCTTTCTCGGCATAAAAGTTCAAGAAAATTTCATCAGAACGGCGCCTTTGTAACCCGAGAAAAAAAACGCAAAAAAATTCTGACAGACTCGGAAGCTTCCATTAGATCATTTTACAAGCATTTATCAATTGTTTGACTTTTTAGTTATTATTTTAGGACCAGTATCTTCTGCATCCATTTAAATATTTGAAAATTTTTTTAGAAAGATTGTGACATTTTTTTTGGCTGACATTTTTCATAATTCTTTATAAAACTTGGTCATGTATAGTCAATTCATAGTCAATGTTTGACTTCTTAATTATTATTTTAAGACATCTTCTGCTTTTATTAAAAGATATTCAAATTTTTTAAGGTAGATTGTGAATTTTTTTTTGTCTGACATTTTACATAAATTTTTTAAATAAAAGTTGGAGATGTACAGTCAATACATTGAATAATAAATGAAGGGCCACAGTTCTCTTTTTTCGTACAACTCCTTTACGAAGATTTTTTCTCATCACTTAAAAAATTTATAAATACACAAAACTAAATATTTTCTAAATTAGTGAAAGCTCACAAATCTGCTACTTTCGATCTGGTAAATTATTTTTCCTTAATTTTATCGTCGGCGAAATACATAAATAAATGTCAAATTGAATGTTCATCGAAATACGATTGATTTAATAAATAATAATTGGAAATGGTAACTTACATTTTTGTTGCGTCGATGATCTGCCATCAATGCGGAACTCCAGCGGTCCAGACGGTTCTCCCTCGACGTTGTACCCAAATAAGCTCGAGAAACACGCGCGCGCTCCCGAGCTAACGCACGTGACAATGATTTTTCGCCCACCGCAATGAGTAGCGGATTTTTTATCACGTTAGTTCGTTTCACCGACCACACTGACGATCATCTTCGCCCGCATTATCGTCCACGGCGTACCGCCAGCTTTGTCGGCAATCCTTGTCGTCTGGAAGTTTTAAAACGTCATTAGGTTCATGTTATCAGAAAACTAATAATTGTAAAATTTATTAGGTTCATGGCATTATAAAAATGATAATTATAAAATTTACAAGGTTCACGTAATTGTAAAAATGGTTGTCGCCAATTTCACGAGGTTCGAGTGGCTATAAACAGGATTTTCGTAATTTTCATTAGGTTCGTGTCATCATAAAAAAGATTGTTTTAAATTTCCTTACGTTTATTTTATCATGAAAAAAGTTTGTCGTAAATTTCATTGAATTCATGTCATTATCAAAATTACAGTCGTTAATAAAAATAGGTTTGTGTTGTTATAAAAATTAGTGCAGTTAATTTCATCATTCATTCCTATAGATTCATGTCATTACGTAAATGATTATCGTTAGTATTATTGTGTTTATGTCATCATAAATGATTGTCTTCAATTTTGATTAGGTTTTTATCATCATAAAAATTATCTGAAAACGATTTGAAAAATATAGGTTCACCTATAATGATTTTGCACTATCACAACAAGAACCATATTGCTATCTTCATAGTTTCGATGATGAACCAAAGTGGGCAAGATTTTTCTTGTAGTTTCTGAGCTTTCTTCATTTTTTCAATTATTTTCTCTATCAAAAAATCTTGAGGGCTATGAGAAAAAAAATCGTGTTCAGAATTTTTGCAGATTTTTAATAATGGCATATATGTCATTAAAAAAATATATGAAAAAAATTATATAGTTCAGAAGTCTGAACAAAATTCCTAAAAATCAGGAATTTCCGAATTCCCCAAAAAAACAATATTTGGTCAATCACCAGTAGTAGATAAATTTTTTATTTTCATTTATCAATCATTATTCGAATTTTAAAAAAACCTCAAAAACCATAAGAAAAATCTTGCCGACTTTGGCCATAACCTAAAAAATAAAAATATTAAACAAAGTATTTTACAAAAATTTTCTTTAAATTTAGCGTTCGAAATGTCACTTCAGAAAAATATTTTTCTAAAATTGCCATGAGCAAAAATCGGTGCATTTGAGAGTCCAACAAAGCGTACAAAAAATTACGAGCGAAATCCTGGTCGAAACGAGAGGATTGCCCCATATCCTTCAATAAGGACGAAACAAGCGGGAAGGAAAAGGAGAAAAATAAAGTAATAACGTCGGTAACCATAGAAGCACGGATAATGGATGAGAAGGATCGTCATCACACAGTTTCACTTTTAAATTCCGCTGTCGCTGTCTCACTCGCACTCTCATGAGCGGCAGTCCGACTGAGTTGGTTGGCCGGTTCGTCGGCTGTTGGTGTAACGCGCGGCGGTCTCGACTCGCATACACGCGATGAACAGGCTAGGTCGTGTCTCGCCCGGTGGACCGTTCCCGTTACCGTTACCGTGAGGCCCGTTCCCGCCACGGTAACATAGTTTCTCCTTTGAGTAGCGCCTCTCACACACACACACATGCGACGATCGTCTTCACTCTCTGCGCATTCTCACGCACGCCTACGTTCACTCTTTCTTTCTTTACTTTTCTCAGGCTTCACTTAGACGTCAAGATACCTTCCATTCGATACCTCGACAGAATTTTTAATCATTGCAATTCTATTATTTTTTCGTTGCGCTTCAGATATTAATTTTATAATTTTTGAAATATTAATTTTTTCGTCATATCTTAATGACGAATGTTTCTTTGGAATAAATAAAAGCAGGTCTATGAAATATTTACTCGTTTTTTCGATAGACGATTCGAAACATACTTAGAGATTCGTATTACTTATATGATATGAATAGCATCGCCATTTCCGTAAGAGAGATTATCAAAATGAGGGTTTTCGAATTCTATTATTTTTTCGTTGCGCTTCAGATATTAATTTTATAATTTTTGAAATATTAATTTTTTCGTCATATCTTAATGACGAATGTTTCTTTGGAATACATAAAAGCGGGTCTATGAAATATTTACTCGGTTTTTCGATGGACGATTCGAAACATATTTAGAGATTCGTATTACTTATATGATATGAATAGCGTCTCCATTTCCGGAAGAGAGATTATCAAAATGAGGGTTTTCTGAGTTTTTTTTTTGTAAAATATTTTAGATTTTAGTTGTGCTGGTTTTATTAACGGCGGTTTCATAGTTATTGACTACTTACCCGCCGTGCGCACATTTTCCAGAGCGAACGAAGCAACTTCTGAACTGTCATGGCGGATTGTAACGGTCAATTCGAATAATGTGAGTTTCGGTTTCACGTAAGGTTTTTTTAGGGTGAGGTTATTTATGCAATTTCGATAAATTTAGCTCATATAAGCTTTACTGAATATGTTATTCTAAAGGACCGACATTTTTTACATTCATTCATAAAATATTAAACCGTTTCTCGAGAATTGTTGCAAGTCTCATACTTCAGCTATCAATTCAATTATGTGAGGAAAAAAAATATTTTGCGGAATGTGTGCGCAAATTTTCCTGAGTGAACGATGCAAACTTCCGATGCGGACTTTGAAACTGTCATGGCGGATTGTAACGGTCTATTTGAAAATGTGACTTTTAGTTCGATGGTTCGTAAGAACTTTTTATGGGAATTTGCTTCAGAAATTTTTATGAACCTAGCTCATATAAATTTTCTTGACCATATATCAATGTTGTTCTAGAGGACACGACATTTTTTGAAACAATTTTTAAATCGAGATGCTCTTGTTTATACACACGAAGAATCTCGATTCAATTTGTTACCTTTCATCACTTCAACTGTCCAAAATAATCCAATAATATATTCTATAAAATTACCATCTTCACGTTCAGGTTTTTCAGAGCTACTTTTCTGAAACCCAGGCATAACATTTACATATAAAAGTTACGAGATTCGCGAAGATGTACATGACGGTTTAGACAACAACCCGTTCCCTCAGAAAAGTCGTGAGCTACTGGTCGCTCACAGTGCTCACGATGGCGCTTATGGGAACTAAAAAAAAACTGTGGCTAGTTGAGCGTTTATTTTCAAACATCATTTTACATTAATTCCCTAAACTTGATAAATTTCTAATCGTCTTTAGGTGTTTTCATGCCAATTTCCAGGGGATTTATAAGAACTTGTTCCAAATATTTGGCCTCTTTTCGCGAAATGTGTGCGCATATGTTCCAGAGCAAACGACGCAACTTCCGAACTGTCATGGCGGATTGTAACGGTCAATTTGAACAGCGACTTTTCTTCCAATGGTTCGTAAAAATTTTTAATGGGAGTTTGCTTCAGAAATTCTTATAAACCTAGCATATATAAATTTTCTCGAACATAGATCGATGTTGTTTTAGAGGACACGACCTTTTCTTGCTCGTGTTTATAAACACGAAGTGCGTAATTCGTTATCTTTTTGTCACTTAAACTATCCAAAAAGATCCAATATTATGCTCGACAAAATTACCATCTTCAAGTTCGGGTTTTCGAGAGCTACTTTTCTAAAATCCAGCCATAACATTCCCATATAAAAGTTACGAGATTTGCAACGATGTACATGACGGATTATACAACAACCCGTTCCCTCAGAAAAATCGTGAGCCACTGTTCGCTTACGACTAGTGGCGCTCATGGGAACTAAAAAACACTATATCTAGTTGATCATTTATTTTCAAACACCACTTTCCGTTAATTCCCTAAACTCAACAATTACAACCTCTAATCGTCTCGTTGTGTTTTCATTTTTATGTCCAGTGCATTGTGTAATACCTAACCTCTAAATATCAAACCAGTTCCCCATAATTGTAGCAAGTCTCATACTTTTACTACCAATTAAATTATGCGAAAAAAAAAACAACTTTTCGCGGAATGTAGTCATAAGAGAAGCAATAAAACAAGCTACCATGGTGAATAATTCGGGGTAGTTGCAGTTTGTTACGAACACATGCCCGACACCGAAGCGATGGTCTTACTTCCTTAATAACGTGGGTATAGGGAGATGCCATAGTAAACTGCGTAATGAGCGATGGGATATAATCGGCATAGCTCGTGAGAGCGAAGGAACGCGAGGAGGAACGCAACCTACGATGTTACGCAACTAGTGAAACTATCCTGGCCTCTGGTTACGTTTGCCCGCGAGCAGCAGCACCAACCAACAGCAGCAGGAGAGTGTTAGTTTATTGCCAAAGTTTTCGGACACAACGACCGCGGGTAACCCTGTCCCCAGCCAATGCGCGCACTATGCTAGGGCTGCACCAACCAACAGCAGCACCAGAATCCAACGCTACTTCCACTAGACTGTACCTCCTCCAATATAATCGACACTACCTGTATGTATATGTTTATTTAGAAGTAGCAATGTGCAGAGAACCCCAACGCATGCATTTACTCTGCAACGAATGCTCCCAACTCTACCAAAACTGTGTGTATCAATGATCAGAGACAAAGAAGAGTGTGGGAATGTATAAGCAGATTTAACAGGAACTGCAAGGAATAGTTACAAAAAATCTGAAGTGGGAATAGAATTGCCAAAATACACATATTATTATCGTCATTTTTATTAATATGATTACTATTATCGTCATCGAGCGGTTGATAATTATAATTGTATTTATGCAACTCCGTGCGAGACGTAAGCACTTCTCGCACTAGTGAAATAAAATTGTATACTCGTGCGATAAACTTTTTCTTAACTGGTTTGGTTGCAACAAACTGAACCTCGTCAGAAAAAGTTTGATCGCACTCGTATCGTGATATATTATTAAATGCTTCGAAGTTAAATATCTCGAGTTCCATCTGGAAGGAGGGGAAGGGGGGGAGGGCGGTTAACAGCGAGAGTTAGCTGTTGGAAATAATTGTATTAAAAATCTGGAAAAATTCACCCATATGCCTATTTTTATTCTTTATAACATATTTTGAACTGAAAAAATAACATCGATTTTTAGGTGCAGTCGATTTTTTAGAATAGCCCACAAAAAATTATATAAAAAATCGGCCGTGCTTGATTGTTGAAAATAATACGAAAAGCACGAAAAAAATGGCAGGTTAGAATATTGAAAATTGTAGGAGAAAATATATTTTTTCGATTCACGTAAAATATTTTCGTGTTTCGATATGATGTCTTTCGATTTTTTCGGTTATAACAATCTGAAGTTGGCTTTACATCAAAGCCATCGACGACCAATCAGAATGCTGGAAAGGTAGCTTCAGTCTTCTGTAGCTCGACTTTCGATGTGCCATGTCTTTTTAACAGAGGACAGTTGAAATAAGTAAAAACAAAATGAATATTTAGAATTATCAACACTTTCAGTTTCGTGTAGATTTGAAGGTCGAAGTCGTTCCGACGATGAATCGAAAGCAGATTACACGCAAACGACTACGCCACGAGAGCCATAGTATTAGTAGGCATTGCTTATGGTGGGAATCGAAAGAGAAGCAACGACGACTCGCACTCTCGGCCACCGAGAAAGTTGAACGCTGCACTCTAGCTGTGCTATGCCTGGGTTTCCATTCGAGGTGATAAAACGTATGTCTGGAACTTTTACGACTACCGTACTTCAACTATATATTTTCCGGTAACCTATGCCATTTTATTTGCACTTTTCTACATTTTCTCCCACTTTAATATGTATATGGATGACTAAAAAAAAAAGTCATTCTCGAATGACAGTTTTGAGTTCCCAACATTTCCGAACATTTTTTTTTTTTTTTTCATAAATAATAACGTGTCTCTACATATTAAAAAAATTGCAATCTCCAAGGAAAATAAATTATTAATACAAATCCATAAAATTTTGTGTGAATGGAAGTACTTTTCGCTTCTTTTTAATGCATAAAATATGTGCCGTTATTTTTTACGAAAATTATCTTGGTATTTTTTCAACTTTATTTTGGTTTAGTGATTATGTGATGATTTGAAAATTTTTTAATAACACCTGAAAATACTTTTTGCAATATTATTGTATACAATTAATTAACTGAATCGACATGACGTGAGTTTATAATATTTCATTAAGCTATTAATCATATTTTAGATAAATATGTGATAGAAATAGCTAATTGTAGAATTTAATATGTTAATAATATCCATTTTGATATATTGATGAATTGAAAATTCGACATTTTTGACATATAAAATCCGATCTATGTCAGACGTCACTTTGTCTATTTCGACAGCTCTCATTCGCAGTTTCCGGTTTAATCCCTGATATTCGATCGATTGAATTCGTGGAATTCTCGTGGCACTCTGAACTTCCCTCGTAGCGGTTGTCAAACTTATCAAGTACCTGATACTCTGAAAATTTAAAGAGATTGCTCAGAGAATTTCGACAGGAACGAGAACAAAATGAATTAATGGCTGCCCATTATAGCTTTTTATAGATGAAGAAAGTGTAAATTCTTGAAATTCGAAACCCTTATTAAATCGAATCTCAATTGTTGCCAACAGCAGCTTCAAAATTCCTTCTGCTTATTAACTGAATAATAATTGTAAAACTAATTCAAATTTTAGAGCCATAACACTAGCCTTAATTTTCTAAACAAATTTCTCCAAAAACAATACTGCTAATATTTATTTGGTCTCTAAAACATTAAAAATATAGTATAAACTTTATTTTGATTTTTGCAATTGGGTTTTCCAGCCTTAGATTATTCACAAAATTATATAAAGTACAGCTTCTTGAAATCGGAAAGGTGATAGCAAAATTATGAATTATGATGGTCAACTTATGAATGACATTGGATGTAACATCATAATTATTTTTTCATTATTTAAAAGTATCTTTTATTATGAAATTGTCTCGATAAATATACAAATGTCGAATATAATTTATTCTTTATGAATATTACTTATATCAACGCAATGCGATGTACCAACGGAACTAATGTGCTTGTTACCATTTCCGTCTCCCCTATTTTCTCGGAAACGGTCGACATTACAGACAGATGCTTGTAATCTTACAGTCGAAAACATATTAGTTTTCCGAGAATAAGTAAACGCATCCGAAACTAATTTGTTGTTGTCTGGAATATTAAGTGCCTCTCAGAAAACAGGAGTTAAGATTTTCTCCCTCAGTCGATTTGCCACATCATCTCAATAATGAATTCTGAAATGTAATTGCGAGTATTTTGTCAACAATGTTATAACAATTTGCAAAATGGGTAGCATCTCATTGTAACCATCCCATCATTGTCAAATTCAAATTATTCATTTAATTATGTCATAAGTAATTTGATAATTAATATTTTCCTCCGAATAATTCATATTTATTATCGAATTTGGTACGAATATTTATAAAAATTCGATTGTTTATAAGTAAGAAATAATTTACCATGTGGTTTTATATCAAGTGGGTAAAAAAACCAACGCCGAAGAGCGCAATTGTTGTCCCATAATTTTTTTCATGCGAATTTTTTTGATTTTTCAACTTTGTTTTGATGCAAAAAAAAATTTTCTTATTCGTCAATAAATATCTAATTTGCTTTATACCCGTGTAGTTTGGAATTCGGAAAGAAAAACTATGGATCGCAAATTATTTATGGAATTAATAAACAAATAGGGTGAGTTCGGAATTCATGGGATGATTACAACAATGGATTGTATAAAAATTCTACAATTTGCAAAAGTACAACAAAAATCAGACATTTGATTTTTTATTTTCACTTCTAATTTACGAAGCGAATAATTTATAGGATAATTGACCCAGTCTTTAAAGGCTTCCACATTTAACGGCTGGTATTTATGGAATTAATAAACAAATCGGATAAGTTTGGAATTCGTGGGATGATTGAAACGCTGGATTTTATATAAATGATAGACCTTGCAAAAGTAAAACAAAAATCAGATACCATATTTTTTATTTTCATTTCAAACTTACGGCGCCCTGTGAATAATTAAAAAAATAATTGACCTAGTCTTTCAAAGCTCTGCACATTTAATGGCTGGTATTTATGGAATTAATAAACAAATTGGATGAGTTTGGAATTCGTGGAATGCTTAAAACGCTGGATTTTATATAAGTGATAGACCTTGCAAAAGTAAAACAAAAATAAGATACCATATTTTTAATTTTTATTCCAAACTGACGTCGCCCTGTAAATAATTTTAAAAAATAATTAACCTAGTCTTTTAAAGCTCTGCACATTCAACGGCTGGTATTTATGGAATTAATAAACAAATCGGATGAGTTTGGAATTCGTGGGATGCTTAAAACGCCGGATTTTATATAAATGATAGACCTTGCAAAAGTAAAACAAAAATCAGATACGATATTTCTTATTTCAACTTTAAAAATTTAAAAATAATTGCCCTAGTCTTTTAAAGGCTTGCACATTTAACGTCTGCTATTTATGGAATTAATAAACAAATCGGATGAGTTTGGAATTCGTGGGATGCTTAAACCGCCGGATTTTATATAAATGATAGACCTTGCAAAAGTAAAACAAAAATAAGATACGATATTTTTTATTTAAACTTCAAACCTACGAAGCCCTGCGAATAATTTAAAGGATAATTTACCCAGTCTTTCAAAGGCTTGCAGCTAACAGTTTGCTCGTCCTACTTTGCATAACGTTCTCTCTTTCAGCAGCATACGCAAAACTCATTCGTGGAATGAGAACAAAAACTAATATTCTGAGCGTGCGTGCGTCAGTTAGAGAAAGGCACGGAGCATCGTTAAACACGCGCGGAAAGGACGCGGCGGTAAGAGCACGCGGAAGTCGAGCATATGCATGCATGCATTTATGGGGGAAGTGGAGAGATGCGGAGCATTCGCTCTGCGTCGTCACGCGGTCACAGTCAGGCCCTCGTACCTCTCTTTTTCATTGACGAAATACGCTCACTAAATGCTACTTTACTACTCCGTGTATACGCTTTTGACATGTCGAGAGTTCCGCTCTGTGTTCCTCTCGCCGACTTCTCTAGGCGATCTCGCGTGTCAGAGATATTTATACTACACCGAATGCCTATTACGTACGTGCATGTGGCCCACCGGCTAAGACACTGCACGCGCGCCTATAGTTTATATACTTTCCTTCAACTTTTGACCCATCTTCTCAACTTTCTTTTCTCCTATATGCATACTATTTTTCTCCCACTTATCCTATTAGTAACAAAGAACTTATTTCCGGTGCTTATTCCGTTAAAATCAATAAATAAAACCGCTATTGCTTCCTTGTTTTTTTTTTGCTTTTTGCAAATTTATCTCCATGAGGAAGAATGCTCATTGATTTTTACTTTGATATGAATATTAAAAAAAAAAAAAGTTTTCGATGAGGATTCGTTAAAGAATGATACGACAATCACAGAAATAAAAAAATTCAACGGCTATTAATTTTTAGCATGGAGGGTATTTTACATAAATGTTCAATATGCAATGATATATTGGGAAAAAATACCAAATAATGCTGATTTAATATTAATTGTTATAATTCTGGTTAAAACTAACTACAGTATTGAATCAACTACAGCGCGCGTATAGTATATGCTTTCCTTTAACTTTTAACCCATCTTCTCAACTTTCTTTTTTCCTATATGCATACTATTTTCCTCCCACTTATCCTATTAGTAACAAAGAATTTATTTCCGGTGCTTATTTTGTTTGCATAGGCGCATAACGATTTTCGAGGCAGACAAAAATGTGACCAAAATCAATAAATAAAATCGCTATCGCTTCCTTGTTTTTGTTGTTGCTTTTTGCAAATTTATCTCCATGAGGAAGAATGCTCATTGATTTTTACTTTGATATGAACATTAAAAAAAAAAAGTTTTCGATGAGGATTGTTAAAAAGTGATACGAAAATTACAGAAATAAACAAATTCAACGGCCATTAATTTTTAGCATGGGAAACTATTTTACATAATTGTTCAATATGCGATGATATATTGGGAAAAAATACCAAATAATGCTGATTTAATATTAATTGTTATAATTCTGGTTAAAACTAACTACAGTATTGAATCAACTACAGCGCGCGTATAGTATATGCTTTCCTTGAACTTTTAACCCATCTTCTCAACTTTCTTTTTTCCTATATGCATACCATTTTCCTCCCACTTATCCTATTAGTAACAAAGAACTCATTTCCGGTGGTTATTTCGTTTGCATAGGTACACAACGATTTTCGCAGCAGATAAAAAGGTGACCAAAATCAATAAATAGAACCGTGGAAATTTCTTCCTCATTATTTTTTTTTTGCTTTTTGCAAAGCTCCTCGAGAAAGTGTGCTGATCGATTCTCATTTTAATATTGAATATTCAAAGTGCAATATCAATATGATAACTAATTAATTGATGCAAAAAATGTGTAAATATTTTAAATAAAACAGAGTTTTTGATGAAGATTCGTTGAAAAATGCACAATTAACGAAATTAAAAAATTGAACGGCCATTAATTTTTCCATTACCCATTACAGTTTTTTTTTGTAGATTTACAAAATGAATCAATACGAAAAAAAAATTCTTCTAATTTCTTATTGAATACGTATACATATTCCTATCAGTATAGTAAAGTTCTATTTTACAAAAATGTTCAATATTCCATAACATAATGAACAAGTCACTAAATAATATGATTAAAAATTACTTCCAACAATTCTCGTTAAAATTAACGTTAAGCTTAGACAGTTAATAACGTTTGATTGTTCTTTAAAAAAAACTCAATTGACTCCATCTAAGAATTTTTCTGTGATAAAAATTGTCGACAGAAATTAAGTACAAGAAAAAAAATCCCTTATGCTTTTAATGATATAAAATTGAATAATATTGGTAAAACTCGCAGGACATTAAAAATGAACTTGACTGATTTTTGAAAAAATAGTTAAGATCAATGAAGAAGTGCGTTGCGTGTACTTTGGTTTAGGAAAAGGCGTAGTACTTCCTGCAGTTCTTAAACGATACAACCAAGCCCTGCTTGCCGACTCCCCTTTTTCCTTTTTTCCCCCTATACGTTTCATCCATTCCCTATAATGGAATTACAGTGTTCGCGTTCGTCGAGGGTTCGATGGTGCAGATAGACCAATTTCGAGAGCAGCTTCTACGATACCTAGACCCTAGGTACATATAACCTTTCCTCGATAATTCCCGAGGGTTTCCACCCATGAATTTCAGGGGGAATCTCCTGGCCCGTTCACCGGTGTCGTTCTTTTCCGGTATTATCTGTTTCAGCGATGAATTTGCCGCATTACACTACCGCTATATCCGTCTATTCCAGTACCGCGCATTAATTTCGTCTCTTTGCATAATCGATTCTCCGCAAGCCCATCATTATTTCCATAAAGCAGCTTAGCACTATTTTGATATCTAACTTTTGTCGTTTCGCTTGCGGACAGAAAATTAAACAGCGAAAATTCGTTGATCGTCATGAAGGGCTAAAACAGTGTGAAAGCTCTACAAATTGGTGATTTTTGGGAATCAAAAAATGTATTATCATTCATTTAATATTTCATCGAATATAATCGAATATGGGAATTTTTTAATTCGTTATTATTCATTTTGTATTGCATCGAATGTTTTTAAACTGAAAGGATAAATGCATTATAAAATTTTTTTTTATACGAAAAAAAATCAAATGCAAGCGACTTATGCGCCAAGACGCTTAATAAACAAGCTACGTAACTAAAAAAATTGTTGTTGAATTAGAAGGTATTCTTCGTACTATAATCTAAGATTTTTGAAAAATATCAAAATCTGACAAAATAGCGGAGTTCTGAAAAAGAAATTGAAATTCCACCTTAATAAAAATGTTGTTTCCTCAATGCCAAAAAAATATTTTATATCGCATCAGAAAACCCAGATCATTGTATGGCAAAATATATTTAGAAGCATAATCGTAGTTTGACAAATCCAATGTGCCAAGTGTTTGTTTTTGCTGTTTGCAAAAAATTAACGATTAATAAAATACCGAAACGAGCTGATCCAAATAATATAACATATATCATATAATAATATGAAAAAAGGGTCACGTTAAAAAGTTAAAATAGTTGTCTTGTTGTGCGACATATAAGTCATTTGATTTCCAATGCTTAGCAAGTAAGATATGCATTATTAAGAAAATACCGATTTTGACCTTACTGCTCATCTACTAGTCACTGTAATTATATTGTGGTTGGAATAATTAAATTAATGCGTTCTTGTTACCTCTCGTGCTGAAACTGCTGCTTTTTCTATAATCGAAAAAAAAAAACAAATTTATTCTTAATCAAGCAGATAATGAATAGCAATTTTTTGTCGATAAACTACCACAAGTGCAATAAAATATAGTTGAGACAAAAGAGCTCAAAAATCAACAAAAATCTTTCCAGCCCTATCGAGAATATACTTTTCTAAACGAGGTCTAAATGATACTTTTCGGTACGTCATCTAGACAGTTTCCACACAAGCTCGCGGAAAGTCTACAATTCTGAACAAAGGACTGAAAAATCCATTTTCCGTTTATCGTCGAAAAATCAGTGCTACCACGACACTAAAATTATTTTAAAAAATTTGTTTAAAAGTCCAAATGAAACCACAACTTTCCTGTACAGACACTTTTTTCCACTAGATTCAAATTTCCCAGACATGTGAACATAAAAGAAAAACCGTATTTTCCAAAACATAACATTAAAAAATGTGAAAAAAATTTACAGCCAATTTTTTTTAGCGATTACGCTTTACGAATTATGGCGCAGATCCAAGAGCAGTCGAAGGAAAAGCGGCCAACTTGACATGTTTTGCCTCACACACATTTTTATTGTCTCCCGTCCCGAATATGCCGATTTTTCTACGATCGATGCAAACCAATTTCTTCGGAAAGAAGCGCACGAATGCATAGCAATCTTTCTCGCTTTATCCCCACCACGAGTAAAGCCGCAAGTTCCAATGGAGTCGAGTGGAAAGAGTGAAGAAAAAAGGGAAAAAAAGGCAGTCTGTTGTCCGAAGGGTATGCTATCTCTCGTGGTATCCTCGTCTGGTTCTATTAGCCTCTCTCACTCCACCGGCGGAATAACGTTCAACGTCCCAACAGACGTGTTAGTTCCTCTCGTTATCAAGGGTAACACGACCGAGTCACACAATCCAACGCCAATGCTAAGGCCTTTATATTATTATCGTTCCTTCCTCCCTTCCGTACTACATTCCCCCTCCGCCGCATCGTTCGCATACTCTTTCTCTCTCTCTATCTTTGTCCTTAACTTCGCCACGCTTTCTCTCCTTCTCTTTTTCTGCACTCTCCCCGGCATTCAAAACATTGCCGTTCTTACAGCACACACACCGTCTATGCACCAAGCATAATATATATTCTAATACTAAAACTGCGAGAAAACAGCCAACGAACTAAATAGAATGCAGTCTGTAGTGTCACAACCTTCCTCTTGTATTACGTCACGCATAGCATCAAGACCGTAACAAACATAGCTATGACCGAGGGCCAACTCAATGACGGTCATTCTTTCCGTTGATATCTCTTGTGGATGTTATTTGTTACGGATTATTGTATCGGGTCTATCAGCCATATTACGAAATAGAAAATGAATCTCATGTCGGAATCAGAAATTAACGGTCTTTCTTTATAATGTAGTAGATTCAAAGAAATTCAAACGATAATAATACCCAGAGGTTTTTGGGACGAGCGTAATGATCGTGATAATAATAGACCTGAACTTCTATTTTGCGAATGTACGTCACGTCGATTGCAGGTTTTAATGATGCTGAAGTTTGCATCGTTGGGATGCAACGAAATACATTTTTTTAAATTCCGATTACTTTGAATCATTATTGAAGGTACAATTAAAAATGACTTCGATAAGAAGCATTGAAAATAAAGGTCGACCTATGTAACAGTGTCCCTTAAAGGACGCTAATCATTGTTTTTATGATTTTTTTTATGTCGTTACATTCTCCAACGATGCAAACTTCAATAACATTTTTTAGTGTAGTTATTATTGTAGAATTATTATTTAAGCCTACGGAAATTTATCGTATAATTTATTCGGCGGTTAGCAATTAACGACAGCTATTATAAGAGGTTTTGAATTTTTTTTTACATAATATTTTGGAAAAATAAATTCGTAACATCGCACGGAAATTTTTCTTGTAGAAATGAAGACTTAAAACAGTGATTAAATAAATGGAAAAACATTATTTTTTTCACAATCTTTTGAGTAATTTCATCAAAAATATTTTTTATCTCCTATTCAACGTTTTTCATTTTATTTTCATAAACACTGCAGATTATCATTATCATGGAATAACAAGTATGGAGATAGTATGTTTATAATTCGATATTTTGAACGGCAATAGGGAATCACAATTCTAATACTCGACATAATCTGAATTGCTACTCGTAGGGTGATTATCTAATCCTACACAAATTTATCATATGATTTATTCGACAGTTGTTATTTCAGTAATTATCCACAGCTTTCATAAAAACATGTTACATTTTTTACACGATATTTCGGAATAAATAAATTCATAACATTGCACGAAATTTTTTCTTGTAAAAGCGGAAACTTAATGCAGTGATACATAAATAGAGGAACGCCCTATTTTTTTTTACAATTTTTTGCGCACTATATCAAAAATATTCTTTATCTTTCATTTAACATTTTTTCCTTTTTTTTAAGAAACACTGCAGATTATCATTATCATGGAATAGCAAGTATGGACACAATTTGATTATAATTTGATAATTTAAACGGTAATAAGGACACACAATCTTAATACTCAACACAATCTACACAAATTTATCATATAATTTATTCGCCACTTATTAATTTCATCAATTATCCACAGCTCTAATGAAAACATGTCAAATTTTTTACACGACATTTCAGAATAAATAAATTCGTAACATTGCTCGAAATTTTTTTTTCGAAGAAACGTTCTATTCTTTCACAATTGTTCGTGTAATTTCATCAAAAATATTTTTGATTGATTATTCAACATTTTAAACTTTTTTGTCCTCAGCACCGCAGATTATTATTATCATAAACTAACAGTTATGAAGATATTCCACTCATAATTCGTTATTTTGAACGTTAATAGGGACTCACAAATCTCCTAATAGACACAATAAAAGATAAAAGCCCGTAATTATAATTATCATGTTTTTCCAAATGTTTTGCTTTACCTTCAATTTTCTCCTCGTTAGTTCCCTTCAGTTTTTCGTCAGCTAAAGTCACACTAACCCGATACACACACTCCCGTTTTTACGAGTAAGCACAGTTTTGTTTAATTAATTTTTTTCCAATTTCGTAACAAACCTCACGTAACAATAAATGTATACAATCACGTATAATCTGTTCACTGGACACAGTAAGGTACCTTCTAAAATCACGAATAATCCACGATCTCTTAATATCCGATCTTTAGCACACTTTCCATAAATATTCCGTTTTTCCTCAACACTGCACAGTTACGTCACGTTTCCTCGAAGCCAACAAAATCGTAGCACACATAGTCGTGATATCCAAGGTCCTGAAATCCATCCGTTCATTCACTGCACTGTTCCTTCTTTCCCTTTCTTTACGTCACCACTATTTCCCTCTCTCTCAGCTCACGAAGCAAAATATTTCGTCACTGAATACCACGCTTCCATCGCTTCACTTAAATACGAATTCACCGCAATTTCCGGTACAGTCATAACCCCGAAAAAAATACTAAATCCGCCTGCGTGAATCCCAAAAAAAAAAACAGTCCTCAAAAATACAAATCCCGAGTCATAATCACATGACAAACAAATTAAAAACTAAAACCAAATCTTCCGTTTAAAATCCTCGAAGCACGTAACAACACTAGCTGCATTTGTTTTTGATTAATTCACGTATAAACGAGGCACAGTTGGACCAACAATAATGACAATAATAAAGCCATTAAAAACCGCTCGAAAATATTCCAAGCAGATACATACGTACACATATGTATATACGTGCACACATCCCAAAAACCGATCCAATTCGTGGTGTACAAAACCCAACCAATAAACAAGATATATATTTTTTTATTTTCCGGCTTTGGCTCGCACACACAAACACACGCCACTCAGTCTACGATACAATATTTACAGAATAAAGTCAACTATCAAATGTTTACGGTTCAAAGATCGAGGAAAATAATAATGATTGAATATCAAAAAGAAATTGATAACTATTCGTGCGGTTAATAGAACAACAATATCGGTTCTATTATTCGTAGGGTTGTGTCGATGGTGTGTCGTCGTGTCGATTGGTGTCGCGGGTTTGGAGTAAAGAGCCTAAGCGCGCACGAGGTACGAACGCGGAACGAGCGCGAACGAGCAGCACAGCAGCCTAGCGCTCTAGCAGCCGGCAGCAGCGGCAGCAGCAGCAGCAGCAGCAGCAGCGAGCCGCTGAGGTCAATGACCTCTCCTTGCCGTCGTCGAGTTCCCCTCCGCCGCTTCTACTCCTGCCTCGCCCCGCTCGCCCCACCCGCTCGCCCCTTCCCCCACCGCGCGTACCGGTAACGCGCGCGCCCCTCCGCGGCCAACGAGAGAGACAGTGATCGAAAGTGCGTGAGAAAGACGACGAAAGAAAGTTGAGCGCGAGCGCGACGAAACATCGTGGCACAAACGTAACCGACGCATACTCCGCGGGTGGCGATCGCCACTTTTCCTCTCGCTCTATTTTTCTCTCTCCTTATCCCTCACCAACTCGTACCATCTTCGGCCTATCCTCTTCCTTCTCTACTTCCAACAAACCCCCTCCGAACCAGAGACGTCCACTGAGCTTGGCCCTGAGGACCACGAAAAAGCTCTGCGGTAATAATACACTACTTTTTATACACATTTTCTTCTTACCGAAATAACCCACTCGAGACACGTGATCGCACAGCGTTTTAGGGACATCGTAGTCGCTCACATGAATTTATAAAATTGATTAAAATGAACTAAATTTTTTTTTAAGGAAAATTTAATTTTTTTAATATGTCATATTAAAGACAATTACAGGGTGATTGATAATAACTGGATGAATGGGAGGAAAATTTGGGAAAATAATGAAATATCTTGAGTTTTATCGTTGAACTTGAACGAAAACTTGGGGTAGGTTTTTAATACTCGCTCGTAGGGGAACCGCGAACTCGATGCACGGCCCTGGGCGTTACCACCACCCAGGGTTGACGATCTCATCCCTACAGCGAATGCCCCACCCTTTGGAAAACGGAGACAACTACCACGTTCTACCTCCCCTACCATCGAATCACCCTCATCCCCCTCGAGGCTCTCTACGATAGCTTCACTCTCGCATCCGTGTATTTCCCCGACCCTGCCGCTGCCCCACGCACCCCTCGCTCTGTGCCCCCTCCCTCTCGTGCGTTCGCCTTCCCCTCGTCGTCCCGTCGTTCGCATCGTCGACGTTCCCCTTCCGCTAACGAACGGAGGGGTGCATCGTTGACGCTGTTTCCGCGCGGGGGTGGGGACGAGCGAGTGGCGGATTGGGTTGGGGGGGGGGGGGGGGGGGGGGGGGGGGTGAAGCAGCAGCACTCTCTCCGCGGCGCGCACGCGAAACACGACGAGAGGGGAGGCCAGTGAAGAAGGATGGAATGGGAGATTGAGCGAGAAAGCGCTACAACACATCGCGCGCGGGTTCACTGGTACAGTGTACCCTCGCGGTGCAACGCTCTCTTCCTGATTCCGCTATAGATTGTAACGTGGCGTTTTCAGGCGCCGCTTTACAATGGCTTTTGAAAAAAATTGATAATGGTGTTAAAAATGGGATTGGTATTCCGAAAGGATTTTGGAGAGAATTGGGAGGGTATTTTTGATGCTGGATAGGATTAAATGTTTATTCATTATTTTGAGATGGGGGTTAAAAAATATATACTTTTGTTATGGGCACCAAATGGACTTAAAAAAGTTATAGGAAATTATTTTCTTACAATGGTATCCTTCTTTTGAAAAATGTTGCACTTATATTATATAAAGTACATAAGAAACTTACAATGACTTTTACAAAAATTGATAATGAAATAAAAAATAGCACGTGTATTACAAATTTCTCAAAGAATTGGGAGAATATTTTTCATGCTGGATAGAAATGAATGTGTATTCATTATTTTGATATAGGGGTTAAAAAATACATAATTTTGTTATGGGCACAAAATCACCTAAAAATGGTTATAAGAAATTATTTTTTTACAATCGTCTCCTGCTTTTTAAAAATGTTGCACTTACATCTTATAAAACTTACAATGGCTTTTGAAAAAATTGATAATAAAATACATAGCCCAGTGCATTAAGAATATACTTTTAAAAATATTGGGAGGATTTTTTTTCATGCTGGATAGAATAAAATGTTTATCAATCATTTTGAGACAGGGGTTAAAAAAAACATAATTTTATTATGGGCACTAAATTACCTTAAAAATGTTATAGGAAATTATTCTTCTGAAGCAAGGCAAGTTATAGAGCTAGAAGTGCAAAGAGGGAGAGAGCTTGTTAGGAAACCAAGAAATTGATTGGTTCCAACTAACCCGCATGGTGGTATATGGCATAAAATAGTAATAGCGTAAGAACCAATTTTCGTTAAATGGTTTCACGGTGGTTGTGTCAACGAACCTATCGTAACCTGTCCATCACCTCGATTGGTTGGTATGCAATCAATCGAGGTTTCGATTGGTATCTCAAACCGATTCGCAATGTCAATCATGCAATTGCTAACACCAACTAACTAACAATATTTAAGTAAAGCTAAGATTTAAGTAAATTAAGATTAGTCGTAATTAAATTAATTTGATGAAGGTTATACTTAACCCTCCGAAATTGAACTGTCTGACTGTCTGTCTGACTGGTGGGGTCATTCCAACCCCATGTGACCGAGAAGAGTTCAAAGAAATTGGAGCATCTGAAGATTGAATTTAGTTTAAAACCGATTTTTTTAATGTGTCCGGTACTTTCCTAAAAAAAAATTTTATTCCGAGCTTGAAAGAAATTTTTCAATACGAAGTCGGAAAAGTTAAGTTTTCGCAAGCAAACGTTTGCGGAAAGTACACATTTTTGTACTCAGGACTGAAAAACGTATTTGTTAAACCGATTAAAATTATTTTAGATACATTTCGCAAAAACTTGAATTCCATTTTATCAAAAAATCCTACATTCTTATTTAAATGGCGAAAAGTCCAAATAATAGAAAGAAGTTAATTTTTCAAAAGTCCTGTTTAGTAACAGTTTTGATTTAGAAAAGTATTGATATTAGAGAGTGTTACTTGTCTTTCATGAAAAAGGAAGCGTAGAATCACTGTCGGAGTTTGACTAATATGAAATACATAGTATATTATGCTACAAGGGCGGAAAGTTCGCGATTATTTACGAGGGTGAAGGTCGTCGCACAAATCGCCCGAGGTTAGAATCACGCTCCCTCTCGTGTAGCATACAATATTATTTTCCAATTTCGCTATAAAGAGGGCATTTTGTGCTTGCAACAAGAGCAAAAGGATTTCTCATTTCAAATTGATGACGAGTGCACATTAAGCACTACGGTTTTCATTACTTAATTACAGACATTTTTTTTTCTTTTTACTGCAGCACTTTTTGCTGACCGCAGTATCTTTTTTTCCCCGCTGTAGCACTTTTCAACCCACTACAGCACTTTTTAGCACGCTACAGCACTTTTCAGCCCTGTACAGCACTTTTCAGCCCCCAAAACTTTCGTTAAACCTGCAATTCCAAGAGCCATTAAAAAAAAATTCATTCACTTTACGAAAAGTCATACATATAAAAAAATCAAAATAAATAACAACCTAAAAAAATAAAACTCCTTCATTTAAATATTTAATTAATTATTACTTTTAATTAATTGAAACTCCATTCAATAAAAAATGGTTACAACTGAAGACTGACTGCTATTCCGCTTGTTTGCAAAATTCCAGCTGCTTCGCTTTTTTTCTAAACCATTTTTTTATGTTCTGGAATATTCTGAGTGTCTTGACATGAGAATCGTGAAAAAAAAACAAAGACAAATCCTTTTCTATCAGGTAGAAAAAATTGTACATATCTGATCTAAATAAATAACTAAATCGAATTAAATTTATGGGAATGTCGACAACCGCTTTACTCTTTACGAAGCATAAAAAGGCGTGGACAGGAAGAAAGAGGGGCTCGTCCTGTCCAAACGGTCAATGATGACCGATGCTCTTACTGCACCCATCAACTTTTAAGCACGTTAGGATTAAGTTCCGTGGTCACGTGCTGACTGGTTGCTTTTATTCGGTGATCAGATTGTTATCATCTTCATTACTCACCCCAAGTTTATATCTGACATCAAATTGAATCGTCCATTTGTAATGCACTTCATGTTTACGCCTCTATTTACCATTCGATTAATAACAGGAATATTACATAAATAATAGCCATACAAATTGTATCCACGATTTTAATTCATAATAAAAAAATCAAATAATCGTGATTCACATTCCGCTCAAAGTTTATAACTCATCATTTGCAAAATGCATTGTGACTTTTATGGTTTACTTCTCCCTTTCTTAACGAGCTGGAATAAATGTCGGAAATGCTGAACATAAGACATAAAAATTATTATACGTACTGTCACTCATTGCACTACCATAATTATTACCATTACATAAAAGATACACTTGAATTTGCAGATGGTAATTATTTGACGCTTCATTATTTAATTAGAAATTCATGCTTATGAAATAATGAGCCCCTTTTAATTCCAGTATTACGAGGTGTACGAAGCAAAATTATCAGCCACAAACACTTCGGCATTTTAAACACTTTATTCTCTGAGGCTCTTTTGTTTTCTTCACGAGCCACGATTTATGTAGGAAATTGTTGAACGAAAACAAACAATCAATGGTACTAATTGCAGTTGCATGATGTATTGATTATTTTGCATGTTAACTTTTTTGTCTACTTGTGATTGTAATTATAAATAATGCATACTGAAAATTATACCTTAAGGACCTTGATACGTTATTATGTAATGAATTTCGTTTTTATCGCATAAATTTTGTTATACAAACGCATAACTATGTATTTCAGAATGTTACAATACGTCACAAATGCTTCGTGATTAATAACTAAAAATAGAATAGTATATTAATTAACGAGACCTTCACACTCTGAAACCATATGGCGAGAAGAACAGTGAGAAGTGAGGGAGGCGTAAACGAGGAGGAAGAACTTCTGATCGAGCGATGAAAAAATATCGGATGGGAGAGAAGCCGCGAACTTGACGAACGTATATGGGGCATTCCATGCAAGATCGACCTGTTTCTGAGCTTCGACTTTTTCAATTTCATCCCCAATTTTTTATGTTTTTGGTGTATCTCCAAAAAGCTGGCACAATTTTTTTTTAATTTTGTTTGATATATTTATTTAAACAATTTTTTGTTTTTTTTTGTTGGTTTTTTCTTATATAATTACACCTAGAGAAAATGGTCTGGAGAGTTTATTTAAAATCAATTACGGAGTCTATCTGAAATAGATAAAATGGTATTTAGATAAAATGGAGTCTATTTTGAGCAAATAAAATTTTATTCATATCAGATAGAATCTATTTCGATTGAATGGATTCCTGTTAATAAATAAAAAATCTATTAGGCCGGCCATTAAATACATTATTTACTTGATGGCTGACCTAATAGAATTTTATTTGACCGAAATAGAATTTATGTGATTAAAATAAAATGTTTTTCCTTCTAAATACTGGGTGTATGGTTTTTCATTTATAACAAATATGATGAGGATCGTAACTTAAAAATCTGACTAAATTCTCGTAAATCCTGTATCAGATATCAATATTTTTTAGCATAAACCAAAGAACCTCACACCTCGTGAAATTCGTATAAAAAATAATAGTATTTTTTTACGAATTTTTTTCAAAACTGAAATTGATAAAAGCTGGATGCGTAAGAATTTTTCCACTGCATGATGTTGCTTAAACATTCCTTTACATGTGTCAGGACTTCGGAGAATTTTTTCAGATTTTTTTAAAGCATTTTTTTAATAAGAAAAATTAAAAATTAAAATTACTTTGAAAAAAAAGACTCCAAAAAAATCGTGAAAAAAATGTCTGAAGTCCTGACAATCATAGAAATGTTTAAAGAACATCCTGCAGTGCAAGGATTCTGATGCATATGTTTTTAATTTCCGTTTTGAAAAAGTAATCGAAAGAAATTTTCTTTTTTTTCATTACGCCTTTAATATATTTATAATAAATAATCATTACTGTATAAATTGTTAAAAAAAAATTCGAAATCGTGGTCGAGGGTCAGACGCATGTCGAGTTGGTATGGAATGCTCCATATGCAGTCTTTATCTGTGTGTCTAGAAAGTTTAAGGTCAGAGTCCCTCACTCGTCTCTTCACGATTGAAAGAGTGAACCAGAGCCACCCAAGGAATTATGTTCAGCTCAATATACAGTTACATCTGGGCTGGTAACTCAAGATTATTTTCGTAGACATTGAGATCCAGTGAAAAAAAATATTGTTCGCTATAAAAATAATTTGCGAAAAAGTTTCATCCTATAAAGTTTGTAAAATAATTAAAAGGCCCGTTAAAACTGCATCTTTAAAAAATGAAAACGTCTCAAGGTGATGTCATTATGGATGAAAAAAAAAAATCTGTCATGTAAAAAATTACGTATTGCTTCCTAATAGTTCTTTTTCACTTTTCGCAAAGTTGGTTTTATAAGGAAGTATGTTGTTCAACTTGGACTTCCTTATACAGGAAGTATTGTGAAAGGTGGAAAGCGATGAGGAAGCAATATACTTCATTCTCTTTTGTAAATCGTTTGAATAGTAGATACCGTCACCATGACTGGTAAAAATTTGTAAAAGCTCGTCAATCAACATTTGTTGTTTTATAGCAAGTATTTTGTTGTAAAAATTTAATCACTAGGCCGATTTTCATTGCATTTTATATCAATGATTTCTTAATGTTAGTTTATTTTTGTAGAAAATCTTTCGATATGGAGGAATTTAAATAAGCTTGAGGGGAGAATTTATTCTGTAATCCAAATTGCTATTAAATTTAATCACATTGAAATTTTTTAAAATTATTACAAAAATTATTTTTTAATCCAAATTGCTATTAAATTCGGTTCGTCTTTTACTATATTCTATACCAATGATTTTTTAATGTTGGTTTACTTTCGTAGAAAATTTTAGTTCGCTATCTCGAAATTTAAATAAGCTTAAGTGTATAAAATATTCTTCAATTCAAATTGCTATTAAATTTAATCTCATATAATTGTTTCTAAAATCATTGCAGTGCCGAAATTATTCTCGAATAAAAATCGTTATCAATTCAATTCCGTTCAATAACAATTTGAATTTGAGAATAAATATTGCACAATGTGCAGGAACTTTTTGTGCCTTAACTGGTATAACAAATTTTCTATACAAGTCGGACGTAAAATCAAAGTATGTTACAGTAATTTAAACAATCTACATTAAATTAAATGCAAAAGTACATTACTTCTCACAATCCGCTGTAATTTTACTACAAATTTACATTAATTATATATGACAATTGTGATGAAATGTAATTAACAATTTTATGCATAAAAACTTCCAGTCTTTTTTAAAAGTATAGAGAAACTGTGAGAACTAAAATTGCCTCAATGCAAGAATGTCTTCATCCCTTTCATCAATCAGGTAGAAATTAATCCAAATCGCTATTCTTAACGTCTCAGTCCATTTTGAGTACACAAAAAAGTCTCGAGAATTTTTTTACGGAAACAAAGCTTCCTCGTTGAGGAAACGAAAAAAAAAAATTATCGAGTTGGGAACGGCCAAAAATTATTCGAGTTTAACTGGAATGCCCATTATATGTCTGACTAATACAGAACGATGATTGAATCAATGTGTATTGTCTTTGAATGTCTGCGTTGTGCCCTCGACATCAAGCGCGCACCTACATATTTATATATATATACGAACATATGTGTATATATACTGCGTTCACTACACACAGTCCTTCATAGGACATTGACTTTGAGATATCACGGACGACTCGACGACGGCGTGGCACTGTCGACGGCTGTGTCCCGCCACTATCTTATTTTAGCTTATCGCACTTGTCCGCCTTACCTTATCTTTCACTCTCGTTCTTTCCTTCTCGCCCGCGCTTTCTTAAGTCACTTTTACACTACTATAAGCCTTACGCTCTGCTTGCACTGCGTTAAATACCTCTTGGTCCGACCCCAATAAAGCGCCTGCACGTATTTGTCGACGTTTTTCTTTTTATTACACCTTATCCATGAAATATTAATGGGACATTCATACTCCAGGTCACTAGATACTTTGCCATGTGTTTGTCCATGTAAAAGCGGAGGAACTGTGTTTTTAGAAAATTAAAAAAGCATTTGTTTTGTAAGAAAAAAATATATTGATATGACCCACGGAAAAAATTAATTTTTGTTTATTAAAATTGCTGTGATATCGTTTTATGGTAGAATTGTAAGTATGTTCGCTTATTTTTTGACAAAATTTTTGGATTTCTTAGAGTTTAGACATCTTAAGCGCTAGAAAGAGTTTGGAATTTTTTTTACGGTTTGGGACCCTTGACTTTCTCCATTTTTTAGGAAAATCTGAATTAAATGTAACATACATTAATATGCACTACGGAAAAAATGATTTTTTTTTCCAAAATTGAGACATGGTTTTATGATTTGTTGGATCTTTGAATTTATTAATGGCGTTATTTATTTTTTCACTTTTTTTTTGGGGTCGAATTTTTATGTGTTGGTAAACCAAATGGTAATTCCTAACATTTGTAAATAATAATTATCGCGATTCGATGTTTGACAATGTTTGTACATTTTTTAGACCTTAAACATCTTAAGTTAATTCTGTCGCTTGGTGTTTTTTCACAGCAGATTTAAAAATGTGGAAAAATTGATACATATTTAGAAAAATAAGCGAATCTTTTTCGTAATAAAAAAAAATTATGTTGCTGGGAAATTTGTTAATTAATCAATTTCTTATCAATTCGTTAATAACATTTTGAAATTATTATAATGCAAAATGATTTTTTTAGTACCTTTAATATGCATGAATGTTTTTAGATTTTTATTTCATTAAGAAGTGTGTGTAATTTTCCTTTATTCTTCCCGAACTTATGCGCAATGAACTTGATTTTCATTTCGAAACAGAACCTTAAGCTCATATTTTGGGATCCTTGGCATTTTTAATTTTTCGGGGAAAATCCAAATTAACCGTGGCACATATTGTACATAATTTCAAGTTAACCGTAGTATATTTTTTTACATAATTCCCAGTTAACCGTGACAGAATCGTGATACTAGAAAAATTATTATTTTTCAAATGATATTTTTTTCAAATATGATAAAAAATTTTTGGGAAAATTCAAGTGATCCTTTCAAAGGTATTTTTACAGTATTTTTTTTCCAGAAGTCCCCAATATTTGAGAAATTTTTTTCCTATAATTTCATATAGATATAACGTTTTTCGCATTAATGCCAATATATTTTCTAATTAGTTCGATAATTGGATTAAAAACGTGGTGCACAATGAAAGTGACCAAAAATTAATCTTACATTGAATAACACATCTACAAAAAATTACAAAAATTGAATTTCCATTTTATAGTCAATTTTACGAGGCAATTTCTCAGCTCGGTCATTGGAATGATTCTTGACTTACGTCGATTAAATTATCAAAGTCCGATATAAAATTCTCGAAAAATAAGTTTCCATCAAAACAAATCTTTCTCTTTGAGGAAGGAATATGACTTGAGGGCACGTGATTCTCGTTCGACAGTTTTAATCCGAACAACATTTTCTAATTTGAATCAAATGAGTCTCATTTTTCACTGCTGCGTGAAAACTCCCCGGGAAAGTGCACTCAGCTAATAAAATACATCATGTAAAATCCCCTGTTATTAGCGGAACGAGGAAGAAACAGTGAAATAAAAAATACAAGAGCGTCAGTGAACCGAGAATTGGAGTATGCTTCAAGCTTCTCGTGGCTAAAGCCTGTAACTCTGCTGACGCTCTTTAACTATTTATATGACGACTGTTCGCGCTGCACATGCATGTGTATTATATGAAGCATTCTCTGTCAATCGTTCACTTTTTTTTCAACCATCTCAGATCTTGCTCATAATTGGTCATGTCAAATTGCCACTGAAATTACTCTATATGAATTTTTCTCGGATTTTTTCATCAAATATTAAAAAACGCCCTTTGTTTAATTTTTTTTTCTTGGAAAGTGGAGGTTATAGAAAAAAATTTCTATACATAAAAGATGCAGTTTTGTATTAGCTTTCGAATGGAATATAAAAAATAGTATTCGAATTCCGTTAACACTGATTTGTTTACAGAAAAATGGCGAAATAATTTGTTTTTTTAAAGACGGGTACTTTCTTTTGTCGTAGAAAATTAAAGAATTTTTCTCCATGACTGTCGATATCGCAACAAAATCACAAAAGTTTTATACATTGAGATTGTGGGGTAAAAAAATTGAATTCCACTTTAGCCCACGAAATTTATCTTCTTTTGGTGGTATTTAATTCTCTTAGTCTAAAATTTCGAGCTGTGCCTTTTTGCTGATTTTTTTGCGATATCGACATTCATACTCTGTCATTTTCTCAGCCAAAAAAAAATTTGGTTTTGAATAAAATAATAAAAAAAATCGTTTTTGAGTTTTAAAAAATTCGTTTTTGAATAAAATAAAATAAAAATCGTTTTCAAATAAAATTTGAAAAAATCGTTTTTGAATAAAATTTAAAAAATTCCGTATGTCGGTAATAAATCACTGTTATCAGAACGTGAAACTTATTCCAAATGCTCCATTCAAAAGCTGATACAAAACTACAACTTTCATGTATAGACATTTTTTTTTCAGTGACTTCGAGTTTTCAAGATATGATCGCTTAAAAACAAATGCTGATTTTCAAATATTGGATTTAAAAATCTGAAAATAAAAACATGGAGTATTTTTTAGTGGTACTTGATATGATCACTTGTAGGACAGATCTGAGATGGTCGAAAAAACGTGGCTGAATTGAAAGAGAATGCTTCATATACGTCTTGAATTATGCTGTGCACTTCAGTAAATGTATATACCAGCACAACATCAGAACCATTGCGAACGGTTTGCGTACTATCGGTCCTCAATGAATTCAAATCCTTATCTGGATTTTTTCGTTTCCTCACAAACTCCAATTTTGATAGTTAACCGTTTCTCAAATTAATAATAAAATACGAGGAACTTTAAGACGCCAAATTAAGCGCTTGAAAATATGAATGCAAGCATTTCTTAAATTAAACCGGACCTATAAATAATATACCATATATAATAAGATTTAAAAAAAAATGAAAAAATTCAATTAAGCGCATAATAAATTAAAATGAATGATCCCCATATTTAATATTCTCAAAATGCAAATAAAACTTATGATAAAATTCAAATGTGATAAATGGTAAATATTCGGCATCACTACCGAAACATTCATTATGCATGGTCAAGGAATTCCAAAATATTAAAACAAAACCTTGAAAATATGAATAAACGCATTTTTCCCTCTCAACCAAATATGTCGTTAATAATTCAAATTTCACTGAAAATGTTCATCCCCCAAATTTAACTTCCATAAATTATTTAAAAAATAAATAAAAAATTTACCAATGGATCTCGCGTTACGAGCGAAAGTTTTCTGATCGAATGTTATCAAGTATTGATAAATATGAAAACAAAGTCTCGAAAATATTAATAAAATAATTATTTCAATTTAACAAATTATGGAAAAAATGTAGCAAATTTGACTTTAACGTTTTTCCGCTAGACTCTAACTCCAAGCTGAAATAAATTATTTTAAAAAAAAGTAACAGATAGGTAAATGTCCTGCGTCACTAGCGAAAGTTTCCTCATCGCTGCTACTTTCTCGATCATCGTACAATGACCGTATGATGAACCGTGTACCGTCACGGTACCAAACAACTCGTGAATCTAAATATATATTTACGGACACGCTTAAGAAAAAAAAGTCCAATCACGGATGCGTGGGATACTGAAACAAGCTGATATAGCATTTGCGTCCTTATCTACATTGTCAAGTTCAACTCGCGGTTTTATAATCCGTCTCAATAACACACTGATCATCCAAATGCCTACTACACCCACATGACTGATAGCTGTATTATGTGTTCGTTACGTAATCAGCAATGCTCACCACGACTCACGACAGGCGAATGAAAAAAATTAATTCCAAAGTTCACCAGGCGTCGAATCACTGTTTTTCAGCCTGCCATCTGGTTTTAAATTCTTTTAACAAACATTGTAGAACCACGTGATCAGAGCGATGAACTTAAAATTTTTTCCCCCGATGAGAAATTCCATATTCATTCAGTAATGGAAAAAAAAACATTCCCAAAAAAAGTTAAAAAATCAGGTTCGGTGATTATAATTCTAAGTTAACGTAGCATAATCGTGATACTGTAGAAATGGTTATTATTTCGGAGATACTTTTTTCAAAGATGATAAAAACAATTTGTAGAATTTATGTGATTATTTCGAAGGAATTTTTTACAGTATTTTTTTTCAAGAAGTTCTCAATATTTAAGAAATTGTTATTATTGTCAACAGGATTGAGTCCTGGCCATTAAAATTGAGTTTTGCTATCTCATAAAGGAAACTTTGTTTTCCTGTATTTCATACAGAAATCACGGTTTTTGCGTTAGTACTAATATTTTTCTTAAATAGTTCGATAATGGGATCAAAAATTGAATTAATTTGAAAAAAGTAAATTCCAAATTTCATCAGGCATCCAATCATTTTTTTTAGCCTGCCATCTGGTTTTAAATTCTTTTAACAAACATTGTAGAACCACGTGATCAGAGCGATGAACTTAAAATTATTTCCCCCGATGAGAAATTCCATATTAATTCAGTAATGAAAAAAAAAACAAACATTTCCAAAAAAAGTTAAAAAATCAGGTTCAGTGATTATAATTCTAAGTTAACGTAGCATAATCGTAATACTATAGAAATGATTATTATTTCAGAGATACTTTTTTCAAACATGATAAAAACAATTTGTAGAATTTATGTGATTATTTCGAAGGAATTTTTTACAGTATTTTTTTCAAAAAGTCCTCAATATTTAAGAAATTGTTTTTTTTTTCTAACAGGATTGAGTCCTGGCCATTAAAGTTGAGTTTTGCTATCTCATAAAGGAAACTTTGTTTTCCTGTATTTTATACAGAAATCACGGTTTTTGCGTTAGTACTAATATTTTTCTTAAATAGTTCGATAATGGGATCAAAAATTGAATTAATTTGAAAAAAGTAAATTCCAAATTTCATCCAATCATTTTTTTTAGCCTGCCATCAGTTTTTAAATTCTTTTAACAAACATTGTAGAACCACGTGATCAGAGCGATGAACTTAACATTTTTTCCCCCGATGAGGAATTCCATATTAATTCAGTAATGGGAAAAAAACAAACATTTCCAAAAGAAGTTAAAAAATCAGGTTCAGTCATTATAAATGATACATCGAATTTCGATTATTTTGACATTTCTTCTGGCAAAGTGTGCCATGATTAAAAATTTTTTATGTAACCTATAATATCAACAAATTTTGATTTAACAAAAAATTTAATTGGTAGGTTTGAAGCTGTAATATAAATACCTATTTTGTCTGACATTTCCATAGTAAAGTTTGATTGAATCAAAACGATATTTAGTCAAACAGATGAAATATTTTGTTGGTGCAATAACATTTTTCTTTCTCTTAACAAAACAAGCAATTAAATATATAACTGCTTCGAATAAATGGTGTCTTTAAAAATTCACTCCATCCACTTATATATTTTTCTCAGTGTACATGCCCTGATTATTTTTTAGCGGAACTTAAAATCAAGTAAAAAAATCGGATAATGTTCAGTGTGTAATAATTGCAATGAGTATAAGACGACATATTTCCAAGTTCATTGAAAGCCCGAGTTGATGGTGTGTATTACTGGCTGAGAATTTTTTTCCAACGTACACAAGTCGTCCAAGGCATTGGCCGTTCGAAAATTTGTCAGGTATACATAATAATACTAAGTCAGATATCCGGGCCATTGGAAGAGCGATAGGCGCAGTGCATCGACCTCGCTACACGTGTTATCGGTATATATTTCATCTGAACTCACGTGGCCCAGTGTCACGGGCCAACATGCAGCCTCATTAACTCTTATACATAAATAATGTTCTATAGTATCATCCAGAAATATCTATTCAATAAAACTGTCGTTTAACATAATTATTCCTATTTGTCCTCTCACTTCGTGGAAGATTTGTTTTGATCAAAATAATACGCACAATTAGAATGTCAAGATACTTGAAATATTTTCCAACGTCCATCGAAATTGCCTAAAAAATGTGCAGGTAAAAAAAATTACATATTAAAATAAAATAGACATTACCGTTTATTCTCGTTTATTTATTTTAAGAATAACACTGTCGTTATTATTGTCAATTTTTTTTTTCACAATCATTGACTTATGTGATTAAACAAACTTATGTAAGTTATAATTTTCCGTACTGAAATCCTTTCCATAATTGCATTTATGACTGAGGTGCGTTCGTATAATGTTTGACTGAAATCTACGTAAGGGTTAAAAAGTTATTAAATATTCTCTGGAGAATACTGACATTCAATTCAAACGCTTATAATTCAAGAACAATGAGACTGGTGAAGTTTTATGCACAAGTGAAAAACCCTTTTTTCCATTCTTGTAGCGAATTCAATGGTAATTTATGAAGGGTCTAAAATTTGATTAATGTACAATTTTCTCAAGGATGTGAAACGACGTGAACGGTAACTCTTGAAAATGACGAAGTATCGAATTTAAATTTTCTGCATGGGTTTAATTACGAACAAAGTTATTTTGAAATAAGTTTAACCTAGATCGGGATTCAAGAGTTATGAAACATATTATTATTAAACCAAGGACGAAGGGCGCTTGCAAATTGCTTCCGCATTTTCTACCTTTTACAAATTTTCCTACGTGAATTACAATATTGATTAACATTAAAAGTGGCTTTATGAAAGTCACAGAACTGAGGAAGAAATTCACAAGAGCCGAATATGCACCCTTTTCATTTTCACAATGTCACAAAGAAGAACTAAATGATTTTCAATAATTTTGTATAAGTGACAGTATTACTTTCGTAATATCGTAAATAATTTTTTTTAAAGTCGAAAGTTAGTGCGCAGGTCAAGCATTTTCCATGTTTTCGTCGCAAAAAATGCAAGCCATTCATTTTCAATTTTTAATGTTATCTATTATTTTTTTATTTGTTACTTAAATCAATTTTTTTGACTTCCGATACTTTACTCTAGTTCACCCGGTATAATTTTCTATTTTGAAGGTGTACGACAAAATCTAATGTCCGAAATAAATAGAATCTGAGTTCTCCCAATTTTTTAATGTCTATATTCGATTTCTCTGAAAATAATCTGCATAGAAAATACGTTTATGCATGAGATATATACATATGTTTAATTTATTGCCGTTTATGTACTCGAAGCTTTTCATGAGAAATCTCAAATCTAAATCGACACCGAGAGATGTTACAAAAAACGAATATTTAAATTCTTTCGTTTTCGTTCGTTAGGCTGCAGAATTAATTCACATATTTTGAAAAGCTTCCTCTGTGAGGAATCCAAAAATAATTCCTCACATTGATCTCGAAGATAGCTTTGAAAAATCTAGATAATAATGAGCAATTAATACACCCAGAGAAATGAAACTAATGAGTTTATTTAAATTAATCATAGGGTGTATTTGGAATTAATAAAATTGTACGTTAATCAAATACAATTTTTAATTTTCATTAAATTTTATTTATATCATATAAAATCTATTTGGTTTCAATATCATTCTATTAAGCCGGCCATTGAATAGATTATTTATTTAATGACCGGCCAAATAGAATTTTAATTGATCGAAATAGACTCTATTTGATCTAAATAAAATTTGCTTTGCTTGAAACAGGCTGTTTTCGATAATAATAAAATTTTATTTATTTCAATACACCCCATAATTGATTTAAATAAACTTTTTACACCGATTTCTCTGGGCGTCAGCAAGAAATGGACGAGGTTCTGCTTGAAGTGGTTTTATCCATATTTTAATTTTTTTAATTTTGATATTATCATTGAATAATTGAGATAGAAATTACGATTAGCATGAAAAACTTGTCACTTTAAAGTTGCGAGTAATGCCTTACGGTTTCTCTGTACTCAGCTAATCTAACGTTATCGTGATACGAGTGGTCAATCCGCTGGTGGTCAACCACACTGTCTAAAAAAAAATGTAGGTATAATTACTACACAGTGTAGAAAGCTCGTTTACAGAAACGAGTATAGAAAATTTACTACACGAGTGTAACGCTAAATTCATGTACAATTCTTCTCAATTCGTTAAAAAAATCGTATAAGTTAATACATATTCTTTTAAATTCGCTAATAAAATTTTTTAAAAAATGTAAGTCAACTTTAATTTTTCCACACGTACATTGAATTTTCATTTTCTTTCGTCCGTGAGATTAAGTTTCATAGTAAAAATACATTACACAGGATTAGTATAAATTACTATACAGTATATAAATTTTCCATATACTTTGTACAGCGCAAAAAAAGTGCAATCACGGCGACTGAATTACAAAGTATAATTTCCGATAGAAAGTAGCCTTCTGCTAATGCGGAAAGAGAAGTAATATTCAATTGGAGCGAAACGTGTTACGCACTGCTTCCGCTTCCACCCTTAATTGTTACACAACGACGAAGTGGTAGCTCATTGGTCCAGGTCAGGTTTGCGCCAGAGACCCAATTTCACTTTTATCTTTTTTCAACTAATATATCCATTTATATGTATATAAAAAGTTAATAATATACTGGTTTCCGGGCCGGTGTTGAAATCCAGTCTAGTGAAGTCAAGTGGTGACATCTGTCAGTGAAAGCCCAAAGTCTCAAGATACGCAAGGGAAAGTAAACGAATCGTAAAATGCTCTCGATGAAAATCTGTTCTGAACTGATCAGACACCGACAACGGGTAAACTCTCCACTTGAAGCTCTTCGCTATAGTAAATGATTATGAAATTAATTAAGGTGGTAGTTCGGTAACTTGCACGTTTTTTAATATCTTTATCAGGAACTTTTTTTTCAAGGGAAAATAAAAATTCAATGGTTTTTTGTAGCAGGTTATTATTGCATCTGAAGGATGGAATTTTTTTTCACTTTATTTTTCGTTTTATTATTATTATTATTATTATTATTATTGGTAAAAATAGACGCCAAAAAAGGTACGTGGCTGGCCCCGTCGATTTTCGGTCTCGAGGATTAGGATTATCAAATTTTATCGGAAAATAGCAAAATGGCGGTCTTTAGAAAATAAAAGTGATTTTTTCAAGCTGCGTTCGGGCCGTAAAATTGAACGTTAGGGATGAAACAATAAGAACCTATTTTCCCATTAAAAATTCCCGGTAAAGATGTAAGAAAATGTGCGACTTACCATTCAAAACAAAATAAAATAAAAATAAAATTACCTCAAAGAAAAAAAACATTCGCTTTGAACTCTCTTCTCTCTTATTTCCTAACGGAGAAAATTTCGTTTCCGGGGAAAAAGAAAAATTCCTGAATTTTCATGTCATATTGTTAAGAAAAATATCTCAATATTTTCTAGCTTCCGCAATTCTTCAGCTGATGAGCTGAATAATTCCTGACAAATTAATCAATCAAAAATGACGATGGGTATCGAATTTGAGTGAAATCTCGAAGGCGGCTCAATAATTTAATTTTCCAATAAATTCATATTAATTTAAAAGTAATATTCTTAATTTAAAAAAATACTTGATATTCGAATATCTTTTCACAAACTCATTGTATACTTAATTCTCGAATATGAGTACAATTGGAGTACGATTTCCCTCAATTCGACAAACTTTTCGTTCTTCTCACGTTAATACTATGCTAATATTTGTTTCTTAATGTTTTTATGCTCAGTATAGTACAAATACAAGCGCTGAATTTGTGTTTCTTCTATTTTTATAACGTACATAATTATCTTGAAATGTTTTGAAACTTTGCAGCCGAGGCAAAAAAAACTTCTGATCGCAGGTGTAATGACTTTGTAGAAACGCTATAGTTAATTTTCTTCCCTTTGGTCACATCACGAAGTGATCGTCGCTAGAAGTACCGCTGCACACTTTCAGGGATCTTCCACGTTCTTCTCATGATTACGATGACTCAACACGATCTCTGTACTCGTATGAAGATAGCGGAGATTGCACTTGAACATCAAAGCGGTGGACACCTTTGAAGGCGCCTGCTCTGACGAGGTGTCAGCTAAGAGGGTGTCAGCAACCGACACGTTAGGGCGTACGTTTTCACGCTTAAATATGGCCTCTTACATGATAAGGACTTGCGAGGAATTCTTTCATATTTACCCAATTAACCAGAGTTATTATTTTGCCAATTAGTACTGCAAAATTGAGTCCTTAATAAATGAATAAAGAAAGTTGCATGAACAATGTAGTTATGGATCGGGATAACAGGACTTTTCATAATGTCCAATCAATATTTTATTGTTTAATAATTTTTCCATGCTTAAATATGCCTTTACACATGATAAGGACTTGCTAAAAATTCTTTTATGTTTACACAATTGACCAGATTTACAATTTTGCCAATTCGTACTGCAGAATAGATAAATCAATGAATGAATAAAAAAAGTTGCATGAAACATGTAATTGTGCATTGGAATAATAACACTTTTTAAAATGTCTAATCAATATTTATTTCTTCAATAATGTTTTTATGCTTAAATAACGACCCCATGTGATAAAGACGTAGAAATTTTTTTTCGTGCTTACACAATTGACCAAAGTTATTACTTTGCCAATTAGTCCTGAAAAATGGAGCTTTTAATAAATGGATTTGAAAAGATGCATGAAACGTGTACATGTGCATTGGAGTAATAACACTTTTAAAAATGTCTAATTAGGGTAAAAGTACCATTTTTGACCATCTTAGTACCGTGTGTGGCCATCAACTTGATCCATTTGTGGCCATACCTATTGCATGTAAATGATCGTGCTGGCCACAAATGGTGTAAACGGCTTTAAACATAATTTAATAAACAATAAGGCATTTTAAGCATTGAATATTCAATGTAAAATTTGTTCTGATTATTGTGGAATAAACTCATTTAGTAATTTCTATAGATTAAAGTAATGATTAATTGATCTATACATTTTTTGTGTGGTCACTAATGGTACAGTGGTCACAAATGGTACATCTACCCTAATACTTATTTGTTCAATAATATTTTTATGCTTGAATATGCCCTCTGAAATGATAAAGACTTGTAGGAAATTCTTTCATGTGTGTTGAGTCAAGCAACGTTTTAAGTTTGCCAATAACTACTCCGAAAAAGAGCGCTAAAAAAATCAATTGAAAAAGTTACATGAGAAATGTAATCGTGGATGGGAATAATAACAATTTTTATCATGTCTAATCAATATTTTGTTTTTCCATGATATTATTATGTTTAAAGAGGCGCTTCCATACGATAATGAATTGAAAGAAATCTTTTCATGTTTACATAATTAACCAGGGCTATAATTTTGCCAATAAATTCTGCAAACCGAGCCTTTAATAAACGAATAAAAAAAGTTGCTCAAAAAATGTAATTGTGGGTCGCGGAATAATAACGCTTTTTATAATGTCTAATCAATATTTATTTGTTCAATAATATTACTAATAATTGCTAGACGTTTAAATACAGGTGATTTCTATTACAGAAAGAATGTATCAATGCTTAGTAATGTACATTCTATTGATCAGGTTGTTAAAGAGAACGGGAAAACACGGTGATACATACATATATTTGTATATATATATATAAATTTCTCCCCTTTCCTCGGCATCTTCGATTGGCCATTCAACAATGTTAGCATCAATGTATAATATATTAATTTCAAGATGGAGAAAAAAAAACACTTAACGAACGAGTCTCGATTCGCACGACTCTTTATAGAAGTGGTAAAAGTAAAAAAAGAAGAAAAATACAAACAGAAAAGAAAGACGAATATATATCTAAATAAAACAAAAATAGGCTCTATACAAGAATATCTGTGCAGAAATATAAAGAAATAATAATAATCATTTTATCCTTCTCGAGGATAAGTGTTCTATTGTACAGGTCGAAGGAATAATACTTTTATTAGGATTAGACTAAGTCTTAACAGTGTTTCTTTGCGTACGATCGTCTCTTTTACGGCTGGGCGCGCGCCATTCATTCCTAATCACTCGGTCTCTGTTTTATTCGTTCATTCACTCGTTCACCCACACAATTCCTTTCGTCAAAATCCATTCACTCCGTTTTACGCATGAGCATTCATGATATATGGCTACTGTAAGTTGTTGTGATGTAAAACGTAACGCGCGCGTAGGGCAAATTTGTCCATCATGTACTTATATTGGGTCATGCAGTATGCGATATTAGGGCGGTTGAAAAACGGTTATTTTTCGTCATCGATGCGCCAGAATTTTAAATATACACTCGTAGCTTTTCGGTTTCGCACAATTCCATGATTCATCAAGATAAACAAGTAATTCGATGAGCGTTTCGAAAATAAATAGAAAAACGTGAAAAAATTAATTCATCCATAATTTACCACATTGACACTGTCAATGTTGAAAATAGTGTCACGATTGATTTGAAGCCCTCCTATTTTTCGATAAGGTTTCTTCAACAGCTAAATATCCAATAATCAATCAGCACATCGATGACTGAAATTTTTTTTTAACACCCCAATGCGATATACGTAGAGTATAAATAACTGTCTACGTTTCCGTCTTTCGGAAATCGAAAGTTTCGTCGCATTTAAAAATTGCGTGAACAAGGCAGATTCCGCGATGAATCTCATGTAGAATTTCCTCGACACGCAACTCTACCGCCCGCACATTTCTTCGAGAACGATAATAAAAAAAAGGCAGGGAAACTAAATCAAAGAGAGAAAGAAAAAGTAAAAAATAAACAAGATATCTTACAGGTCGTGAATTATTTATACAATGTAAAATCTTCATCTTTGGTAGAAACTACTAAATAAATATCGCTTAGATTAAGATTTCGGGGATGGGAATTATATCGAGATTTTTTAAGTCCGAAGCGTCGTCGCATCGAACCGCGACGATTAATCTCGCTCCGAGTTACTTACAAAGCAAACTAAGAAAATATACATGCATAATATACAGGGTTTGAGTACGGCGAAGGGATTTTTCAAACGTTTCATGCTTCGGTGCGAAATCCGAGTGCGACGAACGAGGATATAATTCGGATGTAACTATTCTCCTTCGAATTTTTAAATATATTCTCCTTCTGTGTCGCGAGTCATGGTATATTCCGAGCGCGCGCGACTAGATCGTACCATTTATTTCACGAGTCCATATGTTTTTTTGTTTTTTATTTTTATTTTTTTCTTCATGCAATTTCAATAGAGGTTTCGATAAAAAGCCACGTGTCGAATATATATTACGCGGTCGCGCGCATCGTAGAAAGCTTTCGATATCGTTTTACAAATATACTATCCTAATCCTCTAATCGACATTAATTCGACAATAAATGGATCTACTTATCTTGTGTGAATCTATGAGCTAAGTAGCCTCTATTTCGCGCAGCCCTCCGTCAATATTTCGTCAAATATTTATTAGGTTTTTCACTGGAAAACCTATGAAATTGTTGTGTAAAAAGCGGCGGGACACGATGATTATCGATTGGCGCTTCGTCGATGCGTTGATTCATTTATAAAGCGAACGAAGGCTCAATCGCAAACGAAGCACGCGCCTAACACGATGAGCTTTTGAGCTCGCCAATGTCAGCGATGTTCTGCAAAAGCGCCGCAGCTTCGCTGTTCGGCTGCGCCTTCGCGTTGTACCGTTGCTTGAGTGTGCTCAATGCGGACAACAGTCTTGTGTTTGACGACATTAGACGGGAATTCGCAGCGTCCAAAGCGGCTATCTGTTGCTCCTGCGCGTCGATCACGCGCTGCTTGTACGACAATGCCGCAGACATCTTTTGCTGTTCCCGTCGTAATTCCTCCTCCACAGAGATCAACCTGCGATCAAAAGACAAACGTTTAATTGAGAGCTGTTCGGTTATGGAATCGTCGTGATAAATAAAAGCTGACAGTTGCTTTTTTCTTCATAGGCAATAAACGCCGTCCACTTGTCGTAAGCTAATAAAAGCTTTTGTATCTTTCGACAAAAGTGGAGAAAGCTGCATACAAATGATTTTGACCATGAAAATAATTATATTTACATCGAATCCATTAGAGTCTGAATTAATTTCACATTGATTTTATCACAATAATTGTGCATGATAAATATCAGCTGTAATTAAATTTTTGACATTTTTGAAAGGACAATTTTTCCTATAAAACTTTAGTATATCTTCAGATTCTAATGGACCAAAGTGCCAGCGTTATTTTGCAGACAATCATAATTTGGACAACGATCCAATGTGCAAAATATTCCCTTCGCTTCCACGAAGATCCAGCGAATTTATTCGTAAGTATAGTATAATGATTTACGATTCTAAAGAAAAACAAGCTTCAGCGAGCAGAAATAAGGAAAAATAAAAGTATAACAAAGTAGTTATGACATATCCGTGCAGATGAATGATTAACGGTAGTTCTCGAACGTAAATATATGAATCACATGTAATAATATTGATGACTAAATGGTAACGAGTATGTTAAGTGTTTGTGGGTGTGTCGTTTGTCGAATATGAAACGGTGTATTTATTACGTCACACTGAAGCAGTGTTGAAATTTCTCAAAGTCGAAAATCTCTGTACGTTGACACAATCGACGCTGTTGAATCGATACAGAATACAATAATATAGAATAAACGTGTGTTTTGTAAAAATGGAGAAAAGCTTAGAAATATGATTGACTCTTACACCAAGATCCAGATCAAGCCAGAGTATACCAAATGCAGCGGATAGAATGCACAGGAACACACAATAAGTTAAACATACATTCATTTTCGATAAAAACCGTTAAATAACGCGCGCCCGATATTCTCTATCGATATATTCTTCAAGGAAAACGACAGCTTTCAATTTTAAGCTATGCACTATCACACAAAGTATATATTTTTTAAAACAAATTGTTTGGTTTAACTCATTTCTGTAAACACGGGCAATCAAATAAATATTTAATCACCAACAATAACATTGTCACAAATATTTGTTGGCCGCTGAATCGAATATTAAAAACAAACCGATGCTTTGATTGAATATTTAAATTAGTTTTTCGACCACTTTACTATATATTTAAGTTGCACAAAGTCTGCACAAATTAGACCCGTAAATAATAATGTTGTTGACTTAAATACTATTTCAAGAATACATATTTTAGGGTTATATAATCGCTAGAGAGCCAATATATTTTTGTTGCAATTATGTCCCAGTTGAATTTATACAGCGCAATTAAAACCTATGATTGTCCGTAAATAGAGATTCGCCGAAAAATGGCGTTGAACACTAATATTTGCGGCCTTGTTTTCGTTGATTTTTAATTTTTAATTAAAGATATTGACAATGAATTTATACGTTTTTGGAAACTGAACAAATTTTTATACAAAAATCTTTTTTTCTTAACCCCCTTTTGGTGAAGTTATCTTATTGACAGTCCGTGTTCGTTGTATTTAGTTGAACCGAACGATCATTTTTTAATTATACAAAGTAGTGCAATAATTAAAAATTCCGTTAATTAGTCCCGTCAATCTAATGAAACCTAGCAATTAACAGGTGGAAAGTTTTGTGCAGGGCTCTTTCTCAAATCCTATCAATGAAAATGAAATGCAAAATTATGAAATGGGCGGAACCAATGCATCTTAAACTTTGACTAGCGATTCATCTAATTAATAGAAATATTTTTACGTCGTGAAGAGAAGCTTCATTACGGGTGAAGGAAGAATGACGCGAAGGTGACCCTAAAATAGGTAAAAACGATACTATTTCTACGTTGTGAAGAGAAGCTTCATTACGGGTGAAGGAAGAATGACGCGAAGACGACCCTAAAATAGATAAAAACGATACTAAATCGCGTGGGGCATCGAAAATTCGTAAATAGTTAGGGTAAACCAACGGATGGTCTTTAAATTCGAGAAGGTGAAAATAAAAAATCAAAAACCCAGGACGATTATGTGACAATGTTGTACCTGGAGATGATGCTCTTCATTTTGGTGTCAGGCGCTATTCCGTCAATTTCAGAGTCGTCGGTGGTACCCAAACGGGCACGAAGCCGGTCAACGCTACTCTGCAACCTCTCGATTTCCACTTCGTACTGGAAACGAACAGATAAGAACGTCGAGTGTTAGTTACACAGCGGCTGAGATCCGTCGATCTTATCAAGTGCATTGGAAAATCGATTTTTCTCAATTGAAACTTAGTATGTTATTTACACAGAGAAGTTAAAAAAAAAAACGAAAGAAGTAGAAAGAGAAATGTAAGAAAAAGTATGTAATAAATACCAACGGAAAAATGAACAAGTGCAAAAAGGATAAACGTACAAAAATCAATATTTACTCCACTCAACGAGAGGCACAAGATTTTAAGCATAAATTCCCATTTTTACACCTAAAATAAAATTTCGTATGCTACTCGTGCGATAACCTTTTTTTTAACACGTGTGATTGCAATTCACACTCACAAAAAAAAGTTTTATCCCACTACTTTCGTAAAGTATATTCGAACATCTCTAAAATCTCATTGGAAAGACAAAATTTCTCTAACTCTTTTGATAAAAAAAATGATAATCTTCGAAAACAGATGAACCGGAACCGTTTATCCAATTTAACCCTCGTCCTTTTTTCTCGTTGACCGAAAGACAAATTGGCTCTTACCTGATCTATGCTGCGATGACTGCGAGACTTGCTTCGTCTGGTAGCGCAGCTTTCTTCTTCGCTGGTGTCCGAAAGATCCCTGGTCGAATCGAGTGACAATCTCCTCCGTAATTTCGTGCAACAGACATTCTGCGGTTGTTCGGAATTGGTTCTGTGTGTGGTATTTGTTGCTCTCCATTGATTCTGTCCGTTTCTCTGAATATTCCGTATGCTCGGTTGTGGCGGTGGCGAAGGGCTGAGATCAACGCCCCTAACGCCTTCGACGCCGCCTCCGCTGCCTTCTCTTTCCTCGGAGCTGCTGCTACCGCGTCTTCCGGTTCGTCCGTGTCCAGATTCCATGTGATAAACGGGATTCGCGAAAGCCAAAGGCGCGGCGCTCAAAATATGCGAATTAGCATTATTGCTAAGATCAACAGGACTTGAGCTTTGGCTGTAAGCGGCAAAGCTCTGATAACCCGAGGATGCAACATTGCTAAGCTGTGAAATCGATATCTGCGAGCCCTTCTGCGATTTCGATTCGGAAACCTCGTCATCGGCGTATCTCAGCAGATCCGAGAGTTCGTCCAAATTTCCATTTGCGCTCGTCGTATTGTGACTCGCTGTCTTGGCATTATTGTAATTATTGTTCGGTTGATGATTGATAGAAAGCGTGAGATTCGTCGAGGGATGATTAACGATCGTCGGATTAGCGTTTACCGTCGTTTTCGTAACGTTGTTGTAATTTTGCTGCTGCGTCTGATTGGCATTTTCCTCCTTGTGACAATGATTTCTGCTGCTCGATCGTGACATGTTGTAGTTGTTGTGATTATAATTATCCTCATGAACGTCCAAATTCTGGAGTCTCGTGATATTGTGACGCTGCTGCTGTTGCTGCTGTTGTTGTTGCTGCTGCTGCTGCTGCGTTACGCTTCCGTTTGTCGTGTTGCTCTGATTAATGTTGTAATTCGAGTCTTTGAGATTGCTGTGACTTTCCGAACGCGTTGGACTCGTGGGATGAGTTTGTTGGCAGTGATTTACATTTGCGAGACTGGCGCTCGCAGTTAGTCTGTAACCTGCGCCGCTGCGATTCGAAGCAACGGGTCTGTGCTGCCTTGCGATTGGTGTTGGCGAACGGGAGACGAAAGCGGGCGGTTCGAGGGGATGATAGTCATCTGTGTTGATCTGTAATTGGAGTTTTCCATTCGTTGGTAAATAAGCGTTTCTCGGCAAAGTCGCGGCTCTGACGACGTTCGGTGATCTTGTGCTCTGATGGCCCAAAGTATTGGACTGGAGAACCTCGTTGCTGTCCCTCAGAGTGCCGTTCAACGTGCTGTGATTGCTCAGAGTCGATGTCGCTGACACAGAGAGATTCGTGTTGCTATTACCGATCGTTGGATCGTTGTAGCGGAAAATATTGTTCTGCAGATTGGGATAACGATGAGAAACTGGCGTTGGACTCGGTCCTGGCTGATCCAGGGCCACGGAGATTCTGTCGAGAATGTCCGGAACTCGGGAAGGTGGCGATCCCGGCGAAGAAGGCGTTGCCGCTACGCTCTCACGGAGCAGAGCGTGAAGCAGCGACAATTGCTTTCCTAAATCTATGTAGCCGTCGAATTCTAGGGAATTGTTGGCTGGCGCGTCCTTTGGCAAGGGGCTCTGTTGGAAATAATTATTGGCTTGTTATAGATTGTCTTTGGTTGGGATTGTGACGGGCGAATGTATTTTCAACTATGCATTTTTTGTGTATGGACATTCTATCCCGATTCGATTTGGGTCTGACCCTCGACACTCCGATTTGGATCGTAGTTTTTTGGTGAATTGTTCAGACTCTCAAATGCACCGGGTTTTTTTCAAATTTTTTGTATGCACGTTTGTATTTTTGTATTTTTTTTAAGTGAAATATATCGAATTTCATAATTGAGAAATCTGAAAAATACTTTGTTGAATATCAATATTCTTTAGCTTATAGCCAAATTGGGCAAGATTTTTATCGGGTTTTTGAGATTTTTCAATGAAAACAACTATTAAAAATAGATTAAAAAAAAAATATATTAGAAAGTAGGATTTTTTAGAATTGACTCAGATTTTTTCTGGACTTAGAATCTATTCCAACACCGTACGAGCCATATTCTAGCACCAAATGTTTGACAAACATTTAGTAACAAGTCATCCATCGTAGATTGATTGCTTTTTCTGTTTTTTTTTAACAGTATTAAATCGAAAAAGCTCAAAAACTATATGAAGATAAATCTTTCCAAATTTGGCTTTAAGCTAAGAAATTTTGATACGTAACAAAGTATTTATCAGATTTTCAGATTATGGCATTCGATAGGTCACTTAAAAAAATATTTAGAAAAATGTGCATAGAAAAAATGAAAGAATAAAATCTTGTGCATTTGAGGGTCTAACCAATTCTACAAAAATTCAACCTACGTCGAATAAGGATGAAATGCCTCATATGTACATACATTGTACTTTGTTATTAATTTATTACTGAATGTTCAACAATAGGGATTTATAATATGAATAACTGCATAACTTGCTCGAATAAAATCATTTTAGCACACTATTTGCAAAGAATTTAATGGAACGAGAAACAAAAATAGCAATGGTTACTTCACCGTTGCTCATAAAGATTTATAGGGTAGATGCACTGTTAGTGAACATTTTTATTATATTAAAAAAAGAAAAATGTCTCATAATGACATATTGATTTTTTAAACAAAATGCCTCAAATCACATTGAATCATTTTCTTATTCCTTTTTTATTCGATTAAATTTTTAAATGTTTTATTTTGAATGGCGACAATTGGACCTAATAAGACCGAAAAAGGTACATCTACCCTATTTCTTTCGTTACATTTATTTCACGTAATTGATTTTCAAAAGAATAGTTAAATAAAGACTAGTAAAGCTATAGCTTTTATTCAATATTCGATGATTCATAAATTAAAGGAACGCCAGTCTCTGGTGAAAATTGCTTTGTTTTGATACTTACACTGATGAGTTGCAAAAAGTTCTTCATTGACTTTGCTTCGCGTTCCAGCACGTCGTTCATGAATTCCATGAAGTTCTCTTTGCCCTGGAACCTCGTAAAATTTGCGAGGGTCTGCAGTGTCTTCGCTACGAGGGTGAGATTCCTTGCTGCCTTCTCGTTTGGATATTCTTTGGAAAAAGGTTGCAAAATTTTTATTAGGGATATTTCCATAGAAAGGGAAGATTTTAATTTATAAAAGACTCACCATGAGTTATGTTAAAGAGCGACGGACTGAGAATGGCCGGACAGAGGAATCTTAAAAAGATCGAAGCAGATATAAGATTGTCGGCGATATCTTCGCGTCCCATTTCCGCGAGACGCTCGCGGAATATACGGAAGCATTCGCGAAGTTCCAGCGGAAAATGAGCGTGACTGGATAGTATTCGACTCCAGGCTAATTCGACAGCCGCTCGAAGATTCTGCTGCTGTTTGTGAAGCGCCGCAACAGACGCAACTTTCAGAGGATCGACTTCACAGTCGCCACCCTCGACGGCAGCGCGAACTACCGCGCCTAATGTCTCCTGGAGGTAACGATCACCCGTCAGCTTCAAATAGGCTTCCATCGCTTTCGTAGCCAGAGAATTTCCACGGAACGTGAGCCTCTCGTCGTCTGAAAAATAGCAATTGGTTTAGTTATTTTTAAACACCATTTTGCTGAAATAGAGAATAGGAATAAGGAGACGTAATTCCATAATTTATTTTCCACCTTGATGATTATTATTATCATTCAACCGATCGTTGATTTTTATCACAGTTTATTTGAGGATTTTTGTTTGTTTTTGAATAATTCATCTAATTGATTAATTGGTTGCACTCGAAGAAATATTAATGGACAAAATGAGACCATTAATCAAATATAATCAAGAACCTGTTACAATATCTCGTGAAATACGAATCTAGTCACGATTTAGTAGCGAATAAGGATAACGAACCTTTGATGTAGTGGAATATTCTTATTAATCTCAACACAAACATCGGATTATGTGGATTCGAAAAAGATTTCAATAGAAGATTATTTCATCGACGAGATCAATCTATCGCAGTAAAAGTATATTCAATTGATTTCAGATATTATTTCTGTGTTCTATATGTTATGTATTTAATCAAAGTATTAAAACGACGATTATTCTTATAAATCAAACGGTAATAGAATGTGTAACACTGTTGTGTTTATCAAATATTTTTTCAGGAGCACAAAAATCATTTGTTCACTAAGTTTCTATTTTTTTTACCGATTCCTAATAAGTAAGCTTTGGAAATAACCTATCTAAGATAAATAATTTGCATCAACGTTCAATGCAGAATGCAAAATAAATCATGTTATTATCATTTACCTATTCTATGGATGTCCATCATGACTAAATCTGCCAAGAACTGCGGAGCTTTCTTTTCGCGTTGCATGACCGCGACCAATGCAGTGGCAATATCCTCCTTGGCCTTAACGCCGATCACCGGTTCGAGCTTTTCGCAGAGAGAAGCGTAGTCGGTTTTCAGGTACTCCAAAAATTCTTGGTAAACTTGAACGGGTAATATGTCGACGGATTGGAATCGACACTTGACTCTGAGAGCTGGCGGATCTTTCAATGGACCTTTGTCCCCGACCACTGGGTACCATTTCTCCGTAAGGTAACGCGACGTTACGTTGTGCACTGGTATGCTCACTGAGCCTAGAAATAAAAAATTACATCGTGTTAATAATCCGCAGATTTGAAGAAACTAAAACTAAAGGAGGTGATTAGTGAAAAAATTCTGTAGATGATAGCCTTCTTTCAAAAAATCTTACATTTAAACCTTATTAATTACATAGTAAGCATTATAGTTTTGCAATTTTATAAAGAGCTGCAGTGCATCCAAGTAATGTGAGATGAAAAGTGAGATTTCGAGCTTGGTGTAGCTTTTAGATCAGATCGGTAAACAAATTTTAATATTCTATGTCGTATTTTATCTGTCAAAAAGTGTATCATGGCGTGAGTGCAGTCATTCTGGATACAGTGAAAATTGAATTTACTGTAACCAATTGTTTAGTAAGTTTTTATATAAAAATTATTTATTTACGCATAAATTATGGCCATGTTGTAGAGGCTTGAAATAAAGATTCCTATACTCGTACTAAAATGCACTTTCCGACGGATAACATAAGACATTCAATGCTCAAATTTGTTTACAGATTTTATCTGAGAGCTACAACGAGTAAAAAAAGTTTACCTTTTACTTCACACAATTTTGGTGCACTGTACATCTTTATAAAATTGCTGAATCATAAAGCTCGTTATATATGTACTCAATGACAATTAAATTTAAGATTTTTTAAAAAGAAGGGCATTATTTACAGAATTGTTTTTCGCTTGACTTTGTATAGGTGTCCTTTTAGTAATTACATTTAGAAATTCAAAAAATACGGTTTTTGTCCTCACCAATAAGAACGTTCTTGTCTCGTTTCTTCTTTCTGTCCGCTTCTCGATACAAATTCACTTGAATGGTATTGACTGACGGTAGATGATGAAAGTCAAAGTGTTCACCCCAGAAGCACAATTCTGTTTTGACTTTGGCTGTTGTACGGGCGTAAAGAGTGTTGTCGAGACAGACCTCGCAGAAATAACGTTTTTTGGTTGGGACACCCTTAGCTTCAAGCAGCCAGATTTGCAGGGAATTGTCTGTACGTCGTGTTTGCTCCGCGTCTGGTTGCACGGATTTTCTCAAGCTGTGTTAACAGGAAAAAATATAAAATTGATTAGTTATCGGCTGATGATACGAAAATAAAAATTGCGCTGTTAAGTTTAGTCGGGATAGACAATATTCAATAAAAATGTATCCGAAAGATTTTTTAGTTTGAAGGACTGTCCATAATTCTTAGCGAAAAGTATGACATTTTTAAGTAATTTATTTGAAAATGCGATTCTTTGTCTATAAAAAAAATTGATGAAATTAGTGCTCTCTTCTATAACTCATGGTAATTTGGACCAAAATGTATTTTAAATGCATTATTATACGAATATTATTCACTTCTGGATAGTGAAAAAAAATTCTTCAGGTGGGAATGCAAGATTTCATTAGTAACAAAACTTTTGATACGTTATCAATATTTTGTTGTATTTCACAGACTTTTTCATCGAATTTAAAAAGTAGAAAAAAGATTTCATCAATCAGATAAATTCGCAACAATGGAATAAATGAAATCACACACTTTTTTTTTGCAAAACTAGGAATTGAGAATTTGTTTTAGTAGCGAAAAAAAGTTTCTGTGAAGGTTTGGAGAAAATAATTCCTATTTAGTAATATTCTCCGTCAAGTATTCTAATTCGAACGATATAAAATCGACGATATTATTCTCTTTATTTAGTTTTTTTGGTTCTTTTTGTTTGGTTTTTGACAAATAATTTACACTGGTTATCATCGGAAGTTTTCATGAATAACGTCGTCAATTAAATTCAATGTACCGTTTTGATAAAAAATTAATTTACATTTACAGTAAAATTATAATAAACTATTGACAGTAGAGTACTTTTGAAAAAAAATGAATCAAATTAATTTTTTCACCGTATACTTTAATAAAAAAAAATTTTAAATGCAATATTTTACCTGTGAAGCCATTGCTCTCGTTCGTGGGCAGTTCTACAGCTAAAGTACTTTGGTCCACCGTTGCTCGGTGTTACTTGAAAACAGTGAGGCCTGCCGAGTAGGCTCGGATGTAGCGGAGTGACAGCCGCGAGATCCATCGAGGTTACGGCCTGGCCACAGAGTAAAGATTCGTGCGATCGACAGCCCCGAAGTCCCGCGCCTCTTTGCTTCTGTCTTTCGAGCTTTGTCACGCTCTTCGTTCTCTTGAGAGGATTCGAGCGGAATGACCTCTTGGAGAAAAAGTTCTGAAACAATCGGATCATCAAGGAAACAATTAGATATTTTTAAATTGCATACTTCCTCTCATGGAACGCATCACATAATAATAAATAAAGTAATTCACTGTACAAACATAAATCTGCCATAAATACAGAATTAATAATTGCAATATTGGTTTGCCATTTGTTATAAATTAACTAACATAATTAATGATGTTGTTTCCTATTGTGTGCTGATTTTATCATAAAAGTTGATAATTTTTCAACTAAAATTGTTTGTCACATATATATTTTATTGGCAATTGGATGGTTTATTTATGATATGTAATTTTAGTTAAAAAATTTTTTATTCTTACGATCAACTCAGCACATAATAATAAACAACATAATTTGATGTACAAACATAAATCTGTAATAAATGAAGAATTCATAATCGAAATATTGGTTCGCCATTTATTTTAAATAAATCAATCAAATCACCAATAAAATATTTATGAGCCAAACAATTTTAGTTAACACTTCATTAATTTACAATCACCTCAGAAATTTATTGTATATTTCAATGAAATAATAAAATTTGGAAAAATACATGAATATCAATTACAACAACAGTTAATCATTGACAATAACTTTATTTTTGTATTGGAAAATAAATTTAAGTTGCAGTTTTTTAATTAAAAAATAAACCTTTCGGATCCGCACCACGTTGGGTGGCTTTAATTGTTCGTTGCACCATGTGTATTTAATTACTTTTCGTGAGATAAAAAAAAACTCGACTACATAATTGAGTCGTGGAAATATATGCTATTTATTATTGTTTTGCAGGAGTGGAAGTTTTTCTGGGGGAAGTAACACTCCGCAGCGACAGTCACGAGTAGCCGAGAGGAAATTGTCGACTGGCCTTTAGCAGAGGATTTCCACTGACGTTCCTACGGTGAAAGGTGGAGTTTACCACCAGATCACGGTTACTCTCCAATACTCGAACGTTTTGTAGCACGGTAGCGTTCGTACGCGGCAATATCTGCCCTACAGACGAGCCAATATACATATATACCAATGACCAATACGTGCACATGCGAAGAAACGCGTAGGAAAGTCTTGCGAAAGTGTCACGCGTGATCGTGGATCTGAGCAGTGGTTTCTGAGCAACTCGATCTCGTGTATATATAGAATCGGCCTGACCTTCAGCTGGTCTACGCACCCTGAATCGTCACTTCCGTTTGCCTTTTTAAATACCCACCGAGCCATTCTCATCTTCCATCTTCAAACGTAATGGAAATCTTTTTCTATTCGCAAAATATTCTGTCTTTGTGATTTATTTTCCATAATTGATCCGGTGAATTGTTCTTTTGAATTATTCAAGTCAGTATGAAAATATTAGCTGTTGTATAAATAGTATTTTTTCTACAATCATTTGATAATCTGCTTGGAATTTTATTTGATACTTTGAAAAATTATATATATTTTTGAAGATTTATTTATCAATTATAATAATAGAAAAAAGAATATTTATGAAAGGCAAATGCATCACAAAAATTTTTTTTCGATGAAATTGGATATATTTTTATTTATATGTGAAAATCAAAAAGTAACATTTATTAAATATTTTGAGGCAGAAAAGTCTCAACGACTTTCAAAAATTTTTGTAAAAGTGAAAGGTTTGGGACTTGGAGAATGAAAATATAAATGAGAGCTACATCGATTTCTATTTACTCAACAGAAATAGGCCAAGAAGAGATAGATGAGCTCGAAATAAAAGATACAAATTGATCAATTAAATTGTGTGTTTGATCGATCAATGTATTTGAAAGGTATTTCAAATTATATATTTGAGAAAATATCTTCATCAATTTCGTTCTTGTAAACAACATTATTTTTACGAAAGGCAAATGCATATCAAAGAAAATTTTGAGATAAAAATAGGATATATTGATTTATTTGTATGTAAAAATCAAAAAGTGACATTTCTTGAATATTTCGATAGACAAGTCTCAAGCACTTTCAAAATTTTTTGTAAAAGCAAGAGGCTGAAGACTTGAATGATAAAAATATAAGCTACATCGGTTACCATTCATTAAAAAAATAGGCCATGAAGAGATAGATGAGCTCCAAGTGAAAGACACAAATTTACCAATTACTTTATGCGTTCGATCGATCAATGTATTCGGGAGGTATATTTCAGAAAATATCGTCATCGATTTCGATTTTGAAAAGAATTATCTTTCCAAAAAGCAAATGAATCTCAAGGAATTCGCGATTAAAATAGCACATGTTTTTTATTTATATGCAAAAATTTAAAAAAATGACAATCCTTAAATATTGTGATACACAAATGTCTCAACCACTTTCGAGGTCTGATTTTTGTAAGATTGTATTTTGTGTATCGAAATATTCTGAATATTTGAATATGTTAAAATTTTGAATGTTTTGAATATTCAAATATTTTGAATAGTTTGAATGTTCAAATATTTTGAATAATTTGAATGTTCAAATATTTTGAATAATTTGAATGTTCAAATACTTTGAATAATTTGAATGTTCAAATATTTTGAATAATTTGAATGTTCAAATATTTTGAATAATTTGAATGTTCAAATATTTTGAATAATTTGAATGTTCAAATATTTTGAATAATTTGAATGTTCAAATATTTTGAATAATTTGAATGTTCAAATATTTTGAACAATTTGGATGTTCAAATATTTTGAATAATTTGAATGTTCAAATATTTTGAATAATTTGAATGTTCAAATATTTTGAATATTTAAATATTTTGATACACAAAAGTCTCAAACACTTTCAAGGATTTTTGCAAGTGAAAAATATGCTTCTGACTCGAAGAATAAAGACATAACCTACATCGATTTCTATTTTCAAAAAAAAAAATAGGTCAAGAAGAGCTACATGAAGTCCGAGTGCAAGACACCAATTGCTCAATTAAATTATGCCTCCGATCGATCAATGTATTTACCCTAGTTGTGAAGTAGTTGATTATCACGTTTACAACACGATCGTCTTCGTTATCCTCCATCGCCTTCACGCACATCTTTCTCGTCCGCATCGAGCCGGTTTCTCGATAACGTTTGATGGAGGCAATTCTTCCGATGACATAGATGGTTGAAAATTTCCAACAATTTTTTCACAAAATGTTCCCTCAAAAACAACGCCTCCCAGTCTCTGAATAATTCCTTCCAACAATGTTATCGCACAAACAACAAACAAACTTCACTCATTCGGCTACAGAACTGAAACACTTTTCAATTTTGACGCACGCGACCAGGTTTCACCTTAAAATAATTTTTCGTGACGATTGTTTTGTCGAAATATACACGCAATCTTATTTTCGTATTGATCTTATCTGCATTTGCCGCTGATAAACAGACGCACCACTTTTGTTATTCTCCACGTATTTTTGTTTCGGTACCAATTTTAATTTTTCTTCAGACAACCGAACAATTTTTTTAAAATTATCAATGTCTCTTTAATGGAAAATGCACTTTGGAGTCTTTTGGGTCAATCTCCTCGGTAACTTCGTATGCAACTCGGACCTCGTATTATCGTCAACTGTAACATCGCAGTAACGACCTTATCGACAATGCGTGTACACGAGATAAGCGGTTCTTCAACCGTGACCAGGGAACCCAGAAAATTCAGTCGATATTCGTAATCTGATTTTTTTTTGCACCTGGACTATTATTTATTTCCGAATTTCTGTCCCTTGACCTCAATCCCTCGTATCGTTATTACGTCCCCTTAATTCTCACAGTCCACAATTTGTTCCTCTCAAAAAAAAAAAACGTTGCTCAATTTCTTCCTTGACAAAAAAAAATTGTATCAATTTTTATCTCTATCCGCGGTTTCCCATGGAATCCACACCTTCGCCCAGCGCCGATGTTGAAGAAAAGGTCTCAAACCCGCTGTGTAGTATTCTCGTCACGCGTAACTGACGTTTCGTCTCGCTGCCTTAAGAATATTCCAGGAATTCGTCCGTGTAACAAACTCACCACTGAATTTTTTTCGTAACAACAAAAACCTTCGATATATAACGTTGAACAAACAAAACACAACCGATTCACTTCACGTAATAAATAACAAATGTCCTCCAAAAAAAATAACAATAATAAATTGTAACAAAATTTCGGAGTAAATTCTTATAAAAAAAAACAAAACTTAACCGCACTTTTTTAAATTACTTTTAATTCATTATTTTATTTAATGGTAATACACTGTGTCTTTTTGCAGGGTTTTAGTCAAGACGGTCAACACTATAAACGCGGGAGCTGCATTGTAGAAATCGGTAGCAGCTGAAACGATCGGAACCCGGCAAAATCTCAGTGACGACTGCAGATGCTCGGCTCGAGGTGAAACGAAGAAGAAGGTGAAGGTAGAAAGGAAGGAAAGGTGGCCATGGTCGCACAGGAGCTGCAGCACTTAGAAACCTCCGGGTAACGAAACGGAGTCAAGGGATCCTTGGGGCCCTTGGGTTTCTGAGGGGGGCAGGCGACCATGCCGAGCGTACAGCTTTGTGCGAGCCGAAAAAGTTGCCCCCTCTCCTTCGTCGCACCCCCTCTACGTGCATTCAGGTGAGGGGATGCAAGGTGGGGTAGTTCCATTCGCCTGTGCCCTTTTTTCCACGTTGCTCGTATACCTATAGCTATATCGTAATGCCATCTATGGTAACGGTAGTGGTAGTGGTAGTTGTGGTGTTCATGAAACCGTGACACCATCAGTCCTATACTTCTATGGAGTTATACGAGATCCCTGCGCGCAGGTAAACCCCTCCAAGACCAACGAAAATGTCTTGGGGGTTCTCAATGGAATATGTACTCGAATTCAGCGAATTTGGCTTCCATACTCATTTTGTCTATGTTCTTTGGGTTTGGAAAATTTGAATCTGGATTCAGGGGGTTTTGTTTTGGGTCAGGAAGTTTTGCTGTGAATTTGTGGGGGACGTATTGATTTTAGGGCAGGGAAGTTTGGATTAGAATTTAGGGTTGATGTTTGGTTTGAGTTCGGAAAATTTGATTGAATTGTGGGGTGTGTTTATGCGAGTGTGGAAAATTTAGATTTGGTTTTGGGCGATGTCATTTTTAGTTCGAGAAATTTCGCTGTGAATTTATGGGGGACATATTGAGTTTGGGGCGAGGCAGTTTGGTTTAAAATGTAGGGTACTTTTTTTTAGATTAGTGGTAAATTTGGTAGCTTATTGTAGAACAAAGTACGGAAATACTAAAAAGCAGAAAAAATAGAATTCATTAACATTTTAGCCATAACTGAATAAATAATGAATAACTGAATAAAATTTCCAATCGTTAAATCCCATGAAACCTCTGCGAGTTTTTCACCAGTTGAAGATTTTCTTTGTGGACATGATTTTTTCGTAAGAAAATAATGAATTTATTTTTGTTGGCTCTTCTTCGTGGACGCGATCCTTTATACGGTGTACATTTCGAACAAGAGAGTGAGCATCGGATGTTATTGCTCGATGATCACGAGGCTCTGAACGTACGTAACGAAACAGGCTTTAGAAGAAAAGTTTAATACAACGGGTTTTTGAATAAAATTTCCAATCGTTAAATTCCATAAAACCTCTGCGAATTTTTCACCAGTTAAAGATTTTCTTTGTGGACATGATTTTTTCGTAAGAAAATAATGAATTTATTTTTGTTGGCTCTTCTTCGTGGACGCAATCCTTTATACGGTGTACATTTCGAACAAGAGAGTGAGCATCGGATGTTATTGCTCGAGGATCACGAGACTCTGAACGTACGTAACGAAACAGGCTTTAGAAGAAAAGTTTAATACAACGGGTTTTTGAATAAAATTTCCAATCGTTAAATTCCATAAAACCTCTGCGAATTTTTCACCAGTTAAAGATTTTCTTTGTGGACATGATTTTTTCGTAAGAAAATAATGAATTTATTTTTGTTGGCTCTTCTTCGTGGACGCAATCCTTTATACGGTGTACATTTCGAACAAGAGAGTGAGCATCGGATGTTATTGCTCGAGGATCACGAGACTCTGAACGTACGTAACGAAACAGGCTTTAGAAGAAAAGTTTAATACAACGGGTTTTTGAATAAAATTTCCAATCGTTAAATTCCATAAAACCTCTGCGAATTTTTCACCAGTTAAAGATTTTCTTTGTGGACATGATTTTTTCGTAAGAAAATAATGAATTTATTTTTGTTGGCTCTTCTTCGTGGACGCAATCCTTTATACGGTGTACATTTCGAACAAGAGAGTGAGCATCGGATGTTATTGCTCGAGGATCACGAGACTCTGAAGGCTCCCTGCGAAACCAGTTCGACATCCCCACCTGCGATGCACCCTCTTTGCGTTGTGCTGCTCTCAGTGTTCACATGTACTCCGAATCCCAACCGCTCGGGTTCGCCACGACATCACGCCGTCGATCTTCGGTCCGCGCGTCTCGTCAACGCCATCTCTTCAACTCCGTCTTTCTTTTTCCCTTTTTTTTTTATTCTCCTCTAAGCTCGTTCCTTGTTTTTAAAACGTCGAAAACCATCGATCAAGGGATTTCGCGGGTCGTTTGTTGGCGACGAGGCGAAACGACGCTGCGCAAGGGGAAAATACTTTCTCCTGCTGCGGTTTGACGTTCTTTCTTCACGACGTTTGCCGGGGAAATGGGAGATAAGCTGCTGAACAAACTGCGTCGTAAGACGGAGCTCGTTTTCATCGCTGTCATACTTTTTTTTATGCATTATAATTTATTTATTTCAGTCCCAAGAAAAATGACAGGCTTTTTTGTCCGTCATTTAGAAAACTTTTGAACTGGCGTATCCTTATTTTTGCACGTGATATATAGCTCTACTTTTTTTTGCTGCTAAAAAATACTGCACATATTCTTGCATGTTTTTTAAATCCTTTAACCGACAATGTAACGCTTTTGCTACGTTAAACAGCAGTTTTTTTAAACGACTTTGTAAAATTTAGTGACAAAATTATGAAGAAATTTGATGAGCAGTAGAATTTTATGAATGAATGATGAATGAATTTTATTTTACAGTTTTTCCATTCATTAATTATTCTCATTTAGATAAATGTGTGAATTTTTAATAAATATTTCAATATATTTGAGAAATTACGGCAATACTTAATAGGCGTTAATGGATTAATTTTAGATTTACTGAAATTCTTGTAAGCAATTTACAGAAAACGACCCGACAAACTTGTTCAATTGAATCGTAAAGGATTTTTATTATTAACCCAAGTCATTTGAAAAAATAATATAATTAAGCTTTGTTTTATTTTTTGTATTGTGCAGAGCATTGATCTTTCGGAAAAGGGCAAGGGATTGTGTATTTTTCTTCGATGAATTCGCTATTTGCACCGATGAGTCACAAGCAAACTCTGGTCGTAATGTGGCAGATTCGTAATGTTCAGATGTTTCTATTATGTCCCTTGCTTTGGCCCAGCCTGCATTTATTTCTTGGTACCAAGTGGGCACCGATTAGGGTCTCGCGTCAAAAGGTAATGCGGGTATAAGAAAAGAAGAAAAATGAGTCGAAGGGATCATTGGATGGCAGTTGGAGCCGTGGGCACGTGCCCTTAGACGATGACGTCACCTCAGATGGGATCTCAAATGACACAACGTACTTTTAGAAAATGACAAGTATCTTTGAATAAATTTGTGAGGTGTGAAAAGCTCGTCTAAATTAAAACAGTGAATGTCATTAGAAAAAAAATACTGTTGAGAATAGTTCTAAATACACTTTTAACATTTTTACGTGTAAATTCGTTCGTTCTTCATGCAACAAATATTCAGAAGCCATTACTAATACAATGCCATTTGTTTTGTCGAATTCTTCAAGATTTCCGAAAAGAAACTGAAAAAGCACATGAAAAAAAGGCTGAATGAAATCCAAAGGTTAATGAAGAATCATTATTGTAGCTATTAAATATTGCACTACAATAGTTCCTTAAAATGTAGAGATGGCTTCAAATGGAAAAATAAACAGTGAAAGAAGAGCTGAGTATTAAGAGCTAATACCAGATAAAATTTTTCAAGATTTCCGAAGAGCAATTAAAAACAAAGTTATTATAGCTTTTGAATATTGCACTACAATTATTTCTCCAAATGTAGAGATGGCTTCAAATAAAAGTTAGTCGGTGAAGAAAGAGCTGAACATATAGAGCAAATACCTGGGGCAAAATTTTTGATGATTTCCACGTAGGAATTCCAAGAACACGTTCGAAAAGAAAGCCGAATGAAACCCACAGTTAAATGAAGAGTAATAATTGTATAGCTATTAAATATTGCACTACAATTGTTCTCCAAATGTAGTAATGGCTTCAAATGGAAGACAAAAAGTGAAAAAGTGATAAAAAGGCTTAGTATTAAGAGCTGATACCTGGGGCAAATTTTTAAATGATTTCCATATAGGAATTCCAAGAACACATTTAAAAAGAAACCTAAATGAACCCTAAGTTGAATGAAGAATAATAATTGTAGCTATTAAATATTGGAATACAATTGTCCTTTTAAATGTAGTGATGGCTTCGAATAAAAGACAAATAGTGAAAGAAGAGCAGACTATAAAGAGGAAATACCTGGGGCAAAATCTTCGAAAAATTTTAGGTATAGAAACCAGCAGAAAGGGAACCAGCGATACGCAGCTAATCTTTTCGGATCTTTTGGGGGATTAGTGAACAGGTAGTCGCAAGGATGGAAAACTCCGGTAAACTACACTCGGAAATTTACGAAAATTGCAGGCAGACACAATGTTACATACACATGTACACCTTTTACCCACACAATTTTCTTGAGATTTGTTTAAACTCACGGTATTGACCAATGATCGTAGTTATAAGAATGGACAAAAAGCTATGAGATTAGATCGGACGACATTTCTATCTCTTCAGCTCTAAATACAAGAATCTTTGTGCCATATGCTGTAGAATTTAGAGTGATATATCCTAAGCGAACATCCGGAAATGTTGAAAGTCCCAAATAGAAGTTGAGAGGAAATGTATGAGGCAAAAAAGGCATTAGGTACTTCCGGTCTTCCTGTACCGAAATTCTTTATGAATCCTTTTTTAAAATATATTTGAATTCTCTATTTTTGAAAAGTATGGTTTATCGAAATGGGGAAAGATGAGGCAAAATATGACAGAAATATTCAAACACATCAACAAGAAAATACGATATTTATATCTCTTCAGTTCTCAATGTAATAATAATGCTCTAAAATTCGGATCGATAAAGACTAAATGAATTTTCGGAAATGCTGAAAGTATGAATGGAAATTATAAGGAAAAAAAATAAAATGTGTGGGACAAAAAAATAAACTTATTGTGAATCATTTTTGTAAATATATTTAAATTTTCTGTTTTCGGAAACTTGTGTTTATAGAAATGGGGAAAGGTTAGACAAAACATGACGGAAATATTTAAACACTTCAACAAGAGCCTTGTCCTTTGTAGGCGTGCGAGTATGCGGGAAAAGGGACGCGCAGGTGCTGATCGGAAAAGGAAATCTAACCGTCTAGTCTGTCGTCCGTTACGACAAGCTCGTTTCTTACTAAAGCAGAAAGATGTGCTTTGCGTACGAGATTCACTATTTTGTCGGGATTGGTTCAGTCACTTCCGGTTGAAGCAAGGATTTTCAAGGATCACTCATTCAAGAATGTTCCGAAAATAAATATACATTTATGAAAGATTTTTATGCATAAATCACTATATGAAATTTGATATACAATAATATAATATTATCATAGTACTTTATTGAATGTAATTTTACATAATTTTGTATAGTATTTGAAACATCGGTTTATGAATTAAATTCTCCAGCAAAAATATATTAATTTCTATATTGAAAATTTTGAGACTGTCTGTAAGCCAATAAAAATAGAGGAATGAAGAAAATATGGAGCATAATTTGTGTATAAAAAAAATCGGCTTAGTTATTGGCATTTTTTTTATCATGTTGCAGATCCTATTTTATAAACATGTTCAAAATCAACAAAGTTCAATATTAACAACATAAATACTGTAATGACATTTTTCCACGAGCAAAATAAAATTTGTATACCAGTATTTATTTAAAGTATTGCAAAAAGAATGAATTTAATTTAATTCTTAAACAACTTTTTTATCTTAAACAAATTTTCTTTCACAATGAATTTTCTATGAATTGAATACGTAATTTATTTGTTTTCTCAAATTTAAAATAGATCTCGAATTCGTGAAAAATAAAGACATTACACATTTTTCTTTCGATGTATGATCTGCTGGAGATAAACTTTTTTCGCACTCTGAACGCGTCGTGCCAAAGAAAAAGGAGCGTGAAGATCGCATGACGAAGATTCGATCTTTACGACGACGGAATAACGCATTTGTCGCGGGCTCTCGGAATCTCCGACCGGGAGAGGTGTCTCTCTTTTTTCATTCTTCCTCGATAGCCATCTACGAGGAAGTAGCATTCCATTGGGGTTTTCTTCAGGATAAAGACGGAATAAATAGGAAAGAGAAGCAAGAAGAGTGTAGTACGAATGCAACGTGGACGAAACTATTTCTACGGTCTCGTAGATTTTATCGGAGTTACAGAAGGCATGACGCAAGCACGGCAATCCCCGGATACTAATATACATATCTTTGTCGTATTTTTCATACCTTTTCACTGATATTACTTGAGTGAACATAACTCAAAATTTATTTCATAAAAAAGTACTTTATTACTTGAATTTTTTAACCCTTTCAATGCCAAACCTTTTTTCGGTAAAAAAAACAATTTTGGTTAATTGTTGAATATTTTTTAAAATAAATATAGTGAGAAAGTAGTATTTAAAAAAAATCGCAATTTTAAATTTCCACGTGTAAAAATGGTTAAAAAATTTTTTTAATGAAATTAAAATAATGGAGGTATTTTGAATGTGGAAGGCGAATCATTGCTTGTGAGTTTGTTTTAGATCTTTTGGACTTAAATTTTGGAAGATTCATTAAGGATCAACAAAACAGTTGATCCTTAATGAAGTGAATTCTGAAGATTGAAATAAATCTTCTAGAAATAATTCAAGCCATATGAACGTTATGACGTTTATTGTGAGAAATGATAAATCTTTCTCAGTAAAAAAAGCCAATTCGAGGCGTTAACGATCAGGACGTTATTAAAAAAAATTCTTCACAGTAATTAAAGCGAAAAAATATGTAGAACGGGCTCAGATTCGAAAGCTAATATACATATTACATTCACTGATATTACTTGATTATTAAGAAGTTTAAAAAGTTAAGAATAACCATTTTTATTTCATATTGAACACCTGTCACAATCAATATAGTGAGAAAGTAGCATTCATTTAAATCCAAATTTACGATATTTGCGTCCAAAAGTCTTTGCTCCTACATGAAATTAAAATGTGGGAAGCGTTTTTTATTTCACTGCTTGTCAATTAGTTTTAGGCCTTTTTAATTCGAATTTAGCATAATATTACAATGAAACTGTTGTTTCTTAATAAAGCAAACATACGTTGGCAGTTTAGTAGTTTGAAATGAATCTTCTAGGGTTAATTCGATCCATACGAATCCATATTTATTGTAAAAAATTATAAATCTTTTACATTAAAAAGCCAGTTTAAGGCGTTAACGACCAGGATATTATGAAAAAAAAATTCTTCACGGTAATTAAAGTAAAAAAATATATAGCACGGATTCACATTCGAAAGCTAGAATTTATAGTATTTTTCATTCGTTTTCACTGATATTAATTAGCTGTTGAAAAGTTAAAAAAATAAATAAAAAACACTTTATTTTTCTTAAATGTTAGCCACTTTCTTAATTAAATATGGTGAGAACGTAGCATTTTTGAAAACCCAAATTTGCACTTTTTGGGTGTAAAAGTCTTTTTTCCTTTGTGAAATAAAACCCCCGTGGAAAAAAGTATATTCAAGATATATTGAAAAATATATTTTAGGTATATGACATAACTTGTCCGACAAATACTATAATTAGGATATATTTAGGGATATCTACGGAATATATGCGAGAGAAAAATATATCTGGCATACATCCAAAATAAATGAAAAATATATTTGTGCTTTATTATCGTCCGAAAAGTTCAACATGTCAAATATATTTTTGTATATATTTCTTACATGCGGAAATATAGAAGAAACTTTAAATTTAACTGTTTGTCAATGTGTTTCACATTTTTTGAATCCAAATTTACAAAGATGTTGCAACAAAACATTTTTTCCTTAACGAATATATAATAAACGTGGGCAGTGAACAATAAATAAATCTACAGTTGATTCCATATGAACGTCATTATGTTAATTTTTTTCAAATGATCAATTATTCACAACAACAAAAAAAGCCAATTGGAGGATGTTATAAAAAAAAATCCTCACCTTTTAATTAGGGCGAAAAAAAAATACAGACCGAACTCACATCCAAAATTTAACACTGAGTTGCTCGTTAGGTTAAATCCGTAGTGTAACGATATCGAATTGATCAAAAGTCAAAAGGCGAATGAACGCTATGGTATAGTACAGGATAGTTAAATCCCGTTGTTGTGCTGCACCTGCTAGCGAACGTTGTAGCCATCGTTAATTACGCGGTCTCTCGGTGCGTCGGCCGCACGTCCACCCACATCCTCGCTCACGTTTAATTAACACGAGCCGAGGGAATATTAGATCGTTGGGTCTCGTCGAAGGGTTTGGGGCTTCGTACTATCCTCGAATGGTGGCCAGGCGCCGGGATCGACAGAATAGTCTTCAGTGACGGCGGTACGTGTTAATTACACGATTCGGCGAGCGTGCAGAGTGTCGAGGGTCTGAATTGGTCTCAGTTAATAAGGTATTTAGCATTATTAAGAGCATCCTATATGTATCCCTGCAAATTTATTAAGCTTACTTAATTTAAATTATATTGAGAGATTTTTAATTAAATTTTCAACGAAACTGATAATTGCGATTTATTCTGCAGCGAAATGTTATTGATTTTGAGTATTTTTTTTACTATTTACTTTGTTATTACTTAAAGAGGCTGAGCCTCCTAAAATGAGTCATAAAACAAAAATTATTGAGGTGATACACATCGTTTAAAAAATCTTATATTTAAGCCTCATTAATGATATTTATTTTTAAACAGTAATTTTAAATGAATTCTGATTGAAAGTTATCCTTGTCAATTTAGAGTCCTATTCGATAATTTACTTCGGTATTGCTTAAATGGGCCAAGCCACTGGAAAAAAAGTCATAAGAATAAAAATTCTGTAGATAATAGGGTTCTTTAAAAAATCTGATATTTAAACCTCATTGAGTTTTGCTTAACGTTTATTAAGCTAATTAGATTCTAACGATATAAAATATAGACAAAATTGTCGAAATGCCATAAACTCAAGTGCTAGTTGACAAAATTATTTTTATTAAAAAATTATGATTTAAAAAAAAAATATGTTCAATGTTGTTTTCATTTTCGATCTCAATTTACCATCGATAAAAAATGCCAAGAATTTTAAAAAACCCTCAAGTTGGCTCGAAACCTTCATCCATTTAAATCTAATGCTAATAAATCCAGATTCAACATTTTTTGCCTCATTACGATGGACTGCAGAGTCGATAGTCAGCCTAGATAGATTATCCGATTTTTCAAACTTATAACAAATGCCAATAAATTAAAAAAAATTAATTACTAAAGCCTTTTTCAGACTTTAAGTGTGTATAATTAACAATCAAGTATGTGTTGTGATGGAGTGCATTTCAAATCAATAATAATATTCCAAAACAAGCAAAGCATGCTAATTGCTTATTTCGAATTAAATTCCGTGGTATCATTGACTTCTCAAATTAATTCTAGTTGCAAACACCTTTTTTTTCTTTCGCTCGGAAGTCCGGAAGGGAATCTCACGACCCTCGAAAATTAGTCTAGATATAGATTATCCGATTTTAAAAAATACTAACAAATACTACTAAAATTTTTTAATATTATTTACTCACGACCTTGCAATGAACAATACATTCTTATCCAGTTCCTTAAAACTCAGGCCTCTTTCCCGCCCTTAAGTATTTTTGAGATTTGAGGTGCACTGTATAACTAAATATGTGTAGTTATACAGTGCATCTCAAATCAATAATCACATTCCTAAAAAAAAACTAAGCATCCTAACAATTTCTTTCGAATTAAATTCCGTGGAGTCATTGACCTCTCAAATTAATTCTAGTTACAAACACCTTTTTCCTCTTCTGTCCGGAAGTCCGTAAGGGAACCTCACGAGTCACTGAGAGTCTTGCACACCAGTAAAAAATACTTTCGCGTGACCGGTTTCGTGTTTGCATATCGTCAGTTTGGTGTAACGGTAAGTCCGGGTTCTGACTTAATCGATTATATCATCCCAGGGTTCACATTGTCATTGTAATTGCGGTAATTCGTATGCCCATGATATCCTCGCTCGTGTGAAGGGAAGGAAAAGGGATCAGGGATGATTTCTGGTGATACGGAGTTTAGTTCAAGATCCGTATGTTCCAGAAGAGGGAGCGGAACTAAGATGAAGGGAATCTAGGGCTATGAGTATGTCCGATCGACGAGCAGGACGATCGTTGACGTAATAAAGTTGCGTAGTAGATGGGAGCCTCTACAATGACGTTTAACGGGCACAGGTAGAAATTCGCCCGTTGTCATCGTGAGGGTGAGACGTGAGATGTATAAATTATTCAACGCTCATGCATATACACAGGGTAAATGGCCGAATAGCTGGTAGCTATTGCGTCGAAGATAAATGAAGGAAAAAGTAATACTAAATAGGAATAGACGACGTTGAGTGTTCCTATCACATGGACGTTACGACACAATTGAATTATTGAATCAGTGAAATTTTAAGAGATCGCTCCCCTCAATTGATAATTCATGGCAGTTGCTGATTAGTTTGGTTGAAAAAAAGGGATGTCAAAAATGTCTACATTTTAATCAGCATTTTTATAAATACGTTTTATATAAATGTTGTGTTATTATTATATGTAATAAAAATATGTATGCTTGATTATTTATTTGCTTATTATTAGGACTAGTGTGACTATGAATAATAGTTACTGTCGTTGAAAAATATAAATTGATTTCGGTTGTTTATTTGAATTTGTATCTTTTACGATGATTTAGGGTAATTAGAATTTTTTAAAATTTATTTCGTAGCACCCCAACGATGCAAACTTCAGCATTATTTATTTTTAGGCGGGAATGATAAGCCAAAGTAATTTGACAAACTCTAATTCTCTTTGTGCCCGCAGAAAAATAATATATATGGACTGTTAAAGAGGAATGAAATTTTTGCATTCGATCTACAATTGTGATATAAAATTAACATGATTTTGAAATGAATTCAAAATGAGTAATTAAAATTACTGCAATATACATTGCATTTGTACATAAAATGTATTACATACTTTTATGTACAGACATACTTACAATTCAGTAACGAATCATACGCATGAGCAAAATTGAAACGTGTCGGTAAAGAATTTTTTTGTTTTTTTTTTAAATCACAAAAAACGAATGACGTTGATTGTGTTGCTGGTTCGTACATTTGTACGTTTCGTTTGTAACGTACATTCGCAGAGAATTGTCCATAATGTGCTCCAATGCTAATGGGATAATGATTTTGGTGAATGTGGTAAAGTGAAAAATTATAAGAATCTTTTGGGCAGAATCAGTGATCTAATTCGGGGAGAAAAGTGGGTTCGAGGCGAAAAAGTCTATTATAGGAGATCAATGGTGCGAGGCTCGCGCGAGCGTGTGAATTCGATCGTCGATAATCTGCAGTGTACGAGTGTCGAACCCTCGCAGTTCACGATTCTGTGATGGAATGGAGCGCTTCGCAAACCAACTTAGGTCGATCTTTCCCCCCTTTATCATTGTCATTTTAATATATAGCTCGTCTCTTTCACACGCTCTGAGAGATCTCGTCCTGCGCACGCCAGGTGAATCGAGACCATCACGATTTGGAGCGTCCATAGCAGCAGAATCGACGCGAAGGGTCCTCGAATAATGACGACTCGGGGAGAAACTAATTTAACGCGGAAATCCATGGTTTATGGAATGGAAAAAACCGTAACGAAACGAAATTTCCCAACAAAACTATTAAAACTCAAATGGATTTCAACCGATTTGAAGTTTGAAGCTAAAAATATTGCGAACCTCGTTTTAATAACATGAATGATACATTGTAAAAAAATTTACTTGAAATTTCAAGTGGAAAGAGCTAAACAAAAAAAGTTTTAGTACCTTCACATTAAAAATTTTCTTTTTGCATTAATTGATATAATATATTTTAGGTACTAAAAATATTGCGGTAATTCAATTTTTATTAATTTTGAAACTGAATCAATTTCAATAATTCGCTGTAATTTTACTGTCAAGGTACATTAATTTTATATTAGAATTGTAGATCAAATTTAATTGACGCGTTCAGACATAAAAACTTTCAGTCCTTTTTAACAGTGTACGTAACAACGATATTACAAACATAATTTTTATGACGTGTTTGGTATTCTTCATCTTAATTTTACAAAATTTTTTTTGTACATTGATCAATATTTGTGAATCCAATTTAATGTACAAGTATTCTGAAAATGACTTCCAATACTTTATATGAATTTTTATACAAACATTACTAACAGTGTATATATATGTTATTTTCACGCGGTACGAAGATAATTAGAATTTCTTAAATCACTTTGGTTCATCATTCCTGCGTGAAAAAAAATCATGTCAAATTATGTCATAATAAATTGACATATCTTAAAAAGTAATTTTTGAGACGCGTCGAGACAAAAAATCTTGAGAAAGTCTGAAGTGATATTGAGATCGACTTGATAGCACATTTTTTAAACTAATTTCAGCGCATTTTGTGATTCAATGTAAGCAACTTTTCATCTCAAACAGGGAAAGTTAGTTTAATCGTAAGATTTACAATTCACCATAAAATCGTCTTAAAAAGTTCCTAAAACCCAGTCACAAATTGCGATCAAATCAGTCAATAAACCTGATGTCGAATCGATGTCAAGCCGCTGTAAAATCTCAAAATATATTCAATCTTAAGCGCATCTGGAAAATGGCACTTTTTGACACATGTCGATTTTATATCTCAATTTGACATAATTATTTTTGTGCGAATCCGTGCGAGAAGTGCTTACATCTCACACGGTCCATTTCGCTTCGCGTGCGAGAAATCGCACTTCTCGCACTAGTGAAATAAAATTGTATACGAAACTCGTGCGAGAAACTCGTGTTCTCAACTCGTTTGATTACAACACTCGCCTTCGGCTCGTGCTGCAAACTCACCCTCGTCAGAAAAAGTTTCATCGCACTCGTATCGTAATATACTATTACGCAACGTGTCATTGTAATATATGCTTCGTCCTTTTCACACGCTCTGAGAAATTTCGACCGGCGAACGCCAGGTGAATGCAGAGCATCACGACGTGGACCGTCCATTATAACACGAGGATCGACACGAAGGGTCCTCGAAATGATGGCGAGTCGGGGAGAAACTAATTCAACGCCGAAATCCATGGCTTATGGAATACTAGTATGAAAAAACCGTAGCGAAACAATATTACCCAACAAAACTATTAAAACTCGAATGACCCTCACAAATCTTGAGCTATATCGCCGATCCAAAGATTTTTCAGCGAATTTTACGAGCAGAAGTAAAGAAAAAAATATTCTGTTCGTGAAGAATATTGTTTGTTGTTTAATGAGGTAATCCATGGTTTACGAGCCTTTACGTTGTGCGAAAAAGACCGTGAATATTGTAAGAATAACGAACTTTTTACGAGCAATTTTTCCCTTTTACGAGTACACATTAATCGGGGAAAATCGTGTTGTCATAGGTATGAATATTTTTATTGTCATTTACTGGAGTTTGCTACTGGAATACGTTCGAGAATGGAATAAATTGTGGTGCGTGAGAATTTTCAACGCATAACGCTTTAACTTCCAAAAATACATATTTAATGGTTTAGAGGGTAAGATATTTTTTTGGAACATCTTTTTAAATATCAGTGAAAAATTAATAAGAGAATCCAACAAATATTGGAATTTTATCAGGAATACATGCCATACTCTTATTTTGTGAAAACGCAAAAATTGAGAACACAAATTTTTCAAATCTATTTTTGACCTTTTTGAATGTGTTTTAAATTTCCGTTATTTACGAAAACTTTTATTTCAGTTCGTGAAGTGTATTGGCTATCAAAAGAATAATTGTATATATTTTTATCGACATTGATATAATAAAAAAATATTATACAAAATTTTCCACGCATAATTAAATGATTTTTATCGAACGTTCCCAAGTAAAAAAATTATATGAAGATTGTTTAAAAATTTTATATAAAAATCAACATAGAAGCTGTATACGAAAGTGGACATATACATTTTCCATATGTTATATACAATACATATAAAGATTCTATGAAAATTATATAAACTGCTATATAATTCATGTAACTGTAACATAACGTTTCTACAAAAATCGTTTTATAAAATCTGCAGACTATATATAAATTCCATATAAATGAAATACAGTGTATAGTTATTCTATGTAAATTTTCTTATACACACTATATATATATATATATATTGACTTATATCAATTTTTTGAAAAGTTGCAATTTTTTTATTACTTCACCAAGTTTTTTCTCGATTTTTGTCATTGACATCTTTCTTAATTGCAAGGATTTTTTCCTTTTTTTTAACCTTTAGATGCGACAGTTCCTTTTCAGTTTATATATAAAAAATACTGTCTTTATATAATTATGTTGAACAACATGTACTTGACATGCTGCAGATATTTTTACTTAATTTATTTCACTACTTTTTGTACCTATACATAGCTTATGGCTCAAGTTTGTGACACACGGTTCATTTTTGGTGGTATTAGATACCACTAAAGTAAATGTACTTGTCTTTTTTACACGTGGTATTTTTTAGGGGGACAGATATTGACGTATATATGATTTTTCCACGTGGGTTGTTTATTTATAAATTATTTAAAAATGTTACTTACGACTATTCTGTTGGGGGTGACGTCGAGTGGTCTCGCGCCCAAAACTGGGGTGGCAGGGGCGCTTCCCCTTCTGCAAGCTTTCTCATACGATGTGTCTGTAACAAATAAGAAGAAAGAGACATTGAAAATTAGCATAAATTATAAGGTCAACGACCCCGACCAAAAAAACTCCATAAACACTCTTAATATGTGTAAGGGAGAGCAAGAAAAAAAATATCAGATTACGTTATGGTACCTCGTGTCTTGAGAAACAATTTTCTCACTTTTATTCTCACGCCCCATGAACGGCATTCGGCGAGTGCAAGGAAAAGTGTGGAGAAAGGCTCTCGGTGCAAATCCGGTACTTTATGAGAACATAGCGAGGAAAAGCCGCGTACATTTTTACCCCAGTAATTGGTGTAACCATTTTTTTTTTCAACTCACCCTGAAGAGATCTAGAAAGTATTTGAGAAAGGGCTTTTCAAGCGGCAGAAAGGTAAAATGTTTCGCTGGGGATGCAAAAAAAAAAGGGACAAAAAAGGTAAAAACTTAGGTAAAAAGCCCCAAAATGTTGTACATCGGTAGGGTGAATTTTGGGGGCTGTGGTTTTTTATTCTATCAAGTGAAATTATCACCAAGGACTAGCAGGAGACCTGCGAGGATTCAATGACGAAAAAGGGATGATTTGGGAAGAAAAAACACAGAATGAAACCCTTTCGACTTACTTAAGCAAAAAATGTATCATTGCGCAGGATATTTTTTTTTTTGGGAGTTAATGGTGCGAATCTTAACGAGAATTTCCTTAGATTTCAAGGAGAGAATAAAAATGTATCTGAAGGCTCGTAATTCATGGTAAAGGTCTTAATGCTGCGCGGTTTGTTGCGTCGTGCGCGGGAACTAAAGCCCGCGAGGGGTCAAAGGTCTCGCGGGTACGCGACCCGACGTTGTGACCTGATGCGCCGCGAGGATAACGAGCCGGAAATTCAAGCCGAGAGACGTACTGTTTTCTAGTCGCTGCCAATGCGCACTTAATTCCACGAATCGGAAGGTATCTGAACTTCCGTCGTTGTGGAAATTGAGGTCATTTTGCAGATTACGGGAAATCAGGACGAAAACATTTATTGTCTGATTACCGAACGATAAATATTAATATTTTAGCTAATTTTTTAATAACATGGACAGTAAATATTAATAATATTATTTTAATTAATATACACATCGATTTCATTTTTTTAGTTATTGTAATTCCAGCAGCTGTTAATATTCATACGTATAGAATGAAATGATTGCATTATATTGATTAATTATTGGTTCTTCATAGAGGAAGCTTTGTTTTCTTAAGAAAAATAAAATGTCGAGTTTTTATGTCAGAATACTCGAAATGGTCTAAAACGACGAGAAAAGTGGTATGAAAAAAATGAGCGGATGTGTGTATGTGTAAAATTGAAACTGTTGTATATTATTCAATAAACTGAAATTTCGTATACTGCTAGAGAACCAACGTCACTTTCTATATACACATTTTTTAATAAATTTTTTTATTTATTTCAGATTTTATGAGACTTCAAATTTATCAATACAATGAAAAATTTATGTTCTCTAGTTTCCATAATTTTTTAATTGATGAGCTAAATAGTTATCGAAAAATAAACAAACGAAAACTAAAGATGGATATTTAATTTGAGCGAAATCCATTAAGTGCTTTTATAGAATTTTGAATTTTTGAAAAATGTTTGTTTCTATCATATTATATTATAGGCAGCGACCGTATATTATTAACATTACTGTTTTGAGGTAAGCAACTATTTCCGGCCAATTGTTTAATGATAGAATTGTGCGAAGCTCATCTCAGACCTAAGAGTGATCGCTAGATTAAAAGCGCGCGAAACCGAAGCCCAATTCAAATTTTTTAAATGCGAGTGTATGCAAATATCGACTGTAGCTGATTAATTTATTAATTAATCCATTAATTTAATTAATTGATCGAGCAGCCACACTCGACTTAAATTTTGTTTTTGTTTAAATTAAAGTTAACTTCGACCAAACCTGCTCAAATCTTCTGCAAAGTAAAATTTATATTTATTTGTAGTAGATATTGAATTCGGTAAAGATCGGTAATTTGCTTCAGATTTTATAAGACAATTTTTCAAAAAATATTTAAATTACGCAAAGAAATTCGACCTTTAAAATTGAATTCAGGCCAAATCGATAAAGCGGTTCATTTTCTCTGAAACTCGGAATCAACTGAAATTTCCTACACAGGAAAAAAAAACATTCAGCCCTGCTACGTATCAAATAATCTTTCTCAAAGCTTCTTCCACAAAAAAGCTAAAAATAAAATGCATAAGTTTCCTCAGAGACTCTGCTCTGCGAATAATAATAATTAATGAGCACGCACTGTGAAATTTTCTACTTTCTGAGTATTTAAAGATGTTCAATTTCTTGGAATTCGATTTGCATAAAGTAGAGAATGTCAAAATATGTTTGTGTGCAAATCACGTAATCAGCTTTATTAAATTAATATACATCGAGTCCATTAGTAAATTATTGCAATTTCAATTAAATAAAAAATTAGCTGCACTCTAATATCACAAAAAATAAAATAAAATAAAATAAAAATAAAAGAGGAGCAAAACTTTCGTTGAGACCAATTAGCACTGTTGGACCGAAACCGAGGTCAGATTTTTATCCTTCCAACTTTTTGTTGATTATTTCTTTTTCTGTTCACGAGTAACCGATGTTTATGGCATAACTGCTTAAATACCTGCATTGGCTCTCGAGACGCAAGAGTGTCTCGAGTTACCGAAGACCCTTCGCACGCATATTCGCCGTAATTCATGCTTCTCCTTCGTTCGTGTGTTGAGGCGAGTGCCTGATGCACGTGCGCGAACTCATACACGCGAAAAGACGAATAATGTGGCCAGACACACATTCACCGCGTATTTTACTGTGCACATGTGTATAACTATACGTTCGCGAAGGCCATGTAAAAAAAAAACGTACTGTAATACACTGTACGCACAACAACGTTTACGTTTACCGTTACCCTCCAATTTATTCGAGGGCACTCGGTATATAAAACTCGTATTTTACGCCTTATAGCTTATGCGGCACTCGTACGCACTTCGCCGAGGAGTTAATACGTGAAGGTAACAATAGTGACTTCATCAGTAATTAAAGAATCAAAATACTTTGGCTATGACTGAATTATATTTGCATAGTATTGTTGTTACTTATTTTTGTTATATCCGCAATAAAAAATAATTATGCAAACACTGTGTGATAATTTTGTAAATGAAAGCGTAATTCTTTGATATGACAATTATGTTTTTTTTTTAATTAATTGACTGTTTTTTTTTCGGTTCTTTCGAAAAATGACACTTTCATTAATTAATGAAAAAATTCGAGGGCACTCGGTATATAAAACTCGTATTTTACGCCTTATAGCTTATGCGGCACTCGTACACACTTCGCCGAGGAGTTAATACGTGAAGGTAACAATAGTGACTTCATCAGTAATTAAAGAATCAAAATACTTTGGCTATGACTGAATTATATTCGCACAGTATTGTTGTTACTTATTTTTGCTATATGCGCAATAAAAAATAATTATGCAAACACTGTGTGATAATTTTGTAAATGAAAGCGTAATTCTTTGATATGACAATTATGTTTTTTTTAAATTAATTGACTGTTTTTTTTTCGGTTTTTTCGAAAAATGACACTTTCATTAATTAATGAAAAAATTCGAGGGCACTCGGTATATAAAACTCGTATTTTACGCCTTATAGCTTATGCGGCACTCGTACACACTTCGCCGAGGAGTTAATACGTGAAGGTAACAATAGTGACTTCATCAGTAATTAAAGAATCAAAATACTTCGGCTATGACTGAATTATATTTGGACAGTATTGTTGTTACTTATTTTTGTTATATCCGCAATGAAAAATAATTATGCAAACACTGTGTGATAATTTTGTAAATCCAAACGTGATTTTTTGATATGACAATTATGTTTATTTGATTAATTTACTGAGTTTTTTTTCGAGACTTTCGAAAAATGACACTTTTATTATTAAATGAAAAAAAAAGTATGTAACGAAATTGATAAATTTATTCATGCATGATTCTTCTAAATGACAAACGATTTACAATATTCTTAGTCACGGTTTCCGAGTTATTCAATTGAATATTTCTAAGGGGAGAACTTTGAAAGAATATGCAAAAATATTTTTAAAAAAAGAATGTCTTCATCTACCTTGAATTAATTAATTCTAAAGAAATTCCCACGAGCCAAAATGGTTTAAAGTTGATGATTTGCATTTATTGGCTGCTGAGTGTTATATGCATGACATGGAAAATGAGATGTGTTGTGAAAGGTTCGAGATATCACAAACGAGAAGCAGGGTCAAAGGACTTTGGGAATTTCGGGTGCATCAACGTGCATAAATTATTTTTTTAAATCTCCACAAGATGAAAACACACAATCCTTATATTTTAATCATTTCCAAGTTGACGAAATAAATGATAACAAAAAAAATAAAATAAAACTATCTTAAAATTTGTCGAAAAGTGCATTAAAAATCGAGCAAGTAAATGAATAACCTAAAAATTCGTTGCGATGAATTCTCGCGACAGAATAAAGTCAGAAAAATGTGGGAACCGGTTTTCTGTTTACGAATCGAATCTTTTGTGGTTTGAGATCGTTTTCACGGCGCCGAATGTTCCAGCTGTGTGTCGCGTCTGCCATTATCTGTTCAAGCGTCCGCAGCATCTCTAAAGTTGCGTATCTTTCTCTCGTGGAACCGAATAGAAAAACGGGTGGGACTATGGCATAGGTTTTGGGCCTTTGGGTTTGAGGGGCGCGTTCCGTCTCGACTCCTAGCTTTTTTTTGGTGACACACGCGAGGTGACGAGCCATAGAAAAGTTACGATCAGCGCGTGCGTGTATATCTACGACAATTCTGTGCGTACGACGTCGTCTTAGTTCTTAGTTCCCCCGCGGAACACGCTTAAGTCTCGACGCACCTGGTTACACATGTATTGTGATTCTTAAGAGCTCTCTGCGGGGTTCTTTACTTGTGTTCTTTTCCCCCATGTTATGGGGAACGCGAAGCCCATGAGTTCATGTAATTTGGCTATGGAATTACTGATCTCGGTTAAAAGACAAATGCCGATTCAGACGCTCAAAAAAATTCATAGAAATACATGACCTTACACTTCTACATATCAGTCTTAAGCCTATGAGTTTTAATTTGATGAAGAAAATTCGAACGATATTCGGGATTGAAAAAAATATGAGATGTGGAACATAACACTGTAAAAAAATCTACTTGAAATTTAATGTACTTTTACTGGAAGTTTTTATTCATAAACTAGTATATGAAATTTAGTATACAAGTGTAATGTCTAATTAATGTATGGTACAGCATGTTTAATAATTTACTCTAATTTTACAGTAAAAGTACTTGAATTTCAATAACTTGCTTTAATTTTACTGGAAAAGTACATTCTATACCAAAATTGTTTATTGAATTTCGAAAAATACCATGAAAACAAACTTTCCATCTACAAGGAAACAAACTGTCAATAATGGACCAATTGGCATTGATCCTACTGGAAAGACGCAGCGCTTTGTTTGCCATTTACCTTTTGATTGACCGAAAAATAAACGAATTTATTATTCCCTGTTGTAAGTAAATTGATCGAAGACCAGAATCAGACTAAAAACCATAAAGCTGGCCAACCTATTAAGCAAATTGTCTATAGGATCAACTAGAAATCTAGTCTCATGGTCAACTCGTAGTAAACTCATGATTGATCCGTCCGCTAGATGGCGTTGCCTTTCCTCATCGATCTTTTCCATTGCATAATGGGTCAATGACAAGTAATGCATTCACCATGGATTGATGGCAAGAAACCCCATGAAATAGAGATCCTCCCATCGTGTTCACTTCATGTTTTGTCAACCATTGATCAATCATAGACATTTACTTTCCTCTATATACGAATCGATACCATTTAATTGTGATTTAACGTATTTTTTGGTAACGTCTCAATTACCGTTTCCACAATTAGAGTCAATGATGCACCTGGTAGAGCAGTTGTTATAGATTGTACTAATTATTCCAGTTTTTATTTCCACAGCGGTGTCTTGGCTTTTCACGGACGCACAGTAAGAAAACGGGTCGGTCGAACGGTTGAAGAGTAAACAAGTTGGAAGAGCTGCTGGGAATTCCAAAGAAAAGGCAAAGACGGACCTGGTGCATCGCAAGCTTGTGCAGACCGTAAGCATTAAAGCTACATCGACAGAGTTGTACTCAGTGTGCACGGTATACTAGTTTCTCTAATGACGACAGGGAACTGCCTCGGTAGGATGAGACTTGCTGGTCGCACGCGCCTGCCTTACTGGTTTCGTTAATGACCATGTCCAGAGCACTTCTAGAATCTACAATAAAGAATTCTTCAGGAGAAAATACCTGGCTATGCAAAGATTGAACGACTTCCACCGCAATGGCAAATGACGCCAGTGTCTCCAATATTCCGGTCACTATTTAGTCGACTAAACAAAAGGGACAAAGTCATAAGGGCGGGTTCATAAAAAAAAGCCGAACATCTGGACACACGGGTTTATCTGGGTGTGAGAGATAATAGCGAAAACAGCCAATGGGTAAAATAGCGAATTTTAAAAAAATGGAATCAGAATGGCCATCATTATAAAATTCGCTATTTTTTTATTTTATCATTCGCGATTTTAATCTTTCGCTAGTTTAATCTTTCGCTAGTTTAATCTTTCGCTATATTAATCTTTCGCTAGTTTAATCTTTCGCTAGTTTAATCTTTCGCTATTTTCATCATTAACTATTTTAATTGTCCGCTAGTTTGATTATTTGATAGAATGGGGATAAAAAAAGCGAATGACCAGGATGGCGAATGACTAAAATAGCGAATTTGAAAATAAGGAATGTCTAAATGTAGGATGTCCATAATTATGGAATTCGGTTTTTCGGCCATTCGCCATTTTTATCATTTGCTATTTTTAATGCATTTTAATAAGACGAAGGTCAAAATAGGGAATGGTCAAAATAGCGAATCCCTGAAACAGCGAATTTCATTATGATGACCATTTTGGATTTAGACGTTCCTCATTTCGAAATTCACGATTTTGGTTATTCGCTTATTTGACCCCCACCCATTTGATATTTTCATCATTCACTATTTTTATCATTTGCTATTGGTTCCATTTCAATAAGATGGAGATTAAAATAGTGAATTCCATAATGATATCCATTCCAGATTCAGACGTTTATCATTTTGGAATTCGCTATTTGAGCCATGTACCATTTTGTTCATTCACTATTTTGACCATCACCCAGCAAATGGTGCACGTCGGCTTATCTTAACGACGAGGAAATCATGCAAGATGAATGATTGAATGATGAAAAAACAGAACATACAAACGCATCGCAAATTTGGACTCTACTTTCATGAATGTTCACATCCAGAGCAATCCTAGAATCTACACCAAATAATTCTCCAGAATAAAAAAACCTAAACTCATCTATGCAAATATTGAACGACTTCCACCGCAACGGGAAATGACGTAATGCCTCTAACATTGCGTTCACTATTCAGAAAAGTAAACAAAAAGTACAAAGTCATACATGCAGACATATCGAAAAAGTCGAACATCTGGACACACGGGTTTATCTTGAAACCATCGGACCACTGTTAGGCAGCCGTCGATCAAGAGACCGTGGAAAAACACGTCCAGGACATCAGCAAGTGGTGCACACCGGTTTGTCCTAATGACGAGCAAGTCACGCGCGATGAATGACTGAATGATGAATAATAAAAAAAACAACACACAACCGTACCTCGAATATGTATTCTAGTTTCATTAATGATGTCCGACGGATCCCTAGAAGAGCAAATACGGCACGTGGAAAACCGGAAAGAGAAAAGCGAACCCTGCTGCACAGATAGATCCCACATTACAAATGCAAACGCTCAGTGGTCAGTCGAGTCAACGTGAAAAAAAAACGACGGAAATTTCGGACTCCGAAGAGCCTAACCGAAAAAAGGCGTTCATATATTATCAGATGGACTGATGGTGGAAAGAACTGTTGGGACTTTGATACGACCAGGCATCAAAGCTTTTCTAACGGTTCACAATGAGATGAAAAAAAGTTATGGATCAAATATCCGAGCGGCAATTGCGCTGTGTACAAAGGGTTGAACGAACTAAATGGCAATGGTCACAAATGTATGAGTACAATTGGACAACTGAATGCCTGGAGCGAAAATGTGGAGTATCGCATCGTACAAGAGAACCACGCCTACACCAGTCGAAATGGGCAAGTCCGGATAGAAAGTAAGAGTAGCAGGAACAGTAGTTACATTCAAAGTAGTCGTTAATACTAATTGAGTCTGATGACCTGATGAATATCTCTCTTTCTCCTAATCGCCATGATTTTGTAGGTTTCTCTCTGTCGTACTCGTTGCCTCGCGTTCTGGTGTCGCCCTCTGACTTGGGCGGCAGCAAAGTAGTCGTCGGGACTGCAGCTGCAGCATTGACGGGATATGAGTGAGTGAAAGAAGTTGAAATAAAGAATTGGTGGGCGCCTAGAGGAACTACGAGCCCTGCAGAAAAACGAGACCATTGTCCAATAAACTCTCTGTAGCCGCGCAACGACACTAACAGAGATTGACACGTTGAAGGGAAAAAGTATTTCAGACATTTCGGACAGAAAAATCTGAGCCAATACCGATATTACGTTACTGAACTGTAATGAACTGCCTTTTTTTTCAGTGCATTGAAAAAATTTAGGCTTGCACTGACAACAATAAAGTAACAGAATCTTAGTAGATCATAAGAACTTTTTTTTTTAAGTTGAGGTATTCACCGAATCGTTGAAAGTAGATTTTTTAGCTGTGGTAAGGATGAAATAGTTAAGGGAACTACAAACGTAGTCATAAGGATTAAAATGTACAAGTGACAGTTATTAATATTTAGTTCTTGCAACTATTTGCATAGTTATGGTAATTTGGTAGTTATAGTATCGATTTCATAGTTGTGGCAAGTATTGAAAAAATTGTTGTGCGAACTCAAAATGAATAGTCGCCAATTTACATTGACTAATACCTAAATTTCATATTAGTGTGGCTGACGTTTTTGATCGAACTGAACATAAGGTTATTATTGCGCGAAGACAATCTAAACTCATATGCATAAACTTTTGAAATATCGTAATTTAGCTGATTTTTTTTTACTGAAGCAAATTTTAAAGGCGTTTACAGACAATTTTAATGAATAATTGAAACTTGAAAATCGATCTTTTTAGACAGCGCTTATGAAAGAATTAATCAAAATTGATCTTAGATCAAAGATAGAGAAAAAATAAAAAGTACTACGGATTCGCAAATCGTTCAGAAATTGATGCACTGAAAAAAGGTGACGTCACCGGATTACTGTCCAATCGAACCAAGGTCAAAGTGCACAACAGCAGGCTAAATGACGTTTCCTAGCCTAATTATCGTAAAAATGAAGTGAAATTCACACTAAACATATAAACTATGTACAAATAATCGTTCCAATCTGATTACAACCATTTTTAAGGATGCTCGATTACTTTTAATAATTATTGAGACAGTCAAAGTGACGCATGTGATTGTTATAAGTGTCATATAAACCCTTCCATTTATGAATCTGGCGTCATTCATGAATTTAAGTCACCAAAGGATTCACCAAAATGTTCGCGTTTCAGGGTTGCCTTAAAACCGACATTTTTCGGCTCAGGTACGACAAAACTGACAACTTTTTGTAGTATTCGTTGACAGGGCCAATCACAGTCCCATTTACCATTGACTGAATACCGATCGCGATGTCGGGGTCAATTTCAACAATGAATTATCCTCAATTCGTGCGCATATAAATGAGTGCAGCTTGTGGCATTCGATCTTGCATTTGAATTGAAATTGAAACGAAATAGAATGAAATTAAGGGGGCGGTGAAGGGAAGCGATATATATACGTACTGCGGATATGAATCGCACACGTGCGGGTGCCTATGTAACGTGCGCCACACGATCGTCCAACGAATCCCCAAAATGCAATGTCCCATTGTGTCTTACGGTACGGTTGCGTTTTTCGAAGACCCCTAGCGGTTATTAATGACATGAACACCGGTATCTCGCTGTGCCTTGCTTTGGGCCCTCTTCCACTCATTCGGCTCGTTTGAAAATTTTATAGAAAAATAACCCTTTTCGCCCTGGAGCTGTGCACCTCCTCCTGTGCAGAACTGTATCGTCATTCGAATTAATCGTCACTGCCTAAAAGTGTCATTCGTTATCGACCCTTTTATTCATGCGCTGTTTTGTCCTTTATGTGACATCTTGATCATTTGAAATCGATAGTTGAATGCAACCCTAATGACAATTCAAGGTGCAATCCAAGAATAAAGGTTTCAGACCATTTCTTTCAAGGCTTAATTTTTTTATGTGTAAATAGTTTTCATTTTATAACGATGTTAGCTTCTTTCCCTTCAATACCATTCAAATGGCAGTAAGAGGAAATTAAAATTTAAAAAAAAATTTAAAAAATCAAAATCATGTCAGATTCTAATGGTATTAAGTAGAATAAGATTTTCACCCTAAATTTTGAGGGCTTGGGATTAATCTGACAAGTGTCAGATCAAATAATCAGCGCCTATATTATTTTTGGATGAATTTCACATTGATTCAAATTATTGATACATTTCACATTGATTCAAATTATTGATACATTTCACATTGATTCGAATTATGGATACATTCCAGATTGATTCAAGTTATTGATAAATTTTTAATTGATTCAAATTATTGATACATTTCACATTGATTAAAGTTATTGATATATTTCACATTGATTCAAGTTATTGATAAATTTTACATTGATTTAAATTATTGATACATTTCACATTAATTCAAGTTATTGATACATTTCACATTAATTCAAGTTATTGATACATTTTACATTAATTCAAGTTATTGATAAATTTCACATTGATTAATAAATGTCACATTTATTCATGTCATTAATAAATTACATGGAAAGACTAAAATTACAGTGTTGCGAGCGCAGCCTCACGGTGCTCAAAGGAAATAATTCGAAAAATTTATCGTGACAAATCTCTTCAGTCGCTATATGTAGTTCAGGTACTATGCAGTGGTCGGTACAGTAGAGATTATTTTTAATGCTGTAGGTACAAGGGAGAGTGAGCGAACAACCCCCTAAGACCTTCAGCACCCTTGAACATGAGACTCTTTGTGCAGAACGCGGGGATGAGGACGACGACGACGACGACCAGAAAGGTACAAGGCCGACTGGGTTCAAAAGTGCATATAATGCACCAGTGCACTCTGCGCTACAGTGTGCAAAGAGGGCTTATACGCTTTTGAAGGAAAGTGTCTCGTTATCCCGAAGAACTAGCCTCTTTGGCTCCTCCTTATACTCCTTTTTGTCGTTATTATTCTCATCTGTAAATATTTTATTTTCTTTAGAAATTCATAATTCCGTCGTTGCAGAAAATCTTTAGAAGAAGATTTGTTTGATAATGTTTGAACCTTCGACTGCAAACTAATATTTTATTTTCATTTTTATTGCAAATGTTCTTATATTGACATCACCAGATAAACAAGTTGACACTGAAATTTTTTAAATTTTTGCTGTTTTAGAAATTTCTGATATTTTTGATACTTTTAATATTTTTGAAATTTGTACAAAAATCTTTACAAGAAGATTTGTTTGATAATGTTTGAACCTTCGACTGCAAACTAATATTTTATTTTCATTTTTATTGCAAATGTTCTTATATTGACATCACCAGATAAACAAGTTGACACAGAAATTTTTTAAATTTTTGCTGTTTTAGAAATTTCTGATATTTTTGATACTTTTAATATTTTTGAAATTTGTACAAAAATCTTTACAAGAAGATTTGTTTGATAATGTTTGAACCTTCGACTGCGAACTAATATTTTATTTTCGTTTTTATTGCAAATGTTCTTATATTGACATCACCAGATAAACAAGTTGACACAGAAATTTTTTAAATTTTTGCTATTTTTGAAATTTCTGATACTTTTAATATTTTTGATACTTTTAATATTTTTGAAATTTTTGATTTTCTAGTATATGAAATTATTTTAAAAAAATATACGTTATCACATTTACTTTCGGAAACCATCTAATAATATCCAAATAACGGAATAACGAAATAGAAAAATGAATACACAAGATGTTCATTTATCTAATAAAAACAAGGATACAAAGTCGAACCTTGCACATTGCTTCCTCATTATTTTTTTGACAAAGCTTCCGCTATGAAGAAGTCAAAATTGATTAACAAACTTCCTCATAGAGGTAGCATTGTATTTTGTTAATAATTTCACTAACATCTTCAACAGAGTCATGATATAATTCATCGTTATTGTTTCACTTCGAGCCAATTTTGTACCTGCAATCGTTTCGTAACTCCTTCTCGTTTGAGCCACTCAATGATTGGTACTAAAATCCCACACACGAATGTATTTAAAAAACCGGAAGTCGTAAGTTCGCTTTCTCACTTCACAATCGGCCATCGAGTAAAGCAGCAGTCGCCACATTCAGCCAAGTTTTACTGCCGCTGCGTCGATGACCGGTATACGACTTTCCAGTTCCGTGGTGCAATTCAAAGTTGGCACGATAAGGTCTCGGTCCATAATGTACACAATATCGATCTCGCGCGGTCGATCGTATGTCGATTCGCAGAATGCAACAAAGTAACAAAAATAGCGATCGATCGTCGATCGATTTTCAGGATGCAACAAAATAAGAAAAATACCGATCGATTGTCGATCATTCCCAGAATGCAACAAAGTAACAAAAATACCGATCGAGTATTTGGCGGGAAAGATATCGATACGTTGAATCGTGGAGACATAATAGCAAAGCTCCACGACGACGCGATCTCGGATCGAACTGAAGTCCTTCGCGTTCCTTCGATCTCGACGGAGGCGAAGGTGCAGCACCTCGTGACACCGAACGGCATTTGTATACGGGGTATTCTATACCAACTCAACCTGGGAAAGATCCTCGATCCCTTGGATTTCATTGCCGATTTTTTATATTATTATTCTATCTCTAAACAGCAATCGTAATTTTTATCAGATTTTCTTTAAATAATTTGTATACTTATGATTATTTATAACGAACATATTAAAAGCCATAATTAAAAAATTGGACAAAATTCTCATAAATTGTGTATCCGGTATTAAACGGAAAATTGAAAAAAGACTAGATATCAGGACTTCGGAGAATTATTTCAGATTTATTATAAGCAATTTTTTTTAAATTAAATTAACTCAAACAAAAATTGATTGCAAAAAATCGTTTTGCAAAAATCTTTAAAAAAGCTCCGAAATCCTGACAAATAGTGAAATTTTTAAGCGATAGCTCGCAGTTAAAGAATTCTAACGCATCTAACTTTTTTCAATTTTCGTTTTGAATGGAAATCCTAAAAAAAATAGAAGCGAGGTCTTTTTTTTGGGTCGGAGCTTAAAAATATTGATATCTGATACAGAATTTATGAGAATTTAGTCAGATTTTCAAATTATGGCTGTCTATATATTCGTTATGAATAATCATAAGTATATAAATTGTTTTAAAAAAAATATAAAAATTGTGGTCGCTGCTTAGAGAAAGAACAATAACACAAAAAATAAAATACAAGAGTTGAGGGGAATAAAATATAAGAGGTTGGGTTGGATCGAGGTCAAGTTGGCATGGAATGCTCTATACATACGACTACAACGGACTAAACAGAGGAACGACGAGGAATGTCAGAAGCAGTAGCTCGCATGGAAGGAAGACTCGATGGTATCCCGTCGTTTATCCTTATAGCAATGACATCATCGTGACTGATGACGATGTTATTTGGTTATGCGTGTATACGAAGTACAATGCATTCGGTACATGCGTGTATTCATATAGGTGCGTGAAAAAGTGGACACTATGTGTGATAGAAACGGACGAAGCAATTTTATGATAATTTTCTCGATCGCCGTCATTGTCTGCAAGCAGAGTTCGTATATTGAAGGATCCAATGAGATGAAATGACATTGGATGATCCTCGTGAAATTTGAATTATTATATTTCAGCTGAAGCTAAATTTTGTCGCCAAAAAAATCCTTCATTTCCGGTTTCAGGACTCAAATCAATCAAAATATTATTGACAACCTTCCTGAGATTTTTATTCAACCCAAATGGAAAGAAATTACATTCAAGATATGTTGAGAAATGTATCTCAGATATATGACATATAAATCCAAAAAATTTTATAACTGAAATCTATTTCACGAAATATATGCGAGTGAAAAATATATCTGAGATTCACAGAAAATAAATGAAAAATATATTTTTGTTATATTATCGTCCGAAAAGTTCTATATTTCAGATATATTTTTGTATATACGTTTTTTTCCATAGGAGGATGTATAAAATGGTTTTAGATTAAAAATAAGTTGGTGTACAAAGGCGATTTTTATGAATAGTTTATGACGTACATTCAATGTATTTTATTTATGATAAATTAGAAGGCTGACATTTGATCAATTTTTTTAAAATCAATTATTTTATTTATGCCACGATTCTGTGATATATTTTCTAAGTTGATAAGATTTATGGTTTTATTTTGAATTACAATGCGTCGATTTTGTTTTAAATACTCTCATTTTTTAAATATGTGCGCAAGTTTTGAACGTTGGGAAATTAATGACGGTTCTGATTCAGTTTGGATCTTGATTTTCATTGGCACTATTGTATGAAATACTATTAAACTTGTATGGGTTTCATGAGGCGTGAAAAATTTTATAGACAGTTCTTTATTAAACTCGATTATTTTCCAACAATATATTTCCCCATAGCAGCGGGAGATTTGTATTATTACACACGCGATCACTTTTATAAGAATACGAAATCTGATCCGGGCGCTATACACGTTTGTAAGGTTATCTGGGGAAGTTCTGGAAAATCTTTATAACCCTTTTTATGTTTCCGCTAGCGTATTCTTGTATAAAGAAAGGAACGCCGGGAGAAAAGGAGAAAAGGATGGAAAAAGGTAGGCGAGAAACGGATTTTACAGACGCTTCAAATGCGATTACTATTATATACCGGCATAAAAATCGTTGTAGATCGTGTTGATTGCCTTCTTATCCGAATTCACGATTCAATCGTTAAACTCAATGTCAGCAGCACAATAAAAATCGTAGTAATTCAGTAACGTACTCTACTAGCTGTGTAATATACTTTAGACAACGTGTTATTTAAAAAAAGGGTCAAATTTTGGTGGCACATTTTTACGCGTTGCAATTATCTAGTGACGTTTTTAAAAGTTTTTTTCGTTTGACGATTTTTAAATATTGGCAGCCATTTTTGTCTTTTTTCTTACACTTAAAGTCGATCGGATTTCTGAGGTTAGAATTTTAATTGTTCTACAAATTTCTGGAACTAAATTTTTCTATTTAAAAAAAATGTATTTCTATTGTATTATTAAATGTATTACTGTTCACACGTAATTTTAGGGGATTTTATCCCAGAGCATTTTAATAAATAATAATAATAATAATAATAATAATAATAATGATAATAAACCATATATAAAAATTTTTACGTGCATTTACAGATGTCTCGCTGATAATAAAATTTTGCGTTGAGAGGAAATGAATCATATGCTCCATTATACATTTGGGAGTTACCTAAAAGGTACCAAATCGTCGGGCAATGGTAGTCAATCAACAGATTTTTATAATTAATTAAAAACAAATCCTTTGATTTTTTCCATGATTTCCATGCTATCACTTTTCATCAATAGTTGACAAAGTATCCAACAACCATCCCTTTTTGGTAGACCAGACGTTTGATTTACAGAAAATAGTAGTCAATGAACAGATTTTGATAATTAATCAAAAAAACCAATCCTTTGATTGTTTCCATGATTTCCATGCTATCACTTTTCATCAATAGTTGACAAAGTATCCAACAATCATCCCTTTTTGGTAGACCAGACGTTTGATTTACAGAAAATGGTAGTCAATAAACAGATTTTGATAATTAATAAAAAAACCAATCCTTTGATTGTTTCCATGATTTCCATGCTATAACTTTTCATCAATAGTTGACAAAGTATCCAACAACCGTCCCTTTTTGGTAGACCAGATGTTTGATTTACAGAAAATAGTAGTCAATGAACAGATTTTGATAATTAATAAAAAAAACCAATCCTTTGATTATTTCCATGATTTCCATGCTATCACTTTTCATCAATAGTTGACAAAGTATCCAACAACCATCACTTTTTAGTAGACCGGACATTTTATTCCCAGAAAATAGCAAATAATCCTTATTGATTGAGATTGTTTCCATTCTCTCCTACCTCAAGGCATAAATAAAAAAAAATCGATGTCTCGAAATTCATTTAATTATTATCGGGAAACGCGAAAGTCAAAGGGAGCAATGGTCCAGCAGCTGTTCGCGCGCCCTGTGCGTAATGCCGATGGTCATTTGGATGCTTTAGGTGAATAAATGTCGAGCATTGTCGAGTACGAGATGAGTACTTCGATAGTGGCCATGCCATAGTCCACGCAATGTAAAGAAGTACCTTACATTGTACTACAAATCCCATAATATACCTATAGCTATTACGTTTTACGAGGGACGACGACGACAAAAACCCTCGAGCGCATTCACTGGGTTTGCATGAACGTAAACGGAAAGAGGGCAACGATCTCGCGAAACCTGCTGGCGTTGCTGCTGCTGTAAAAGCGTAGAATGACACGAGTACCAGTCTTGACGTTATTTTCTTCACGAGATGAGAGTTAACCGCTTAACTGGTAGGCCAAAGCGGTCTATGCCCTACTACTATTCATAAGATTCACAGACCATTAACCCCGTGACTGTTAACGCGCCCAAAAGCCGTCACATAAAAGCTAATACACGCACACTGTACTACATGTTATCGTCGTATAACTATGAGGCTAAGTGGAGAGCGCAGAAAAAGGGTTAACTTCGAAACGCTTGTCAATGAAACGCGGCACACTTTTTTCTCCCTTAATTTATCGCTTTATTATTTGCTACCCAGGACGAAGAGGATAATTCGCACGTATACCTTCGAATGAATGGACCATTAGTGTCGCGTGCGAGACGCAAAAACGGGGAGGAAAAAAGAATGCTTTCACCGTGGTACGAAAGTGTATGAATTTGCAATAAATTTTCTCCGTGCGAGTAAGCATTCACTTTTATTTCTCAATTTATCGGCATGGAAATATTAATTGCTTGTTAGAGGATGGAATTTTAATTAGATTGCATTTGATATATTTGGAGAAAATAATTGGAGGTTGAAGGATGGCATTTTTTAGGAACTTTTTGTTATGGGTGGGAATAATTTTGTCTTGACGAGAAATGAAAATTGTTCGAAATTTGAAGATTTAATTTCTTTATATTTATTTTAACAAATTTGAGAGCTTGTTATCAATTTTGAAAAATAGGGAAATATTCATTATTGTTTGTCAATTTATTTTCAGGATAAAATAAATTCTAAGTTGAAGGAAAGGGAATCGAATTTTTAATCATTTTTTTTTATTGTGAGTAGAACTGATTTGTCGTTTGCGGATTATGAAAAATGTTATGTTGCAAAAAATTTGTGTTTATAGAAATATTTATAAATAATTTGAAGCATGAGCAGTTGAAGGTGTGAACTTTTTAGGGAGATAAATTTAATCGCTGTGATAACTTCAGCAATTTTTTATGGAGGTGTACGAAGTTTTGAAATAACTTTCGGAATATTCGTCTGAACGCAAGTGAATAATTATAACTTAGATACTTTCCTCCCTCATTTGCACTTTCGTCGTTAATCATTGAGTCAGTGTGACTAGTAATTGAGGCGACTGTAGCTTTAAAGTCTAAAATTTCATTCACCTTACGTGATAAGATAAACGAGGAAAAACTGTTTTCTGACGTGCACGAAATGTGTTTTGCTGATAATTTCCGATTTCCGCTAAAAATAAATAATGTGGAGAGCTGTAAATTTTAATTTTAAATTTGCTTGAATAAGATGATGAGTTATCTATAAATCTTCCAAATCAAAATAACAAAAAATCTGAAAATACGTCCTACACAGAGAAATCGGTAATTATTTATTAGTTGTCGTAACTATTTAAAGAATTCGTTGCACAAATTGAAAATTGATGTTACTTTATTTTTACTAGTAACACAATTTTCTCTTAGTGTTCATTTATATTTTTTGAAAATAAAACGCATTCATACGTTAAAAAAAAACATTTTCAAAGCCACAATTATTGTTTCACTTACGTTCCCAAATATTTCCAAAATTTAACAAGAATTTTTTTTTTTTTTTTTTTTTTTGACGTTACTAGTGACCAAAACCTATGAGATAACATAGTAGACATTTTTTTCCGTTTACAGACATCAATTTTTGTATTACTTGTTACAGGAAAAAAATGATAAATTTCTAGTTAAATTTATAAAATCGGTAAACCGGGCTAGGATTTTTAAATGTCTATGTATTTACAACACTTTGATAAAAAAAATACTGTGCATTTGTTGTAAATTAACAGTACTTCAGTATTTTAACATTAAAAATATTCGACTCTTTTTTTCGGTACTACGACTTAAAATTTAAGTTTCAAACGCATATGAAATTTACAATACTTCGTGCAAATAAAAATTTCCTACGAAAATTTTGCAATTTCACATTCTTTTAACAGTTTTATAAATTTTTAATAATTTTTCTTCAACTTTGTGGCATCAGTTACCGCGTCTCTTGATATGCTACGTGCTCACTGTTCCACGAAATGCTGCACCGGTTTTTTTCGAGACAACTTATGTGAATGGAATCATTGTTTTTTTAAAAGTTCTGAACGAAATTCCAGCTGCGTAATCAGACTCGTGAGCTAATCGAAAAGCAATGATCTCTCGAGAATCTCACTCTTGTATAAATACACGTATATTTGTACTGGTATATTGTGTATAGTGGATTTTTCATGACAGTAGTAGGTATTACGAGCGTATGCTGCCCACGGGACTCGTTTTTGAGGAGCCTCAGCTGCCCACGTGCGGTCCGAGTTGAACGCAGTAGTCGGCTCCGCACGGCCATTGTCCAAAACGATATTTATAGCCGGAGGATGACCGTACGATTTATACAGTTGCGCGTGCATCTCTCGTTCGCTCGTTGGTAGCGCGACGCGCGCTTTTACCAGACGAGTTCACCGTGTGCGGTCCATTGTATCACCGCAGTTGCAAACTTGCTATTACTGTCGATTCATACACTGACCAACCGACGACGTAACCTATACGCGTTACGCTACGATTCGAGAATAACAGAGGGACACAAATACAGTGACGAAAATACTCGTGTTTTGATAAAAGTGCTAGAAAATTAAAATGGTACACGAGCGTGACGTTGTACCAGTAGTTTATGACCTATCTTGTTGCAGGCGGTTCACTAACGATTTTACAACCGTAACGAAAGTGTATTTAGTATTAAGTAGGATGAAAGCACTGGTTTTGTATAGTTTAAGAGATTTTTTACTTTAGTAGAAATTTTTTTTTCTTATGTCTACTTGTCATTTTGGTCTTAACATTTGGTGATTTATTCGAGTAAATATAGGATATTTAAGTAAACTTCTTTCTTTAACTCTTTACCGATGAAATTTCCTAAGAATATATGGTTTTTCGGTTAAGTTTCATATTTGCAATTAGACGTGATTTATTTTCATGGAGAAAAATAGAAATTTCATTTTTTTTCATACCTTTATTCATTGTTTTGCTTTAATTAATCTGCATAGCTTAAAGTCACAAAATTGTCGCATTGTATCACCGTAAATTGCAATTTGAGAATTTGCGATTATTGTCGATTCATTCACGACGATGTAGCGTAACACGAGAATAACAGAGGAATAAAAATACGATGACGAAAATACTCGTATTTTGATATAAGTGCTAGAACAGCCTCTAGGGGATTCTGTGAAAATGAGAAAATTAAAATGGTACACGAGCGTGACGTTATACGAGTAGTTTATGACCTATCTTGTTGCAGGCGGTTCACTACCGATTTTACAACCGTAACGAAAGTGTTTTTAGTGCACAGGATGAAAGCACTGGATTTTTATAATTCAAGAGATTTTTCATTTTAATAAAAAATTTATTTTTTTAACTTCCACTTGTTATTTCGGTGTTAACATTTAGTGATTTATTCAAGTGAATAAAGAATATTTAAGTCAACTTTTTTCTTTAACTTTTTACCGACAAAATTTCCAAATAAAAATATATAATTTCTTGTTTAAATTTTATATTTACAATTAAACGTGATAACAGTGCAAGAAAAGCTTCTATGTGATCCTGCAAAAGCGGGAGAATTAAAAAGGTATACGAACGCGACGGTATCCATATTTTTTTATCTTTCACGTTGCAGGAAGTTCACTATTGATTTTAAAAGCGGAATGGTACTGATTTTAGTAGTCTTCAGGGTAACATGATATCGTCAATGGTAAATAAAAAGGGGGAACAGCATTAGTTTTCTAGATGCGAGAGATTTTTCATTCCAAACAAAAATTATTATTTTTTTATGACTATTTGTCATTTTTTTCTGAACATTAAAAAAATTCTGTCGAAAAACAATAAAAAATATATGTCGGTCAAGTGATTTTCTTAAAACTCTGTATCGACACAAACACTTCCAGTTGAAAAAAAAATCTCATCCGTTGGACACTTTTCTAAATAAAAATATGTGTATTTTTCTTCAATTTTTACGTCTCAACGTAATTTTCTTTCATGACACAAAAGTCACTTTTCAACCAATCAAAAAAAAATATGCTCTCAAATAAATTAGCCTCTTAGCAAATATGCTATGCATTTCAGGGTCTAAAATTTTTAATTATCGAGAGAAAGCTGCTATACGTCTACTATATTTGTCAAAAAAAATTAATTGATGATTTTCGAAGCTTTTTCCATTTTGCCCCACTATTTTGGCTTTCTTTACATAAGCTGTCTCACCGATCGTCACGAAATTGTCGCATTGTGAACGGATCATAAATTCTCGGCTGTTTTCGCTACAAATCGTTGCATGTTGTATCTGTATAACAAGCTTTAGTATACGAAGACTCATGGCATCGCTACAGCTGTATTTCCCTTTACATTGTAATAAACATCATGGTGCTCGTACTTTGCAACGCATGCTCGTAAAACTACCTTTTACTGCGGACTTTTTGCCCGTCATTGCCCCGTATGTACGGCGTTTTGTGCCGTGTACAGATAAAGGAAGACACGAGAAAACTGCGTACGCACAAATTTTATTGTATTTTAAACGCGGCCGCATTTTAACTGCATGTATAGTTGGATGTATTCCCGGGGGTGTGGAATAGCATTGGATCGGTTTTCAGGGCGTTGTCCCCAAACGCCCTCGGGACTTCGATGAATTATTACAGCCTACGGACACACCAAACGATTTCGGGAAAGCCGCCCCTTTTTTCCTCCATTTGTACCTCGTTATTTACATACTGTTTATACGTATATATTTTATTGTATATTTATTACCCAGTATTTATTGCATTCTATAGGATAGAAATATTCCCTGCATCAGTTATTGACCATGATTCATTAATTTATGAAGATCCAGGGGTGTTTATACGTAAGGATGAATGTGAATCATAATTTACCTTTAGAAATAACTTTTGTGTCATAACATTTTGATCGAAAGATGAATTGTGACACAGTTTGGCATTTTTGTAAACTTACAATTCATTCCATGGCGAAAAAAAAAGTTTACTGCTATTACATAAACGATGTTGGAAGAATCAATTTTTAAAAATATTAATTAAATATTAATTGAGGAGAACAAGCATGTTTAATGATTAGCACAATCAAATGAGTTCATGGATGGCTTAATTGGTCGATCTCAATAATCAGTTGATCGAGGCACTGATTCGAGACTTCGATGAATTATGACAGCGTACGAATACACCAAACGATTTCGGGAAAGCCGCCCCTTTTTTCCTCCATTTGTACCTCGTTATTTACATACTGTTTATACGTATATATTTTATTGCATATTTATTACCCAGTATTTATTGCATTCTATAGGATAGAAATATTCCCTGCATTAGTTATTGACCATGATTCATTAATTTATGAATATCCAGGGGTGTTTATACGTAAGGATGAATGTGAATGATGATTTACCTTCAGAAATAACTTTTGTGTCATAACATTTTGATCGAAAGATGAATTGTGACACAGTTTGGCAATTTTGTAAACTTACAATTCATTACATGGCGAAAAAAAAAGTTTATTGCTATTTCAAACACATTGTTGGAACAATCAGTTTTTTTTCAAATTAAATCTTCATTAGTTAGAACAAACAAATGAGATCATGAATCGCATAATTGATGGATCTCAATAATCAGTTGATCGAATTCTTTTTAGCATTTGTAATCATGACTTTTAATGATAGTTATAAATTCACTCATAAATTTACTATTAGTACACCCAGAGAAATCGGTTCAACAGATCGATTCGAATCGAATACGGAATCTCAGATTTCAGTATAATAAAATTTTATTCCGATCAAATAAAAAAATTTTAGAATCAATTTTTACATATGAAAAAAAAAAAATTCTATTGATCGAAATAAACCTTATGCTAGCACTCAAAAAATAAATTTATGAAAACCCAACGAACCGTTTTCTCTGGTCGTATCAAGTATCAAATATCAAGTCTCGTAGAATTTAATATTTCACCGCTAATCAAATAATATACAGAATAAATTCACTTTATCAGTATTAATAATAAATCCAGGCTATTTCAAGGGCCATTAGGTATCCTTTCTTGAATAATAAAAAAAAGAAAATACATTTACCATTATAGGGCTTTTTTTTGTGGTATCAGCCAACGTGAAGAGAAGTTAGTACGTCACGAGTCATTTAGGGTGCATATGGTGTTTCAAGGGTGGATGCTAAATTTGTACAAATGATAGTGCCCACTCGAGCTAAACCGCATTGCTGTATAGAAGCCTGTGGATTCCGTAGCGACACTTCGCCCCCTCTATGTTCAACGACGCGAATCGAACGAGTTGAAATCGCTTACACTTCAGCGATCGTCAAAACTGTTCCATACAAATGCCATAGAAAATTGTAAGCGTCTCTATGTGTCAGCGCCATGTATTACAATGCGATAAAGCGAAGAATTTTATTTTAATCGGCTGGCCACGACACCGAAGTGACTTTTTAACGCGTGCATTCTCGTGCTCTTGTTCGTCACTTCTATTAACATTGGTAATAAAAAAAAAAAAAAAAAATCTACGTTTCTATAGAACAGGACGACCGGGCGTGTCGCTCTTTTTTCAGAGTGACATTACGTCACGCGACTACATCTGTGAATAACCGGAGGCGAACAAATGTGCGAACGGGTTGATGTGGGTCTCGTAATTACAACAAGACACATTTTTGTCAGTTCAGCGTAGAGTTAAGTCTACATATGCTGAAGATCTTCTCAAGCGTGAACACCCTTACTATGACAATGTATCCATTGATAAGAGTCACAAGTAACGTTTAGTTTTGAACCCAGGTGGTGTTCTTAAAATCTTGATCATTAAACTAGTTGTTCAACTGGTTGTGTCGATCATTTGACTGGCTGTGTCGATCATTGAACTGGTTGTGCCAATCATTCAAGTGGTTTCGTCGAATCATTCAACTGGTTTCGTCGAATCATTCAACTGGTTGTGCCAATCATTCAACTGGTTGTGTCGAATCATTCAACTGGTTGTGCCGAATCATTCAACTGGTTGTACCAATCATTCAACGGGTTTTATAAATCATTTCACTGGGTGTATCGATCATTCAACTGGTTGTGTAGTGCATTCAACTGGTCGTATAGTTTCTTCAACTGGTTGTGGCGTTTATTCAACGGATTTTATTAATTATTTCACTGGGTGCATCGATCATTCAACTGCTTGTGTTGTCCATTGAACGGGTTTCGTCAATCATTCAATTGGTTGTGTTGTCCATTGAACGAATTTCGTCAATCATTAAACTGGTTGTATCGATCATTAAAATGGTTGGGTAAATAATTCAACCATGGAAATAATTCAGCTGCTTCTGCCAATCATTCAATTGGTTGTGTCTATCACTTTCATCCATTACGTTCACCAACAACTGGCTGTGTCAACTAATCATCCTCCTGCGTCAACAAATAAACTAGTTGACGCAAACTACCTTTCGTTCGATCATATATCACCAACCACTCAATCCTTTATTGCCATGTTTTGAGGCTTCGACATAAAATACCACAAAAAAAAATATGCTAATTTCTCAACACCTTTTTAGTCTCGTAAATTCAATCGTCCGTTTTTTCAATTATAGCTGTCGAATTGTCGCTGCATACGTTCCCGATAAATTCAAATAAATCTTTGGGGCACGTTTTTGCGATGCTGCTATATCATTGAACACCGCGATTCTATTTTCATTCAATGATACGTAATTTATGCGTATCGGCTTAACAAACAACGAGTGAACGCTCAACGACGATATAATGGAACATATAAAAGCCATTCGTATATATATATATATATATATATATCCATGGCTAGCGACGAAAAGGGTTAGGGGGATGTATTAAAGGGTCGTAAAAACCTCGGGCAGCTTAAGCCCGGTGCATTCACAACAACATATCGCAAACAAGGAACGGGTGAACGCAAAATACATATACCTGCACAGCCTATCGATAGATCATCCCGTTCGTTCGATGCATAATCGATAGAACTCCTGCCGGATTGGCTAACCAGTTGCCGAAGCTTTGGGGGCTCAATTTCGAATGGGCCCTTTATATGCGGATGCCCACTCGTCGGGTGAGCGTGAAATCACGATGGAATGATCGGCGAGGAATAAACCACGAGTTCAAAGCTTCGTCTCTCCTCTTTTACTTCCTGTTCGTTATATATATGTAACCAACATCGAGATTAGCGTGACGCTCGGAATACCTGCATAATATTTGCCTTGCCAAAGAGGCTTATCAATACGCACATATGCTCAGCCACTCGATAATCAATGTTGAAAAGCTCTATGATCCATTCTGGGCAAAATCAGTAGCTTTTTCGTTCAACTTCAAATAATTGTGGAATTTACAAGTACAGAGGAAATGGAAGAATGGAGAATACAGATAAGTTTTTTTAATGAAAAGTTTGAAAAAATTATTAGGAATTCATTGGGAAGTTTGAAGCGAAAAATTTCCGCGATTTAAGATTGTCAATTGAGTCATCGACTTGGGATAAAATGAGAGTTTATGGCGCATCATAGAAAAATCATTTAGATATTTCATTTATTTATTCAGGGGATCTGATGATTTAAAGCTAGTTTTTATAAGATGAATGATTTTATAAGATATAAGATATGATTTTTATAAGCGAAAAATTTTACTTTTCATCTCACACCTTTTTTTTGCACTGCACGTCTTTACAAAAGTGCAGAATTATAATGCTCGTTATGCACTTAATGAGGTATAAGTGCAATATTTTCAAAAGTAGCATAGAATTTATAAAAAAAATTGTTATAACTTTTTGCAGATCCCCTTGATCAAAAGATTGCAAACACATATTATGTCATGAGCACTTTTTATTTGAATCCATGTACTTAATATTGATTTGTAATGTAACACATATTATGTCATAGGCACTTGTTATTTAAATCTACGTACAAAATATTGAGTAGTAGTAGTAAAATGGTTTTATTGACATCATACATATATATTGTATTACATTTCACAAAACAAAACTGTACATTTAATATCTTGGTCGCAGAAACGTATAATGGCAACAGGCCATCGACCGGAGTCCTTCAGCCCATGAGTAGCCGTGTCTATAGTGTCGTTGTTGTTTTTTTTTTTTCGAAGATAGATATACGTTTTTTGCGGTTTATATGGTTATGAGTAATAAAATATGTCTATTGTATGTGATCGTTGTCTCAAGCTAGTCTTTCTAGGATTTGGTGTAATGTGAGTGTAGGATGTTTTGGTTTACGGTTTCTCTGTAATGGTTTGCTACATAGCTCGTTGATGTTATCGAATTGTTTAGAGGCAAATTGAGCGGATAGATGCTGAGTCCTCCAAAATATTGATTTTAAATGTAACAACGATTTATTGGTAACAACGATTTATTATTAACACCATTAATTTATTGACTATAAATTCTATAAATCCAACTGACGTGATGAAAAATAATAGGATATGTCTTTTATGTTACACAGCAAAGTTATCAAGTTTCATTGACTTCATGATTGAAAATGGTACATTAAAAAGTAATTACGGTTTATCGGAGCTATTATCATTATACTTAGCCCGTTATACGATTTAACACGACTCGTGGACATGCGCATCCGTTATAAACGAGGTTCTTGTCATAAAAACGATGTAAAAATGGGGCTGTCCCGATACTTGTATCGCACAAACATACAAACTTTTTGTGATTAATATCCTAACGGATTCCTGGTGGTCGCGTATATCCCAACGCGGTTTCCCGTTCGGTGCAGGGTTTTTCCTCGCCTCCCTATTTATCTCGCCGACATCGCTAAGCTGTAAACACTACCGAACTGTGCGTAGCTGATAAAGTAGTAATATCGAGGAATCCCTCTGAACGATTGCAACGCGTCAAGTGAATCACAGTAAGTACCGGAAACCAGCGGCATTATCCAACATATAGCGGGATTACCTTTATCATGTGCCGCAAGACACGACCAGAAATTCCGCTGATTTAAAAAAAATTGAATATGTACATTTTTTTAAATAAATCATGGAATACGATATCCGCATAATATCTCTCGATCGGTAACGTCGCATTTTCTGGCATAAATCCTCTTCGATTTTCGTCATAAAACAGACTGAGCTCGATGAAACAATTATTAATACATAAGAAATAATTATGATAAATATTGGATAAGGCTTACTTTTTTTTTTACTTTGCGTAAACAGAAAAACTTTAAATTCTATTTTAAAAAAGTGTTAACAAAAAGGTTTGTCCATATACACGTACAAAAGTTTGGTTCTGTTAATTTTATTTCAAGGTTACAGCGAATTTTTTTTTCGTCTCACCAATTCAACAAAAATAAATTCTGTGTTGAAGATATTACATATTTTACGGTTGCAAACACAATAATAATGATATATGTAATGTTGTTATTTATATTATTGTTACCACAATAATTATAATTTCGTTACGTCTGCACAAAAAAAAAGGAATATTATTTAAAAATCTAAATTCGTACAATATGTTATTTTGGTAAGTAATGTGTTTTCATGAGTATGAACGAAGTATTTATTTAATAATGGAGCCCTTATTATTCAATGCACTTGCAATGCTACATTTTTCGAATGTACTCCGAATAAAAAGAGAAACGCCAAGAGATTCTGCTGGCGCCGCAATGATTTTGCAGATCGGCAATACAATTACAAACGAGCGGAACGCAGCCTACATTACATCGCAGACATTATTGTGCGGAAGGCCGGTCGCCGGTTACGCAAGGAGCGTGGGAGCGGTGTTACCGTAATTCGACTTACACGATGGTGCGTTATGTAGGTGAGTAGGAAATAGGCACCTATCTACAGGAACCTACTGCACTAGTTGTATTAAACGTTGCTTTTAGCTGTACGGTCTATGTAACTAAACCGAATTAATACATTTACACGTAGGTAAACACAAGAATTTACACACCATAAACATTACATACGTGATAATAATGTTTTGATCATGGTAAGCGTAACTAAATTTTGCAAGTATTGCAGTAATAAAGTCATACATAGCAATGAGGTAAAATTAGTACATAGGAAAATGTAAATCCCAAATGTGCAACGTGCAACCTATTGAAAAAAAAAAAAAAATGGAAACTGCATTTTTATATTCTCTTATTAAAAATGTAAATATGCATCGTATTGGAATTTTTTTTTAGAAGTGCATTTTTTTTTCCTAAGCTGAATATATTTACGCGTAGGTGAATTCACGAATATATGCACCATAAGCGTTGCATACGTAATAATGTTTTGATCATGGCAAGCGTAACTAAATTTTGCAAGTATTGCAGTAATAAAGTCATACATAGCCATGAGGTAAAATTAGTACATAGGAAAATGTAAATCCCAAATGTGCAACATGCAACGTATTGAAAAAAAAAATGAAAACTGCATTTTTATATTCTATTATTAAAAATGTAAACATGCATCGTATTCGAATTTTTTTTTTTAGAATTGCATTTTTTTTTCCTAAGCTGAATATATTTACGCGTAGGTGAATTCACGAATATATGCACCATAAGCGTTGCATACGTAATAATGTTTTGATCATGGTAAGCGTGAGTATATTTTGCAAGTATTGCAGTAATAAAGTCATACATAGCAATGAGGTAAAATTAGTACATAGGAAAATGTGAATCCCAAATGTGCAACATGCAACGTATTGAAAAAAAAAAATAAAAAAAAATAAACGAAAACTGCATTTTTATATTCTATTATTTAAAATGTAAACATGCATCGTATTCGAATTTTTTTTTAAGAAGTGCATTTTTTTTCGTAAGCTGAATACATTTACGCGTAGGTGAATTCACGAATATATGCACCATAAGCGTTGCATACGTAATAATGTTTTGATCATAGTAAGCGTGAGTATATTTTGCAAGTATTGCAGTAATAAAGTCACACATAGCAATGAGGTGAAATCATTACATAGGAAAATGTGAATCTAAAACGTGCAACGTGTTGCAAAAAAAAAAACGAAAACTGCATTTTGCTTTTCCAGGTGTTACTGATGTAATCTTAATTAATTCTGAACTAGCAATCGGTATGTAGGAAGTGATACGTATGATAAAGTTCACGCTGATCCACAGCTAGAAAAAGTGTCTGTGTATAAGAACTTGAACTGTTGAAGCACATGGGAATTACTTGCTTCACTCATATCAGAATACATACTTCGATAGATAAAATAAAACATAAAGTACTGAAACCATTTTAGAACACTACAGCCAGAAAAAAATGTACTTCTTATGTCACACTATCCTCGTATGTGATAACAGAATTCAATAGAAGTTTGCATCGTTGAAATGCAATGACATAGAAAATGAATAATAAAAAACAAGTTTAACGCCCTTTGAGAAACGCTGTAATATAGTGTGACCTTTATTTTCAATGCTAGTAATCGAAGTGATTTTTTTTTCTACCTTTTGTGATGATTTAAGGTAATTTTTCAAAATTTATTTTACTGCATCCCAGCGATGCAAATTTCAGTATAATATTCTGGTGCATTTAACGTTTTTGTAAAGTTGAAAATTACGGTGTTTAATATGTAATTGATGAAGTATAAACTTGAGATTTTTTATTTTAAGGTTATGACCAATAGATTTTCATCTTTTATTTTTTTTTTTAGGTGATTTATTCTCCTTAAGGCTTGCATTGAAAAAAAATGAAAAGGAATGAATAACAAAAGTGATGTAAGATGAGACAGGCGCAGAATGATGTGGAAGGGTTACAAGCGGAGACAGGAAGACGCGCGAGTGCATAATAGTCAGACAGAAACGCTTACATATGTACGATGTGCTTTAATATAGTAAACGTAACATTCCGACGTCCGCAACCGTACATTGCAGATAATTCCGAGGTCACGATATAAGCACGTCAGCTGGCAACGAGCTGTCTCTTATCACAACCTCCTGTATGTCGTGAAATGATTTGATTACAGCGTTCATGCATTCATCTACATGCAGACAATGGTGCAGCGAACATACGCTTATTTGAGAGCGAATCCTGAAGATAATATTACGAATTTATGCAAATAGAATATTTTTTTAAATTTACTTTTGAATTTAATTTTTTTATATAAATAAAAACAAAATCACTTACATAATTTTACTAATTACATAATACCAAAATATATTCTCATCACTTACTACAATTGTGTACTCAAGATAAAATGCGACACAATCTTTAAATATGTCCGCAAGTTTGAACCTCATTTGCAAATTCTTGTATTTCACTCGGTGCGAAAAATCCAGTTTAACGCACGCTTAGAGCATACATCCCCATTTTTACACCTTGCGAAATAAAAATACGTACATCATTCGTGTGATAGACGTTTTCTTAACTCCCATGATTGCAATACTCATCATACACTCAGTGCGAGAAAAACAGTTTTACGCACGCTCCATGTGTAAGATCCTATTTTCGCATATTGTGGAATGAAAATTTGTGCGACATTCGCACGACGAACGTTTTCTCAACTCCCGTCATTCCAACACTCACCTCGTACTCGGTGCGAGAAACGCGTTTTTACGCACGCTTCGTGCATAACTCCTGATTATCGCACCTTCTACAAAAAATTCGTACGTGACTTTTTTATTACTTGCATAATTGCAACACTTTCAGCACGTGCGTTAAATTCACACTTGTCAGAAACAGTTTTATCGCACTAGTGTCGTAAAGTACTATAATACCACTTGCTTGAATAAATTTCCTTCTATTTAGGAAAATTCGTTGCCTGTAGCCAATGTGTGTCGTTTTTTCCATAGCGTTAATTGAAACCCAGATGGCCTTTCGACACCGGGGGGTCGTACGTGCCTCGTGTGCCGGAAGCTCCTTTCGACCGGAAAAGCATATTTCGTAACGGATCGAGTGGCACGGTTTATTCGAGCGAGAAGTCATCGTCGACAGCGATACTTCTTTCCTTCTCACTTAGTGGGTATATTACCGGTTCCTTCTGTATGTCTATCATTATCTTATAATAAGTGGGCTGCGAGTTGTCTACGCGGTAGTTGCATAGGCTTTTCCCGATAATGCTAACTACTTGCCAGGCCTTCGTCGATGCTCTGAGAGCCTCGTGAAATTATTATCTACTCGAATAAACTTCTAATCCACTGCCTTCGATGCTTATTAACCCGGGTAACGAATGAAGGTCGTAAAAAATATTTTTTTAAATCATCACAACGACGGAAAATAAATATAATATTTTATACACGAAAAATTGACCCTATCTCTTTGAAAAAAAGTATGCTGAAAAAGTATATTTTTTTTTATATCGAAAAATATATTCGTAATGTACGTTCCTTACAATTTTTGTAAGCAACTTTTTTCAATAACTACCTCTTTGAAAAAAAGTATGCTGAAAAAGTATATTTTTTTTTATATCGAAAAATATATTCGTAATGTACGTTCCTTACAATTTTTGTAAGCAACTTTTTTCAATAACTTCGACTATTTTGATTATTTTGACGGGAAAATCTCAAAAAAATGTTTTTCAAAAAACAATGAAAAAGCAAAAATCATTAAAAACTCATAAAACTGCGAGACATTAATTTATACATCTTCAATATGGTTATATAATTATTGGACTCACATTTTTTATGTATTCCCTCACGGAAAAAAGTATATTTTTCGATATGTCGAAAAATATTTAAATAATGTATGTGGTATATTTTTTATATACTTTTTGTATACTTGACGATATCCAATATTTCCTCCAATGCACTTTTGGTAAATATACGTAAAGTACAGTTTTCATACAATCGTCACTTTATCTGACGAATATACGTAAAGTATATTTGCTTGTATATTAATAGTATATAAAAAAATACATCAACTTGTAAAATATAAAAACACGATCACCTAGATTTCTTATATAGGAAAGGAATCGAAATAATTTGGTCAAATTTTCTTTTAACTAATTCAAGTGTTCAAAATTTTCTTACATAAATGCATATATAAGTTCTACAGAAAAAATATACATTCACATATATTTCCGAATACATAAAATATGCATTGAGAATTATATAAAAAATACATGAACTTTGTAAATATGCTAAAAGTTTTATCCGATATATCCAATTTTTTGTCTAAAGTATAATTGCCATAAAAAATATACTTTACAATATTTTTCCGCGTATACATTTTCCACGAAGGTAGTTTGTTTGCTAGACTCCCGAAGAAACATTCACCTGAACCAGAACAGTTCAGTCCCGAGAGAAATTATTAGCGAGGAATGCCAGTCAAGCGTTTTACGTTTGGCATAACTTGAAGTGAACGTGCTGGAATCTCGTGATGAATTTTCCAGTTTGTTGAGCGCGATATTTTTCAGCCGCCACATATTTTACAAGCTGAAAAGAGCCTTTTTCCTTCTACTGAACGCGAAAAATTTAAATATTGTATTAAGTCTTCCTGTCAGCAAATCAATTCTGCTATTATCTTCATGATATTGAATAACTTCGTAATTGAATATTATTTCTGAGAAGAACAATTTTATGAAGGTTGACATTGCGAAAGTTCTGTCATTCGTGGAACACGTAATCAAGTTTATATCTACATGTGGTATTTTAGTGAGACATTATTGAATCATCTTCGGCAGACATTAATTATTTGATAGTGCGAATTCAGAGCCGGTCATGGACCGAAAATTTGATCGGAATGTCTCAACGCTTCAAACCTAACTCAACCCCTTGCGTTCGCAGCGTCGTAGAATATAGTTACTAAAATCGATTCCAAGCGCTTAGCAACACGAACGTATTCACTGAATAATTGCTAGTTGAAGTGCGATTCGAAATTTCATTTCCGGGTTTGCAGTGAAAATCGTCGGCCATTTTCCTTCTTTGCAGAGTAAAATCAAATTTTGGGAACTTTTTGTGTTTTTAGATTTTTATGGCAGAACATTTCAAATGGTTTCAAACACCGTAAAAAATATCTTTAGAAACATGTGTGTAAGACTTCGAATTTTAATTATTTATAACTTAACGACCTTTACACCGATTGAGCTGCAATTTGGTTGACAAGTGAAGAAGCATTTAGTTTTTTTAAGTGTTTCAATTTTTTACAGAATTTATGCGGAAATTCACATTTTACGGCTTTTTGAATTCAGCGACTTTCGTGAATCTTTAAAAAAAATTTTGACTTTCGTAAAATTTACAATAATGTGTTGGATAGTTCTTCTGAGTGCATTCCATATTGTGTGATATTCAATTCGGCCGAAATCTAATAATAATAATGATAATAATGCATATTGCATAATATGCAATGACACTAGATACATATATTAGTGTAGATCGATAGAAGGTTTCAGATTCTATAGGAATATGAATTTTGAAATTATATCTTGAATAAAATTTCGCTAAGCTTCAATTTATCAAAAGCAAAGATAAAAGCTGACGTCTTGCATACTCTTTCCTCATTAATTTAGAATTATTCCAAGACTTTTCCAACGAGCATCTCAAAATTGATGAACATACTTAATCACGGAGACAGTTTATTAAATTTTCTGAAAAACGCGAGAGCAATTTACAAGATTGTACTCAGCATTATTCTTCATTATACTGAAACAAAATGTTCGAAAAAATTCAAGGATCCTTGTTTGAAGATCAATTAGTATATGAAGTGATTCAAAAGTATGTAAACTAAAAGGACCCATACTAAAAAAATTTTAATTCCCAAAATAGAGGTCACTGAATTTTCATACCATAACAGAATTCCTGCAAACGACGACTATAGTAGTCTCTCTGTTTTTACCACTAATCACACGCTAGTTCAGGCGATGCTCATTCGCGGTGACTCCGCGACAGCTGATGAACGTTGCGAAACTAACGCAGGCACGGTGTTTTTTTTTACACGATGCCAATGAAGAAGAATAAAGGGCAATTTGCGGCGAGCCGCGAACCGGCTGCGTGTACGACATAAGGCTATCGTTTGCGAACGAGTACATCTCGCTTTGCACTGCGTGTTTTACTGCAGGGTGTAAGTTGTGCTTCAACTGGAATATTCCAATTTAATGACACTGAACTGCAAGGTATATACTTTTAATTTTTTTATACCAAACTTTTCTCTGGCGATTTTTCTGACATAGCCACAGTCATGCAAAAATACTCATTAAATTTTTTAATCCAAATAACATATTCGTTTTTCTGTAGAAAAATGATTTCTCCGTTTTTCGGTAAAAAATCATACTCACCGAAAAGCGACAATTATTTCAAGCATTCCGCTCGAAAGTTGACAGATAACGATAAATATTATGTGGAGATATTTTTGTACAGTGACTTTAAGATTTGCAGATATTTTTACTTGGAAAAAAAGGGATTTTCCGAAATATTGTTTTCCAAATTCTGGAAAATTTACATAGCACTCTATGTAAATTTTCCAGAATTTCCTTCCTTTCCTTTTCCTTTTAAAGGTACTTTCATACATATTTTTTTTCTAGTAGTTCTCAAGATTTCTTTGATTGAAAAATAATTTTTCAAATAAAAAAAGCTTGGAAACTAAGAAAAAAATATTCCCTACTTTGGATATAAGCTAGAAAATTTTAATATTGAGCGAAGTATTTTTCAGAATTTTATCCGATTTCCAATCAATGACCTTCGATATCTCACTTTAAAAAAAGATGGGAAAAAATTTGCATAGTTCGGAAAAATCTGAGAAAATTCTAAAAAAATCCGTTTTTATGCAAAAAAAATTTTATCAATCACCTAAAGTAGATTAATTTCTTTTATCTATCTCTCAATAATTTTTATAATAAAAAAAAAATCTTGAAAACCACAAAAAGAAAAATATTGCCTACTTTGTTTATAAGCCAGAAAATGATATTAAACAAAGTATTTTTCACAATTTTTTCAGATTTTCTAATAATGACATTCACCATATCACCTCAAAAATATATCGAAAAAAAAAAAATCTGGTGCATTTGAAAGTCCAACTAAGTCTTCAAAAAATTACGAGCCAAATCAAAGAGGCTGGTTATCAAAAAAATTTCAATCGCTCGATGGCACGTGTCCCTATTATCCTAACCCCTTCAAAATTTACACAAAAAAAGTTATCTAAAAAAGGCATAAGAAGAAAAAATGTAGATACCTTTATTATTGGTTTTCGGGTGTGAGACCTTTAAAATTTTGCCAAAGCCAAAATTACATCGACCCTAATATAAACAATTATGGGTTAAATCGAAGAGGGTTTAAAAAAAAGTGGCTGAATCGACAGAGAATGCTTCCTATACAGATCTGCTGGTGTGTACGAATTCGCTGACGCTTTGTATACCTTGGATACCTACAAATAGGTATAGTACTGTTGTAGACGTTGAACGCGTTTGCTCTGACAATTCTCTGACCCGCTATTGGATGTGCGCATGCAGTTCTCGCTTTATGTATTTTCGATGGGTTAGTACAGATTGGAGAACTCTCAGTCTCTCTGTGTCTGAGCACTTGAGAGATCCTTTGTTCTGGAATCGCTGGAGTACCGCTGGATCAACGGACGACCTAGTAAGCTCAATGTGGCGCCCAATAATAAATTCAAGAAGAGGAAGCCGCTCGCGTTGCCCAAGAGTCCTTGAGGGCACGATTGTGCATTTCGGAGGGCCATTCGTCGGCCAGCGTGCCGGCCCATTACGTTCAAAATTGAGCATGTGCATACATAACCTATGTATACCAAGGCTGAATATTGCCCTGGAGGATACAGAGCTGTAACTGTAGCTGTATGATGCAAAAACTTTCGTGTATCCGTTGGTGCACGTATTATGTTCGTGCAGAGTTATGTTATCGGTAAATAAGACCAAATGGCAATGGTTCGATCGATGGGATATACTTACAAATAAAAATTTAGTTGGATGCTTATTGTGCTCGTGCAGAATTATTTTATCGGTAAATAATACCAAATGGCAATGGTTCGATCGATGGGATAGTTACAAGACAAAAATTTAGTAGGACACATCCCTGAATAAAAATTGTGGGAAATTGAATAATACACTTTTTTCATTTTTATAAGTCAATGCACTTTCCATTTACGAAATAAGAATATAGGATGAATTCGCGATTAAGCGTAATTTATTATTGATTTTTCCGATTCGGATTTACGAAAATATTGTGAAAAATGGTAATTACTTGAGTGTAGAAAGTATGCTGCAAAAATGGTGTTATTAAATAGTATGCTTCTTCAATTTTTACGTATTATGCTCATGCAGAATTATTTTATCGGTAAATAATACCAAGTGGCAATGGTTCGATCGATAGGATATTTACAAGACAAAATTTTAGTTGAACACTTCTCTGAATAAAAATTGTGAAATAATAATCGTATTGAATAATATACTTTTTAAATTTTTATAAGTCAATGCTTTTTGCTGTTACGAAATAAAAATGTAGGATGTATTCACGATAAAGCGCCATTTATTATGAATTTTTTTTCGATTATTTCGATTTGGATTTACGAAAATATCATGGAAAACGGTAACTACTTGAGCGTAGAAAGTGTTTAGTAAAAATGGTGACATTGATTAGTATACTTTTTAAAATTATTTTTATACCTCAATCCTTTTTCTTTTAAAAAAAAATGAATATGTAGAATGAATCCACAATATGTAGATTTTGTCTAAATTTTTTCGATCCGCGTTTACAAAATGTATTTAAAAATAACCATTGGTGCTTTATTAACATATAATTGATATGACGCTTTTAAAAATCTCATAAATATTGGCTCGCAGATTCTCGACTGTCTAAAGATCTGCGTAATTAGAAAATGGCTGATCGTCTTCAAGCAAAGATATTCATCCTCGAATTTCGTAAGATCAAGACACAAATCATACATGAAACAGACAAAAACGAGACATTGCAATTTTTACAATAAATCAACGAATAAAAATGTGTAACGGTCATAGCCAAAATCTAATAAATATTCTCCAAATCAATATATTTTTCATTCAAATCCACGCAACTCCAATATAATGTTATAATTAACAATAATAAATCATTTTTCTAGATCTGCACAAAGTGTACAGTCTGAATAAAAGTTCACTCCTACCAGCATAACAAAAAAAAGTTAATGAAACGAGTTTAACAGCGGTAAATGATATTCCTCATTTTATCTATTTTCACAGTATCATTATATGTTTCATAGATCTTTACCTATGACGACCCCATTTATTTATAGATCCTTTAGACACGTGTATAGGGTGAAACTTTTGCTTGAGATTGTCGTGATTTAACTGCCTTACGTTTTGTAACGTATGATCCACTTTGAATGGTGCTTAAGTGAGGTTTCGAAATAGATTTCTCTTGTATATCGTGCATACTATGAAGATTCGCAGAGGCTAAGCTTGGGAATGAAATAGATGATCAATAGTCCTGCAATTCATAAGCCGAGAGCCACAACTGCAAAACAGGAACTGCGTGTATCTTTCATCTTCTCATGAAGAGTGCAGGAAAATGTATGCCAATATAAAATAACAGCAATGCGAGCGCAGAAGTGGGCCACTTGGGCTATTGTGTCAAGCCCCAGTCGTTCTGCGGGTGCTGCAAACACGCCACAACCGCGTGAACTGCATTTCTAGAGTATATCCTAGCTTTCCCTGCGTTAACTGTTGTCCGCGTGTTACAAACATGTTGTTTTTTTCTATGGGACTCTCGACAACCATCTGGGCTATTTCTATGACTGAAAATTAGTCGAAATTATAGTGTGGAATGGAGAGAGAGACATACACGCGACCGAGAAATCCGGAAAAATGGAGAAAATTAACGAGAGTGAGAGAATGGGTTGTAAAATGGTACGACTTCCTTGATGATAATGATTTTTGCAACGTGTTCAATAAATACCAAATTCACTATTTGCTGCGAATTTTCTCCTAAAATCAATTTTCTTTCTGATACTGAAAATTTTTACAGTGAATATTCCGTTGAGTAATAAAAATAGTAATCTCCGTTTCGTTAAACCAATAGACAACGTTTTTCTGGTCTACCTCTTCTTCAATCTCTTTGCAATTTTTTACAATCGCGTGAACTGCATTTCTAAAGTATATCCTAGCTTTTTTGCGTTAACTGTTGTCCGCGTGTTACAAACATGTTGTTTTTTTCTATGGGACTCTCGACAACCATCTGTGCTATTTCTATGACTGAAAATTAGTCGAAATTATAGTGTGGAATAGAGAGAGAGACATACACGCGACCGAGAAATCCGGAAAAATGGAGAAAATTAACGAGAGTGAGAGAATGGGTTGTAAAATGGTACGACTTCCTTGATGATCATGATTTTTGCAACGTGTTCAATAAAAAACCCATTAACTATTTGCTGATCATTTTTTCCTAAAATCAATTTTTATTTGTATACTGAAAATGTTTGAAGTGAATATTCCATTGAGTAATAAAAATAATAATCTTCGTTTCGTTAAACCTGCGTTAACTGTTGTCCGCGTGTTACAAACATGTTGTTTTTTTCTATGGGACTCTCGACAACCAATGTGCCATTGCTATGACTGAAAATTAGTCGAAATTACGGTGTGGAATCAAGAGAGACGTACACGCGACCGAGAAATCCGAAAAAACAGAGAAAATTAATGATAGTGAGAGAATGAATCTGCACTGAGAGAAATATATCATTGGATACACTAAATTGTTAATTAAACCACTTTTTTGCACCAATTATATATTTAATTGCTTGTTTCGTTGAACGGAATGCAAATTTTATTGACTCAATAAAATATTTCATCTTGTTTTACCAAATATTGTGTTGATTAAATAAAACTATTCTATGAAAATTGTAGGCAAAACACTTATTTATATTATGTCATTGATTCTACCATCTAAATTTTATCAATGTATCGAAATAATATTGATTTCAACATTTATTGAAACTTGTTTATTATTCAACTGCCTTAATCAAATGGATTCTCACCCATTTAATTTTCATTAGATAAATGGTTATATTGGTTCAAATATATATTCAATACTTGAGTCAAGTATCATATATATATATTGACTAAATGATTTGGTGTGCATTTTATTTTTTTTTCTTTCAGTGTAAGAAAATTGATCTTTTATTTGTTGCTTTATTGAGTTTTTGTTGATTTTTGGGGGCTAATTTTCGGCGCGAATTAAATTCGTTGTACTGAGAGAATAGCGTTAGAAGAAACTTTGTGAAAACACCCTTAAATTCTGTCGTGCTGCTCGCTCTTTGTACCACTCTCTGTGAGTTTCTTCGAAGCTCGGCCAGAACGACACACTAAAGACTTAACGATCGCTGCGAGCTCTGCGCGTGTCGAGATAAGCGAATTAAGTATTGATGCTGTGGGACTACAGGACTGCACTGCACGTTTCACTCGCTAAAGGTTCTCAACTGGTTATAATTGTCGCGTTTTCAGATGCAATCTTGCAATTTTATTAATAGAGATTTAAAAAAAATTATTGCTTCGAAAAAACATATTTTATAATAAATTGTTTATTAGATAAAATATAAAACGTTTTGGCCAAGAAAATAGAACCAAAATTGATACAATGCATTTTTTTACGATTTTTATGAAAATAAATATACTGATATTCAGACATTTAGGTAATTTTCAGTACATTTTGATAAAAAGTGATTTTTCTTCTACATAAAATAAAATCTTTCTACATTCTTAGTGCACTAAAAAAACAGAATTATTTCTAATTTTTCTATTTGAATTGTATTATTTCAATGTTATTATTACCAACGTTAATTTGTATAATGTATAGAATAAAATGAAGAATGTTGTGGCCACGAAAAATTTCCAATCTATTTTCATAAAAAACTGATTTTTATCTACATAAAAAAAATCTTTCTACATTGTTAGTGCACTAAAAAAATTAACGGAATTGTTTCCAACTTCAATTGTTCAAACTGTATTATTTTAATGTGTTTATTGCCCGCGTCAATTTGTATAATTTATAAAATAAAATGAAGAGTGTTTAACCCAAGGAAGTAGAAAAAAATGTAGAAATTACAAGTGATAAATAAAGAACGTGAAACGTTATTAGAATCCTAGAGTAGCATTCGCAGTCAGGAAAAATTTATCTCGACTCGCGATCGCGAAGTCCGCTCCAGTAACGTCGATTATCTTGATAATTGAGGAGTAATTGGAGCGGCGCGATGTACACACGCGACTCGTTGTGAGGAAATGCACGAGGTGAACAGATGCACGAGCTTACAGTACATGTAAGCATTCGAGAAGCTCGAATGTAAGTGGAAGAAGGGCCTCGGTGCTTTGATGTATGCTGAGCCATCGAGAAAACGTCAAAAAGGTGGATGGAGTCTCAACAGTGCTGCACTCTGTGAATCCCTCGACGTAGAAACGCCGCAGGTGCCAAACAAAGCGGGCGGAAGATAATGCAGCTGCAAGTGCAAGCACTCACGCACGCGTCAGCTCGGCGCGTGCCTCTACTCTCCCCTTATGCATTTTTAAAATCATTTTATTAATTCAATGCCACCGGAGTTCGAGGTCAAGTACTGAGAGCAACGTAAGCAATGTGCGAAAATGGTATCAATTCAATTTGCACGGTTTTTCTTCATTGTTTAATAATTTAATATAAAACTGGCATTTTTTTATTAGCTATAAATAATAATTGTTTGCAATTATCATTCTAAGATTGAGATGGAAATTGAAAAATAACAAATTATCATTTATCAGAGGAAAACTATGAGGTCCAATTTTTTTTTGTGACTTTCGAAATCCTGCCCCTAATAAATTTTTTAAATCATTTTATTAATTCAATGCCACCGGAGTTCGAGGTCAAGTACTGAGAGCAACGTAAGCAATGTGCGAAAATAGTATTCAATTCAATTTGCACGGTTTTTCTTCATTGTTTAATAATTTAGGATAAAATTGGCATTTTTTTTATTAGTTATAAATAATAATTGTTTACAATTATCATCCTAAGATTAAGATAGAAATTGAAAAATAACAACTTATCATTTATCAGAGGAGAACTATTAGGTACAATTATTATTGTATCAAAAAAATTGTATTTAATTCGAATTGCACGTTTTTTCTTCATTGTTTAATAATTTAATATAAAACTGGTATTTTCAATCAGATATAAATAATAATTGTTTACAATTATCACCCTAAGATGAAGATAGAAAATGAAAAATAACGACTTATCATTTATCAGAGGAAAACTATTAGGTCCAATTTTTTTTATGGCTTTCGAAATCCTGCCCCTAATAAATTGTTTAAATCATTTTATCAATTCAATGTCATTCGAGTTTGAGGTCAAGCATTGAGGGCAATGTAAGCAATGTGCGAAATTTGTATTCAATTCAATACGCACGTTGTTTCGTTATAATTTAATAATAAAATATAAGACTGTTGTTATTAATCAGCAACAATCAATAATTGTTTTTCATTATCTCATTGGAATTTCCAACGAGATAATAAAATAGTTGGAAAGTTTGAAATTGAGATAAACTAAATCTTATAATTTATAAAAGAAAATTAACCGATACATTATTTCCTGACAAATTATAGGTTGTCATTTTTTTAAATGTCTGTTGAAATCTTAACGAGATAATAAGAAACAATTATTATCATTGGTTAATGAAAACTATTGTTTTTAATTTCGGAAATTATTTCAAAATTATTTCGCCGTAAGTGTGTTATTTTTTGAAAAACTATCAAGTCGCATGGTTACAAAAATCGCTGGTCCCTTTAAATGTACATAAGTTATAAGCGAGAATTGCCAAATGCATGAATTTAATGACAACAGTTACTGCAAATAATCAACTATATAAAAGTAACTCGACGAGCGTTTAAGGACATTTTGTATTTTAATACCGCATTATTTAATTTACAATCGGAGGATGCATCGAGTTAAGTGTGCATGACCGGAACCGGATGCTCGTTTGCCTGCTCCGACGCTTAGAGCTCATGATGCATCTCGCTATCTTCACGTGCACGTAAACTCAAATTGCCCTCAGGTAAATTGAGCGATGGATCGTTTAGTCATGACGTTTTGTAATAAATATTCTCATTATTATTATTTCATACTGCTGATGTATTTTTTGACACCTTTGACGTCTATACTTGATAGTACTGTGTACTTACTCTTTAATACATAAATTATTTGCAGCTTCTGTACGAATATATTCAAATGTGAGCATAAGTATTATTTAAATCAAATTTCAGGAAATGAGCCTTGGAAAACTAAAGCCATTTCTTGGACATTTAAATTTATGTCAGGACTTCAAAGAATTTTTTTCATATTTTCTCGAAATAATTTTTGTTATTTGTTAATTTTAATTTAACAAATAGCTTAGAAAACAAAAAATAAATTCGCTGACGTCCTGACATGTGTAGAAATTTTCTAGCAACAGCTCGAAAAATTTTCCGATAATAATAAAAATAAGAGGAAAAAATTTAAGAACCATGAGAAAAAAAATCGCAACCGCGATTTTTCCAAGCTAGAAAATTTTTGTATTCGACACAGTATTTTTCATAATTATTGCAGATTTTCAAATCGTGCCATTTGATACGTCAATTAAAAAATTTATTTAAAAAAATATTCACATAAAAAAAAATTTGGTGCATTTAAGGGTCCAACTAAGCTCAAAAAAAATTACGAGATAAATCGGGGAGGTCGAGGTCAAGTCCTAGTCGAAACTGGGTGAATTTCCCGATACATAAATGAATGCATATTTTTCTATTACTCGGTGCAGTCACGCAAATTATTTACGGACAGACGTGTCAGACCATAAGTCATCGTATTATGCGGTGTGGGAGAGTAAATTTATAAATGCGTATGGCTTATCTATGGGACAACTTCAAGCACTGCAGCCTAGCTGTGAGATCATCGACTCGAATCGGAGCAACGTGCTTTCCTTTTGACTCCGCATAGAACTCTCTTCGTCTCCTCTTTCTATTTATCTATGTAGCACGAATACTTCACTGAGTGATGCTTGGAAAAAAATGTGGGTCATTTGGATTACGTAAAGAGCAGTAAAATACCAGAATTGGAATTAAATGTGTTAGGTTTCACGAATGGGTCTTAACATTTTTAATTATCTATTGATTCTTCATCCGATTTGCTTTTCAATTATACAATTTGCAGATTTATCGCACAACTGTTAATAGTCTGTGAAAAAAAATTTCGATGTCAATTTGATTAAATTCCGTACGCGTTTCTATTTGTAAATTAATGGTAGGCTATAAACATTTCACTAAATTTTATGCTAATCATTTTCTTTAACAATGTTGAACTTTTTAAAAAATTTTTAATTAAAATTCATTCCTTAAGAAGAAAATAGTCATTATTAATTCAATCTTCAATAAATGCCAAACTTTGTTAGTGAATATTCTTTACAAATTCTTTACCATTAATTTCTATACCTAAAAAAAAATTTCTATCAGGACTTGACTTTATTCCAGTCTATTATTTCTCCACAAAAGTTAATGGCAGTTTATAAATTGACCATCTCATCCAATATTATTGGTTCGACTCAAGGAAGTTCATTTCATAATAGTAATAAAAAAACAGTGAATGACCCATACATTTTTCATCCTGTTTTTTTTTTGATCATCTAATTGACAGACTTACTATTTATAATTTCTTTGCCGAAAAACGTCGCTGTCATAATTTATTTAATTTCCAATACGTTCTTTTTTTTTCCAAAAAGTTAATTGCTGATAATGAGCGTTCTATCCGTATCAACATTATTCACTTGACCCATCAACGTTGTGCATTTTATCTTGCAATTAAAAGTCATTTCTTCAGGGGGAAGATTGCAAACACCGACGGCAACTGCACCGTGAATGAGGATCGAGTATCACCAATTGCCGCTAATTAAGAATTAATTGAGCTCTCGGGTCAAAGCCCCCGCCACCGGTTTATTTCTGTTCGCCAGAATAAGAGACGTTTCGACAGAGATAAATTCGTTCGATCCACTGAAACGTTTATTCACGATAGACGTGCATGAACCTATACGCTCATATTGACTCGAGAACCAGTACTAGAAATATCAGCTGCTCCCTCCGATAACATTAGTTGCAGTCGAAAGGCAAACCGCCGAGTTTATATTCGATACGCACAAGTTTACCAAGATTGGAAATTGCTCAACACGTTAATGTGTTTCGAGGGCTCGACGTTCGTAGATAAAGCACGGAATCGTTTGATGATCCGAATACGTAGTCGAAAGCATCAGAAGCTGCAGTTTATCGCGAGCGAGAAAAAGGAAACTGGTTAAATTTTTTTTTTTAAAGAAAAGAGACGAAAAAAAACTAAAATGGTTTTTTTAGGCAGCCGGACGAAAGTCTCTTAAAGGGAATTAATTATGGTGGGGATTAAAAAGTAATATTTTTTTAGAGAGATTATATTTTACAGTGAATGGTTTCTTAAATCCAACAAGAAATGTTTTGCTGAAGAAAATAGGAACAAAATGTATGGTAATGATTTTATTACTGTTTCTATGAGATGAAATTTTTTTTATGTTGAGAGACAATTTTCAGTGTATTGTGTTGAAAAAAATAATTTATTTAGTCAAGTTTATATTGGATATGCACCAGTTTAGCAAGATTGAAAATTGCTCAACACGTTAATGTGTTTCGAGAGCTTAACGTTAATAAATAAAGCGCAGAATCATTTAATGATCCGGATAAATAATCAGCTTCACAAACGCCAGTTTGTGGCGAGTGAAAAAAAAAGGAAACGGGTAGAAATAGTTAAAAAAGGAAAGAAGATTTAAAAAAAAAAAAACAAAGATGCCCTTTTTCAAGTACGCGCCGCTAGAGTCTTGTAAACAGAAGAAAATAAATAAACGACGAGCCTCTTCCACGGTCGATGAACCGTAACGTTAATCCTGCTATCCTCGCTGGTTTGCCCTCATCTATTACGCATCTGTCTTCACGTTAATTCTCCCATAGATACATCACGTGTAATGGATTATCTAAAAGGCGCTGAGTACTTTCTTAATTCGACTAGGCTTGATAAAACTCTCGCCTCGATGTTTTATTTCAATTAAATAAATTTTCAGCTTTCATAATCTCAGCCTTTATGAGGATAGAGAGCTTTTCTGAATAATTTCTAGTGTATTATAGTGATTTGTACTGCCGTATAATTGATGCTACAATCTACTTTCATCTGTGAACCGGTGATAACGTCAATGCAGACCACTCAGCAAATACTGGACGGCGAAATTTTTATGTCGGGCTCCAAAACTCACCTGCAACAAAAAAAAATTACATCATTACGATATGTTCAATTTTAAACTCGGTTCATATATATTTATACAGTAAAACATAGAATTAAGGAAAGGTAACTCGAAAAAAATAACACAAGTACTTAAGATGTTGAAAAATAAATGGAAGGATAGACTCTTCCATTTTTTATGGGTATTTTATAAAAATTGAATTTTTGTGCAATTACTTAAGGGTTTTGAGAAATTTTTATAAGGACATCAGGTTCTTATTATGAAATGTCTGCAGCTTTTTCGCCCTCTTTGCAATTTTTGTTGTAGCATCGATAAGCACTTTAAATATATATATATATATATATATATATATATATATATATATATATATATATATATATACACACACACACACGGAGAAAACCGTTTTGCTATGCCAGCAAATATTTTGTTAAAATAGTGATAACATTGCGTTATCGTCTAGGTTAACCATTTTTTTTGCTGGATTAACATATTTTTTTGCTAGGAAAAAAAATTCTTTGCTAGCACCACGAAATTGTTTGCCAGGTCAGCAGATAACGCAATGTTGTCACTATTTCAACAAACGATTTGCTGGCATAGCAAACCCGTTTTCTCCGTGCGTCTTAGGCTATATATATATACTACAAGTGTTTGCTGTGAACATTGAGTAATAAAAATAGTAATCTTCGTTTCGTTAAACTAATAGTCAGCGATTTTCCGGTCTGCATCTTTTCCACCCTCTTTTCGATTTTTATTGTAGTGTCGATAGGCACCATAAATATATATAAATATATATTTATATATATTTACGTCTGAGGCTAAAGCCGCAGGCTGATTCAGGGGACGATGCCCCGAGTTCCGTGAATGAGTCGGAGAAAGGGCGGCACTGCAATTACGGATTTGAAGAAGGGAGGCAAGAGAGTAGTCATAGGCGATGTAAGATACGAGCGAGCAAAGCTCTTTTCGGACTCCGTTGCGGCCTGTGGCTGTGAATGTGCGGCTGATTCATTGTGCTTTGCGGATTGGATACAATTTACACGAGCTGCGACAGCCAGGGTAATATTCATTGCGTGGGCACACGCTCAATTTCTTATCTCCTCATGGAGTGGCGTGTTGTATTGGAGGTGACGCACCGAAGGGTTTCACCCTTGATTCGTTCGGGACAATCAACGCTCGGAAAATGCTGATTATTTGCACACCGAATATAATCAATCCTCTTACGTATCGGATGATTAATATCATCAAATAAGTGATGATAATCATCATAGTCTTTGCAATAATACTCGCAATAAATTTGGCACATTGGGGTAAATGACTTGGGCAAAACCAAAATTAGTATATTATTGTGAAGAATAAATTATTTTAATAAAAATCATCGACAGGATATTTTTTTCTGAATTTGAATATAATATACGTTGTATACAAAATAAATGGATAAAAAATATACGCGAAAATTAATGTTAATCAAATACATGAGTACTGCTTATGGTTAAAAAGTTATTAAGGGATGCGACAGTTTCTTGACGTCAAGCATTGAACATTTATTTTTTATTAATTCAGTAAAAATTCGTGTGATGAAAATTGTGTTATAATATCCCCGAGAAATATAATCATATATATATATATATAAAAAATTTTTATGATGGAACCTTCTATAATTTACGAATATTATTATTGCGATATGTGTAAATCTTTGAGCACCAAATAATAAATTTGGGAATTTCGTAAAGAACCAATTTTCAATATTGTTATCAATACACTTTTAATACTTGGCGTACGATTTTCGTTTTGAAACACACTTTTTCTGAAGGATCGATTTCCAATATTTTCATACATGACGGACGCTAATTACACGATCAATTGATGGCTTCGAGAGCAAGACGTAACACAATGTAGTACGGAGTGAAACGTGGTTATCGTAAAAGGTTAAGAGAACGGTAGTAAATCTTGTGAGAGTGCGATGACAGTAAACGTGGTGAGATTCGTACGACACACGGCGTGAGTTGCGGATTCATGCTGTTCGATGTTACTACGGAGCTTAGACACTCCATACTTACTAGAATAATAGTAGCTACAATGGCAAAACCGCTTATATTTATTTTTTCTTCTTAGCCCTAATCCAGTAGATCCGCAATACTAATAATTTACAGTGCACGTTATCGCTATTACGGCAACAATACTATTTAATCTCGGCTACAGAATAAAGATTTTTTATGTTTCTTCCGCATATAAAATAGGAATAAAATCTTTTTTCCAGCTGTTGGCTGAGTTTCACAATTTCATTGCAAAAAAACACGCGACTCTGACACGTGCGAACGTATTCTCGAGAAACCCTTTTGCCTCTCTGTGTCTTTAACCACTCCGTGATTTCAGCCACTCCGTGATGTCAGCCACTCCGTGATTGCAGCCAATTTATGACTTAACCAAATCTGTGATTTTAGCAACTCCGTGATCTTAGCCAATCCATAAATTTGGCAAATCCGTAATTTTAACCAATCCGTGGTTTCAACCACTCCGCGATTTTGACCACTCTGTGATTTCAACCGATCCGTGATTTCAACCGATCCGTGATTTCAACCACTCCGCGATTTCAACCACTCCGTAATTTTCACCACTCCGTGATTTCAACCACTCCGTGATTTTCACCACTCCGTGATTTTCACCACTCCGTGATTTTCACCACTCCGTGATTTCAACCACTCCGTGATTTTCACCACTCCGTGATTTTAACCACTCCGTGATTTCAACCACTCCGTAATTTTGACCACTCCGTGACTTTAACTGCTCCGTAATTCCAACCCCTCTGTGATTTTCACCATTCCGTCATTTTCACCACTCCGTGATTTTAACGACTCCATGATTGCAGCCATTTCATGACTATAGCAAGTCCGTGATTTCAGCCAATTCGTGACTTTAGCAAATCCACGACTATAGCTATAGCCTAAACTGCCGTTTTGGCAGGACAGCTGTGGCAAAATCTTTTTATGATATAAATAGATATATTTAACATCGGCTAAACAACAAAAACATTTCATTTTCCTTGTTCACAAGAAATAATACAAAAATCTCTATGATTCAAGCTAATGGTAGTTAACTGAGTTTCGCAGAGTTTCATTGCAAAAATAATAAGGTGCGAAGGGAAAGGAACCGAGTCACGCAACTCGGATACGTGCGAACGTATTCTCGACAAACCCTCCGGCTGATTCATAATACAGCTAGGCAGAAAGATACAAGCGTTGCGCACTCGGTATCCACGCTCTATTTTTCTTATTGTCAGCGCTGCAGCATGCGCTACTTGATGACGCATTTCTCAGGGGGCCAATAAGCCCATCACGAAGAAGAAGTAAAAGGAGGGTCCCATTCTTGGCTCAAGTCGCTTCGAAAAGCGAAAGGGCGTACCGGAAACGTGCCACGTAGTACATTCGAGATGAATGATTCGAGATCTAAATCCGGATGCTCACAGTATGAAGACCGGGAACTACTGTCGCTACTGAGATTCACTCGCTGCTACTGTACAAACATTCGAGGCCCTCAAAACTCGTCTTATCGCTGCGGTCGATTTGGGTGGCCGAAGAAAATTTGATCGACTAGAAAGCTCCACGTGCTCGTACATTTTTTTTTCTTTTATTGAAATGGGCGTGTTGTGTGCTTTATATATTCTGTGATTGTTTCTGTCATATAGCCATTGTAGGCAGTTTGTGGCGGTTATCTATATAAAAGGGTCGCTCTATATTCTATCTACTTACATAATTTTCAAAATGTCGTTATATGGATGATTTATGTAACCCATAAGTAATATACATAATTTACTATAAAGAGAATTTTTTTGTGGGATATTATATTGATTTAAAATTATCTTTGGGTAATGTTGGTTTAAAATTTGTTATTCTTTTTATGTAACTGTATTTAATAATACGAAAAAACAGCTTTGAATTGTTAACACATGTGTTTATTTTTTTTACAATGCATGAGCTAGAAAATAAAAATAAGTTTCAAAAATTACTTTCTAATTTATCAAATAAGAAATCCCAAATTTGTAAAAATGGTTTTTTACTATCAAAAGTTCAATTTTAAACAAATTTAATACAGTAATTATAAACTATTGTTATAAATGATTTATGTAATCCATAAGTAATATACATAATTTACTCTGGAGAGAATTTCCTTTATGGGATATTATATTGATTCAAAATTATCTTTGGGTAATGTTTAAAATTCGTTATCCTTTTAATGTAACTGTATTTAACAATACAACAAACAGCTTTGAGTTATTAACACATGCGTTGATTTTTTTCAAATGCATGAGCTATATTTATGCAATTACCTTCTAATTTAGCGAATAAGATATCCCAAATTTGTAAAACAATTTTTTCACCATCAAAACTTCAGTTTTAAACAAATTCAGTACAGTAATTATAAACTATTATTATATCGCGTTTTTAAAATCTTTCGATGTCCAGATACAAATACGAAATTTTTCTCAATGTACGGAGCAGATAATAAATAATATCCCATTGTGGTTATTGTGATAATATTACAGTTCATGCTATGATGATTCTATAGACAAGCTAGAGAGTATTCCTTTCGTTGGTAAAAATAAATACGACTCCGAGAGATCGTATCTATATATCGTTATAGTATTGTTATGCTACTGAGGTTTGTAATCTGCTGCATAACGAAATGCATAAGTAGATCTGTGCAGTACGTATGAGTATCGAGGCTCGTATGTAACACATTTGAAGGCGAAGGGGCAAGCGTGAGCGAGGATACAGTAGAAAGGAGCTCATGCTGTCGTAGTTCAGTGGAGTATGCCTGGGACAGTAGGCTACGGAGTGGCAGTGAGGCAGGGAAAGAAGGACCGAGAGCCACGGTAACGGTGTAGTTTCGTGTGTACACTAGCTCTGTACATAGTACATACAGTCTACGGTATCCTCGTCGAGACTTCTCACGCGAATCGATCTACTTTCCCGCCCCGTACCCGCCGCAATACTCTCGACGTGTTAATATTTAACGTGCCACTACATAGCCAGTAAAGAAAAGAGGCATAGAGCAGTTATGTATCGACGCAAACTCGCTGCTTTGTTCCAACATCGGTTCTTTACCGTCGAAATGTGCCAACTATAATGAGAGAGATATTTTAATATTTGATACACTGAATTTTTTAAAGAAACATTTGTTTGTAAATATTTTGATTTACGGTTTGGATAATATTATTTAAATAAGTTCTTTGGATAAGTATTTTTTAATGAGCTTTTTGAATGATAGTATTCGAATGAACTCTTGAATAATGAACATTCCAACAAACTCTTCATTATTTGAAGAGTTTGTTTGAATTGAATTGAATTTTTTAAAATTGTTTTTGGATGAAGCAGAATTTAATTTAATTTAATTTAATTTAATTTAAGATACATCAATAAAACGGTTCGGTTTTTGTGACATTTGGAAATTTTCGAACAATTTTCGTTTTGCTCTAATTCAGGTGAAATTTTTATTGATTTCGTATTGTGAAAAATATTTCTTTTTCGACAATGTGTTTCCAAACTTTAGTTTTTGATGATTCAGATTTCTACAGATTTAAGAGTCTCAAAATTATGTAAAAAAAAAAAGGGTGAGAAGTACAACTTTCCACATTGCTTCTTCATTGTGTTTCGCTTTTGAAAAATTTTTCTCTATGAGAAATCCAAAATCGATGAAAAATACTTTGGCTTTTTGATAAAAATAATCGATCTAAATTACCAAATATAAAAATATATATAATAGAATTAGATTGGAAGAAAATCGTTTGTACTATTAAAATATGTATTGAAAACAACATTATGTCACAACTATTATTTGAATTTTACTCTTGTAAGAAAAAAAAACTGCATTTTAGAGTGATTCAATATTTGTTATTGAAAATGGAATTCTTTGGATTTTCCATTCAGTGAATGAATAATTGAATTAAATCGTCAACAGCGGTGAACGTAACGAGAACCGCATTTTTCATTGCATTCGTCCGATTGCTTAAGCAAATAACCATGTTTAGTACGGCGTGACTTACGAGACTTCACGTGTTTACATCGAGTATAGGCTGAAATCGTGCTGTTGAAATCGTGTCGGGACTCTTATACAGTTGTCTCTAATTAAAGACTCACGCCGACGACACTTGATTCAATTTCCTGGTGCGGGTTTCTTTCCCTATGTTTGCTTTATCCCCAACTCCGCCCTTTGCTTTTTTCTGGTTTCCTTCACTTTCTCAGACAGCAGAGATGAGGGTACTTGTTATATTTCGCTGAGTCGAAGCTCGAAGCCACAAGCGGATAAGCAAATGTTGGTTTAACGTTAGCAAAGAAGATGTTGACATAACAGACAAAATTCAGTGAAATAAATCGAAAATCTATTTTCTCAATTTGCTCCGGAATTTAGTATCTTTAGCCCTTCGAGTACCTTTGATCTTTGAATTCCTTTTTTTTTAAACATATTTTCAAATTTATGTAAAAAACTTCTGGAAAAGTCCACAAAAGCAAAATTGTCATTGTTTCACATCGTAAATTCTTGTTTTATTAAATAAAAATGTTTGACCCGGTTTGAACTCGGTTTATACATATTTTTACAGTAAAAAGAAAATTTTAGGAAAAGTAACTCGAAAAAAAAAACATAAGTACTTAAGATGTTGAAAAATAAATGGAAGAATGGACTCTTCCATTTTTTTAAATGTTTTATAAACATTAAATTTTTTTGCAATTACTTAAGGGTTTTGAGATATTTTTGTAAGGGCATAAAGTTATTATTACGAAATGTCTGCGGCTGAAACCGTTTGACCACGTAATAAATGGAGAAGTGTTTCTTTTAAACGTTAGTTTATTAACTAGTCTTATTCAGAAAAGTACCCAAAATTTAATAAAGAAAAAAGGAGAAAGAGATTTTTTAAGAATGCCATAAAATTTGTACTCAAATCTCTTCCGATGACAGTTCATACATAAACAAAATTTGAGATAAGAATGTAGAAATTTTCTCATTTTTTTCCGTAAAGTCATTTTACCATTTTTCAATTGCGAAAAAATCTCTTTTCTCCACAGCTCGAGACATTTATGTATAAAAACATTTAAAAAATATGAATCTTAAAAATTTTTATTTTTCAACTCTAGCACTCAAATAAAAACATTTTCAATTGAAACCCTGATCAAAAAACTTCAATTCCGATGCATTAACATACACCAAAATCTCCCAGAATTTTAGTAATGCAAATTGAAGAATGTGTTCGAAAAAATGACATATATTAAATAATGTATTAAATAATGTATTAAATATGCTACATAGGCATTCATAGGGTTAAAATTCTGTTCTAGACCATACAATTTTTTCATTTTCTACAAACGCACTTGATTGCTTACGCCATTTGTCGTTACACTCTTCAGCAAGTGTCAACTTGGCAGGTCGATCAGCCGTGACCCCTTCGCGTATTATTTCCCGCGATATGCAGTCGAGAATCGAATTACGCACCGCAGGAAATAACGAGTACGTTGAGAAACAACGGGAAACCAATTCGAGCTTTGCAGTGCATAAAAATTAAAGAAAATTTAGCCAAAAAAAAATAGCAGTCATTACTTCTCCTCGTTAACTAATGATTGTTATTACCGCGGTAATATTTTGCGTTAACCAAGATTCTCAGCATCGATTAATAGCTCAGTAATAAAGACTGCAGAGAAAATGTAGCAGTGCACTGCCAAGATTCAGGAGAAGCATCCTCGCTGGGGTCGTTAATCCCCGTCGAGGAACCGCGGATGAGAAAGAAAATGAAGACGAGAGAGCGAGAAAGATGAAGAGAGAAGTTAAGACCGAGGAGGAGTCTGGCGTTTACGCGTGAGTCATCCGGTACAGCCCGGGGAAAACGGATACAGCGACTTGGATAGACAGAAGGACGAAGATAGAAAGGGCAACCAAGTGAGCAAGAGATTCTTGAAGCTATACCCGGACGAAAGCTTCACGAACGGAGCACATAAGCGTATGAATCTTCCACGACTTGTCAGCACAACTTATGCTATCTTTGTATATCCTATCGTACCTCATGTTTCACATTATTATTAGCTTTGGACTTGCACCTGTATTATTTCGCTCGGTTTATTGAAAAACCGTCAAAGGGTGTAATCTTTATTTTCCTCGACACAGGTGATTGGACACAAATTATAGAAATCAAAGGGTAAAATAAGAAGGCCAATAATGACTTACCATAACCATTTTGTTATGCATTCTCCACTAAATTATTATGAATTATGAAGTCTGCGAAATGATTTAATGCGATTTGAAGAAATCACTGTGGGTTATTTTTAGTGTGGAAGGGTGAAAATGATTGTTTTTGGTTTGGGAGTAGTTATACATCGCAGCGAATTTTTTCGATGCATTTGGAACGCCTATGGAACTGTTTATTTCGTAGTTAACCTCACTTTTTTGTTTTTTAGTCGTCCTGAATAGACAGCTTTGAATTTTGAGGAACCAGATGATTAGTCTATTTCTGCTGTACGTCTGCATGTTTTCTTAAAATTTGAGCTTTATCTGCCGAGTCGTTCGGGAAAGAAGAAGTTTTAAAATTCGAGGTGTGGTGAACATAAATTCTCGATACAAGTGATTGGACACAAATTATAGAAATCAAGGGGTAAAATAAGAAGGCCAATAATGACTCACCATAACCATTTTGTTATGCATTCTCCACTAAATTATTATGAATTATGAAGTCTGCGAAATGATTTAATGCGATTTGAAAAAATCACTGTGGGTTATTTTTAGTGTGGAAGGGTGAAAATGATTGTTTTTGGTTTGGGAGTAGTTATACATTGCAGCGAATTTTTTCGATGCATTTTGAACGCCTATGGAACTGTTTATTTCGTAGTTAACCTCACTTTTTTGTTTCTTAGTTGGCCTGAATAGACAGCTTTGAGTTTTGAGGAACCAGATGATTAGTCTATTTCTGTTGTACGTCTATTTCTGTTGTACGTCTGCATATTTTCTTAAAACTTGAGCTTTATCTGCCGAGTCGTTCAGGAAAGAAGAAGTTTTAAAATTCGAGGTGTGGTGAACATAGTTCCTCGATAAAGGTGATTGGACACAAATTATAGAAATCAAAGGGTAAAATAAGAAGGCCAATAATGACTTACCATAACCATTTTGTTATGCATTCTCCACTAAATTATTATGAATTATGAAGTCTGCGAAATGATTTAATGCAATTTGAAGAAATCACTGTGGGTTATTTTTAGTGCGGAAGGGTGAAAATGATTGTTTTTTGTTTGGGAGTAGTTATACATCGCAGCGAATTTTTTCGATGCATTTTGTTCGCCTATGGAACTGTTTATCTCGTAGTTAACCTCACTTTTTTGTTTCTTAGTTGGCCTGAATAGACAGCTTTGAATTTTGAGGAACCAGATGATTAGTCTATTTCTGTTGTACGTCTGCATATTTCCTCAAAATGTGAGCTTTATCTGTCGAGTCGATCGGGAAAAAGAAGGTTTCAAAATTTTGAGGTGTGGTGAACACAATGTACTGTCTTTATCTTTTAAAGTAATTATTGTTATTCGTGGTTAAATATACTCAGAATGTTATCCATTCACGTTGAGTCTAAGGTAAAAAATTGATAATTGACATTAGTGACAAGTATATTTTTTCTTTGGTCATCCATAATAATTATTTTCCAACTAGCATTGTTAATTCTTCCATGGTGAGGCTTCAATCGCTTTTTACCACTTTTCTTATTCTGATCTCCTGCTGTGTGACTGACTTTCTACGACATTACATTCGTCGGAAGCTAAAAAAAGTACAGAAAATCTGAGGCTAACAAAGCCGATGGTTACCTAATGCTTAAAGACAACCATCAGAAGAGCTTAGGTCAGGGCCTCCTTTCACTGATTCAGTTTCCCAACCAGTACTAGTTTAAGTGGTCCACGCGACAGCATAGTATTATATTTATTAAGGTTCTGAAATATTAAATTGCTTAAGGACCAAGACAGAAAACTACATAAACAAAGACGCAGTACAGAAAATAAATAAAAAAATCCAAAACTAAAACTAAATGGCGTCATACATGAGAGTAAATTAGAGGCAAGTATGAAACTAATAAAAACAACTAAAACAAAATTAACAAACAAAAGGAGAAGAGAGGAAAAAAGTTCCGTAGTTTGGAGCACTTAGCAGACTCTGCATCGGAACTAATCGGAAGTTTAGCAGGTATTAGACATGGAATCAATTATATGAGTCTGAATCGTGATTGCAAAAAAAAATACTAAGAAAAAATGTCCATTTGGTTTGCCCAGGAATTTTTCCAAGTCCTCTGCTTATGATCTCGCGTCTCATTCGAAGAGCAACTGATTACTTGCTTCATTGATGACTCAACGTCTAGTTCATGTTTTTCTGAAATGTCATAAAAAACCTGGAGAAATGAAAGATCATGGCGGTTTTTGGTGTCATCAGGTTCAGAAGTTGAAATGACACACAATATTTGAATACAATAATCATCCGCCATTTCCTATGACTATTTATTACTAAATCAACTGTTTTTATGCAAAAAAAGTATCGCTTATAAGCTCATCCCAAAAACTACCACGTTTCAATTATCCGAACTAGTTGCGGTCCCAAGTAATTCGCATAATCGAGGTTCTACTGTAATCGGAAATATTTCTTTACAATAAGAGACCATGAAAGTATTGTCAAAATAGTGTTTTGATATTTTTTCCATTCGAATAAAGTACCACTTCCCGATAAAAAGCCAAAGGAATGGTCATATCTATGGGAGTGGAGGTCAAAAAAACGAATGACCAAAATAGCGAATGGCTAAAATAGCGAATTTAAAAATAAGCAACGTCCGACTGTAGAATGCCCGTAATTATGAAATTCGCTTTTTCAGCTATTCCCCATTTTTTTCATTCGCTATTTAGAATGCATTTTAATAAAATGAAGGTTAAAATAGCGAATTTCATAATGATGACCATTCTAGATTCAGACGTTCCTAATTTCGAAATTCGCTATTCTAACCATTCACTGTTTTGGTCATTCGCCATTTTGACCCCCACCCGTCTATGGTACACTTCGATTGTATGGGACCTTTCATGGTATCCGTAGGTTCGTGAAATACCTCAATTCTCCAGAACTTGTAGTAGTCTTGTTTCGAGTCCTCCAGAATATACTTAGGAAGTAGTCTGAGTGTATCCTCAGCCACGAAGAGAGGATCTGTAGTACATAAGTTGTAAGGCAAGGATTTCTCGCGGTGGCGACGTTGGGATGCCTTCCCAAGAGAACTGGCATCTCCACTGTATCGAGTTGCGCGCACAATTTCGCTATACAACACCACAGTACTAAACATAACACATAAAGTAACGCACAGTTGGCCGGAGAATCCCGAGAGTGAAAAGCTTATCCTTTCTAAAGCGAAAATGAAAAGCCGTACGAGCGTCTTTCGACTTGCAACAAATCCACTCTCTTCCGTTCAATTAAACGTGAGTTAAATACTGTTAAATGAGGTATATTATTTTGCTTAATTACGGATAATAACTCGGAATGGCAGCGAAGGTGGTCGTAAAAATGTCTTTCAGTCCACAGTTAGGCTGACCATTAGAATAACGTAATAACGATTGGAATGACAATAAACATTGGATAACTCTGGCGGTTTGATACACTATAGTTACAGCCAACGAAATATCTGTGGTAGATGTCGCACGTGAAACCGGTCTGTCGAGGCGGTTGCTCGCAACGACGAGACGACAAAAATTCGCAAAGTCCGAGCACGGTTGTGAGGCTAGCAATGGTGCGGATGCATGCAAGGGAATTCAATGGGAATGCACGTCACGCGGTGCGCTGCAGCTTCTCGTGTATGCATCGCAGTCTATTGGCTTGGAATGGCCAAACAGATACGAGGAAGGAGAAAGAAGAGATGGAAAGCTTTGGAGGTGCAACACAACACGACATGGCGACAATGGATTGTACGTAAATAGGCTGGAGTCTGGCAAAGGTTTGCAACAACTGCAACAGCACCAACAACGGTAGCAGCAGGATGTTAAAAAAAACGTAACTTCCATTTTGCTTAGTCTCGTAAGCGGCTGCAACAGCAACAAGTATGTTTTCACTGATATCTTGCTAATAGCTGAGCTGGTATGTACTGCGCTGGTGGGATACTAAGCTGATACTTTTGTTTGAAGAGTTACAATACGTCAGTTTTGTAGTAATCATTTTTTTATGGCGATTTGTTACACGCGGTTATAACCTAATTTGTATTGTAAAAAATGTCAGTTCAGCAAGGGCTGAGGGTCAGCATAGATGTTGTGACTGCTGTTCATCTTTTAATGAAATTACATAAAAGATCCAGAAAAATGACAAGATCGACGCCATTTTGGTGTCATATGGTTTGGGAGTGCCAGCAACATACAATATTACAGACTGTTGGCTTAGAATAACCAAAAAGAGTCGAGAAACGAGATAGAAGAGACGGACAGCTTTGGAGATGCACGACATGACGAGAATGACGACAATGACAACATGACGACATGACGACAATAGTTGATACATAAATAGGCTGGAGTCTGCCAAAGGTTCACAACAACAGCGGAAAAAGGAGAAAAAACGTACCTTCCACTTTGCCTAGTCTAGCAAGCGACTGCAACGGCCACAAAGTATGTTTTTACGGATATTCCGTTAATACTTGAGCCGGTATGTGCTACGCTGGTGGGATACTAAGCTGGTACTTTTTTCTGGCCAAGTCGACTTTCTGATTAGTCAAACATGCATCTGCCTTTGAGTAAATACTCGACCTAGGTCATTAACTAACCTTTGACGAACTGACAGGTATTAGATCTGAATTCAATTATCAAGATCTGAATAACAGCGAAAGCAAAAAACAACACTCCGACAAGATGTCTATTTGAATCGACCAGGAATCTTCTCGAGTTCATTGCGTACAAACTCTGAGCCTCGTTCTCTGAGCAACTGATCTCGCTTCCTTCCTTCGTATATTGATGACTCAACGTTGAGTTCGTGTTTTTCGGAAATGACACGATAGATCCACAAAACGGAACAGGTCGAGGTCATTTTTAGAATAGTTGAGCAGGGTCAAGACTCGAGAAAAGAGAGATGGAAACCTCCAGAGGTGTAACACACATCATGACGACAATAGCTGATACGTAAATAGGCTGGAATCTGGCAAAGGTTCACAACAACTGCGACAGCATCGACAACGTTAGCAGCAGGAAGTGGAAAAAAACGTAACTTCCACTTTGCCTAGTTTGGCAAGCGACTGCAACGGCCACAAGTATGTTTTTACTGATATCCCGCTAATACCTGAGCTGGTATGTGCTACGCTGGTGGGATATTAACCTTATACTCTTCTTGGCCAAGTCGACTTTATCATTAGGCAACTATGTCTTTGAGTATATACTCGACCTGGGTCATAAGCTAGCCTTTGACTAAGTGACAGGTATTAGATCTGAATTCAATTATCAAGATCTGAATCACAGCGAAAACAAAAAAAACACTCCGACACGATGTCTATTTGAATCGACCAGGAATCTTCTCGAGTTCATTGCGTACAAACTCTGAGCCTCGTTCTCTGAGCAACTGATCTCGCTTCTTTCCTTCGTATATTGATGACTCAACGTTGAGTTCGTGTTTTTCGGAAATGACACGATAGATCAACAAAACGGAACACGTCGAGGTCATTTTTAGAATAGTTGAGCAGGGTCAAGACTCGAGAAAAGAGAGATGGAAACCTCCAGAGGTGTAACACACATCATGACGACAATAGCTGATACGTAAATAGGTTGGAATCTGGCAAAGGTTCACAACAACTGCGACAGCATCGACAACGTTAGCAGCAGGAAGTGGAAAAAAACGTAACTTCCACTTTGCCTAGTTTGGCAAGCGACTGCAACGGCCACAAGTATGTTTTTACTGATATCCTGCTAATACCTGAGCTGGTATGTGCTACGCTGGTGGGATACTAAGCTGATACTTCTCTTTGCCAAGTCGACACTCTGAATAGTCAGATATGCATTTGCCTCTGTGTATACACTCAACGTGCGTCATAAACTAGCTTTTAAAGGATCAGGGATAAAGGGAAGGGCTTTCTATGCAGAGACCTCGAGACCCTGCGCAGACCTCCAGACCCACAAAGGGTACATTTTTGCGGATTAAGGGCGGTTCTCATTGTGCGCCGCGTTTTCGATTGAAAAAGTGGACACCCTTTGGTCGATGCCCCCTACGTGATAACCTAGCCCAGGGGCCGTAGGGATACCACCATTATTTTAAGCCTCTAATGGGGAATCAGACATTTCCGCTTGAGGATATCGCCGGGATAATTGTTCAGATAACTCCCGTCGATGAAGGAAAGTTGCAATGAAAAAAGGTCGAACCGCCAAATCCTAACCCATCTGCCTCGAGCCCTTGACTAACGTTGGAAGAATTAGTGCACTTTTTGCTCTTGTCCTTCGCGACTTATGGTATTAACGGAATAATTTTAAATCATTCGCCACTAGCGGTGAACAATGGCACGGAAAAGTTCATTTTTTTGTTCATCTTCTTTCATTACAAAAAGTCGTGTTCTGTGTTGTTTTTTTTTATTGGTGCGTCTTTAGTTAAATTTACTAAGTCTCCTCATTGAAATCTACGACCTAAGTTACAATTATTTATTTTATGAATATGAGAATTTATGATCTATCAACAAATTAATATGAAGTCACATTTGTTGTTGTTGAAATCATAGATAACGAAGAATCACATCGAGAATCACATAGTGAAAACATAGATAACGAAAACTCGAATGATGAAAACAAAGATAACGAAAACTCGAATGATAAAAACAAAGATAACGAGAACTCAAATAATGGGAACTCGAATAATGAAAACACCGATAATAAAAGCTCTGATAACGAAAGCTCGGATAATGAATGCTCTGATAATGAAAGCTCTGAAAACGAAAGCTCTAATAATGAATGCTCTGATAATGAAACTCAGATAATGAAAATTTACATTATGAAAACTCAGATAATGCAAGCTCTGATAATGAAATTCAGTTAATGGAAGATTATATCACATAAACTCAGATAATGAAAGCTCGGATAATAAATGCGTCGATAATGAAACATAGATAATGAAAATTTACATTATGAAAACTCAGATAACGAAAGCTCAAATCAGAGAAACTGAGATAAAGTAAACTCAGATCAGAAAAATTAAAATAATGAAAACTCACTTAATGAATACGAAAAAAAAAAAGATAATTCAATTTTACAGCTGTTAGACGAATAGCAAAATTCTCATACACACTTATTCTCGAGACAGAACTTTCCCCTCGAATGATGCTAAGGGTCAGATTAATTCTCGCTAAAACTCATTCAGAAATTTGTTTTTGCGTGCTGCACTAATACCATCACATCGCCAACAGTTAATGCTCTTGAAGATCGTGAAGAGATCGTCTACAAAGGGTCCGTTGATCGATCGATCTCAACTCGTTGGTGTGGTCTCCATTCAAGTCCTGTTACCTCGGAATTCCGAAGGTTATAATAACGCTCAGGCTTTTGCGGCAAGACGAGAGAACTGCTCTCTGACTCACTCGATCGGTTCAGCGCCAGGAATCGACCGTTCTCCGGTGGCTGCTGTTAGCAACCCGAGTCGAGTGGTTTGCAAGTTCCGCTGTAAATTTCAACCGCAGAGGGTTTTCGATAGCGCCGAGTGCTTCGCAACTTCGCCTCAGTAATAATTAATTAAAAGCGATAATAATTCAAGGCGCTGTTGCTATAAGTGAGTGTATACCGATTTCCAGCGCTCAGAGTTTTCGCTCGAGTTTCTCTCAGACATATATCTATATTAGGGTGTGCCAAAAATAAGCGATATTTTTTTTCCTTGCTCTCCGCCCAAAATATCGTACAACACATCTTAGTGATGATCCTGTCAAAAGCAGAGCTCATCATTTTAATCCTTAAAGGTCCATCATCGCGTTTGAAGTTTCCCCATTTAAATAACACAGGAAAGTGATTTTTTTTTTCATTCTTTCTCCCTGCAACCTGAGAAGAAATTTTTGTCATAAAATCAATTACTACATCTCATGAATCATTAAATTTCGAACAAAAAATCTCATTGAGTCGAATTTCTATCTTCAATATTTGATTTATTAGAGAGTCTTGACATTTTTTATGTTTTAAATTTTTTGGGTTTTTTTTTTACGTTTTTCAGCTAATCTATTAAAGTTGGGACAAAAAGTTGAAGGAAAATTTTGTCGTCTGTGTGACGCACTACAAAAAAGTTGCTAACGAGTTTTTCGTATTGTTGATATTTACAAAGTTACAGACCAACAAAGTTATGGTTTTGTATTTTCAACTGTCATTGAGTGAACTGATGTTAGTACAAAAAAGTCAATAGAAATTTATTAGAACATTGAATTTTTTTTAAAATCCGGGTGAAATTTTATGTATTGCTAACGGTTTTAAATTACAGACTCATTGTATCTTATTTTGATGGTTTTTTACGCATATCCGATAAAAAATTTCAAGGCTCTGTAATAAATCAAATATTGAAGATAGAAATTCGACTTAATGAGATTTTTTGTTCGAAATTCAATGATTCATAATGTGTAGTCATTGATTTTATGAAAAAAAATTCTTCTTAGATTGCAGGGAGAAAGAATGGAAAAAATCACTTTTCTGCGTTGTTTAAATGGGAAAACTTGAAACGCGATGATGGACCTGTAAAAATAAAAATTATGAGCTTCCCTTTTGACAGGATCATTACTAAGACGTATTCTACGATATTTTGGGCAGAGAGCAAAGAAAAAAAAAATATCGCCTTTTTTTAGTAAACCCTAATCTATAGCTATAATTCCATCGGGTTTTACGTAACACGCGCAAAAACTCTGATGTTCTCATAATATACGCAATGGAAAGTATTAGAAAGATGTATGCAAATGCCTATTAAAAAAACGTAAAAAAAATAGACGTGTAGAAAGAAAGTTATGCGCGATATTTTGATTCTCCATTAACAGAAGAGTAGTTTTAATTACCCACTTCGAGTTATATATTCTACGATTCGATCGACACGCGCAAAGAATGCGTTTATATTCGATAACGTCACGGGCTAATGATCGGAGAAAAGTGATTCATGTTCACGATCAGCCTGAATATTTCATTGCTTCCTCAATGAAAGTGAAATTCACCGAATATGTGAACTCATAGCGAAAATTTTCACCCGGAAATATGCAAATTGTTCATTTAACGAGAGAATAATTAAACGACGACTGTCAGTTATAAAGTTAAGAAAAATGCGGTAAAATGCAAATTTTCGGTGTTTAATGATCACCATTAAAGTTTGACTGCTTTGCGAATATCATATTGTGAATGAAATTGGATTACGACAGGGTAATAAAATTTTTTGATCGCATTTCTACGTAATTTTATATCTACATGTATTTAACGAAATAAGTGAACCTGACATAACCTAAAAATAGCTTGAAATAGTTGGTGTATTTGTTTATTCCATTAAAAGTTGACTTAGTCCTGAGTATCAAATAATTAATTGCACAGACTACATTTACCTACATATTATCCATTAGTTACATGTTAATTAACTAATACTTGCAGCTTCACCTATTTTATAGATCAATGAAATTATTTGAGTATCCAACTTGAATAAAATCACGTGACAAAATCTTTAAAAAAAACGCAAGCTCTTCAGGTTCTGCCTTTATTAATTTCCCTGGTAAATATTACCAATCGACAAAATTCATACCTTGAAGAGGCTAAAACTTTCGAAGCTCTGATCTTCAAGGTTGCGTGAAATTATTAACAGCAATTCGAACAATTGATTTGTCATGCTTTCTATCTTTCACAATCTGATTGTAAAAAGTGCAGGCATTCGAAGATGCAGTTTTTCGTTGTTGCATTTCATTTTAGAATACGTTAAAAAATTAAACGTCATAACCAATATTTTGTCTTAATCTGAAATGATGCATTCAGCCTCGAGACAATTGATCGCTCCAATTGACAAGGTACATGAAGTTATGAGGCCCATTTCCGAGTCACGAGTCAATAATACTCAGCAATGAAGAAGAATTTAACCGTTGCGCATGATTTCTGCGAACGATGTGCCATGCGTTCTGCAGCCCTGATGCACAATCGTCCGAGTCGAGGCCACACCTGCACCCGTCTAAGTGTGCAGTGGGACTGACCGGTCCCTCATTCCAATAAGTGGTACTCAGCACTCCAGAGGAGCATTTACTACAGTATTTATCCGACGTCATGCATCCGGTTGACCACAGAGTTTGATAAGAACTGCCTAGAAGATCGTTTGACATGTAGACCGAGAAAAAAAAATGTATTGACTATTTCTTCTGACTTTAGACGCTAAAAAAATAGGCCATTTTCACGATTTTTTAAATAGGTTTTTATTTTGGATGAGCGATTCCACCGAAATTCAGACAGATATATTTTTATTTTTCCAAGAAATAAAAAAAAAAATCGGGTTTCGTTATTGTAAAAACTACACCAAGTTTGAATTCGATGAAATAGGAATTTTAGGAGATGTCAGAATTTTTTAATTTTTCTTTCAAACTGTTCTAAGCATGGTTTTTTATAGAATCTGGGATTTTGTCTTGTTGGATGTTAAATGGAAATTTCGGCTTAGAAAAAACAACATTTTTTGTAAGCCAAAATTTTCATATTTTTCGAGCTTCGGCATTTTGTCAAATTTTTATATTTTTTCAAAATCTTAGATTGTGGTACGAAAAATTCCTACTTAGAAATCGTTAATTGATTACAAGTAATAATTCCTTAATTTGATGTCACTACTTTTCATTGAATTTGGAATCATTCAAGGTAATTATATTATTAAAACTCAAGTATCTCATATCACTGACTTAGATTTCCGTAATTTAATAAAAAAATTTATCTCTATCTAAAATTCTTCGTAAAGTTGATGTAGGTTGTTGAATCATTTGCATCCTGTTTACCCAATTTTTTTAAATCAATGAAAAACGGTTCATTGATTTAAAGCAATATTTTCTCCATTCAATCTCGCTATTTTTAATCCAATTTGGAATAATTCAAAGAAATAATATTATCAAAACTCAAGTATCTCATATGACTGACTTATATTTCCGTAATTTAATAAAAAAAATTATATCCGTCTAAAATTCTTCGTAAAGTTGATGTAGGTTGTTGAATCATTTGCATCCTGTTTACCCAATATTTTGAAATCAATGAAAAACGGTTCATTGATTTAAAGAAATATTTTCTCCATTCAATCCCGCTATTTTTAATCCAACTCGGAATAATTCAAAGAAATAATATTATTAAAACTCAAGTATCTCATATCACTGACTTAGATTTCCGTAATTTAATAAAAAATTTTATCACCGTCTAAAATCGGTCGTAAAGTTGATGTAGGTTGTTGAATCATTTGCATCCTGTGTACCCAATTTTTTGAAATCAATGAAAAACGGTTCATTGATTTAAAGAAATATTTTCTCCATTCAATCTCGCTATTTTTAATCCAATTTAGAATAATTCAAAGAAATAATATTATCAAAACTCAAGTATCTCATATGACTGACTTAGATTTCCGTAATTCAATTAAAAAATTTATATCCGTCTAAAATCCGTCGTAAAGTTGATGTAGGTCATTGTCTCGTTTTCATTCTATTTCTCACATACTAACTATTCAAGCTACAAAAATGAAAACTATCATGGCGATAGCAGCTTGCTTATATAAAAAAAAACATGTCGACAAATACTTGATTGAAAAGTGCTATTGAACGGTTGAACAAGCTTCGAGGACATTGCCTGAGTGGTTGGAATATAGAAACTTGAAATTACATTCAGTTCACGCCCGTAGAGGAGAATTGAGAGCGTGCAGCAGGTATTTATACACAAAGACGACAAAAAAAGAGGACATAGAAAAAGAATATTCGAGGGAGCTATTGAAGTTGGCTGTACCGCAAGGAGAAAGAGAGCTCAGGTATAAATAGTGTACTCCTAAGTGCGAAACCCTCGCCACTTCGTTCCACTTTAGATGTGCGACTGTACCATTATATGCTAGGAGTGGAAACCCTCCAGAGCAGAATTTAATTACAAATCTCGAGTGAGAAAGAGAAGACCAGAGCCGCACGTTTGAATAAAGTCGTGGAGTCTGGCCCGGCTGTGATTTCAAAAGCCGGAAACTCTGGAATTTGCATACCTCAAGAGTGCGCTACAGAGGCTTAAGGTTTTGCATACTGCGTATATGTACTACTACATGAGGATTTTCGTGCCAAATTATCTTGGCCATGGCCCATTTTATCCCCTTCAATAAATTGCAGTGCAGTGAAAAATCAAAATGCGGGTGGTTTTTTTTTAAGGGTGTAGGAGCGCGATGGGATGTCCAACTTACTGAAAAGTGAGAATTCAGAACGAAATTCGAACACTTACTGATGGAAGCAAAAATCTTTTAAAAATTGAGCATACAAAAGGTGCGGGAGAGATTAATTTTGAATATTATAATTGCATAATGTTATTAACGAATAGGTGAAAAATAAAATTGTTCAACAAATTATCCGTCAACCTAATTTTTGTATTGGTAGAAAAAATCGTTTTTATTCGATTATTTTATTTATTTATTATTTAAAAAATTCGAAACAAATGATGTCATTGAAGTTGGCATCGTTGAAGTGGAGCGACGTAAATCGTAAAAAAATTAATCATAAGAATCAAGATTAACGTTCTTTAAGGAGCGCCGTTATATAGGGTGACCTTTTTTTTTAAGCCAGTAATCGAAATAATTTCGATTTGTACTTTTCACGATGATTTAAGGTAATCAGAATTTTTTTAAATTTACTTCGATGCATCCTAACGATGTAAACTTCTGCATTATAACAAATTGCAGATGGGTCTCCAAAAATTTTTTAGCAGCCAAATTGGAACCGAACTGTCATACTCTTCAATTTTCGTCATATTTGCTGAGGATATTTTCTGTTTACAAAAAAAAAATACTATTACAGCATCAATTAAAATATTTTAAAAAAGTGGCATATGGTCGAGTTGACTCGAAATGCCCCATGTGAGCTGAACGCAGCTACAAATATTTTCCGTACATCGTCTATACGAAGGTAAAAGTTATAGAGTCTGAGCAACACTCAAGAAAAGGTTCAAAATACAGCATCAATTAAAATATTTTTAAAAAAAGCGTCATAAGGTCGAGTTGACTCGAAATGCCCCATGTGAGCTGAACGCAGCTACAAATATTTTCCGTACACCGTCTATACGAAGGTAAAAGTTTTAGAGTGTGTGCAACACTCAAGAAAAGGTCCAAAATACATCATCAATTAAAATATTTTTAAAAAAAGCGTCATATGGTCGAGTTGACTCGAAATGCCCCATGTGAGCTGAACGCAGCTACAAATATTTTCCGTACACCGTCTATACGAAGGTAAAAGTTTTAGAGTCTGAGCAACACTCAAGAAAAGGTTCAAAATACAGCATCAATTAAAATATTTTTCAAAAAAGCGTCATATGATCGAGTTGACTCGAAATGCCCCATGTGAGCTGAACGCAGCTACAAATATTTTCCGTACACCGTCTATACGAAGGTAAAAGTTATAGAGTGTGAGCAACACTCAAGAAAAGGTCCAAAATACAGCATCAATTAAAATATTTGAAAAAAAAGCGTCATATGGTCGAGTTGACTCGAAGTGCCCCATGTGAGCTGAACGCAGCTAAAAATATTTTCCGTACACCCTCTATACGAAGGTAAAAGTTTTAGAGTGTGAGCAACACTCAAGAAAAGATCCTAAGTACACATTACAGAACATCACAAACGACACTGTGGGGACCCATGAAAACCCCATTGGATAGCTATTGTCATCTCCAATCTAACTTGCAATGAGCATAATAGTGCATAAACATGGCTGTGCACATTTTACATGAGAAAAAAAACAGTGAGGATGCTGCCCTTCCGAACCGTCGCGTACGATCTATTTCACCTAAATCGGAGGATGCTCCTCTATTTGGCTCTTGTATCGGTAACGCACCCTCGCATAGACACAGCTGACAGCTTTTACTTTTTTTTTGCTTTGTCGTTGCACACTACGCACGATAGGTCGATGTGCGTTTACGCGGTGAACAAAATAGGGTCGATCACTGTTGCTTCGTTGGCTTGTACAAACATGGGAGATTCTCTCCCTTTGCTTGTTCTAGTTTTTACGTCGTTATCTCGATCGGACTCACGGTAAAGCAAATTCAGATTTTTTGTTATGCGGCTTCGATTGGGTGATTGATGCTCCTGTCAAAATCAATTTGTATCAATTTAGTAACAGTTACAATATTTTAAATGCCACCCACATTCAGTCAAATCGTTTAAGTGATAGCAAATATCGAATATCAATTATACATTGTTATACAAATTTAAAAAAAATTAATATCACAATGACTCTAAATTAGGTGCACAGTAATAACTAAATAAAAATTATCATGGCACCGATGGAGTAACAATTTTATCCAATAACGTTATCAAACTGTTACATATTCAAAAAATTAAAGATAACAAAATATTTTGAATTTGGAAATAAAAAGTACTTGACAAATTTTTAAAAACTTTTTTGATGAATTAGATATTGGCAAACGTTTGTTGTAAATTAACAAAAAATTCCAATGCACGTTTGTGAGGAAAATATTTTTTTATCAATCTTCTATTTTGTGTTTAAAAATATGAAAACATAAATACAGGAAATTTTTTTTAAAATATAATATTTTGGGGAATTATCAATGATTAAAAAAATGAGATGAGTCAATGTTATTTAGCAATAGTCGCTGCGATAAAAATAGTTTTGTGTCTTTTAACGATGTGTTAACGGATGGTAATTCCTATTGATATTTTCTCCACATATGTTTGCGCATCCTGCTGAAGATATTTAAAGCCGCAGAACCGGTGGGACAGGATTTTCGATATCGATATTCTTACGCACGTGCGCATGCATCTAGTCGAGTTATTATAAAAGCGAAGGAATTAGGGACGCAGACGCGTGTCGAAGTAAGTGCCACCATTGATGTATTGATATTGTGAGACACGTGTGTGCGGAGTGTCTACATTCCTGGGTTGTAATACATGTGTGTACACACGTGTCCATTAGTTTTGGTATTTTTGGTCACCTCGTCACTCACAACGGAAATAATTGTTGCCAACACCCCGTAAAACTATACATTTCCTAATGACACCACTTCATAAATTCGATGTCGATGATATAAAACTGAATATAAAATTTTTGTTTATATTTTGCTGATTTTCGAGAACTCAATCCACATTATTTCCAAATTCCTGCAATGAAAATTAATCATTTTTTAAAATAAAAATAAAAAAAAAGTCTTTTTGGTGTTTCGAGCATTTAATTTGCATTATTCACAATTTCAAGCAAAAGAGAAATGTAAATTAATGGTTGATCGAAATTATAATAAAAGTTTTATTCTTTTTGGTATTTCCCAAGCATTCAATTCGCATTATCTGCAAATACGAGGAAAAACGCAATAAAATTCTTGATTCGATTATTAATTCAAAATGATAACAAAACGGTTAATGCTTTTTTGTGTTTTTCGAACGATCAATTGGCATTATTCACAAATAGCAGCGAAAGTGTAATAGAAATTAATGAAGAATTAAAATTATAATAAACCGTCACATTTTTTTTCGTTGTCTTTCAAGTATTAAATCTGAAAACTACGGAATCGATCATATTGGAGCCAAAGGTCATTAAAAATTGATGATAAATCACAATGAAAAAAAAAAGGATGAATACTTTTTTGTACTTATTCATGCGTTTAATTCGTATTACTTGAAATTCGGAGCAAAATAGTAATAAAAATTGATGCTGCATAAAAATGATAATAAAAGGTTTAAATTTTTTTTCGTGATCTTTGAGCATTTGCTACAACCAATTTTATGTATGGGCGATTCCATTCCACATTCTGAACATCCGAATTAGTTTCCTCAATTTCTGGACTCAAGAGCAATATATGTTGACTGCAATACACGTTGCAGTCACGTGTGCATTCACATGCGGAAGCAGGTCACTGAGCATTGTCACGCAGAATTACGAGGCGACTTTTTGACGCAATTTAGGGGGATAGTAGCGTGGATCTGCGTTCATGGGATGTCCTGTAGCAACTGTACCACCATTTCCACTGTTCCTGATTTTTCACCCTACTTTTTTTCAACGCGATGACGACCAAACAGAATTCCATCGCTCCTGCCGCATTTCCACCCCTATCTGTAAATTCGAAGCAGCTGTGTGCTCGCAATTTGTGTCTGGATTACGTGAAATAAAAAAAAATGAAAGGAAAACGTTTTTCAACGTGGAATTATCCATTGGAAAATCGAAATTGAGTTTTGAAACGTAATGGCAACGAATAAGCGTCACAATACACGTTGACTATCAAACGGATTATATCTTTTAGTACCTAACCTATAAATCAGCGGCGAATGGGCTGAAAAGCTTAATGGGCGTCTACTGGTTAAAAGGAAAGCAAAATACTGATCCGAGCTTCAAGTGGATTCCAATTTGTCTCTGGATTACGTGAAATAAAAAAAATATTCTCGGTAGACATTTTTATAAAAATTCAAAGTGACGTGAAATTTTTACCGCTCGACCGATTTGTGTGAAATTGGTACTCAATAATTGGTTAATGATAGTCCATATGTAAACTAAATTGGAATCCGATAATTACTTATTTACATGAGCAAGCACTCGAACGAGATTTTTCAAATAATTCAAAATGCCATAAAATTTGAACCACCCGACCGATTGGTGTCAAATTTATCCCAAATATCTTTTTAAATGGTCGTTTAAGTGTGAAGAAAATTAAAGATAAATTTGTGGGAAATTTCGAATTTTTTTTTTGTGTGTGAAAGCTTTTCATTTTTATTTGTTCATCTAAATCGAAATTTTCTGTCATTACAACAGTTCATTAGACTGAAAACTTAATTGGAAATCAATAATCGTGAAATCATATCGGCAACTGCAGCCGGATATCTCAGAATTTGCATGAGTTATAGTACTTGCAGACATTTTTTAAAAAATTAAAATTATAATAAAATCAGAACGGTTCGACAGATTCTCGCAAAATTTGGTACACATAATATTTTACCGGTAATCCATTTATATACAAAATTTAAGCCCGGTGCCTTTTTAATTGCTCAAGTTATAGCGTGAAAACGATTTTTTCAAAATTTTAAAAATGCTGTAAGAAAAAAAATTTTCAACCGATTCGCATCAAATACAATCCCAAACTTTGTTATATGATAACCTACTTAAATGCTAAATTAGAAGAAAATCCGTAGAAAATTACGACCGTTATCGTGCGTACAAGGAAATCTATACATACACATACACACACACACACTCTTACAGACATTGCGTAAAAACCATTTTTCTCGATGTTTTATACCATTTTAAGTATCCTGACATGGAACTTTCTAAAAAAAAAAAATTTTACGAAAACAAAGCTCCTCTACGAGGAAGCAAAAATAAAAGGAAAATGTTTTTCAACGTGGAATTATTAATCGGAAAATCGAAATTGAGTTTTGAAACGTAATGGCAACGAATGAGCGTCACAATACACGTTGACTATCAAATGGATTATATCTTTTAGTACCTAACCTATAAATCAGCGGTGAATGGGCAGAAAAGCTTAATGTGCGTCCACTGGTTAGCAGGAAAGCAAAATACTGATCCGAGCTTCAAGTGGATTCGCATATACGCGAAAAAATAACGGGGAGCAGCGTGGAATAACGGTAAAACACGTGAGACACGATATACTGTAATATATTGCGGAGAGACGTGTGGAGAAACTGCATAACGCGTAACGTGACGTCGGTAGCTCACAGAGATGAGATAAGAAAAACGTGGGTTCCTCGTAGCATTGCAGGGGCACATTTATATTGGTATACCTGGTTGTATCACGTTGGCCGAAAGACAAGTTATAACGTATGAATCAACGTAAACGTGAATTGTGAGCGGGTCGATTTTCTGTCTCGGAATAACAGACAATCTTATTTGAGGAAATTTCATATGATACATGGAGTGAGTTGGGCAATATTCGAATTAAAATGAAATGCAACGACTTTACGATTTTAATAATAATAATTAATTAATAATTTCACAGGTTATTCATTTTTTTTAAATTAGACAGTGAAGTAATAGTTTTCTCCACTGTCTAGTAATAGTAATAGAGAAGTAATAGTTAAAAAGGATTTTGAGAGAAATTGTGAATTTTCTTATTAATTGCAATACGAATTTTCGTTGCTTTTTTGGGATATTTTGGTAGACAGAGTTATTGATAGTAACGTGCAGTCCTTATAAAAAAATATTTACACTATTGAAAGCAACTTAAAAAATACACCAATTTTTTATACTTTTAATCATCTGGCGACTTTTTAATAATTTTGTTTGAATAATAAAAAAGATTTTTGTAATGTGGGTCATTGATAAGAACCTGCAGTGGTCATAGGAAAATGTCCAAACTATTGAATATTTGTAAAGGGATTGATTTGTTTCAATAAAATGTAACAGAACATTAAAAGCGTTTAGTGTAGATTTTAATTTTTTTGTTAATATACCAAGTTTACGCAATTTTCAATCACGTTAAAAATTATATTTTAGTTGAAATTGTGAAATTTTTATTAAACAATAATGAATGTTTCCTATGATTGTAGAAAAATAATTATACTCATAAAATCGTCCAATTATTAAATTAATATAATAAATTTCATAACTTAAGGAAATTGTTCGTACAATTAAAATTCTACTGAATGAAAATTGTAAAGGTCGTGGATACAAAATGAGAAGAAAGAACATTTTCTGCCGTAAACATTTTAGGTCCGTTTATTTATTGAATGATATAATATCATTTCCGATAATATATAAGACATCTCATAATTGTGATGAATTATTTTTGATGCCTTTTGTTTTTCAGCTTTAATAAAGGTGATAATAAGTGAGTCCCATGTAACAAATAAAAAATACTAAAATCCGAAAAGGCGAGAGAGTGAAATCACGTGAATTACTACGCAGCAGATCGCAACGCACAGTCATGTCGCGAATCTACTTCCTACTCCGTACTGAGCATCTTTACCTCGCTGGGAATTCGAATCCCGTGGATTCTCACGTTCGACAGGAGAACGCGTGCGATGCTAAGACGGAGTCTCTGGCAAATAGTAAAATAAAAAGAATATTTCGCGTGGAATTGACTTACGCGACTGGAATTCCAACGAGGATATCCGTTTCGCTTTCGTCCCAATTGAAATGCAACTGCGAAGAAGATTTCTGATATATTCTGAGTCTCATATAGAATTGATGCATTTGGAATTTTCAAATTTATGAATTAATCATCACGCTGAATTGGCGACCAAGAGGAGAATAATTACGATAGATCGTTTGATCTACAGCTCATCGGATAAAAAGATAATGAATTTGATAGTCAAACTACAATCAACCATGAGACATCAATTAAGAGGACGTAGTCACCTAAAAAGGGTCATAAAAAAAAATGCTGTATATGATACACTTTTCGAAAATCGTACATTAAAATCTTATTACGTACATGATGAGTATTATAATTCTGCAAATTTGTAAAGACATACAATGCACCAGAAGTGAGATAAAAAATAAAATGTCTCTTTTGTTGTAGTTTTCAAACCGAACTGGAAAACAAATTTTGGTATTCGATGTCTTATTTCATCTGTCAAAGATCCTATGTTCATCCTAGTTCATCCTATGTTCTGTATTGAACATAGGCATTTTCACTTCAGGTCCTTATGAAAAACCTATGATTTTCACTGTTTGAATAAATCTTTCTCCAGTTAAAATCACTAAGCAATTACAGTTCTAGTAAATTTAATCTCCACTCTTTGACAGATAAAATACTAAAATTTGTTTATCGGTTTGGCACGGAAGCTATGAGTAAAAAATGTCAATTTTTACCTCACCATATTTTACTTTACTGTATACGTTTACAAAAATTGCAGAAATTTTTTTTTTTAAACAATGGTATTATGTACAGAATTTTTCTTGTCACGACTGTTTTTAGGACTGGATTCCCTTAATCATCATGCTGAATTGACGGCCAAGGGAAGACCAATTACAATAGATTGTTTGATCTATGCAGGATGAAAAGATAATGAATTTGATTGCCAAGCAACAATCAACGTCCATCAATTAAGCAATGAACTCGCGAATGAATGCTCACCACTCTCGTATGCTAACTTCAACGTTCGAACCGTTCGTTCGTCGTGCTCAACGTAGTATTTAGATTGTGACAGAATTTCATAACGAGTCCTACTTTTGCTACTTCACGACACGATGTCCGACTGAGCTCGACCCAGAATGTCCGTTATGAGTCTTCGACCAGCCCAACTACTTATGAGATTATTAGATTCGTTGTCAGGCTAAATCAATTCCAACAGAAATGAATGAAGTGTTATTATCGCCAAACAATGAAAACTGTAATATTGACATCACAACTCGAAGCATTACAACAAAATTTGCATACCGGGTGTGCCAAAATCATTTTCCTCTTAATTAGGAATGATGCTGAAGTTTACATCGTTAGGATGCAACGAAATAAATTTCGCAAAATTCTGATTACCTTAAATCGTCATAAAAAGTACGAATCAAAATGACTTCGTTTACTAGCATTGAAGAAAAATACAACGGTAATCTTGATTTTTATGATTTATTTTTTTATGTCGCTGCATTTTAATGATGTGAATTTCAATAACATAATTAGGAGTGAAATTGTCGCAGGAATTCTGATACATCCGGTAAATTACAGTAAAAAAGCCTCTGTAACTGCGATTTTTTTTTTGGATATGTATCCAAAGTTTTTCTGCAACACTATATTTAATCTGATTTATTATACAGTAATATTTATGTATCCTTCATAGAATTATATTCTGTGTCAATTTTTCCAAGATTTAATTAATGCAAATTAAGAGAGAAATTTTGAAAAGCAGTAGTTTTTCAAATTTTGCAACTTAACATTTTGTTATTGACTAAACTTTCGACTCCGTCATGAAATATCGACATGTGGCGTCTTTTTTCAAAAGTCGTCTGCTACAAAATACACGTGTAACAAAATATTAATAAAAAAAAGGGTTTATACATCCCTTTTTGTAACATATGTGGTGTATCTGTTCTCCATTAGTTTTGGCCTTGTCGCCACTGATGATGACTGTGTTTTCCGGTATTATTACGTCACGCCATGAAAAGACTGGAAGTCAGACAAGACCAGTATTTTGATCCGAGTCATGCGAGTTATGTACGCGGTGAAGTTGTGTGATCTGATGGGGAATTCATTAATTACACTCAGGATCAGAGTCTCGAGCTGATATCGATCTCGATTTGTTTATCTTTATTGTATAAATAATTGTGTAGCACTGAATTGACTAAATGTATATTACGTTTTACTCTCGCGTCTTGTTTTTATTGATGGAAGCTTAGATCGTCAGTAGTTAAGCATAAGTGTACAATCGTTGTTCGGAGTATGAGATTTTTCAAGACATTCCTATATTACTTTTTGGTCGTGTTGTTACGTATTATCCAAAATAAAAACAGTCTGAAGCATTCTACTCTAGCAGATGAACAAATTTAACGGTTATCGATCATATAAGCTAACGAACAGATAAATTCAGTGTGTTATCTGATATTTCTGTTAGGAAAGCTTCTAGTGAAAATTCTAGTTTACTGATGTTAAAAAGTCTAAGCTAGAAATTTTAGGTTTTATTACATGCATCGAAAAAAAATTAGGGCAAGTAACTAGTCAGTTGCACTGTTAGAAATTTTTGTATGAAAATTAATATAAACCGTTGGAAATTTCTATAGGGATAAGCGTATATTGAAATTGATATGCAAACATTAATTAATATACAAATAAATTTTTGTAAGATTAATATACAGTATTCAAAAAACTCCATAAAAGTTGTGACTATAAAAAAAATTATTGAAATTTTACAACATGTCTGTGTATTATACAAAATTTAATAAGATTTCATGATTTCAAATCACTGACATTTATTTAAATTCAATTTAATATACAGCAAATGAACTTTCGATACATATATCGATTTGGAAAATACTTTTAAAAGTGGCAGTCATCATCAGTGACGAAAAGGTCAAAAGGTCCATCAAGAACAGACACACAGCACATGTTGTAAAAAGGGATATACAAGCTCCTTTTATTAATATTCTGTCACACGTGTTTTTTTCCATGCCCATTTATATAACAAAAAAAATGGTATCAGACGACTTTGTAGTAAAGATGTCACGTGTCGATATTTCATGAGCGAATCGGAAGTAAAAAAAACGAAATATAAAAAATGCCCCGCCTGTATATTCAGCAATACCGCGAGGAATTAAATAGAATTGAATGTATGGCTCTAAAAAAAAAAGGGAAAGTGGTGGAGTCACGGTCACGTCGTTAATCCCTTCGCGACACTTCGGACCCTTCAATTGCTGCACATTGGCAGCACACGTCGTTTCCATTGTCCGCCATCGCATTCCAAAAAAGTGTAGAATAAAAAAAAATCTAAAATTGCCCTAAATTTGGCAAAGTACCAACGTAGAGAATGGTACAACAGCTTCATCTGCCGAATTTTTTTCCATTTCCATTGCGAAAATGTCACCAAAATTTATAACGGTAAATCACGTGGGCGAGAATAAAGAGAAGCCCTGTACAGGTAAAGTCAGCAAAGGGCGAAGGGGAAAAATTCTACCCTCTTATTCGCGTGTTATTTTTTTTTTTTTTTTTTTTCTTTTTAACTCCACGGAACGAGTTTCGTATTAATGGAATCCCATGACAATTCGATTCGCTTTGCAGGTGGGTTATACAATGCGCTAGGGGAATATAGACGTCACACTGAAAATAACCTTTTTCCTACAGCTAATAGTGTTCTAGTCGACTTTTTTTTTTTGTTAACTATTATATCACTGGCGATTCATGGCAAATCGATCATCGGTGTGTATTATGGGACAATGAAACAGAAGAATTTTTTTTGTAGTGCACGAGCTAGAAAAAAAGGGACACGTGCTAAGCGTTTTTATATTTTGGTAGTATTTATGATGGAAATATGTGTACCTCGTGTTTACAATGACTGTGACCAAGTTTCGCAATCCGTTACGTAGTAGAAATATCTATTTATCTTTATCGTCTCGGCGCACAGACTAATGGCTCTGTATTCTGACTAGTTATGTTACTATAACACTATAATGTTACCGTACAGACAGTAAAAGCACTGAGTTCAAGCTCTATTAGCGATTTCTAAGAAACCTGTTCGAGCGAAGATGGAGCGATTTTGATGCCACGTTCGGATGATTAACGGCCAACGCTTGGCGTCCTGACCACTCGGTTCAGTTAAGGTAGTGCGATTAGTAGGAATAACTGAGAAAAGGGTTATGTACAGTGTGGGAATTCTGGAGTAGCTGTATTTAGCGATTGTGGGAACTACGAGGCTTCTTTAAGGGCGGACAGAACGGTTTTGATGACAAATTTGGATAATTGAGGCGGTCGAAGGCAAAATTCGCTGAAAACCCTTTCGTTAAAAATGTAGGTGAGATATTGAATTTTGGAATTTAAGAACCTTGTGTATTTACCATTCGGAATTTTAACCTGGCCGCAAAACAGCGAGTTATCGGGCGAACGACCAGTGAATGGACACTTTCCATAAGAGCATGTGCATTAAAAGCGTCCATTTACTGGGTTCATTCGTCTGCTAAACTGTCCATTCACTGGTCAGTGTACTCTAAGACTCGTAGATCACGCTTACGAAATATTGAGCAATAAGGAAATCGTTGAAAAAATAAAAGTGTCTTTTTAACGATTAACGAACGTTGGACATTTCTGGTCTGGTCAGCCATTAAATAAATTATTTATTTAATGGCCAGCCTAATAGGATTTTATTCAATCGAAATAAACTTTATTTCATTTAAATAAAATTTCATCAGATTAAAAGAAACTGAAAGAGTTTCTTTTAATCTGATGAAATTCTATTCAGATAGTGATCTGAATAGAATTTCATTCATTTCAAATATATCCTATAATCCATTCAAATAAACCAAATTTCTCTGGGTGTACTAAACATTGAGTAATAAAGAAATAATCGGAAAAATAAAAGTGTCTTTTTAGAAGTAACGAACGTTGGACATTTCTGGTCCACCTTAACGGCCAACACTTGATATCCAGATCGTTTGATAAAAGTAACACCATGGATTAGTATAAATAAACGAGAAATGGTTATGTCCACTGTGGGAATTCTGGAAGAGCTGAGTGTAGGCGTCTGCGGGGAGTACGAGACCCTGTGGCCATTAAATAAATAATTTATTTAATGGTTGGCCTAATAGGATTTTATTCAATCGAAATAAACTTTATTTTATTTAAATAAAATTTCATCAGATTAAAAGAAACTCTATCTGATCTGAATAGAATTTTATTCATTTCGAATATATCCTATAATCCATTCAAATAAACCAAATTTCTCTGGGTGTACTAAACATTGAGTAATAAAGAAATAATCGGAAAAATAAAAGTGTCTTTTTAGAAGTAACGAACGTTGGACATTTTTGGTCCACCTCAACGGCCAACACTTGATATCCAAATCGTTTGATAAAAGTAACACCATGGATTAGTAGAAATAAACGAGAAAAGGGTTATGTCCACTGTGGGAATTCTGGAAGAGCTGAGTGTAGGCGTCTGCGGGGAGTACGAGACCCTGTGGCCATTAAATAAATAATTTATTTAATGGTTGGCCTAATAGTATTTTATTCATCGAAATAAACTTTATTTTATTTAGATAAAATTTCATCAGATTAAAAGAAACTCTATCTGATCTGAATAGAATTTTATTCATTTCAAATATATCCTATAATCCATTCAAATAAACCAAATTTCTCTGGGTGTACTAAACATTGAGTAATAAAGAAATGATCGGAAAAATAAAAGTTTCTGTTTAGAAGTAACGAACGTTGGACATTTCTGGTCCACCTTAACGGCCAACACTTGATATCCAGATCGTTTGATAAAAGTAACACCATGGATTAGTATAAATAAACGAGAAAAGGGTTATGTCCACTGTGGGAATTCTGGAAGAGCTGAGTGTAGGCGTCTGCGGGGAGTACGAGACCCTGTGGCCATTAAATAAATAATTTATTTAATGGTTGGCCTAATAGTATTTTATTCATCGAAATAAACTTTATTTTATTTAAATAAAATTTCATCAGATTAAATGAAACTCTATCTGATCTGAATAGAATTTTATTTATTTCAAATACATCCTATAATCCATTCAAATAAACCAAATTTCTCTGGGTGTACTAAACATTGAGTAATAAAGAAATAATCGGAAAAATAAAAGTGTCTTTTTAGAAGTAACGAACGTTGGACATTTTTGGTCCACCTTAACGGCCAACACTTGATATCCAGATCGTTTGATAAAAGTAACACCATGGATTAGTATAAATAAACGAGAAAAGGGTTATGTCCACTGTGGGAATTCTGGAAGAGCTGAGTGTAGGCGTCTGCGGGGAGTACGAGACCCTGTGGCCATTAAATAAATAATTTATTTAATGGTTGGCCTAATAGAATTTTATTCAATCGAAATAACCTTTATTTTATTTAAATAAAATTTCATCAGATTAAAAAAAACTCTATCTGATCTATATAGAATTTTATTCATTTGAAATATATCATATAATCCATTCAAATAAACCAAATTTCTCTGGGTGTACTAAACATTGAGTAATAAAGAAATAATCGGAAAAATAAAAGTGTCTGTTTAGAAGTAACGAACGTTGGACATTTTTGGTCCACCTTAACGGCCAACACTTGATATCCAGATCGTTTGATAAAAGTAACACCATGGATTAGTATAAATAAACGAGAAAAGGGTTATGTCCACTGTGGGAATTCTGGAAGAGCTGAGTGTAGGCGTCTGCGGGGAGTACGAGACCCTGTGGATTCGAAGAAGAAGAGAACGACAACGACGACGACGATTCGAGCTCAGGAACCGTTGAGCGTGTGTGTTCACGAGTTGCTGGTGGGCAGGTGGTCACGATGGGCCATCGTATGTACCAGCAGCGCCAGTGGATTTTATATAGTATAGTAAAAAGCCAAGGCACGCGTTCACGAGCTCTTCAAGATCGGTCCTGCATAAGTAGGTCCCCGAAAAATCCCGATGCAGGTTCCGGCACGTCTCGGCCCTTCTTCCAACAGCGGTCGAATGGACCGTTGGCCCCGCGCTTCGGTCCAGACAAGATCCGATCCAACCGGTCGCCATCGATCTTCGACTTCGTTGAACTCTCTTCAAACGATCACTTCATCGCGTTAAAGATGTGCAAATATTACAATCCTATTCGATAATCTTCAGGGCGGTTCAGTTACCTTCAACATATTGACCCAAATTTTTCAATTTACAACAAAAATGGCGCATAAGTCAATGAAATGGTGGGTCCTTTTATTGTCGTTTTATCTCGGTTGCTATTTTGCAGGAATAATTGCTTCTTGTGGTTCACATTCAATTTAAATAGAGGGCAAGAAATGTACGGATAGTGGATTTCCAGTAGAAATTGTATCCTATTTTTTGGAATAAACACGTATATTGATGGGTGAAAATTTTTTTAAGTGCTTTGCATTGTAATTTAAGAATGATTTAGACATTGGAGATATTGAACAATCTTTTTTTTTTGGTGGAAAGTGACTTGAATGGTGAAGGGCTAAATGAACTTTTTCAGCAGTTATACAAAAATTGAATTCACCGTTAGAAATTTCAACTTAATTTCGTCTCGTATTGATCGTATTTTTAATCTGATTTAATCCGAATCAGGAAAACTGGCGTATAAATCAATAGAATTCTTATTAGCAGATTGAGGCAATGTAAAAAACAACTATTTTACAAAGTATCTTTTTCATTTTCGATGAAAAGAATATTGGAAAAAATTTACAAACAGTGACAAACAGTGACTATCAGAAACTCGAATTAATATATTTTTATCAGTTTATATCAATTTTATTTACAACGAACTAATCCCACGTTGTAAAATTTTTCATTCATAATAAAAAAAACACATTTTTACGTCAACAATACAAAATATGTGTTTAAAAAAAAAAAACTCGCCCGTGTCCAATATTTACTAATAATGATTTTACCAAACATAAAAATGACTTTATCTCAACCATTTAATTAATTCATTCTTAGCAGTCCATATAAATTTCACTTAGAACAAATTTCAGCGTTGTAAAATTTTTCATTCATAATAAAAAAAACACATTTTTACGTTAACAATACAAAATGTGTGTTTTTTCAAATTTTTTTCGTCATTGTCCAATATTTAGTAATAATGATTTTATTAATCATGAAAAAAGTCTTCGCCGGAAGGATGAAATAAATTTATTTTTGGCAGCTTGTTTGAATTTCACATAGAGCGAAATAATCCGACGACGTAAAAATTTTCTAGGAATGAGGGGGCGTTAAGGGGGCGGCGATGCTGAATCGAGCGTCTGGTTCATTGTACGATGCACCCGGGCGACTAGACGTACGGATGTGCATAGTGTTGTGGTGCAGGACGATGCACAGCAGAGTGTATCGAGCGTATAGCTTCGGACGCGAGTTTAAATTGGCGCGAGCGAGAGATAATTGAGAAGAGAAGAGATCTCATGCAGCTGACTGCAAGAGGGAACATACTCTTTACCGACGACGAGGGTCCGCGGGGAGTCGCGTTGCGGTACGTGTCGTGTCGGAGGGAAGAAATAAATAAGCGACGCCGGTCGGGAGCGCTTCCGTCCAATAACGGCATCGCAACGAAATTCTCGCGCGCCGACGCTCGCTTCTCGCTTCCACTCGCGACGATGTAATTTCATCTCGAATTACCCTCCATTTTCTCTCTTTCTTTTTCGTCATCTCTTTTCTCTCGACTTCGCACTACTTAAAAACGTACATTTTCCACGGTAAAAGTGTTTTCAGTTTTCCGATAAATTTTTTTGTGAATTTTGTAAAATTAGGTTAGGAAATTGAAATAAAAATTTTTCGATGGTTGATTTAATAGCGATCAATGGATTTCGTTAATCCGATTGAGAATGAAAAAACATGATTTTTTAATCAATAATTGCTAAATAAGTGTAAAAGGTATATATTAATTTGTGGGGTCGATTTTTCACTTTTTGTAATCAAATTGTCATATTCAGGTGAAGTTCTTTTCTTTTTTGTCATCTCTTTTCTCTCGACTTCGCACTACTTAAAAACGTACATTTTCCACGGTAAAAGTGTTTTCATTTTACCGCTACAAATTTTTGTAAATTTTGTAAAATTAGGTTAGGAAATCGAAATAAAAATTTTTCGATGGTTAATTTAATAGCGTTCAATGAACTTCGATAATCCGTTTAAGAATGAAAAAAAAAACATGATTGTTTAATCAATAATTGCTAAATAAGTATATAAGGTATGTATTAATTTGTGGGATCGATTTTTCACATTTTATAATCACATTGTCATATTCAGGTGAAGTTCTTTTCTTTTTTGTTATCTTTTTTCTCTCGACTTCGCACTACTTAAAAACGTACATTTTCCACAGTAAAAGTGTTTTCATTTTACCGCTACAAATTTTTGTAAATTTTGTAAATTTAGGTTAGGAAATCGAAATAAAAATTTTTCGATGGTTAATTTAATAGCGTTCAATGAATTTCGATAATCCGATTGAAAATGGAAAAAACATGATTGTTTACTCAATAATTGCTAAATAAGTATATAAAATATATATATTAATTTGTGGAATCAATTTTTTCACATTTTGTAATCAAATTGTCATATTCAGCGGAAGTGCAATTTTTAAGATCTTTGCTCGTTTTGTTTACATCATCCCCATTTTTTAAATCTTCGTTATGTACAAATGTTGAGGAGCTATAAAAATTAGTTTACAGAAAGTTGAGACGGTGCCCATTTTGCCCCCATTTACCCTATATCATATAACCCTTCAATGAATGGCATAAACGAGAACTTGTAGAAGCGGTTTCTCAATGCATTCACTCAAAGATTTATAGGCGGCTTTTCAAGGGTCTGAACTCAACCTAAGGCCAGAATACCGAAAAAGAAATTCGATAATGGTCGATTCATTTTTTTATACCTATAATTTTGTGGCTCCTCATAAATTTTATTTTTATTTGTCTCAATACTTGTAAGATTTTATTGTTTTTTTTTTCTCTCGAAATTATAGGTCACATATAAATGTAACCTGTAACCGTGTGAACTATAAATAGTAAGTCGAAGGGCTATTGAACTTTGGCCAATCGCAATCGCTCACAAATATGGAAAACGTGATGTAATAGAGACATTACTACTACAAATAGGTCTAAAAACCTTGTCTTTGATTTTTTTAAACTAGCTATACAAAAACAAAATTTCAATTTTTGTACTTTTAAGAGTTCACATAAACCTTCACAGAATAATTTTTAGCTTATTTGATAACAAATACTAACTTAGAGTTTCTACACTAAAAAAAAAAATTATTACAGGCTACCAAAAAAAATTATTTTCATATCAACTTTAGTGTTTTTTCATACAATTTCATTTAACATAAACAAAATTTTATTTTACCCATTTTCGGGTTTTTCTTTTGATCTCATATGGAATTGTAAGAATTACAAGTCAAATTAAGTTGATAACATTTACATTTGGCAGCCTGCAAACAACAATTTTATTGAATATATGAAATTTGTTTTGGCTAGTTAATACATTTATGTACATTACTCGGTCACTGTTAAAAAAAATTAAAGTAACAGGTTTACAAAATTAACTACACGAGTATACCATGAAATTGATGTCCAATTCTTCCGAATTAATTACGAAAGACGTTTCAGTTAATACACAGTCTCCTAAATTCATTACCAAATTCATGTTTTTAATATACATTAACTTCAATTTTACCACACATACATTTAAATTTCATTTTCATTTGTCCATTAAATTGAATTTTATACACATGTTTACTAAAAACAAATTACACAGGTTTACTATAAATACTATACACTATCTGAATTTTCCAAATATCTTTCACAGTGCAGAGCTAAGAAATCAAATTTCTTTTTTGCAAAATAAACAAAAAAATTTATCAGGAATTTGCGGAAAACTTTTTTCGTCCACTCCATTTATTGGATTTCAGGACTAATACAATTTTTTTCAAATCAGTGGTGTGTTCTTGTGACAGTAATGATGTGTACTATAGTTGTAATATTATAGGATTGGTAAACGAGTCTGAGGTCAGAAAGGTCATGTGTTCAGACGCGTTGATTTACGAGGGATTTTCGAAGGGCCCGAAGCATAACGTCGGGTAACCTCTGCTATTCCTGATCCTACGGCCGGCTTGACGTTTTCCCTATTCCAGTCTCAACTACGCACGTAGACAGGGTTCGAATCGGCGTCGACGAAGTATCGTGAAAGCCCGGTCAAAGGCTCCCCTGGGTCTCTTAACGAGCTTTAATGCTCGTGTAGTACGTGTGCAGCAAACCTGGTTGTCGCTGCGCCCAACAGTCCATATATTTCGGCTATCGAAACGACCGCGATAACTGGCTTACCCATACCCAACACAAAAATACCATTCACGCTACTTCAACACTGCAGAGCATGAAAAAAATTCGTTTGAAGCTTTATATACCGGTTCATAAAGCTCGGATGCATATACCGTCTATTAATTTTCAGAGACTTTCGTCATTAACGAATGCAGTATTGATATATCAAAGATAAGCTTGCAACAAAACGATGTGACTGGAAAGAGGTATTTTTTGCTTCCTCATAAAGAAAGCTTTGTTTTCATGACAAAATTATTTTTCGAGATTATCATGGACATTCAGAATGGTCCAAAATATCTAGAAAAATGTCTGCATGTTTGTGTTTGTGAAGTGCTCTTAAATTTCAATTACCTATATCTAAAGAATCGTTTATTCGATTAAGCTAAAATTTTGAACGCAAGTAAAACGTTTTTGTCTTTGAATGGTTTTTTTTTGCGGAATGTATCCAGAAATTTTGATTTGATTTTTTAATTTTTTCAACAAAGGATGTGCGTGCTTCAGCTTTCGTACAATTGACAATATTTTTCTAAATAATTTTTTTTTAGGTACTGTTGAAGTTGATTTGTATTGAATGATGACCGAAATCGGAGAAGCGGTTCGGATTTTATGGATTTTTTTAATTTTCGAAAAACTCACATTATTGCCCTAAGTTCAGCAAAATATCAAGTAACGAACTCGAATTTAATACATGAAATCGGTACAGTACAACGATGATAAAAACCTACTTCTATTATAATCTACAATGAAAATCAAATTTTTTAGAATTCAAACTTATTCAATGTCGAAAAAAGAATACACAGTGATTGAAGGATTGAAAAATAATATATTGCTCCCTACATTTTGCCATAACATCCATACATCTGTCCATTTCCAATACTCACTCTAATTAATTCCAAAAATTGAAGAAAACAAAAACAAACAAATATTTCGACTCAAGCAACTCTGCTCACAGTGAAATGAAACCGTGAAGGACGAAAAAAACGTAATAACGCACTCGACGGTATAATGGCCCCCAAAACGTACGAGCCTCGGACGTTTTTATTGAAAAATTTGCCTCTAAAAGTTCGTCGGCAAACTATTCATTGTATAGAACGTAATAAGGGTAGTAAAAGGGAACGATATGCAGTGTGCAATGGGCGTGGTGCAGTCGAATCGAACGACTCGATATATCGGCACGATAACATGCATCTGTGCGCTGAGTACACGTATTTCACTACTTAATAAGAAGAACGCGATACACTGTACGCAGATATATGCTATATACGCGTGGATGCGTCATTATATAGTACCATATCGGTAGTAACATGGTCCGAGTTCGTCGGAGATGGTACGTTCTGGTCGTTCGTACGTATATTCGAGTCCTTCAGCAACAGGACTCGAGCCCCGAAGTCGTGGACTCTATAATTTCGTGCTTGGTGTAATTACGATTATCCCTTCTGCGTACGTCGTTCGCAATGCGTTTGTGTTTACGTCTCTGTGGGTGTAAGAGCTCGTAAAAGTCACGTTTTCCCGGCGCATAACCGTCCGAGTTGTTTTTGTTTTGGTTCTTTGTTTTCCTTTGCCTTTTATTGCTCTCTCACTCTCTTTTGTGCTCTCACTGACGTTATCTCTCATCTCGCTCTAGTCCGAAGAACGAGCTACGAGGTTCAAGCTCGTTTGGCCGGCGTATGTATATAGAGATGTGAAGAGCATCGCGAGGACGGCCAATGACCTCAGGCACCGGTTCCCACGACTTTGCAATACTTGGCTAAAATAGCGGTCTGTCTAATATACTGTCTCGGTCTCTTATCGAAACGATTTGTCGAACACACGTCGCCCTTGGCACTCACGATCGTGTTACTGTTGTGATCGGTTGACTTTTCGATAAATCGGCGCAGGGATTTTGTAACTTGTATGCGTTAGATTTTTTATCGACGTCTCAGTTACAGACATGTTTCTACGATTAATATAGTGATACGGCCGAATTAATCAATAACGAATCCGATTATAGAAACGACAAACAGGGCGAAAGTTTATTGGCAGTAATTCTCGATAACACGGTCGTTCTCGATACGTCAACGATTATATCGTTACTGTCCCAGAATATCATAATTCATAACTATACAAATATTTGCGAGGAGGCTAAAAGTTGGCCCTTGACCATTGTCATGATCACAACATTTTTGTAATTTGTTACACTATTTGTAACAAAGATTGTAAGTTTGCATAGCATTTCGATTCCAATAAGTCACCTAGAATATTTGAATTACAGGGTTTCTTTAGATTATAACTTCTCAATTATTTCTCAATTCTTGTTGTAAAAAAAAAACAGTCGTAGTCCTGCCACCGATCGAGTGACACTATTCTTATTATTCTCATTCTTCCATAATTTATGTTATCGTCCCAATAACTAATTTTAATTACTCGCAACCATAAAAATATTCGCATGGACTATAAACTATTAGGGCCCCAAAATTTGCAACCAACCAAATATCAAATCAACCAAAATACCTAATTCGATCCACACTAATTATGCAACAAACATAATAACAACAATCTCCTCAAAATGTTTTTTCCGCGACCTTCCGAGTCATTCAAAATTCCTCGTAGCATTGCACAGACCATTGATTCAGAAAATCGGTATGCAATAACCTCGTGTCAAGGTTGCTAGGTAGTCGACAAAAAAAATCTACCTGAATGTACGCCAGCGTCGCCATCAGGATCCTCAAAAGCGGACGAGTCGATGCCTCCGCCGTTGCAAAAATCGTCTTGGTTACCGATCTCGTGTTGATTGTAATCCTTGTCGTTGTTGCAACAATCGACGGAATTAACGGACGACACAGTGACGCTTTGCTTGTTCGAGGAAGCGTCGCAGGATACGGACGAAGTTAATCCGTGTCTGTTACCGGTAACAGCGGCCGATCTCACGAGCGTGCTCGCACTCCTGGCCACTTTGGTACTGTGGGTCCTTCGAATGAGCAGGTTGGTGAACGTCGTCGAACCGCCGGTGCTTCCACCGCTACCAGAAGAAGAACCAGAACCACCAGCGTTGCCATTATTGTTTTGCTTGCTGTTAAAGCGTCTCGTATCGTTTAGCTGATGGTTCTGTTGTACCGATGTCGTTGGATTTCTGCCGATTTTCGTTTGTACCCTTGCTTCGGGCCTTCGCTCGTCATTTTCCTTGGCATTGTTATTTTTGTTGTTATCCTCTTTGTCGCTGCCAACTTTGCTGTCCTCTTTCGTGTCCTCTTTCTTCCTCCGTCTCTCCGCGACCGGTTCCTCATCACGTCCGCCCTCCAGACAAGCAATCGTGTTGTTTAGCCGACCCCCAGACGACTCCTTGTTGTTCCGCGACATTTCCTTTCTCCCAGTGAAGCGACTCTGAAATCTTTCGATGGTTTTGAAGGATCTCGTTCTCTCAACTTTCTTCCTCGTTTGCTGACCATTGTTCGCTCCATTTTCGAGACCGTTATCGTTGCTACTTTTCGAAGGTGCCTCAAATATCCTTGTGAGTGACTGAACCTTTCCCCGCGACTCTGGCAACGGCGCATCGTTCGTTGCACCGCCGTTGTCGATGCTTGCGCTTCGCTGTTGATGATGATTCTTGTGCTGATGTTGCTGACCAACAAACGCATCGTTGTTGCTCAACGTCCGCGTCAATATGGCGTTCGGCGCGGTTTTTAAGGTGCTTATGGGAAAAGTGTTGCAGGTAAATTTCTCGCTCTCGGCGTTTGACAGTGTTTTCGTTAATTTCGCGGATCCGTGACGCGACTCGCCGTCAAGGGACACGTAAAATGTCGACCTCCTCTTTGGCGAGTCCTCCGAATTTTCCAACATTTTTACAAGCTAGATCTTTCGACTAGTTCTGCTTCAAAGTGAATTCGTTTCGGAACTCATTATGGCGTCGAGCTGAGCAATCAAATAAGTAAATTGATTTCTCTCGTTGATGCCGAACTGGAATTACTTCTAGCAGGTCATTTACATATCCTGAAGTGAATTCGGATTGGATTCTACCACTGAACTGTGGAATTGCGAACCGGATCGCTGAAATCAGAGACCTTACAGCATGTGAATAGAATTTAGCAGTCCCTTCTCAACCGGGTTCATTTGTTCCCTTTTCCCTTTGCTATGTCGTGTCTTCAGCAGCTCTTCAAGGCTGCACACGTGTATGCTTTCATTCAGCCTGGTCCAAATCGTAGCTATGACTGCGGATTAATTTTTAAGCACGTTTACACAATTTTCTTGACTGTAAAAATTTTCAGATGCTATCCATTAAGTCCCTACAGTTGAGGACCAGCTTTGATGGTCAACACGAGTCTCGCCGATCTGGCAACGTCGATGACAGACGCGCACGTGTGTGCCCAACGACACGACAGTCCTGCAGAGATACTCGTTTCTTCCTCTTCACGTCTTCGCCCTACAGACAAACGTCGACTGTAGACGGAGAAAAAAAAAAAAAGTGGGAAATGCCTTCGTTCGATGAAATCACAACAGAATTTACCAGACAGCAATAAAATAAACTCGGATCTTCACGTTGAATTACACGTTTTTATTCACACCGTAAGCGCTCAACGATTTTACACGTCATTGCGATAACACTTTCACTTATATTATCACGACACGTTAATCCAATTAAGAATGATATATCGTTTGCTTATTATTACAGTTATGCTAATGTTGATAAGTTATTTTATCACACTTTCTTTAACGTTTTTTTTTTTTCACTTCATATATTATCCATTATTTGGAGACACGAATTTAAAAAAAAATTCTTAAGGGATTCCACGATGATTTATTACGGGGAAATTATTTTTTGGAAATTTTCACGCAACTAGATTGATTATTCACCTGATAGAAAAGGAATCTACGGGTTTTTGTGTCAATACGGTTTTTTATCATGGAGAAATTTTACGCTTTTAATTAATTATTATTGTAATTTTTTGGATACTTCGATTCCTCCCCCCCTACCGATTTTTTTTTTCTTTCTCTCTTCACCGTAAATTCGGAGGCGAAGCACACGCGAGAGCAGAGGCGATTGTCGCGTCACGACCGCTCGCCAGACAGACCCACGGCTATCTGCACGACTGCGCTGTCTCCTCGAATCCGTGGAACGCTCAGCGCCGCTTGCGGCCGTCCCGGAACTACTCAGCTATGCTCTCGCGCACTGTGTGCCTCGGCTACGCTGCACGTTGCTGCGCTACGGCCTGCGCTGCACGCTCTTCATGGTACGCTGCACTCGACCAGACTTCCAAGAGACTGGGACACTTTATTAAGCTAGTTGACCGAATTCCCGAAAATGGATTTAAAATATAGTGTAATTAGGGGCTTATTAGGTGCTAATTTGCTGACTAGTTAATAATTGTGGCGCTCCTTGAATTTGAGCAGAAATTGAGTTTGAAAAAATTAGCTTGATATTAAGCTAGCAGAGGTTAATGTTATCCTAAACTTTTTTTTCGGCAGAAATAAAGTGCTTTTAAAGTGCCTCCAGCCAGTCAAACGTTCGAACTCGAAATTACCGAGGAAATTTTATTTTTTGTTTTAATAAAAAAATTTTGTAATGAAAAACTCAAAATTATCATAACAGCTGGATTTAACGGATACCGAAATGAGGTGCTCTGTTGGTACTTCCGAAGAATATAAGAATCGAACTTTGAAATATAACCGGAAAAATTGGTTTTTTACAACAATAAAAAATGTATCGAAGAGTGAAAAATTGAAATTAAAATCACAGCCTCACATATCAAATTAGGTGCTTTCGAACCGTATAAAATTTAACCTCGAAATCTGACCAGATTTGTTTTGAATTAAGACGTATTCGTTTACAAATAACTTTTTGTAATTCTCGTCAGAGTCGAATTATATGAGTTACGGATTCCTATTAAGGTACCAAACGGAATTTCCAAAAATGGATTTACAATATAGTGTAATTAAGGGCTTATTAGGTGCCATTTCGCTGGCCAGTTAATAATTGTGGTGCGCCACAAATTTGAGCACAAATGAATTTTGAAAAATCCTCTGAACCTACTTTACCGTAGGAGACATAAGAATTTTTCGCTTTGCAAGAAATGACGTACGAATTAGGTGCCTTCTAGAATCGCAAAATGGGATCTAAGCGCTGTATCCTTGCGTTCCAGTTGTCACTCAGTCTTCCGAAAACTTGGAAATAAAAAAAAAATTCCACCTTTTTTCATCGCATCGTAAATCAAAGCGATCAATGATGAATCCAAATGAATCAATATATTCTCATTCCCAAAAAAAAAACATAGTTTATTATGTTAAATTACTTATGTTCTCCATTAATCAAGCAATATCATATGCATATAAGAAATTTAACCGACTTAAATAACATCAGGCGACGGTTTTAATAAATTTACATCTATAAAAATATGATTCACCATAGAATTTGTGGTTTTCGATTAAAAGTCTGAAAATACTTAAATATCACTCAATTCAGTTATGTATTAAATTATTTTATCGTAAACGATCAGTATATCTATATAACATCTAAAAACCCTCAGAAAAAAAATTTCAACGGCCTTTAATTTGTTTGCAAGTAAAATGATTTCAATACTGACATTAAGAAGATGGCATTAAGACTCCCCACGTATTTACAACTCCACCATGGTTCAATAAAAAAAAAAAAACTTCTGCCCCTGTTGTGAAATAACATAACTTTGCCATATTGCAACACTACTTGATCATAACTATAGTGCGAGACAACTTTCCGCTTTTCAACCACTCGAACTCTCATTATCAGCTGCATCGATGAGTTGTCTCAGAGTCGAGTTTTTTTTAATAACTGTAAAGCAGACTTATAAACATTTCATTACTTTCGAATGCAATGAATTTTTTTATTCGAGTCATGAATAATTAGGCATCGGTTATTCGTTTACAATATCCAACAATATTGGTAAAACAATATATGAATAGAAAAAAAAGAAAATGTCACTGCTTAAAATACACAATAACGATAATATTAATAATAATAAGTAATAAATTCTAATGATCATTGACAAAGTATTAAAATCACTTTATGAACTGCTCGAACTGAAGCTTAGTTCATTAAGTTTTTTTAAATGACGAGAAAAAAAAAATTATAATTTTGACAGGTCTGAATGGTGGAAAAAATTGTGTATTTCGATTATATTGCAAGTACCAATTGAATGGTAATGTCGTTGTGATGTAGTGTAAAGGTAGATCCACTCTAAAACGTAATTTGCAATTCGAGGTGGAATATTGCGTTGCAGCGGTAGAAATGCCGAACGAAGGACCGGCTTAACCCGATGACCGAACGAAGCAGGATTCAATACGAGTTTATCGTATGGTATACCAGTACTGCCATGTCAGTAGTTGCTACTTTGATAGTGTATACGTAACTGGATCCAGCAGCTTTTGCGATTAAGAGGCAGACATAGGTGAGACTTTAGGTAGCCCAAAGAGTTCGAAAAAGTCGTTTATCTCGCCTCGCCTTTTTACCCGGTAAATAAATCTCGCACTCGACGTGAGCACTTTGTGACTCTGTTCCATTCTCATTTCTAAACAAACTGGATCAGAATTTTCAAACATCAAACGCACTCGTAATCATTCAATTCGAAATGGATTTAGCGTATAATTAAATAGCCAAGTATGACACTTTAGTTTATTGAATATTTTTGTAATGAGGCATTATACTTTTTTCTAAATAAAGCTATTGTTTGAGAGGAGAAAGTAGGAGCCAAATCCCGTTTAACTGGTGACGTCACTGACAAAATATATATTATTTTATTATGTAATTATATAACTATGAATTCACGTTCATCGCATAATTAAAAATTCTAGTATCATACTTTACTTTTATGAATATTGTTGTAATATAGCATTACATTTTTTTCCAAAAAATGTTTTGTGTAAGAGGAAAAATTCGGACCCAAATCTTGTTTATGATGACTTAATTAAAAAAATATTTTTAACTAAATCGATGTCGTATCACTGAATAATCTTATCAACGTAATTATTCAACTAAAAATAAATTCACGTTTATCGTGTAATGAAATATTCGAGTGTGTCTCTTTAATTTGGCGAATATTTTTGTAATATCAGATTATATATATTTTTCCAAACAAAAATTGTTTTGGTCTGAAGTGAAAACATATATTGTTGAAAATGAGTTACATGAAATTTGTGTGTATTTTAAACTTTTTCATACATTCATGAAATAATTGGTAAGCTAAAAATTAATAAAAATTGCCTTATTGCACCTCAGAAAAAGTTCTCCAAACTAAATGTAGCTTTTATTCCTAAAAGTGAGTGAAGTTATATTTTTTTGCAGAATCAACATTTTTGACTGACACTTAAGTCTATGGTATTTTGCCAATCTTACCTTTATCTTGAATTCCTCCATTATTGCCTGAAGAATTCTGTTTCTATACATCAGAGCAATTTTTTAATATTCTCTAACAAACAAAAATCCCAAAAAATGTAACTAAGTATAAAAAACCCATGAATCTCCCATATCAAATGTACAATAGCCAGATACTTTTGTTATGGAACGACGAAACAATTTGTGTTTCAGAATTCGACATAATATTTTTTGATGGCATCAACAGATAAATAAACTCTTAAATGAATCACGTAATTTTACCACAAAAATTATCAGAGAACAGCCATAATATTATTAATCATATTTAATTTGGGTGAAATTTCTTATAATAAAGCATGTAACATGTCAGACTTTTACCAAAGACTTTTTTAAATAAACAAGTAACTTTTTATCGCGTGCAATAATTTCACTGAAACGGATTTTAGAAACACAACTTTTTGTTGTTGTATGATTTATAGAAATAATTGAAATGCACACATGCAGAATTTTTTTCCAGGCCGTTAACTCGTCAGCCTGATTTTCTTCGCCTCTTTCCGCGGTCAGCGAATAGTCGCCTAGCAAAGTTATCGTACCGTGGCACCCACGAGTCTCTCGGTGCATGTTTAAATGCACCAAGAGTTTCGCACTCTGCGTGCAGAGATGCTCAGCGCCTCGAGTACATCGAGTGCACTTCGCCTTCGCATCGCGTGGGATTTAATTGCCGATCTCAACCAAGTCCTAGTCGTCGAGAAAGAGAGAAATGAGAGCTCGTCTCGAGGAGAATGATAAAATGTAGCTTATTACACTACGACACGCCAAGCGAATCTCAGCTCTTACTATGGCGAGTCGAAAAGAAAAGCGTTGAAAGGTGATAGCGAGGATAAAGCACTGACATTTTGCCAGGAAAGAGATGCATTAACGCACCATAAACGCTATTTCCATCGAGTGAGCTTATCAATTGAAGTAAACGACTCTGTTTATCACATTGGAACGATTTTCTGGATTGCTAGAAAATTGTTGAGGGGTCATCTAAAAAAAGTCATGTGAAAAAAAAATTCTGTAGATCGTTAAGAAAATCTTTTTAGACCTTTTTAGACCTTTTGGGAAATTTTACATTTGAACTTTGTCAAGGGCATCGGAATAAAAAATAATTAGATTATTTCTTTTTTCCTTTTATTGGGTTTTTATTTTTCTTTCAATTTTTTTCGGTGACTGGTTTTTCTTGATAGATTCATAATTTAATTAATTTACATTTTTTACTGTCTCGATGAACATTTGATCTCACTTTTTTTTCAATTAGTGTCATGACTTTAAATATGACTCATTTTTTAATTTAATGATAAGATCCTGTATTTATTGTAATCTGAATACTGAATGATTTAACTCTATCATTTGCTCGAACATTGTTTAAGTGCGAATATCCGTAGAAATAATAAGCAATTCGAAATTTTTCAAAATCGATAAAATAAATTTTGCTCACTTTCTACAAGAATTTATTCAGCACCTTATGAAAGATTTTTACCTTTCTAATTTGGAAAATAGAAATCTAGAGAGAAATGTTCTTATGTAACTGATATTTTTAATCCACAGTTCATCCAACTCTCTTGAAATTTTTTTACCATTCTAAAATTGGTTAAAAAATAAAATAAAAAAAAACTGTCGGAATTTTTTTTTTAATTCCCGAATTGTTACTAGATAATCCGAAAGCGTTATTAGATAAAATTGATTTTTCGAGACATTTTTAATCGTTTAGAGTCTGCAAAAGCCTCACTTGATTTTACAACATATTTCTCCGAGACAAAAGAAGAAATAACAAAGAACATCGTAGAAATAGAAATTATGAACAATTTGAAATCTTAAAAAAATAAATGAAAAATCTTTCTCACTTTTTCCGCAGATTTATCTCAAAGTTTATGAAATCTTTTCACATTTCCAAATTAAAAAATATAAATAATAAGAAAAATGTTCTTGCCTAAAACACTTTATCAAATCCACTCTTCAGCCAACACTAAAAAATTTTTTTTTACCATTCCAAAATTGGTTAAATAATCAAAAGAAAAAAACTCCTGTCAACATTTTTTTTTTTTAATTCCCGAATTGTTACTAGATAATCCGAAAGCGTTATTAGATAAAATTGATTTGTCGAGACATTCTTAACCGTTTAGAGTTTGCGAAAGCCTCACTTGATTTTACACCATATTTCTCGGAGACGAAAGAAGAAATAACAAAGAACATCGTAGAAATAGAAATTATGAACAATTTGAAATCTTAAAAAAATAAATGAAAAATCTTTCTCACTTTTTTCACAGATTTATCTCAAAGTTTATGGAATCTTTTCACATTTCCAAATTAAAAAATATAAATAATAAGAAAAATGTTCTTGCCTAAAACACTTTTTTCAAATCCACTCTTCAGCGAACACTAAAAAAATTTTTTTACCATTCCAAAATTGGTTAAAAAATCAAAAAAAAAAAAAACTCATGTCGAAATTTTTTTTTAAATTTTCGAATCGTTACCAGATAATCCGAAAGCGTTATTAGATAAAATTGAATTTTTCGATACATTATTAACCGTTTAGAGTTTGCGAAAGTCTCATTTGATTTTACAACATATTTCTCGGAGACAAAAGAAGAAAGAACAAAGAACATCGTAGAAATAGAAATTATGAACAATTTGAAATCTTAAAAAAATAAATGAAAAATCTTTCTCACTTTTTCCACAGATTTATCTCAAAGTTTATGGAATCTTTTCACATTTGCAAATTAAAAAATATAAATAATAAGAAAAATCTTCTTGCCTAAAACACTTTTTTCAAATCCACTCTTCAGCCAACACTAAAAAATTTTTTTTTACCATTCCAAAATTGGTTAAAAAATCGAAAGAAAAAAAAACTCATGCCGAATTTTTTTTTTTTAATTTCCGAATTGTTACCAGATAATCCGAAAGCGTTATTAGATAAAATTGATTTTTCGAGACATTATTAACCGTTTAGAGTTTGCGAAAGTCTCATTTGATTTTACAACATATTTCTTGGAGACGAAAGAAGAAATAACAAAGAACATCGTAGAAATAGAAATTATGAACAATTTGAAATCTTAAAAAAATAAATGAAAAATCTTTCTCACTTTTTCCACAGATTTATCTCAAAGTTTATGGAATCTTTTCACATTTCCAAATTGAAAAATATAAATAATAAGAAAAATGTTCTTGCCTAAAACACTTTTTTCAAATCCACTCTTCAGCCAACACTAAAAAAAATTTTGTTACCATTCCAAAATTGGGTAAAAAATCAAAAGAAAAAAAACTCCTGTCAAAATTTGTTTTTCTCAATTTCCGCATTGTTACCAGATAATCCGAAAGCGTTATTAGATAAAATTGATTTTTCGAGACATTATTAACCGTTTAGAGTTTGCGAAAGCCTCGCTTGATTTTACCACATATTTCTTGGAGACGAAAGAAGAAAGAAGAAAGAAGAAAGAAGGGCATCGCGGAGAGGAACAGAGAAAAAGAGAGAGAAAAGAGTGTGGCGTCTGAGACGCTGAGACTGGCACGGATCCTGCTTCTTTGTCGCGGAACATACGTCAAGCCTTTTTCATAGTCCACCGCGGACGAGACTAACCCTTGTTCACTCTTTCGTTATCGTTTTTCTCGCTCTTGTTCCCTTATATTCTGTCAGCAGGCGCATCAGCAAAGCTCTTTGGAGCAGTCTGCTGACACAGAGCGAGACAGACGTCTGGCGTCGACGGCAAACCGCGAAGCCCGACTCGCATCGTCGTAAGTACATACGTGGTGCGGTACGTGAGCTGGCACAGAGAGAGCGAACCCACCACCGCGAGCCCTTTGAACGTGTCGACAGCAATATGCAACCGCCGACTCTCATCTCTCCACGTGGAAAACATAAAGTCACTTACGCTTTCTCTCTCCCTCTTCTTCGCAAACGCAGGAGATATGATTCCTTCAAAAGATTTTATATTGTTAAATTATTGAAAAATTTTTTACATGAGGAGCGAAAGAAAAGATTTGAATGTTCCTAATATTTTCTTTTTTTTGCAGACTCTTATTTCTACGTGGAAAACATAAAGTCACTTACGCTTTCTCTCTCCCTCTTCTTCGCAAACGCAGGAGATATGATTCCTTTAAAAGAATTTATATTGTAAAATTATTGAAAAATTTATTACATGAGGAACGAAAGGAAAGATTTTAATGTTTCCGATATTTTCTTTTTTTTTTTTGCAGACTTGCATTTCCACGTGAAAAACATCAAATCACTCATGCTTTCTTTTTCCCTTTTCTTCGCAAACGGAGACGATGTAATATCTTCAAAAGATTTTATATTGTAAAATTATTGAAAAATTTCTCACATGAGGAGCGAAAGAAAAGATTTTAATGTTTCCGATATTTTCTTTTTTTTGCAGACTCTCATTTTCACGTGGAAAACATAAAGTCACTTACGCTTTCTCTCTCCCTCTTCTTCGCAAACGCAGGAGATATGATTCCTTTAAAAGATTTTATATTGTAAAATTATTGAAAAATTTATTACATGAGGAGCGAAAGAAAAGATTTTGATGTTTCCGATATTTTCTTTTTTTTTTTTTTTGCAGACTTGCATTTCCACGTGAAAAACATAAAATCACTCATGCTTTCTTTCTCCCTCTTCTTCGCAAATAGAGGAGATATAATTCCGTTAAAAAAATGTATATTGTAAAATTATTCGAAATTTTATTAGACGAGGAGCGAAAGAAAAGATTTGAATGTTCCTAATATTTTCTTTTTTTTGCGGACTTGCATTTCCACGTGAAAAACATCAAATAACTCATGCTTTCTTGCTCCCTCTTCTTCGCAAACGCAGGAGATATGATACCTTTAAAAGATTTTATATTGTAAAATTATTGAAAAATTTTTTACATGAAGAGCGAAAGAGAAGATTTTAATGTTTCCGATATTTTCTTTTTTTTTTTGCAGACTTGCATTTCCACGTGAAAAACATAAAATAACTCATGCTTTGTTTCTCCCTCTTCTTCGCAAACGCAGGAGATATAATTCCGTTAAAAAAATGTATATTGTAAAATTATTAGAGATTTTATTAGACGAGGAGCGAAAGAGAAGATTTGAATGTTCCTAATATTTTCTTTTTTTTGCAGACTCTCATTTCCACGTGGAAAAAATAAAGTCACTCACGCTTTCTCTCTCACTCTTGCTCACAAATACAAACAATATAATTCCTCTGAAGGAATCGAGATTGGAAAATTATCAAAAATTTTATTACACGAACAACAAGAAGAAAGATTACATCGATTGTAATAATATATTTAAATATCTAAAATTTTAAAAGAAAATTGCATTGTTTCAAAAAAAAGGTCTTCGTTCACACAAAAAAAAATTGTCAAATTTGATAAAACGTTTTTTAAAAAACTAATATTTTTATTGTAGATTTGCACAAAATATTTTTAATATTATTAGTTTAATTGATATTGATTATTTTTTCCATTGCACACAAAACGATTACATTAAATCAAGGGTCACGGTAGCGTCTCGACGCAAAGATAAAAAAAAAAAATTATACAGCATCCGCGGACAAAGTTTTTACTTAGGCAGTTTAAATAAAATATGCGAAGAGTAAGCTACGCTAATAACACATTTAATTTCTTCAACATGCAAGCTGCTATGTCGTTGGAGTCCGTGTTATAGGCCAAAAAATACGAAATATAAGAAATCAAGAAGAAGACGATAGTGACGAGGAGCGAGAATGTCTCTCGTCGAGAGTTGGTTGCACCAGCAGTGTTTCTCTCATCGGGGAAAAGATCGAGAAAGAGAGAAAGGGTTAGCGAAGAACGAGACAGAAAAACGTGTCAGATGTTCGTCACGTTGCGGCTGCATCCTCTGCGCTGGACGCAAAGAAAGAGAGACTGGGAGAGAGAAAGAACTCTCCATCCTGTACGAGCATCGACATTGCGCACGCACACTCTGCCGAGCACGTAATTAGCATTTTACGAGAGCTGCACAGCGTTGCTCTTGGTGTTGGCCAGACTAAAAAAATGGACGAAGGAAAGAAGAAGAGGAAACGCTGCAGAGCAAAAAATCGTACGTATTGTGATGCATATCAGCCTCCCATGTACCATTTTATTATTCTTGTTTAAAAGGACACGATATTTATTTATGTTATTTCTGTTTATTTGAACAGAATTTTTATATTTTGTAAACGAAAAAAAAAAAAAAATCGTTCGATAAGCTACAAGAGAGAAAATTTCACTGGGAGAAATATATAATTGGATTACAAAATCTTTGAATGAACCATTTACTTGTAAATATTCAAATAAACCATCTGTTCGAAAATATTGAATTAAATTATTTATTTGGATGGATTATATTTATTAGTCAGCCTCCCATGTACCATTTTATTATTCTTGTTTAAAAGGACACGATATTTATTTATGTTATTTCTGTTTATTTGAACAGAATTTTAATATCTTCTAAACGAAAAAAAAAAAATCGTTCGATAAGCTGCAAGAGAGAAAATTTCACTGGGAGAAATATATAATTGTATTACAAAATTTTTTAATGAACCATTTACTTGTAAATATTCAAATAAACCATCTGTTCGAAAATATTGAAATAAATTATTTATTTGGATGGATTATATTTATTAGTCAGCCTCTCATGTACCATTTTATTATTCTTGTTTAAAAGGACACGATATTCATTTATGTTATTTCTGTTTATTTGAACAGAATTTTAATATTTTCTAAACGAAAAAAAAAAAAAATCGTTCGATAAGCTGCAAGAGAGAAAATTTCACTGGGAGAAATATATAATTGGATTACAAAATCTTTGAATGAACCATTTACTTGTAAATATTCAAATAAACCATCTGTTCGAAAATATTAAAATAAATTATTTATTTGGATGGATTATATTTATTAGTCAGCCTTTCATGTACCATTTAATTATTCTTCATCAAAAGGACACGATTATGTCATTTCAGCTTATTCAAATGGAATATCAATATTTTTTCTACACAGGAAAAAAATGGTTCGATAAGCTGCAAGAGATAAAATTGCACAACAGATCAATCTTTGAATGAACCATTTACTAAAAAATATTCAAATAACTCATTCATGTGACTAAATTATATTTACTTATTCTCATCTATAACCGTTACTAATTACAACTGGATGATTTTTATCGTGATAACTAAATACAACTAAATGACTTCAGTTGTAACAAATCGAGCCAATTCATTCAGATACCAAAAAAACGGTATCTAAAGATACCAAACAAAGATTTCTAAATTCAAATATTTTAACCTGACTCCCTCCCCTTAATGGACCACGTGGATTATAGTGTATACCCACTTACGTCCTTATCTCGTTGTGAAGTATAATGTGAAAGTACATAATGTCCAGTGAAACGAGAGGTCTGTCAACTTTATGCTTCTGAGATCTGCACGTACCAAAGCGAGGTCATGTGATTCAACATTAAAGCATTAAAGCACACACTTCACCGTTCAGAATTTTGCCCACACGTTTCTCGACTACATCCGCAGTGCTAATATACTACTCAAGCTAATAAGTTGACGGAACCCTTCGTCGACGAACCGGTTCGTGTGAAATCTGGCCGATAAGAGCACATTGAGCTTTCAAAAGTGCGGGAAATCAGATTGCTCCATTGAATAGTGAAATTAAGGATGTATGATACGTACAGTCCCGCCAAAAGTGAGTTCCGGACACAATTTCGGAATAAAAATCGGAACAAAATAATGCATATAAAATGTGCCGAAAAAATTGATTTCGCATAATAATAATCCCAAAATGTTACGAAAAAATTGGTGAAAAAAACAATTGTTCAACAATTAAACAGTAAACCTAACTTTTTTTTAAAATGAAAATGATATGTAAATTTTTTTGAATGCGTATGAATTTTATCCGATTTTTTTCTTATTTTGATTTCGATTTGTTTATTTTGAAAAATGCTCAGAACATAACAAATTTTGGATATGCGGTTTGCAAAAAAATCTTGAGTGTGGTAGATAATTTTATGACGAACACATATCCAAATTTCGTTATTTAGCGCACATTTTTGAAAAAAAAAGTCAAAATCAAAATAATGAAAAAAATCTGAAAAAATTCATACGCATTCAAATAAATTAACATATAATTTTCATTAGAAAAAAAGTTAGGTTGACTGATTGTTTGTTGAACAATTGTTTTTTTTTCACCAATTTGTTAATAACATTTCGGGATTACTATTATGCGAAATCAATCTTTTCGGCACATTTTATATGCATTATTTTTTTCCAATTTTTATCCCAACGGAAAGTGATCGAAATTGTCTGTGAAACTCATTTTTGGCGGGACTGTACGTACATCCTTAAGAGCTTATCAAATTTTTATTTGAGTCGCAGTTCCGCGAAAATGCATTTCAAAAATACACCGAGTTTATGAGAAGCGAGTGAGGTGAGAAATTTTCGAAATAGAGTGAATGGGCTTTGCTTGAGACCCCATTACTTTCCACAGGGGTTCCTCTTATTTACGAGGACGCTAGAAAGGGGAAACAGGCTGCTAGCTAACGTGCACCACCCTTTTTCTTCAAAGGTCTATAAATAATAAGTAACCGCGGTGGATAACCGCGATTGGAGCCCTTGCTAGCGTCTAAAACGTGTGCACACATATAAACCCTACATACCACCATTTAAAAAGTTACCTACGGTGCCTATGAACTCAAAGCTCCGTGCACGTACGAATCGTACCCATATAAAGTGCCAACCGGTTCGATCGAACGTACTCGACGGAACAAACAGTATGAGACGAGCGTACGAATGTAAACAACTCGTGAATCACCGAATTTATTTTCTACAATTTTTTTTCAGTCTATCAGGGCGTGAAAAAAAAAAAAAAAAAAAAAATTGGAGTATATTCTGGGCTTTTGTTTGTCGATTGTCAAACGTCCTTTGCTCCATATGGCTCTGTGACGGTCCTAACCCTTTTTGTCAAATCAGAAAAAATTAAATTTCGCGTGAGGCTTGATGCGTGTTAATGAAATCTAGGAAAATTTATAAGGGATTTTTCAAGGTATTATTTACGGGTCTATGAAAAATATTTTCAAGTGGGAAGTTGCTTAGAAAAATTTTATAGTCGGTACGTAATGCAAATCATGCCACAGCCAGAAACATACAGACAAGAAAACACAGCAATTTTGTAAGTATATTTGAGTGATTGATAATGAAAAATTAATAATATTTATTTATTGAGTTATGTTTATAATTGTGTATAATTTGAGTATGGAACTTAACCTTAAAAGTATCTGTTGGTCGAAAATTTATAAGAGTAAGAAGATTTTATAGAATAAATATTGTAAGAAAATATTTTTATGCAATTTAAAGTGTAATACAATATAAATTTAAACTTATTATCTAGAGAAATTGGGTAGATACGGTAGAACTCATTGCAGAAATTTTACCAAAAGTTTAAGCTTGCCTCACAGTATTTGATTAATTAGATATGGCAAAGGCGTTTACTGCTGGACAATTAGATCTCAACCCTTTTTTATTGCTTCATTCTCAGATTTAAAAAAATGTCAATTATTTCTCGTCAATCCTTCTATCTGCATATAATGTTTATTACTCTCCGTCGATTTATACCTGTTACTATTCTCGACATAATGGCGACAATGTAAATGCTCCGTTTTATGGCTCACCATATAAACGTGGCACACCCAGAGAAATCAATCTGAAGATTTTATTTGAATAAATTATGAGGTGTATATAGAATGAATGAAATTTTATTCAGATGAAATAGAGTCTATTTCGATTAAATTTTTTTTTAAATTTAGATCAAATAAAGTCTATTTCGATTAAATAAAATTCTATTAGGTCAGTTATTAAATAAATAATATATTTATTTGGATTTATTTATTTATTGGACCGGTTTTTAAAATAAATAATCACTTTAATGGCCAGCCTACTAGAATTTTATTTAACCGAAGTAGACTTTATTTGATTAAAATATAATTTCATCCATTTCAAATAGACCCCATAATTGATGCAAATAAACTCATCAGACCCATTTTTCTGGGTGTATAAAGTATTATCGTTTATCCATACAATTTTGTAAGTATTATTTAAAAAAAACAGTATTAAATTATTGCAAATATTATTCAATCAAATTATCACTATAATTTCATACAATTTCGAGTATTACACTTCACCTAAAAAATATCTGCTGATCGAACATTATTAAGTTTCGAAATAATTCTTATAGAATAAATATTTCAAGAAAATATTTTTTTAAATTGTAACACGATTAATATTTTAACTAATTTCCTATGTAAATTATGGCAAACCCATAAAACTGATAACAGCAATTTTACCAAAAATGAAGGCTTGTCACACAGTATTGATTAAACAGGACATGTCGAAGTCGTTTACCGTTCGACAATCAGCTCTCAGAAACAAATATCGAATAACATTTTTCATTGCTTTCCTCACACTTTAAAAAAATGTAAATTATTTATCGTCAACCCTTTCATCCAATGCCTACATAAAATCTTTATTAGTCTCCGTGACTTTATGGCTGCTGCCGTTCTCGACAAGATAGTCGCAATGTAAATGCTCCGTTTTATCGCTTACCGTACAAACGTGGCATAATTTATTATTTATTATGTACACTCATGTGCTTGTACGTCCCGAGAATAGTTGTGGCTCGTGTTGAGTCCGAGGTAAAGTCTTGAAGCGTCGGTTTTACGAAGCAGCTGCCGACCGGAAGACTCTTTAATAGGGGGAACGCGCTATGCTAATTTGGTCTCGTGGACGGACGGACGGACGGACGAACGTCGACTCGGACACCGACTGGCATGCCTATTCGGGATTTAGATCGACGGCCGGACAAAGGTGTACTCCCTGCGAAGACTAACGAGCGAACGGACGAGCTGCTCAGCGCGCGAGGTGTCACATACATAGCTATATACACCGTTGGATATTATACTGTAGTATACATGCGTTGCACCAACTATACAAGCCTATACAAACAACTGTCCGAGCAGGAGCTCGATGAAGTCGCGTGAAAGCTTGCCACCAATTTATTACTGCCGTTAGAATCAATGCCGCAGCTTAGTCACGGAAATTACGAGTAATTGGAAGGGTTGAGATTGGTCACGATGCCTTTGAACTTGATCACCCTTGAAAATATTGTCCAGCTTGAACGATTTACTTGCACAAACGAATTTTTGTTAGAAATAAAGAATGAAATTTTTTTACTTTTGATTATTAATTAGAATGGGTATCAATGGAAATGAGTATCGATTGATTTTATACCTGGATATTATAGTGTAGTGTACATGCGTTGCACCAACAACAGCCTATACAAACAACTGTCCGAGCAGGAGCTCGATGAAGTCGCGTGAAAGCTTGCCACCAATTTATTACTGCCGTTAGAATCAATGCCACAGCTTAGTCACGGAAATTACGAGTAATTGGAAGGGTTGAGATTGGTCACGATGCCTTTGAACTTGATCACCCTTGAAAATATTGTCCAGCTTGACCGATTTACTTGCACAAACGAATTTTCGTCAGAAATAAGGAATTAAATTTTTACTTTTGATTATTAATTAAAATATGTATTATTCGAAATGGGTATTAATTAAAATGGGTATTGATGAAAATGAGAATTAATGTTTAACCGTTGGACATTAGATCGCCATATCATCGGTTTGGCTCGTAATTTTTTGTAGATTTAGTTGGACTCTCAAATGCAACATGGATATATATATATATATATATAAATATATATATATATATACTTTTCTTTCTATGGCAATTTTTTTAAAATATATTTTTGAAGTGATATATCAAACGCCATAATTTGAAAATCTGAAAAAATTCTGAAAAATACTTTGATCAGGATCAAAATTTTTTAGCTTATAGCCAAAGTGGGCAAGATTTTTCTTTGTATATTTTTTGAACTTTTTTTTAGTTAAAAAAATAATTTTTTTTAATCAAAAAATCTTAAAAACCATAAGAAGAAAAATCTTGCCTATTTTGACTATATGCTAGGAAGATTTAATATCCGACAGAGTATTTTTCAGAACTTTCTCAGATTTTTTAATAGTATAATTCGATATGTCACTTTAAAAAAAATATATAAAAAAAATCTGCATAGTTCGGAAAAATCTGAAAAAATTCTGGCAATCTTGGGTTTACACAAATAAACATTTGACAAATCAAATGTAGTAAATTTGTATTTTTTTTCTATTTTTAAATAATAAAAAAAAAAATCGCAGAGGTCGAGGTCAAATCCTGGTCGAATCGAGGTAGACTGCCCTCTATACAGGCAACTGTCCGAGCAGGAGCTCGTTATAGACACATGAACGATTGCCACCAATTTATTACTGCCATTAGAATCAATGTCACAAATTAGTCACGGAAATTACGACAAATTGGAAGGGTTGAGAATGGTCACGAAGCCTTTGGACACCTTGATGACCCTGAAAAAACTGACCAGCTTGACCGACTTAGTTGTCCGATCAAATTTACGTTACGAATAACGAATGTAATTTTTACTATCGATTACTATTAATCCAAATAATTATTAGTACATTTTTCCATGACCACAACCCTTCACTTTTTAATTATTAAAATATTTACATGAATTCGCATTTTTTCAGACATAATAATGAAGATGGAGGAATAGCAATTATTTGCACGAACCCGGACAAAAAATTGCAGCGACCGAATAAACACGTGAGAAATGATATTTATAAATTTAAGCGCAGGCGATTTTTTTTTGTGATTGAATTATCATAGAAATTTTTTTCAAGTTAACTTTTTTTTGTTCAGGTTCAAAATCGATAAAAACATTTTTTTAAATAATTAGCTAAATTGTTTTAGGTTTTTTCAAGATTCTGATAATTGTTTTGTGATTGATTCTAAGCGTAAATAGTATAAAACTTGCGGGACTGTGGATCGTTCGCGTGTGATGTTCAACCGAGAATTCAAGAAGAAGTGTCGGGAATAATACCCGGGATTATTCCAGTAGCTGCGAAAAGACCGTCCGGCAAACGAGTCTTCGCGTCGGCAATGAAGGTATAAATCTTCGTCGATCCATAGCGCGATTTCGTATTTGCGTACACGTTCGACTCTTCGCGCGATTCATTCGCTTTCTTCTTATACGTCGCGCTACCTGCGGACGCAGGTGAAAAGAAAGGACGAAATGGTCAGCAGACGTGCGAATTCGCGTCACCTCTGGAGAATCCTGTTTTACGATCGTTAAATACGATTCCGAAACTGCGTTAAAAGCTCCGATTTAAACCCTTCCATTGGCTACAAAATGCATTCATTGCAACACTCGTTTTCCATTTAAAGAGGTTCGTTAGTAAAATTGAAAATGCACAGAAAAATCTAAAATAATTACCGCGTTTTTAATAATTCATAACAAACTCGCATGAATTTTTTGGGAATTTTAGTCTACATCGTTTACACAAAATTAATTTTTTTATGCATATATTTTAATATGGGCTCTTTTGGCATATTTACGAATAAAGAAAAATTGAAAAAAATTGAAAAAAATTTTCACATCGAAAACAAAGAATTAATTCCACCAAATACTTAAAAATTCAACGATGTAAAAAAAAATTTCAATTTTTTTTTTCATTCGTAAATATGCTATAAGAGCCCATGTTAAAATGGATGCATAAAAAAATTAATTTTGTGTAAACGATGTAGACGAAAATTCCCAAAAAATTCATGTGAGTTTGTTATGAATTATTTAAAACGCGGTAATTATTTCAGATTTTTCTGTGCATTTTCAATTTTGATGGCGAACTCCTTAATTTAATAAGGAAATACATGATTAAAAATATAAAAGGAGAACCTTTGCATATTCCATTTTTTTTAAATAAATTTTTATCTATGACTATGTTTATCATTCTTTTGTTTTTTATTGAAAGGTGATGATTTTATTGAAAGATGAAATTGCACTTTCTATGCTTGATTATAATCAATTTAAAAAACTGACATTTAGCAAGATTTTAGTTCTCAAGGAATAAATGTTGGAATATTGAAATTCTTGTATAATTCGAACCCTTTTATCGATCCTCAAATTTGGGCTAGTTAAAGTTTTTTAAAAGCTGATGGAATTAAGTGAATTTTTCGAAAATTTTAGAATAATATTTTAACCCCTTTACCGATTGAAATGCAACATAAGACAACAATTAATAGCCTTGCACCAATTTAAGAACTCTGTCCAAGGACTATTTGGCAAATTTCACGAAACTTAGCCATTTTTTTTTTAATTCGAAAAGCTACGAAATAAAAAACCCTGCATACATTTTTTCGAAAATTGAAACAATCAAAGTCCAGCTGCTGCTTCACTTGTGTGCTAAATTTTAACCCAATCGGTTAAACCGTTCTTGACTTATTGATGATAAAAATGTTGAAGCCCTTAAGACGCGTACACACAGAAATTTCTTCTTAACAACTTTCCTCGATATATTGAGCCATTTAAAATATTGTGAAATAAAAATCGTGGAAACGTTTTTTTTCCTGAAAAGAAATCTTTTCTATGCGGGAGCATAATTGATAAAAACTGAGTTGAAGTGAATGACCCAAAGGAAATGCTTTCCTTGGAAAAAGGATCCGAAGAATTCCAGGAACGAAGTACACGGAAAGTATTTCTTTTACTAATAAAAAAAAAAAATTATAGTTAAGGTATTAATATTATAAGATGAGAATTTTAGCGAGCTTCTCACGCTCGATCGCTGCGTATCGCCGAGATTTCTGCACCATGACGCGAATCGATTTCACAGACTTCCTGGAAGAGCGAACGATCTGAAAAAGCCAAGAGCTCGCCAACCTGCTGTCGACAACGCCACGAGTATCCACCAGGATACACGGTGTTCGAGTGTCGAGTCGATGGGAACCAACCGATCGCCCAGGTGGTCCAGGTGCCATCCGATACCACCGACAAGATCATCCAGAATAAAACCTGTATGCTACTGGAGACGAAGCAATCAGAGTCAGGACCGTCCTCCAGGTACATCAATTTAAACTCAATTGACCCTTCAAGTACTTGTGTCTTAATGCAGACAGACGTAATTTTTTTTTAATTATAAAAAAAAAATTATTTGCTGAAGAATAATTATTTCCTTTTTTTTACACCATATTTTGGAAGAATTTAACGATTATGAAAAATTATTTTTGACATAATTTGTATGAACTGTAGGATTTTACGGTCCTTATATTAGAGGGGGGCGGGGGGACTGTAGTGAGAGTGGGTGGAGGTCAAAGTAGTGAATGACCGAAATAGTGAATGGTTAAAATAGCGAATTTCGAAATTAGAAACGTCTGAATCTAGAATGGTCATCATTGTAAAATTCGCTACTTCACATTCGCTATTTTGACCATTCGCTATTTTCATCACTATCTTATTAAAATGCATTTAAAATAGCGAATGATAAAAATGGCGAATGGCTGTACAAGCGAATTCCATAATTATGGACATTCTACATTTAGACGTTCCTTATTTTTAAATTCGCTATTTTAGCCATTTGGTATTTTGGTCATTCGCTATTTTGACCCACACCCGTGAGAGTGTTTCCAACTATTGGAAATATTCCAAATATTTCCACCTATTGGAAATAATTGTATAAAAAATTTTGGGAAATTTACGAAGATGCCATTCCTTACAATATATTTTGAACTAATTTGAATCAATTCAAACTAAATCGACTCGTCAATTACTCCTTTTTATTATTAGAAAACAAATTACGTTATAAATGGTTATTTTCGTTTTTACACCATATTTTAAAAGCATTCAACGATTATGAAAAATTCTTTTCAACATAATTTTTATAAATTGTAGAACTTCACGATCGAGATATTTAAGCTATTGGAAATAATTGTATTAAAAAATCTCGAAAAATTTCCCAAAATGCCTTTTCTCACTCCTTACAAAATATTTTGAACCGAAAAAAAAACATAACTTTATATGAAGATACATAACTTTATATGAAATAACAATGCTTATGAGTAGTGGCCAATTCATCATTGATCGTAGTCTTTCGATATTTCATTGACTAATCGAAAATATCAATTAAAATTATGATTTATTCCTATAAAGCCTATTATAATTTCGAAAATTACGTTTTACAAAAAAACCAAAAATAACTTTGCACCAAAATTCAGGGTGGTAGCATATCCAGCTGACGCACCATTTAGCAGACGTCGAACTACCTTACCAATGTCTTTTGCCCTGGAGGCTCGAGATTGTCCAGGCGGAGCCGTATCTCGTGCTGAAAAAGTGGCAGAGCACGTGGACGAGGGTTCAGCAATGTGTTCCACTCAGCCAGACACGATTCTCGAGGCAACAAAAGGACCCACGTGTCGGAACGGTCCTTCTTCGCAAATTGTGTACGGTTCGCTTTCGCAAGAAGCTGAAAAATCTTCCAGAGTTTATGAGACACCAGGATATTACATTCAATGTACAACAACCCGTGAAGGACCGATTGCCAGGGTGACCCAAGTTCCTCAGGAATTATCATCGAGCTCAAGAGACCCAGGCACGACTTACGAAGCTTTTGTCCATCACGATGGCTCTTCTCCGACCGCAATAGTCACTCAATGCAACAAGAACAACAAAATCCTTCAAAGGCCTTGCGAGTTTCTCGAAACTACAGTTGATTCTTCGGGTCCAAGAGCAAGAGCATTGACCTTGCCGGAAGGATCTTCAAATTTCCGACATTTCACTCATCTTGATGTGCGTCCTCAGAAAAATGGACCTTTTGCGAGGATAAGTCAGCATCTTGGAAAGCCACATGAAAATATTTCCAACATGGGGACTAAGCAAATTAATGCACTGAATTACAAAGCAGCAAGACCAGCAACTGGTCCTCAACGTCCTCTTCAACCTGTCAGAGGTCACAATCAACCTTCCAAACACACGGGCTTGAAATTTAAACCGAATCTGGTAAAAAGAAATGGCCTGACTCCTGCCAGTTCAGAACGACAAGTTCTATCAGAACCTTTGAAGAAGAGTAAAATCGGAGGACCTCAAAGATCCGTAGTTCCTAAATCTTGTTCGGATCAATGTTGTAGACCCGTTTGGTCTCCTCGTGTTGTTTTCCCTGTTTGTGGAGGTAAACCTCCAGCATGTGTCTTGAAAACGACACCAGAATCGGTTACAAGATCGAAATCAACTTTTCCCAAAGCTGTAAATTGTGGATGTCCTGTGCAACATGTGTGCGAAGGTACGGATCTCCCTTTTTCCGAGATGCGACCTCTGCCAGGTGGAACAGTTGTTCCTTCATGTCCTCCACCTTCTCTGCCGGAAATTTCGCCGGTTCCCTTTGGGGTTAATAATTTTCGCAACCATAAACCATCCGGATCAAGGGCCAAGACTTTGGGACCACGAAAACCAGGTTCTGCACCACCTTCGATACCCAGTAAGCCAGTAAAAGTTATACTTAAGCCTAAGAAACCTGCTAAATCTGCGGTGCCGAAGAAGAAGATGAAGAACAAGAAAACTGGGTCTTCAGGGAAACATCGGATGACGATGAAAGCAACGGATCAGGGTAAGGACAAACCCTTAACTCCGGATGCTGTGGAAAAGTATGTGGATTGTCCAGCTTTCACGTCTAAAGGCGTTCAATCGGTTCACATTTGCGAAAATCGATCGGTTGTCGCGTGTCCTGGATTAGAAGCCAAGGGAAGTCAATGTGTTCGCGTTTCCGATAAATCCTCTGGTGTTCAGTGTTCAGATATCAAATCTAAAGGAATTCAATCAGTCGAGTGTCCTACTTTTCAATATAAAAAAAGACAATCGTTTCGCGATTGCCGAAAACCTTCTTCCGCTGAGTGTTCTGCATTTGAAGCTGAAAAACGTCAACCGATTCACGCTTGCGAGAAATCATCATTCATTGAATGTCCAGCTTTTGAAGCTGAACAACGTAAACCAGTTCGGACTTCCGAGAAACTATCTTTCAATGAATGCCCAGCCTTTGAACTTGAAAAACGTCAACCGGTTCGTGCTTGCGAGAAACCCACATTCATTGAATGTCCAGCCTTTGAAACTCAAAAAAGTCAACCGGTTCAGGCTTCCGAGAAACCATATTTCATTAAATGTCCAGCTTTTGAACCTCAACAACGTCAACCATCTTTCATTGAATGTCCAGCTTTCGAAGTTGAAAAGCGTCAACCGGTTCGCACTTACGAAAAACCATCTTTCATTGAATGTCCAGCTTTTGAATCTAAAACCCGTCAACCGATCCGCACTTGCGAGAAACCATCATTCATTGAATGTCCAGCTTTCGAAGCTGAAAAGCGTCAATTCGTTAGCACTCGCCACATTCCATCTTTCATTGAATGTCCAGCTTTTGAAGCTGAAAAACGTCAACCGATTCGCGTTAGCGAGAAATCAACGTATGTCAAACGTCCGCGTTTGAAAACCAAAGGGAATCAATCAGTCCGCGTTTGCAACAACCAATCATACGTTGCATGTCCAGCTTTTGAATCCAGAGAACATCAATTGGATCTCGTACCCGAAGAAACCTCGTATATGTCACAAATCCAACAAATTAAGTCAACTTCTCGTTCGGAGGAATCCGACTTCGTCAAGCGTCCGATTTTTACGTCCAGAAAGTCAAGCGAAACGAGTTCAATGTACGTGCCAAGAGACGACGTGTTGATGTGCAAGAATTCAGAGTACTTTCGAACAAAGACACTGAAAACTACCGTCGATTACTGTGCCAAGAGAAACAGACTTCAAGAAGAGTGTCGTCCTCACATTCCTCAAACCGTTCTTCGAATGACTTACGAGCAACGACGAAATCGCAACGCGAGGACCCTTCTGTCAAATGGCTCACTACGTCGCAGCTTCGATGATGAAGACACCAACAGAGGGATGACATACTGTATTAGAACATAAATCCGCAGTTTGCCTAAAAACGTCCGTTGAAATTGTACATATTTTGTATTTTTAGGTTATTAAATACATTAAAAAAGAATTTTAAATCCTTTTCTAAATATTTTTACACATCGGTTCTTCATTTTTACGAGCGATTTCGATCCATAGTCCACGTGGTGTTGTGAAATCAATTTTATCAAATTCTACGAAGGATGCAATGAAAAATTTTAGGAATCTTCGAAATCGCGGAAGCAGAATGGAAAAAATGATCTGCAAGGTCGTTCGTTGAAGGATAAGAAGAAAGACGTCGAGCGAATTGAGAAAACAGTCAAGCCAAACCCGCAAAATCCATTTAGAACCTGTAAACTCGGATTAAAGAGAGTTAAGTCCCGAGAACTTCGAGCAGGTGTGGTTTACTATGATTGCGATTGTTATCACCGTAATGGACTTCAACACGACTGTCCCAGAGGTGGATGTGGAGGTGAGGACCTTAGAAAATTTCCTATATTTTAATTAACCTACTGTTGATCGTTTTTTTTCATTGCATTGTAGGTCAAAAAATGTGCCTGACCAGACCCTGGCCAAAATGCAAACTGTCCTGTTATTTCCGAAAAAAATGGGGCCTGTATAATGAAGTTTTAGACTTGACACCACCTGCAGCATTTTGTGGACCTAGGGATGCATTGTATCGAGCTAAAATGAAGGAGGAAGATTGTTCGAAATGCGAAAAGAAGGACAATAAATTGGAGGAACCTCAACAAGATCCTCCAAAGACTAAAAGAAATCTGACGAAGCTAACCAGCAAAAAATCTCGCAAATGCAAGCGAGAACAACCTCAAATACAAAATGAATGTCATCAAGTTCATGAAAACATGGTTCAACAGTACGCAATAATTCCTGTAGTCCTGGATCAACATTGTTAAGCCACTCAGTCAATTGCAACTCTCGAGACAATTGGATTTCTACATTTTCACAGAATTGTGCGTCTATAAATGAAAACCAATAATGTTCAGAGTCCGAGGTTAATGTCCTGGAGAATTCTTTATCGATCCAACGGTGTTGCAAAAATAGTTTTCAGTTTTGATACTATTTTTTCTTCGCTTAATGCTGAACTGTATGAAAACTGCACTGTAAAAAAAATCCACTTGAAATTTAATGTATCTGTACAGGAAGTTTTTAAGCATAAACTGGTATAATAAATTTTCTATACAAGTCAGATGTAAAAGTAAAGTATAATACAGTAAATTTAATAATTTAAATGAAATTTAATGTAAAAGTACATTACTTTCCATAATCCACTGTAATTTTACTACAAATATACATGAATTTTATATCACAGGTAGATCAAATTAAATTTACGATTTTATGTATGAAAACTTTCAGTTTTTTAAACCGTGTAGTGACATTGATTCAAGAAATCTATTTTTTTAAATTATATGCTTATTAGGTGTTTCTAAATGTTTTATTTGAAATTCGAGTGCAACACTTAATTAAAATAAAATAAATTTTCCGTTATTATTAAACTAATGAAAAAAAAATTCACCCGTTTCTTTGGAATCAATAAATTTTTTCTCCCGATGTGAGTTGACGTCTGTCACGCAGGAATTATCCGTCTGTCTGCATGTCTATTTCCGCCTGGAGATGGCGGCAGCGGAAGCCTACTCAAAACTCTGCGACTGAAAAGCAATAAACGATTTTGTGGAGACGAACTAGTGACAGAAAGGTCCGTAAAGGCAGTCATTTCATCGCTACACTAAAACCTATACTACCACGTTTACGATGTTATGAATCTACTTTCATGGAGCCCAAAACAGGAAATGAGCCCGGAAGCATGAGTATCTTAAGTTGCTGCCATAAAAATGAATAAAAGGCGATAAATGACAGCAAATACGATCATGAGAATATAATTGCGATTCCTTCCCTGTTAATTGATACCCGTCCAATTCTTATTAAATTTGATGGACACATTACGCTATTGGAAGTTATTATCAAATCGAATAATTGTCCAATTATAACAGCATTTTTAATGTTTTATTGCTTTAGTTCATTCAGTTTGATTTATCGCTGCAAATGTCTTTTCGGACACTGAAGTTGATTTAAAACGTAAAAAAAAAATGAACAGAGCTCAACAACCTAGTAAACGTATTATTGAAAAGTGCATGCATCGCATGCACTGGATAACCGGCAAATTATAATTGCGTGACTGAATCAACGTCCGCATGCTTTTGAAATGATACATCAGTATACCTGTTTCACTGGTTGTACTTTACCGTTAATGTTTTCATTAGTTTATACAAACGAGATTTCATAACGTAAAAGGGAAAGGTGTTTTTTAACGCACTGAGGAAACTATATACTCGTAAGAGGAATTAAGCGTTCGTGGAAATTCACATCAACAGTAGAGTGTGATAGAGTATAAGCGTTAGTATTATACCTGCACCAGAGCTTATCTCACTTGTTTCCCTTGAACCATTCGTGCCACGGAGCTATCGGATTACTATCGCTCAGCCTCTTGGGTCAACAATTGACTTTGACCAATCTCCTGCCTATAATTTTCTCGGATCGTAAACAATTGTTTTGCGCGCCATTCTCTACTTTGAAGTTTACAAATACATCTTCAAAGTTGCCTCGGCAATAAAAATGAACATTGTATGGAACTCAAGAAAGTTTACCTAGTATAAATATAACGTAACGTTGCATTCCACAATTTTTTTAATAGGATCATTACATTTTTTCATTACATTTCGTTTGATTCCATAATTCGTACGTTAGTAAGATTTTGATCTATTTTAAAAAAATGTCGACAAGAATCATTATAAATTTTGGGGACAATTTTCCTCATTTTACAAGATTTTCGATTTCGGCCATTACTTTCTTTGAGAATTACTATGGACCTCAAGAAAGTTCACCTAGTATAAATACAACGTAACGTTGCATTCCACAATTTTTTGAATAGGATCATTACATTTTTTCATTACATTTCGTTTGATTCCATACTTCGTCCGTTAGTAAGATTTTGATCTATTTTTTAAAAATGCCCGCAAGAATCATTATAATTTTTGGGGACAATTTTCCTCATTCTACAAGATTTTCGATTTCGGCCATTACTTTCTTTGAGAATTACTATCGCTCAGCTTTTTGGGTCAACAATTGATTTTGACCAATCTCCTGCCTATAATTTTCTCAGACCGTAAACAATTGTTTTGCGCACCATTTTCTACTATAAAGTTTACAAACACATCTTCGAAGTTGCTTCGGCACTGAACAGTTTATGGACCTCAGGAAAGTTTACCTATTTATTCGTCTGGGATATCTAACGATTTGTGGGTTTCCAAGATTTTTCAGGAAATATGTTACCCTTGCATTTATTTATCGTTTTTGCAGACAGTCTGAGGTAAAAATACTTTCTTAGTATTTTACTATTACTTCGCTGTCACACAAACAACTTATTCAATGTGAAGACCAGATGGGTTAATGATTGATCTTGAAAATGCCGACCTTTTGCTGAACGGATGAAAAAAATGCAACTATTCACACGCAGCGATCGTTGATCAATCTTCCACCGATCTTTCAAGCTTGTTTATAAAATTTTCCTAAATTTATGAGCTCCCTTTGAGTTAACAAATACATCTCTAAAATTGCCTCTACCCTAAAATCTAACAATTTGTGAGTTCAAGATTTTTCCGGACCATTTAAATTTATCATCCTGTACTTATCTTTTATTTCTGCGAACAGTCTTAGAAAAAATAGTTGGTTAATATACTTTACTATCATTTCACCGTTTCATAAACCGGTTTTCAAAGGCGAAGACCAGATGGGTTAAGGATTAAATCCGTGAATGGTCGACCTTTTGCAGAACGGCTGAAAAAAGCAGCTTTTCTCAAGCAACGATCATCGATCAATCTTTCACCGCTCTTCCAAGTTTGTTTATAAAATTTTCCTAATTTCACGAGTCCCCGGATTCAATCCTGCTGCCACACTAATACTTAAAAGTTGACTTTTCCCACGCTTGGTGGATGATAAATGAGAAGACAGCTACCGTCGGCTCGTCACGGAAGATGCGCCAGTGAACGTGGTTAGTCGATCCCCTCAGCCTTGTTCATAGGTGGCTATAAGTGTGCTTAGGTGTGTAGATGCCAGCCAGTTTTTCCTAGAGCAAGTATTTTACATTTTCAGTGGCGTGAAAACGTGCCTTTCGTCGCCTGGAGATACTCAAGCGACATTGTGACGTCGTCGTGACGTCGGACGGTAGATGAACTTGGGATAAAAGTGCAAAGCAAAAAAAAACACCGCAGACAGATTGGGAGAAGCGATAGGGCGGCAGATGAACGAAGCTACGTGTGCAAGATGCCACAGGTCCATTACTATGTATATTAGTCCGATAGCATCAATCAGCTGCAAAATGCTTTGCAGGCAACCAACAGGAAACCTAATTAAGGAAAATATCAAGAAGGATCAATATTTCTATGAATACAGCCAAACATGTTTTCTTAAATGTCTTTTACGCGCTCATTGCGTTGTTTTAAAACATATTTTGAATGTTGTTCTGAAATAATTCGCCGGGAAAATTTTTGCCAAGGGCAAAGGGATCAATGTTTCTCTAAATATATCCAAACATGGTTTTAAAAACGTTATTTATGCACTCATTGTGTTGTTTTGAAACATATTTTGAATGTAGTCTTGAAATAGTTCGCCGGGAAAATTTTGCCAAGGGCAAAGGGATCAATGTGTCTCTAAATATATCCAAACATGGTTTCAAAAACGTTATTTATGCACTCATTGTGTTGTTTTGAAACATATTTTGAATGTAGTCTTGAAATAGTTCGCCGGGAAAATTTTGCCAAGGGCAAAGGGATCAATGTGTCTCTAAATATATCCAAACATGGTTTCAAAAACGTCATTTATGCACTCATTGTGTGTTTCAAAAATATATTTTGAATGTAGTCTTAAAACAGTTCGCCGGGAAAATTTTTGCCTCGGGCCGTTGTGAGTTTTACGACATTCCGGTCCATGTTACAAATTTTGTAGAAGGGTTCATTTTTAGAGACACTTTTTCTTTTCGCTCAATTTTATTTACGGATATTTCGTTCTGAAACACAATTTTTCTAGCAGGGCGATTGCATTTGCTAATGACAATTTTTGTCTCCTTCCCAATTTTTCTAGTAGGGCCATTACACTTTTTCATGTCATGTTGTTCGATTCCATAATTCTCCACCCATAAGATTTTTCACTACTGCAAAAACAGTCCACAAGAATCATTATCATTTTTGAGAACAACTTCCCTCATTTTATAAGATTTCCGATTAGGGCCATTACAATTTCGAGACCATTATTATCGAAGAAAAAATGCCTTTATAAATGTTTTCGCATTAGAATCGCACTAAAAAGATTTAGCGGAGAATAACACGTCGAGCATAAGTACAAAGAGGAGAAACTGGCGAGAAAATATTATGATCCTGGGTCAGGCGAAGGGAATATTCTTGACGAAGGTCACCACGGCGCAAACACCACTTTCTCGTGTTGTTGATGCGGCGAGGTGGAAGTCACGAGGCTCAAATCGCACACAGAGCGAATGTTGGAAGGCCAATGGAAGCCAGAGTACAGCTACAGCAAGAAACGAGTCTCGCGAGTGAATACAACGAGTGCAATGAGGCTCTTGCGGGCCCTTGGCCGTTTCACGTGTGGGAAAGCGGCCTACGCTGTGCGACTATGCCTCGCGCTTTGCCCTCAGTTCGAGAAGAAGAATCGCGCAGATGAGCGCAATGCACCACGGTAACTCTTAGTACTTGGGTTCGCGATGCCGCTCGCTAATGTCTCTTCGAAATCGATTTGCACCGAGAGTAAATGAGCCACTGCATGAAACGGTATAGTCAGAATTATCAGTTTGCTGCAGTGGAATATAGAAAGCATGCAATATATTCTACTTGGTCAGTGACGACACAAGCAATTTTTTCCATATTATTTAAATTAGCGTAATGAACTTGTTATGATTAATAACTCTTTTCTTTTTGCTTCCTTATAAACGAAAAATAGTTTTTTGTGAAAATAAGGCAACAATTCCGGATTTTCATGACAGATTTACTTAAAATGAGCTAAACGTCGAAAAAAGTGGTTTCGAAAAAATTTCTGGATAGATATATTTTTGTGTGAGTATTTTGTCAATTTTGTAAGGTTGTCAGGTTATGAAATTCAAACCGGTGTATCTCAAAACGAGTTTTAACAATAGAGCTGAAATTTTGGCAGAAAATTAGAGTAGAAACGCCTTTTCTTATGCATAAATTGGAAAAAAAATTGGAACATTCTTCGAGATTTTATGAGAATTAGAATTTTTTCGAAAAATGTCTATGTGTTCTCTAGGTGCAACGATTTTGTAGCTAATGAGCTAAATAGCTCTTGACAAGAAAATAAATTTTAAAAAAGGTTGGTATTGGATTTGAGCGAAAACTATAATGCGGTTCAGATTTTGTAGAATTTTGGATTTTTTCAAAATTGATATTAAAATTCTAATTTAAGTTAACTTCGACCAACATTGCCTAAATGTTCTACAAGAACGAATTAATATCCAGCTGTAATAGATATCGAATTTAGTGAAGATCGGTGAAGAAGTCCAGATTTTATAGGATTTTAAACATTCGAAAAATTAACATTGTGAACTTTGAGCAATTCAGGTCAAATTTCAAACGAGATATTATCTTATATTTTAACACATTCACTTTTCTATAAAAAAAACCACTCTATCACGATTCACTCTCAGAAAACATGCCATAATACAAAAAAAAGTATTGATAAATTTGTTACACAATTGCCTCTCGTTGAATTTACTATTATTGTTAATAATACATGTTAAAATTATAAATGTTTTCCGCTGAGCCGACAATAATTTTATACTCAGGATATATAAAGGTCTGATATATGTAAATGCATCTTTTTGCTATATTTTCAACACCAATTAATACTTATCCTGACCGTTAATAATGGACTGAAATAAAATGGCTTAATGATGCGCAGAATTAAGTCTGATGTAGAGAATATCGTAGATATAAATTGTATTTAAATGGAGATTACTTTTAAGCGTCAATAGGATGATAGTGAATTACAATAATATTTCCTATTTCCTGCGGATGAATCACGAGTTAATTTTTTTTTTCTTTATCCATACGCTATCTCTTATATTAATACAGCAGAACTGAGACATGGGTGGGATCGTTTCATCCTTCTGATCGCGATCGTGACGGTACGTAATCGAGCGATACGAGATGCTGCTGGGTTTGCAATTGCAGTTGCAAACAGAGTGCGATGTAAAGATACGCACGTGGATGTGAGGAAGGAGCGAAAGGATATCGGCTCGATGGCAAAGGAGTGAAGGATAAAAGATTACACTGCATCAACGTCCAGATTCAGACGGTAAAACGAGGCGCAACGAAGACGACCAAGACTCAGACAAGAAAATGAAGAAGGAGGGAAGCTGATGAGACGGGAAAAGGATACTATAGCCGATTTATTCGCTCGCGTAAGAATCACCACGGAATCACCTTGCATCGGTCAATGATCCTCGAGTGTATCCTACACTGTCGTCCATATATATCTGTATGTATGGGGCATTCTATACCAACTCAATCTGGGTTCTCGGATTTTTTACGCCATATATGTTATATAAATGTTTTACATGTTATTGTTCCATCTTTGAGATTTTTATTAAATAAGATTTATTAGGCACAATTTTTATTAGATTTTTTTTAACATACTTAGGATTATTTATAACGAATATATTGAGGACTAAAAGACAATAATCTGAAAAAAAAATTCTTATAAATTCTGAGTCAGTTGAACTGGACCTCGTTTATATTTTTTTACAATTTTTTTTTTTTATGACAATTGATCGAAGTTAAGTACGTTAAAATGATTTCACTCCAGGTTTTTTTTACACTGTGTAAAAAATCTACTTGGAATTTAATGTATACATGTAGTGGAAGTTTTAATGCATGAGCTGATAAAATTTACTGTACAAGTGCGATATCACATTCATTTTTAGTATAGTAATTTTTATTTTTATTTTATTTTTTTCTGAAGAAGTACTTTAATTTTTGCGATTTACTTTGATTTTATCGCAAAAGTACTCAAATTTATTGAAAATTCTATAATTTTATTGGACGAGAACCTTCATTTTGTATCACAATTGTACATTCAATTTAATTAGCGAGGCTATGCATAAAAATTTCCAGTCTTTTCGGGTAGCGTAAACAATTCTATTTATGCAAGGACTGCGAAAAAAAATTTCAGAATTTTTTAAAGCATTTTTTCTTTTAAATAAAAAATAAGAAAAATATTGCATTTGAAGAAATTTCGTTGAAAAAATCTCAAAAAATTAAGTCCTGGCGCATATAGAAATTCTCGAGCGATAGGCTGTAGTGAAAGGATTCTAAAGCATATAACTTTTTTTAATTCCTAATTTTTTTTTCAAAATTCGTAAAAATAGCGAAACTATATCCGGAACACTTTGGGTATAAGCTTCAAAATATTGAAATCTGATTCAGGATTTATAAAAATTTTGTTAGATTATTTTATTCCAGTCCTCGATATGTTCGTTAATAATAATCATAAGCACATAAATTGTCCAAAAGAAAATCTAATAAGAATCGTGGTTGCCGACAGGTTGAAGATCAGACCCAGGTCGAGTTGGCATGGAATGCCCCGTATACACACGAGCAAAGACGGTCAACGTTGTGAAGACCTTATACGCGAACGGACCGCGCGATCGGCTCCACCTTGTAGGGGGTGTATTCCATTAATGGCCGGTTCATACGCCAACGGAATACTATAAAGGTTTAACTTCTTCAGCTGCACAGAAGAACTGTAGAATTCGAGAAATAATGCAGTAACGCAGGTAATTGTCTCATCACACCTCTTTACAGAAAAGTTATGTAACAACTTTTTTTTTTTTAGTAATTGGCGTCGAGTGACTACCGCTTTTTTTAAGGTAGTCATTGCACATCGAAGGTTGTAAACTTTTAACTATTTATTATATTATTGAGTCTTTTATTGGAAAAAAAAACCGAACTCGAACTTTGGAGTAAAAATTAAGATTCATAAGCCTTAGATATTTTTTATCAGATGCAATGCTGAAAATTTTGTCGTGATAATTATTTAGCATAGTAATTGTTGTAATTGTAAAAATGTGAATGAACTGCTATTTTTCAATGTGTTTAAAATATGAAACAACAGTTAATTGAGAAAATGTTTTAATTGGTTAGTGTTACGTAGTTTATTTTAAGAAAAAAATAAATTCTGACGATTTAAGTCATTAGAGAGATGTTTCTTCAAGAGTTAATCATCGCCTAATCAATGAATAAGTAGAAATATATAATAAATTTTATATAAAACGTGCTGTCCAGGTATAACCAATGGTGTCGCCACTTGCAAGCTGAATTACCATTCATTGAAGGGATATTTCTTACCGACAGGAAAAATGCTTCTTTACCGAGTGTTGATACATTTAGTGTGCTCTACTTACTCGAGCGTCGGTACATTTTCTACTGTACCGACAATAGATAATTTCAATATCACAATTAATGTTATAATTGTACGCAATATTTTCTATTTTTTTTTCGTTTTTAATGCTTGTTGCTTCAATTCATCAGAAGAATTTTTTTGTTCTGTGGAATATCCAGAAAAATAACATTATGAAATGAAAATAATGAGGAGCTTTTAATTCGCACGATTTATCACGTTTAAGTATAGATCTTCAGTAATCAAAATCGCTTAGATGGCGTGTATACTTCAAGCAATAACTCAGAAAGATCGCTTTTACGAACAGTAAATATAGAAAATTGTGAAATATTGACTGTAAAATATTAACACTGTACATTTAACCGTTTTCCTCCATTTGATCTAAAAAAAACACATCGAAAATGGCTATAATAAACTAGAAAATTCCCTTAAACTGTAAATGAATGTTGGAGAAATTATTCACAAGGTCAAAGAGCGAAAGAACAATATTTGAAAAATATATCAGGCTAATGTATACCGTTAGAAAAAATCGGAACTTTTGATGTACAAACTCATAAATTGGATGTAATACGCACAACATACAATGTATAATTATAGAGTAATAAATTTAAAAAATAAAGTACTGTTATCGTAAAATGAAAGTAAATGAAATGTTACCGCCAAATGCGATCCAAAATTCATGTATAAATATTTATTTTTTTTTTGCAGAAAAGACGATTCGAAAAAATCCAAATATCGAAGACATATTTAACGATCAGCTTTTTTTTTTATTTGCTATAGTTGAATGGTCGGAATCAGTGAAAACGAGTGACAGAACCACGCGATTTAATTTCATCGTAACTATAACGTTACGCACGGAGCACGAGCGCTTACGCCTACGGAATCCCACGATTGCCAACGAATGTTCCGAGATTAATTAATACAGCTAGCGTGTAATAACGATCTGGGTTTTATAACAGAGTGGGATGGTAGGTAATGAGGCCGTTGCATGCCCGACGAGAAGAAAAAGTCATAGTATTCGAGGGTAAAACAAAAAATAAAGCCGCCCAGTTTGTTACTAATAAAGCGAGTTAGCGATAACGAGATGATTTTTCTCCGCCAGATTTGGCAATAGAAACGAGTTCAAAAGCCGTTTCACAGTTAGTCTCGCGGAAAATCTGGTATCGCGAATTAAGTAATAAAGTTGCGGTAGCAAGAAATTTATTCGTTTGCCATAACTTCGAGAAATATTTTATGCGAACACATCGGTTATTTACAGACATATGGTACAGAGCACTGACCAGTATTCCGAGGAGAATTTAAATCAGAAATGTCAATCAATCGACATATGAAGCATTCTCTGTCAATTTAGCAGTTTTTTTTTCGAACATTTCAGATCTGCTCGGATTTGGTCATATCAATGTACCGATAAATGGCGTTCTATGTGATTTTTTTTCGAATTTTTATATTCAATTTTTTTCAAAACGCCGTTTATTTTTCAAGTATTTTGAGTACTTAAAAGTATTTTTTTTTTTTTTTTCATTTCGGAAGCTTGAAGTTATTGAAAAAAATTGTCTCGACATAAAAGTTGTAGTTCTGTGTTAGCATTTGAATGAGATATTGAAAATCATTTTTATGTTTTGGTAAAACTGATTTATTACCGAAACCAGGGGTATAATTTTTTTATTCAAAAGTGGATATTTTTTCTTGACTGAGAAAATTACAGAGTAATTCTGTAACACAGTCGATATCGCAAAATAATTGCCAAAGTGATATGCATCGAGGTTTTAGGGTAACAAATTAAAATAACACAGCAATAAGGTCGATTTTTTACGGGTTCGTGTTTTTTTTAATTTTTTTTTTTACCGTAGAACCGCAATCCGTGTCAATCTGGTAATTTTTTAAAAGTAAATACAGTCATGCCGAAATACTTCGTAATTTTCCCAGTCTGAAAAAATATCCGTTTTTGAATTTTTTAAAAGTTACCCCATTTTTCGGTAAAAAATCAGTGTTACCAGAATAGGAAAATTATTGTTAATATTTTATTGAAAAGCTTACACAAAAATACAACTTTTATGTGCTGGCAGTTTTTTTTTCAGTAACTTCATATTTTCAAGATATGTTAAGTTGAAAATAAAAACCGATGTTTTTTTAAATATTGGATTACAAATCTGGATAAAATCACATAGAGTGCATTTTATTGGTACTTTAATATGATGATTTAATACCACTCACGTAAATGTACTTGTCTCAATTTTTTTACCCGTGATGGTTTTTTTTGGGAGATTTATTTTAGCATCAATAAATTTCTGCCATAATGAAACAATCGAATGCAAGTTTTCAGCCATGATTGATTTGTTGAAGTTGTACACAATCGAGAAAATTGGCCATTATTCTTTAGACAAATGGTGCAGATCGTAAAGTGCCAACGTTTGCCGTTGAATCGAACTTATCGTTCGATGTTTTTTCACCCGAGAGGATTTTTTTGGGGGATCAGTTTATTGTCAAAAAATTTATGCAATAATACAACAAACAAATGCAAGTTTTCAGCCATGATTGATTTGTTCAAGTTGTACACAATCGAGAAAATTGGCCATTATTCCTTAGACAAATGGTGCAGATCGTAAAGTGCCAACGTTTACCGTTGAATCGAACTTATTGTTCGATTTTTTTTACCCGGGAGGATTTTTTTGGGGGATCAGTTTATCGTCAAAAATTTTTTGCAATAATACAACAAAAAATGCAAGTTTTCAGCCATGATTGATTTGTTGAAATTGTACACAATCGAGAAAATTGGCCATTATTCTTTAGACAAATGGTGCAGATCGTAAAGTGCCTCAGGCGTTTGCCGCTGAATCGAACGCATTGTTCTCCAGGGAATAACTTTTTCCGATATTTCATTACGTCCGTTATAACGTGTTGAGTGTGGCTGAATGTTTGCGTGGGCCATGTGGCCAGTTACGAGGACAGAGGATATGGGACATGTAGGAGCTCAATATTTCAAAACAATATTGTCATCTGAATATAAACGTTAAGTGTTTTCTAGTAACGAGTCTCGAAAGGAGGAAAACTGTGCATCGCAGCAGTCACGCCCTTTCTAAAGTTACACCATGACGTAATATAAGCACACCCTGTATGTATATTAATAGTCAACTTCCCAAATGAATAATTGAAACCCACTCTACTAATTATCCGGATTAAACTGGCCTCAGAGGAATAATATCCAAAGGGACTATTGGTTATTTCACGTAGGCTCGATGCTCAAAGCATATAATTCTCTTAGTAATTGTTGGACGAATTAAAAAATTTAGGAAATAATTAAATATTGTCATTACCATTTTATAAATTACATTCAGACTTGTTAGCATCTCATCATGTTCCAAATCACTATCCTCATTTCTTTATGCCTTGTATAGTTTTATATAAATTATTTTTTAGAATAATAAATTTAATATTATTATTGTACTTAACTGGAAACTAATGAAAATTTCAGTGAAAACGAAAAATTATAAATTTGAAAAAAAAGCGAAAAAAATCAAAATAATGGACCATTAATTTTTTTATTACCCATTATTTCTTCGTTTTGTGACTTTTTTTTATTTTTTAAATATTCCATAAAAGTTATGAATAGTAAATCATTTATGGAAAAAATATCAAATCGAATTTCGATCGAGGTTTAAAGTAACGGGAGTACGACGATTTTCCTAAGTGCAGATCTACAATTTTTGTTCTTCGAGATGATCGATTAATTGAGGTCTCATCTTACCTCGAAGATCGCGCGAGGTTCTCTCAAATCTGGTATTACGAGGCAGAGATTTGACTCTGTTGGACTCACCTGAAACATAAAACAAAAACTAATCAGAATTGTCCTAGTTGGTATATAGTAAGTTAGTAATGCATGAAGAAAATATTTTGTGAGTAATAGAACTAACAATAATAATTTGACAGAATGATTTAATATTCCTTCGGATCATATGTTCAGTTTTAAAAGAAATATTCTCTAATTTTCACAAATTAAAAAATATTTTACACCCTTTTCGTTAATTCGATAATGACATAAAATTTGCTACAATTTACATAATATTTTTTATTACATCGGAAGCAACATAAATAATTTATACATTTAATTCAAGAATAATGATGAAAAAATAAATATTATCTCAAAGCTAATTACAAATTTTTCGCTGTAAAAAAGACAGAAAATATTTGGTAAAATTTGAATATAAAATTTCAACATAATACTTTACGCATTTTAATATAAATAAATTCAATAATTCGCATAAAACATAATTGAAAGTACATAAATTCCAAATTATTGTAAGCAGCTACAATTATTGCAATTATTAATCCTTAATCACGATCATAGTGAAGTGCGCACATAATGATTATTATTATGTCAAAGCCCACAGCAAATATATTTAGCAATATTTTTTCGCGTTTTTACATCAATTCAAACCCACCATAAGTCACTTGTACATAAATATCGATTGGACCGAACACACAAAACAAATCTACAAATATAATATTCAAATTCTAATCGTAGAATTCGTAAAAGCATATATACTTTTTTATAGACATTTTTTCTCAACCACTTCCCTCGACCTTTGAACCATTCCGAGTGTACCAACAACCTTGAAAAAAAGAAAAACAATGTCACGAAAACAAAACCTCCTCAATGAGGAAGCAAAACATCCATTCAACGCCCAATGACCGCTATTTTAGTTGAGCCAACAAATCCCTCTTCTCGTTACATTGTAGGAATCACTGGCAAAGATACAATCGCTGCCCGATGTTCAACGAGCGGGCAAACAATAGCAATTACAAGTTGCCGTAGTGCATTGCGCTCTTACAGTGACGTGTACAGTAACAAGACATTGGAAAGGGCACGAAGCGCTCTCCAATTAGAACGGAACTCGAACACGTCGAACACGACTGATTACACGACCTGGGACACTTATCTCTATAGCATAAAGTTTGTAGTGGAGTCTGTCTCCGTCGGAGAAAGGAGAACAACAAAGACGAGCGGTTCGTACGGGTTTGTGGTGGCGCGAGGACCTCAAACGACGACGAGGACGATAAACAACTTGTGGAGGTGATGGCGATGAATCCCCTCGTCAATGGGAACGACAGAACGACGACAACGAGAAGGATGTCGAGGATGAAGAGGAGGCGACAGCAGTTCAGTTACACAACCCCATTTCGCGTACACCGAGGAAGCTCATGTGACGAAGACGACTATCCTCATCTCTGATGTACTGTCCTACGTGTCGTTGTGTCGTGCCCGACGAAGCGCACTCACCGGGAGCCCAAGTTTTTCGCGAGGACAGCTTTTTTCCACGTCGTGGTGCACACGAGAGTTTAATGGACGGACCGAGCGCCTACCATATCCGTGCGCGCTCCAATTCCTCCAGCGTACCCACAAATACACATACGAGACATTCCATGTCAGTCTGGCTGGTAAAAAAAAAATTGTCAACATTTTTCTGAAGAGCGGATTTTATCATTTTAATGGATACAGTAAATTTTGAATTGAGAAAAAACTAATTTTTTGTTGTAGTCGGCAATCATTTGTTGTTTTGCTTAAAACATCAATATAGAATATGGTTTACGGACGGATTTACAATTTAATGAAATAAAAAAAGGGTTATATGGATGGCCTATGGAATGGAAATTTAAATTCCAATGGATGCAGGAAAATTTTGAATTGAGAAAAAACTAATTTTTTGTTGTACTCGACAGTTATTTGTTGTTTTGGGTAAAACATTGATACAGGAAATGATTTCGACTGGAAATTTTTTTTGCCTTCCATAATATAAATTTAAATTTTCGATACAAAAAAATGCCATGTACCTTGACCCCCGATTTTTTGTTCATTTTCCCATTAATATAATTTAAAATTCCATATTTCAGTTTTAACAAATTCATTCTAAGGTTCATATATCAGAAGACACATGATTTTTAAAAATTCTAAATAGCATAAACCATTTTCGAGATATTGATGTTTAATTCAAAATAACAAATGACCAAAAAGTACACCCGCCAATTAAAAAAAAATTTGCGTCTTCGTGAATCAGTTGGAATTACAGAATCCAATTTTTAAAAATAATCCCAGATTTTTATTTATTGTTAAACTGATGTGAAATGGCTAATACACAAACGTCCATAGCCTCGTATGTTCGTTACAGCCAGTAGCAGCAACATCTGAAGCCGAAGCAGTTAAAAAAACGGTTGGAGGATGACGTTGAGGTCAGTAGCCACTAGCATAACTAGTTGGATCATTGCGGACACGATGAATAAGGTATGTGAGGAGGTCCACAGCTGTCTCCAATATTTTAAAGCGTATAGCTCGTCTCGATAATGAATTAACACATTAATAGTAAATTCCACGAGGCCAAAAGAGGAACGAACTCTTCCACTTTATTTTCATTGCCGTGTTTTCGCTTTTGTTGAGCCAATGGGCCAACAAGAAATCCTCCTTGTGCCTTTATTGCACACGGGGATATATATATTGGCTCGAAGGCACGAATCTCTCAAGTCCCAATTTCCATTCTGCGCTATATGGGCACGTACTTCAACACCGGCTAATGTCCGCTAATCACAGAAGCTCGAGAGACTCTCAAAAAAGCAAACGCCTGCGGACAGACGAAGAGCTGCACTGTATTCGATAAACGGTTCAGCTCTGCAACCCAAGCAATCGTTAATGCACGTCTTCAGGGCGTTGGTGTGTGAACCATACGCGTCAATGATTGCGGGCACTTGAAGAAAGCCCAAAAAACAAAATGGCCTAAAATAACTTATTATACACGGTAAATTATAATACAATAATTATAATATGTACTATTGTGAAACAAGTACGCTATTTCTTTCCGGCAATTCTTCGAGGTTATCTCTGTGTACTTTATGACCTTGGGTTTTTTGCAGAAGCCCCGCAACAGGGCAGACCGGGGCTAGATGAAACAATTTCGCTTTCGTGATTTCGCAAGCGTGCGTAGATATTGATGGAATTTTAATTCTGTAGGATTTTTTTAATTTTTTTTAAATTTTTATCGTACGCGACTATAATTAGTTAATTCTCAAATGGTAAAGTTTTGAGCAAACTACATTTCCGATCTGAGACAGTGATCGCTAGTTTCTAAACGCGCGAAACCGCGAAACAATTCAAATTTCACTAATTCGGATCTTTACAAATAGATTCAACTAACTGATTACTCAGCTTATTCATTTTGAAATCAGTTTGGTTATAAAAATCAATTGATAAGAGATAAGAAATAACTGATATTAGAGAAAAATAACTTATCATATACAATAGATTAAAATATAGATTATAGTCCTTCACGAATTAATATAAATTCAACAAAACTATCGTCCGGTAAAAATAAATAATAAAACTTTGTCTCCAACCCCAAGTATTATTACAAATACTTTGTGAATGGTTTTGCCAAAAAAAATGAATAACATATTTTTTTTTTTTTTTTCACATTGCAGGTAAAGTACCAGAAATAGTGGAGATTTTGGATTGGGTTTCGATACCAAAACTAGGATTTAGATGCAGAAAGTGGATACCACATTTCTTTGCGGTCCACAGATTTTTTCAAAAGTTATTTCCGTTTCGGACGGCACCTACAGACGCCAGACAGACAGACAGACAGAGAGACAGACAGACGGACGGACGGACAGAAATGAGTTATTGTGTTTTTTATGGCATGTAGGACACTCAAAACATGTATTTCCATTAAAATCTTGAAGTCGATTTTTTTTTTTGATTGCAATACTTTCTCTTTTACATACTCTGTATGTGATGAGAAAGTAAAAAAAAATCTGGTGATGAGAATAAAAGGTGTCCAATTTGAATGACCATCATTATACTCTATTATGTGAACTAGACAACCTTATACCTGATCACAAGAGTTGTTTTTTTTCGTCAGAACTACTCATAAAGTCTTTGCAACAATACTTGAAGCTAGGAAACAATTTTTCCCACGATATTTTTAATTAAATTTCCATCCATCGGTAAAACACCCTGATATAGATGTTCAATATAGATCAAGTACGCAATTCGTTCCAGCAATTATTCTCTGTTATCTCTGCATCGATTTCCGTTTCTAACTCAGTTCAACTTAGTACATAGTTAACCTAATCCAATTCTACTTTGGCTAATCAAAATCAATCAATAAGAGATAAGAAATAACTGATATTGGAGCAGATGTGATTCATGTTGCCCCGGTCTCCACTATGTACGATGGTATGTAATAGCAATAGCAGAAAATCCATAGGATCAGATCGCGTTAACCCCGAAGGCAAATCCTTCGACAGAGTTAATTGCCATCCTCACATATCCTCTCCAGTGGATTCTTCTGGAATATGGTATAGTGTTGCACCGAAGAACTAGGCGTGTGGATCTTGACGGGCGCGCCGCGAAGTAGACACATAACCAGTGGAAATGTTAAAAAGTCCTGAGTCTGTTCGTGAGGCCAGAAGAAAACTAAAAAGAGCTACGAAGGACCGATAAAATCGGTAAACTCGCTCAAGCCTCTATGTATTTATCCTATTAGCCCCGTGGCTCTGTAACGCCCGCGAGTTTTATATACGACTGCATAGCCATAACATATCAAGGACTCGTATGAAGGACTCTCGATATCAGAAGATTTCGAACCCTTATATTCTATTCTCCACAGTTGTACCCGATTCACCCAAGTGGCATTAGAGGAAACGATATATTCAAGAAGGTACAATGAGAGATATTGAGAAAATGCAGAAGTACAGTAGAACCTCGATTAATCGAGATGCTCTAAACCGAAGAATTCCCGGATAATCGAAATCCTGGTTAATCCGAACTGAACAGCAAAACAATGACTAACGACGTATCTTTATTTTGACTAGGATGAACCGACCAGTGGATGGACAGTTAAGCAGACTAAAAAACCCAGTGAATGGAGGCTTTTTATGCATGTGTATCAAACTAAAAAGAGCTACGAAGGACCGATAAAATCGGTAAACTCGCTCAAGCCTCTATGTATTTATCCTATTAGCCCCGTGGCTCTGTAACGACCGCGAGTTTTATATACGACTGCATAGCCACAACATATCAAGGACTCGTATGAAGGACTCTCGATATCAGAAGATTTCGAACCCTTATATTCCATTCTCCACAGTTGTACCCGATGCACCCAAGTGGCATTAGAGGAAACGATATATTCAAGAAGGTACAATGAGAGATATTGAGAAAATGCAGAAGTACAGTAGAACCTCGATTAATCGAGATGCTCTAAACCGAAGAATTCCCGGGTAATCGAAATCCTGGTTAATCCGAACTGAACAGCGAATGTTTACAAATTAGTAATGACTAACGATTTATCTTTATTTTGACTAGGATGAACCGACCAGTGGATGGACAGTTAAGCAGACTAAAAAACCCAGTGAATGGAGGCTTTTTATGCACGTGTCTCAAACTAAAAAGAGCTACGAAGGACCGATAAAATCGGTAAACTCGCTCAAGCCTCTATGTATTTATCCTATTAGCCCCGTGGCTCTGTAACGCCCGCGAGTTTTATATACGACTGCATAGCCACAACATATCAAGGACTCGTATGAAGGACTCTCGATATCAGAAGATTTCGAACCCTTATATTCCATTCTCCACAGTTGTACCCGATGCACCCAAGTGGCATTAGAGGAAACGATATATTCAAGAAGGTACAATGAGAGATGTTGAGAAAATACAGTAGAACCTCGATTAATCGAGATGCTCTAGACCGAAGAATTCCCAGATAATCGAAATCCTGGTTAATCCGAATTGAACAGCAAAAGTGTACAAATTAGTAATGTTAGTGCTGTTATCAAAATTTATCATTCTCAATTACTTATACAAGAAAGTAGTATTAGGGTGAATGTAAAAAAAAAGCGACTGACCAAAATACCGTATGGTTAAAATAGCGAATTTCTAAATAATTAACGTCTGGTCCCCACACACACCACTTATCAACTCCTAGAAACAATGTGTAATGAAGAAATCGCTGATCATTGTTAAATACTAAATGTAACTGTAATAAAATAGAATTCCTCTTAACAATGTTGAAAATTTATGTTAAAAAAAAAATAAAAATCTGATACAAAAACTAGAAGCATGGGCTGAAGGACTGCGGTCGATGGCCCATTGACAATATTGTTAATTAATAAGGTTAATCCTAAGCGATGTACTCAATCAAATTCTGTCATGTATTGTCAATAAATGTTCACTTACTACTACTACTACTTAACGTCTGGATGTAGTATTGCTATCATTTTAAAAATTCGCTATTTTAGCCATTCAATATTTGGATTATTTGCTATTCTAACCCCTACCCAAAAATTAATTTTTTTTTTTTCGGCGGAATATTTTTAGCTGTAAATGGTCCAAAAAGCATTACGACCCTTCGAGGAAAAAGTCAATTTGTTAAAATTGGCCTCACAAACTGTTTATGCATTTTGGGGAAAAAGGGAATTTAGAGAAAATGGCATTAATTAATGTTTTGGCGCTTCGAGAAAATAGTGAATTTGGACAGAATGTCTGCAAAAAACATAAATCGCTCTTCGAGAAATAAATGAATTTTGACAGAATGTCTTTAAAAATCATAATCGCACTCTGGGAAAAAAATGAATTTGGATAAAATGTCTTTAAAAAACGTTACGGCCATTTGGTATAAAGTGAATTTTGTCTCACAAAATTAAGACCCTTTAGGAAAAAAATGAATTTCGATGTGCCCCAAAAAAGCACTACGACTCAACAAAACTTAGCGACTGAAGATATTGTTACATAATAATTCGGTAAAAACACGCATAACCTTTTTCGCTATTTTTTGTAGCACGGACAATAAAAAAGGCATGAACATTTAGGACGACAGTATGAAGAATTTACGACAATCTTTATAAAAGTTTACAACCCAAAGTATAGGTTTAGGTAATTTGACGATTTTGACGGTTACATGACGTAGTTGGTGAGAATGTCGAAGAAGGTCGAGCAGGTGGAAGAAAATTTAAAGAATGCGGGTACAATCTGAAGCTAGCTTTCAGAGGGTTCAACATAGCCTCTCAAGTGAGTCTTGGGGATCATACAAACAGACTAAAAGGCAAAATAATTTTTTCGACACTGAGTCTTCAGCGTCATTAAACTGAACGAAGCACATGAGCTTGGTCGTTGGACGAAAAGCAGTTGAAACTGCCGTGGAACGAAGTAACTGCCGCGATGAGTGGCACGTCGGACAAAAAACGAGTACAGTGTATCCGAAATAACGGGCTCTTTTCTTTTTAGGGGGAGCATCTCGCGCCTGGTACCAGACGCTTTTGGGACGCTTCTCGGGGTATTCGCTCACGGTATTCGCAGGAGTATTCCGCACTCGCCGCTTATGACTTCCACCGTTTGTACTCGCAGGTTAGCAAGACCAACTGGCACTGTGTCGTCATACCATCAACTACAGACGTCACTGCTCGAGGAGACAGATCACACAAAAAAAAATATCTTCGGTTAACGGAACAAGAATCTACTACACGTGGGCAATAAATTATCTTATTTAAATGCAGGCCAACAATGGGTATTTATTCAATGAAAATGTACTCAAAATACCGTTTTTTTTTTTTAAATAACTACAATATATTGTAAAGTAAGACTCAAAATTTTCACATTTTGTCAAGATATTTGAGCGATGTTCGAATTATTCGATCACAATAATTTATAATGCTTATTAGACTTATTAGTCATGAAAATATTTTCAATATATTTTCATTGAATTAATGCGCATCCTTAATGCCGATCTAAACGACTTTTATTCACGTTGAATAATTTTTTTTTTTATAATACACCTGCTGAGTAGTGAGTAGATTTTCGTCTAAGAAATATGTCTTTTCTTGGTACAGATTTTTTGTGATTCGTAGAAAAAAAAATTTTACAGTAAAATGTACTTTTCTTTGTGTTGAAGAAAAATGTAGTACTATGAAAAAAAAAAATTTCCTTTTGTTTGGATAATACAGGAATGTGTAAATTTATTTTAAATATTTTTTTTACAATAGTTTCCCTGTAAAATTTGTCGATTGTGGCTGTTTGATAAATTTATATAATTTTTCTAAGCAGGTAAAATCAATATTTATTTTTTTAAATTTATTAGTGAATTTGAATTAGGCCTCGTTTTCGCGCGCTTTGAATCTATCGATTACTGTCTCAAATCCGAGATTTACTTCGCAAAATTCCATCATTAAACAATTGACCGAAAATAGTCGCATACCTTAAACCAATAAATTTCAAGCTACTTTTCAATACTTGCAGTAACGTATCAATAATTTTAACTAATTATAGATTGTTATGGTCATTTTCGAATAGTTACTCTATGATCATAAAAGTGGGTTAATGGACTAATAGTGAATAATAATTTAAAATTATAGCTGATACTATCATGATTAGCTTCCTAAGTCGTAATGGTTATAGATATGATATTCACTGAACGGAGAAAACTTCGTAGGAAACTCAGATAATTCCAAATGTCTTTGGATCCATTAAGTGGCAACTCTTATGTCCATATAATTATTTTTCACAGTTATACTAACGACTTATTTGAGATTATAACTGATACCAATTACTTGTAGATACTTATCAATTAATGTAACTATAAAAATAGTTACATGTAATATCAATTAATAAGTAGTTTGCACTTAATAATTGCCACGATTATTTCTTTGAAAACCCTTGACGAAATATGCAACTGTACAGTCCTAATTAAAATATAGAATTGTTTTTAAATCATTTTCATTCACTACGTTTTAGATGAGCACGTTTTGAGACAAATAGGCGATTTTTAATCATGTTTTTGAGCAATCTTTCACCTTAATTTAATTTATTACTTGAAAACAGTAAACTTGATATAGAAATGTACAAGTATCAGTTGAGAAGGTTATTGCAACATCAATAACTGCCAATAGAATTCAATCTGCACATTAATCAATTTATGAATTCATACTCAATTTTCCTAACCTCGGAATGTTATAGTGAAGGGTAAAATTTTCACTGCATTAAACACCCTGACAATAATTTCAGACACTCTAATGTCAGACAAACAATTTTTGACACAGCAGTTACGCTGTTAAAAAAATTTCGAGCAAAATTACTCCACAGTGTAGGAAACTCGTTCACAGAAAAGGGTACAGAAAATTTACTACACGAGTATAACATAAAATTTATCAACAATTATGCTAAATTCGTTACGAAAGTCGTATTAATTGCTGTATAATCTGCTGAATTCATTACAGAAGACATATTAATTAATGTACCTTATGCAAGTCCTATTTTTAATATATGTTAACTTTATTTTTGCAACACTCATGACCACTATTAAATATATTAAAGATAAAATTACTACACATGTGCAAAAAGCTCTTTTACAGAAACGAGTATAGAAAATTTACTACACGAGTGTAACGTAAAATTGATGAACAATTTTCCTCAATTCCTTAAAAAAAGTCCTTTCAGTTAATAGTCTCATAAATTCGTCAATAAAGTCACGTTTTTTATTTTAACTTCAATTTAACCACACGTATATCAAATTTTTCGTTTTTCTCCGTAAATTAAATTGAATTACCTACACGATTTTTGTAAAAATACTTTCTACATGTAGAAAGTATTTTACAGCTTCAGTATAAATCATACAGTATCTAAATTTTCCAAATATTTTTTACAGTATAGCCTCTAATTCAACAATTGACAATCCAATTTTCCAAACATCCAAAAAAAAAATGTTTTCAACATACGCTTGCATCCATTTCCCGACGTATCCTGAGCAACGTATCTAATCCTCATGATGGTATCTCAAGGCCCTTAACCCTAAAATCCTTTTTCCCACAAATACCCACACTCACACGTTTCTGTTTAAGAATAAAATAACAAATCACATTTCATTTAAAAAAAGCACCATTAAACATATTTGCCAAAAAAAAGTGAACGGTAAAGGCGACACTTTCATTTCACAAAAATAACACTGCCTCAATTCACACACGGTTCAAGTATAAACACACACTCACACGTTTCTGTTCAAAAATAAAATCACAAGTCACATTTCATTTAAAAAAAGCACCATTAAACATATTTGCCAAAAAAAAGTCAACGGTAAAGGCGACACTTTCATTTCACTAAAATAACGCTGCCTCAATTCACACACGGTTCAAGTATAAACACACTTACACGTTTCTGTTTAAAAATAAAATCACAAATCACATTTCATTTAAAAAAAAGCACCATTAAACATATTTGCCAAAAAAAAGTGAACGGTAAAGGCGACACTTTCGTTTCACTAAAATAAAAGTGCCTCAATTCACACACGGTTCAAGTATAACACACACTCACTCATGAAGTATAAAGGCGACTTCACAAATATTTTGAAATTCTGTCGATTAATTTAACCGAGCGAACAAATAGCGGAAACACGAAAAGGAAATGTAAAGTGATTGGATCGATCGGGAAACACGCGGCATGTTGTCCCGGCAAAGTCTGTTGCGCGCGTGAAGCGTGTTCCTTCCTCTCGGTACGGTTAGATAGTGAAGACCGTCAGCGGGGAATGGACCGAGACCGAGTCGCGAGCTGTGTATGAGAGTAAATATTAAGCTCTCGTGGTCTCGTGCCGAGATGCTGAGCCTCGCCGTTCTCGACGGTGTGTGTACTGCGCGGTCATATGCGTTTACATGCGTGTGCGCCTTAACGTTCCGGCCTCGCGGCTTGTGCTCGCGGCTACGCACAAGATCCTCGCGGGAATCTGTGTCAAACTGGGATACGTGAGTATGAGTGTCATCGCCGCACGATTCCATCGTTTAGGATTCGATTCCTGTATCACGAGCGACGCTGGTGCTTTTTGTTTCCTTATAGAGAAAGGCTTGTTTTCATGAAAGTTTTTTTTTTCGCTTTTTCATGTCAGGAAACTGAGAATGGTTCACAACATCGAAAAAAGTGGCTTAGGAAAAATGTTTGTATCCATCTGTGGATTGCCTTCTCATGGAGAAAGCTTTGTTTACATGAAAAATTTTGTTGTCGATACAATGAGAAAATAGAAACCGTTGAATGCACTAAGGCATTTATTTTAATTTCGTATAATTGAATTAAATAGATTGGTATTTGAGGCAACTGTACGTATGGTGTCATAACGATGCATTTCGATTTTATTGCGCGGTCATATGCGTTTACATGCGTGTGCGCCTTAAGGTTCCGGCCTCGCGGCTTGTGCTCGCGGCTACGCACAAGATCCTCGCGGGAATCTGTGTCAAACTGGGATACGTGAGTATGAGTGTCATCGCCGCATGATTCCATCGTTTAGGATTCGATTCCTGTATCACGAGCGACGCTGGTGCTTTTTGTTTCCTTATAGAGAAAGGCTTGTTTTCATGAAAGTTTTTTTTCGGTTTTTCATGTCAGGAAATTGAGAATGGTTCAAAACATCGAAAAAAGTGGTTTAGGAAAAATGTTTGTATCCATCTGTGGATTGTCTTCTCATGGAGAAAGCTTTGTTTACATGAAAAATTTTGTTGTCGATACAATCAGAAAATAGAAACCGTTGAATGCACTAAGGCATTTATTTTAATTTTGTATAATTGAATTAAATAGGTTGGTATTTGAGGCAACTGTACGTATGGTGTAATAACGATGCATTTCGATTTTATTGCGCGGTCATATGCGTTTACATGCGTGTGCGCCTTAACGTTCCGGCCTCGCGGCTTGTGCTCGCGGCTACGCACAAGATCCTCGCGGGAATCTGTGTCAAACTGGGATACGTGAGTATGAGTGTCATCGCCGCATGATTCCATCGTTTAGGATTCGATTCCTGTATCACGAGCGACGCTGGTGCTTTTTGTTTCCTTATAGAGAAAGGCTTGTTTTCATGAAAGTTTTTTTTCGGTTTTTCATGTCAGGAAATTGAGAATGGTTCACAACATCGGAAAAAGTGGAATAGGAAAAATGTTTGTATGTATCTGCCTTCTCATGGAGAAAGCTTTGTTTACATGAAAAATTTTGTTGTCGATACAATGAGAAAATAGAAAATAGAATAGAATATTCTTTAAGTGCAAGTGAATATTTTTTGCTATTGCATAAAAATACAAGAAAACTGCGTATAACCTGACCGTTTTTGGATTAATTTAGGTGAATGGTCAACCATCCAAGTTAAGGTCCCAAGAAACACCAAAACCATAAATCGACCGCGCGTCCATTGTTTTTGGTCACTCGAACTTCTGAATATCCTCTTTGTTTCATAAAACCAGCTCGGGATTGGATCAGGCGTGAATTCTGGTATAGTCGAGTGCCTTTCGTGAAATCGTGACGGAAAAAAAGAAACGGCCTCGGTGAGTCATTGCCACACAGTCTGGCAGACATTCAATGGTGTTTTGGCACTTGAAAAAAATTCAAGAATGTTGCGAGCAAACATCGTCCAAATTTACATTAATAAGGATGCAAGCAAATAATAAATACATTTTTTTGTGAATTTTTCGAGTTTAAAAAAATAGTGCTATCCTTTGCAGCTATTGAGTGAAAGTATTTATTGGTATATAGATAGGCTATTTAATTATTTTTATAAAAAATTGATTTACTTTTCTAGTAGATATGTAGATATTTATTAGCCTTTTTGCCTTATTGGCCTTAAGAACCTTACAATTGTCCAACAATATTAAATTTTCTCTTAACTCAACTTTGGTAATTCCTACAATATTTAGTATTATTTTCTTATACTTTTCTAGTAAATAAAATTTGTATACATATAAAAATCGAGAACAGTGAATTCACGTAAATACAAATAGAAAAAACATAAATATATTTTATTCCATGCGACCAGAAAAAATAGAAGAACAATTCAATCATTTAACTTTCTCCAATATTTTTTTGGCCTTATTTATAAAAATATAATCCACCGAAAGTATTTACTAGAATAAAATTGCTTGATCCAATTATTAATATTTAGTACTCAATAGTTCACAGGTATTACACTTATTTTTTTTTAATTTTCAATAGTTCACAGGTATTACACTAATTTTTTAAAAATTTTCAATGCTTTACGATTCATAAAAAATGTGCGACAGGTGAAGTAATAACAAGTGGATATATGAAATCATTAAAATTTAACTATTGCGGGCGCCACGATATATTCAAAATATTATTAACCGCTATTTCTATTGGCGTCTGCGTAGAAACGTGGTTTGCCTGGATCGGTTGACAGGTATATATTATAGATATATAATTCCTGCGTATATGCGTGTATATATTGCGGACGAGTGCGTGTGAGCACCTACGCTCGCGTGTGGCCCTTGTAGGCGCAGCAACGGCGACTCGATCTCCATGCAGGGCGAACGAGAAGTGGACGCTATGTACCGCGCGACTCAGAGAAGAAGGTACCGCCTAATGAAATCCGCGGAAAAGTGGCTGCCACCCTTCGTTCGTTCGTTCCCCTGAGCTCGCGTTCGAAGAAACAGGTTGTCGACCGCGCATTCGATATATTTCTCGCATTCGTTGACTCGCGCTGCTTATAAGTATACTATACTATACTAAGCTTCTATAAAAAGAGTTTTCTGCACGGTTTTAAATGTTTGAAAGTTTACATCACCGCAACATTTATTTAACAGCCGATATATAAAATATGGTACACGCGTGTAATGAAATTATACATTTTTTTATTAGATTTTCGAACTTTCAGGGCATTTAGTAAAAAGTAATGCTATTTTAGATCTCACTTGAATAATAAAATTTATTTTCGCAGTTTCTTTGAAAGAGCTTTTTTTTGTTAAATTACCATGAATATTTTTGGCAGTGTGTCAAATTTTTTTTTTGTAACTATTAAAAAGCTTTCCTTGTGGTATCTTTTTTTGAAATATTTCTTCGTGCAATATTTTTAGAAAATTTTGCAGATTTAGATTATTATGAAATTTATTTAACAGCTGATACATCAAATTCAGTACACGCGTGTAGTAATATTATAAATTCTTTTATTGAATTTTCGAACTTTCAGAGGATTTAGTGATAAGTACTGTAATTTTACGTCTCACTTGCATATTAAATTTAGTATTCCAGTTTCTGTGAAAAAGCTTTTTTTTTGTTAAATTACCATAAATATTTTTGTTAGTGTGTCAATTTTGTTTTTTTCTAACGTTTCAAATCTCCCCATAATTGGTTATATCAAAGTTCCATTATCAAGCATTGTTTGAGATTTTGCCATATTTCTTAATCCAATTTTTATAAAATTTTGCGAGTTTAAATTACCGGAAAAAAAGGGGTAATTATTTTTTTTATTAAAAGACGGATTCTTTTTGGCTAAGAAAATTACAGAATATTTCTGCATGACTGTTGACGTCTTAAATAAATAACTGGCGACCCAAGTTGACGTTCTAAGATATGAAGAATGGAATAACATAACATCGCCCAAAACCAACCATATTTTGGATTTTTTTTAGCAATTTTTTGTGATTTTCGTAGCCAGAAAAAAAACTATTTATGAAAAAAAAAAATTACCCCGTTTTACGATAATACGTCAGTGTTACCAGAACAAGCTAATTACTTCAAGTGTCCCATTCAAAAGCTAACAAAAAATTAATCACAATAACAAAAAAATACTCATAAAAAGTACATTTTATTCCATATGGACTGATCCCCTATTTGATTTGAATTAACTCACCAAACCAATTTCTCCGGGTGCAATTTTTGATCTCATACGATGTGCTCTTCATATGACATCAGAAAATACAAATTGTATCGGAGCAAAAAAATTTCTAACCCAAAAAAAAATTTGCTATTTTTAGAACATCTGTTTTTTTACCTGCTTCAAGTTCCTCATTGTCAGCTCCTCGGAGACAACTTAGCAATTTGTTGTGATTTTCGTAGCCAGAAAAAAAACTATTTATAAAAAAAAAAAATTACCCCGTTTTACGATAATACATCAGTGTTACCAGAACGAGCTAATTACTTCGAGTGTCCCATTCAAAAGCTAACAAAAAATTATTCACAATAACAAAAAAATACTCATAAAAACTACATTTTATTTCATATGGACTGATCCCCTATTTGATTTAAATTAACTCACCAAACCAATTTCTCTGGGTGCAATTTTTGTTCTCATACGATGTGCTCTTCATATGACATCAGAAAATACAAATTGTATCGGAGCAAAAAAATTTCTAACCCAAAAAAAAATTTGCTATTTTTAGAACATCTGTTTTTTTACCTGCTTCAAGTTCCTCATTTTCAGCTCCTCGGAGACAACTTAGCAATTTGTTGTGATTTTCGTAGCCAGAAAAAAAACTATTTATAAAAAAAAAAAATTACCCCGTTTTACGATAATACATCAGTGTTACCAGAACAAGCTAATTACTTTAAGTGTCCCATTCTAAAGCTAACAAAAAAATACCCATAAAAAGTACATTTTATTCCATATGGACTGATCCCCTATTTCTTTTGAATTAACTCACCAAACCAATTTCTCTGGGTGCAATTTTTGTTCTCATACGATGTGCTCTTCATATGACATCAGAAAATACAAATTGTATCGGAGCAAAAAAATTTCTAACCCAAAAAAAAATTTGCTATTTTTAAAACATCTGTTTTTTTACCTGCTTCAGGTTCCTCATTGTCAGCTCCTCGGAGACAGGAATGAAAACTCCTTGATAGTCTTCGGCCGCCTGGTGACGTACCTTCCATCGAAATCGATTGATTCATCTTAATAGTCAAAACTCTCACAATCGAATTTTTTATTTATTTTTTTTCCAAAAAGTAAAAAAAAATTCAAGGTGGTCCGGTATCGAGTGACGAATTTGAATACATTTCTTTCGTATTGGGTTGCCAAAATATTTTTTAAAGCACAATTCACATGTTCCGTTTATTCAGCAGATCCGTTATTTCGTATTATCGTTATGACGAACGAACTTGAAGAGAGATCCGCTGTTTAGAACTTCTAGATGAATTCACCTGTAATAGTAAATAAAATATTCTTCGCAATCGTAATTGACTATTCATTATGACTCTATTTGACTCCGTCTTGGCGACACGGTTTAGCGTTGATGACAGTTGAGGTTTAATTAGAGCGGGCACTCCATTAATTGACTATTTCTAATGACTTCGGTCGTTTAATCGGTAAGCCTCTGGTCTGGACGTAGGTTATAACAAGCCTAGAGGCAATAAATGGACGCAAGCCAATAGTGAGTTTTTTTTTTCATAACAAGAATTTGCGATCACAAAGTCACTCTCGGAATTCTAAGCAGTCTTGGAAGTCTAATGGTGAATTCACACTGAACGCATAGATAGAAATATATAGTTGGATACACTGAAAAAATCCATTTATTTGAAAATGTTGACATACACCATTAATTTGAAAATATTTAAATAAGCCATTAATTTGAAAATGTTCAAATAAGCCATTAATTTGAAAATATTCAAATAAGCCATTAATTTGAAAATATTCAAATAAGCCATTAATTTGACAATATTCAAATAAGCCATTAATTTGAAAATATTCAAATAAACCATTAATTTAAAAATATTCAAATAAACCATTAATTTGAAAATATTCAAATAAGCCATTAATTTAAAAATATTCAAATAAACAATTTTTTCGAACCAATTATACATATAAAAATGTTCGAAATGATTTTTTAATGGGTTTGAAACGATGTCATTATTTTCCTCAGTGAAATCATCGAAAATTCACTATGTCATCATGAGTAAACTCTAAAATCTTAGCCACTAAAAAAATTGTTATACATACGGACATTTTGTCTAAACCACTTTTTTCAACGTTTTGGATCAACCTGAGAATACTGACATGAAAATATAAAAGAAAAATATTTTAATGAAAACAAAGCTTCCTCTATAAGGAAGCAAAAAAAAAGAAAAAAAAATATAGATATTTTCAGATTATTGTTAAATAATGGCTCTAGTAGTAATAAAAGAAAAATTATTGACAATATACAGAGACATAGATTTACATACATTTACAGCTCATAATATAATATAGCTGTGTATGAACTAGATTTTTACACGTTTTCTTCATTGTTCATAATTTCTAAAAGTTGGTATATTTTGTGAGTGGGGAATTTATGTTTGCGGTAATGGCTCTATTTTTTCTTGTATAATTGTATAGCACATCTCACATGTGAAAAAAAGAAAAAATATAATGAATGCACTTTAGGAACGATTGGACGTGAACGATTCTAATGTCTATTGCCAGAGTTACGCCAAGAGAAACGAGCATTCGCTCGTCCTGAGGTAACTTAAGCAAAGCGTATGTGCTTCTGTTAGATCATTCACTCTCTCTCCCCAGCAGATTTACGAATCCTGTATCGTGACTTACAATACACGAAGATGCCAACGCAAAAACCAATTTAGCGCATGCAGCATGTAAGCACAATAACGAAACGTGCGTCGTATGTTTTCCATTTTTAACGACGAGCTGCATATATTTATTTGAGTAGCGGAAGTGAGTACGCAACTCTCACCATCATTGGAGTTAATAAACCGAAACTCCTTACTTTTGTTTTTAGTCATTGGACAAGTAATAACGAAAAATAATTATTCCAAGCGCTAATGTTGCGCACACAAATTCTCTAACTTAGAATAATACTAAGTTATGCAATGAATTTTTGCTTCAACAATCAACGCTTGAAAATATTAACAAGTATTTTGGGATCAAGAATTTTCAAATAGAATTGTGATTTTTTTTTTTCGTTAAAAGCTGACACGTTGGGGACAATTATTCGGAGGAAAGGAAAAGAAGCCATTACATTTGTTTGTTTTTTTTTCTTTTTTAACACACACGCCTGTAATTTATTTTTTAATTGACAAAACCGTTTGGTTGGTCTAAATAGCTTAAAATATTTTACGATTATCCTTCGTATTTTTCTAAATTTAGAATAAATAAGGAAATGGTTTTGCGTTTACCTATTTACCATATTTTTGGAGAAATGTTAAGTTGCGATTAAGGAGGCCAAGAAAACGGAATTCAGGATCCAAATTTCGATTAAAGAAAATTAAGATATTGATAAAGAATATTTGTCTGAATACACTGAGAAAAAAAAATTGAATGAACTAAATTGCTGTACATCCTCGTTTAAGTAAATTTTGAGTTGGTATAATCAATATTTTATTAAAAATATATATTATTAAAAAAAAATAATAATAAATAAACAAGATCACATGAGCCAAAGAGTCCGATGACTACACATTATTTAATTTTGACTACACATTATTTAATTTTGACTACACATTATTCAATCTCTCAAATGATTTTGCGTATTCATCGGTTTTCTTATTCTAAGTGTATGAAACGATTAGTTCCACGAACTAAAAATAAATATTTATCACTTCACAGTTCGTAATACCATAATTCTCTCTCACTGTTCCATTATTTTTATTACCGAACTAGAAATAACAATAAAAAATCAAAACAAGGAAAAAAAAACGTTAAAATTACACTCGGAAATAAAAATAAAGATGTATTGACGAAAAAATTGTTGAGAAATTATTTCATGATCATGGATTTTAAAATACAGTCGTAATTTTTGTTTGTTTTGTAGATATAGAAGCTAACGCGTTTGTTGGCCGTTATTCCGAGGAAAGAACTGAAAGTTTTTCTGCATCTGAAAAGCTTTTTCCTTTCCTTTTTATCACACAAAAATAAAGATGTATTGACGAAAAATTTTTGAGAAATTATTTCATGATCATGGATTTTAAAATACAGTCGTGATTTTTGTTTGTTTTGTAGATATAGAAGCTAACGCGTTTGTTGGCCGTTATTCCGAGGAAAGAACTGAAAGTTTTTCTGCATTTGAAAAGCTTTTTCCTTTCCTTTTTATCACACAAAAATAAAAATGTATTGACGAAAAATCGTTGAGAAATTATTTCGTGATCATGGATTTTAAAATACAGTCGGGATTTTTGATTGTTTTGTAGATATAGAAGCTAACGCGTTTGTTGGCCCTTATTCCGAGGAAAGAACTAAAAGTTTTTCTGCATCTGAAAAGCTTTTTCCTTTCCTTTTTATCACACAAAAATAAAGATGTATTGACGAAAAATTGTTGAGAAATTATTTCGTGATCATGGATTTAAAAATACAGTCGTGATTTTTGTTTGTTTTGTAGATATAGAAGCTAACGCGTTTGTTGGCCGTTATTCCGAGGAAAGAACTGAAAGTTTTTCTGCATCTGAAAAGCTTTTTCCTTTCCTTTTTATCACACAAGCCCATAAATGGTTGTTGGCGAGTTAGTGCGCGCCGCATGCGTTGCTGGAAAACGCCTTCTTCGCCGATCTACAGTCGTGCTGCGCGCGTTCAGTGAGCGTCTCGCGACTGCATAACCGCCGTGCATAAATCACTTTGCAGGCTCCTCGCACGATCCCCGACAACGGGGTTTATCCGTTGACCGCACAATGAGTCTTTCGCTGTTTCCATTCCTATCCTCTTCTATCTCCCTCTACGTGTGCCTTGTGGTACTCACGATTCTATCGCTGCTATTCTTCGACGTTGCAAAATCATTCAGTGATTAATATACAAAAGGTAAAGCATTCGATAAATAGTCGCAGAAGAAAATCGAGATGGTATTTCGACGGATGAAGTTTTTTTTTTAACAACTAAAAGTTAATTTCATATACATCATTAAAAATGGCAGAAGAGAATTTAAGAAATTCGACATTACTTCACGGAAATATTTATATTTTTTTTGCGAATTGTTTTCAAGGGGAAAATTGACAAAATTTTATCGGTCAATGCTGGCTTAAAATTGATTTCTGAATTTCGATGGAATCGCTCATAAATTGAAAAAATACTAAAAAAACCTGGCAAAATTCTCCAAAGTCATGACTTCACCACTTTCTTTAAAAAAAAAAATGTTAAAAAAATAATCCGATATCCGAGACGCTTTTTTGGTGCTAAGTTATAAAATATTGATATCTGATACAGGATTTATCAGAATTTCGTCAGCTTCAAAATGTCGCCTCTAATATGTTCTTAACAAATTATTATAAGTATATAAATTTTTTTTTTTTAATTTAACAAAAAAATTTTCCTTTTTAGAGATAGAACAATATCATAAAAAATGGGAAATGAAATTCAGGAGGTCAGACATCTCGAGTTGGTACGGAATGCCCCATATATTTTTATACTTTTCTTTGGTTTCTCTGTTGCCGTTAAAATCCGGTAAAAGCTGACAAGCAATCAAGTGGTTTATCGCGATAAATAAACGGCACAGCAGGAAGCTGATACTTGGAGAGTAGAACGTTTAGTCTTTTTTTCCGCCTCTTCGAGTTCCTTTGACAAACGTTCCTCTTCTTCCTCTTCACTCATATGGACAGGCGACTCGTGCAGTTAGGTATAGATATGTTGCTGGTGCAGTCGTTCTCACATTGCAACGTGTTCACGCGACCGATCGCGTTCGATGCATATTTATGCTGCACGCTGTCCTCGAGAGAAGGGATACGATGCGCGTAGGTGCATTACAGTGGGTGTGTGTGGGCGCCACGTAATTTGAGACGAGAGTAAGAGAGTCAATGAGGACTACCTACTTTAAATCGGTAGTGATATCAAGATCGCGGCACCAATCGAACATTCCAGCGATAAAGAACAACAAAGATCCGAGAGTGAATGACCTTTCAGAATTTTTTAGCATTGAATCAGGCCCAAATCCGGATCTGACTGGGTTCTGGCGTGGCCCTGATAGGGCCCCGGCAGGGCCTGATTTAAACCTGATGTAATGATAAAATGTCTCAAATTTTCGGCGTAAGTTAATATTTTTAAATAAATATCAATTATTTTTATTTAATCATCGGGTGTAATAATTCTGAGGGCATAATAAATTTTGGAAAACTCAGTCGAAGCCCAGTATGTTTTTATTTTCCTGTACAAAAAGTGTTTTTCAACGAAAACTGAGAATGAGGATATAAAGTGATGTTCTTGGATAATTGAAGCGAGTAACCGAATGAACATGTTTTAGTAATTATTACATTTTTTAGTTAAAAATAAATTAATCAACTTTTCTGGAGCTCATAGAGTAAAAAATATTTTTGTCAAATCGTACTGCCAATTATCGTAATTAAGAAAATCGTTTTTCTAATTTTGTCATTAAAACATGTTGCGTTTCTTTATTTTTAATTACTTTTTTAGGAAGGACAAAAAAAAGTTTCCGCTGAGATAATGACAAAAAATATTTTTATAGTTGTTATTGTTGTTTTTTGCAAGATGGAGACAAAGCTTTAATGTTTTCGTGGAGATAAACGTTGCGTCAACAAAAACTTCAATTTAGTTTTTATTATGTTTCTGGTGTGTGATGTTCAAAATTCAATTACGATGCAATAATATTACATTTTGATGCTTGCTATTATTAGCGGTATGTGATTCCATGTATGTCTCGAGTACTAATTAATTTCGCGCCCGAAAGGTTTCCAGGTTATCTAATCCATACATACAAACACACACACACTCACGAAACGAAAATACAGTGATATGAGATCGAGAGGCGTGTCGCGTTACAAACGGATGGACCGCATGTTAATTTCGTAGAACGAATTAACGCACGATGAATCCTCCATTAGTACATGACTGAGTCTAGAGAATCAAATTAGAGCAGGAACAACCGCTGAGAGAAGCGTTATATTTCACTGTAGATCAATCGAATAATCTGAGATAGAACGTATATATCATCAAGTATCGATAAAATTGTTAATTGCTTAAAAACACTAATTATTAATGACAAAGAAAAGTCCTTTGAAATATTAATCGTTTCAAGTCCAGATATCTGAGATAGAAAGGATATTATATCATCAAGTATCACTCGAAGTGTTATTTGCTTTAAAACACTAATTAACAATGAAAAAAAAAAAGATTCCTCCAGGATATTTAACGTTCCAAGTCTAGGACAGATGAAAGAGAATGTTGAAGAGCATCTCTGCTGACACTCAAGGAAAAAATCTCACATTCTCAAACACGCATGACGAGTCAGCTGATTGACAGCCACTTAATATTTTGCGTATGTGACTCAACGTAAATGACATGAATGGGATACGTATATATTTGTGTATATTCTTTCGTCACGCAAATTGTGAAAAACGGAGATGACTTAATTTTTTTTTTTTTTTTATAATTTAGTCAATATATATTAATTAATTGATGTAGAGATATGCATATAATTTCCTTTGAATTAATCCGCGCAGTCACTTTGCATATATAAATGCATGTACAAATAATATAGAAAAAAATTATATTCGCATATAATTCTAGTAACGTAAAATGTACAATGAGATTTATATAGAAAATATCAAAAGTATAAAAACATATTCTAACGTTATATAAAATTACCTCTGAAAGGCACTCAATGCGATTTTTTTTTTATTTCTGAAAAAAATATTTCAGGAAATGACGTTTTTGTTGCAAGTGCAAATATCTCCGAAATTTAAGTTGCTGAAAAAAAACCCTACACTAAAGTTATTGTTTCTTGTTAGCTTTCGGTATTTTTAAAATAATTGTCACATTTCTGGAAAATATGATTTTTACCAAAAAATGGGGGGAATTATTTTTTGATGTAAAAACAGTTTTTTCGCATTAAAAATTTACAAACTATTTCTGCATGACTGTTGATATCGCCCAAAAATCGCCAAAAACGCACCGATCGATGTCCTGGTATTAAAAATAATGTTTTCGTGTAAATTTCCGAAAAACGTGGAAATCATTACTTTCCATAATTAAAAAACTGTCATATCCAATTATGGGCCAGATTCGAAAGGGTTAAAAAAAAAATTTATAAACAATTGTTCGTCTAAAATTTACTACATATAAAAAAAAATATATTTCGATATTTTACCGACTTTTTTATGGGGCTATGCCAAATGACCAAATTTGTGGATCCGAAAATAGAAAATGAGGAAATTAGAATTGGAAATCCGAGCCCAAGTGGTAAAAAGCAAGCAACATGAAGACTCGAAGATGGAGCTTCGAGTTTAGGTAGAGGTGCTTATATACCGCTTTCAATTTCTGGCAACTGTTATCCTCCTTCTCCGCCTCCTCATCTTCTCTTCTCGCGTCTCTGGCGGAGTCGCAAATAAGACCGATAGGATCATCAGAGGGCGTGACGGTAAATTTCGCGGAGCTAATTAACGCGCCGATTCCGTCTCATGACCGCGAGACCATTTATTCCTCTACTTCTATTCCCCTTCCCTTTGTAAATACGTTCGTTAGCGTCAGCGTTGCACGATTCGCGTTAATTCCGGGATAATCGCGCACGAATGTTCTTTGCCGTTCTCGCTGACCTGCACATTTGTTTTTTTTCTATTCAATATAACTGACCGTCCGTGTGTCTCGCACTTTTCCAAGGACTTTACTCTGGATCATAAGAACGTAAGTGCTTCGATTAAGTGCGTTGTCTCGCAATTAAGGATGTATGATAGGTACAGTCCCGCCAAAAGTGAGTTTCAGAGACAATTTCGATCACTTCCCGATGGAATAAAAATCAGAAAAAAAATAATGCACATAAAACGTACTGAAAAGATTGATTTCGCATAATAATAATCTCAATATGTTATTAACAAATTCATGAAAAAAAAAACAATTGTTCAACAAATAAACAGTCAACCTAACTTTTTTTTAAATAAAAATGATATGTTCATTTTTTTTAATGCGTATGAATTTTTTCAGATTTTTTTCTTTATTTTGATTTTGATTTTTTTTATTTTGAAAAATGTGCAGAATATAACAAATTTTGGATATGCGTTATGGAAAAAAAATCTTGAGTGTGGTAGATGGTTTTATGCCGAACACATATTCAAAATTCGTTATTTTGCGCACATTTTTGGAAATAACAAAATTCAAAATCAAAATAAAGAAAAAAATCTGAAAAAATTCGTATGTATTTAATTAAATTAACATATAATTTTCAATAGAAAAAAAAGTTAGGTTGACTGAATCTTTGTTGAACAATTGTTTTTCTACCAATTTGTTAATAACATTTTGGAATCATTATTATGCGAAATCAATCTTTTCAGCACGTTTTATATGCATGATTTTTTTCCGATTTTTATCCCATCGGGAAGTAATCGAAATTTGATCTGAAACTCACTTTTGGCGGGACTGTCTATATTTATAGTTTAACGAGGTTACAAAAAAAGGATTAAATTAATATAGTAATTAATCAAATGAATGCAGTTAACAATTTTGAGTTTTCTTTGAAATACTTTGATAACGTCGTTGTCCATTTACTGGTGACTTCACTCTATAAAACTGCACAGTTGATAAGAGCTCGCAAAAAATGCGGTTGTCGTATAAGTCGAAGCAAGCCGCTGGAATACGATACGATGTGATAGATGCAAACGTGAGATTTTCGCCATGAATGGTAACAGCTATATATCACAAAAGATTTAAGAATGACGCTTGAACACGCGCGGAACTTTTGCCACGACGAGAGAATAATGCAACAGACCTAGAAATTAGATAAAGGGTAAAACTCGTTCACACGTTCAAGGACAGAGTGTGCAAAAAAAAAATAGACAATCGTCCTTGTAGCTTTCATGTAGATAATCAACTCCACTGAACGAGCATCAGTTTCCGTGACGCCGGTTTACACTTAGGATGTTTTGCGTGATTGAAAAACTGTAGCTTAGAGGTCAAATGCTCGTGGATACTTATCGCTTATCTTGTGTCCGACTTACATACATTAAAAAGGACCCGAGCCATCGCAATTTGCGCGTGTTTATTTCCATCTCAACTGTAATACACACGAAACACAAACGTGTGAGTCTGTCAATATTATCTTTGCCCTATATCCAACTACAGTGTGACGACCGAAGAGTTTTTGTTATTCGGCGTTACGAGAACGCGGGCGATTTCATAATACACTCGGTATATAAAACCAAACTATATATTCGTCGGATTAAGATTTATTGCAGTTGCATTAGAAATTTGTTGCATAGAAAAAATTCCCGTCCAACAAAACTTTTTTTTAACTTCCAAGATTTTTTAGGTCGTTTGGTAGGTTTACTTTTCATGTTTCGAAAATTATTTTTCTTTTTTCGTGTAAAACTGGTAAAGAGCTTAATTTTTTGATTTTTTTTTTTTGCAAAAATGTTTTGTGGTTTTTTGTGGATAAAAATATTTAGTTAAAGTGCAATTGCTCTATTTATTTGGAGGTAAATAATTGAAGTGCATTGATAAGGAGTTTATTGGAAAACTTTCGTGAAATTTCTTGCTAAATTGTACCTGAAGTACGATGAGTAACTAGAAGGGTAAAGTGATGAAAAATGTGATGAAAAACGTGAGAAAAAGCATGTAACTGCAGACAGAGTCACGTGGGCAGTTGTCAGTAGCTTGCAGCCGAAAAGTACTGAACAAGAGCGCTGGTAACTCGTTGAAAGTGCCTTACAGAGAGAGGATCCGGTCCGAACAGTAGGGACCAGACCGGAAGTGACGAGTGGGCGTCTGGCCAAAAGCCCCGACAGATCCCGGAGATTTGTGTGGGTTTGGCTCGTTACATTGCGTCCGCAATTTCGCAGGCACATTTACATGTATCTACCTATACATGATCACGAACGTGAACCAGAATCGTACCTAGTAAATGCTCCAATGGATTCGCTAAAGTGAAGAAGGAGAAGAGGAAGAAGATGAGAGTAAAGAAGGTGAAGAAAAAGAAGAAGAAAACGAATAAGATAAGGATGATGACGAACAAGGAGAAGAAGGAGAAGAAGGAGAAGGAGAAGAAGAAGAAGAAGAAGACGAAGAAGGAGAAAAAATGGCGAGACACGAGGTATTCATACAAGATATCCATAGAAAGATATCCATAGAAAGGAACGAAACGAAAACGAAAAGAACGTTTTGTAGAGGGTTCGTCTTTTGGCAAATTTCCAGGCAAAGAGTCGAAACTCCTCGTCAAAGAAATCTTCCTCTATGCTATTCAACTTAAATGGCAGTTTGAATGATATTAAGGTAGTCGCTTTGCAACGTGTTAGTAAAATCAGTGAGAATTTTTCAAAAAAGTTGCTAACAATTTTGATTTTTTTTTGTTGAACCTTTCTTGATTGAAATCACGAAAAAAATACGGATTATTTTTGAAAAAAGCTGAACGAGTGCCTTTTCGAAATTTAGCATCAGCCGGTTAATATTTGTGAAAATCGAATGCAACCAAATTTCTTTTAAGTACAAGACATATGCAGCTATAAAAATCAACAACCATTATAATCAATAGATGCATAAAAGTTTGTCTAAATTGAATAATAAATTTTGCACTTTTTTGACTAGTGAACCTTCTTAACTTTGTTGTTGAAAAACTTCAGTTTTTCAAATTCGCTTCAATTTCATTGCAAAAAGTACCTTATTTTTATATGCCAGTTGCACATTAAAGATACCCAGAGAAATCGGTCTGAAAACTTAATTTAAATCAATTATGATGGGGTGTATTCGAAATGAATAAAATTTTACTTAAATCAATTAGAGTCTATTTCGATCAGATGAAATTTTATTTACATTAAATAAAATCTATTTCGATCAGATGAAATTTTATTCACATTAAATAAAGTCTATTTCGATCAGATGAAATTCCATTTACATTAAATAAAGTCTATTTCGATTCAATTAAATTCTGTTAGGCTGGCCATTGAATAAATGTCTCATTTAATCACCCAAATAGAATTTTATTTAACCGAGACTTTATTTGATCTAAATTTTATTCCATCTCATCGAAATAGACTTTAAGAGATAAAATTTTATTCATTTCAAATATTTACACCCCATAATTGATTCAAATAATCTAATCAGACCCATTTCCCCAGATGGATAATTGATAAGTGCATGCATAAAAACTTCCAGTTTTTTTTAACAGTAGCAGAACGAATACTTTTAGTATAAACGTACGGTAAAAATGCGCGTGATTTATCGAGTTGTGAAGAGCGTTAAGAAAATAAGAAAGACTTGACGAAACGTGACCGACGTAAACGAACGGATATAAATCGCGTTCTATATTCTGCTAATCCTTCTTTTCTTTCTCCCTTTTATAATACCCCTTTTTCCCCTCAGGTCGCACTCTTAAAAAAGAGACATTACAGACCCTCGTCTAATTCTATTGCTCTTCGTAGCCTCGCCTCATTCTCTATGGTGACAAATTCAATTCATTTCGCTCGCGGTGCATCAAAGGAATGTTTCGGTGTATGCGTGCTCCGCTAGATGGCGCTGATGATTCATGCGGTCAGTAGTTGACCCTCTCGATGATGCATGTATACATGCTTCATTGAATTGCATGTGTATTGTGTACATATGTATTTTCTGTGGCACAAGTTCAACGACCTGGTCTAGTTATTTGATGATGAAGAGTCATTCTTAAAATCACGACGTTTCTTGCAGGTCACGTAGAACCGAAGATGGAAATTAAAAAAAAAGTTCGGAAAAGGAAGCGAAGAAAAAAGTCGAAGCCACGTCGAATTTACGAGAATACGATACGGAAAAAAGATTTCGTCACTGTACATAATTAAATGTACATCACTGTGAAAAAACTCTACTTAAAATTTAATAAACTGGAACTTTTTGTGCATTAACTAGTGTACTAAATTTATTCTGCAAGTGCAATGTCAAATTTATTTTTGGTACAGTAATTTCTATATTTACCTTTAATTTTATTGTAAAAGTATTTTAATATTAAAAAGTTTCTTTAATTCAATTCCAAAAGTACCATAATCTTATATCGCAATTGTGCATTGAATTAAATTTTATTTATTTCATTTAATTCCAAAAGTACCATAATCTTATATCGCAATTGTGCATTGAATTAAATTTTATTTATTTCATTTAATGCCAAAAGTACCATAATCTGATATCGCAATTGTGCATTAAATTAAATTTTATTTATTTAATTTAATTTAGCGAGTTTATGCATAAGAACTTGCAGTATTTTCTGACAGGAAAGCTACGACTGTGCTTATAATTATGCGGAAAATAATATCGACCTTGAAAAAAATAGGCCCCGAAATTTAACCTTTAGAAAAATTAACCTGGAAAAGTGCTCTCATGAATTTCCTGAATTTTTTGGTGGGAACAAAGGCTGAAACTTCACGAGTACCGTGCATATGTTAACAATTTATTGGTTGAGATGCCTGAGATAGAAATAGAAGTGCTCTTATTGTTTTCGAGCTAAAATGGACTTCGGTAACGAGAAAATCTGGTTTGCCCAGTTCTGCCTCGCAAATAGTCCACCTATTCTCTGCAGAGACACTACTATATAGTTCAACCAGACTAGTAACGTGGTTTTGTCCAGGAAGGACTGGTCTGGACCACGTGAATAGCTGGTGACCACACGAGTGGCATCCGGATTAGCTGTCGGGAAATTCGTGGGGGCGCCACTCTCTGCAATCCTTCCCGAATCAATTTAACCCACGAACATACAAGTTTTGATTGCGTCGTAATCCAATTAAATTTGAATTAATTAGTCCACTGTCACAGCTACGTAACCAAGTCTTAAAAGGTCATCTGAAAAATCATAAGGGAAATAAATTCTGTGGAGCATACGCTTCTTTAGAAAATTCTTACATTTTACATTTTACAAGTATATTAATGGGACTCAGTTCCCTAAAAAAAAATGATAAGAAAAAAAATACTGTAAATGATGCACTCCGTTTGAGGGGAGGGAGTTTTTGGAAATAATTGTATAAAAAGTTTGAACCGAAAAAAAACATTGACTTTTGAGCACTGTTGATTTTTTGGAACAGCCAAAAAAAAAATGATTTAAAAAATCTGATAGGTTCGATTGTTGAGAATAGTATGCAAAGCACGATAAAAAATTAGCAGGGCAGAATATTGAAAAGTGTAAGAGGAGATGCATTTCTTCGAATCACGGGCGTTACTTTTTTTTATGTTATTATTATTAAGTGCCACTATTGAAAAAAAGTGACATATAATTAGTTACGGTAAATTTAATCTCTATTGTATGCATTGAATAAAATATTTTTCAAATAAACTCAACCGTGCTTGATTCATTTGGAGACAAGTTATTTTATAGGTTATGTTTTTCTTTAGTGTCTCGAAGACGATTTCATTGAAACCAATAAAAAACAATTCATTGATAAAAAAATAATTCCCTGATTAAATGTTACTGCTTTTCATTGAGTTTGACATTATTCAAAGAAAATACAGTATCAAAACTCAACAACTCAATTTCATTGGCGAAGATTTCCGTGATTCAACAAAACTTTTTTTCTTCCGGTGCAAGCTAAAATTTTCTAGACATTTATAATCCCATCTTTTACCTTAGTCAAGATGCAATTCCAAGATGTTTACTCCCACTTTCCATCAGAAATTATAGTAAAAAATCCAAATACATGTATTCCAAAAATCTAATTAATTTTCATAATTTCTTTATTTGAAAGTAACGATAATAGTAAATATGGTTCAGTCAGTGACATCAATGAAACAAGATGTCGATTTCTGGTATACACGAGAAACTGAAGAAAGTGTCTCAAATGTCGAGTGTTCAATATTCCTGCATGTCAGTATTATCGACAAGTTTTCACGTCGTAAAAGCAATCACTAGTCCTACATGAGCCGAAGACTAGTGTGAAATGCGCGAGGACTACGAGTCGCTATTCGACTCTTCTTGCTCTTCATCTTTCGCTTCTTTCAACGAGTGAACATTCAGCGAAGCGATGCCAAGAAAAGAGAGCGTCGAAACGTTAGAACGAGAGAAAAAGAGCAAAGGACAAGAGGATAGGAACGTGATGGCAACCGAGAGTGGAACAGTGGTTGCGAAGTAGCCGGGGTTGAAATAGGAAAGGGGGTCGATCGAATTAGGTCGTTCCGAGACGAAACTACGGGAGCCAATCACGTGAACATCGAATGGCACAGTGAAACCTTCTTCCGCTCTATATAGTGCTTAACCAAAGGGAGAAATGTAAACTGGCGAAACTCTGCCAGCATTTTGTCGACTTGCTTACATGTTCAAAAGTTCGTCGATTGAGATTTTAAAATAGTGAAGAAATGTAGTCATGAATGAGTAATTGAATACTATGTTATTTTGCTAATCATTCTTCCACCGAACAACGATTCAATCGCGATTTTATTGTGGGATGTGTAGTATATTACGATACTAGTGCGATAAAACCTTTTTCTGATGAGCTTGAGATTTTAAAATAGTGAAGAAATGTAGTCATGAATGAGTAATTCAATACTATATTATTCTGCTAATCATTCTTCCACCGAACAACGATTTAATCGCGATTTTATTGTGGGATGTGTAGTATATTACGATACTAGTGTGATAAAACCTTTTTCTGATGAGCTTGAGATTTTAGTATTAACTGAAGAAGAAGAGTGTAAGAGTGGCACGAGGTGGGAAAAAGTTTCTCGCACGGGTTTCGCACAAGCCTTTAATTCTTGAGTGCGAGAAGTGCGAGTTCTCGCACGCGAAGCGAAGGTGTGAGAAGTAGATACTTTTCCCACCAAGTGGCAAGTGGTGTATTGATAAAGCTGAAAAGTTTGTATTGAAAAGTTTTATCGGATTAGTTATATTACGATACTAGTGTGATAAAACTTTTTCTCATGACATTGAGTTTGTAATATGAACCGAAGATGAATGTTGAAATCACACGAGTTGAGAAAAAGTTTTTCTCATGAGTTTTGTGCAAAATTCTACTACATAATTCAAGCCACGTGCGTAAAACGTCGCACCAAGTGAAATAATAGTGCTTTACGATACTAGTGCGATAAAACTTTTTTCTGACGAGTGTGAGTTTGCAACGCGAGCCAAAGGGAAATTTTGTAGTCATAGGAGTTGAGAAAAAGTTTCTCGCACGAATTTCGTATGAAATTTTATTTTACAAGGTGTACGAAATGATATTTATGCGCGCGAAGCGTGAGTAAAACCGCGTTTCTCGCAGCGAGTGAAATAAATAAAGTAACATTCCATATGTACTATTTATACTACTAGATTTTCACAGTACCATGGAATGATTTGTCAGTTCTTTTGTCATCACACTTTTTACAAGTAACATAATTAAGTAGAAAAAATTGTGCTAAATGTGTTAATGAACTAAATTAATTAGCCAATGACTTTTTTAAAAAATTATGTTAATCAACGACCATCCCACTGAATAATTTTTCCTAATATTCTTCTTACTCCAATTAGTATTTCGATAATTAATGCGCTCAATTATTACTCTACTGTTAATTTATCTATTAAAAAATAACTACCCCAATTTATTTACAATCATGCATAACTTGAACTCTGTAAGACAAAACAAGTCTACCATATTTTATCCATCATATTTTGATGTATTTTATTATTATGAGACTATTTTTGTAAACTACTGTTAAGAAAAATAATTTAAATGCCGATATTCTTACGATTACTCAAATCGAATGTAGTGGAATTTTCATCAGAAGATATTCACGCACGAGTCAGAAAATTATGGCTTCTACGGACCAAATAAATAATCTATTTAAGTTTACCAATGAAGAATTCTATCTATCTACAATTGCTCAATATTTTCTTACTGTTTCAAGTATTGCACTGCATTACTTTCTCATAAGTTTCATTTAATTATTATGTCTATCATATTTTCTATATCAAACGCTGTCTGTAGAATATATTTTTAAAACTGCAGTCATAAAATTTCAAAAAAGACATCAGGCATTCGTCGTCCCAGTTCGTGAGCGACATACGCGTGTTTCCATAAATACACGTTGAACGAGTTGTGTCAGCGACCTCGTGCGGCCCCATGGAACGTAAAATTATAACTTCGGATTCCGAAGCCCACGAGAAAATCGAGAAAAAGCGAATTTTACTGAGGAAGTGATTTTGTTTCAAAAGCGGAAGAAAGTCCTCCAAAATGACAATTGTTGTTCCCATGGCTCTTCATTGCCTATGTGATGAACGCACTAAAGTGTGATATCTATTTCGTGGACGCGTTCAACGAACGGAAGGATCTCCTTTTGTTCGGCGTTATCCACACCGGAAGTCGTGCTGCTGTGCTCTCGGCTACCTGCCTTCTGTCGTCCGCTAGCTACTTCCTGTCTGTATCCTCGTCCAATTCTACTTTCTTTTAGTCGTGTGCCACTTGCTTCATTTTTGCATCGCAACACAGACAAAAATTTATAGCGCGTTTAAATAATTGTACATCATTTTCCAATCTCAATATAACGTCACTGTAAATAATTACAGTATAGCTGTAAAAATAACAGCTGTTAATTATTTTCTATGCGACTGTTTTTATATCCGCGCTAATTATTTCACTGACTCGATAATTGAAAATGTATCAGTCAATGTAAATATCTCAATAATCACACGGATCTGCAATTAATAATTGCAAATGATCACCATAATTTTTCTGAGTTAATAATATGTAGATATCTTTGCGTTGTTTCACTGATTATTTATTAATCAAGTTTTATTTTTACTAGTTAATACGATAGGAAGGAAATAATGGTGATGATTAATTTTATTTGATTATTCGTTTATCAGGTTGCAATTGTTATTAATGAAAAATGGTCCGTGACGAAATTCATAATGTGAGCAATTAATCAAGTAACAAACTTTAATCTGTGTTCGTATTTTAGAGGCGTTAATACATTGGGGATAATTTTTTATGTGAGGAAAGCAGCGAGTGATAAAAAAATTAATTTCGGGATCACTGACTGACTAAATTGAAAGTGCGTCGTATATTTCGTTGGTATACACATTTGTAAGAGCTGTACGACGAATGTTTCAGAATGATATTGCCTTGTTGTGTGTCTGCCGATTACGATATCTCTCAAAGGCTGCAGCCGCACGCGCCTCATTTTTCGTACGTTATATTCGAGTGGACGCTTTTTGTAGACATTCGATTGAATCCTCTGCTCAGATGAAACAGCCTTCCAACGAAGTTTTGAATTTTTTTCCTCTTTGACATCTAATAATTTTTTCAATTTCCTATTGATTAAATTTATCAGAGCAAATAATTCTCTAAAAAATGAATCATTAATAATCTGAAGCCGCATTCACCATTAAAAAAATTCATTGTTCCACTGACACTAATATAAATTGCGATCCATTTTTTTGAGTATTTTTTCATTGGTTCAATTCATTTCAAACTTTTCTAATAATAACCATGATTAATATAGAGCAGTATTTACCATTTAAAAATAATAATAAAAAGATTCATTGGCTTACCGATACTAACGAAATGAAGTAGTAACTTTTATAAAAAAAAATTATTTTTATAAAATAAATTTATATATTATATATATTTGTAAAAAATTAGTCTTCATTTCCGATTGAAAAACTGACAAAGGTCTCGGCTTTTAACGAGTGCTTTAAAGAATAAAAGCTTAGAAGAGATTGAGCCAATGAGAACGAGGTAGATGATAAGATTGTCAGACTAGAGAATGGAAAGCTTCGTGGGAACTCGTTTCGCAGTTATTACTAATGTACAAGCACAAGGTTGAGATAGATGGCTGCATAGTAAAGTGAGCTTTTCTCTTTTCATCTATATTTATCTATCTGTTCGTCTCACTCGGATTCTGGGTCCCAATATTGTAAGCCGCTTACTCAGAAGCTTTTGCTGCAGAGTTACAAAGAGGCTTAGCTTTCATACCGCGAGCGCGTTTTGCCATAGCCCATGGCTAATGCGTACAGCGAAACTGTACTGTATATGTGCACGCCGATATGCAAATGAGGCTGTACGTGTATATGCGTATTCTATGCCGTTAACAGAACCACAATGCTACTGCACTTCCCTAGGATAAGCGTTATGTATCATGTGCGCAATTGCGAATTGTACATGGCATCTGCAATCTGCATAAGTATATGGATATGACATTTAAAAAAAACATGTAAAAATAGCAGTGAATTTTTAGTTTTTTAAAAATGTGATCTTAATTTTTCTAAAAAAGACGTATACAGAGTTGTATTTGCAATATATACTTGAATATATTATTTATTGTACAAAAATATTTTTTTTTGTGATGCTTTAATATTTTATAGATTTAATTTGAATACAATCTTCATACGTGGGATATGTAAATTCACTGTTAACTTTACATTTCATATATGTCGTAATAAAAACATCTAAAATTGTCAGTGCATTTTTTTTAAATTCTTAGTTATTTTTAAAAAATGTTTTATTGTACGGGGTATACAGAGTTATACTTAAAATATACTTGAAAATATTATTTATTGGACAAATTTTTTTTTTTTGTGAAGGTTTAATATTTTATAGATTTAATTTGAATACAATCTTCATACGTGGGATATATAAATTCACTGTTAACTTTACATTTCATATATGTCGTAATAAAAACATCTAAAATTGTCAGTGCATTTTTTTAAAATTCTTCGTTATTTAAAAAAAAATGTTTTATTGTAATATTCCTAGAAAAGCGTGTGATGAAGTGATATTAGATACATACTTGAATATATTATTTATTGCGCGAAATTATGTTGTTTATGAAGGTTTAATGTTTTTCAGATTTTATTTGAATAGTATGTGACATCTGCGTATGCAGTAAATAGATGTGACATTATTATGGGGCATGAAAGCAGGATGTAAAATATAAGAATTGTAATTTAAAAAAAATTCATTGTTGTTACGGTTATATCAATATTCTTGGATTCAGAAAAATCGTAGTAGTAGTTCAATCAGCTATAGAGTGAGAAATATCGATTTTTAAATTCAGCCGACTTGCAACTTTTTCATAGTTATAGTGACTATTTCGTAATTGTAGCAAATATGAAAAATTTGTCGCAGGAATGAAAAATGAAAAATTGTCACTGCCTATAATTTATTTTTATAGAAATAATTTTTTTCTCTGGGTATCAAAAAGTATATACTCGAGTCAGAAAATAGTACTTTATGATACTGGTACGACAAAGCGATTTTTTCGATGCAGGTAAAATGCTATCGTAATTTGCTCGTTGAGGATGTGACTGTTCGCGATCGTTGCTTAACGAAGTTCACGTTTCGTGCAGTAAATTAGCTGCCGTTAGAGTGTTGCATGCAGCATTATCGTTTCGCAGAACCATATTTCTTATAAGCCACAGTTATATGCCAATCGCTATTCCTTGTTGTTTCTGTTACCTCGAAATTATTCCTTTATCCTTTTGTTTTGAGTTCCAAAGCTACAAGTATGTGAATTGGTACTAAATTTTAATTCTAATTGAATAAATATAAAAAGTAGTTTTAATTTAAAAAATTTTAATCAAAAGAATTTTAACAAACAATTTTGATTTAATTTCTATAAATTCAAAATTCCTCTCAATTTCATTATTTGATAAAATAGGTAACAACTATAAATAATATGTATCATTTTTTCATAATGATGTAAGAAAAGTTATTTTCATGGCTTTAATGCAACAAGAGACGTAAAGTTTTCATTCATAAACTCGTCAATTGAATTTAATTTTCAATTGTTATATAAAATTGAGGTACTTTTTCAATTAAATTAGAGAAAAATTAAAAAATCAAAAAACTTTGACAGTTGAATTAAGGCAAATTAATTAATCAAATCCGTACCAAAATTAAATTTGACATTGCGCTTAAATAGTTAATTCAACATACCAATTTATGCATTAAACCTTCTAATACATGAATGTACATTAAATTTCAAGTAGATTTTTTCCGCAGTGCAATTATTTGAAATATCTTCTGATCAAAAGTTAGAATAAATAATATCTGTACTTTTTGCGACGTTTCATTAAGGACAGTAACCAAAATTGAAATTTATCATAGTGACCTAACCTTTCCGTAATCGTGAAATAATAACTCTTCACCGCTTCCTCGAATTCTAATTCAAATTTTTTCAAATCAAAAAGATTTTCAACAAACAATTTCGATTTAATCTCTAAAGACCCAAACTTTTCCCAAATTTCATTATTTCATAAATTCCGTAACAACTATAAATAAAATGTATCATATTTCCACAATAATGCGACAAAAGTTATTTTCATGACTTTAATGCAACAAAAGACGTAAAGTTTTCATTCATAAACTCGTCAATTGAATTTAATGTTCAATTGTAATATAAAATTGAGGTACTTTTGCAATTAAATTAGGAAAAATTAAAAAAATCAAAAAACTTTGACAGTTGAATTAAGGCAAATTAATTAATCAAATCCGTACCAAAATTAAATATGACATTGCGCTTAAATAGTTAATTCAACATACCAATTTATGCATAAAACCTTCTAATACATGAATGTACATTAAATTTCAAGTAGATTTTTTCCGCAGTGCAATTATTCGAAATATTTTCTGTTCAAAAGTTCGAATAAATATTTTATCTGAACTTTTAGCGACGTTTCATCGAGGACAGTAACCAAGAGTGAAATTTATCATAAGTGACCTAACTTTTCCGTAATCACGAGATAATAACTCTTTGCCGCTTCGCCGAATTTTAATCTAAATTCTCTCAAATAAAAAATATTTTCAACGAACAATTTCGATTGAATTTTTAAAAACTCAAACTTTTCCCAAATTTTATTATTTCATAAATTCCGTAACAACTATAAATAAAATGTATCATTTTTCCACAATAATGTAACAAAAGTTATTTTCATGACTTTAATGTCACAAAAGACGTAAAGTTTTCATTCATAAACTCGTCAATTGAATTTAATGTTCAATTGTAATATAAAATTGAGGTACTTTTTCAATTAAATTAGAGAAAAATTAAAAAATCAAAAAACTTTGACAGTTGAATTAAGGCAAATTAATTAATCAAATCCGTACCAAAATTGCATTTGACATTGCGCTTAAATAATAAATATAGCATACAAATTTATGCCTAAAACCTTACAATACATGTACGTTAAATTATTAAATTTCAAGTAGATTTTTTCCGCAGTGCAATTATTCGAAATATTTTCCGATCAAAAGTTCGAATAAATATTTTATCTGTACTTTTAGCAACGTTTCATCGAGGACAGTAACCAAGAGTGAAATTTATCATAAGTGACCTAACTTTTCCGTAATCACGAGGTAATAACTCTTCGCCTCTTCGCTTAACCGACGAGATATCGGGCCAAAGAATGGAATAGTAGGAGTCACATCGTAAACCTTATCGAGCGTTCCACTGGGGCGTCCGCAAATTCTGTGATATTACACACAGAGTGCAATTCCGCGTTAGGAGGGCCAGATAACTTCTCTACGCTTCTACCGAGGCGCGACGGTAGGTGCGGCGTTAACCACAACCAAAACCCATAATAGCAGCACCCTACGACATGGGATGAGATATCGTACGCGGCTGATATTGCTACTGCTCTTCGCACTGGTAATTGGCAACGCTCGAGTCCAGACCAACGGTAATGATGATGATGATAATATGTGAGAATTTAATGGGGTAAGTGGATCACTGAGACGCAGACGCTCATGGAGAGTCATTAACGATTAGCCGTGTCGCTGAGCAACGCATCTTCCTTTCAATCCAATAACTCTATTCTTTTTTTTTCCGGTTTTATCAATTTTTCAATTATTTCTTACGACCCTTTTATGACAATTACAAATTGTATTTAAAAATTAGAAATTATTTTTTCTATTATGTTTCGACGGATGATTAACGATATGATGAGCAAGAATTTTTCGTAGAAAAAAATGTCAATGTTCGACGATTTTTTATGGAAATAATGAAAAAATAGTAGATTTCAAATAATAAAAGTGCTTCTTCATGTTTTTAAAAAATAAATTCGTCTATGGAAATATAAAATGCGATTATAATGGAATTATACTATTTGCAAATTTTAGAATATTTTTGTACCGGGTTTGAAAAGAATTTTTATGAAAATTGTGAACCCGTTGATGTAGTTGAATGGTTGATTTGAATAATTGAAACATTCCTGGATACCATGAGACAATTATTCGATTTTAGTCCACATAATAATGTTTATAGTTGCAATGACTATTTCATTGTTACATTATTGATTTGCTATTAGTGTTAATTATAAAGTAGTAGCATGGACTAGCAATCAATATTTGTCATATAAATAGTTGCTAGAACTACAAAAATTCCACTGCATAATTCTTTTTTTTCTTCCAGATTTTCTATTTCTATAATTATTTTTTTCTTATTTATCGCTATACTTTTCTCGAATTAAAAAATAAGAAGCGTTGTAATTAATTTTTGTTGTCAAAAAAGGGTTGCAAACAATTTTTGGTTGAAAGGAAGAAGCGTTACCGTTTAGGAGTCTTCAGATATTTTATATAGATTAATCTATCGTTGCAATAATGATGTCTTACCAAAAAAATAAATCCAGGAGGTACGAAGATAGATAGACAATCGATTGATCAAAATCCAACTACACACTTGTTCACACTTTTTTTATTTTTTTATAACACAACGAACTTTTTCCAAATTCACTAATATTTTATGCACTCGAAAACATTGGTGATTTGGCGTGGGTGTATCATAAGCTCCAGCAACTCGTTCTCACGATTCGGTGAATTAACGACGTCCGTTAATTAAACGCGAGAACTCACTTTGTCTTATTACGTCTGTGGGTCACTTTACAGTCCAAGAAAGAAAATAAGGATCCAAGTCGACACCTCGCATTATTATCACTTTTCCAAGTTATTCACAGATCCTACGAAAAATCACATTGCATAAAGTATACATAAATAAATAAAAAATTAAAGACGCCGTTGCACAATACTTCGCAAAAAAATAATTACAAGTAACGTCACAGAGTCACAAATGCACCGGCGATAACGATTACGCAGCAAGCCAAGACCAAAAATGACTCATCTGCACAATTTAAACACCATTTGTCAATTTTCTATCGGAATTATTATTGTTGACAAAATTTTATGAACAAAATGTACCAGAACATTACAGCCAAAATTTGCTAATTGTACTGCTAATTTTACTGAAATTTTGGAGCAAACATTCAGTGAAAGTTTACAGTGAAAATTCTCTGAAATTTTACAGCAAAAATTCTCTGAAATTTTACAGCAAAAATTCTCTGAAATTTTACAGCAAAAATTCTCTGAAATTTTACAGCAAAAATTCTCTGAAACTTTATAGAAAAAATTCTCTGAAATATTACAGCAGAAATCCACTGAAATTTTACAGCAGAAATTCTTTGAAATTTGACACCAGAAATTCACTGGAATTCAAGAGCTAAAATTTACCGATATATCACAGCAAAAATTAACCAAATTTTTACAACGAATTCGACCAAAAATTGACAACGAAATTTACCGATTTTTCACAACAAAATTTACCGATTTTTCGCAACAAAATTTACCGATTTTCCACAACGAAATTTACTGAAATTTCCCAACAAAATTTACCGATTTTTCACACCGAAACTTACCGAGCTCACCCACAAAAATCGACCAAAACATACAACAACAAAAACCGGAAAAATCCCATCTAAACAAAAATCTGCCGAATTTAACCAAAAATCGTCCCGCTCTATTGAAGCCGATTCCCTGAAGAAATCGAAGAGGTTTGAGTCCTTGGCCGAGGCAGGTACCGGAGAGCACCTGCGGTTTCCCCTCCCCTTGCAACCCTGCGGTTAAAAAATCGCTTCAGGAGGTACGAGAAGGAAGACAGTAGAGAAACGAAAAGCGCCGTAGAGAAAGAGAGTGAGCGAGGGAGACAAAAAAAAAGATCGGCAAAGTGTTGTGAACACCCTTGGACACCACGTGCTAGAATACGACTGACAGTTGGGCTGCATTCCCCCACTCTTTCAGCGGCTGCATGAGCAGCGGAAATTCCCCTTCCACGCGCTCTTCGACAGGGGAACCGCCACTTCCACACGGTGCAAACAGGTGCGAGGTTGTTGTCGCGTCAGCGGTGGCAAAAGAGCGAGAGGTGAAGAGGGAGAACAGCCCACATCGTGACGATACACACACACACACACACACGGTAATAGTAGCTATAGTTAGGTACTCGGGCTTCGCTATACTGCTCCCTTTTTATCTATTAGCCTCGCGCGGACGGCGGCGCGTGATAAACTCGTCTCGCTCTTCCGGAACTCGGTAACTCGGTTACGACGACACGACGACTCAGCGAGACCGAGAGGCGACGACTTTCCGTTGAGTGCGTGATCGGAGACTGTTATAGGGTTCTTCTTTGTGGCAACGTCTCTTCGATCGTCTCTATTACTCTTAACAACTGATGCACCCATTGGTCTACTTGTCCAGCTGTACAAGCACTGTATACATGAGACAATTTAACTCAACTCAGAGACTATTTGATGTTTTTCGTTTATTTATACTGATATTTCGAAGGTTTTGCATGCACTGCCAGGAAATTATAGTATTTGTGGATAGGGTGAATGTACCAATAATTTAAGAGTTATCAGGAGATGAATGGCAGCTTTTATGGAGTTTATGGAAAATGTAGACGACTTAACTGATCATTGATTTTTTTTTTGATTTTTAATTTGACTATTTTTTGGTTATCTGTTGCGTTTATTTTTATGTACGAGCCTATTTTTTATTTTAAGTGTTGGTTGGATTGGACTGTTTATTTACTGGTGTTTTTGGATTTTTTGTATGAATTATTTATTTTGTTATGCTTTGCGATGGAGAACCGATATGTGACTATTAAATTTGAGCGAAATTCATTAAAGGGGACAGATTTTATTGAATTTTGAATTTTTTTAGAAATTATGTTTTCGTTGTAATTTAAGTTAACTTCGACCAATTCTGCTCAAATGTTCTACAAAGATGAATTAATATCCAGCTGTAATGGATATCGAGTTTGGTGAAGATCGGTAAAGAGGTTCGGATTTTATAGGATTTTGAATCGAAATTTGACGGTGTTTTTTTCATTCATGTCAACTTCGACTAATCCAAGTCAAATTTTATAAGAGATATCGGGATCAAATTTTATTCACGTACGAATTGACATGGAAACAAGTTTAGGTTCAAATTTGACACGAATTGGTCGAGCGGTTTTGATTCTTAACGATTTTTATCAAAAAAGTCTACGACATGGATTCTTCTAGTCTTTTATTCCATTATTTAAGAAAAGAAAATGTATACAACTGTTTCAACATTTAAACAATTTATTCACGTGTAAAAGCTACAATGTCCTCTTAATATTTAATGGGAATAAGACGATTTCCTTAGGTACAAATGATTTTTTTCGCATACAAAGACGTTCAACGAAACTCTACAATGTATTTCCAATGAATAATGAATTGTCATGTTTTCCTTGAGAACAAATTGTTGGAATCGAACTCTAAGCATATGCGCTTATCGGTTTCACGCAAATAATGTGCAATTGTTTATGTAAACCGATAAGAGTATATTTTATATTCTTCCAATGTATTTTTTTATGGATCTGGTCTACTCGCCGGTAAAACTCTGTTGTAATGCATCGTTGCGTATTGGTTAACCATGTTCGGACCACTTATGGATATGGGGCATTCCACGGTAAATTACACAAAATAAAATTCGAAACTCCTCGATTTTCCCAATATATTTTTAACCTATTCGTTATCATAAAACATCCGAAAAAAACTGTTTTGTTTTTTTAATCAGAAGCTTTTTTTTCGCCAGCACGGCAGTAGTCTTAAAATTTTGGGTTTCTAATATAGCATTTTTATGTTTTTTTTTTTGATAGATGGAAGGCATCATACTTCTTTCAAACATATAATTTTGTATGATAATCTAAATCAGCATAATAAATATGATGTTAACCAATTTTTTTTGCTCTTTTGAAAAAAAAATCATTTTTTTCGATTTAGGCATTTTTTTTAGATCGCTCAGATTAATTTTGAGAAATTATTTAGATTGTTCAGATTTAGTTTTGAAAAATCTTTTAGATTATTGAGATTCAATTTTGAGAATTTTTTCATATTGTTCAGATCCGATTTTGAGAAATTTTTTAAATTGTTCAGATCCAATTTTGAGAAATTTTTTATATCGTCCAGATTTAATTTGGAAATTTTTTTAGATCGTTCACATTCAATTTTAAGACATTTTTTAGAATGTTCAGATTCAATTTTACGAAATTTCTTACATTGTTCAGTTCCAATTTCGAGAAATTTTTCGAATTGTTCAGATTCAATGTTGAGAAATTTTCAGATTGTTCTTATTCAATTTTGTCTATAAATCAAGAGTGGCTCCAAATTGAAATTTAATTAAAATAGGAGGTATCTTGTCATTGATAAGAACGAGATAAAAAATATATTAGGTAAATTGAGAAGGTTCGGGTTTTAACCTGCGTGGATGACGATGGAATGCCCCATATATTGTACGAGGCAGTCAACGAGGAGAACCGAGTGGGTATATGATCGCGCCCCCTACGCGTGACTCACTGCGATGTGTCGCGAGCGCATCGGTTCGCTCCTCGCGCTGTATACAACCAAGCGATGCAACGAATGTGTTGTTCATGTGCATTATATAGCAGTCTGCATGTATATTATGCTACGCGATCCGACGCGTGACGTGATGTCACTCCCATCGATTCCAGTGACCGATAGCTCGGATTATCTTTAGCCAACAGCGCCGGACAACGCTTCGTTGACAGTGACAATGAGCAAGAAAAAAATAATCATTGTCTTCAAGAAATTCCATCGAGCCGAAAAAAATGTCCTAGTCACTTGTTCGTTTCAGAAAAAATAAAACATGTACTTCACCTACGGAAATTTGTATCACTAGACCAGAAATGTTAATCGTTCGTTACTTAAAAACAAAAACACTTTTAATTATTCATCTCATAATTTATTTATAATTGAAAGCCTAGTAAGCGTGGCCTACACGTTATATGATTTAGTGTTTTGAATTTATATTAAATCCTTATAACAAATATTTGGCAATGGATATCATTAAAAAAAATGTAAAAAGAAAATATAACGAATAAAGTATAATAACAAAGAAGCGATCGTTATTTCTGTTCGTTATACTTACTGAAAATAATTTTTTTTTTTCATGATATATATTGCCGAAAAATGTGTTTCAAGGATTTTATGTAAAAGTTAAAACATTGAGTTATATAAGGTGTTATACCGCGTTTACTGAACGTTAACTAACAAACAGTTTATAAAAAAAAATTAAGAAATGTTTTTAAAAAAAAGAAAGGAAAGATGAACATATCTGCACTGAACACCTGGAAAAATTCGGTTCGGTAGATAATCCATGTATTTTCATGATCTTGGAAAAGGAAATGCATTTTTTTATGGGAAATATCTTTAGGGACACTTTTCTAACCAAAAAGGGCAATGATATTAACATAAAACGAAAGCAACGAAAGAAAGTGGCCTAAAATCGTCGTAACGTCTTTATAACCATTATTACTACTTTCTTTGCGATTTCGTTGAGTGCCAATATTTATTTTTGAATAATTTTAGGACCGTAAATATGTTCCAACTCTGAAACAATGGAACAATGACAGTACTAGTGTTTATTGTGGGTTGGAAACTCTCTCAACAATGAATCGAGTTGCATGATGTTTGAGAAGTGGGCGAAGCTCCTCTGAACTTCGGAAAGCGTTGTATAACGCGCAAAACGAGTTGAAAAGACGCTGAAGCCACGAGAGTAACTCTTTCAACGAAGATTCTCGGTGAACAACGTCAACGGGAAAGCGAGAGATCGAGAGCAAACGAAAGGAAAGGGAACGAAGTACTGCAGAGTACATACATATATATATATATATACCCTATATACATACTTCGTTGGGACGACCGCATCACGAGACTGGGTTAAAACGCGCCAAGGACACGAACAGCACGCAAAGAATCACACGCGGTGACAACAAAACTCTTTGAAGCACGAAAAAAATAAACAAATTTCTTTCATTCCCGTCCTCAAATATTTCACGTTTTGTTTTGATTTTTCTACCGCGTTTGAAATTTATTTCTTTCGATGTGGATTGATAAATATTGGGTTGCTTTGTACTTTATTTAAAACTGCGTTTTCATGAGACGAAAATTGACTTGATACTTAATGTACATGTACTGGATGCATATACGGGTTAATTTTACTATATAAGTAAATTTACTATATAAGTTGAATGTCATATTTATTCTTAGTACAGTAATATTAATAATTCCTTTCAATTCAACCGTCGGAGTACTTCAATTTTTTTAATTTGAGCATTTCCTGGCGCTGCTCTTGTTTCGTTATAGTATGTGGCTTGTAGAGTACGTACAACAAGAAGAAAGATTTAATTGAAAGCAAAGAAATCGGTAGTTAGATTTTGTTTTTATTGATTTCAACGAAATATTTATTTGATTTTGATAAAATAGTGCTCTTAAATTTCAAAGAGAACATTTAATTGCCTGTAAAAAAAACATTTACTTAGTGAGCATATAATAAAGAAACAGTTAGATAGCTTCAAAAAAAGTTTTCATTGATTAAAAAAAACCGATTTTCTTCATTCATTGAAAGGGATACTTGAGCAGCAAGTGCTGGGAATTTCATCGTCCAATATTAAGCAGGCATATGACTGTCTCTCTTGCACCTAACCTCACTTTTTCGTTTTCCGTTTCTCCCTAACAAACGGCTGCAAGTTTCGACGCGCCCTTACTTGAAGCCATTTGTGCCGTACTTGAGCACTTTCTCTCCAAATTTGAGCTTAATCTGTCGAGTAGTTTAGGAGAAAATAGGTCTCAAAATCCTGAACTGTGATGAGAGAAGTACCGCTTACCCTTTTACTGTATTCAACATAAAGAGACGATTTCTCCGATTCAATGTCACTACTTTTCATTATATGAGATCATTCAATGTAAAGACAGTATTGAAACTTAAGTATTCCTTTTCATTGGCGAAAATTTCCGTGAATTAATGAAATATTTTCTTTCAGTGTATATATACACAAACATAGACAAAATCACCTAAAAAAGATCATAAAACGTTTGAAAATAATGATTTCCTTCTTCTAAAAGACGTTGCACTTATACATTATTAAGTCGCACGAGGTGACAAAAAAACTCTTTGGAGCACGGACAAAAAACAAATTTCTTTTTTCCCACTCCTGAAATGTTCCACGTTTTTTTATTATTTTTGTACCGCGTTTAATATTTCATCCTCTCAATGTGAATTGAAAAAAAGGATCTGTACTTAATTTCCATCTGCCTTCTCACTAAGAAAAAAAAATTTACATGAAATTCAATGTACATGTAGTGGAAGTTTATGTTCATAAACTGGTAAACTAAGTTTACTGTACAAGTGCAATATCAAATTCATTTCTAATACAGTAATTTCAATAATTTCCTTCAAATTCATTGTAAAAGTAGTTTCGTTTTTGAAATTCACCCTAATTTGATAGCAAAAGTACCTTAATTTTATATCATCGTTGTAGATTAAATGTAATTGGCGAGTTTATAAATAAAAACTTCAAGTTTTTCCCGACAGTGCTCTATTCACTTCCTCTTTCCTCTCCTCCGTTGTATATCATATATAGTGCTGAAAGCATCTCGTCGTAACTCCATCAACGACGCTATTGGTCTGAGTAAACAAGAGCAACGATGTGAAGCAATCTCTGCCGATGAAAATGAAGCCAGAATTCCAAGCATGCAATTTTCAAGGGTTATAAAGAGTCAGTGTAAATATTCTGCTTCTTTTTCTGCACTTTTTACTAATTTATTTATCTTTCTCTCGTATTTTTGCCTAATGCAGGAAATGTTTTTTTATTTTCTTATTTGAGTATTATTATTATGTCTAATATACGTAATTGAGGATACATGTTGATATCATCATTTTTGCCATCAACAATTCACCTTGTTACGGAATTCTAATAAAATACAAGCCATCAGATACTCCAACGTGCTAGCAGTCACAACCAAATCTAATCTGGCTAATCGAAGACCCTGCGCGATCGTTATCACACTCTATACAACGTGACCCTGTGATGTATGCCAACAGACAACCGAAAATAACAACTCTTGAGTGACAAACAGAAAAACGGTAAAGGAATTTAACCGCCATTTTTAGCTAGAAAACAAGTAAAAAAATCTTGAACCCATCTCATAATATTTAAAATCAACTTCATTTTTAAAAAAATCACTTATAAAAAACTCTTATTTCATCTCATCATCTTAGTGCATCAAAAAATCTCAGCAATTAATGGGTAACATTTTTAAATACGAACAAAAAAAAATTCCGGACTCCTCATAATATTTTTACTTAAATTTCACTCAAAAATCCTTTACAATAAAAAGTAATGTATTTAAATTTTCTTTGTGGATAAAAAACCCAACAGCTCAATCACCGGACAATTAAAAACGAAGTTTCTAATGACAACCAAAAAAAAAGTCTCTTAAAACTGACCATTGTTATTAAATTTTGAACCACGTAATCTATTTTGACAAAACACGTATTTCTTTTATTCAACTTTGCATGAGAAAAAAATCTACAGCTCAATTGCCTGCAAAACGATCTTTTCAGTTGACAAGCTAAAAACGTTGCAAACAGGTTTATAATATTTTTAATCAGGTTTCGATTCAAATGATGTGCTTTCGAATGGCAATCGTTAATTTTTATTTATCATTGTGATGGAAAAAAATCCATGACTCATTGTACCTTCAATGCTAATTGTTAATCCAAGCTGAAATTAATGTGCAAGTCCGTTTTTGGGGTATAGAAAGGCAACTGCAGTGTATCGCGCGCGCACGCCACTATAAGTGCCTCGGGCACACACGAGACGTTTGAAAAGAGACGCCTGAGCGTGGCCGACGTTGAGTAAAGCACGAGCGGCCGCCGGTTGTTCGTCGTACGAGTAGAGTACCGTCGCGCGGGCACATCGGAACTGGACTGTCGGAGTTGCGGTTGGAGGTGGTGGGTCGCCGCTGCTATGTCTGTCTCGAGCGAGCGAGTGCGCTGCGGCGGCGATGCCGGCAACGGCGAGCGAAACTCAGTTCGGAGCCAGCAGCATGCATTGCCTGGCGCTGCTGATGTTTCGTTATGCTATGTAGCTTGTAGCGCACGTATATACACTAAATGCATGCTGTTAAGGGGTCCAAATCACCTAAGAAAGTTTATGAACATTTTTTCTTAAGGATATTATACGTACACTGTTAAAAATATTATTAAATTTACAACACGTTTAATATACGAAGTTATATCAAATTTACAAACGAGGTATACCAAATTCAAATTCATATATAACGTATAGAAATTTTTATAATTCTGTTTTAATTTTTATACCTGTATGTTGAAATTAATGTAGCTGACATTGAAATTTAATAAGCTGTGTATTGCAAAAGTTGATTCACAAACTTTGTTTCAATATTAATATATCACTGTTGAAAATATTATTAAATTTACAACACGTTTAATATACGAAGTTATATCAAATTTACAAACGCGGTATACCAAATTCAAATTCATATATAATGTATATAAATTTTTATAATTCTGTTGTAATTTCAATACCTCAATGTTGAGATTGATGTAGCTGACATTAAAATTTAATAAGCTGTGTATTGCAAGAGTTAATTCACAAACTTTGTTGTAATATTAATATATCACTGTTGAAAATATTATTAGATTTACAACACGTTTAATATACGAAGTTATATTAAATTTAAGTTTGTGTGTAAATAATGACAAATATTGCATTGTTTTTAATATACGAATAATTTAATATTTATACATACTCGTATATGAAATTTCATATACTGTATATGCATAAAACTTCATATACATTTTATGAATTTTCATACAAAAATTTTTAACAGTGTATAGTCCCGCCAAAAGTGTGTTTCACAGACAATTTCGATCACTTCCCGATGGGATAAAAATCGGAAGAAAGTAATGCATATAAGACGTGCTGAAAAGGTTGATTTCGCATAATAATAATACCATAATGTTATTAGCAAATTGGAAAAAAACGATTGTTCAACAAATAAACAGTCGACCTACCTTTTTTTTAAATGAAAATGATATGTTCATTTTTTTGAATGTGTATGAATTTTTTCAAATTTTTTGATTATTTTGATTTTGATTTTTTTGGTTTTGAAATGCGCAGAATATAACAAATTTTGGATATGTGTTTTGGAAAAAAATCTTGAGTGTGGTAGATGGGTTTATGCCGAACACATATCTAAAATTCGTTATTTCGCTAATACACAACACATATGTAAAATTCGTTATTTATTTCGATGTGAGGTCGAAAGTAAGATTTTCTACAGGGTACAAAATATTTGCAGAATAAATACTATACTATACTTCTTATATTCAATACTGTCTTCGCCAGTTGAAGTAAGACAACGAAAACTAAAACTTGTTCACCGGTTCGATTTGAAAGTTACGATAAGTAATTTACTTACTTTTACCTCACACCATTCCGGTGCACTGTATGTCATAAAAAAATTGAAAAATGATAATATTTCTCACGTATGTACTGAGGTTTTAATTTAAGATTTTCTACCCTATATATCCGCCTAAGCAAAAAATAATGTATGGAATTAAAAGATAAATTGCACTCTGTAGGCATTTTTTTCAGATTTGTTACTACGATTTTAAAAAAATTTTCCCCTCACAAAGACGTTACGAATAATCTAAGGCAATTTCAATAATCCATTTTTTTATCAACACTAAAGTTGACGTTTAATAATAATCACAAATTTCATTTACCCGACTGATATTTAAAAAAAATATTATATATAACATTTACTGTATTATTGTGATGTAAAATGAATATATTTTTACTCAAGAACTTAGGCTCATTTTTTTTAGTCATGTACATGAGAAACGCAAAAAGAAAAAATAAGCAAGTCCATCAGTTGAAAACTACAATTATATATTATATTGAGATACTATTATAATTCTCTGGAACATAAGTTAAATAAAAAATTATCGAAGTGAGACATTTTTTCCGTCGACAAGCGAGTTTTTTAAAATTGTTTTATTATTTATAATGAATTCAGCCTGGTGCACGTTTCGCTTCGGTAAGGTTTAGGGTAACATCGCATACGCGTTGCATATCCGAAGGAGTCACCGTGCGTAGCATCTGGAAGTCGACGTGCGGCGTGCGCCAAGCGACGTCGTCGAGTACAGAGACCGGACAGATATAGGTTCTCTTTTATAGCCAGACGACAACGAGATATACGTAAGTGAAACTGAGTGCAGGAAAAGAGCAGCAGGACTTAGCGTTGCTCTGCTGAGCCAAGAGGCTTGCAGCCTCGCAGTTGGGGGCCTCTCAGCGAGACCCTTCAAGGGCTTGGATAAAAATTCAAAAAATAATTTTTTTTTTCATATGAATCCGAATATTTTCGAATTTTTTTTTCCGCATATTTCAGCAAGAGTCATTATTATCAAAGTATCAATATTCACACAATTAAACAAAAAAAAATCAGAACTGAATTTAAAAAAAAACGAGGATGCAAAGTGGAACCGTGCACATTAATCATTTTTCGTTTTTACAAAGCTACTTTATATTTTTTCGATCGATAATGTAAATTTTTTGATAAATTAAAAATTCTATAAAATCCGAAACACTTTACTGATTTCGTCGTAATTCAATACCAGATAACATTGAACGTGTCTTCAGATATGAAGAACTATTTAGCTAAATTGTTGAACTTCTACGAAATTTAGAGCCGCCACGCCTTTTTTTCGAAAAATTAAAAATGACATAAAATCAAGATGGATTCATCTATTTAGTCAAAAATCGTATTATTCAAAGAGGGACATCTGCTTCACTTCACTTGCCTGCCAAGTATACTGACATAAAAATATAGTTTTTAAAATTTTCTTCATAAAAACAAAGTTTTCTCTATGACGAAGCAAAATATCTTTTAAAACACCTTTCAAATGAATTTTGATGTAATCTGTATAAGAATTAATGTTAACGTTATCGTTGAGTTCAATATAAAATATATTAATAAATTTTGCTTCGCATTTAATTTTTTCATTTCACTTTGAATATATATTTGATTTGGAAAGATTTTTCAAATCAATATTTTCGTTTTTGTCAAGTATTTAATTAATGCACACAAGTGCATACAAACTATTGGATATTATTTTCGTGCAGAACATTTTTAAAAATTAATATTTTCGTTTTTGTCATATATCTAATTAATGCACATAAGTGCATACAAACTATTGGGTATTATTTTCGTGCAGAACATTTTTAAAAATTAATATTTTCGTTTTTGTCATATATTTAATTAATGCACACAAGTGCATACAAACTATTGGGTATTATTTTCGTGCAGAAAATTTTTTAAAACCAATATTTTCGTTTTTGTCATACATCTAATTAAAGCACATAAGTGTATACAAACTATTGGATATTATTTCCGTACTGAAAATTTTTAAAAATTAATATTTTCGTTTTCGTCATACATCTAATTAATGCACACAAGTGCATACAAGCTATCGAGTATTATTTTCGTGCTGAAAACTTTTAAAAACCAATATTTTCGTTTTTGTCATACATCTAATTAATACACACAAGTGCATACAAACTATTGGGTATTATTTTCGTGCAGAAAATTTTTAAAAATAAATATTTTTGTTTTTGTCATAAATCTAATTAATGCACACAAGTGCATACAAACTATTGGGTATTATTTTCATGCAGGAAGAGTCCAAAACAAACATCAATCATTTCTCTCGTACTCATACGGTATCATTGGTGCGCTTTTTGCAGCGCCTCCCAACTCCCGACAAATAGGCAGGGATTAAAAGATATGAAACCCAGCGATTCTGGTATTCGCCGAGCGAATAACAGCAGCATGTTCACCGTCACGTATACGATACATAGATATGTACCTACCGCGATATACTGGAATAGTGGTTTTATGTCTGTTACTTCGCATAAGTGTATATGCATTTGCGAACGTGTACGTTTCATTTTCATTACTCCCGCAGCGCACGTCCATACAGTACTACTCTTGCAGAACGCCAGCTGCGATATTTACAATCATACACGGTTTACTTTGGAAGGGGCGGTCATTTTTTTTTTTTTTTTAGTTCTTGTGAATAAAAAGCCTAGACGAAGGGCAAAAGATAGGAAGACGGAACTAATCGAAGACGTAAGCTCATAACCCACGTAAAAAGAAAAGTATTAAAACAGTATTTAATTATTAAGATGCAGAGTAGAACTTCGCATATTGCTCCCTCATTAATTTTTATCTTTTGTAAAGCCATTTATAAGAGAAGGTTTATTTATTTTATTTTTCACTTTCTCATGGAGGAAGCTTTTCGAAATAGGTGAGGGTCAAAATAGCAAATAACCAAAATAGCGAATGGTTAGAAAATCTAATTTCAAAATGAGGAACGTCTAAATGTAGAATTGCGAAGCTTATAAAATTCGCTATTCCAGTCATTTTCTATTTTGATCTTGGTCTTTTTACCTCCATCTTATTAAAATGCAATTAAAATAGCGATTGGTTAAAATAGCTTTAATTGCTTATTTCTTTTTAAAAAATTCATTGAAAAGAGTTTTTCTAAATCAACTGTAACTGTGCTTTTCTATGGCGTTGGAAGTTTTTTTTTTCATTTCTGTACCAATTTGCAAATGTAGACGATCAATTTTTACTGATTTCTCTTTGCTTCCTGTTTATTTTCCAACGACTCTTAAGAACAATTTCATTGTCACAAAAATTAAAATAAAGTAAAGGTCAATAAAAAAAAAATTCAAAAATCACATTAATAATATTTCAGGACTCCAAAATAAGGTATAAAAGTCGTTTTTACCTCATTTCAAAATTCCATTCGGCAAAAAATAAAACACAGATTCAAAAAATTTCTTCAGTGAAATAAAAAAAATTTATGGAATAAACGTGTAAAGTCGCAGTCCTATTTTATTTGTTCATCGCTGGCAATGCATCTTTTGATGAAAGTTTTGAATTCATCGCATTCCTTGCAACGTGCACATTTTTTCCTTCCACATTACACTTCGAATTCCTAAGTTTCTTTCTCATCTTTCTATCGTTGCCTTAGGCCAGTTCTCTTTAACCAGATGAGGAGAAAGAGCACAAGCATCACACGTTAGAATTATGGTAGAAACGAAGTATAGTAGTCGTCGCCGAGTGCACGGTTATGGAACAAAGTATTTTTAGACCTATATGTGCTTCATCGCACCGTGCGCTTCACTCGCTGTGGTGCATAGTGCACACATACACATAAATATAGGTATCATCGGACGCGAGCGAACGTTGTTTGCGTCCAGCGAAATTTATATACTCCCTTCGTAGAGCGAAGATTCTACCGCCACACGTGAAAGTGCCTCGAACGAATTACTCGAACGCTCATTCGCTTGCCCTCCACCCGACAGAGATTAAGTACTATTCCACCTATAGAGCTATAAAACGAAAGTGCTTTCCGGGATCCATTGGCATGAAGCCTCTCAGCGATGAAATAGTTGCAGTCGCATCCAAACTTTAAGAAAGTTCGACAGTAAAATTGAAAATGCACAGAAAAATCTGAAATAATTACCGCGTTTCAAATAATTCATAACAAACTCACATGAATTTTTTGGGAATTTTTGTCTACATCGTTTACGCAAAATTAATTTTTTTATGCATGCATTTTAACATTTATTTTATGAAAAAATATATATTATTTTAAAAAAAATAATAATTGAAAAACTTTTTTACATCGTTGAATTTTTAATTATTTGGTGGAATTAATTCTTTTTTTTCGATGTAAAATTTTTTTTCAATTTTGTATATTTTTTATTCGTTTTCATAACCTCTTAATAATTTTGTCAAGACTACACAAATTAAAAATTCGAATAAAAACTCAAAATTCTTATATAAAATGATTTAACTAAAAAGATGCTTTTCCGGATAAACTGAAGTATCCATGTAATCAGATACACTGAATTTTTAAATAAGCCATTTATTTGAAACATTCATCAAAATGATGAATATTTTCAATTTGACGAACGTTATCAATTTTTAAATTGCTGATAATTTGATTTAAAATATTTGATTTAAAAAAATTTAGTCGAATCAAGAGATGTTCGTGATGTATAAAAATATGGAAAAAATTTTTTTTACTGAAAATTACCATCGATGAAGGAATGCGATTTTTATTATAAAATAGTTGGAACCTTGCTGCAAAAAAAGTCGGAAGAGAAATTAGTCTGGGTACTAACATCGTCGGGATGGAAGCAAAAAAGTCTTCGACGCTTTTTTTCTTAGCTTCTTCGACGATACTTTTTTTACGTTTCTCCATCGTACCGCATAATTTCCTGACTTCCGCACGCGGGCTACAACTCTCCAAGTAGGGTTTCCCACTCTGCAGCGTTGAAGAGACGTCGGTCGTTGCTCGCGAAGCCACCACGACGACAGCGATGATGACGAGAACTTGAATAGAAAAAACTGAGAATCGAGTCAGAATTTCAAGAGTTCTTCATGGTGTTAGAGCGGAAAATGTGTTTATCTCACGAAATTCGTTGGTACGTTCCGGTCTGTAACTGGGTAAAAATAATTATGTTAAATTGAGATTCCAAATCGACTTATGTCAAAACGTGTCATTTTTGGAAATCGTTAAGACGAAATATACTAGAAAATTTTTAAGCGATTTGGAGATCGATTTGGTATCACGTTTATTGGCTAATATAAACGCAATTGATAATTTTATTTTAATACCTTTGAAAAACGATTTTATGGTGGATCGAAAATCCTACAATTTTACTGATTTGCCACCACGACGACAGCGATGATGACGAGAACTTGAATAGAAAAAACTGAGAATCGGGTCAGAATTTTAAGAGTTCTTTATGGTGTTAGAGCGGAAAATGTGTTTATCTCACGAAATTCGTTGGTACGTTCCGGTCTGTAACTGGGTAAAAATAATTATGTCAAATTGAGATTCCAAATCGACTTATGTCAAAAAGTGTCATTTTTGGAAATCGTTAAGACGAAATATACTAAAATTTTTTTAAGCGATTTGGAGATCGATTTGGTATCACGTTTATTGGCTAATATAAACACAATTGATAATTTTATTTGAATACCTTTTAAAAACGATTTTATGGTGGATCGAAAATCCTACGATTTTACTGATTTGAGCGATATTTTAGATCAAAAGTTTTTTTTCATTGAAAATTTATCCATTATTTCCTCCCCAAAAAAATGGGAAAATCACTTAAAAAAACCGCTTTACAAATATGTTCTCAATCCAATTAAAAAACCTTAATGCACAAAAAAATCTAACTTGATAAAATTACACAATTATCCTTAAAAATCTGAATAAAATATTTTTTAAAAATTGAAAATTTATACATAATTTCCTTGCCAAAAAAATTAGATAATCACTAAAAAAAACCGCTTTTCAAACTGATTTTTTCTTTGAATAATTATCTATTCCTCGTCACCAAGGCTATCACCATTCCACCGTGTACAGATGTCCGAATTGTTGACAAAGTAAGGAAAATAAGATACGGACGACCCGCATTACCCTCTCTTCTCGTCATTACCAAATAGGAGACAAGGACGTCTCGGATGTGCGACAAGAAATCCACAAAGTGTCGAGTTCACTGGGAGTTTGAGGCGTGCTGTGCGAACGGGACCAGGAAGGAAGTAAAAAAGATGCGAAGAAAAGAGAAGAAAAAAAGTAGAACGTTCCCTTGGGTCACGTTGATACAGAAACTTTTCGAAGCTTGCAACGCTTATCGTCGTCTTTTCGCCTTTAACCGTTTCTCACGTCCGTCCTTCTTATTTTATCTTTTTTCTCCACATTGCTTCGCGCACGTTTGACATCTTCGTATATGTGAGTCGGTGATTCAGTCTACAAGTTTTTCGATTTGCCAAACTTTTCGTAGTTCTTCATACAGCTTCGAAAATAACGACTGCTGATAACATGCTGAAGATATCGAGTTGTTCGCTTCCATTCGAAACTTGGACTGTCGCGACGATTTCGGATCATCGTCGTGACACGATTTATGTGAACGAAAATCTTGTGAGTACTTTTATGAGTTCTATTTGGCCCTTAAGGCGAGAAAATCGGGTTTAAGTAGATGGATTCAGAAATTTAATGTCGTCCATATCCGTAAAAAAAAATGATAGTTTTTCTGAGACAAAAATCGTAGATCAATTCAAAGATATTTTCGTTCAAAAAGAAAATCGTAGAACAATTTAAAGATATTTTTGCTGAGAAAAAAATAATCGATTAATTCAAACATCCTTTTGCAGAAAAAAAAATCGTAGATCAATTTAAAGTATTTTTGTAACGAGAAACAAAATCGTAGATCAATGTAAAATATTTTTGTAACGAGAAACAAAATCGTACAACAATTTGAAGATATTTTTGCAGAAACAAAAAAATTTTAGATCAATTCAAAGATTTTTTTGCCCAGACAAAAAAAATCGTAGATGATTTCGGAAATGTTTTTGCAGAAAAAGAAGTTGTAGATAAATTCAAAGATATTTTGCAGAGAAGAAAAATGTATGGAATAAATGTAAGACTTTGCTTTTCCATTTATTCAGTTATCACTGGACAAGACATTTTTCGCCAGACTTTTCTTAGTTCATTATGTGAGTCCGAAAATAACGAGTCGTGATAAAATACTGTAGATATCTTGTTGTTCGCTTCGAATTAAAACTTAGACTATGGAAACAATGTCAGATCATCGGCGCGACAAGATTTATGCGGGCGGAGATTCTACGGGTATTCTGTTCAGAACGATTCAGCTCTTGAACTTCAGTAAGTATGCACTAAAGTATAAAAAGCATTCTCTGTCAATGCATCAATTTTTTTTCGACCATTTCAGATCTGCCCACAATTGATTATTTTAAAGTATCATTGAAAAAAACTTTACGTGAATTTTTTCAAATTTTTTAATCCATTATTTAAAACACGCCGTTTTCTTTAAAAAAAAAAAAAATCATATCTCAGAAACTTGAAGTTATTGAATAACAATGTCTGCACATAAAAGTTGTAGTTCAGTGTTAACTTGTGAATGAAACATTCAACATAATTTTTACGTTCTGGTAACACTGATTTTTTACCGAAAAAGGAAGACAGCATTTTTTTAAGGAATATGTTTATGCATAAAAAAAAATTCTTATATTTCTTTAATGGGCGAAAGAGTGATACAATCTTTTTCACGTATTATTTTTGTAATAAAGTAGATTCCGTTTGTGTAATGAAGGTAGAATTCAGCGAGTGCTATTTTGTCAAATAGCTTTTGCTAAACTTTAACGCTGTTTGTCATTTCCAACGTTATAGCTAAAGTTCCTGCTATGACATTAAAACGTATCTGCAAAAAAGTGTGTAATGCGGGCGAACCTTAGATAAGAGTCTACACATGAAATAGATAGTAGTAGAGTATAATAATAATAGCAATAATACTATGAAGAATTGTAACCAAATCGCTATGGATTTTTTTTTAAATTTTTGTCCTGTTAGAGTTTGACTCTAACGCACTTCAAGTCCAATTGAACAAGTTACTTTATCCGCTTTTTTAGTTTTGCTCGTAAAGGGATCAGCAGTTTTAAATGCAACTGATTAACACACGACAAAATTAGGGCTTGTCTGCGCTTCGCTGACATCCAATGATGCAAGAGTGAATGACTTAAAAAGAGCGAAGTGGAAATGAGCTCGAAAGCAATAAAAACGTACTTGCGCATTCGTGGGAACTTTCCCACAACGTTGATTTTTAATTGTTTTTTTTAATGATCTGTTTTTAAACGAGTCACATTTTGTGCAATTCTGTGTTAGCACCTGCATTTGTTGTAAGATTGAAAAATGTCACTAAAACCTGGCGAATTATTGTTGATTTGATTTTTTCTTATTCGAGTCACATTTTCATGAAAAAATTCAAGTAAACACATTTTGCACAACGGTAAAAAAAATGTCAGTGACTCCAAAAAAATCGGTAGCTTGATTTTTTAAAAATAGTTCTAACGGAAGATATTTTTTATTGTAACGGATACAATATATAATTACATATTACCGATTTTGTGAAAAGCAAAAAAAATTTACGTGGAATCGAATATCGCCGGAACTATTAAGCCTAAAATGTTGTACGATATACGGAAATAAAGTTAATCGTTGGAATTATCAAATGATATCATATATAGCACGGTTCATTGTGTATAAAAATAATTATATCGGTCTAAACAGAAGATTTCATTTTAATCGTGTTGATCAATTGGGAAATACAAAAGCAATGACATGTGCACTTGAGTAACAAAAATATTTTAGGTATTCATTTTTTCTATGAAAAAAAAAATATATATATATATATATATATTTCAATTTACGATACTCCTTGGTATGCTTAAGAAACTTAGGAAAAGTGCCTTCTAGTAATGAGTTAGCGCACAAACTAATTAGCGGCTAAGAGGTCACCCAGTAGGTCCCGAAGGAAGATGGACACCAGGACCAGACCATTTTTTTAGTGTCAACAAAAAATGTCTATCGGGTCTAGTCAAACTCTTTCTATTTTTCTTTCAAAAATATATTTATTATTCAATGGTGTCATTATATAGGCATTTTTTACAACGGTATGAAAAATTTTGGGTTATTGTGCTGTCCCTGTTCGCTTAGAAATTAATCAGATCATTTTTATCTTATTGTCGCATGCAATGGAGTTTTCTTAGTTATTATTTGTAGTGTGATTTTTGACAATAAATTTGATAAAATATGTATTAACAATCTCTAGTCAAACTCAGGGCAGCTTTGCGTTCTTATATACGCTAAGGCTTCAAGTCACTTACGAGAAACGCTTCGTCCGCTCGCCATCTAGCGGACTCTTGTCGATCAGTGTTGGATGTAATGTCACTAGATGGCGGATCGACGGACTGTTTCTCGCACGTGTTTTTAAGCCCGAGCGTATATAAGATCGCTAAGTTCTCTTCAGCTCGACTAGACACAAAGAGTGTTCCAAACATTTTTTACAGTGTTGAATGCACGATAAAAGCTTCACACTAATACCAAACGTGATGAGAAGGTAGCGTACCGTCAATACGCCAGCAAAAACTTTCTATAGCAAAGGAAAAATAGTTTAGCCACATGAATTATATAATTCCATCATCTTTAATTCATTCGCTATTCCACTCGACTCTATTTATCGATACAAACAGCGATTTTTTTAACCTCGTCGTCTTCACAACACTGACAGCATATACGATCAAATACAATAAATATGGTTCTGAATCAATTCAGTTAAAGGTCATTTTGAACCAATATTATGTTGATTGCTATATACTTCAAACTAAAACATTGCAGTTATTAAAACAACTTCCGCAGCGGCGGCGTTAATGTTACTGGACCTTTTTTCGGTCCGGGACATTTTATGCACTTCGGTTTTAGCTCATGTGGTCGTTTCAAGGATGAAAAAACTCTCTGTAGGGAAGTAAAACCATTGCGCACGAATGCGGTGCAGTAGCGAGGAGAGAAAGGAGGAGAGATGGCGTTGCGGAAAACTGACAAAGGTCAGAGGTCCAAGCAGTGAATTACGTGCGGTCCATTTCCCAAATTGCGATGTTGGCAAGGGCAGTTTTCAAGTATCTACACACGTAAATATTTGCGAAGCCTGAAATTCAATTAAATCACGACTGTGCAGCGAAATGCACATGAATATTTAGGCGACTATCTAGCCAATTCACTGAATGGGTCACCTTCATGAGTCAAGGTGAACTACTTAAATATTATCTATTGTACAGTGCCGAAACGAGGGATTAGAGCGCACGTATACACAAAACCGCGATAACGATGGTGACCGCGTTTTCCGTTTCCAAAATTCCCGCTGGCAATGCATAGTGTGTCTTGAGCCCGAAGCGAATCGTACAAGCGCCTCGTTTACGTTTGCTTCGACCTACATAGACGTCCAGGAACAGTAGCGAGCCAGCGGGCCATCGGAATCGTGTATATGAATGTGTAAACAACCAGTCATCCAGTCGCCGTGCAGCGAACACCACAAAGCTGTGAAAACCAGCGCTCATAATCCGTGGAATCGCTTCCATATACTATTCTTATGGAATTTAACGTAATTATGTTATCGACAGTCGTCTGTAAAAAGTAATTAGAAATGGAATTCTATTGATAATAGACATGTTTTAAAAATCTTCAATTTAGACGACATTAAGTATATCACAAGTATCATTCTGCAAGTTAGTAAATACATACGGTGCACCCAAATAGTATGGGATAAGAAGTAATATTTTTTACATGGTGTAGCTTTCAGACCAAAGTTTTGACAAATTTTAGCGTTCGATGTCCTATTTTATGTGTCAAGGATTTGTCAAAAATGTGTCAGGGTTTTGTCAAACTTATGTCACAGAAGATTATTTATGTTAATAAATTAATTTTTCTCATGTTTATTTATCTGAATTCAAAAATATCGTATTTTCTGGGCACTCTGAGTATAGGAATTTTTTTCAGGCATTTTTGGTGAAGCTATGATATAAGATGTGTGAATAAATCTTTCTTAATCGAAAATTTACTGGACAATTGGTCACAGAAAATCTAAATTCCACTGCAATCTAGAATCGCGGTATTTAAACCAGAATGCAATCTTCGAAAGATAAATTCGGACATTGAACACTACAATTTGTTTACCGATTTCATCTAAAAACTACGACAAGCGAAAAATTTCATTTTTTACGTTAAATAAACTTCACGAAAGGAGAAGCCTGAAAAAAATGCTAAGAGGTGCATTCAACGATTATACCCAAAATAATCCGACACTTTGAAATCTTCATTGTCAGTGGTCTGCCATCGTGAAATGCTTTCTTCGATTCAAAGTAGTAATTCGATGGAGTGCGAGCATAATTCTTCAGCAATTTTGCGTATTAAACAAAATCTGGTTTTATTTTAAAAAATGTACTAGTAAAAAAAATCCTGATTTTCTTCTCATTCCATATCATTCCCAAAAAAATTGTATTTTAAATATGATCCTTCCATTTCGTCTATAATTAATTATCATTTTAACAAACTTGAAAAAAAAATTTCAACATTTTGATTTAAAAAAAACGACTGATGATAAATATTATTTTCATTCAATCTAGAACAGAAATAATAATTAAATTAAAAAAACCTTATAGATAAAAAAATTTAAGTTAAATTTTTTCACCCCTTTCACGTTATTCTAATACAATGGCTTCAAAAGCGCTCAATGACAATTTATGAAAACTCACGTACCCAAAATTTTTTCCCCGTCAAGTTTATTAGGATCTCTGCCGTAGACACGAGAAGCGTGAGGAAAATTTCAAAAATCCAGAGGTTGGATAAAAACCGAAGAAAACTCATTCTGCAGAGAGAAGTTAGATAAAACCCTATGAAAGCAGACGCGGAAATTGATTCTTGGCATAGAGCCCAATCTCGAGGCTAAGGCCTTTCGGTCGGTGAGAAGACGGAAGCTCGAGTTGCTGGTATGTGGTTCAGCGTAGCGTGCGGTTTTTCGTGCTTCTGGACACCCAGTGGTTGTTTAAAAACTTTGTGAAAGGACCTTGAGCTTTTCGCTCGTTTCCGTGAGCGACGAACGCTTGCATTAGGTCTACCCCAAACTCGAAAAAAAACGGGACAAACATTGCACTTTATATTTCTGAGACTGCGTGGCTACGAGCCAGGATAATAGACCAAGGAAGCTATCTGTATATATATAAATAGTTGCGAGTGGAAGTCACATACAAGGTTTCCTAGCGCAGTTCCAATTTTTTTCACCATTATGAAATTTTTGTTTGTAAATTTCCCCATTATGAAATTTTTGTTTGTCAATTTTAGCATTATGAAATTCTTGTTTGTAAATTTCAGCATTATGAAATTTTTGTTTGTAAATTTCCGCATTATGAAATTTTTGTTTGTAAATTTTACCATTATGAAATTTTTGTTTGTAAATTTCACCATTATGAAATTTTTGTTTGTAAATTTCACCATTATGAATTTTTTTTTGTAAATTTCACCATTATGAAATTTTTGTTTGTAAATTTCACCATTATGAAATTTTTGTTTGTAAATTTCACCATTATGAAATTCTTGTTTGTAAATTTCAGCATTATGAAATTTTTGTTTGTAAATTTCAGCATTATGAAATTTTTGTTTGTGAATTTCAGCATTATGAAATTTTTGTTTGTAAATTTCAGCATTATGAATTTTTTGTTTGTAAATTTCAGCATTATGAAATTTTTGTTTGTAAATTTCAGCATTATGAAATTTTTGTTTGTAAATTTCAGCATTATGAAATTTTTGTTTGTGAATTTCAGCGTTATGAAATTTTTGTTTGTAAATTTCAGCATCATGAAATTTTTGTTTGTAAATTTCCCCATTATGAAATTTTAGTTTGTAAATTTCACCATTGTGAAATTTTTGTTTGTAAATTTCACCATTATAAAGTTTTTGTTTGTAAATTTCTCCATTATGAAATTTTTGTTTGTAAATAAATCAATAAAAACTTCCTCGAAACAATGAAACTGTTTCTTTGTTCCAAACTCATTGACTAAATATTTCTTTACAGTCAACGAAACGTTCTCTTCGAAATGAAAGTGCCCAATCTAATTGAATCCAAAGAAATATTTCGCTAAAATGAATAAAAACAAAATAAACCCACCAATTTCTTTGGCGTCAATAAAATCTTTTCTCTCAGTGCAGAAATCTATTTGTTTAAAAAATCCCGAAGCTATTTCAAACCTCGGCAAGTAACCATCAAAATTCGTCATCAGGATGCAAGTGGAAGTGGAAATTGAATGAGAAGCACATGGAAGTTGGGGAAGGCGGAGAAATTGCACTTTGACAACGATGGAATCTGGGACGAGCTTAACGAGCCGCACAAAAGGGCTTGGCACCCTTTCTGTGAGGCAAAGTCAGGTCGAGTGGCCGAGTATTAGTCGCTGCTGTCGCTGTCTTTCATTATCGCCCGTTCATTGGCGTACTCTTTTCCTTTCATACACAAGCTCGGTCCTTCGTTACGCCCCCAGCTCTCACTTATTACACTTATAACATTTTCTCTGTATAGTACGGTTGGTTAACTTGTCCTCTCTGCGATAACTACGCTGCACACCGACAAACGACGCTGAGAGATCGACGCGCCTTTCCGTCAACCAAAGTGGCTAACAAATGCTTCTGCTTTCCCGTTCTTCCGTCCTCTACGTCCTTTTAGACTCTAGGCATCGTATATAGTAACCGAGCGACGTTCCAGTTTTAACTGCTTATTAACCCCATCTCTCTTATGGGGACGTGAATATATGACCCAAATTTACACTGAGCCACCTTCAACGCTTCCGAGATTCGTGTCACACCTTTGAGACTCATAATAGATGCTACAAAGACGCCTTTTTGTGATGGTCGGAATATTCTACGCTAACGGGAAAATGGTGATAGGAAAATTTTATGCTCAAGTTGAAAAATTATATTTAGTATCACTTATATAATTGGGAATTGGGCACATAAATCCTGTATGAATTTTATATACGATCTATATACGACCTATTTTATGTTTAACATTGTATTTGTTTTTCAAAGACTCTTGATATCACTTTTTAAATTGGATATTCACTTTGTTCTGAAGCCTTTTATTATTGAAAACATTTTTATTATCCAAATGGTTGGAAAACGGATTTTTTAAATTCTTGCAACCAATAAAAATGAGGATGCAATATAGAACTTTGCATATTGTTTTCTGATTATTTTTTACTGTATACGAATCTAATAATATTTATTTAGCGTAGGCAAAAAAAAGCTTTTTGAGAAATTAAAATGAATAAGGATTTTATATGCAAGGATCTACTTTGCGTTTTGAATACAATCGAAACGAAACCTCAGCAATTTCGGTTGACAAGAAATAATATCGAAAGATCAAAATTTCTATACAATCCGTAATTTTTTAAACGGATATTATTCTATCCACGTGAAAAATGTATGCGTGTTTAGTTCATGTTTTGTAACAGTTAATGTAATAATGTCATTTTTTCAAAAATTCCCAATTACATAATGTCCTGATCGATTTTCCGTTTTCGGTTAAATTCAACATGAAGCAAAACTCCATGTGAAGAAAAAATGATAGCAAAATTTATATATGACATTTATAAAAAGGTTAATGAGTTATTATTGATATCGATAGAATCTCATCATTGATACCATAAAAACAATTAACATCAAAGTCTAACATTAATATCCCAAAATCATTAAACAGTACAATTTGTATTAATTGACTAATTAATTTTCCATCTAGTGCTTGAAATAATCGTAACCTGTAAAATGTCCCTGTAACTAATTAACATGATAAATGGAATTTGGTGTCATTTTTTTTTTAATCGCGAATAAGATAATGAGCCTATTGTAGTGTAACGCGTTGCTTTTAGGTAATGGTACGAAATTAGAAACAAGATTAGAACAATATCTCTCAAAACGTCAGTCACAGTGAATTGTTGAAAAAATTTACATGAATTTTCTAGACAATGGTTGAAAATTTCTGTCCTGTATCTCAGAAGATATTATCGTGGTTAAGACTGGAAGGCATCGTGTACTCACGGTGCTTGTGTCGCGCCATAAGCAAACGCCAACCCAACTAAAACCTCTAGGTTACGATCGCATCAGTACGCGCTGAGACTAAAACAGAATCAACGCAGCCAAGTCTGCATTTTGCGTTGTCTCTATACTGTACTACAGCTTTCACCTTGCATTTATCTATATGGGGCATTCCGTACCAACTTGATCGCGGTCTGACCCTCGACCTTTCGATTTCCATTCGGATCCTCCATTTTTTATTTTATTGTTTTGTTTTTCATTAGATTTTTTTTTTGAGAATTTATATGCTTATGATTATTTATAACAAAAATGTTGATGTCCAGAATTTAAAAAATTTTAAAATTCTCATAAATCCTTTATTAGATAGCAATATTTTAAAGTATTACCGACCTCGCTCCTAATTATTTACGATTTTTTTTAAAAAAGACTATCGATGAGAGTTCAATGTGTGAAAATCATTTTACTTCACAAAACTGTTGCTTGAAGATTTCATTGTCTGGATTTCGGAGAATTTTCTGAAAACTTTTGAAGCCATTTTTTGAATGTTTTTTTATTTCTCACTTTTGATTTAAAAAATTCCTTTGGAAATATCTTAATGTTTTAATGAATTTCGTATCAATTATTAACATTTTTAAGGATTAACAATTTTCAAAAAATTGATCTAGGTAAAATGCGTAAAAATCATTATACATTAGGTTGTTGCTCAAACATTTTTAAATATATGTCAGGATTTCAAAGAATTTTCCCAGATTATTTCAAAGCTATTTTTTTCAAATTCGAACCAAGAAATTAAAATCGAATTAAAAAAAAATTAAAAATGAAAAAAATCGAAAAAAATTTAAAAAGTCCCGCTGAAAAAAATCGAAAAAAATTCTCCGAAGACCCAACATGCACAGAAATATTTAAGCAAAAGTCTCCAGTGAAAAAATTTTCACGGCTTCTAACTTTTTTTCAATTTTCGTTTTGAAAAATAATCCCAAAAAAATAGAAGCGCGATTCTTTTAAATCTTGACATCTGCTACAAGATTTATAAGAATTTTGTCAGATCCTTCAACTCCAGCCTTCAATATGTTCGTCATAAATAATTACGAGTATGTAAATTGTTTTATAAAAATTGAGGTTGCTTTTTAGAGATCGAAGAATGACATAAAAAATCAGGGATGATGTATGAAAGGTCTTGGATCAGACCCAGGTCGAGTTGGCATGGAATGCCCCGTATACACTCGCTCACCGCAACAATTCGACGTTATAAGATTTTCCGGAAAAGTCAATTCTCAGCGCGCGCTGCGCAGACGATTGTATGAACGATTATATGCTAAGATGCGGTTCGCAGGTTAATCGGGAAGTCGAGCGTTGTACCGCATGCAGTGCGTGAATTTGTTCATTCGTGAGCGTTCTACGATTCTCACGATTGTGTTCAATTGCATCGACTCTCTAGCGGAGTATGCGCTTCCTTGAGCCTCAAAACACGCTCTTATACGAGCTTGTTATTGTTATTGCTGAGTACATTAATTTATTGCTCCGGGAGAAACTTTTCTGTGGCCAATTGATGCCATCGTCAAGCGCAACACTCTTCCACTCATGTTTCCTCATTTTACTCGCGACTCGTCAAAGCAGCCAACGATTTTTCTTGCACAAACGGTTGATTATTTATTTTCCTGTTTAATTGCGACCAGGAAAATTTAACCCGGAATATATGCCTCAGAAAATTGGCTGCGATAAAATTTCCTGTAATTTGTTTGACGACATTTGTTTATATTTTTTGGTGCCAATTTATTATGGAATAATTGGTCACACGATACTGAATGATATTTTTAATCAAAAGGTTTTTTGTTTTAAGAAAATAATTTTTTTTAAATTGAACGGAAATTTAGAAGACAAAAAATTTTTTTATTGCAGTCACGTTAATTTATAAGGGTTATTGCATAAAATATTGGACAAAAATCTAGCTTTTAAATTTGTGGTGCTCTTTTTTCATGATTTGATTTACTGTACTTAAATAGAGAAAAAGCCCGAATTTGAGATTTTTTGCTCACCATTCCCAAAGAAAATGTTGACATTTTAGCGAATTCCATCAAGAAAATTCATAATTATATTTTTTCTCGGAGGTTTTTCGAAATTTCCAAACAAAATATTTATGGTACACGTGCCGACAATTTCAAGGTCGGAGGGTTAAGAAAACGATTTGAACAGCTCTTTTCAATGCTTAAATCACTTTTAAAAAAAATTATTTCAATAAGAAAATTTGCCTATGAATACTTCATTTTTTAAATTGTGCCCTCCAAAATTCGAGCCCTGGCAATTAAAAAACACAAACATATTTATGATAAAATGAATAGAGTATAAGTGTATATTACGGCAAATATTGTTTGATCCGTTGGCAGAGATTTTGAGTTATTTAATTGCGAACAAAATTCCCTGAGTATTTTAATCATTTAAGTTAAAAAAATGATAAATTTTAAGTTTCTAGATTTACGTTTTTGTGCTATCTAAAATTGAGCTTTGGCGAGAATAACTTGAAAATGAAGTATTATCTGAATCCAAGATTTAAAAAAATTCAAAAGGGGTAGACATCACTAAGGGCTTTCAAAATTCTTTTTTGTCCTTGAAAATGTTGTCGAATGTGGGCATACTTTTTTTTTTATTGGGAAAATTTTCGATAAAAAATAGTTTTACTTGCCTTTGTTTTCTTATTGTCCAGCTCAATTATACATGCGAGTTTATATTCCAGCTATAAATTCCGAAGATTTTATTACACGTGGGTGAATGATGATATTTTATTTAAAAGTATTGGTAAGCAAAAGAAAATCCAGGCCTCAATAGAAGCAACAAGACCCCGAAGAGTCTCGGGCAGGTTACGAAGAAAGGACACAGGGACAAACTGGCGACCCAACGACCAGCAATTTATTCGTTGCGTGTCCGTAGCGCGTGCGTGGAGAGTGGCATCCCACCGGAAGCGCATGTACGTATGTTGCTAGCCATTTCAGATACTCTAAAGCACCATACTTCGCTATAGAACGCGAATACAGCGTGTCATATACATTCATAATACATAAGGAGCGACAGAAGTAGTCAGTAGCAGCTGCGAGAGCGAATCTTCGCGCCATTTTTCGTTGTGCCATTGCTTGTGTGCTAATTTAAATAATTAAGGGTTTAGGACACAAGCTCCGAGTCGAGTCCATTAAAAAAGACTTAAATACGCGATTGGAGATAAATAATTTCATGTGTATATTTAAGTACTACCAAAACCATGAACAAAGCATTAAATTTCCCTAGGTTTTAAAGTATAACTATAAAAATAATATTCGAAATATTAAAATTAATATTCAAGATAAGCAGCTCTGTAAATATTCTATTTAAAAAAAAGTTCCCGCGCAAAAAAAAAAGATATGTGTAGAGTGTTAAAAAAGTATTGATATGAAAGTGTGAAGAGTATTTCGTATTGGACGAAATTATACTGCAATTATACGGATATTCGAGCATTAAGTATGAAATAAGTTTACAAAAAAATATTTGCATATCGATTCTTTTTAAATTCATAATATGAGCCTTTAAAAATCTATCCATTTATAATTAAATTAAACAATGCTAATTCATGAATAAAAATTCCCCGTCTTTTTTGACAGTGTTTGATCTGAAGGTTACGACAGGTCAACTATTCCACTTTCTAACCTCAAACCATTTTGGTGCGCTGCATGTCTTTACAAAATTACAGAATTGTAATGCGTGGTATGTACTTAATAAAGTTTAAATTTTTTTATTTTTTCAAAAGAAGAGTTTACAGAATTTTTTTTACGACTTCTTTAGGTAACTCAGGCCCTTTAACCCTTGAGAATTTTTTGCAACTCCTTTTCTCCTATCCTGACCTACGTTTTTTTTTCCAGAGTTCATTCTGCTTCTTTTCTAACTGTGCAATAGGGTATTGTTGTTTCTTTACGTCCGGAAAAATACCGGAAATGTAAATTGGAAGTGTATGAGAGGCAAAGGGGGTTCCTGCTGAATTTCCGGCATTTCTAGCAACCGTGACGCTCCCTCGTGTCACGCCCTGCGCTTCGGCGCCTGATGGCAACTCGTAGTAGTGATGTTCCGCGAAAAAAGAGATACTGTTGAATTACAGAGAGCAAGGAAAAGAGACGACGAAAGGTTGGGATGAGTGAGAAAAGGCCCAAGACGAATTGAATAGACGGACCACCGGGACATACGACATTACCCGAGCGCGTAATTACTTAGCGTGGCTTAGACCGAGTACCGGTAACAGTGCTAGCCTTGCTAGATTAAGGCTCTTTGCCTAACAGTGTTTTTGCCACTACGCCTGTATTACCGAGTACATAATTCACCTGACGCGTCACCGCGCACCTCTTCGGGTAATTGTCTTTCGTCATTATGTATAAAAGGACAAAAGACAAACTCAGGCGCGAAAAAATTATACCTTTGATCTACGAAAATGTATGAAATGTCTAATGCAACGCTTGCGAATTACCAGATATGAATATTACTGAATGAAACGCATTATTTTAGTGGCGTAAAAATCAGTGACTAAAGTAGGTTAAGAAGATGTATACGGAAAAGACTTATTAGGAACAGTTTCTGTAAAAATTATGCAGTAGATTTTTATCCTCTATTAAAAAAGACATGGCACATCGAAGGTCGGAATTAGAAGACTGTAGCCACTTTTCTAGCATTCTGATTGGTCGTCGATGACTCTGACACGAAGCCAACTTCAGACTGTTATAATCGCTGCGGGATCACGTGTGGCGGGCTTTTTGAATTGCTGTTTTTTCGCAGTTGTGGAATGAAGTACATTTTTCGTTCGACAGTAGATTATCTTACATTTCTTTTTTTTATTCTTCATAAAAAAAGGGATGGCGCATCGAAAGTCGATTATATCGAAACACTGAAGGAGAAATAGAGTCACGTAAAATGACGAATGGTATAAACATGCAAATTTCATATTTTGTCATAATGCAAATCGAAGGAAAAAATGAAATTGTAAATGATTAATAAAATATTAAGTCACTCTTTACAAAACTACGTAGTTTTATTAATAATAATAATAATAATAATAATAATAATAATAATAATAATATATTATAATACGAACGAGTTTTCATCCATGTAAAAAGGGAAATATAAAGACTGAAAAAAAAAATTTCGAATAGAATTAAAAATCTAAGATTGGAAGAATAATAATGCTAGTAATTATTATTGATATTAAAACTCTTATGGGTTGCTGTAAGTTTTTCAATGACTTTTCCGTGATTCAACGAAACTTTTCTTCCAGGTATAACTCATAAAAATTACCACGCTGAAAGATGGCTACAAAAAGAAGAATCCTGCCACTTTAAACATGGAGACGATTCCCATACTCTTCTTTCCACGTAAATCAATCCCATTTTGTTGAAATTAGCGGCTGAGCGTTTATAAGATTCTTTAAATCGCTCTAAAGTTTCACTAAAATGGAGGAAGAGCTACAAAAATAAGGCGCATTAGCAGCGATTCGTAACTCGTAAAAATTACCACGCTGAAATACGATCACAAAAGGAACGTATTTGCCACTCTCGCCGGAGAACAATCGTATTTGTAATTAACGCTTCCTCGAAGCGCCATCTTTGTTCTCGCTGGTGGATACGTACGCAACGAGAATTATATTTATATGTTGTAGAATCATTACATGGCACATGGTATTAAGGAACTGCTGCTCTACCAGCATCTAGCTCTTCTTTTCCTTACCTTCGTCGTCATTATATTCCTCTAAGGCTGGAGTACAACCTCTTGGTAGAGACAGTGACTTCAACTCACCTGCAACAAGTAAGCAAAAAATTAAATTATTATCGTCATTTTGATTCCCGAAAACACATCAATCTGCAAGAGAAAAATATTTGTTTATTTAACTCGGTGCGGTAAACGCGACTTTGGGCACGCTTCGTGTGCATAAATCCACATTTTCTCACCTTGTGAAATAATAGTATATTACGATACGAGTGCGATGAAACTTTTTCAGACGCGGATGAATTTAAAGCACGAGCCGAAAGCAAGTGTTGCAATCAAACGTGTTGAGGAAAAGTTTCTCGCACGAGTTTCGTATACAATTTTATTTTCGACGAAAATTTTTTCTTTTTTTAATATTGGCGTCAGAACGCTACCGCGTTTCTTGATTTCACTAGTGCGAGAAGTGCGATTTCTCGCACGCAAAGCGAAGTGGAGCGTGTGAGAAGTAAGCACTTCTCGCACGGAGTTGCATAAAATTTCATACGATACTCGTGCGATAAACATTTTCTTATCTCATGCGAAATAGAAATTAGTCAGAAAAAGTTTTATTCTCTTCAACAAAATATACCGTGTTGAGCTACATCTTAAAATATTTGTCAACATATTAAAGATAGTTTAAACGAATGTAGTTTGATGAAAGTTAACAAATGATCTTTTATGGTTTTGCAGATTTGTTGATGGTTAAAAATTCTATGTTTGAAACAAGTATATTCCGTTTGGTGTGATTATTCTGCTTGTTTACAAACGTCGACCGTTAGAGGTCAGGCGCGATCCTCGACGTAAATATGCCACAGTCGTAGCTTGGCAATATGGACACGGATACGCAGCAGATTGGTTCCGTGCGACGCAATGGAAAGCATTAATTGCAACTGTCGTTTTTATTATTAAAACAGAATAAAACGAACGTTTTATTTATTTATAAGTAATACATAATAATAGGTATTAATAATCATATAAAAGGACTCGAAACACCTATTGAATAAGATAGCGAATGGCTACAATAGCGAAAAAATAATAATAATGGTCAATCCAGATTCAGACTTTCATTGTATTTAAATTCGCTAGTTCAGTCATTCACTATTTTGTACATTCACCATTTTGACCGCCATCTTATAAGAATGCAATTAAAATAGGGGATGGGTTAAATAGCGAATTTAATAATGATGCCATTTTAGATTTAAACGTTAATTATTTACAAATTGGCTATTTTTGCCATTCGCTATTTTGGCCCTCTATTTATATTTGATGGTCATGCGAAACCTAAATACCCTTTCAAGAGCCATAAAGCGAACCTTGACACGACGGGCTTTACAATTCATACACACGTATATATAGTGAAGCATTGTACAAACAAATACACACTGTCGCAGTGCCACTCCTATTATTCAATTAAGCGACTTTACTAACGAGCCAAAACGATTTCGGGGAAACTGTCGAGTGTGTGTGCAATAATTTTGACCCATGATCATATGATCAGAAGAGCAGTCGCTTCATCAGTGACTCTCAACCATTTATAAATCCGCCTTTTTTCGAATTTAACTACTTTTTCCGTTATTTGTGTATTTTTTTTTCTTCTTAGGGAAATTGAACTACTTTTTCCGTTATTTGTGTATTTTTTTTTCGTCTTAGAGAAATTTAATAATTTTTTTCGTTATTTGTGTATTTTTTTTTCTCCTTAGAGAAACGTTTTTTCATGAAATTTTTTTTTTTCAGAAAAAACTGACATTCTGAGTCAGAATACTCAGAAAGATCCGGAACATTGAGAAAAATGGTATTACAAAAAAATGTTTAATCATTTATAATTTCAAATAAAGATTGAAAACTTGACTAATGCTTCGACTTTTGTAAAATGTATGATATTTTGCTGAATAGTTTTTCATAAGTGCAGGTATTTTGAATTTTGCTTGGTATTGAATTTGGCCGAAGTTCTAGAAGCGTTTAGTATTTCAGAGTTTTTAGATTTGCGAATAACTGGAATAATTGCTCAAATGTCTGTAAAAATGAAGTAATGAGTCGGTATAAGGTTTCGAATCATCTAGGAATTTAAATTCAGCGATATTATTTGTTAACGACTGAGATTTCACTAAAATTTATTTATTTATATTTATTTTAAGCAATGCAAAGAAAAATCTGTAAAATTGGATTCTTCTTATTTTTAACTTAAAAAAAAAGTTTTGTTTATTTGAAAATCAACATTGATAAACATTTCTTTGACAAACTTTCTCGTAGAGGTAGATTTGTCAAAAGAATGTGGTGGATATATGGAAGTTTCTACATTAAAAATGAATGTTTATGCGTTAAACGAACGGTAAGAAGTCGTCGCGAACTCTTTTACGGGGCAGGCAATTTTCGCTCCGTTAGAATCACGGGAAACCCTCCGTAAATGGCCGTATGTTGGTACTGTGCACCCCACTTAGCTTCCGAGGCACGCGCGCGCACCGACCGACTCGTTGCGCCGGTTCGCCGATGCATATTAGACCTATTGCAGCGATGCAGCACTTATGCAACGGCGGGGTTTACACGCCAAGTTTGTTGGTGCACGCACAACGCGTGCACTAGGGCACAAGGGATTCCCGCTGCGCGGAAATAATGGCTATCGTGGGGTAAAGTCACTAGTGAATGAAGTGTTAAGAAGCCGCAGACAGAGTTGTCAAGAATGCATTACTTTTGTAATAATGCATATAATGCATTACTTTTGCAATGCATTACTTTTGTAATAATGCATATAATGCATTACTTTTGCAATGCATTACTTTTGTAATAATGCATATAATGCATTACTTTTGTAATCCATTACTTTTTAAATGCATTACTTTTTAAATGCATTACTTTTGTAATGCATTACTTTTTAAATGCATTACTTTTTAAATGCATTACTTTTGTAATGCATTACTTTTTAAATGCATTACTGTTATAATGCATTACTTTGGTAATGCATTGCTTTTATAATGCATTACTTTTATAATGTATTATTTTTGTAATGCATTACTTTGGAAACACGTAATAATTACCCATTATTTTTCGCCTAAGTATTGTAACTCGGATTCATTACCCATTACCTTTCGAATATGTAATGTAACTCGAATGTGTCGCTCAGTACTTTTCGAATACATAATGGGTTCGAGTTACATTACTGAATAGAAAAGTAATGGGTCATGTATCCGTGTAACATTAATTATTTGCAAAGTAATGAGTAATGGATCTAATTTTCAATTATCTATTCTTTTGGTAATAAGTATTGTATTACTTTTACATTACAAACTTTACAACCTTGGCTCCAGTCACTTAAAAAGGTCATAAGAAGCAACAAATCCAGTAAATGATACATTTCTCTCTTAAAACAGACATGAAAAAAGAAAAAAGACTGAAGCCACCTTTCTAGCATTCTAATTGGCCGTCGATGGCTCTGACATAAAGTCAACTCCAGATTGTTATAATTACTACAGGATCACACGTGGCGCGCTTTTTTAATTGCAGCTTTTTGTGAAATCGAATACATTTTTCTTCCGAAAATAGATTTACCTTTAATTCTTTCATTTTTCTTCGTAAACAAAATTATTCTAGAATATTATTAACAAATTGATGGAAATAAAAATTATTCAACAAATTTTTCGAAAACCTAACTTTTTTTAAAAATAAAAATGATTTCTTTTTTTTAAATACTTATGAATTTTTCTAAATTCTTTAATTCACATCGTATTCTTTTCTTTCTTATATGGAAACCGTTTCTTTGGAACGTTTTCCATTTTTGTGATTTTCAAAGTTTTGAAAACTATCCACTAAATATATGTATAAAGATTTCATTAACCCTGTTCATCCCAAAATTGATAAGTTTGGAAAACCCATTGAAACATGTAGAATAAATAATTCACGTAATTTCATGGAAGAAGTTAATTGAATTAAACAGTTTTTTTAACAGCACATTTTTATTGCTAAATGTGTTTTGACTATTCAAGATTTAATTCGAGAAGTTTTTTACGACAATATTCAAATCTACATTGAATGTTATACATAAGCGAAACTTACAGTACATTTAACTTTTTCATTCAGTCGAAATTTGGTGTCGTAAAAACGATTTCTAAACTCTTGTGACAACAACGTACCAAAAAGTAGGTAATTGCCCGAGTAAAATTTATCTTTGATGGTATGAACGATAAAAAAAAGGTCACAGGGCTAACGTGTGACCGAAAAATGCACAATATCGATTTTAGGTGTTTGCCGTTTTTCCTTTAATCTTCTTTTTCGGTCACGCGATAACGAGTCGCAACGTTGTCGTCTGCTGCAGTGAAAGCCGTCCCTTGAAACAAACAGCCAACGGTCTCTATGTACTGCATACGGTGGACGAAAAAACCAACGGGACGAGCGCGGGAGGCCAACGGCAGCTGCAGCACATCGCACAGAACGTTTATCTCTGTGGCAATGATCGCGCGCACGAAACTGAGCGAGAAGAGTTGCGGGTCGCCAGCAGCTTCGGAATAGCTATTTTCCCGCCATTTATTTCCGGGGAAAAAAAAGCACTCTCGTTTTGCAGTTGTTTCGGCCGGAACGGAAATTAAACTACGCAACTGTAGCGCAGTGTTCGTTGCAGGGAAAAAAAGTAGTTGCGTTAATGGCTGAGAAAAAATATTCCATTCCGGGTTTTTAAAAATATGCTCGTCTCGATCGTCCGGACTATCAAAACTCTGACGAAGATTTTAAACACTGAAATTTAATTTTGGTTAGGCGGGGTAATTTTTTTTTTACTTAGCGTTAATGGAAAACAAATTTTTACGCTCTCTTTGATTTTATATTTTTGGACGTATGTTTCTTGAACTCCAATCGTTAAAAAAAATAACTATGTTTTTTTTTTTGTAAACTATATCGCCATCGGGTTTAGTTTGAGTTTTATAATTATCGGAATTTTGACCAGAGTGCAATTTTTTATGCATGAAATTAGGTAAATTAATTTTTTTCCATCTATTGTTTTACGTTTCATATTATCTACAGTTTTTTTTAATTACAAAAATGATTGAATTATAGGAAGACACATTTAAGGAATATGAAAAAAATTTTAATACTTTTTTTCGAAAATATACAATTTTGGTTATTTAGCTGAAATAGGCCAATGATTCCATCGATTTTTACGGCTTAAAAAAAAATTAAAAATGAAAGGGTTAAGAGAAAATAGAAACAGTCAGTATGGGCAACCGTTAGAAAAATTTTTTTGAACCACTTAATTTGTAGAATTTTTTCAGATTTTCAGATGAAAACAGAAAAGTTGCGTTTCCGGAAAATTTGTTGAATAATTAATTTTCGAAATTAGTTTGCTACTAACATTTTGGAAATATTATTCTGCAAAATGATTTTTTTCAGTACCTTCATTATGCATGCATTTTCTATTATTTTTTTTACTATCGAAAGGTTTTTGCAACTTTTCTCGAACTTACTCGTAATCAATATCAAGCGAAAAAACTACCTTAAATAGTGTTTTCACGGAAGTAACTTTTTTAAATTTCCGTTTGAAAAAAAAAATCCTAAAAAAAAGAAACGAGGTCCAGCCCAGTTTGGGCCTAAGTTTCAAAATATTGATGTCCGATTCAGGATTTATGGGAATTTCGTCAGATTTTTAGAAAATGGCTTTCAATATTTGCGTTACAAATAATCGTGAGTATACAAATTGTTAAAAAAAAAATTATAAAAACTGTGGCTGCAATTTACAGGTAGAACAATAATATAATTTTTTTTTTCTCGCAGCCCAAAATAACGTAGAATACGTCCTAATAAAGTTCCTGTCAAAAGCGGAGCTCAAATGCCAATTCTAAGAGGTCCATCATCGCGTTTGAAGTTTTCCCATGTAAATAACACGGAAAAGTAATTTTTTTACTTTATCCCTGTAACCTGAGTAGAATTTTTTTTTTTGCATAAAATCAATGACTACATTTTATAAATCAATAAATTTCGAACAAAAAATCTCATCGAGTCGACTTTTTATCTTCAATATCTGATTTTTTTACAGAGCCTTGGAATTTTTAATGTCGTAAATTTTCCGTTTTATTTACATTTTTTAGCTAAACTATTGAAGTTAGTACAAAAAGTTCATGGAAAATTTTGTCATCCGTCTGACGCGCTACAAAAAAGTCGGTGACGAGTTTTTCGTATCGTTGATATTCGCAAAGTTACAGACCAACAAAGTCATGGTTTCTGTTTTTCCAATCGTTATTAAGTGAACTGCTGATGTTAGTACAAAAAAGTAAAAAAAAAAATTTCTTAGAACATTGAATTTTCTAAAAAATTGTCCTGGTGAAATTTTCTGTATTGCTGACGGGTTCAAGTTACAGACTCATAGAGTCTTATTTTTATGGTTTTTTACATGCAACATGTATGTAAAAGTTTTTTTTTTGCTTATTTCGAAACTTTTTGCACTCCAATATAACTGACATAAATGTACTTGTTCAAGTTTTTTACACATTGTGATTTTTAGGGGTGAATTCATTATAATGAATATCAATAATGATTTTGACCTGACCTCTCGACCCCTTAACAGCGGGTTGTATTTGTGCTGCTCAAACATAGTACCAGATACTTTATTATACAGTTGCAGGAAGTTAATCTCCACTACGTACAGTATTCGCAAAGTTACAGACCAACAAAGTCATGGTTTTTGTTTTTCCAACCGTTATTACGTGAACTGCTGAACTTAGTACAAAAAAGTAAAAAAAAATTTTTTAGAACATTGAATTTTCTAAAAAATTGTCCTGGTGAAATTTTATGTATTGCTGACGGGTTTAAGTTACAGACTCATTGAGTCTTATTTTTATGGTTTTTTACATGCAACATGTATGTAAAAGTTTAGTGTTTTATTTTTTGCTTATTTCGAAACTCTTTGCACTCCGAAAAAAATTACATAAATGTACTTGTTCAAGTTTTTTACACATTGTGATTCTTAGGGGTGAATTCATTATAATGAATATCAATAATGATTTTGACCTGACCTCTCGACCCCTTAACAGCGGGTTGTATTTGTGCTGCTCAAACATAGTACCAGATACTTTATTATACAGTTGCAGGAAGTTAATCTCCACTACGTACAGTATTCGCAAAGTTACAGACCAACAAAGTCATGGTTTCTGTTTTTCCAATCGTTATTAAGTGAACTGCTGAACTTAGTACAAAAAAGTAAAAAAAAAAAATTTCTTAGAACATTGAATTTTCTAAAAAATTGTCCTGGTGAAATTTTATGTATTGCTGACGGGTTCAAGTTACAGACTCATTGAGTCTTATTTTTATGGTTTTTCACATGCAACATGTATGTAAAACTTTATTTTTTTATTTTTTGTTTATTTCGAAACTTTTTGCACTCCAATATAACTGACATAAATGTACTTGTTCAAGTTTTTTTACTCATTGTGAGTTTTAGGGGTGAATTCATTATAATGAATTTCAATAATCATTTTGACCTGACCTCCCGACCCCTTAACAGCGGGTTGTATTCGTGCTGCTCAAACATAGTACCAGATACTTTATTATACAGTTGCAGGAAGTTAATCTCCACTACGTACAGTATTCGCAAAGTTACAGACCAACAAAGTCATGGTTTCTGTTTTTCCAACCGTTATTAAGTGAACTGCTGAACTTAGTACAAAAAAGTAAAAAAAAAAATTTCTTAGAACATTGAATTTTCTAAAAAATTGTCCTGGTGAAATTTTATGTATTGCTGACGGGTTCAAGTTACAGACTCATTGAGTCTTATTTTTATGGTTTTTCACATGCAACATGTATGTAAAACTTTATTTTTTAATTTTTTGTTTATTTCGAAACTTTTTGCATTCCAATATAACTGACATAAATGTACTTGGTCAAGTTTTTTACAAATTGTGATTTTTAGGGGTGAATTCATTATAATGAATATCAATAATGATTTTGACCTGACCTCTCGACCCCTTAACAGCGGGTTGTATTTATGCTGCTCAAACATAGTACCAGATACTTTATTATACAGTTGCAGGAAGTTAATCTCCACTACGTACAGTATTCGCAAAGTTACAGACCAACAAAGTCATGGTTTCTGTTTTTCCAACCGTTATTAAGTGAACTGCTGATGTTAGTACAAAAAAGTTTTAAAAAATTTCTTAGAACATTGAATTTTCTAAAAAATTGTCCTGGTGAAATTTTCTGTATTGCTGACGGGTTCAAGTTACAGACTCATAGAGTCTTATTTTTATGGTTTTTTACATGCAACATGTATGTAAAAGTTTATTTTTTTATTTTTTGTTTATTTCGAAACTTTTTGCATTCCAATATAACTGACATAAATGTACTTGTTCAAGTTTTTTACACATTGTGATTTTTAGGGGTGAATTCATTATAATGAATATCGATAATGATTTTGACCTGACCTCCCGACCCCTTAACAGCGGATTGTATTTGTGCTGCTCAAACATAGTACCAGATACTGTATTATACAGTTGCAGGAAGTTAATCTCCACTACGTACAGTATTCGCAAAGTTACAGACCAACAAAGTCATGGTTTCTGTTTTTCCAATCGTTATTAAGTGAACTGCTGATGTTAGTACAAAAAAGTAAAAAAAAAAATTTCTTAGAACATTGAATTTTCTAAAAAATTGTCCTGGTGAAATTTTATGTATTGCTGACGGGTTTAAGTTACAGACTCATAGAGTCTTATTTTTATGGTTTTTTACATGCAACATTTATGTAAAAGTAAATTTTTTAATTTTTTGTTTATTTCGAAACTATTTGCACTCCAGTATAATTGACATAAATGTACTTGTTCAAGTTTTTTACACATTGTGATTTTTAGGGGTGAATTCATTATAATGAATATCAATAATGATTTTGACCTGACCTCCCGACCCCTTAACAGCGGGTTGTATTTGTACTGCTCAAACATAGTACCAGATACTTTATTATACAGTTGCAGGAAGTTAATCTCCACTACGTACAGTATTCGCAAAGTTACAGACCAACAAAGTCATGGTTTCTGTATTTCCAATCGTTATTAAGTGAACTGCTGAACTTAGTACAAAAAAGTAAAAAAAAAAATTTCTTAGAACATTGAATTTTCTAAAAAATTGTCCTGGTGAAATTTTATGTATTGCTGACGGGTTCAAGTTACAGACTCATTGAGTCTTATTTTTATGCTTTTTTGCATGCAACATGTATGTAAAAGTAAATTTTTTTATTTTTTGTTTATTTCAAAACTTTTTGCACTCCAATATAACTGACATAAATGTACTTGTTCAAGTTTTTTACAAATTGTGATTTTTATGGGTGAATTCATTATAATGAATATCAATAATGATTCTGACCTGACCTCTCGACCCCTTAACAGCGGGTTGTATTTATGCTGCTCAAACATAGTACCAGATTCTTTATTATACAGTTGCAGGAAGTTAATCTCCACTACGTACAGTATTCGCAAAGTTACAGACCAACAAAGTCATGGTTTCTGTTTTTCCAATCGTTATTAAGTGAACTGCTGATGTTAGTACAAAAAAGTAAAAAAAAAAATTTCTTAGAACATTGAATTTTCTAAAAAATTGTCCTGGTGAAATTTTATGTATTGCTGACGGGTTCAAGTTACAGACTCATTGAGTCTTATTTTTATGGTTTTTCACATGCAACATGTATGTAAAAGTTTATTTTTTTATTTTTTGTTTATTTCGAAACTTTTAGCACTCCAATATAACTTACATAAATGTACTTGTTCAAGTTTTTTACACATTGTGATTTTTATGGGTGAATTCATTATAATGAATATCAATAATGATTTTGACCTGACCTGCCGACCCCTTAACAGCGGGTTGTATTTGTGCTGCTCAAACATAGTACCAGATACTTTATTATACAGTTGCAGGAAGTTAATCTCCACTACGTACAGCAACAGCTCAACTTCCGAGACTCCAGTCGTTCTGAGATTCCTCCAAGTTGGCGCAAAGTCGGATAGAGCAACATTAGCGAGTTTTCAGCTCTTCCGTCGGCTGGCGTCCTCTTCGCTCAGTGCTCTCACACCCCAAACGAGTTACGTAATCGCCGGGCGTTAATTAACGCCCGGCTGGCTGCGTAAATAAACTCGAAGACGTGAGGCGGTTACTCACCTTGCGTGTACCGACAATATCTTACTCGAGCGAAAAGAGAGACTATCGCAACAACAAACGCACCTTTTCATTATGCAATTTTGCGAGAACCACGAAAGTTGCACGATTAAATTTCGGAACTTTTCACTCTGCTCTATTCTTGCTCCGCATGAATTGTTACTTAAGGCCACTAATTTTAACTTCTGTAATGGAATTTTATCATTTTTATAGAATTAGTTTAAAAAGTTGGAATAAAAAAAATTGAGGAGTCGCTGTAATTTTCGAAAAAAATTATTCTATCGTGTGAAACAGTTTTTTATTACAGCATATGTACTCAATGTCGATTGGTAATGAATTTGGATCGAATCGGTAAAGTCATACGGATTTTATGGAATTTTTCGTATTTTAAAAAAAAGTTACGTTACTGCATTAACTTTTTTGGAATCTTATCTGAGATAACGAGAATAAATTTAGTATGCAAAGAAAAAAAAGCTTAACATTTTTGTTAGTTAATGGTATTAAATCATAATTTACTAACTGTTAATTCCAGTCGCGGATTATAGTGGAAACAAATTTCCAGTGCAATCAAAATAGATGTAATTCGATTTCAATTAAGCAGATTGTTAATGTATAATTAGAGATTTTTGAAGAAAAAGATGAATGAAAATACACAAAGTAATTATTAAATATGGAGACTGTTTTGCTTTAGTGCACTTATAACGAACGAACGAAATGTACCGAAGCAAAATATTTTTTTTTCAAATTAATTAACTTTGTTTTTTGTTTATTGAGCTGCTTGAAATTTAGGTAATGATCGAAGTGATAAATTAAAAGTTATTGCTTCAATTACACGTTTATTTCCGTCCGTTTCGCCTGTGACATCGTAAAATATAAGGAAGTGACCGAAACTAGGTCCGCAGGGTGACCGAAACTCCAACCATCGTCGCCGAAACTAATACTAGCAAGGTGACCGAAACTGCGACATGGAGGTTCGGAAGTCAACAAAACCCTGGCAGCCAAGCGTCGTTAGTAAAACGATAATTTATAACTTATAACCTACAAATAATAAAAAACTAAACAATTATTTAACTATGTTTAGGGTGGAGATCAAAATAGCGAATGACCGAAATAGCGAATGGCTAAAATAACGAATTTGAAAATTGGAATGTCTAAATGTAGAATAGCCATAATTATGGAATTTACTTTTTCGGCCATTCGCCATTTTAATCACTCGTTATTTTGATTGCATTTTGATAAGATGGAGGTCAAAATAGCGAATCGTCAAAATAGCGAATCGTCAAAATAGCGAATCGTCACAATAGCGAATCGTCAAAATAGCGAATCGTCAAAATAGCGAATCGTCAAAATAGCGAATCGTCAAAATAGCGAATCGTCAAAATAGCGAATCGTCAAAATAGCGAATCGTCAAAATAGCGACTCCTCAAAATAGCGAATCGTCAAAACAGCGAATCGTCAAAATAGCGAATTCCATAATGATGACCATTCTAGATTCAGACGACCCTAATTTCAAAATTCGCTATTTTAACCATTCACTATATCGATCATTCGCTATTTTTATCCCCACCCTATGTTTAAAAGGGATTTATTGCATAAGTAAGAAAAGTATGTTTTCAAAATTTCGATAAAACTCATTCAGAAGCAGCTGAAACATGAGATTGGGTATTAAACGTGTTGCGTCTTTGTGGATAACAACTCAATGTCAAATCATATTATTGTTACGGTTTATATAGAGTCAACCCTTTGAATTTATATCATGTATCCTATAACCTGTGGTTTGTGTGCCAGAGAACTGTTGTCCTAGTTGCACTAATAAATCTATCTATCTATCTATCTATCTAAAGATAACCGAAACTGGGCCATTTACCTTAAAAAAAAAAAAAAAATACCCAGAAGACAAGAGACAAAATTTGGTGACTTGGCAAACGGTTGTTGGGATAGTCTCTGGCTGTGGGAATTCATACGTAACAGCGGCTTACGCCATAAACCCGAACGACCCTCAATAATGTCTCGCTGCGTTCTCATCTATCGGGAATCTCATATGATGCTGAATTGCGCATTCGATATCTACCAGCTCGTTTTTCTGATATTGCGATTTGTGCGGGGGCGTAGCTCAAGTTGTGGCACTAACTGCCGTCCTGCAATTGCGGAACACAGAAGAAGAGCGAAAACTCCGAGAGACCGAGATTGTATAAAAATATCGCTGCTGGCTCGAATCCAAGGACAAGGATCTTCTACGTCGACGTAAACATTGGAAATCCGTTTGGTCGGATCAGCCAACGGCGAAACCGGTGAAGGTTGACGTCGTAAGAAAGTTTATAGGCAATAGGAACTCCTTAAATTATAAAATTAAAAAAACCCCTTTCAATGACGTCAAACTCAAAAGTCAAACTTAAAGTTTATAGGCAATAAGAACTCTTTAAATTATAAAATTTAAGAAACCGCTTTCAATGACGTCAAACTTTCCCAAAAATGTTAATGTACGGCAAAACTAATAATTCGTTCGCGTTTGAAAAATAAAGAGGTTATAAATATAATTTTTTATGTTTTTTGTTTCCTTGGAAAAGTTAAATATTTTGACGGGCACATTATATATTTCGGGAATAGCAACTATCAAAATAAGTAAGGAGAAAAGAAATTTTTCTGTAACCTTTTTAAGTAAATAAATTAACAATAGTTCGGAATATTTACATCATTGGCAAAATAAGGGACTTTGTTGAGGTTTATTTGATTTCAAACATTTTGTCTGAAAAAAGATGGCGATAAATGAATTCACAATAAAAAAAATGGTCTTAGCTTTCTCTCGCACTTGTAATAATTTTATAGAGACAGAAAATGCGTAGAACATCATCTTAAGCCGATATATAAACGGTCGAAATCGTGGCATTTCATGTAAAATGTCAAGGTGCGTTGTCCATGTTAAAAAAAAATTATCTGACAATTTCTCGTCAAATGAAAGCAATTTCACTTATTACAAAAAATGAATGTCTTTAAAATAGTCATGACTGATGGTTTTTCAAAATTAATTCGTAGCTATTTTGTGTCTGCGGATATTGATATAAGCGGAAAGTATTTTTAATGCAATTTATTCGAACATTGTCGATAACTATCGGTAAGATTATTTCAACCTTCGGAAACGAGATATTTTCGTCCACTATGTATCAAAGACTTTGCGCATCATCGCTTCCAACCGTGAACACAGATATTCATAGTTTGTTTTCCGCTAAAACGATAATAAGCGTTCGTTTAATACCGAGACAAGATTTCATAGCATTTCATATTCTTGGCATATGTCTTCCATTCAGAAAAAAAAAACATTCAGTAACATTAACTTAAAATTATCTATTCAACATTTAATCATTTTAATCAATGAAAATTTGTTTCCTTGGAACGAATATGTATTCATTTAATTTTTAAGTTTTTTAAAATTCTAACATTTATTCAATTAATACTTTTACTGTGCAGCGGTCTGAAAAAATATTTAATTTATTCCTACATTAAATAGTTTTTTAAATGGGAAAGAAAAATTTAGTTAAAATAACTAAATACATGTATTAGATATTTTTTTATTGAAATCAATATCAGTTTGAAACTTTCTTTCAAACTAATATGTATTTATTGCCATTAATCGTTGAACATTCTTCCTTTGTAATCGATTCGTTATTCAAATCAACGTTTTTTCGATAACATCTAATAATAAAAAACCAAACTTTACTCGAATATACGTTTTTGTTTGTTCAAATAAAAAATCTAGTTCAATTGACTGAATTTGTATGCATAATGCATTTAATTTGATAAATTGGGATCGTCTCAAAATGCAACGTTTATCGATTTATCGTTTTCATTTAATTTTTGGCATACATTTATGTCAAAAATATATTATCATTAAATCGATAGTAATGGTTTCGCGGTCTGTATGTGATTTTGGCCTCGAAAAGTTAACGAGCATTATTTGCGGTCATAATTTAGATAGATAAAAAAAAAATTAATTTACTACTTAATAAGTATATTACTTATATTGAAAAAAAAAAATTATTTCAGGTGTTTGGAAGTCTAGTAAGTCGGCATTTAAATTTAAAAAATTATTTTCAATGCGTAGATTCTAATCCCGTTAACCAGATTTTTTTTCTGGGTTAACCTATTCATCAGTCGATAAAGAAGAAGGCATAAATAGTGGAAAACTTACTCTGCTCGTGAACGCGAAGGAGATTAGCGTCAATTTCGTGCAAGCACAAAAAATTTCGCTGATCCATTGTGTGTCTCTGTTGCTGTTGCGATAAAGATGACCCTTTCATCATAGGCAGTGTCGACCCTTTCCTCAATAACGGTGCTGTTAATGACAGACACGAATTTTTCGACTTTTCCTTTGTAAATATTTGGCGAATAATTCATTTTGGTCACTTTTGAAAAGCTCAAAGCGAAGCAGTTTAGCGAGGGATTATGATTGAAAAATAATGTTTATAATAAAAGCTTTGCTGTGGCGACGATGAAAAATGAGCGGAAGATGACAAGAATTTTTTTTTCGCACCTTAAGGGCGGGAGGGAGATGGGTTAAGGAGAGAGGACCGGCGAGTGTTAGTTGTTGGAAATAATAGTATAAAAAATCTGGGAAAATTCACCTAGATGCCTTTTCTAACCTTATACAACATATATTTAACCGAAAAAAGAACATCGTTTTTTGAGCACTGTCAATTTTTCAGAATAGCTAAAAAAAAATATTTAAAAAATTTGCCACGCTGGATTGTTGAAAATAGTATGAAAAGCACGAAAAAAAATTGGCAGGTCAGAATATTAATAATTGTAGGAGGAGATGCATTTCTTCTAATCAAGGGCGATACGTTTTTTTCATTTTCAAGTGCCATTACTTTTTTAAATAATGTGCAGTTAAATTGATACAAATTAGGTCCTGTAATAATAATAGTTTTGGTGAATATTTCCAGAGATATAATTTTTTGAAAATTTGGGGGCCCCCATTCAAGAAGAAATTGTCTCTAACAGTTGATTGAGGAGATGCATTTCTTCTAATCAATGGCGATACATTTTTTATTTATTTTTAAGTTCCTATATTTTTTTTGATAATGTGCAGTTAAATTGATGCAAATTAGGTCCTGTAATATTAATAGTTTTGATGGATATTTCCGGAGATATGATGTTTTGGAAATTTGGGGGCCCTCCATTTAAGAAGAAATTGTCTCCAACAGATAATTGAGGAGATTCATTTATTCTAATCGAAGGTGATACATTTTTTCAATTTCTTACATATTTTTATTTTGGATAATGTGCAGTTAAATTGATACAAATTAGGTCCTGTAATATTAATAGTTTTGATGGGTAATTCCAGACATGATTTTTTGGAAATTTGGGGGCCCTCCATTTAAGAAGAAATTGTCTCCAACAGATAATTGAGGAGATGCATTTATTCTAATCGAAGGTGATACATTTTTTCAATTTCTTACATATTTTTATTTTGGATAATGTGCAGTTAAATTGATACAAATTAGGTCCTGTAATATTAATAGTTTTGGTGGATATTTCCAGAGATATAATTTTTTGAAAATTTGGGGGCCCACTATTTAAGAAGAAGTTGTTTCCAACAGATGATTGAGTGAATTAATCAGTGAGAAAAACATTTCCGTGGCCCTTTTCATTATCACACTCCGGCTATTGATAAGGTTATCCCATAGATGAATTACAGAAACGGGTCAGTGAGCCCTACAAGTAGAGATACAATTTTCAGCTGCATCGCAGCGGGATGTTGTACCGGAGGTGCGTGGGCGTCCATTCATTAATCTCCCTAGCGACTCCGCATCGTTTATTTGAACCAAGATACTTTCATAAAACTATGTTATGAAAATCAGATCACAAGCAATTTTTAAAAAATATTTCTGTGCTGCAAAAAACCATACATGTTCTTGTTCGGAAATTCAACAACCTTTCCCTTCATGCCCCTCGTGATTTAATGAAATATTTAATACTCCGACCGATAAAGTGTTAAAGAATTGTTATTATGTAAAATCACCGTTCGTGCAATTTTTGATACGCTTGAGTTCTTTCAGAATTTCAGTTGAAAAACTTGAAACCCTTTTACCATGACCTTTCAAAAGTGATAATCCATACTCCAATTTAACGGTTGGGGTCGGCAATTTTTTTCCGTATAGTAGTATGTACATAGAGTAATTTGTGTAAATTTCGAACCTTTTTACTGATAAAGAGTGCCACAATCAAATATTGAATGCAACGATTGAAAAACTCCATGTAGTTCAAGTGGAAACCTTTAACCACCTTAAAAGCAGGTTAAATGTGAAAAAAAATATCTGAAAACATTCGAAGATTGTTTTTAATGTATTTCAAACCGATTTGAAGGGCGCACAATAAAAATTCGTAAATACCCCATTCAAAGACCACCATAATATTCACATAAAAGCCTGAATTTTTCGTACGTAGGAATCAAAAAAAATGTTGCCAAGAAAATATATTAATTTCATTATTCAATACAGCAATCTATATATATTTGCAAATTAGTTTTCTAAAATATCAAAAAAAAAGTAATGGCTAATAGCTAATAGGAAAATTATTGTCCAATTATTACTTTTTCCATTTCCTTGAATTCAATGGATTTTGAACATTCATTTTTGGAAAAAAAAACTCGTGATGAGCGATTTAAATTAACCTAACTGTTTTTATTTAAAGCCTCAATAACTAAATAGAGTAAGTCTACAAGTAATAAAATCGTCAACATTGATCTGTCAACTAAATTAATTTGAAGACTCAATACGAAGAAAATAAAGTCAACTTGTGATAATAATAAAATTCTTACTGTTCATTGAGTTGCCAGTGTAAAGATTGGTGACAGGAAACTAACAATGTGTACTTCCGGTAACGATCCATTGTTTTCAGTGTGCTTATCGATTTCCTATGGGAATTACCAGCAAAACGCATTTTGGTGGAATAATCATTATTCACTGCCCAACCTGTACTTATATTGTTGTCTAACTTTACAACGCTGCACTTATAGATGAAAGCCAATGGAAATCGAGTCGTCCCACCTTTTATTCAAATTGTCTCTTCCTACTCTTGAGGCTAACCATAGAGTCAGCGAATCCCGTCTTGACTTTTGTCTCGACTTAGATGAGGCAAGAAAATGCAACGGAAAGACGAGATATAGCACGTAACCGGAAACGGACATGTAACACGAACTCGCCTTCGCACTAAGCTGCTCCTTAAGGAGAAACGATTTTTTTTACCGCATTCCCGATAGTTGAGCTTGTTACGAGTCTGACAAGTGTAAGTTGCTGTATCATGGGGCAAACGGTACTTCGGAAAAAAATATGATAATAAAAGAAAATGGTTTACAGCTATATACACGGTGTTATACCCGTTAAGAGATTTTTTTATTTGCTCTTAGAGGAACCTTTGTTTTCATGCCACTTTTTTTTTGTTTTTTTTTTTTATTACAGGACATTCAGAATTATTCGAAACATCGAGGAAAGTTTATTTAGAAAAAATGTCCGTATGTATGTGTGTAGGGCTTTGAAATTTCGGAAGCTTTGTTTTCATGGCATTTTCTTAGTTTCTTTATTTTAGAACATTTGGAATTATAAGAAACATCGAGGAAAGTTTATTTAGAAAAAATGTCCGTATGTATGTGTGTAGGGCTTTGAAATTTCGGGAGCTTTGTTTTTATGGCATTTTTTTAGTTTCTTTATTTCAGAACATTCAGAATTATTCGAAACATCGAGGAAAGTTTATTTAGAAAAAATGTCCGTATGTATGTGTGTAGGGCTTTGAAATTTCGGAAGCTTTGTTTTCATGGCATTTTTTTTTAGTTTCGTTATTTCAGAACATTCGGAATTATTCGAAACATCGAGGAAAGTTTATTCAGAAAAAATGTCCGTATGTATGTGTGTAGGGCTTTGAAATTTCGGGAGCTTTGTTTTCATGGCATTTTTTTTAGTTTCTTTATTTCAGAACATTCAGAATTATTCGAAACATCGAGGAAAGGTTATTTAGAAAAATGTCCGTATGTATGTGTGTGGGGCTTTGAAAATTCGGAAGCTTTGTTTTCATGGCATTTTTTTTAGTTTCGTTATTTCAGAACATTCGGAATTATTCGAAACATCGAGGAAAGTTTATTCAGAAAAAATGTCCGTATGTATGTGTGTAGGGCTTTGAAATTTCGGGAGCTTTGTTTTCATGGCATTTTTTTTAGCTTTTTCATTTCAGAACATTCAAAATTATAAAAAACATCAAGGAAAGTGATTTAGAAAAAATGTCCGTATTCATGTGTGTAGGGCTTTGAAATTTCGGAAGCTTTGTTTTCATGGCATTTTTTTAGTTTTTTCATTTCAGAACATTCAGAATTATAAAAAACATCAAGGAAAGTGATTTAGAAAAAATGTCCGTATGTATGTATATTTCGATCACCTGTCACTCGAGAACCTTTTTACCGACTGATCTAAAATTTGGTACACAAGTGAAGCAGCAGTCCATCTTTACCTGATACAATTTTGTTCTAAATGTATGTCTATATTTTTATTTTATAGCTTTTTGAGTTTTTGAAAAACAGACGTGCACGCTCCAGCTTTCGTAAAAATGGCGATATTTTGCTAAATAATTTTTCGTGCGTGCAATGTAAATGTTGCTTGGTATTGAACTTGAACGAAATCCGGAAATCGGTTCGGATTTGATAGTTTTGAAATTTTTGAAAAATGTACGTTTTCGCCCTTATTTTGGCAAAACATGAGACAGTTGATCCTAAATTTCATACATGAACTCGGTAATATTGAGTGATGATTAGTACGTGGTTTAATCATAATCTGCGATGTGGTTCAAATTTTTCAGAATTTCAACTTCCAGAAAAAATGATATTATTGCATTTTTAGCAAAATATAAGATAGCGAACTTAAATATCATACATGGAATCAGTTGTATTCAGCAATAAAAGGTAAACAGTTGCGTCATAATTTGATAGAAGGTTTAAATTTTTCAGAATTTTAACATTTAGAAAAAAATAAAGCTGTAAAGTACAATTTTACAAATTGCTTCCTGTTTATTATTTTTGGTCTTTTTACAAAGCTAACTCTATGAGCAAGTTTGTTAATCAATTTTGATTTTCTCATAAAGGTAGCTTTTAGAAAAAAACCAAAAATAATCAGAAGGCAATTTGCAAAGTTGTACTTTGCAGCTCTTTTTTAGTATGTTAATCAATTTTCGCTTTCTCATAATGAAAGCTTCGTAAAAAAACAAAAATAATGAGGCAGCAATTGCAGAGCTCTACTTTTTTCAATGTGAGCTTGCAGACAATGATGTAGCTACATCATTTGGATATCCCAAGAATTGCGAGAGGCGAGCAGACAGTGACTCATACCTCTTCGGTGAGTGGGAGGAGTAACAAGACTGCACTAACGGACGACCGATAACATTTATTCGTGTATTATGTCGGTGCACTTACTTTCAGATAGTGAAAGTTTTCCGCGTTGTAACATCAATGATAAAAAAAAAAGCGGGTTAAAAATATCGATTGCAAGATGTACCACAGGCCAAAATTTGGCTATGCAAAATTTCGAGGTCCTTTTCAATAATTAAAAATATAGGAAACGAAATATAAAATCAAAGAAGGCTTCTCACAATTACATTTTCGGGAGACATTTTTTGTCTTGAGTCGTACGGTTTTCATGAAAATAGCCCTACAACTTTTGCACGCCCAAAGTTAGCACGTTACCCTTAATTTGAATTTTTAAATATTTTTTTCCAACAATTATTATTAATTAAATTAAATTATTTGTTCTTAACGAATTCCGATGTTTAATAACCTTGATAATTGAGCCATTGAAGTATTTTGAAGACATTTTCATAGAATGAATAACCACTCCTAATTTTCAATAATCAGATGTGTTTGCCTAAGGCAAAAGAAATCTTTCAGGATTAAAAAAAAATACATAAAAAAAATTGCAGGTAAAAAATATTGTTCGTAGGATATTCGATGATTAATGCGACAATTACCTTTTTGTAACCTGGCTCATACGTTTTCATTATTGAAATAGATGCTGAAATTTTTTCAAAAACTAAGGCAAAATAAATTAGTTGAATATGACAAAAAATTTTTATATTTTGAGAGAATTTTTATTCATTTATTAGCAAACGATGCGCGTCAATCCCAAAATTCGTCTAAACCCCAAATAACAAACACCCGAATATCCATTATTGTTTCACAACTGTTGACAAAAACACATTCCATTCTATTTGCAAGCAAAAAAACAGTTTTTTGTGGAAGCAAAATTTAGACGCAGAAAAAACACGTTTAAAGGTCCCGCGCTCCTAAGAAGAGAGCGAGAAAAAACGACCAATGAAAGGGAGGGACAAAAAAGTGTCGTGCTTCGTTTAGCTTGAGGAGTTTGAGGATTTTCGCATGACAAGCGGGTCGGTTTGTGTCATCATCAGAAGACTTCACGCGGGCATTTCGTCCCTTTTGTCTCCGCGTAGTTATTTTTGCGCTGACATACCAATTGCCCTTGACTTATGCTTGGCGAATTCTTTCGACGTTGAAAAAACATGCGAGAGTAATTGATTATATTTTTGGACGCCCGTCCGTCGAGTTTTGTATGTTTTGAATATTTTTATAAGACACCAAGTGAGATATTACTTCTTTGTTGTCTCAGCTTAACCGATGTTGGTTTTATCATTTTTCGTTTCTTCTAATCTGTAGTTGAAATATACATTTTGTGAGACTCCTACCATCGACTTTTGTAGGTTAGATGTTAATGAATGAAGCGATCTCTGTCGATTCAACTGTTTTCTTCGACTTTCCTATCTGCCCTACTATTGGTTATATCAAAGTATTATTGAAAAGAACTTTAGGGGAATTTTTTTAGGATTTTGAAAACAATATTTCGGAAAATTTAACATAGGAATTTTTAGTTCTCTTAAGTGCAAATATCTCGGAAACTTCAAGTTAGTGGAAAATATGTCTCAACATAAGCTTTTTTTTGGCTTTCGAGCGGAATTTTCAAAATAATTTTTCATATTCTGGCGAGTATGATATTTTACCGAAAAACGGTGGCATTATTTATTTATTCAAAAACGTATATTTTATTCCGTACCAAAAAAAATTACAGAGTATTTTTCAATGCTGATTGATACCGCAAAAAAATCGCCAAAGTGTCCGATCGATGTTGTGCTATAAAAAGATTTATTTGTATCAACGTTTCAAAAAATTGGTAGACAATCAATTTAAAAAAATTGAAAACGCTCATTTCTTTCTACTAAGAAAAATATAGAGCATTCCTGCATGACTGCCAATATCCCAAAAAATCATCAGAGTGGTACGTATCGAGATTCCGGTATAAAAAAAAAATTCGTGAAGAAGTTTTGAAAAAAAACTTCACGGAAAAACATGACATCGGACATTTGCAAATATCAGCAAGTTTTCTGTTCGAATCACGGCTTTGAAAATACTTGTATATTCACTTACACCTCAGAACTAATTCTGAGGTGTAAGTGGAACATTTTTTAAAAGAACAATATCATCAGAAAAAAATTTTAATGACATTTTTTAATCGTTTTTATAACCTCAAGTTATTTTGTCTACTTTTCGGTAATCTAGTCTTCAAATAAGTCATTTAGCTAAAGATAGGAAAGCAGCAGATAAAAATAAGTTATTACCTTCCATCAAGATTTCACCTCTAAGGTAGAAGTACCGTTTGTGGCCACCTTAGTGCCGTTTGTGGTCATCAACTTGATCCATTTGTGACCATACCCATTGTATGTAAACAACGGTGCTGGCCACAAATGGTGTAAACGGCTTTGAACATGATTTATTAAACAACAAGGCATTTTAAGCATTGAATATTCAATGTAAAATTTGTTATGATTATTGTAGAATAAACTCATTTAGTAATTTCTATAGATTAAAGTACTGATGAATTGATCTATACATTATTTGTGTGGCCACTAATGGTACAGTGGTCACAAATGGTACATCTGCCCTACTTAAATACTAATATCTACCTCCCAAGTAACCAAAGCTGAGTATCAAGGTATCGCGTTTCTGTCCCGTATGCCAATCTGTCGAGCATTGTCTTCTTGTGTTACAGCAGAAAAGTGGTAGCGAGGTAGACATATACGTCTAGTGCTGACAACACCGCGAGCTCCTGTCAGTCCACGTCTTTTAAGTCTCCTCGCAGTTGTTGTCTATCTCGTCATCACTGAACACGACGAAACCCGAGCTCAATGGTGTTAACGGTATTAATTAGCCGCAATTAAATGCCACTGAGGTTAAGATGTGTGTCGCTATTTCAATATTACACTATATCTATAGTTACAGTCGAGTAAATTTCAAGGTCAGCAAGAATAACAATCAGCGAAACGGGTTCAGCTTTTTGCCGACCTGACCTATCGTATTGCGAATCCGGACGCGAATTATGGCTTTCATTGTCTCGATTTATATTATTGCTCTCTTCGACAGCTTTATACATTGTCTTTGGTTAATTAACCTTTTAAATGAGTTACGATAATTGGGAGGTCGGTTGATTTATTTTCGGCTGGAGAAATTGTAAATGAACGTTGTACAATTTATTTACGGCTGACGTATGATGTTTACTGATAAATTAATATATAATTATCGAGTAGTTGGGGCATAAAACATTTTACGCAAAGCTTTCTTAGGATAGATTCGCAAAAAATCTGTTACAGTCCGACAAGTTATGTGCATTGTAATGTCCGGATGCGACTGTACGGCATCGCTTGTGGGATTCATTGCTTACTATCTCAGTACAGTGAATGCAACGATCCTCATTGCATGACCTAGCTAGCGCTAATTACGACACTCCGACTGCACACTTAATGGCGCGACGTTCGAATTAAATAGATTTCAAAGTGGCTAATTAAGTCGGTCGATTCACGAGCGTTTGTATGGCTCAGGATTTATGCACTCGAAGGAATGCATAATTTTAACAAATGTTCTACATGTTTACTGTTTCGGGATATTTATTAGGGTGTTTAAAAAAAACATCATAATTTTTGTTTTTTGTTTTTTTACGGCAAAAGTATGTTTTCTGACCTCAATACACACCTCATATGCAGAAAACACGCCTAAATATATATTTCTTATTTATTTGAAACTTCATATAATGAAAAAACCTCAATTGAAGCACATCTAAACATTATTTGTCAGCAAATTTCTTTAGCACATTCGATTGTTAGGTCAACCTATCGAGGTTAAGCCATGAAGACCAAAGAAAAGTGGGATAATCTTCGGATTTTTAAAACTTTTCGTCGTTAATCAGAAAAATACCGATTTTTTTTGCTGATTCTTACTACTAATTATCGCACTTTTCATCAGTCTTCATGGCTTAAACTTGAGAGGTTGACCTAACAATCGAGTGTATCAAAGGACTTTGCTGGCAAATAATGTTTAGAGGTGCCTCAATTGAGGTCTTTTTATTACATGAAATGTTGATTAAAAAAAAATATATATATATATATATTCAGGCGCGTTTTCTGGATGGGATGTGTGTATCGAGGTCAAAATACATAGTTTCGTTTTAAAAAAAAGAGAGAAAAAAATATATGTATAATTTTGACACAACCGAATATTTATACTTTTTTTTTGCTGAGGATCATCTGTTCAATTCTCCTATTTTATTATTTATATTCGAAGGAGGGAGTACATAGTGCTAAAAAAAAATTATTTGTACCATTGGCAATAAAATATGGCCTGTTAAAAAAAATGGAGGCAAAATTACTACACATTGTATGAAGATCGTTTACAGAAACGAGTGAAGAAAATTTAGTGCACGAATGTGACATAAAATTGATTGGCGATTCTCCTCAATTCGGTACAAAAGTTGTTTTAGTTTATACACAGTTTTCTAAGTTCATTATTAATGTCATGTTTTTAATACAAGTTAAGATTAATTTTGGCACACGTATATTGAATTTCAATTTTCTTTCGTACATTATATCGAATTTCATACACGTGTTTAGTAAAAATACATTACAGATGTTTAGTATAAATTATTATGCGGTATATGAACTTTTCAAATATTTTTACAGTGTTGTATCCCACTCAGAGAAATTTCGGTAAATCTAGCAATTATTAAACCGCGACAGGCGGTTTTTAATATATGAGACAATTTTGATGTTTTATTTCATATGTTTTCTCACTATTTTTTTCCAGTAAGTGAAAGCGTTATGCAATTTTTTTTAAATATTAGAATATCAAAAGAACGTGAAACATGGAGAAAATTCATTTATGATGACGAGTCAAACAATGAATGTCTAAAAAAATGTCTACTCCCCTCGATAAAAATCTCGATTTTTAACACTAATATTAACTCTTGTGATAAAAAAGATTTAGACAAATTTCTTTAAATAACGTGATGATCTTTTTCATTTCCCTAATTTTAATTTTCAGAAAACTGTTTCAGCAAAAGGACAAATTCTTTTGAATTTTTTAGATGTTTCAATTTTTACATAAATAGACGATATGAAACGTAACATAATTATTGGTAATGTGCATTTTCATTTTTAAGTCCAAGAAGTCAGAGCACTTCCCATTTCCTAAGCACAGAATTTCAGATTATACTTTGTTTCCAACTCACAAAAAAAAGGACATTGTTTTTTCCGCGTTATTTCCCACTTTCAAAAGCCTTGCTTATTTCTTAACCAAGAAGCGGAAATTAATCATCTCCGTCATGAACGTGGCTGTGTGACTAAAAAGTGGTGACGAAGCAAGCTGCAAATTGTACTTTGGATTTTTTCTATATAATTTCGTCGACAGTGAAAAAAAAAAACACCGCTCTCAAAAATAGTCGAATAAACCGTCAAAACTTAAGGGACGAGTCAGTGATAAAAAGTCTTTTTTTCATTGTAAGGACAAATCTCTCCTTCACCGGAGGCAAAATTGAAAATAATTCCCTCCCTTTATAGAGTGAACCCTTTAAAACTCCCTCTGAAATAAAATGATCTTATTGTAAATGGACCAACCAATTTGAGTGAAGCAATTTTTTCACAGATCTTTAAAGAAGAGTTATAGACAAGTGTAAAAAATTTCATATTAGTTCTCATGGATCCTTCAAGCTATGATTTATGAAAAAAATTGCCTCGATTAAATAGTGCCCAGAGTCTGAGAAGAGAAAGAGTCATTCTGGATCATGCACAGAGCATAAATCTCGTAAACCTGGTTTCGAAGCAACCGGTTGATCCAATTAGTGGGTCCAATCACAAAAAAATCCTCTGGCGTCATTCTGAAGGGAGAAAATTATCTAACATTTTTTATCTGCTGAGGAGACCTTACAGTAAAAGAAAACTTTTTTTTTACTGACTCATCCCTTTGGGGGATGAGTCTGTCATCCCCCATTTGGAGGGTAAGTGAAATAATCGTATAAAAAATTTGAAAAAAATTCACCTAGATGCCTTTTTCAACTCTTTACCTCATATTTTCAACCAAAAAAAAAACATCGATCTTTCGGCACTGTCGATTTTTTAGTGGAGCTACAAAAATTATTTAAAAAATTTCCCCCATTGATTGTTAAGAATAGCAAGTAAAGTACGTAAAAATTTGGCAGGTCAGAATATTTAAAATTGTGAGAAAAGATGCATTTTCCCGAATGGAGGAGCATAAAATTTCGTTTAGATTTTTCATAAAATTATTTCCAATTAACTGTTCCCCCTTTTTAATAGTGGTCAGGCCAATTATGAATTTTCCGAGCGATCGCACTAATACAGGTTTTCCACTGCCATTTGAACGAAGCAATAAAATGATAAAATGCGGATAAGCGATATTAGCTGCATTTGGTCATTTGCAATTGGATTTAATGTTGCGATATCACTCGTTATTGATAGATAATTGAGATAAAAGCATATCTTAGCGGGAAAAAGGTGTGACCTCTGCAGTTTATGATAATGCTAAGCGTTACTCACAACCACTATCACTATTCGAAGTGTCCTCATCGCCGTTGAATTCAAACCGATTCTTCTTCTTTCGTCTGACTATAGAGTTCCACACTCTTTTGTGGCGCTGCATTTTTTTTCCCGCACTGGCACTGCAGTCCTTGGTTACTGGGTATTAATTACCTGTTTGCCGTGTAATTCAACGCTAATTGCGACACTCAATGTGTCTCTCGTATTAAAGACACAACAGCAGCAGTTGCTACTCTTACTTCGTTTATTCTAGTAATGAATGTGCCAAGTAAAAAAAAAAAATAAAAGAATAAAAAAAAATAAATAAAAACGATTAACACAAACTACGACTAAAAGTGTTATTAATTCCCGTGACGTCACAATATTGAAATCAATGCTTTAACCAAAATATTTTGTTGTCAACTTTACTATATAATTGTAATTTCAATAAGTCCCTTAATTTTTTAAATTTTCTTCAATATCATTGCAAAAGTATCTTCATTTTATATCACAATTACAATTAAATTTAATTAACAAGTGTCTTTATAAAAATTTTTAGTCTTTTCTGACTATGTACATTTTTTTTACAATGGTACTTTTCATCATTTCCCGCTTCGCCACAATGAATATTGTCTCAAATAAGCGATAAGCATTTTGTAAAACGTTATTCCATGCATTTTAATGAGTTCGAATAATAAGATCTTGATAATTGTCTCCTCTAATAGCGCTACAAAAGAAAGTTCCCGTGATTAGCGTTAACAGCTTCGCCAGATCCAATTCTCCATCACGCACGTCACATTAGCACACAGAAGGTATCGTTATTTATTTGCACTTTCGCGAAAAGAAGGGACGTCGATTACAACCGAGAATCCTGATGAGAAGTCGAAGACGAACCTCGACACACTGTTATTAAAACGGTACATCAACCGACGAGATATTCTTTTTCACTTCTTCGTTATAAAACCGTTCGATATGGCGCACATATGACGTGATAGATATTACCAAAGGAGACAAGATCGATTTTTAGTCGCCGATCGTTTGCTTGGATACGTTCCAGTTAGAAAATTAATAATTCCAACCAACTTTCCGGTCGAACTGGACGACGGTACTTTTTGCCTGTCTTATCGCCACAGCGAAAAGCTCTCCGACGTTGAATAAACCGTTTGACACTCACGCAATCTCAAGAACTTGGGGATTTATCGAAAAATTAACATTCTACGCCGGCTGGAGACGGAGTAAAAATGCCTAACGTGTCGACAACGTGAATACACTTCTGTCTCGGTTCTGATTCTCGTTTTACTTGTCGCGGTCGTCGTCGTCATCGTGGCAGCAGCGAGCGACGGACGACGAGAGCTTATCGCATCCGGGAGAGTGCGGATGACGCCGTCCACGAGAACGAAGAGCCATCGACTGGGTCGTTTGAATGACAACAAAATAAAAATAAAAATACGCACTGGGATCGATCTATTTTGACAAAATTCACGGATTGATAACAACAATCAACAGTGATAAGAATGAGGAGGTTATACCGAGTTACAGACACACTCGATAGGAATTTTATGAAGTAGGAATAAAAAGGCGGGAAGAATTTAATGGAGCAGAACCGTTCGACTTTGTGATAAGAATTGAGTAAATATATGCGAAAATGTGGACAGCAAAGCGGGGAAAATGAGCTGATGATGGTACACAAGTAATTCTGTAGTTTTGTGAAATTAACCGTTGGTTTTCATTGATTAAATGAGATTAATTTATGAATTGTTAGTGACTATTTGATAGTCATGCAGATTTTCGAGCTCTCGGAATGAAGTCGACGCCCAGACTAACAATAAGGTAGCCGATGATTCGCAAAGCGTCATCGTGGTGACCGAAGCTGGTGGAAATGAGGATGCGGTCGTCGGTTCAGATAAACGTGCTCTTGCTTTTTTTTTATTTGGTATGTATACAAACACACATGATTTAAGACGCGTGGTTTCAAATTGGCAGAGATTAGCAACGTTTCGATAATATAAGCACTTAAGGTTTTCGGTGTATTTCGGAAAATAAAATTAATTGTACCAGGTTAGTCATTTTTTTATTTTTATTATTTTGGGTTTTTAAAATTAATCTATTTTTGGTCTTGTTTATTGTTGAAGTAATGAACTCTACGAAATTTTTAAGATTTTTTTTTATTCTGCAAATTTTTTCATGGTTATTATTATTGTTTGGATAGATATTGTACCAGTTTTATGGTTTTGTTATTTTTATCAATTTTTGTTTAACGAATTCATTCTTAGTCTCGATTGTTATTGGATTAATGAATCCTATACACATCTTTAAGAGATTTTTTTCTATTCAGCAGATTGTTTTATTATTATTATTTGGATAGATATGATCGTGGGACCAAGATTTTTTTTAAAGATAAGAAACATAAGAGAATAATGATGGAAATTTGAGCTGAAGGACTTATGACAATGATTCTTTCATAATTTTACCTTATTTCAAGTAGAAATGAGTAGATAGATATAATTATTATGATCGTATAAAAATGTAGTTGCTGAGTTGCCAAAAAATCTGCATGTCACATTTGTTGCATTATTAAATTATTTATTCAAATAGAGATTACACCATTTTACTCTCGTTATATTATTTAGAGTAATTCAGAATAATCTATCATTTTTACGGTGGGTAATTGCTGATGTTCTCCTGAGTTAGAAAGTTATCTACTCGTTTTCGAAAAAATTACAATCATTTTTTAATTTTAAACATTATCAATTATATTTTCAATTTCTAATTTTTTAACTTTAATTTGAGTTCATAATGCTTCTTAATACTAAAAAAAAAAAAATTGTTAGAGCCAACGAAAAAGTTGCGAAAAGCATATTTTGTCGATTGGACAAAATATTTCGCAATGCTAATCAGAACATTGCTCAATTCTTTTACAAGTTGCTTTGATCAATTAAATAGTCAAAAATTGAATTTAAAAACTCTTTAAAAAAAATCGTTCTAAATAATACCGTATGCAAATATCTTCTATCATTATAAAACAAACTATATTTTATTCGCATAAGCATTAAGCAATAGGCAAAGAAATTCGCAATATTGATAATGTTAATTTTTTTATTTTTCCGCTTGCATGATATAAGCAATGGACGAAATTTTTATTATTATTTATGTTATTTCGTTGTTTATGGTGATTTTTCCTTAATGGCATGATTTGAACAATTGTTAAGGAAATTCGCAGTATACAATTTTATTTAGTTGTTGTTTTTTGTGGATTTAGGTGCAAATCATGGAAAAGTTGATGGATGAAATGGCACCAATGCGGATTATCTTCTCGTCGAGGTCATTAAATCCTGTCGCTAAATAAGAAGGTCGCTTTGCTGATGCTGTTACGTTACACGTCCGAAGGTATATCGCATTCGGCTGCACTGCCAATCCAGCGCTTCTTACGCTGATTATAATTCCGTCCGTTGATTCTATCAGGGTCATTCATTCTCCCAACAGAGTCGATGACAGAGACACGCGAGGAAATTAATAAATGTAGATGTACCTTCTGATGTGGCGAACGAGTCATCGTATACACTGGTAACCAGTGGCAGTTAGAGAAGCCGATAATAGCAATGCGTTGGTGATTACGTAATATTCGTGATTTCGAATTGTACACATGGCTGAATGGCGTAAGCACAGGAAGTCTCGTACGGGGACTAACTCCTCCAGTTTAGCTTTAAGTCTCTTCGGTTGAGCTTTCTCATCCAGAGAAATTAGCTGATGAGTAATGCGCTTATTAGAGTCAATTGTAGGGTTTATTTAAAATAAATAAAATTTTATTTGGATGAAGTAGAGTTTATTTCGATAAAATAAAATTTTATTTGGATGAAGTTGAGTCTATTTCGATAAACTAAAATTTTATTTTGATTAAATAGAATCTATTTTGATCGATAGAATTTTATTTAGATTAAATAGAGTCTTTTTCAATCGATAGGATTTTATTTAGTTTAAATAGAGTCTATTTCGATCAATAAAATTTTATTTTAATCAAATGAGTCTATTTTGATGAAATGAAATTTTATTTAGATTAAGTAAAGTCTATTTCGATCGATAAAATTTTATTTAGATTAAGTAGAATCTATTCCGGTCGAATACTAATTTTTTTCAAAGAACTCATAATTGATTCACATAAACTCGTCAGACGGATTTTTCGGGCTGCGAGCTAAATTTTGTGACGCTCTCAGTGCTTTATTTCAGACATACATAAAAAAAAAGATTAAGTAATCTCAACTGAAAATATCTAGTCAACATTCAATTATTTTAATCAATATATATTTGCTTTTCCTCGAACAAATATAAATTTCAATCAACTCTCCATGTTCTTTATTTCAAACATATTCATTTATTGAAAATAAATTTAACTGTGCAATGTGACAATGAAAAAATAATATATTTATTGCTACTAAATACTTTTTCAATAAAAGAACATTTAATTGAAACAATGCAATACATGTATTCGATATTCTTCATTAAAATCAATTGAAACTTCCACTTAATCCAAGAGGTATTTATTTTCTTCCATCATTGGACATTATTTCTTTGTAATTCAGTTACTCAAATCAACGTTTCTTGGTTAATACCTAATAATAATAAATGTAACCTTACTCTAACACAAAAAGACCCCATCAATGATTCACATAAACTCATCAGATCGATTTTTCTGCTCGCAATATATGAACAAAAATGAAACAATTTATTTGAGACGAATAGACAATATTTGATCACAATTTGACATAATTATTTTTACGTGGTGAGTTGTCAATTAATAGTTGCTGCTTGTAAAACATGACAGACGATTAAAAAAAAAATTAAAAATAACACACTTCGTGTAGAAAACAATAACCAGGCGTAAAAATCAAGTCAGTGCGAGAAGCACGTACTCACGTCGTGTGAGTTCTTCGGTTCGCGTATCTCGCCAGTCTAGAGTATCGACTTACACGAGAGCAATGTTGAAGATCCGCCTCTTTTGACGCGGTCCATGCGTTCAGAGAGCAAAACACCAGAGGATCTGACTTGCGACGATGAGGTCTTGTGTCTAACGTTTTTTTAAACTCAAAACGGGTGCACCACGTCGTGGCAGCACCTTCGACCCGATTTCAGAAGGTCTAGGGCATCAAGTTCCTCATATGCGACGGAATCTCCGGTTGCTGAATTATTCTCGACACGCTTCATGTTGTTCGGAAGGTCGCATTATGAGTTTAATTTTTTTTACCCTAGGCCAAAAAAACTTGGCCATTTTCTGACCATTCACATGTTTATAACTGATTATGACAAGGAGATTTTTGAGTTCCATGATCTTGGCTCCCACTTATTGTTTTTGCCTAATTGAAAAAATTGATAGGGAAACTTAAAATTTTTCGGAAAGTCACGTGAATGTGATTTACTACCCTAAGAATACTAAGCTTGGAATCTATCTGACCATTCACATGCTTAGAAATAATGATCAACAAGTAATTTTGAAGTTCCTTGATCTTCATTCTCGATTTCTTTTTACTAATTGAGAAAATTAAGAGAGAAACTTATAAATGTTGGGAGATTCGGATGTATGTGATTTTTTACCCTATGAATACGAAGTTTGTAATTATTTGATCATTCATATGTTTAGAACTGATGATCATGAAGAAATTTTTTGACCATTCATATGTTTAGAACTAATGATCATAAAGAAATTTTTTAATCATTTACATGTTTAGAACTGACGATCATAAAGAAATTTTTAACCATTCACATGTTTAGAACTGATGATCGAAAAGGAATTTTTTAACCATTCACACGTTTAGAACTGATGATCAAAAAGGAATTTTGCAATTCCTTGGTCTTAGCTGCCGCGTATTTTTGGTAAACTTCGAATTATCTGACCATTCGCATAATCAAGACTAATGATCATAAAGAAATTTTGCAGTTCTTTGATCTTGGCTCCCACTTATTATTATCTAGCCATTCGACTGTTCAGAACTGATGATCGAAAAGTAATTTTCCAGCTCCTTGATTTTGACTCCAACTTATTTTTTCACCAGCTGAAAAAATTAATGTTAAAACTTATGGATGCTTAAAAAATCGTGTGTATGCTATTTTTCACCCTAGGCCTACAAAACTTGGAAACTATTTGAATATTCACATGTTTAAAAATGGAGACCACAAAAACCATTTTGAAGATCCACTATCACGACACCCACTAATTTTTCCCCCTAATTAACAATTAATCACCCTAATTGGTAGGGACACTTGTACACATTTGGAAGGTCGTGTAAAGAGTATTTTCCTGTCCTAGGCCTAGTAAACTTGGAACCTTTCCTAATCACGTGTTGAAAACAGTGTAAAATAAAAAAAGTCTTGATGATTCTTGATCTTGACTCCCACATTTTTTTTTACTAATTACGATAATTAATGAGCCTCTTATCCATGTTGCTGTTGAGTTGCTGAGAGCGATATACAACATTTTCTTCTGCAATTTTCTTGGCCGCTTCTTCGACCTTTTACAAGCGGGAAAAAAAGATTCAAGTCTTGCGGATCCGAGTGTTCTATAAACTCGAGGAGTGGCCGGATGCTCGAGATAATTGGCTTAGCGACACGACGTGTCTACGTACTTCTCGAGAAGTATGCGCTTGTTGGCTCTGTTAGCATTTTTGTCGAGGAAACAAAAGCGTTATATTTGCATCGGCTTTTGAAATACAAACCAATAGGCTTTTCACAATAAATGCGAAAAATCCATTTTTCAATATGATAAAAAGTAGAATGAAATTAATCATGACGAGTCTAATAACTACTAAGCTTAACCTGTAAATTATTGTGTGGGCTAGTAATTTTTTAAAACTTGAATAAAATTGTCTTTTGACGATTTATCTTCAAGTGCGAAGCCTTTGCAGTAAAAAATAAAGAAATTAATCCAAATGTTCCACAAAAAAAAATATTCATTAATTTCTAGTCTTACGAAAAAAAAACTAGACGATGTGGCAAAAATGTTGCATTTTCATTTTATGAAATATTTTTCGCCATTTTTACAAAAACGAATACCAATATCATCTTTTTTGGTCATTTCGATTTTTAGGAAAAATTTATGTGAAAATTTGTGCTACATTGACCAAGTTTTTTTTATCTCTGCAATTTGACAAAAAAGCCGATAACAAAAAATAAATTGTCAAATGAACAAAACTGGTTTTTTTAAATACCAAAAACTTGTATTTTGATTCAACGAAATGATTTTTTACCATGTAATATAATGGAACCCTACGAAAATCGATATACTGTAATATGAAATTTTTTTTTTTTTCGGTGTAATGTAATAAAATTCTTAGAAAATTGATATACTCTAATATAGAATTCTATTTTTTACAGTGTAATGTAATGGAACTGTTAGAAAATCGATATTCTAAACATAATGCATTATTCATGGGAGACGATCACAATAACTACTTGACATAACAGAGACAGGTTGAGTTTTATTTTCCAACAATAGCGGGACGCAACAGGCGGACACTTGACGCGCCGACGACTTTGATTATCCTGAACAATTACCCTCACCATATATAATAGTATGTGCTCATCGAAAATGAATTGTGTTAATCGCGTCATGATGTTGCTCGACTGTGCAATCGAGAGAGCAAAAAAAGACTGTTGACCTTGTAACGTTCGTTTATAACATGAAAGACCCTAATATTGACCATGCGTTAACGTTACCATGATAAATTCTTCATGAACCAGATCAAAACTGCTTTTTTTAATTAATAATGAAAATTAAAAAAAAAAGCTTAGATGACGCTAAAAAAATTCTAGTATAATGACTTATGAATACCCTTAAGGGAAAAATGTTGTTAACTCGAATTAATATTACAATTAAAAGTAGTTTCAGAGTTTCGGTTAATTTCGTTACTTTACATGCACAAAAAAAGGAGTTTGGAGATTAAGAGGTTTGCACATATTTTGGGTCTTCAATTTTTTTTCTGATGAGAGCATTGAGATAAAAAGGTCAGGATTTCGCACATAATTAATCCATCGTTTTCACAAAACTGAGTTATTATTGACTCCAAAATTTAAAAAATCAGTAAAATTATTATTGTGTGCAAAATGAGTCACATCGCCATATGATTTTTTATATGTTTATTTATTTGTTGATAACAAATTATTTACCTTGTTTTTTTTTAGTCGAAAATTTAACTTTCGTTACTCTACAATTTTCGTAAATAAAAAGAAATTGTTATAGACTGTTATAAAATGATCTGTTTGAATTCAAAGTGAATCAAGTTGTATGTACACAAAGTAATTTGTGAAAATTTTGAAACTTTTGACTGGTAAGAAGTCCCACAATAAAATATTGACTGCAACAATCGAAAAAACAATTGAAAAAAAAAAATCTGAAAAAATTTGATGGCTGTATTTTAAAATGTATTTCGAACCGATTTGGGGGTTGGCACGATAAAAATAGGAAAATACACCATTTAACTAATCTACGGACTCTTTGAAACTCAAAAGCGTTTGTTAGGAGGAACCGGAAAAAAAATTGAGGTTAGGAGCGAGAAAGATGTTCAACATTGGCCGATGAAATTCTCAACAATTGTTGCACATCAAGAATTAAGAAGACCGTTCCTTTCGATCAATAAAAACTTTCCCGTAAATAAAATGCTTACCAAGTAAATGTTCCTTGACAGGCAGTGAAATTTTCTCCCTGATATTCGAGTGCACTATTATTTTTAAATCAAAGAAATATTTTATTCTTTGATTTAAGAATAATCAATGAAATCAAAATCAATGAAAGCAATCAATGAAAACAAAATCAACCCATCCGTTTTTTCGGCGTCAATAAAATCATTTCTCTCGGTGCAAATATTTTGCTAAAATGAGCAAAAGATTTGCTAACCTAACAAAATGGCTTTTTCCATTTAAAAAAAAAAATACAGAAAAACTTTTATCTGTCTGCAGGAAACGCCACCTGAAAATACATTAAGAACAATGGATGTGACAATATGAGTGAAGAAAACGCATAAGATAGCGAAAAGAAAATTAGGTTATTCTTTTAGGTAGTGTCGTAAAGTCATTCGAGCTCCACGAGATTTTCATACTCTTCTTATTCATAATATATTCTGCGAGGCTGGGACAGGAGCTGAAAGATAACGCACTGTTATGTCTCATATTCTTCCATAATAATAGAAGTGTCACGTCGGATGAAATTCACGGAGGAAGTGAACCGTAAAGATTACGAAAGAACCGTGGAAAGAGCCCCTCACGAGTCCTGATCAGTCGCACGATGCGTCGCGGTATATTTTGCGAGGGAAAATAAAAAAGAAAGGTCTTTGACAGAAGTGACGAGAACCAGCAAATAATATTTCGCTCACGCCTCATCAATCTTTTTTAACGTCGTTCCAATAACACGGACCATTTTCTCAGCTGTAAAAATACGCATCTTTGGAAGGTATGAAAAATCAACAAAATTTTACGCCTTGTGTGAGAGTGACAGAACAATAGATGTCAACACTGATAGAAAATTATAGTATTTGTAGCTATAAAGCGATTGTATTAATTCATTTTAGTCAAGTTTGCATCGTTGAAATGCAACAACAAAAAAAAGATCAAAATTATTTATTTTCAAAGTTAGTAATCAAAGTAATTTTTATTTGTACGTTTTATGATGATTTGAGGTAATCAGAATTTTTGGAAATTTATTTCGTTGCATTTCAACAATCATATTCAGCTTCAGCTTCATATTTATTTTGAATCCGCTAGAACAATTTTTTTACTGTTGTCATAGTGACCACAATTATGAAAATAGTTTAATAGACTGAAAATGAATAATTGCTACTATATATTTTATTGTATTACTATGATTTCTCTGAGCGATGTTTGAACTGTTTCCCGAGGTTTGAAAAAACGCAATCATGTTGAATTACGAAAATGAACGAATTAGAGCATTGCAATTACGTGAGTAACATAAAACATAATGAACGACAGAAGAAAGACAAAAACATGAATTAAGTATGAGTTTCGTAAAGGAATTAAAAAAAAGCTAAGCTTATGAGCGAAATAATGTAATTAATTGAGCACTCGACTGTTATACAATAAATACGTATTCATGTAGCCGCTGAGTTTCACACAAATCAAATCAGTGCTAAGATTTTTTAAACGTTTTTTTTAAAATATTTAGCAATTTTATTAACAGTCTAATGGCGAATGTTTTCTGGCATTTAAAAAAACCATAATAAATAACGAATTTTGAAGAGCTATATTTCAATTTGATTATTGAAAGATCTTTAATCGATTGGCCGTCCAAATTTTTTATACTATTAACAGTTTCAGACATACAAGCGTTTAATTATCCTATCCTAACCTAAAATCAGGCATACAAATGGCTGTAACTTTTGAACGATCGATATTATGCAAAATCTACACGGTCCATGAATTAAAAATATTCCAACAGTCAAAACTGAATATTCCTAGTCAAAATTGAATAATTATCATAATTGTTTTTCTAAAAAAAATTGAATGAAAAATATCGCATCGGAGATTTGCATGTATTCGTCGATTTTTTAATCGAATCATGACGGTGAATGTACTTATATGTTAAGCACTAATTCTGCACATAAATAATTACTCTAAATTTTTAATTACGCCACCAAAAATAGGAAAATAAAAAAAATTGTAATTTGGCACTGATTTGACTTATGCGAAGTACAGAAGCTACCTTAAGACTCAAATTCCTAAAATAGATTTGAGTCGACGAAGCCATCTATATTTTACCGTAGTTGCAGAAACTCTATTCTGTGATTGTTGGAAAAGCAAATCTCTGCTGCAAGTCGCTTGGCAGAGACGAATCGTTCGTAGTCCTTTACCGACTGATGGCTATACAGGAATTACAGATTTCTACACTACCTACGGCGAGTAGAAAAATTATGAAAGCGACACCTGGCGCACTTATCGGCAAATGTTTCTCTGAACTACCGGTGAGTGCTCTCCGGATGCAAAAATCAACTAAATCTGTCTTATCATACAAATAAATCAGGTAAATACAGTTTTCTTCCATCCTAAAAAAAGCTGACTTTCTAACTTTCTTCCGATTTTACGTCTCTGATCTCAAGTTTACTAGCTTTACGTTCCAAAAATTACACATAATAATTTATGTTCAAATAGGTAAAATGATTTTTCGATGATGTTACGATTCCTCAGTTGGTAACAAAAACTGTAATACACATTTCGCTGCCTTTATAAATCTTTTAAATAAAAAACAAAAACGAGAATCTTGGTTGGATTATTCTGCAATTCCTTCTCAAAATTCACAATAGCGACTCGACGCCAAGTTAAAAAAAAAATTATTTTTTGTTTATCCGAAAAATTGTGGCTGAGAAATTTGCGCGAGGGAAAAGCTTTCATACTTATAGCAATTTGTAAGAGAGCGAAAATATGTTAATATTGTCTTTCTCTTCCAAAGATATTTCAAGAATTATTAACATTACCATAATTCTGAATAAAAATCCCATTTCTCAGTTCTTCTTTTATCAAAGTCGAGCAATTAAGTTGGGTCACAGATGTTGAAGCGAACTCACTATTTCTGAGATTTATGCAAAGAAAATGGGGTGTAATTATGCTTCTTTGATATATTGAAACAAGCTCGGAGATTTCGAGCTGTTGTAGGAAAACAATGCACAGCTCGTTAGGGGAAATGCATAGGACTGTTGACGTCAGCTGGCGCTTTTCAACTGACAGTCGAAACAAAGCGCAATTAATGCTTGTTCGCCGCTTGTTGACTATATATATAGTCGATCGCGAGGACTACAGATAAACGTCGGGCTATTACAGCCAGGATAATGCAAGGTAGTTTAAATAGCACCTGATGGTTGTATTATTACTGTTTTGAATAGAGCCTCACGACAGGGGCAACAACCTGACGATGTCAATCGCGCAGGCGTTGATAAGTACGAGTTTAATAAGTACATTTTCATAGTAATATCATGACGTCCTATATGAAAAGGCGTATGTGAGAATATATGGGGCATTCTATAGCAACTAGATCTGGGTCTGACCTTCGACCCCAATATTATATTATTGATTATTTCGCTTAAACAATTTATGCACTTATGTATAATGAAGATATTGATGACGGGAATTCAAAAAACTGACAATGACGTCCCGTAGGAAAAGACGTATGTGAGAATATACGGGGCATTCCATAGCAACTAGATCTGGGTCTGACCTTCGACCCCAATATTATATTATTGATTATTTCGCTTAAACAATTTATGTACTTATGTATAATGAACATATTGATGACGGGAATTTTAAAAACTGACAATGACGTCCCGTAGGAAAAGACGTATATGAGAATATATGGGGCATTCCATAGCAACTAGATCTGGGTCTGACCTTCGACCCCAATATTATATTATTGATTATTTCGCTTGAACAATTTATGCACTTATGCATAACGAAGATATTGTCGACGGAAATTTAAAAAACTGACAATGACGTCCCGTAGGAAAAGACGTACGTGAGAATATATGGGGCATTCCATAGCAACTAGATCTGGGTCTGACCTTCGACCCCAATATTATATTATTGATTATTTCGCTTAAACAATTTATGCACTTATGTATAACGAAGATATTGACGACGGGAATTTAAAAAACTGACAATGACGTCCCGTAGGAAAAGACGTATGTGAGAGTATATGGGGCATTCCATAGCAACTAGATCCGGGTCTGACCTTCGACCCTAATAACATCTTTTTGATTATTTCGCTTAAACAATTTATGCACTTATGTATAACGAAGATATTGATGACGGGAATTATAAAACTGACAATGACGTCCCGTAAGAAAAGACGTATGTAAGAATGTATGGGACATTCCATAGCAACTAGATCTGGGTCGACCTTCGACTCCAATATCATATTATTGATTATTTTGCTTAAACAATTTATGTACTTATGTATAAAGAACATATTGACGACGGAAATTTTAAGAACAGTCATTTTCCACAGTAAAATCATTATAAATACACTATGTCATTATGATTGAATTTTAATACTTTAGCTATTTCAGAAATTGTTCTTAACATTTGTTATTCATACGAATATAGCGAGATTTTCGAAAAAAAAAAGATTTGAGAAAAACGAATCGACTTTTGAAATGGTCAGAAACGCCGAATTCTATTTTTTTTAATCTTGATAATTTGTTATTCATGTACAGAAATTAAGAAAATGATGTCGGCTAAAAAGTAGCAGCACCTTCGGTGAAAAAAAAAATATTATTAAGTTTTTTTCCGTAAAACGTGCCCAATGTGGACCTGGCGAGGGCCTAATAAGGTGCAGGTAGGGAAGCCTGACCCGAATCTGATAAAGCCTGATGCTAACCCGATCAGGCCCTTATCAGTTGAAAATATTGCTCCCCGGAGAAGGCCAACCCGATTTCACTGCTTCAGGGCCCTACATTGTTGGTCCGAAGGGAACCTTAACTACTATAATATTGTGTATTACGAATAATAAGGGCAAATCGTCTTGCACAATGATCGCTACAATATTCTAGCGATCAGTACTCCATCTAATATTATATTTACACCAACGTATGCTTATAAATAATTTAAAAAACCCTAGAATGACGATCAAGGTCAGCTAAGTGGTCATCTATCCAAATGTAGACCGTCAGGATAAACTACTCAGTCACCAAACAAAGTGCTGATAGAATCAGCGTAACGTCCACTTATCTAAAGAGTCAGTCCGGTGATCATCTATAAGGATAACATACCTTATCAGGACCTGATGAGAAACAAGGCAATCCCTTATAAGGACCTGACGTCAGCCCGACGGCAAATTCTGCTTTGGTAACTGAATAAATAAACTAACTAAATGTTGATTTACAGCCAATGAGATGTTCTTTTTTTAAAATTTAAGTGCATTTCATTGAAATTAAAGAAACATTTCGTTGAGATCGATGGAAACGAAATAAATCTACCCATTTCTTTGGTTTGAATTAAATCTTTTCTCTCAATGGAAACGAAATAAATCTACCCATTTCTTTGGCTTGAGTTAAATCTTTTCTCTCGGTGTAAGAGACACTTCTCATGGATTTCAGTAAAAGAGGTCGTTGTTCGATACGTAAAAAGAAAATGAAATGAGAGTAGAAAAAAAAAATAACTTACCTATAGGCGATGCGGTGTTGGCTTCCCGTAGGCTGACGGTTTCCGGTTCGATGCCCGCTTCGTCCTCCTCGATGAGGGGCGGCGGTGGTACGAGAGGCCGGGACTCGTAACCCCAGTGCTGACGAAACGCTCGAGCGCCCCCGTCCAGACGCACTCGGGGTAACTCCACGAACATTGCATCCCCCAACTGAAAACGATCGACAAACGTGAGCTATGTCGTAAATATATTTTTATATATGCACTGCAAAGCAATCGGCATGTATACGTCGTGTATGGATTGACTAGTGTCACAAAATACTATACAATGATGATGCAATCACAAAGACAAACGTATTTGTACGAGCTTAAAAACAGATAAAAAAATATTATCACTAATTAAAAGTAGATAATATAGTGAAGTATAAAAATTGGAAAATTTTTTTTTATGTATATTTTCTCATTATTATTCTATTATCCGTTGTAATATGAGCTCAAAAGTTTAAACAACGCGTATTTCGTAATTGTTGCGTCGTGGTCGTTACTCACACCCAGAGAAATGGATCTGAACGATTTATTTAAATCGATTATAGTATATTTGTGTATTTTAAGTGAATAAAATTTTATTCAGATCAGACAGAATTTATTTCAATCAGATGAAATTTTATTTAGATGAAATAAAGTCTATTTCGATTAAATAAAATCGGATTAGGCTGGCCATTAAATAAATTATTTATTTAATGACCGGCCTAATAGTATTTTATTCAATCGAAACAGATTTTTTGATTGAAATAAGATTTCATTCATTTCAAATACACCACATAATTGATTCAAATGAACTCTTTTTTTTATTCAATTAAGTGAAAAGTATTCGTAATAATATGTTACTTTCTTTAGCGAACGATTTTTATGTGCTGCACAGTAATTGAATAAAAATACTCACACAACCACGAATAACGTCCATTCTGGTGACAGACGCAAAACGAAGTAACTCGTTATCAGACATGTACACAGAATCCTCACTTCAGAACGATATAAAGCATAATTCATTGAGTTATTATTCACACCAACTCTTGCACACATGGTGCGTCCGGCCAATGGGACATGTCTAACAATTGAGACGTTTACCTTATTGAAGTCGCGTATAAAAGATAAATGACCAAAAAATTAAAAACGCTATATTTTCCGCATGGCACTGAACTAACTATTTCGTCTTTCGTTAACGTACTTATCAGAGATGCGCGTAAAAAATAAATGACTAAAAAAATTCAAAACGCTGTATTTTCCGCATTTGCACTGCACTAAGTATTTCGTTTTCTGCTGATGTAAGATGAATGCACCAATGACACTTTACAATTTAATTCCAATCATCGGACATGTACGAAAAATCGTATTTTCTTCTCTCTTGCACACACGGTGCGTCCGGCCAATGGGACATGTCCAACAATTAAACCGTTAAACTTATCGGAGGCATACTAGAAAGATAAATGACCAAAAAATTAAAAACGCTATATTTTCCGCATGGCACTACATTAACTATTTCGTCTTTCGCTAACGTACTTATCAGAGGTGCGCGTAAAAAATAAATGACTAAAAAAATTCAAAACGCTGTATTTTCCGCATTTTCACTGCACTAAGTATTTCGTCTTCTGCTGATGTAAGATAAATGTACCAATGACACTTTACAATTTAATCCCAATCATCGGACATATACGAAAAATCGTATTTTCTTCTCTCTTGCACACACGGTGCGTCCGGCCAATGGGACATGTCCAACAATTAAGCCGTTAAACTTATCGGAGGCATACTAGAAAGATAAATGACCAAAAAATTAAAAACGCTATATTTTCCGCATGGCACTGAACTAACTATTTCGTCTTTGGCTAACCTGCTTATCAGTGATGCGCGTAAAAAATAAATGACTAAAAAAATTCAAAACGCTGTATCTTCCGCATTTGCACTGCACTAAGTATTTCGTCTTCTGCTGATGTAAGATAAATGTACCAATGACACTTTACAATTTAATCCCAATCATCGGACATATACGAAAAATCGTATTTTCTTCTCTCTTGCACACACGGTGCGTCCGGCCAATGGGACATGTCCAACAATTAAGCCGTTAGACTTATCGGAGGCATAGTAGAAAGATAAATGACCAAAAAATTAAAAACGCTATATTTTCCGCATGGCACTACACTAACTATTTCGTCATTCGCTAACGTACTTATCAGAGATGCGCGTAAAAAATAAATGACTAAAAGAATTCAAAACGCTGTATTTTCCGCATTTCCACTGCACTAAGTATTTTGTCTTCTGCTGATGTAAGATAAATTTACCAATGACACTTTACAATTTAATCCCAATCATCGTACATATACGAAAAATCGTATTTTCTTCTCTCTTGCACACACGGTGCATCCGGCCAATGGGACATGTCTAACATTTAAGACGTTAAACTTATCGGACTCACATTAGACTGATAAATGACCAAAAAATTAAAAACGCTATATTTTCCGCATTTGCACTGCACTAAAAATTTTTTTTACGCTGGAGTAACAAAGACGCGTGTATAGCGATAGACCGGCCGGTCACTGGGACATAACGTAGCGTAAGAACGTCGTTGGCCGTGAGCCCAGTCGAGACTGAATACTCTGAAAAGTTTATCTCAAAATATCGTTGATTGACCTGACGCGCCTCGGTGACGTCACTAATTAAAGCTCGTTCAACGTTGTCACTGAGTGACATTACGTACTCTCGTTGCCTTTGTCGTTGCCGTATGAAGCGTCACGAAAAATGCGAGAAGTAGAGAATACGAAAGAACTGGAGAGACCGCCAACGACCCGTTTATTCCGAAGACATCACAACTCCAGCACGCAATGCAACCAATGTAGTGCAATATAATTCATATGTTCAGTCTTCAGTCTTAGAGTAATCAGATCATAAATCTCAATCACTTCCTAAAAGCTGGACGATTTAACAAATGAATCATCCGTCCTGAAATACTTGAGTTAAAAATATTAGTTTGAAGACCGATTTATCTTGTAATTTGTGTGTCGCATCGAAATGTTTATTCAAAAATTATTACAAGCGAATTTATGTATATATATACACGAAAAGTTTCAAAGTGGGACATTGCACTTTCTTTTACCATTCTTTACGACAAAATATCAAATAATGAAGGAATTAAATATCGAAATTCTATAATATTTAAACGGATCATTTAAAAAAAATCAAATTCAGGATTTTAATTATGTTAAAAGTGGACGAGGAAATTGTACGACGTACAAAATGTTTAGTCCGAACGGAAAGGAAAGTAAATTTGTTGAAAAACAATGTTAGTTTTCAAATTTCATTCTTGTGAAGATTGAAGGATAAAAATACATGAAATTACATTACAATATTTTAAACCAGTTTCATTAAAAATATTTGTAAACTTTCTGTGAATTCATTTTTCTCAAATTAAACATACAGTGAATGCACGTGAACAAAAATATGACGAGCAAAGCACAAAAATTTTCATTCAAAGTGTAGAATTTTTTACACACACAAACACACGTTCATACTTTTTAAACTTGATTTGATTCAAGCTTGATTGTTTTATGCATTCTAGCATTAAAATATTTTTTAAATTCAAGCAGAAAGTATTGAAATGCGTATTGAACTGTCATTATTGTTTTACGCTTGTCGATTTTTTCAACGATTTAACATACACAGTTCAATAGGCTAATAGGTTGATGGACGTTGAAACGAGTATAAATTAATACAAAAACGAGTGTAGCTCATCGGCAGCCAATTATCGATAGCGAAGGGCAAATGCCCTTTTGCTGCTGTTATTCGGTACAAATTCGAGCGCGGCCAAACGAACGTATGAAAAAACGAGAACAACGAGGTAAAGGAAGATGGAACGTGAGCGTAGAGTACATCGACTCCGCGTATAGTGTGCAGCAAATATATGTATATGGGGCATTCCATACAAACTCGATCTGGGTCTGACCTCTCGGATTTCATCCCTGATTTTTTATGTTATTGTACTATTTTCAAAAAGCAACCACAATTTTGTTTCTATTTTAATAACAATGGTTTATATACTCATGATTATTTATAACGAACATATTGTGGGCCGGTTTTTTAAAATCTGACAATATTCTCATAAATCCCGTATCAGACATTTATATTTTTAAGTTTGGACCCAAATTGTCTCGGCCTTTGCTCCTATTTTTAAATTAATTTTTTTCAAACCAAAAATTAAAAAATTTTCATGTGAAAAAGACCTTTCACTGCAAGCTATCGATTGAGCAGCTTGTGCATGTCAAGCTGTTCTCAAATTTGATCAGATGCCTTCGAAACGATTTTAAAAAATTGAAATTTTATTTTTATTCAAATTTAAAAAAACACTCCAAATTATTTGAGAATATTCTTCGAAGTCTGGAAATATATAGAAATGATCCAGCAACAACTTCCAGTGATATTATTTCTTCGTACTTAACTTCGGTTGATTTCCTTTTTGAAAGACAAATTCTTTAAAAAAGCAAGATATTCAATATTGATATTTGATAGTGTGGGGATAAAAATAGCGAATAACCAAAATAACGAATCACTGAAACATCAGAATTCAAAAGAATTAACGACTGAATCTAGAATGGCCACCATTCAAGGCGTTAAGTTACCCTAGAGGTCGAATAGGTTTTTTTGGAATTTTTTTTTCAACGATAAATTTTTTATTATCCACATCCGGATAAACAGCTCCTGTGATTTTTTAATTATGATAAGCTGATGAATTTTTCCGAATATTTTATTTATCTATTGATTCTTGGCAAAATGCTGCACATCTGAAGAGAAAAGTGAAAAATTTGCCTAAAAAAGCGTAAGAAAATTGTTGATAACAAATAAACTATGCAATAAAAAAAAATCATCCATACTTCTATAGACAACGTATTTTTGAATATATATTTAAAGTTTCAAGATAATCAGTTAAAAGGTGTCTGAGTTATATTTTCAGGCAACTTGAAAAATCCAATTTTGAGATTAAATCGTTTGAAGTTTTGAGTAGTGAGCTGCAAACCAGACGGCGTTGTACTAAAATTTGAAAACCGAGTATTTAGAAATTTTTGCCGGCAATAATCTTTTCGGAAATAATTTTTGAGTTCCTAAAGGACTATTCAAACAAAAAAAATCGATTTATCGACAATTCTAGAGTGACCTAACCCCTCAAAATTCTCTATTTTAGAATTTTATGAGTTTTTAAATTTCGAGCACTCCATATGTCCATCCCTGTTAAAAATTTATTCAAATTCATTTGTGTATTGAAAGTTCTTTTGCAAATACGATATATCAAATTTCATTTACAATAAACATATGTTGTAAAATTCCAATAACCATATGATAATCACAAGTTCCATAAAGTTTCGTACATCGTATATTAATTTTACAACAATTCTTTCATATATTACTTAATATTTGTGTACTAAATTTAACATACTCTTATTCGCAATAAAAACGTCTAAAACGTTAAGTTAATTTTCATTAAAAAATCGCTGACAGTGGTTATAAATAATCATTAGTATTAAAAATGTTTTTGAAAAATCTTTAAAAAATTATGGTTGTCTCTGAGGGATGGAACAGTAGTTACAAAAAATCAGGGATGAAATCTGAAAAGTCGAGGGTCGGACCCAGGTCAAGTGAAATGGAATGGCCCATATGTATCCAGTGGGAGATATAGGCGCCGAGGATCGAGCGACTGACGGCCGGTTACTGTTTTACCTATAGGTACAATATGGGTGCCTGCGCGGAGAGAAGAGGTACAAGCGCTTTGCAGTCATCGCGTTAACGCAATTATTACCACGGCGCGAACGAATGTGTCCAATTATGCAACGCACGCGCCGTTCGGGATCGCAGCGCAGCGGGAGTTCGCTCGTGCCTAGTTAGTATAGTACACCGGCTCCGCTCACTCCATCCCGAAGTGTTACTACCCTAGACGTAGTGGGAGGCATATCCAATTAGTATATTCACATTCTTTCGGGTGTGCCAAAGCGCAGACCTGACCGCGTTTTCCGCAAGTGTCCCATTAGTTTAATTAGTCCCCGGTTATTTGCTGTTGCAGCGAATAGCACCGAGTCGTTCGAACAAACCTAAATGGTCAACTGGATTAAGTAGGTTCGTCAGTAAAATTGAAAATGCACAGAAAAATCTAAAATAGTAGTAATCGTTATTTATTGACAATACACTCACATAGTTATGATAATAATTGAAATTTCCTGTGCATTAAAAATTGTTTGAACGTTATTGACAAATGGCCATCGACCGAAGTCCTTAAGCCACTGTTTATCTTATTTATTTTTTACATTTTTTTGGTTTTCGGATTTGGATTTATTAGTGTTTATTGATTGAGTCGTTTTAGTTGCTGGAAGATTGTATGCGTGAGGTGTTTGAACTTATGGCTAATGTTTGGGGTGGGTTAAACGCAAAGAGGCTTAAAGCTATCTAATTGGGTTGCAGCAAATTTTTTGGAGAGTTCTCTGATTGTTGTTGGTATGTAAAATAATTACCGCGTTTTTAATAATTCATGACAAACTCACATGAATTTTTTGGGAATTTTCGTCTAGATCGTTTACACAAAATTAATTTTTTTATGCGTATATTTTAACATGGGCTCTTATGGCATATTTACGAATAATAAAAAAATTGAAAAAATTAAAAAAAAAATTGACAACGAAAAAAAAAAGAATTAATTTCACCAAATACTTAAAAATTCAACGATGTGAAAAAAAATTTTAATAAATTTTTTTATCGGGTTGTCACCCATTTTTATCGGGTTATTAAATTCGAATCGGGCAGATCAAGCTCAAAACGTGTATCGATATTTATATATTATATTGATGGTTGAGGTTGAATTCTCTATGGACTTATAATAGGTAAGTTTTCTATGTACTTATAATATATTATATATATATAATAGCGAAGAAAATGCATTACGAATTTTTTTTTTCAATTTTAGTGAAATGTTATTCATTCTTTTTTACTTTTAAAAAATTGGCACATCATTTTATAAAAGCTGCGAATAATTTTTGCAAAATAATAATTATGATGGCAATTATTCGATATACGCTTATGTGCGTGAGAATTTCTAGACCATATAATAAAATAAAAAAAATGAAATATGTTTAAATATCATTTTTTATTGGAATGATTTTTCTTCGAGTGATCTCCACTGTGCGAATAGTTCTATTTACATGGTATACACGAAAAAAATTGTTTTACTGCGTCAGCTAATATACCGACAGCTAACTTGCTTTTTTTTAGAACTATGAAATGTTTTTACTAGGTCACTAAATATAATTCCTGGACGTCCAAATAATTTACTAGTTCATTTAAAAAAATATATATTTGATGGCCGTGACCTATGATTTTTTTCTCCGTGTTTATATTTTTATGGGTCAAATTGTTATTTACACCGATGGAATACATGAAATACAACAAATAAAATGATCCAAATGAGTAAAATCCAAACGAACATGTATAGAATGCAAACATTTATAAAATGTAGACAATACCTTTGTGTGGGACTTGAACATACATCCGGTCCCCGCGAATAGCTGCGTCCAAGAGAAGAAAAATAGTAGTAGAGAAACATTACGTTTATAGTATAAGCAATGAAATACAAAATATTTTTTATGTTGGATGATTCACAAGTCGTCTTACGACGACTCGAGTTCTTATAATTCTAGCGTAGACACTGATTTTTAAAATTCACCGATCAGGCCATAGGCATTTAATAAAAAATTATGTTCTAAATTCCAGCTCAATCGGTTGAACCGTTTTTTAATTGCTCTTGAAATTTCAAAGCCCTGCATACGCACGTACATGCAAACATTTTTTCCAAACGACTTTTGATGTTTTCAACCATTTTGATAGTGCTGACATGATAATCTGGAATAACAATGAATTATACGAAAACTAAATAACAAGAAATGTCATGAAAATAAAATCAAATGAAATTTTATGGACTTGAAATGGAAAGAAATTTCATGAACATAAAATCAAAACGAAATGAAATGATATGAAAAAAAAATTCACGGACATTAAATCAATCGAAATGAAATGAAATTTCATGGACATGAAACAGAAAGAAGTTCGATGAAAATAAAATTAAATAAAAGTTCATGGACATGAAACAAAAAGAAATGTCATGGAAATAAAATCAAATGAACGTTCATGGACATAAAATAAAACGAAATTAAAAGAAATTAAAAGAAATTCCATGGACATGAAATAGAAAGAAATTTCATGAACATAGAATAAGAAGAAATTTCGTAAACATAGAATAAAAAAAAATTTGATAAGCATCGAATGAAAAGAACTTTCAGGGGATAAGAATTTTAAAAAAATTCGCAAAAATAAAATGGAAGGAAATTTTATGAACATAGAATGAAAAGAAATTTCTTAAAATGAAATGGAAAGAAATTTCATGAACATAGGATGAAAAAAATATTTCATGAAAATAAAACGTTCTCTATGTCGAAGCAGGAAAGAGTATTTTTATTACACTAGAATTCTCAAGACCGCAATATTCTAGGATACTTATGGATAACTCCAATGATGGAATTTATGATCGTACGTCCTGCCATGAGACATTGACAGTCAGGGAAGAGGAGAGATCTAGGGTACACGTGGTTAGTGGGCAGCTTCTCAGATCTTGATCTTGAGAGGATGCTGCATCTGCTGTACTGTTTGCTGTTGCTCTTCGCACGCGAGATCCGTCGAGGATGCAGCAGGAGACGCTTTGGCTTGGAAACTGCTGTTACGCTTTACGAGAGATATCGTTGCATCGACCATCTGCTGCTTGTGGGTCGCTGAGCAATTCACATAAACAGCGACGGTATCTTGCGAATTTCTTCTCTCCAGTCTTTTAATATAAATATGCTCATTTCCCAAAACGAGAAGAATATTCAAGAAATGCTAAGCACATGTTCGGAATAAAGTTCTCGTGTCTCTGACGTTTATGAGGCAATCGAGATCTCACTAATATGTTGGGGTAATTAAACCCGTAAATCTCCAAATGGAAAAAAATTAAATTATTTTTTTATTGATTTGAAAATTAAAAAAAATAAAGATATGGCTGCCGGCCAATGATGTAATATTCAAGTATGGCCAGGAAAAAATCTAGTCATAGAAAATACAAATGAAAATCGGAAAAATACGTAATTTTGGGAATACGACTTTCTATAAGAAAAATCTTTTGAATGCTTAGAATAAATTTTCTGTGATACTAATAGTTGTAACAAAAGCTCTTTTCTCTTGTATGTTGGAGAGAAAAGTTTTCACTTTTTTTTTTAGTTTGTACATAGAATTCTTGTTTTTACATACAAGCAAAAAAAGTTGCACAGTTTATAAAATAAAATCTGAAATATTAGTGAAGTGCTTGATACTCTCAACCCTTTGAGACAATTATTAATGAGTTTTATAATTTCGGAAATGACAAATGTATGACTCAAAGGATTAATCCACTTCGAATCCAATAAATGATTCGAATACGTGTATTTTTTAAAAAGAGAGTATTGGTTGAAATGAAACAATTTTTTTATCGATTCGTTAACCTAAAACGATATTTCTCGATTAGAAAAAAAAAAAAAAATAAGAGATCGTTGCATCGACCATCTGCTGCTAGTGAATCGCTGAGCAATTCACATGAACAGCGACGGTATCTTGCGAATTTCTTCTCTCCAGTCTCTTAATATAAATATGCTCATTTCCCAAAACGAGAAGAATATTCAAGAAATGCTAAGCACATGTTCGGAATAAAGTTCTCGTGTCTCTGACGTTTATGAGGCAATCGAGATCTCATTAATTTGTTGGGGTAATTAAACCCGTAAATCTCCAAATGGAAAAAAATTAAATTTTTTTTATCGATTTGTGGAATTAAGCCGATTTTTATTGAACAACATATCCAAGGGAAAAATTTGAAAAAATAAAGATATGGCTGCCGGTCAATGATGTAACCTTCAAGTATGGCCACGAAAAAAACTTGTCATAGAAAATACAAATGAAAATCGGAAAAATGCGTAAATTTTGGAATACGACTTTCTATAAGAAAAATCTTTCGAATGCTTAGAATAAATTTTCTGTGATACTAATAGTTGTAACAAAAGCTCTTTTCTCTTGTATGTTAGGGAGAAAAGTTTTCACTTTTTTTTAGTTCGTACATAGAATTCTTGTTTTTACAAACACGCAAAAAAAGTTGCACAGTTTATAAAATAAAATCTGAAATATTAGTGAAGTGCTTGACACTCTTAACCCTTTGAGTCACCTGTTTTCGTTCAGATTTAACGATTTTTAACTAATTTCTGACAATTATTAATGAGTTTTATAATTTCGAAAATGACAAATGTATGACCAAAGGGTTAACTTCAAAGCCTGAAAATGAATCGAATTTGTGTATTTTTTAAAACGGAAGTATTGGTTGAAATGTCACCATTTTTTTATCGAATCGTTAACCTAAAACGATATTTCTCGATAAAAAAAAAAAAAATAAAAGATATCGTTGCATCGACCATCTGCTGTTAGTGAATCGCTGAGCAATTCACATGAACAGCGACGGCATCTTGCAAATTTCTTCTCTCCAGTCTCTTAATGTAAATATGCTCATTTCCCAAAACGAGAGAAATATTCGAGAAATTCCAAGCACATGTTCGGAATAAAGTTCTCGCGTCTCTGACGTTTATGAGGCAATCGAGATCTCATTAATTTGTTGGGGGAATTAAACCCGTAAATCTCCACATGGAAAATAGAGATCAGAGAACGCAAAGTGATCGATCTTGCTATGCACTTCTTTTCTAGATCTTCATTCTCTATTCCGCTTTCGGAAACAACTTCACATAGATAGTGTTCTGAACGAGTTAGATACAAGTCGTGTTGAAAGAATAAGGTCAGTCCAATTAAATCACTCAAACTTGGTGATCAAAGCCGAGCGACGAGTACCGTAGCGGCAAGACTCTTGAAATTATCTCTAGGGCTCTTTAACATTATCTTGAGGGGCTCTTCGCCAGTGCAGAGCTTTCCAAAAAATGAGAAACGAAACATGTTTTTTTTTGGAAGTTTGTATATGAGGCATTCCATATGGTTTCGAACGGTCAAAAAGTTGTTCATTCTCAAAGAAAAAAAAATTTTTGTCAAATTATTCCATTGTTTGAAAAAGAGAAGTGTACATTTTTTTAAATTTTAAAATTCTGTAAATACCGTTATATCTTGAAAGAATACGATTAAACAGAAAAATGTTTCACACAAAAAAGTTGCAGTTTTGCATAAATTTTGCCGAAAAAAATGTTGTTCGATTTTTTCGAGTTTAAAAAATGATCATTTTCATAAAAAATATACGAAAATAATTTTTTTCCGTCGGTATGTCACTTTCGATTTATTTAAAAAAATTTCAGAAAATACTCTGAAGTGTGTACAATAACACGTATTTTTTTTTAAGATGGCTCCATTAGTTGTTCCAAAGTTATGTTTTGTTTTATTATTATGATTTTATTTATTTGAAAAAATCAATTATTATTAAAAATTATTTTCTCCCAAATTTTTAGACAAAAGACCATCTACAATAATGATATCAATGTTTTGGAGCTTATTGGAGCATAATTCATCGGTAACGTAGATGGAACTCCATTGAACTTGTTTGAATACTACGCTATATATAATCACTCGTTCAAAAAATTCTATGATTAAATTAATGATTTTCCGTCCTAACGTTATATTTTTCCTAATTGTTATTAACATTAATCACAATGTAAGAACTGGGAAAAAGTGAAGCATAAATAGATCGTTTCAAGTTATTCATTTTTCTGGAAAAATAAATAACTTGAAACGATCTATCCATGCTTTACTTTTTCTGAGAAAACAAAAGTATATTCCCGTTGAATCAAATTCTATTAGGCCAGCCATCAAATAATTTATTTATTTAATGACCAGCTTACTAGAATTTTATTAAATCGAAACAGACTCTATTTAATTAAAATAAAATTGTCTTTGATCGATATAAACTCTATTCGATCTAAATAACATTTTCTCTATTGCAAATAGACCCTGTAATTGATTCAAATGATCTCTGCAGACCGATTTCTCTGGGTGTAGTTGGTATTTAAAAAAAAAAACATATTTGTCGATCTTTTTTCGGGTATACTTTTTTTTCATTTTCTCTATGCACAACGAGCTTACGGTGTATACATGTCCGGTTGCGAGAATAAGACCGTTCTCCTCGATTACACGCCGTGACCATTCGATTACGCGTTCGACTTCGCACACGTGTCGATCCTTTCTTTTTCCCCTAGCGGTTCTTGATCGCGATGACGAGACTTGCTTGGTTTACGCGTCAATGGATCCTCTGTTTATTGTGGATCAAGGATATGCTACATTATGGCTAGATCGAAGATTATCTAGCAATGAAGGAGAGGGATCAATATCTGCGTCCCCGGAAGAGATATCGACGTTATATCGATTGTTGGGTATAGGAAAAGGGTTTATCTACCTTTCTACCGTCAGGTCTGTTGTAAAATTAATAATAGACCGGTTTATTGAAGTCTTCCACGGTGCACAAAGAAACGTCTGTGTATCGACTCAGAAACCGGTATTATTACCTCAGGATTTTATTGAACCAATGTGACATGCAAGGTAAAAGGGACCAGATTTGGGTCATACGTTCTAGGGTAAGTGAAATGGTTCTGATTTATTCGTTCTTTGTTTAACAAGTAATCACCTCCGCTCAAGTTGAAGTCGGGTTGCAGCTTTGTTTTTATTTTTGGGGCAATTAAAAATAACGACTTTTGATCTTTTTTGAATGTCTTTAGGGATAAAATTAGAAAAAACTGAAAACGGTTTCTGAAGATGTTTTTAAATGTATCTATATTTTAGAAATGATCTGGTTCAACAAAAACCCAAACTGGAGAGATATGAGGGTTTTTATCATTCACCGCTTTAAGGCAGCAGCCAATTTGGTCGAGATACGAAATAATGTCTTTTGAGCACTTTGATCGAAAAACTTTACAAGCCATAATGGAATCGATGTCATATTTAGAGGTAAATGTTATTGAGGACAACGTAATTTTTCACGTTTTTATCCCTTTAAGGGATAAAATGATAATAAGGAACAATGATTTAGAGCAGAATCCTAAATAATGTTTTTTTAAATAATAATTTGTAAGGGTTACCTTCAGCAAAAACCAAGTTAATATCGCATTTGCCTTTAAAATTACTAAGGAATTCGAAAAAACATATTTTACACCTCTGTAACTCATTAAGGGTTGACAAGACAAGAATGGTAAATTACGTTTACAATCGTTCATAAGCGTAATAATCGTAATCAAAAACCAAATATACATGGGAATATAAGAAAATCGAATGTAAAAGAGAATTAAAGACATGCAATGAAATAAAAAAATTAAAAAAATCCTAAGCGAAAACTAAGTCTCATCGGATCTAAGATATATTAAAAAATCCGAGAAAAAACATTTTTTTCCTTTTTGCCTTTATAAGAGTAAGATACATTTTTTTTAAACACCCTTTTTAAGAGGTGCTAACGTCACGAAGAAAACTGGAATCCAAAAGAACAGACGAAAGAAGAACCACCAAAAAAGTGAGTAAAAGAACCGGAAATTCATGAGGGTCAATTTTCCGAGCGCATTTATCTTGAGAGCAATTTACAGTGGCTAAATTCCCGGCGCCAATTGTCTTGGGGGTAATTTTTCAGAGGCCACATTTCCGGGGTCAATTTTCCCGGACCGAAATCTCCAGGTTCAGATTAACTATATAGTGATACTAGTAAATCATTTATATTTGCTAATCTAGATTAAAGTGATACATTTGTTGGATTTTTCTTCATTCAATAAAACTAGAAAAACAACTATTGTTGGAAACAGATAAAACTTCTCTTTTAAAGGTCGATATGTCTCCTGTACCTTAAGTACATGTTTAGGATGAAGGGTGAGGAAAATCGTCAGCCTTCCTGGTAAAATCTGCTTTCAACAAAGTTAAGCATCTTTATACCTTCCGGTAGTTGCCTTTTCCTCCTCGTCTTAAGCTTGACGTAGCTACTAATTGAAAAAGTTTAGCTGTTAAATCACTGTTTAATCGAGACAATGAGATGGTTGGTGACTGACAGACGGAAGTAGGTTTATACACTTAAAAACTCCCTTGAAACTACAAAAGCAGAGTCTACAGGTGGTGAAAAAAAAAATTAGGCTATATTGACAAAATGAAATTAACACAGGGAAACTTTTTAACGACAATTAAACGTTCAACGTCGAGTCGATAAATGACTTTCAAAGTCGACAAGCCAAACGTTTTATTTTTTTGCTCAGCGCCGAAGTTTTGTTTATCCTCGGCTTTTAATCTTGTATACGGTTAACATTTGTCACAGTTTCACTGATAAAAATCCGCGGTGTTATTAGCAATTCTATTTTGGAGTAAAATGTACTCAGTGTAATGTGTAAAAGGAAAAACGGGTATAACGTTGCGAAAAGTAACTCTGTATGGTTTTATGGCCAATAAGCATTGTTACAATTTAGTGTTGAAAATAATACCATTTAAACACTGTTATCGGTGTACATATATGTCCATCAATTTGGTGTTGAACCGTATATAATGTTAACGCTACTGTCAGTTTACATATAAGTCCATCTATTCGGTTCTAGAATTAAGATTGCTTTAACATTTTTATCAGTGTGCAAATCGATCTATCAGTTCAATGTTTGATTAAATATAATTTAAAACCTGCTGTTAACGTAAATATTCGTCCATCATGAAGTGATGAAGTTGATGTAATATTGATTTTAAAGTATTTGAGGCATTCCAAATAAATTCAATCACCCGATTTTTTAATGTTCAATTTTTAATGTTTAATGTAATGTTAATGTGTAAAATTTCCCAAAAATGTTTTAATTTTACGGTATTGTAATACTATATGACCTCAAAAAAAGTACTAAATTTCAAGAGCCTACGATGTTCCGTTCCCAAGATAAACCGTTTGCTTAAATTTTGTTTGGTTTGATGATATCTCGATAACACCAAAGAGGATTGTAACGTGAAAAATACAAAAATTCTCGATTTTTTACATACTCTTTGTACATTTAGTTTCTGAATTTATTGCACTGCTTCAAATTTGATTATATATTTTCTTTACTTTCAATCCAAGTTTTCTAAGTAAAGGCCATTCTTAATCAAACTGATTTCTTTTCTTTTTATCTCACTGACCCATTACGGAGAAGTACGTAGAAGGGCTAAGTGGCAAACACAATAATGTACGAGATATAATTTAATTAGTTTTCCTCTTAATCTAAATCCTTTAAGTGAATCCGCTATTTAACCAATTTTTTTTTTTTCTTATTTCACTGGCCCATTCTAAAGAAATATGTGAAATGATTAAGTGGCAAACGCAATGATGTACGAAATATAATTTCATTATAGGTTGAATTTGTACATATCATATCGTACATTATATGGTGTTAATATAAATTGATGTAAATTCTACAGTGTTGAACTAAAATGTACACCAAGATTCTGACAACGCCCATTTACACTATATCTGTGTATATGGTGTATATTGTCAAACCATGTCGAAGGTTTTTATTTCAGCGAATTTACAGGCTAAGGTGTTTGAAATACATTTGTCAAATTCGACAAATCCTTGCGGATTTCCTCGACTATTTCGTTCCCAAATGGCCAAGCCTTGACGTCTCCGGATTTGAGCCCTTAAATTCAGACGACACGATATTTACCAGAGAAAGTTCTCAAGGTTTTCTTCCCTTTGCCCATTTATAACCAACCTAGCGTGAGCGACGTTTTGGAAAGAAAAAGTATAAGTGAGAGGCAGAAGCGAACCGAAGATAGCTCGCGGTTACATCTGGAACGCGTCGCACAGACTCTCTTTTCGGCTCAAGTGCCGCGTGAATTTATAACGAGGGAATTTATAACGAGTACGCGAGCCACTTTCGAAGCTTCTACCTTCGAAGAAGCTATACTCTATACTTTCTGGCGGCACAACCTTCCGCACCCGGGATGCAACCTCCGTATACACTATAGTAGAATATTCTGTCGACTCGAAGGTTCTGCACGACCTTTCCGGAAGCTACGAGTCTCCGAGGAGTATACCGACCTCCTTTACTTGATATATACACTATGCAAGGGATGTCTATATATACATATAGCCTGCGTTACATGGGCTTTTGCTTAAATAAGGCCAATGACAGCTTCCGGCGCTTTGACAAAGTGTATATACGTTTGTGGATGAGAAGCCCTTTTCCGTTGCATGTTCGGAAGGGAGTTTTTCACTCTCTTTTGCGTTTGCACACACACACAATTTTCTTGGTTTTTGCTAAGGAAAAAAAAAATTGTATGATTTATAGAGTTGGACCTAAAATCTTTGTAAAATGCAGTCACCCTTTTGGCACCCTTGAGGGGATATAGAAGCCTGGAAAAAGGCCGAAATTGAACGTTTTTCAAAAGACAGTATTGCTCGAAATAAAATTATGTTTTTATTGATTCATGGAATTAAAACGATTTTTATTTTAAAAAGTAGTCATAAGAAACATGAAAAAAAAATCGCTGCCGGTAAATGATGTAATCTTCAAGTATGGCCACGAAAAAAGCCAGTCATAGAAAATACAAATAAAAAACGAAAATATCAGTAAATTTGGGAATCACTTTCTATAAAAATTGTAATCACTGAAAATCTTTTGAATGCATGGAATAAATTCTCTGTGATACTAATAGTTGTAACAAGACGATAGACAATTGTATATATATAGTTGTAGATGAAAAGCTTCCTACTCTTGCATGTTAGAAAGTAATTTTTTCACTTTTTTTGTGTTTGTACACATAATTCTTTTTTTTTTTTACAAACAAACAGAAAAAGTTTCACAGCTTATAAAATAAAATCTGAAATATTAGTCAAGTAGTTGACACCCTTAAGGGTGTATTTAACACCCTTAAGGGTGGGCGAAAGTTGTTGAATTTGTGTATTTTTTTTCCAAGAAAGTATTGGTTAAAATAAGACAATTTTTGTATTGATTCGTGGAACTAAATCGATATTCTTTATTAGAAAAAAAAAATAATTATAAAAAAATGTTTGGCCGCTGACCGATGATGTTATTTTAAGTAAGAACTATAAACAAATCCAATAGTAAAACCCAATTAAAAAAAAAGCAATGCAAAAATTTCGACATACGATCTTATAAAAATTGCAATCATTGGAAGTCTTTCAAAGACATGGAATAAATTGTCGGTGATACTAATAGTCATAACAAGATGATAGACATGCAACCACGTAAAGAGACGTTCTGACGCATTGAGCTGTGAAATCAATTTTATGGAAACGCACCACGCAGTCCAATTTGTCATTCCCAAGAGAAGAAACTCGAATGTGTGTACAGAGGTATGAAAGAAGCGTAGAATCCCGTTCGAGGAAATCCTAACGATATTATGAAAATGTGTTCTTGTCGAGGGTGAGGAAAGGTCGGGTCCGGAAACCCTCTCTGAATACGTGTAGGGAAAGGACCAAAGAAAAAAAAATGATAAGAGGAGCTTTTTTTACTTTTCCTTCAACTAACAATAGAGTCCTGCTGAAACTACTGGCGATTGATCGAATTGAGAATGCCTGCGGCGTGTGTTTATCTGGTCTACCCTATTGCAAGGGAAGAAAATCTTTATATTGGCCGAAGGGCGGAATGAAAAATGGACTAGAGCCAGACAGTGAGTCCACAACTATGACATGCTGTATCTTTTCCGGATCAGTGAGTATATTTGCGTTTCTGGTGAAGTGAATGCTTACCAACTAGACCTAAAAATGTGGCAGCACAATATGAATGGTAAAAATATTTTTTGTAACACGTGCATGATCATCGATGGCAGTCTTTCGGGCCGGAAGTGGTTTGTTTCATGGCAGTGTTAAAACAATCGATTGACACGAGCATAACTCCCGTTTCGTTTACTTTAGTCCTTTCGGTGTGTCACTTTCGTCCCTAGGGACGATTTCACTTCCCTAGGGACGAAAGTTTGGAACCTCTCTTTTCACTGTTCGTCCCTCAAAACTACCATCCAATGCATCACTTTTCATGCACTCGTTACGAAAAATATAGTGTTTAACATGGGCCGAAATTAGCAATGGCGACTCATGTGATTGCAAACCTCACACTCGTTGTAATCGCAAACTTTCGGCCCTTGTTGCACAATATACTATTTTGACGTGGAAAAAAATCTACAAGTTATAAAACTCACTTCTTGTGGTCAGGTTGTAGATATTGGGAAAATTTTACTATAAATACTGTCAGAAGAGAGGTTAGGGGAAAAAGGGGTACAATGTATCACTATTTTTAGTGAATTAATGGTTTTGTGCGATAGGGTAATAAAAAAAATACCATTTATAAGAGATTGTTATAGACCTTTGGAAATTATAATAAAGATGAAAACATTACTGCAAAAAGATTGCAGATATTTTAATAACTCGATTTCTCTTAAATGACCGAATGGCCATTTAAGAGAATGAGTCAAGGTAAGATCATGATATGCTTTTACTTCGAAGTCCAATTATTCATGAAGCTAATAAAAAAAAAAATACGCATAGGGGGCAATTATATAATCGACTATGACTGAATATCTGGACTGCTCAGAAAAGTGAGGTTAGCTTTTACATGTTTCCAACGAGTAAAAACTTTTTTTTCCGAGGGTATACATCTCATTTCACGCCATTGGGCATTAAAGAAGTATTTGACGATAAATAATAATAATTTATCGATATAAATTAAACAAAAAATGATCACCTAGCAACGCAATTACAATTAGACTATACATTATGATCGGAAACTCGATCTGGCTTGGAGAAAAAAGTGAGACATTACATTTTTACTGACAGTCATAAAATGTAGTCCTGAAAGTTTTACATCTATTTCATTGTTTAAAAATTATTTATAACATGTCGTAATTTTTTTTTTCCACGTCGAATGGAACCCAATTTAATTTAGTGTCCAATATTTAAAAAATGACACATTGTACCTCAATCTTCCCTGTATACAGTCATTTTTCATCCGAATTTTTAATTAAACGTAAATTAGTGAAGGCTCGGATTTAATTGAGGTTTGATCAGTCGTCGAGAGTCCTGTCGATGCGACGGTTGCCAAATGTAAACGAATTTAGCGCGACCCTCGGGTTCAGCTCAACGGTGTTAATTCTTCAATCGAACCGTCAGTACAATGTTATTTTAGGATAACCATCAGGTTAACGTGATTTCTTTAGTTGAGATTATTTGTAAAAAAGGTTGAAATAGGAAATGCTTCAAACTTGTCGATGAAGTAATAAGCTGTCCTATTATTTAAAGAACTTAAACGTGATAGTATTTGAAGAAGAAAACAGGTATAACCTCAAAATTTAACCGAATCGAGGCAACCATCGCCAGATTGCTCCGAATTGCGTGAAAAACGATCAAAGGAAGAAAGAAAGAAAGGAAAAGGCGTAAAAAATCTCCACATTTTTTCTGAACCATTTATCCGATCTTTTAAGCCATTTCGACTAGCCTGATATAAAACTTTATACCAAGATCCCAGAAAAGCAGAACTGAACGTCCTAGCAGCTAACGAAACTCCAACCCCGCCAAATTAGTCTGATTGTATCTCAGTTTCCGATTCAGGATTCAATCTAGGATCTTTGAATCATCAGCAAAATGGAAATGCAACGCATACATTTATCCTCATTCGATGCCGTATTTACTGGCCTGTTTGTATAATGAGGTGGTGGAGACCACTCGAGCCATTCACACTTCAGTAAGCCTGACGACAGTCTAACCAAACCGTCAAGTTATACTTGCGCACATTTAGATGCACAATATTCAAATATGGTATCAGGTCGAGCAATGCGTTCCGCAAACGTACAGGAATTAGCCTGATTCTGTGCTGCTACGTTTGGTCGTGTGTTGGACTAAGTATACACGGAGCACAGAGAAATAGATTAAGCAGGGAGAGTGTATGGCTTAATTTCCTTCTGCGCTGGGTGGAGATGATGAGATAGAAACATGAAGCGGAACGACGAGACTGGCAAGAGCGCCAATGCAAAAGCGCCTCAGCATCAGGTTCCGGCTTAACTCTGACCCGAGGGACCACCGAACGCGTACCCGGTACGAAGCGAAGAGGGTCGAAGGTCTCGCTTGACGCACTATATCTCGCACTTTCTCCTGTAAAGAAGCCACGGTGGGTTGAGATCTCGGTGGAATGGGCGTTGGAGAACGAAGGGTGCATTTATATCAACCTTCCGTAGACTATGTATTACCATACTACGGAGTGACGGTTGTAGCTGTATCAACATGGCAAAGGCACGTTGATTCGTCGTGTCCCTAGCTTCGTTCCTCTAGAATAATTATTCATTGTGTTACATAGCTATACATTGAGCCTTGGGCTATGTCAGCTTTGTCTGCCACTTTCTCATATATGCAACCAGTAAAGCTTTCTGACTCAAGCTGGTAGAATCTTGGGTTAGTTAGCACAGGGAACTTAAGAAGGGTGACTTGCACTTTGGCTTTGATAGGTTGTCAATTTTGGATATGACGTGGATTTTGGATCAGACAGTGGATCGTGTAGAGGTTTGACCTTGTTTACTGATCGGTTTTGAAAGATCGATTGAGGAATCGCTTGGTTATATATGGGATAACCAAGTTATTGGTTGACTCGATTGCAAGTTGATTTGGATGGTGTTGATTTGGACCTGCGTAAAAAGGAAAGTATTGGATCAGGATTAAAGAAAGTATAGGAAGTATAGATCACAAGTATGATCTATTGGATGGAGTTGATACGAAAAAGTATTAGATCGCATTATAAGTTTCGAGGGATTAGGGTGATAATTCGAAGGTTTTCGGTATCCAGGTCGATATCCCCATGGTTTTTGGCGTCCAGGTTGCTATCTTCGTGGTTTTCGATGTCCAAGTCGGTATCAACATGGCAAAGGCACGTTAATTCTTCGTGTCCCTAGCTTCGTTCCTCTAGAATAATTATTCATTGTGTTACATAGCTATACATTGAGCCTTGGGCTATGTCAGCTTTATCTGCCACTTTCTCATATATGCAACCAGTAAAGCTTTCTGACTCAAGCTGGTAGAATCTTGGGTTAGTTAGCACAGGGAACTTAAGAAGGGTGACTTGCACTTTGGCTTAGATAGCTTGTCAATTTTGGATATGACGTGGATTTTGGATCAAACAGTTGATCGTGTAGAGGTTTAACCTTGTTTACTGATCGGTTTTGAAAGGTCGATTGAGGAATCGCTTGGTTATATATGGGATAACCAAGTTATTGGTTGACTCGATTGCAAGTTTATTTGGGCCTGGGTAAAAAAGGAAGTATTGGAACAGGATTAAAGAAAGTATTGGAACAGGATAAAAGAAAGTATAGGAAGTATAGATCACAAGTATGATCTATTGGATGGAATTGATACGAAAAAGTATTAGATCCCATTATAAGTTCTGAGGGGTTAGGGTGATAACTCGAAGGTTTTCGGAATCCAGGTCGATATCCCCATGATTTTTGGCGTCTAGGTTGCTATTTTCGTGGTTTTCGATGTCCAAGTCGGTATCAACATGGCAAAGGCACGTTGATTCGTCGTGTACCTAGCTACGTTCCTTTAGAATAATTATTCATTGTGTTACATAGCTATACATTGAGCCTTGGGCTATGTCAGCTTTATCTGCCACTTTCTCATATATGCAACCAGTAAAGCTTTCTGACTCAAGCTGGTAGAATCTTCGGTTAGTTAGCACAGGGAATTTAAGAAGGGTGACTTGCACTTTGGCTTAGATAGCTTGTCAATTTTGGATATGACGTGGATTTTCGATCAAACAGTGGATCGTGTAGAGGTTTAACCTTGTTTACCGATCGGTTTTAAAAGGTCCATTAAGGAATCGCTTGGTTAAGGTGGGAGTCAAAATGGCGAATGACCAAAATGGTGAATAGTTAAAATAGCGAATTTCGAAATTAGGAACATCTGAATCTAGAATAGTCATCATTATGGAATTCGCTATTTCAGCCATTCACTATTTCGACGATTCGCTATTTTGACCTCCATATTATCAAAATGCAATCAAAATAGCGAATTATAAAAATGGCGAATGGCTGAAAAAGCGAATTCCATAATTATGCCCATTCTACATTTAGACGTTACTTTAATTCCCACCCCAATTAATCTGTATGCACAATTGTATTGTCTTTCTTCAAAAAAGAAGAGGTCTATATTATTTGTAAGCAAAATGAACAACTAATGAGTATTGAACATTAAAGATACGTTTTAAGCTATAAAATAGTGGTCCCTCCTTTAATAGACTATTAGCTGCATCAGACATGAAATATAGAAGTCAGGATTACCATCCGCAACCTTAAGGAACATTACCACTACGGCAACAAATTATTGCCGAAGGAGCGTAGCCTCAATAATTTTATCTTTGCCATAAAAAATTAAATTACTGCGCCAGACGTGGATGTAACGAAAAAATCAATGGCGGAAGCCGTCGCTTACAAATTACTCTCGAGGATAAAGAAGCTATTGAAACTGAGCAAAGTATACCTCTGGCTGCTCGGAGCTCTTGGATTCGTTGAGGAAGTAGTCACCCTTGGCAAGAGACCGAAAGCTTATCGTGAAAGGCTCATAGGGCTGCAGCATAAATCCATCCCTAGTTTCATTGGAAAGGTACGGCAAAGCCAGGGTCATTCTGTTAGTTTCTTTTTATTCGTTCAGTTACGTCCACCCATTCAATGCCACGATGTATCTCATAGCAAAAAAGGTATGTATCCTTAGAACGTCCAAGGGAAACCTACAAACCCCATTCTACCGTCTCATTCACCCTTATCAATATTCTTTTTCAATACTTGCACTCCCTTCGGTTCCCTATGATCATTTTTACCTCTTTTCCTCTACTTTAAGTATATTTTCAGAATCGTAGGCTTCGGTGGAAAGGATATATAGAAGGGTTTTCCGAACACGTAATTCCCCAGAGGGTTACGCACCCTGAAGAGACGTGGACCTATCTCAAGACCCTTTGACTTTCATGTAACTTGACTTTGGAATGTGATCGTAATTTACACGGAATTAATTACGCGAGTGTCAAGCTCATTGTTGTTTAATTTTCGAGGGATAATCGGTCTAGGAAAAAAAAAAAAATTTTCTAATGCACCAATAGACTATTTTATTCTGGATCAAATGCATAAATTAGTAACGTTCTCATGTGTAACTACACTGTTAAATAATTTTACTACACGAGTATAATGAATAAATGTAAAATTCTGCTAAATTCATTACGGAAGTAACATTAATTGATGTGTAATTTCCTAAATTCGTTACAGAAGACTTATTAATAAATACACATTACATTACACTACACACAACATGCGAGTCGTGTTATAAATATGAATAAGAAAAATTGCAGACCCGTGTTCCCAAATTAGATTTTCATTTTTTGTCGCTGTAAAAGTCGAAGGTTCGTAAGATAAGCCCATATATGTACCGGAGACCATGTAAAATATTGGAAGGGATGCTGAATTTGATACAGTGCTTCCAGCTACTTAACATACATGCCTATTCACGGGTTTCATATTTATTTCTCCTGTGGTGATAAAAAATGAGTCCGAAGGGGAATCAGCCCATCTGTATTTGCCACATCTTTCTTATCGAACGTGTCGAATGCTTATATCCTCACAATACAAGAAGGAAGACTTCTCATGGCGAATCATGAAAAGATTGCGCGTTGCACAGAATGGACGATCTATCGTAACAGCAGCTCACGATGCCTCTAGGCGAACATCCTGTGAATGAAGGGAAGAGAAACGATGGAAAGGAAAAAATACAAAAAGAAAAAAAAACCGTGGAACTCCTGTGAGATGGTAGATGGGTTGATAGGTTGATAGCGAAGGTGAAGGTGAATGTGGCAGTGTAGTGGTGGATGCCTTTCACCTTCCCGATTACCTTTTTCCACCCTCTCATATATCCTCTCCTCGTACCTTTCCAGACTCCACGCTTTCCCTCCTTTCTTCTTCTCAACGCAGCTTCCCTACACTGTACCTTCCTATTGCTCGTTTCCTTCCTTCCTTCACTCTCATCCCCCACTTCCTTGAGCGCGTACGTGCCGGGAAACGCGTTACGGGAACGTATATTCGAGACGGCGTCTCGAAAGCTCGAGAGTGGAGGGAAAGACGGTGGATCATTCTACCTCCTGTTCACTCGCGCGGCATGAGCCACGTGAAGAAGAGGTTAAGATAGAAGGAATAAGAGGCTGCGTGCGGGAGGTTAAATTGACCAAACAAAAAAAAGGTTTGTATAGAGAAAGTGAAGGAAGAGGAAGGATAAGGAAGATGGGAACCGACAAGAGATTTTGTTTCTAATGATGAAGGTATGAGTTTGAATACAATAAAAATATTTCCTTGCTGCGTCGCTGCTGATACCCTTTAGCATTTTCTAAATTGATCCTGGTAAATTTTGGTAAAGATCTTGTATTTTCTAAATTGATCTTGGTAAATTTTGGTAAAGATCTTGTATTTTCTAAATTGATCTTGGTACATTTTGGTAAAGATCTTGTATTTTCTAAATTGATCTTGGTTAATTTTGGTAAAGATCTTGTATTTTCTAAATTGATCCTGGTAAATTTTGGTAAAGATCTTGTATTTTCTAAATTGATCTTGGTAAATTTTGGTAAAGATCTTGTATTTTCTAAATTGATCTTGGTAAATTTTGGTAAAGATCTTGTATTTTCTAAATTGATCTTGGTAAATTTTGGTAAAGATCTTGTATTTTCTACATTGATCTTGGTAAATTTTGGTAAAGATCTTGTATTTTCTAAATTGATCTTGGTAAATTTTGGTAAAGATCTTGTATTTTCTAAATTGATCTTGGTAAATTTTGGTAAAGATCTTGTATTTTCTAAATTGATCCTGGTAAAACAGATTCAGCTAAACAGAAATGAGGACGTCTTGGAATTGGACGTTGATTCCGAAAGGAAAACGGTGGATCATTTTACCTCCTGTTCACTCGCGCAAAATGAGGCACATGAAGAAGAGGTTAAGATAGAAGGAATAAGAGGCTGCGTGCGGGAGGTTAAATTGACCAAGCAAAAAAAAGGTTTGTATAGAGAAAGTGAAGGAAGAGGAAGGATGAAGAAGATGGCAACCGACAAGGTATTTTATTTCTAATGATGAAGACATCAATTTGAATACAATCATAATCGTTCCCTTTTGCTTCTAGAACCTTCTTCTATTTCCTGAATTATATAACTCTGCACGATAAAAGGATACACTGTGAAAAATATTCAGAAAATTCATATACTGTATAGTAATTTATACTCAATCGTATAATGTATTTTTACATTATACGTAAACTTACATCAATTTTACGTTACATTAGTTGTAGTAACATTTCTGCCCACGTTTCCGTAAAAGACCTTTTTGCCCATGTCCAGTAATTTTACCTAATTTTTTTTCAACATTGTAGAATCTGCTGAACATGAATGAGGACGAATACAATTTAGAGGCTAATCCCAAAATCAAAAATGGTTAACCATTGTACGTCCTGTATAGTCAGAATGTACGAAGAAGTACACGCCAGAGATTTAATTGTGCACAACGGAAAAGCGTCTGTACTAGACAATGTAAAACGAGAAATACGGTTAAAAAGGGCAAAAACAATCAGAGGTTCATTTTTAAAATAACGAATAAATTCATTTGCGTAGAATAAAAGCATTTCTGTGTTTCAGATATATTTTTTGTTTCCATTTTTTGGACGATAAGACCTTTTTTTTCAGAATGATATAGTGAACAAAACGAAAATGACTTTTTGTTGGATTTGGAGACTAATTCCAAAAGGGAAGACTTTCTAGGACATGAAAGCAAGTTAAAAAAAAAGGACGAATGAGCTTCTAACACGAAACCTTCTCTTTACTGACTATCACTAACACGATTTCGAAAAAGAACGGGAATGGAGAGAAAAAAAGATTTAAGAAGCTTAGAACACTCGCTTTTCCGCCCTTCTATATTTTCCATTTTCCCGAGTATGTTGTATTTCTGGCTGGCTCTTCCCGTAGGACTCCATCCTCTTACTCACCTACACCTAAAGTTACACTCAGCCTTCTCTCCCCACGGATGGCTTTTCTCTTTGCCTTTCCCTGCTCGTCGATTTTCAAACTTTTCATCTCGGCTACAAGAAAAAGGTGGCACGGTTCTGGTGCTTACGACATCGAGGAGATTAAATTCTCGAGCCAGTGGGAAAAGAGAGTCTTGCCGGTGGATGAGATTGAGGTAGGCATGTATACTTTGGATTTACCAGTGAATCTGGCAGAGAGTAACTTAGAGAAAGTGATTTTTTTAGAGTAGACAAGATAAAAAAATATGAGAATAAAAATAACGATAATAAAAAATGCTATATTTTGTCATCATGACACATGAAAGAAAAAGGAATTCGTTGTAACAACTGCATTTTTAATTTGCTGCTTTTGAGTCAAACATTTTTAATAATTTTTACAATTTGGTAACATTGATTTTTCAATCGAAAAACAGAGGAACTATTTTTTCATTCAAAAACGAATGTTTTTTTTTTTGGATGAGCAAATTACAAAGTATTTCTCCATGACCGTTGACATTACAGAAAATATCGACACTATAATTTTCTCGACCAAATAAAAATATCCGTTTTTGAATAAATAAAAAATTTCCTCTTTTTTTCGGTAACAAATCAGTGTTACCGGTGCGTAAAAATTATTTGGAATGTTCCATTCAAAAGCTGACACAAAATTACAACTTTAATGTAAGGAGATTTTCTTGCAGTAGCTTAAAAGTTTTCGAGATATGAACACTTGCAAGAAAACGATGGTTTTTGCTTCCTTATATAAATAACTTTTTATGTTAGTACACTCAGAATGGTCGAAACATCGAGAAAAGTGGTTTAAAAAATATATGTGTATGTGTGCATGTTACACGCTCGAAAAATTCAAACCTTTATAACTCGTGAACGCCTTGAAATATCGAGCTGAAATTTTCACCATAGATCACGTTTATACAAATTTCTGTCAGAATTCCCATGATCGTTAAATTCTTACGCGGTTTTGAATTTTTCCAGAAATTTCTGTTGACGCAATAACTCTTTCAATTTACGAGATAATGAGCTCGAAATTGGTATGAATGTGATCTTTCATACACCGATGATCCTTATTGACCTTAGTCAAGATCGGTTGAACCGTTAAAATCTTATGAGGTTTTCATTATTTCATTGTTCGATTTTTTTTCCGATGCGCATTTTGGTATCAAATATCGAGCTGGAAGTTAAAAGAGTATTATACTCATGATTAACCGAAAAAAGGCAGATGTAGCTCAATAATGATAAACGACGCCATATTTTCATAGCGATTTTGCACAGTCTATAAAAAGCGGAAAATAATGAGAAAGCAATGTGCAAGTTCCTACTTTCTACCCTCGCTTGAAATAATGCATTCAAAAACTGAGAAAAATCATATACTCTTAGACAAAATTAGAAGTTTTTATTCATAAACTCGTCATCGAAATTTAATAAACAATTATGGTATAGAATCCATGTACTTTTCCAGTAAAATTAAAGTAAATAATTGAATCTGCTTTACCATATATTAATTTTACATTCCACTTGTATACTAAATTTCATACACCAGTTTATAAATAAAAACTTCCATCGAAAGTACACTAACTTTCAAGTACATTTTTTTACACTGTAAGATCAGTTGAACCATCAAAATCTTATGAGGTTTCGCCTATTTTATTTTTCAATTTTTTTTCCAGTGCGCATTTTGGTATCAAATATCTCCGATTTAAAACACTATCATACCCACGATTAACAAAAAAACGAAAAAATAAGTCCCAATAAAAATAAATAGCCCAAAAATGATGAACGACACTATTTTCATAGCTTTTTTTCACTCTCTATAAAAGTTGAAAAATAATGAAAAAGCAATGTGCAAGGTCCCATTTTGCATCTTCATTCGAAATAATGCCTTAAAAAGCTGAAAAAAATCACAAAGGGCCTTTCAACGGTACTTTGATATGGCAAAATACTGGACAAGTCTGAGATGGTCGAAAAAAGTGGCCGAATTCACGGAGAGTGCTTCATATTCCTTCTCGATAAGGACACAAGGAGGCACGTAATATGAGAGAGCACATGATGGAAGGGAGCACGACCCTCACAGGGTAGCAATGGCTGTGTGTATCGTGAGGGAGTGGAGTGTCAGTGGAATACCATAGTATAGTACACCAAGGTAACGGATGAGCACGAGACGAGAATAGGGGTTGGCAGACTTAATCGTGCCGGTACTATTCCTGTCGCGTCTATCCAAGCCTGGGATGGTAGGACGGGTGCAAGCAGAGGAAAGAAGGAACAGAAGGGAAAGGGATAACACGAAAGGGCTGGGAGACGCGTCTACGATTTAATCCACAGCCCTATCCATCCTCGGGCGACTTTCCCGCTCGGAGAGTGAGCGAATCCACAGAAAGAAGGGTGACGTAGAAGGGTGATTTCTTTCCGGCAAAAGAGTTGGCTCTCCCTTCTCGTGTGGCTCTCAGCAATCCGTTTGTTGTTTCTAACACCGTGCAGACCACGACGCCGCCACTACAACAGGGGCGAAACAGGGAAGAAAGGGGCGAGGTAAGGGAGTTGATAAGGAAGGGTAAAGGGATAAGCTCTGCAGCTATACGGTGCCAGACGAAACTATGTTGGCTGGTGGATAAAAGAGTTGTCGAAGGTAACAGACGGTATCACGAAAAACAACTCTGTCTGGGTTGATGTGAATGGAAAATATCTAAATGCGAAAGTGTCTTTTCAATTTGTTGCGCAGTATGACAAGTTTTATACTTTTTGGTAACGATTGTACGAAATATTGGGTGGGGGTAAAAAATTGCCGAATAGTAACCGAATAACCAAAATAGTGAAAGGTCAAAATTGCGAATTTCGAAATTAGAAATCTACAATGGTCAACATTATGAAATTTGATATTTCTACTGTGCGCTATTTTTACCACCATCATATAAAAATGCATTTGAAATAGCGAATGATAAACAGGCGAATTTCTGAAAAATCGAATTCCATAATTATGAACATTCTACATTTAGACGTTGGTTATTCTTAAATTCGCTATTTTAGCCATTCGTTATTTTGGTCATTCGCTATTTTGACCCCCACCCAAAATACTCAACAGATCTGATATGAAACTTTGTCACATAGATTCGAACAAAGTTATTAAAAAATGCAATGAAATTGAATATAAAGCGCCATTTTTTAAGCCTGCATGTCTTCAGATGTACCTTCATTTTTTATTCATCTGAAGGCTGATTTGACTCAATAGTCAGAACGACAGTTATGAACAGTTGTAAGCAGTATAAGCAGGAAAGATTTCATCTCGTCATTGAACCACTTGACGTTGGAAATGCCTGAAGTTGTCAAAAACAATGAAATCAATGAAAAACTGAATATATGGATAATCTAATCGAAGATTATATCAATACGAATTTCCAATTTTTCCACGTCATGAGAAAATAGCATATAAATCATGTAATTGACTTGTCAGAATTTGCTGAATGAACTGAAGAGTCACAATGTTTGGTATTTACATAATGTGTCAATTGGTAGACACATTATATTAATTATCAAACGATAGTTCAACGAAACTGTTTTATCGATTCACCACACATTTGTTCAAGCCTTTCAAGTTCTCTTCGTGTACCAAGCAATCGAATGGAATTCACTGCAATCAAGTGAAGACCTTCTGAAGAGTCGACAGTCTGCAATGGCTATCATCGTAATACTATAGAAAAGCTTGTGGCGTTCGACAATGGTCAATAAAAAAGAACGAGAGACGAAAAGAGTGATAAGATTCGATAGGCGGAGCGATGAATAGCCGAAGGGCTATGGTATACGAGGATTCCGTGTGAAAGGAAAAGCCAACCGGTGAAGTAGCATCGAGAGGACAACGACGAAAAGGACTAATTGCGTTTAAAGGTCGGACTTTGGATGGTCGAATGCGAAGAGCGAAGAAAGAAAAGATGAGAAAAACTGTGGAAACGCGTCGTCGGTCTTCTGTTTCATCTACGGAAGTGAGCGGGAGAAACGAGACACAAAGGAAATACCGATGGTTTCCTTCCCCTACCGTTTTGTCGCGAGCTTTCTATCGGGCTTTTGTGGATTTATTCTCTAGCTGAATACGACAAAAAGTCATTGGAGGAGAAGATCTGTTTGAGGCGTTTTGTGGGCTTAGAAATATTAATGGGACGACCAACTTGATATATAGTCATTCCTAATAGTATTCACTTAGTTGGATCATCATTCCCAAGTGAAAAAATTAAGTGAAGATTGTGTAAAAATTATATATGAAGATGTACATAGAAGCGGTATACGAAAGTGGAAAAATATACATTTTCTATATATTGTATACAATACATATGGAAATTTTATAAAAATTGTATAAAGTGCAATATAATTCATGTTAATTTAATATAACTTTTCTACAAAAATCGTTTTATAAAATCTGCAGACTATATATAAATTTTATATAAGTGAAATATATTTTATTGTTATTCTATATGTCCATTTTCTTATACCAACTCGTACATGATTTTTTTCACGCGGGTTAATACTTGGTATAATAATGAAAGCAAAGGTTATCAGCTTATTTTAATCATACGTGTATCACATGATTTGGATCCAAGTGTTAGACATTTACAGTAAATATGACAGCAATTTTTTATTAACCAAAAAATGAAAAATATTAAGATTTAGAATTTTTCTCAAAAATGTGTTAAGGGGCAGTAAGGGTGAATGCACCAGTGATTAAATAGCGGCCAGTGAATGAAGGACCGATTTTTGAGAATGCATGGGAAATTTAGACACTTCACTGAACTTGCGATTTTTTATTTGACTATTATTCATCTACCTACTGCAATTATTTTACAGTAGAAGCATATTTTTAACTAAAAGTGTAGGTTAAATTTGCTTGTTCATTAAAGGGTGCTTTTAGACTTTTGGTACGTAGTATTCTAATTTTAAATACTTTAGAAAGAAAACGCAATATTTTATAGTTGCATGAAATAGTTTGACATTTTGGTCGTCCGTTAAAATTTTCAACGACAGTTTGAAATAAACGTCTAACTTTGAAGAAGGAGAATTTTATAGAACATGACAAATAAAAAATTCTGCTTGACTGTCCATTCACTGGTGACTTCAAGCTGCTGGGTCGTTTGGAGAACAAGAAAATTTCGAAATTTTGGACAAGCCTTGAAAATAGTGTAGATTCAAGAAAGTACGGTTATCAGTGTCACATTTATCCGTGTTGACCATGAGTATAAACACCATTGAAATGAAGACTTTTCAAGGTTTCATTGTTGCTGCATTTTTATGGCGAATTGAAATGTGACATATACTTACAGCCATGTCCTCGCTTCTGTAGGCGGTGAGTGTCTGTTCGTCTTGAAGAAGGACGCAATAACAAGGTTCCCAACATGCTTCGCCAGTTGATTCGCCGACGCAGCAATCGGCTTCTGTAAAACAAAAAGAGGAAAAAGTTGAAATCAGTTTCTGTGCATTCAGATCGATGACTATAAATGTCTATAACTACACGAGAATGAAATTGTTTAATCAACAAGATGTTTCGTAATTCTATTGAAACAAACGACTATTATTAATAGATAAATCCATAGAGGGATACACCTTTTCCTTATGGGGGAAAAAAATCTTAAATGTACACTGTTCCGAAATAGTAAAAAATGGCCCTTCCAAAAAGTTCACTTTTCAATTCCGTCTCCACGTGTAGAAAGATGAAAGTTTTCTTTTAGCATATTCAAGAATAAAATAAATTTCGAATCAAATTCCATGCTCAGAAAAATCTGAAATAATTACCGCGTTTCAAATAATTCATAACAAACTCACATACATTTTTTGGGAATTTTCATCTACATCGTTTACACAAAATTAATTTTTTTATGCATGCATTTTAACATGGGCTCTTATGTTATATTCACGAATAAAAAAAAAAATAATAATAAAAAAAAAATTTAACATCGTTGAATTTTCAAGTATTTGGTGGAATTAATTCTTTTTTTTTCGATGTAAAATTTTTTTTCAATCTTTTCAATTTTTTTTTATTCGTAAATATGCCATAAGAGTCCATGTTGAAATGTATGCATAAAAAAATTAATTTTGTGTAAACGATGTAGTCAAAAATTCCCAAAAAATTCATGTGAGTTTGTTATGAATTATTTAAAACGCTGACGAACCTCTTTAAATTGAAGAAACGAAGTATATTATAGGTTAATTGATAAAACCGAGTGGCGCTATATGCAGATACAGTCGACCACATAATCCACAGCGAACCAAGTAAAGAACTCAAGCGTAGTTGGTACAGTAACCAGTCGTGGTCGAGACACCTGACCACGAGATAGTATAATCCGTTGAATCTGGTCGTTTCAATGGCTTATAAGCCAGACTCTTGCGGTCTGACTGCCCCGAGCAGCTTCATACATCTTTTACGTCCTTTTATTACGTCCCTTTCGTTTCTTTGTTTCTCCTTCTATATTCTCATTTATTCGTTCTTATATGGAGTTTGCTGTAATTGACCATTCACCTGATTGTCCTGTCACGTTCGGCTTTTCGTTTCACTGTACGCGTGGACGATTCCTTTTTATAGGTTGCCACTTAATGTTTGTGATTATGTTTCTCATTCTGAGAGCTTTGCTCGCCACGATTGCCTTCACAGCTCTAGTGATTGTGCCAGACTATTGTGCCAGCAAGATTATATACGTAGAGCTTTGCTCTATGAAGATACGGAGAGAAGGAGAAACCGCTCGCGGCTCATCCGTTGTATCTCAATGCATATGTATGCCCTGCTCACGCCAAGACGCTATAGGCCAACGGGATTCGAACCACGGCAGACAATGAACAATGCACATTGATATCCAGTGCACCGAGAGGCAGATACAGGCGCCTGGATTATATGGAGCTGGAAACAGGGACAGATGGAGTGAGAGAGCTGGAATAGAATTAGGAACTTGGCGCAGGACGTGCGACAATTGTCACCCGTATCTTCGATAATTCCCGAGCAGATGATTAAGCAAATGATCTGAAATTATCATCGGTGATACTTGACAGCTCTATACGATAATTGACAGTCGCTTTGGCGCCATTTGAGAAAGGAAAGTATTTGCATCGACGGTTATACTTACGTTGATGTAAAAACATATAATTTTTGTACAAATAGACGACCAGTATTAAATATATTAAACAGGGACGAATAGAGTGAGAGAGTTGGAATAGAATTAGGAACTTGGCGCAGGACGTGCGACAATTGTCACCCGTATCTTCGATAATTCCCGACCAGATGATTGAGCAAATGATCTGAAATTATCATCGGTGATACTTGACAGCTCTATACGATAATTGACAGTCGCTTTGGCGCCATTGGAGGAAGGAAAGTATTTGCATCGACGGTTATACTTACGTTGATGTAAAAACATATTATTGTTGTAGAAATAGACGACCAGTATTAAATCTATTGAATAGGGACGGATTGGATCTTTGATAATGCTCGACCAGTTGATTAAAAAAATGATCAGAAATTATCATCGGCGATACTTGACAGCGACAATATTGTCTATGCGACAATTGACGCTCGCTTTGGCGCCATTGGAGGAAGGAAAGTATTTGCATCGACGGTTATACTTACGTTGTTGTAAAAACATATAATTTTTGTACAAATAGACGATCAGTATTAAATGAAATTGATAAACATTGCATTTCGAGATATTTGTAGTTCATCAAATGAAATGCATTACGCATGGAAATTTTGTCGGCTGAACTAGATCTTCTCTCTGTATACACAAAGACACTAGAGTTACATGAGTTTTTGATTATTAAATGTTATCAAAGAAACGTTGATTCGAATAACTAAATCTATTACAGAGAAATTATGTTCGATGATTAAACTAAATTAATGCATTATGAAAAAAAAGAGTTCTAATTGATTTTGATGAAAAAAAATTTTCTCGAATTAAGGAGGTATTTGCTGCAAGCGAAAGTTGCTTTGAATAAATGACTATAATTGAAATGAAAAACCTGAAAAATTGATTGGAATACATATTTGTGCCAGGGAAAGAAAATTTTTGTTGATTAAAATAATTAAATGTTGCATAGATCATTTTAGTCCATTTTACGACATATTTTTTTTGGATGTAGGATTATCAATCGCGTCAACTTAAACTTTGTTGTAATTGACTGTAATTGCCAAAATTATCTATAAGTCTAATTTTATATATTTTCGATTACCTGACCTTGCGAATGCATCTGTAATGCATATGAATTTATGCATTACTGATGGTAACAGATTAATGGGTTCATCATATTTATTAATATTTTAGAACGTTCAAAAAAAATTTAGACGGAAGTAAATAACCATTTTCCTTGTCTAACTTTGTGTTTGTTCGCTTCATGTCCCTAAAGGCGCAGAGTAAGCCCGAGCAGTCTATTTGTACTTCGCAATTTAGCGAGCGCGCCACATGCAGAGATTGCTGAGGGCTATAAGACTGAAGGGTTGCTTCGAGTTGTCGAGGGTCTTGTATTGTCCAAAGTTTGGTGTAGAATAAAAGGTCCCACTTTTGATTTACCCAGACTTTAACGTTGAAAACTCGCGAGTTCTTTCAGTTTCTACAGCTTTATTTATTCAGCTAGGGTAAAGTATGCACATGAATGCTCAATTAACGAGCTTCTGTTATAAAATCATTTAAAAAATAAGAACGTGTTATCGCAGCCGAGATAAAAACGATTCCGTACTAAAAAGAAACCATTTTGTTCACTATAAATTGAGATTCATCAGTATTTTGACTTCACACAAAAATGTTACATAGACTGAGTTAAATTATAATATGAAGACAAAGTTGTACTGTCTTTTCGATGTGAAAATATTTTTACGTTCTGGTAAAATGTCTTCATATAACTTTGCGACATTTTGGGACAAAAAGTGAATTTGGGAAAAATGTCTTCAAAGTGCAAATAGCTTCAAATGTATTTATATAAAATTATCGCGAGCACGTGCAAATATGTCTATTTCAATGTTCACTTATTTTAACCTTTAATTTTGTTATTGCATGAGATTGTAAACTAAACGATTAAAAGAGAATTAGTGTTTCGGCTGTTCAAAAGGACGAATGGGACAACAAATCGCACAAGTATCTTATTTTTGGGGACCTGAAGAACGAAACGAGGCAGAGCTGAGAGGATGGGAGTGAGATTTATGGAGTCGCGCGAGAATAACAGTAGCAGATTTCTCCCTCGGCGGAGGGCGAGCCTCCGGAGGAAGCGTTAACTTCGTGAATAAAACGGTGGCCCTTGACGTCGTCATGAAAAATAAGAATGGAGAAAAGAAGGCGAAAAAAAAATTAGCGGATCCTCGGGTTACCGGAAAATGCGATTGCTAATTAGTGTGGCAGTTTCTTTTTTGCTTGTAAAAGACAATGGGTAATTAATTTAATGAACTTGAGTACAATTGTTCACGTAAACTCAAGTCTAGACATGTAGGTTAAATCGATTGAAATTCACAAAAACGTCCTTATTATACCATCATTTTTTTTTCAAAATATGAGAACTATCATATTTTAGTCGATGCACATTATTTTATAACTGATGGGTTCTCAGATTTTTCCAGATCCAGATTTAATTTTTTTTTAGACTTCATATGTAATGTAAAAGCTTTTGGCTTGGATTTCAATACCAGAATTACATTTCATACATAAAAGGGAAATACAGGGAATAGGTCAAAAATATTTTAAATGGCAGCATTAAAAAAATCATGGCCAACCTCATTGTTACTTTGTAGCAGACACAATAAATCCTTCGGAGCTTTTGAAGAGAGTGCAAACGCGAATAAAAGAAAACCCTCTTACCAAAAAGCCCCTAAGGGTCACTATTAATCAACACAGCAGGTCTTCCTCTAGAAGGACAGGAGGTTTTGGGTCAAATTGAAAAAAAAATTACATTTTATATATGCAAGAGAAACACAAAATTAAAATTCTTTTATGTAATCTAGCATACGCTGAAAGCTATTTACAGAATAATCTGATAACCCTTTTTGATCACAATAATTATTTTTATACATCGTATGTGATGAAAGGATGAAAACAGTAAAACCCTGATTCTGATATTCTTGTTCCTATAATCTTGTCTAACATTTACTAATTTATAATACAGTGTTCTTTAGATTCTTTAAATAGTGTTCGTTGATTAAAAATCATTTTGAATGGCACCATTAAAAAAATCATGGCCAACCTCATTGTTACTTTGTAGCAGACACAATAAATCCTTTGGTGCTTTCAAAGAGAGTGCACTCAAGAGTGCTAGAAACCCCTCTTGTGAGAAAACCCCGAAGGGTCGCCGACGATCAACACACCAGTTCCTCCTCTAGAAGAATTGGAGGTCTTGGCTTAAGGTCCAAAACAAAGATTACATTTCATACATGAAAGAGAAATACAGATCGACAGAAATGCTTGTATGTAATCTAGCACACGCTAAAATGTATTTAAACGATAATCTGATCGACCTTCTGTATCACGTCAATTTTTGTTATACATCTTTTGTGACGAAAGGGTAAAAACAGTGAAACTCTGATTCTGTTTTTCTTGTTGCTTTAATCTTGTCTAACATTTACTAATTCATAATACAGTGTTCGTTGATTAAAAATCATTTTGAATGGCACCATTAAAAAAATCATGGCCAACCTCATTGTTACTTTGTAGCAGACACAATAAATCCTTTGGTGCTTTCGAAGAGAGTGCACTCAAGAGTGCTAGAAACCCCTCTTGTGAGAAAACCCCGAAGGGTCACCGACGATCAACACACCAGTTCCTCCTCTAGAAGAATTGGAGGTTTTGGCTTAAGGTCCAAAACCAAGATTACTTCTTATACATGAAAGAGAAACACAGATAGACAGAAATGCTTTTATGTAATCTAGCATACGCTGAAAGCTATTTACAGAATAATCTGATAACCCTTCTTTATCACAATAATTATTTTTATACATCGTATGTGATGAAAGGGTGAAAACAGTGAAACCCTGATTCTGTTTTTCTTGTTGCTACAATCTTGTCTAACATTTACTAATTTATAATACAGTGTTCTTTAGATTCTTTAGATTCTTTAGATAGTGTTCGTTGATTAAAAATCATTTTGAATGGCACCATTAAAAAAATCATGGCCAACCTCATTGTTACTTTGTAGCAGACACAATAAATCCTTTGGTGCTTTCGAAGAGAGTGCACTCAAGAGTGCTAGAAACCCCTCTTGTGAGAAAACCCCGAAGGGTCGCCGACGATCAACACACCAGTTCCTCCTCTAGACTGGCGCTATCGTGCGATACTCCACGGTCAAGTGCACGTAGGTATCGTCCAATCTGATTCTAGTATGAAGCCGTCGGGACCACTGCCGATGCTGTATAATATATATTATGTGCTTTAACGTACCTTGGCAAAGCCCCCAACACTCGAGAATATTGGAAAAGCCCCAGGACATAGTATAAGGGATAACGATAATGAGAATATGCAAACTGGCAACACTCAACTCTCTCTCTCTCTCTCTCCACACTCGCCTTTCCTCATCGCCCTTTGTAATATCCATCAGCATACAAATTTTGCCGCGCGCCGAATTAATGCATGTACAAAGTGCCTAATAAATAATGCTTATGCATTAAATTGCTGCTCGGTGCAGTTGTAAATTTTTCAGCGGTGCTCGAAGAATAATTTTATTTTGGACTTGATAGAAAAGGTTCAATCTATGGTCGCCCAGACGCAACAAGAGCAGTAAAGTCGATCATCCTCTGAATATTTTTATACTATGAGGAAAAGTTCACTCCGATATTTATGTATGTAGTTCGTATGGCCGAAGGATTTTTCTGAACGTATCTCCCATTTATTCAGATTTTCCCGTATCTTCGTTGCTCGTTTTCCATATATATGCGACAATCGTAAATATTCTTGCACCATTCGTGCTGTATATGCTGATATATTGCTGCACCCTTGGGATCACCTGTTCACGACTGCTTTGCACTTCCAATTCAGCATCGATCGCCTTATACGACCTTATCTCAATTTTAGGGTTTAGGGTTTTTCAGACAAAGCTTAAGTTTGAGCGCTTGCCCTAAAGATAAATCCTTGGCCCTAGACTCTTTAACCTGTACATTAATAATGTCTCGAAAACGCAGCATTTAAACATTGGACTTTGCTGATGACATTGCACTATATACTATTTTATATAGAATAGACACGATAGTCACGAAAATGCAAACGCGATCATAAAGCACTTGAAAAAATGGAAAATAGAAACAACTGCTACAAAAACAGAAGTGATTTCCACGAAATGAAGATCTGTCATTGACAGAAATATTAGAATAGAGGAAATGAATGTGCCATGGGCTGAAAGTGTAAAGTATCCGGGTTCAATCGATTGGAAACTGTCATACACTAGACATGTTACCTCCATATCTAAGTAATTTTTATTCGTATGATGATTTAAAGTAATCAGATTTGAAAAATATTATTTTGATGCATCCCAATGATGCAAACTTCAAAATCATAGTCATAAACCTATAAAAATAGAACCTATCCCATTTAATTGAGGCAACCTATTGGTAACAACTCGTAATAGCTTAGTTTTCCTGTAAAGTTGATTGAACTTTTCTCAGCAAAAATATATATAACGTTCATACAAAAAAAAACAATGTACACGGATAAAAACTGTAAAGAGGTTAAGTAAAAGGGTGAATAATCCACAGGAACACGTGTCATGTAAAATTGTTCTGCATTTTATTTAATTGTTAAATAAAAGTTTGAAGTTTAAGCGATTAAATCACGATATATTTTGAAGATTCGAAAATTCGGACTTCAACTCAGCTGGTGTCTTGAATTCAATAAGAAATCCTTATCTATTTCGAAATGGACGGAAAATGTTGTGTCATTGAAGAATTTTTAGCATCAGATATTCCGAATAAAGTTATTTTCAATGTAAATTTACAATCGCTATTATTGTAGGTAACGCAGTGCTGAAAGGTTATCCGAGTCTTGACCGTTTCCCAGGAACATCTCGACAGCATCATCGCGGGCTGGTTTGACCTAATCTTAAAGTGAAGATCTCATTTCATCCATCAAGTCTAAGAATAAAGGATGAAAATACCGGGACAAGAATATCTCGTAGCAGAAATAGAGATGTAGTGAAAAAAATAAAGGGCATAAGTTAAGACGATAGTATCTGGCAAAGGTCATCCAGAAATGTCACGGATGTCTATCTGTGAAACCACAGAAATTCAAGGAACAAAGAAACTATCTTCTCCGCTTCAAGACCCACAAATTCTTTTTTTTACCTTCCCCACTTATTTTCAGTTCTCTACCAGCTTTGATTTTCATTTACCAAATTCCCTTATTTTATCATATAGTCCCATTCAAATTAAAGCCAGCAGACTCGAGATTTGTTTTCCCAATTGCAGCAAAAATCTCGATCAAGAAACAAGAAAATTCATAGAGATAGTAGAACGAAGACTTCAAGTCCTTCCACATTCTGCTCATCTTCAGCATTTACTTTCCATTTTCATTTAGCTAATTCATTAATGTTTTTAGACATTAAATATCAAGTATACATTGTCAGACTTTCAATCCTTTTTCCCAATTACAATGGAAATCTGGATTGAAACAAAAAGAAAATACGGAGAAGCGGTAGAAAGAAGTGGTTGGCCACTCATTCATGACGAGAGCTTTCAGACTGCGGGTCCGGATGATGGACAGTTCACCGGCCCTTGAATTAACACGCTTCCGAGTCGCAAGCTTGAAGAGTTTCAACTTGCAACCCCAGATTTAGTTCCTGGATGTTGCATAGCTGCAAAAGAGGAACTGGTACTGGGAATGCTGCGACACTGGGCCCTGCGTCTCGTTGGCGTCGTCCTCATTAGACGCCCTGGACCTGAAGCTAGTTCATTACCGGCGATCTTATCTCGAACTCGTTCTTTAATTACCCCTTCTCTCGTTGTCGTCGGAGTTTCCACGTGCCACGATTGCATGTACACTTAGGTATATATCCTTCAGTACCGCGGTAAGCCCTTCAGTCTCCGTGACACCCGGCTATGTTTACTTTTAGCTGTTCTCCATCGGACTAATTAATGCAATGAACACTGGACACTTTCTACCTTCCGCCCAATTTCCACCGTGTTATCAGCTTTTTCTTGTGTCCTATCCCATTTAGGGTTTGCCGATAAAGCTGAAACGGCCAATACGCGGGCCAATGTTGGAGTGACGATTATCGACTTCGCAATATTAGACCAATGCTCGGCCAAGTATTAACCCGCCAATGGTTGGCTTGTCGATATTAGGCCAATGCTAGACCAAGTATTGTTCGCCAATATCGAGCCAAACTTGCTCCGCCAAGTATCGACCCGCCAATGGTTGGCTTGTCGATATTAGGCCAATGCTTGGCCAATTATCGACTTTACAACATTAGCCCAATGTTCGGCCAAGTATTGACCCGCCAATAGTTGGCTTGTCGATATTAGGCCAATGCTTGGCCAAGTATTGACCCGCCAATAGTTGGCTTGTCGATATTAGGCCAATGCTTGGCCAAGTATCGACCCACCAATTATCGACTTCGCAACATTAGGCCGATGCTTGACCAAGCATTGTTCGCTAATATCGAGCCGGAATTATCATCCAAGACTCGGGCCGATAATTGGGCCATAGCATATGCCGAAACTGCGACACTCAGACCTTCCCGTTTATCCATATGATTTTACATGCGTAGAGTGTGAGAGAGTTACCTAACAATTAACAATTACCATATATCACCATTCCTACATGGGTTCTTCCATGGTCTAAATCTTTAGACGCTTAGGTCTGAAGATTTGGACGTTTTTGTAACCCTTTTAATTCGTACGCTGAATAAATGAGATTTACTGTTCGCGTGACTTTTTTCACCTGTGGTGAACTATTTGATGTTAATACTGATACAAATAGAATTATATATAATGTCCTTAAAAATGCACAGAGAAAAAAATAGACGAGTATTTCCGATTTATCTTTCAATTATCTGTTCCAATCGATTTAAGAAACGATTATTGTTCCCAGCTATTGAAAAGTTAAAATATCGTTACACAAGTATTGCATATTATCGTTACGAAATAAATATTATAAAATCAAAATACATTTTCATTTTATTCAAAATTAAATTAAAATAAATTTTTTCATAATTACAGTAGAATCCGTTAAATTTTTAAGATTATTGATTTAGTAACAACGGGTAACCTATATGATCATCACTTTGATTGATAACCAACATCGTATTTTTCGCTCTTTAAAAGTTAACAAATTGGCGAAATTATCGCGTTAAGATTGATTTCATTTGAACGATGTTATTCTCGTAATAACAGAGTAATTTGTTGTAGGCACTTTGCCACACTAACTATTACATATATTAAGTACGCAAATGAACGTGATTTTTTGTAATACCCATTACCTCACACACCTGTCCATAAAATACGCAGGATATGGCTAAAATATGTATATCTTACTAATAAAAGATAAGAGGTATCCAACGGAAACCGAAACGGGTTTTGGTCGTGGAAAATTTGGGAGTAGATTTAAGTAAAATATATCGGACTTTAAACAATTTGAAAAATGCTTCCTTAAATGACGTTTAACGAAACCTTTTTAACAGATCATATTAATAATAATCAATAAAAAAATTGGTCCTACTATTTTAAGTAAAATGAACCGCCAAATTTGATGCGGACCCAGTAACTGTTACATGTCCCATACATCTTAACGAAAAATTATGTAATCCGGAAATGTCCCAACATATATAAAACATATATGCAAACAAAAAATATATCTGGGTTATATCAGTAAAAAAATTCAAGATGACAGATATTTTTCTGAATATATTAATATAAATAACTTTTTACCATGTAGGTAATTTACAAAACCCACGGAAAGATAGGACATATTTGGTTTGAGCCCAAAGTACGATAACACACTATAAACCTGCAGGACATAGTTATGCACGTAGTCACACTGTTGAGGAACTGAGAACCAAAAACGAACAAGAGGAATCTATAGGACCGGTTGGTTGCTCTGATGGTGGGACAAATTGCTTTTCCGATAGGCCATCGAGAAATTGGTTTCGAGGACCGACTCGTTACCCAGAGACGTGCCTACTCGCACTTTACCAATTTCAACAAGACACCCCGTCCACGAACCTGTCGTCTCGCTCGTCCCTTACCGGAATTTATAAACAGATACTCAGCTATATATTCCACACTTTAGTAATATCATACCGCAGAAACTTTCTATCCGAAAACTATATACGAGCGAGTATTGCCAACATTTCCCATATATTTTCCAACACGACTGATAATTCGTTCTGCGTGATAATAGCAATTTAAAAATCAGGAAAACGATGAAAACCATCAGGAACTGTTTGAGTATTAAAACATGACATTTTTAATAGCACAATTTAAAAAAATTGAAAGCGATTCTTTTATTTATATAAAATGTATATTTTAAATATACAGTTAATTATGTATCACTGAATAAGTATTGCCGATTTTTCCCATAGATTTTCCAACACGACTGATAATTCGTTCTGTGTAATAATAGCAATTTAAAAATCAGGAAAACGATGAAAACCATCAGGAACTGTTTGAGTATTAAAACATGACATTTTTAATAGCACAATTTAAAAAAATTGAAAGCGATTCTTTTATTTTTATACAATGTATATTTTAAATATATAGTTAATCATGTATCACTGAATAAGTATTGCCGATTTTTCCCATAGATTTTCCAACTCGACTGATAATTCGTCCTGCGTGATAATAGCATGTGAAAATCAGAAAGACGATAAAAACCATCAGGAATTGTTTAGGTATTAAAACATACAATTTCTCTTACATCACGATTTAAAAAAATTGAAGGTGATCCTTTTATTTACAGAAAAAGTTTTTTTTTTTTTCAAATGTACAGTCCATCATGTATCATTGAGCAAGTATTGCCAATATTTTCTATATTTTTTCAACTCGATTAATAATTCGTCATGCGTGATAATAGCAACTTCAAAGTCAGGAACATGATAGAAACATACAATCTCTAATACAGCGCATTAAAAAAAATTAAAGGCGACCCTTTTATTCATAGGAAATGTATATTCATCAAATATATAGTTGATCATGTATCACTATATAAACGTTCAATCTCATTCACCTGAGATTCAAGGTTCGACGTTAGAAAATGTATTCTGAAGTACCATCAATTCCAACACGAATTCCTGAATTTCAATCACCACTGCACATCTCACAGCTATTTTCACAACTAATTCCGACGTCAATATTGTAGTATAAATAACAATGATGAAGGACAGCCACTTCGTTGTGACTCATTTCACCGCACGAAGAAAAATGATATTAGTAAAACAACGAAAGCTTCTTTATTTATCAGGTTTTGCTGCACCGAACATTTGTTTTGCTCATTTAGCAACCAATTTGCAGTCTCAACAGACAATCGTTTTTTGTGGAAAGAAAAAATGGAAATCCGTTTGGTTGGCCTATTCAACAAATTATTTGCTACAAGGAAAACTTCACTTAGCTGCTACTGCAAATTAATTTATTTTTAACCGAATCTTTAACAGAGCAAGAAAATTAGGTATCGACATATTTGCTCATCGATTAGCTGTGAAATGTATTGCTGTAAGACATTTTTTTATCTCTTCGTGTATAAACGATACTCGTTTAATGCTATTATTATTAATACTTGCTTTAACTTTGCGGATCTCTTTTTATCGTTCAAGTTCAAAACCCGCTTAGAGTTGCATTAAAATATCCTGTCATCCGATCCGTTATTCAAATCGATTTCAGTCAAGCGGCGTACTCATGTCTGCATCTTTTTCCATCTCTATACTTTTCCTCACCTATTTTATCAACTCGAGTTTAAGTGTACATATATCTCGAGAGCTGAGCTCTTTGGTCAAACATTCGAGCCTAAGGTGCATCGACATACACATGCACGTTCTCAATGCTGCTTCGAGAGCCTGTAACGTACCACGAAGACAGACGTTTCCGGGTATGCAAGCGCGTCAACCGTCAGAGAGATAGGAAAGAGGATTCCACAAAGGGAAATGCCTCTAGAGCTCCGATTTCTCTGTAACTATGTAGGAGAGATGGGGCAAAATGAGCACTTCGACTATAAGTAGAATTGGAAGCAGGCGAGCATCGTCTTCATTTTTTGTAAACGAGTTGTCTAATTTTTTTACGTTTCTTAGATAATAAATGTACGCATGGTGCTGAAGTTTGCATCGTTAGGATGCAACGAAATAAATTTTTAAAAATTCTGATTACCTTAAGTCATCATAAAAGGCATAAAGGTAAAAATGACGTCGATTACTAGCATAGAAAATAATGGTCACCCTATATTACGGCGCTCCTCAAAAAACGTTAATCTGGGTTTTTATGTTTTTTTTATTTATGTCGTTAAATTCCATACAAGGCAAACTTCAATAACATATGTATACAAGATATAATAAATGGTTAATGAAAAAAAAAAAGGATGATTCGAATCGAACCAGAATTTTTTTAACATTTGTTCAAAACTTTTCTTTGAATGTCTGTCGCGCCAATTTCGTTTGACATTTCTTTGTTGGACATTTTTTCTTTTTCTTAAAAAATTCTTATTTACATTTTTTTTGGTGCGCGGTTCAAATTCCGAATGTTAAATACACGAAGGTCTAAAATTCCGAAATTTAATACCTCACCTGATTTTTTGACGAAATGTTTTCCAGCGAATTTCGTCAAAAATGTAAGTGAGATTTCAAGTTTTGGAATTTTCGATTTTCGTTCATTTAATATTCAACACCGATTCTCTTGCTTCTCGGAGACAAAATTTCGAATGGTAAATTCTCGAAGGTCTAAAATTTCGAAATTTAATATCTGACGATATTAAATTTCTTCGTCAAAATAAATTTTTCGTAAAATTCGTCAAAATAAATTTTTGACGAAATTCGCTAGAAAAATTTTCTTTAAAAATATAGGTGAGATATAAATTTTTGGAATTTAGACCTTCGTGTCTATACCATTCGAAACTTTAACCCCACCCCCTTTTTTTAAATTGTTGCGACCTAAATTTTTCAAAATTCGTAACCAGAATGATTCTTGAATATTCTTTGGATTATTTTCATACGAAAAAAATTGGAATATCCTGAAACATCAATAGAAACAAAATTATAATATTTAAACTTTAAGCAAGTCTTATTTTCCGTTTCCCAATTTTCCGAACGGTTCTTAAGCAAGAAATGGCAAATAAACGTTTTGAAAAAAGTTAAGATCGTGGCCGTTTTGACCCCCATTCCGTATTTTTTTTATCGGGATGCCCATTTTTCCCCCAGCTTCGCTATACCTATTTTTGGCGTACATCTAAGGTTGAACGAAGAAAAGCACGATTACGCTTCTTTCGCAGAGTGACTTTACTGTATCGGCGACCATGAAGAGCGTGCGATTGGCCAATAGCTTTTCTACCATCGGATAGTTCTCCTGATGTATACGAGTTCACAATCTACATGTGTGTTATCGATGCTTCTTACAAGAGACTCCGAAGAGCTGGTAGATCTCGATTTGGAATCACTTATCTTTCTGCCACACCCATCAAAGGCAATCGGCAAATTGCCACGCGTCGAGCACGGCACCATAAATATATACCCTTGGGAGGAAAACGTTGCGTAACTATACTAGATAACTATAAAAAATCGTGTTGCTCTGACGAAGGTGCTCATTATTTTGAACATAGCGAACCAACACTTCAATTATTTTACATGATTGAGTTACCTTAAAATTATGAAAATGTAATGGAGCTGCAATTGCATAGATAAAATATTAACATACGAATCACAAAAAGTAAGTGACTTTTTAAGAGGGTTTTCTTGGTTAAATTCGTCGGTGGTAATAGTATTATAATTTTACGTTTGTAGAGTTCCAAGCGATTTGACCCAATTTTAGTTTTGTCAAATATAAAGTCAAATGCGCTTTAATTCAAATCGTTTACCATTTGAAATGATAAATAAAGAATGTCAATTTGTCAATTGAAGCACATTTTTTCAAAAAGTTTTTATTTGTTCGTGTAATCTTTACTACCAATTGCTTAATACAGAAAGTCAAAATTGAATAAATTTTTATGTATTTTTTTAAATATTTTTCTATGTTGATGTAAATTTTTATGTTCTCAGAATTGAGCATTTTATGGTCGATTATAATATGCTGGATCACTACTATACGATTTTCCTTATCTTTACGAGTTACTGCTCAACTACCTTAAATTCGAATGATTGTTTGTTACACTCATACTGCAATCCACTCTTTGACCGATAAAATAAGACATCGAAAACGGAAGTCTGTTCATCGGTTTGATTTGAAAGCTACAAGTTAAAATTTTTACTATTTATCTCACACCATTTTGGTGCACTGTGTCTTTATAAAATTGCGGAAGGAAAAAACTTGGCATGTACTTTATGAGGTAAAAAAATAAGATTTTTTTAAAGAATGATATCAGGTACCGATTTTTTAAAGTTCGGTATCAGCTACAGCATTTGAAAAAAATGGTATCAGCTGCATATTTTCTTCTAATGAATAATATCATTTACAGAATTTTGTTTAAGAATAATATCAGCTGCAGAACTTTTTTAAAGAATAGTATCAACTACAGATTTTTATTGAAGAATGGTATCATCCCCAATTTTTTTTCAGACTTATATCAACATTAATTCATACTCCCTTTCAAATACCGAGAGAAATATAAATTTTCTGAAAAGTACTACGCTGTGATTCGATACGTTAAAAAAAACACAGAGAATCACAATTTATTTTTCCTGCAACCGAACATTGCTGCCAAATTCTTTTTAACATTAGGACCATTATTGATCCTAGTAATCGAGGAACAGTAATATTTTTGTTTCCACGTGATTATTTTTTTATAACTCCATACGCGTAATCTATTGCTTGGGAAGGTTGAGAAATTCTAGTAGGTAGTGAATTCGAACAAGTGGCGATGGGGAATGAGGTGCAGCGACGTTGAGCCTGACAATTTCCGGGTGCTAATGGTCCTCCGCGACATCGTCGGGACAACGTTCATTTCGAATAATTAATTCCGGGCGCTCTGCTTCATTTTGTCGGTCTAGCTCTCGCTGGCTCCACTGGTTCTGGTAATACCGTTTCTCGTCTCCACTACTCAGGGCTTTTCGCCATTGATAATGCACAGAAAAATCTAAAATAATTACCGCGTTTCAAATAATTCATAACAAACTCACATGAATTTTTTGGGAATTTTCGTCTACATCGTTTACACAAAATTAATTTTTTTATGCATACATTTTAACATGGGCTCTTATGGCATATTCACGAATAAAAAAAAATTGAAAAAATTGAAAAAATGTTTACATCGAAAAAAAAAGATTAATTTCACCAAATACTTTTAAATTCAACGATGTAAAAAAAAACTTTTAATTTTTTTTTTTAATTCGTAAATATGCCTAAAAATTTCACGAGAAGTGAAAAAATGTATTTTGGACCTCACACTATTTTTGTGCAATAAGTGTCTTAACAAAATTGCAGAATTATTATGATTGCTATGCAATTAATTGCGGTCCCCATAAATTCGATCACTAGCGTCATACTTTTCTTCGACGAACAGAGGCGAATTATTATAAATTATAATTAGGAATGACAAATTAAATTTTGTTTTTTCGAATAATCCGTTTAATAAAAATGGAGGTAAATTTAATATATTTTCGCTTCTCAACTTTACAATAGAATATGTCAACAATTTTCAGGACGCATTGACAATTGACACCAATTATTGAACCCCGATATTTAAAACGTTCTCGGCATGAAATCACATCGATACTATTTTGATAATCGGGTATTTGATACCGGTGTAGAAAATTTAATTTTAATTGATTTAACGATCAGAAACTCATCCATCAGAATTTTGAGTCTAATGCAAATTGACACCAGTTACTTGACACTAGTAATTTGATTGGGTTAAAATAGCGAATGACCAAAACAGTAAATGGTAAAAATAGCCAATTGCATAATGATGGCCATTCAAGATTCAGCCGTTTATTTTTTAAATTCGCTATACACGATTCCTGCGTAGACTTTTATACGGACACTATTTTCATAACCGGATTTTTATGACCGCTGTACGGAAAGACATTGATTTTCTCATCTGATCAAGGATCAAGAAATCGTGGGTAGCGATAAATATTCGTGTGGCAACTTATAAAAAGGCTAAAGGAAGAAAGATATCTTTACCAGCCCAACATAAATTGAACCAGCAGCTGTACTTGACGCATGCAATTAGGAATTGCAAACAGGCGCCCTTTCACCCTCTTCCGTCACCTGTACACGAAACAATTCACTGCCCCGTTTTGTGTATTTGGATCAAAAGCTGAACTTGCACAAACGTGACTTCTCCCCAAGCGACAAGTGCCTCGAGGCAGCGAAGGCTTTGTGTTCATTCGCACTACGCTGAAGCTCAAACTTTGTTCTGAACTTTGAAGATGAATAGAAATTCATTCATAGGTCGCCATGTCAGCAACATGAATTATGGCAAAATTATTGCAAAGCTTCATTTTCAATAGAGCATCGAATGTTTACATCTGTTTATATATATTATGAACTAAGATGTATGCAAATGCCGAGAAACAGACAAGGATATCAGAAGGTTTGTGCAAAGTTGTAAGGTTAAGTCAGGACATACTATTACGAACAAATGTAAACCGGGCAGTAGAACATTTATGCCAGACAACGACAAACAAACGAAAAAAATGAATATCGAAGATAGTTTGAAGATGAATTGAAATTCATTCATAGGTCACCATGTCAGCAACATGAAATTATGGTAAAACTATTGCAAAGTTTCTTTTTCAATAGAGCATCAAATGTGTATATCTGTTTATATATATTATGAATCAAGATTTATGCAAATTCCGAGAAACAGACATGGATATCAGAAGGTTTCTGCAAAGTAGTAAGGTTAAATGAGAAGATACTATTACGAACAAATATGAATCGGGCAGCAGATGATTTATGCCAGAAAACAATTGCGCCAGGATTAATTAAAAAATTTCCTACAGGAAATACTACAATAAAATGATTATTGAAGCTAGTTTAAAGATGAATTGAAAATCATTTATAGGTCGCCATGTCAGCAACATGAAATTATGGCAAAATTATTGCAAAGTTTCTTTTTCAATAGAGCATCAAATGTCTATATCTGTTTATATATATTATGAATCAAGATTTATGCAAATTCCAAAAAACAGACATGGATATCAGAAGGTTTCTGCAAAGTTGTAAGGTTAAGTGAGGAGATATCATTACGAACAAATATGAAACGGGCAGCAGATGATTAATGCCAGACAACAATTGCGCCAGGATTAATTAAAAAATTTCCTACAGGAAAAACTACAATAAAATGATTATTGAAGATAGTTTGAAGATGCATTGAAATTCATTCATAGGTCGCCATGTCAGCATCATGAAATTATGGCAAAATTATTGCAAAGCTTCGTTTTCAATAGAGCATCGAATGTCTATATCTGTTTATATATATTATGAATCAAGATTTATGCAAATTCCAAAAAACAGACATGGATATCAGAAGGTTTGTGCAAAGTTGTAAGGTTAAATGAGAAGATACTATTACGAACAAATATGAACCGGGCAGCAGATGATTTATGCCAGACAACAATTGCGCCAGGATTAATTAAAAAATTTCCTACAGGAAATACTACAATAAAATGATTATTGAAGCTAGTTTAAAGATGAATTGAAAATCATTTATAGGTCGCCATGTCAGCAACATGAAATTATGGCAAAATTATTGCAAAGCTTCATTTTCAATAGAGCATCGAATGTCTATATCTGTTTAAATATCATGAATCAAAATTTATGCAAATGCCGAGAAACAGACATGGATATCAGAAGGTTTCTGCAAAGTTGTAAGGTTAAGTGAGGAGATACTATTACGAACAAATATGAACCGGGCAGCAGAAGATTTATGCCTGGCAACAATTGCTCCACGATCAATTTGAAAAGTGCCTACACAAAATACTGCAATAAAATGACTATTAAAAATGCTCCAGAGGACCATAAAAATTAAAAACTTACTGGAGCACCGCAGATCCTACTTAAGGGGTACAGAAAAGGTCGAGAATCGAAGCATCAATTATTGAGGACCAAACGGCGCTAAAATACACTTGTTATTTCGAGACTCAGTGAACTGGGTCAAATGGTTCATCGCCCGCTGATTAATTCAGTTGATATCGAGCTGCGAACTCCCCTATATACAAACGTAGCTGAAGTTGATAATACTAGAATAGAAAAGACACTTTCAGCCGGGTCGTTGTCTTTCGTGTCTATAGCTAACGTCCTCATTTAAAAAATAATTATTTTATACTTTGGTACTTATCCATTTTACAATTTCACATTACCGGCTGTAAAGATGTATTTGGGAAATAGTCCATATCAGTGAATCCTCACAAAAAAAAATTTACCCGAGGTTTTCACCCTCAGCCTGAGGAAAAATAATCAATTCAATTTTTTTTCTTTTTCATATTACAAAATGTGGATTAAATATATTTTTATATTCATAGTCGAACGGATTATGTAATTTTCCTTCAAGTCTTCGAGTTCACATTAATTAACATAACCGACCTTGATATTTCATCTCATATAAAATGTGTAATAATTTTGTTTCCGTTAAAACTATTCACCATTTCCATTAAATCTGAATCATAGGTAATCCGGATTTACTGCAGAGGATCTGCTTACGCGAAACGTACGGGAAAAGAGATTCTCGTATTTCTGCGTTTCCTTGCTTGGAGATATGAGGAGAATCCTGGCTGTCCACGTGTATACGTAAGTGGGTAATGCCACTGGCACGAGAAAGCAGGACGACACGTGAAAGAAGTCAGAAGGAAAAGGAGTTCTCGAGGACATAAACGACAAGGCTCATTTACCTACATCGATTTATAGCGTCAGGGAGTCACCGCAGTGCTGCAGTTCATCCTCGTTGTCGACGGTCTCGTTTATCCTTTTTTATATTCAGCCGGACTTTCTTGTCGCCGTTGCGTCGAATGACATCGTGCAGGAAGAGAGGGATAGAAAAGTCACTACGGTATATTATGTGCCTCCGGTTCAGTTGCATTTAACTGCTACCGCGCAGTTCATACATACATATGGGTCATTCCATAACAACTTGACCTCGGCCTGAGCCTCGATTTCCCAGATTTCATATCCATTTTTTTATGTTATTGGTCCATTTCCAAGAAGTAACTGAAAATTTTATTAGATTCTTTTAATCGATTGATATATTTATGGTTATTTATAACGAACATATTGAGAACCGTCATTAAAAAATCTGACAACATTCTCATAAATCCTATATCAGATATCAATATTTTTAAGCTTAGACTATTGTTTTAATAATCCCTAATGTCAAAACTTCGGAGTATTTGTCCGAATGTTTCCAAACGAATTGCTTTTATCTCATTTTTTTTTCATTAATGATTTTATTTTTGAAAAATCGATTTGAAAAAATCTGGAAAATTTCTCCGAAGTCCTGATAAGTTATTTCTTCAAATTTTGGTTTAAAAAAAATCGGCAAAAAATAGAAGTGGATTGTGGCACTTTGTGTCTAAATTTGAAAAATATTGATATTTGAATCATTTATGATCATGAAATTTTTAAAATGATTTTCATCAATTAATATAAAAATTAATATAAAAACTAATAGAAATAGTAGTAGCTTTTTATAGATAGAACAATAACATAAAGAATTGAGGATTCGAGGTCGAGGGTCACACCGAGGTCGAGTTAGTACAGAATGCCCCATATATGTCATTGGGTAGACGAGAAGTAAGCAACCGGCGCTATAAATGCCTTCACCTGTGCAATGAGCTAACGATCTGCATGTCACACTGCACTTCAAAGTAATTTATTTTCACGTCAACTGCGTATCCTTCATTATATTTAACATTTTCATTAGTGTATGTTTTTTCACATTATAATTATTTCAGGATTCATAACTTCGGAACCAGAAATTTAATTAGCATTTTATTATACAGGAAAACCAGATTTTTCGCTCGTTCTTTTTCGAGCTGTTAATAATATTTCATATTAAATACTTAATTATATGTCTGGTGCAATTGCATTGAATGCAATTGAACCCACAGTCGGCGGCCATGAATAAAAAATTTTTTTTAACAAAATGTCAAATGTCATAATGTCAAAATTCACATAAAAGGACAAGTGTCAAGATTGCTCCACTGCCCGTGTCGGTTTTACCCTAGTTAATATACAATTGTCGTTGCTATCAACGAAAATCATTGTTCTTCTCGTAACGTAAATTTTTTTTTTTCATCCCTGCATGTAAACGACGACTTTACGGCCGAATTTTGGGCCGTAAAACCCTATTTCACAGCCAAGGACGTAAAGTACAACCTCGGACGTAAAAGTATGACGTACTGTACGCCTATTGGCTAAGGAGCACTTCCATGGCCGGCTACGTTCTAGTATTCCATGCGACCGCTAGTCTTTTGTCACGAAGCTGTAACGGTAGCCAGCAGAGCTACAGTCATCTGTCGTCAACGTCAATTGTACAATTTCTCCGCTGTTTGTAATACTATTTTTTTATTTTCCTCATAAATTTGTACATCATGCTGGGGGGGGGCATCCCCCCCCCCCCCGTCCCCACCATCTTGTCACCCCAGCCTTGTCTTGCAAGAAAGTCTGTGCGTCGTTTAAATGCGGGATGGAACAAAAACCGTGTTAGCCTCGGCTTGGCTCCTGCAACAACTCCACCTCGGCTATAGAAGTGGCGCTTTACGTCCTTGTGGCGAAAAGTACTATTAAATTTTCCATACATATTTCATAATTCCATAGCAATGCAGTATATGCAGCCAGCCTAAGCGGAGCTCACGGGCTCCCTGTTCCATTCTTTAACCCTGCGTCGCACAGATCATCTTGTCGGGTCGCATTTTCATATGATGTATGCTAAAAAGCGCCACAATCGTTCGGTTCGTTGAGTGCGTCATCGTGGTATTCCTCCCATGAGCTTGGTTGCTGGTACTTGCCAGACAAACGAACACGACCATGTTTTATTTGGGTAGGTGTGTGTCTCAAACGCACAAGTAAGTGCGTATGTCGAGTGAATTACGAAGAAAGACATTCGCGACAATAAATCATATGTACGTAGTATTCCTTCCTCTTTTCCCTTCTTCCCGTTTATTATTTATGTCAGCCTATTATGTCACGTGATCCTATTGTATGCTAACGACAATCGGCGATCCTCGTGAATGCGAAACGCTTTGTGAATAAAATATGATCATACCGCAATAAATAAAATGTAATAACGCTGCAATAATCTGCAAGTGTACAATGCACTTTTACTTTTGTTCAGGGTGGAACAGACGTAAATGCTGCAGGTGTGTAGCAGAGGTTAAGTGTGAGGGAAAAAGCAACGATACGCTTGAATACACTCTGGTCGCTTAATTAACAAGCTGGGTTAGTGATATCGCGGTACGTAGTATAGTATCGACACACGTTGTCGCATAATGAATGTACTCTGTATTTCTATACTGCGGCCACACGAAGCGCGGTCGACTCCTACTGATATCGCTGGTGGTCCTGTTATTACTGACGTGTTCCACTACGCGTAGCATGGAGTGGAGGCGCACGTTCGTTAATTCGCAATCGTTTATGGTGGCGCCTGCAGTACTTCTACCGCTCGTGGTGCTCGCGCATTTGTTCACCCGCGAGCTCCAACTTCACAGTCCAATGGACCCATGTCAAATTTACTACACTTGCACGAATTCGTGACAGCGACTGAGGCGTTTAGTTGAGCAACACGTGTATCGAAACCGCAGGTGCAAATGACTCGAAAAATAAAAAAATTAAAACATTATGTAAAAAATTAAAACGCCTTAAAAAATAACGGAGAAAAAATGCAAAGATTTCGAATGTTTGATTTTCTCGTATGGGAAGATCGATAACAACGGAATCTTTGGCATCGGTCGACTCAGACCTCGAGTTACAATTTGCCAAATTTTTATCTAAGAAATTAAAATATTACAGGCCGTCACGTCGAAGCATCATAACATCACTTGAAGAATACCGTCTCCGCAAATTTCAAAATTGACTTGGTGTCAAGGCGCTTTCGCTACTCTTGATTATGCCTAGGTAAAGTTTACTACACTTGCATGAATTCGTGACAGCGACTGAGGGGTTTAGTTGAGCTACACGTGTATCGAAACCGCAGGTGCAAATGGCTGGAAAAATAAAAAAATTAAAATATTATGTAGAAAATAAAAACGCCTTGAAAAATAACGGACAAAAAATACAAAGATTTCGAATGTTTGATATTTCTCGTATAGGAAGATCGATAACAACGGAACCTTCGGCATCGATCGACTCAGAATCCGAGTTACGATTTGCCAAATTTTTTACTAAGAAATAAAAAAATTACTGATATTGGAAATATTATAAATATAAAAAATATTCTCATCTGGGAAATGTAATAATTTGTTTAATGAAGGTCTGGTGGATTATATTTTAAGGGAGCAAAAAAGCGAAGAAAATGTTGGGCACCCTTATCGAAAGCAGACAAACTCTGCTAACGTAGACTATACGTAGATTTGAATTGTGTAATCGACATTCTAATGGTTCTGGAATAATCGGGAGCTGGTAAGAGAAGCGGGATACTTTTATTGGCTTCAAAGAGGTCGGCGAGTCCGAGGGACAGCAAATGCAGGAAAATCGACTTTTCAAAAAATTCGAAGGCATATTGTAATTGTATTGTAATGTTGCTGAAATCAGAGTTTTTACTTATTAAAACTTTAATCACGTTTTTCTCAAAAATGTATTTTCAAAACTAGCGTTATATATTGCTAAGAAACTAATCGACCGATTTTGATGAGATTTGGTATACATCTTTCTAACGTTATTGTCTCAAACGTGGACCTGAATGATTCTCAGATTTAAAAAAAAGTATTCTTTTCAAATTTCAATATTTAGCCTGTTATTTTTCGGAAAACTTGACCTTATTGTTTCAAAGCTTAATAATTCATAAATTGTCAACATTTCTCACTTTTCCTTAGTTCTTCATCTTCTGCGTATAAGTGTTAAAAAAAAAAAATCTTCATTGGTATTTGATGAAAAAATACGATGTAAAAGCCAAAAGTCATCATAAAACATCCCCAAAGTCTCACAAATGTTGAACAAACCTTTTCTTTAAAATTTACATTGGGTCGGATTTGACATATTCAAGTTCCGGAAACGACAATATCTTCAGCAAAGATCTGGTGGATTACCGCCAGCGGCCATATTGGTTTTCGCGGCGATAGCCAAAGTTGAACATTGTAGGCAATTTCTATAATTTTCATTCAAGTTTATGTAATATTTTTGTTAACAAATTGATGTAGTTTCCTTACCGCAGTAATTCACCAGGATATAAAGAGTCCCAGCGTGAATTCGCGAGTCACACCACGAGTTACCATCGCCATGTGGCTCGAAGAGCGATAGGTCGAGACCCTCCATGTCGCTCTCGCCGCAGGAATCGCTCAATGGTTCGAAGTTACTGGTAACGGCTACCGAAGAGCCGCTTTCTGCCGGGGTTTCGGAATCGTCAATCATCGTCACTTCTTCGGCTAATGTCTCGCCACTGCCAGACACAGAACTGTTGGCACCACGACAACGCGAAGTAAGAGCCATTTTTTAGCCAATTCTAAATCTTATTGGCACGATTCCTCGATCGATCAATGGCAAGAAGATGTCTTCGGTGATATTGTCACTTTACAATCACTTTGAATCACTTGTAATTTTGTTTCTGTCGAACAACAGAATTTGATTTTTTTCTTTATTCAAATTTGTTCACTTTTTAATTTCGTGTTCTCTTCAAAACGGCGAATGCATTCAGTTTTGGATTTGTTTTTGTTTTATTTCACTAAATAATTAATTCCATGATGAAGAATTTGAATTCAATTTTGTTATTTTCAGTTTGTCCAAAATTGAATTTGTTCATTTAATTTATAATCCACTAGTGGACGGTTGTAGTCATTTGAGTTTTGTTTAACACAGTATCTGTGGAAAGAGTGAATAAACAATTGAGGTTATGCCAACAAAAATTGGCGTTATTAGCTGCATAAAAGTATGAGTAGCCATGAGCCACTATTGTATGAAGTATAACTATAATTTTTACGGGGGCAGAAGTGTTCAAATCGATTCGACAGCGGCTAATAACTTTTATAAATCAGCTTTACGTCCGAGTGCACCTTTAGTAATAACTCGCGCTTGAGCTAAAGATCCCTTGTCTTTCCTTCTCGCCCCGGTGCTTACATTAATATACTCAACGAACAGAGTCAACTTTTTAATTGCGTTTTTCAACCCGTCTTCTCGGTTGTTCTTCTTCCCTGCCTTGCCTTTATTCACCTTACCACTTTGAGCCTTGTGCTTCTAATTACGAGGTTCAGTGAACTTGAAATTGATCAAAAAAACTTCTCTACGAAAAAGAGGAATTATTCCCAGTTGCGAAGGGCTACCAGCAATTTTTTCGCAGGCGTGTGAACCTTCTTTTATAAACTTTCGTCACATAATTCACCGAATTGTTATTTTTTTAAAATAATCTACTACATAAAATTGTGTACGAAATTTCGAGTAACTACAACAACAAAACATTACTATTGCGTTTCAAGATTATTTTCTTGAAAAAAATACGGAAACTTATCTAAGGTATAGATTCATATTTTCGTAAAATTTTATCGTGGTATTTGAACGGAAATAAATTTCGTCTGCAGTTATTCAAAAGTTCCAAAATCATTTTATACTGAAGATCACCGGATTTTATAATGAATGATATTAAAAACTCCCTATAGTTTAGGATTTTTAAAAGCAACATATGTTTACATCTCCGGTTTCCTGTCGGCAACGAAATTTACCTCATGAACATATTTCAGAGGCTGTCAAAAACGACCAAAAAATAAATCTAGTCAAACATTTATTTAACAGTCTGTATTCGTTGACTTTATTTCACTCAACATTGATTGCATTTTTACCATTTTTGTCGACAGACAATTTCAAAGTAAACATCCAGAAGAATAGCAAAGGGCAATTTTCTTTTTGTTCTGTTTTCGGGACTATCGTGAAGTCCGAGGGTTATTTTTCATCAGTTTTTATTATTCCTTGACGAGACAGCGCAAGACGAGAAAAAAGAATCAATACACACGTGGTAAGACGTGCACGTACATTATGATTTACGGTATTGCTATCACGCGAGATTATTGCAACGATGAGTGTGCACGACGCTCCATAGACGGTACAATACAACGCGAGTTGTCTCTTTACTTTAATGGCCACCAGACGCCGGGCGTTTATAAATGACGAAGATAATAATCCCGCGTTGAAACGTCGTTTTGGCAGGGTACACGTAGTCGGCGTACACGACTCGTTCCTCGCGTGGGAGACTAAAATTACAGTAATGCATTTCGGCCCTCGTGGCCATAGTGACCATTTTTTAATTTTTTCTTTGCTTCTGCTTCGATAAAACCTCCTGACTCGTTCAGCGATGGAAATCGCTGTATCAGATTGCAATTCTACTCGGACCTTCAACGATTATTCGCGGGTAGATATTGAATTTACAATCTCCATATAAATAAAAACAGACTTTGGATTCGAGCAATGTTTATCACAAAGTCAGGTTAAATTAACTATCAATTCGATGTAACTATAGTCGAGTTAAGTAAGATTGACTCCAATTGCATGTTTGGAATAAATTAAATAAGAAACTAATAATTTATGATTGAATAATGATATTACACCCATGACATAATATTAAACACGTGTGAGCTAAGTTAGCATGAAAATTAGTTTGCCTGGTAAAGCAAATATGTTAGCTTATTAAAAAGATTTATAACAGCAACACATTTTTTCACTAGCAAATAACATTGTTACAATTCCAACTGAAGTTTTGTTAGCCTAACAAAATCATTTTTTCGGTGCGACTTCTATAGCTATAAAATTACAATCTTCTGCAAACATTTCATAAAAAATTGCAACAATCAACGACGAGCTACGGCTTTATGTGTGAAACAAATCTCATTTTAAACGGTTGAACGGTTTTCGAGTAATAAATTTTTCAAATTCCAAAGCCCTGTTCACACACACACGTACGGAAATTTTTTCTACACAATTTTTCCCCATATTGTGGACAATTTTGAATGTCCTAACATGACAAATATGGAAAAACAATCTTTTCGCGGAAAGCAAAAATTAGATATCGTTGATTCCAAAGAGCTTATAAGTTCACTCGATCACGTGAAAGTGTGAACGTGATTGCGTGAAGATTTTGTAAATGTGGAATCGAGGATTACTCGAAGTTGCCGAAGTTACACGTTCTCAGATATCTTCGGCCAGCGCGTGAACTGGTTTCACGAATGGGAGAAGTAAATGGGCGGCGAGAAACTCACGTTGAGAAAAGGTGGATGCGCCCAGCGTAGAATCGAACGAAATGGAGGACAGGAAAAGAGACGAGAAGTGGCAAGAGGAAGAAAGATGGTAAATCTCCGTTGGATTTACCATCGGGGAAGCTTCCAAAGTTTGTCACAAGCGAAACAGAGGCTGGTCGAGTAGAATCGCTTCGTGACGGTGAGTGTAGAATTTCGTCGGTGAATTCACTTCTTATTCGTGACGATGCCACAGTCGGTGGCAAAAAAAAGTGAGAGAAGACGCGATGAACGGCCGCAGAAATAGAGAATAACGACTTGGGATGACTGCTTTCTTCCAGCCCATTATAATTCTCGCAATTAAATGGTACATTAAATTAGAACTATACAAGGTGATAAGTAGATTACTATTTTAATGAACCGTAAGGAAGAATAGAGCGTTGGAATTTTGCTTCTAATTTCCTATTCAGAAAGCGCTAATGTTTTTTCACTGAAAATAAAAATCTGAAGATTTCCCTACGAATAAAAAATTGTAGACGGTGTTTCGGAAAAACACTTAAGCAAACGGGTTTGTTAAGATGGCCAAAAACGTTCGCTAATTTTCACACCCTACTATTTCTAAACACTCAGGAAAGTTTGTTGTTGCATGCATTTGTTAGTAAATGCAATGATGCTTCGGTCAAATTAATCTGACGAAAACGAGAGTCTACATATATTTTTTCACTTCACTCGGTGCAAAAGTCAAATTGTACATAAGCTCCATTTGCCTAAAACTCCTATTTTCTACGTTCCCGAGTAAAATGAAACACATTTCCTTAACTCATGCGATAGCAATACTCGTCAAAAAAATGTCAACGCGTTACTCTGAAGAATAGTTGTCGAAAAATGAAGAATTTTTTTTTTTCGCTCTAAAGAAAATAATTGTCAGTTTAAGTTTGCTAGATCAAGTTTAACTAACCAGATTCAAGCTTAAAAACTAGAACGTGAAAAAATAATTCCTCCTCCGAGTTTTTTGCATCATCTGCAAACACCTTAACCAGTTCCACTATTACATCAAGAACTACTGGGCTTGTAATTTTATGAGGCTGTGGCTCTTCAACTTCAAATATATTACGAGGAAGACCGAGAAGAGGTTGTTAGGAACCAATGCATATAGAAAGAATGTTCACTTTACGGCGTACCGTTAATGCTCGGCTGCTAACGTTCAGAGTTGCAGGTGCCGGCTCTTCGTTATATCCCATCGACATTCGCCTTCACTGCTTACACTGCGCTTTAACTATCCTACCTCGGAAGTACTCCGTGTATGCAGCCATTTTATAGTCAGAAACCCGACACATAAAAATGTCAGTACGTGCGCGTGAGACCATTGCTACCACAAGATCACTGAAAACACCCCCACGAAATTGAGTTACTACCGGTCATTCGCAGATGCCGCATCTTAGAATTTTAAATTCGCGCTACATCGTGAGCAGCTTGAAAAAAAAGTGGGAAAATGACTTCACTTTTTTGTTCAACAGCTCGATCTGGTAGCAATTAAAAGCACTAAAAGCGTCCATGCTGATTCAGTGGAAATTCCCTGTTGAAAATCCGGTGATAAAATTAATACCAAAAAAGGTGTCTAAGTAGGAACTCATTTTAGTGATAACGATAGCTGACGAACTAATAGTGTTAATGATGATATTGATATACCGCTGCTATCAACACTATATTGGTGTTAGCGTTGTAACATGATGCTGAAGATTGCATCGTTGGGATGCAAGGAAATAAGGCTTGAAAATTCTGATTACTTTACATTATCATAAAAGGTGCAAATGAAAATGGCTTCGATTACTAACATTGAAAATGAAGGTCACTCGATATTATGGCGATCCTAGAAGGACGCTAATCTTAGTTTTCATGATTTTTTTAAATGTCGCTGCATTTCAACTATGCAAACTTCAATAACATGCTGTAACAGTTTAATTTTTATTATTGTTTTTATTTCTGCACAAGTACTAAATATTTGCACTTAAAAAAAAAATTTAAGACAGTTTTGCGACAAAAATTATGATAGAATTTAGGTTTATTTTCCTTTTTTTTCCAATACATTTGACCTCATAAATGGAATTTTTTCATGGTCACATCGAGAACGGATAATATGTATGTACATAGAGACGTTTAAGAAAATCTACACGCATGTGATTAGATTTCGTTTTAAATCTACACAAATAATCCATCGCGTCCGCATACAATGAAATGAACGTTCAACGCGAAACGGCAATCGTCCAGATTAACGGTGATTTCCGGTTAACACCAAACAGCGTTCATGCGACCCAAGACTGTGTTAAGGTGACCTCATAGATCGTAGAGTAAAGATAAAATTGTAGTGTCAGTGATCATTGGTAAAGTCGTTGCAAGAATTAATTTAACGAAACCTTTCGAGTTAATTTTGCACTGCCAAAATCAAAAGTATTTACCCTTCAATAGATGATAACATCAAAAAGTCTACATCAGCTAACTTTTACCACGTGGATTTGCAACAATGCGCGTAACGAATAAAAAATTATTCGTGTTGAATTGAAAAAAATGTAACAAAAGTTGGTGACAGTTAAGAATGTATCACATTTAGCAATTCAATGAAGCCTCTATGCGCATAGTATGAAATTATAGCAGACGCTCGATTCTGACTGAAGTGAACCTTGAGTGGCAAATGTTCGGTGATCTAACGAAGAGACTGAGCTGCCCAATTAATTAAAGTCCTTTTTTTACACTTCTAACAGCTCAGTTATTTAGCCTATTGAAATTCCTAGCATCAGACAAAGAAACTGTCTAAAGAGTTCCTTTGTCTGATTTCTTAAGTCTGTTCCTTCGCAGAAATAAAAACAGTTAGCTGAATCCTCGGAATCCGCTATTTTTTATTCAGTAGACAAAGTAGAATAATCCTAAGACAGCTAATTTATGATGTTCAACAGAAAAAACTTTTATTTATGAATTCTTCATTGCGCAGAGTGTGTCACGAAATATGATGGTCGAATTTCAAATATTTTTTCTACTTCTAAACTATCTAAGAATAATCGCTTTACTTTTTTAGCGTAGCAGAATAAACGAAAAGTCCTATTGAGTCTCTTAAAGCACAAGACTATAAAAATATCTCACGAAATCTTAGCTCGTGGTCCGAAATAATTTTCAGAGTCTGACCGTTATGCCAGTGGCGACCTGCTCAACGCCAACTGTAACCTCGCATCGTCGTCTTCGTCGACGGGTAAAATTTTAGAGAGAAGCCGCTGTTGCAAACGCTAAAAGCTTGAACTCTGGCATTTCGCTACAGGGCTTAATGGGACCCTAGTCGCGGCAAAGCTTCAAATGAAACATTGAAGCATCTCTGTATACACTTACATACTCGTAACTAAGTCCGTAGTCGTGGGAGAGCATCTGTTAAGGATATTCCGGCTACCGAGACGGAAACTAGCCAGACAAATGTTAATTTGTTGACTTAGAAGTTGATACTAGCTGACGACTTGTCTTTCTAAGGATATTCAGGTAACCGACCCAGTTTCTGACATCTTTAGGGCCACGGCTCCTTTTTTTTACTATATACAAACGCGTCATATTATGAAACTGAAAAAAAAACCTTTTACCCGTACATGCAAATACTCCCATGACTCCCAAATACTCCCTGAGTACTGGGAGTTATGGGGTCCTTGCAATGGACCCCCGTGACAAAAGCATAGACATAAGTGCTCGAGACATTACAATACAAACATTACGCAGCCCTTCAAAATAAGATTCACCCGGTTCAAAAGTTAGACCACAAAGGGTCGACTTTATAGTTCGAAGTTCGAACTTAAGTTCAAATTGGGACTATAAATTCGACTACGTTAGAGCTTTAGTTCAAACTCAAGTGAACTTGAGCCAATTTTTTTTTGTAGAATGCATTTACAAGAAGGAGATCAATGCGTTTTCACTATTTTCGGTATGTAAGATGTCACGATTAATCTTTGGAAAATAACAAATTCATCAACAGTGATTCAGAAGACCCATGTTTTTCAAAGTGGATCACGTTTATGTCCATCAACACCCCTGTCTAATTAGATAATATAGAGAACTGACATTTTGCACACTTTTTTTATTATTATTTATTATGAACGAAATGAATGAAATAAAAATAGATACGCATAAATGAACCACTAGTCTAAACGATTATAGAGATTTGCGCATGCTCATCATAATGTTTCTTAGTCTTAAGTGTTTTAACTAGACTTTGGATAGTTTGTTTGATTGACACTCTCTGTCTATGTAATCACCTAATTTCTTGAGGTTTCTATGGGATATTTTTGTAAATCACAATCTATCCGGCAGATAATCAATCACAGTTGAAATTTGTTGTTTTCCAAAGATTAATCGTGACACTCGACAGACCGAAAATAGTGAAAACGCAAGGTAAAGGTGTAATGCAATTAATCTCCCCTTCTTTTACATGCATTCTACAAAAAAAGTCGGCTTAAGTTCTAACTTAAGTTTGAACTAAAGTTCTAACTGTGTCGAATTTATAGTCCGAAGTTCGAAATTGGAACTATAAATTCGACCCTAAGAAAGAATAATATAATTATAGTTTTATCGTGGTCCTCTACTGCCGGGGTTACGGACAAATAATAGACGCTTAATAATAACATGTACTTAGTGGCAAAGCAATTACCTTTTTGTTCTCGTAAAAAAAAATTCGAGGAAAAGCGACCGTTCACTTGACCCTTTCTTCTCAAAGTTTCCTAGTTCACCAGAACTTACAGTACGACTGTTACAACTATTTACAGAAGCGGTTGACAGATGAGAAATCAGTGGCCTTACGGTAGGCAAGATAGTAGATATATACGTAACATTGCATTGACGGAGAAGTTGAGAGAAGCTGCGAACAGTAGAGACGATGAACGACACAAGAGCTCGGTCAGAACCTCCAAGCAGTGGTTTACGGTTTCCCGATCCCGATAGACGAGCTCTATATGTATGGCCTTTCCCCGGGGCTACAGAAGACTCGTTAGAGCTAGAATTCTCGTGAGGAATGAATGGACCGACCGATTATCTATAGTACCTACATTTGTGTTCTACACTATAGTATATAGTGAGTCTGCAAATATATATCTACATTAGAACGATCGACCAGATAATTGTTAAAGTGAACCTGCGTAGCAAAACGTAAATAACAAGAATACATTTTTCTTGATCTTTCGGTACAAGCTGATAAATTAATAGGTATTCATTGCGTTTTGAAAACACGAATAAATATTGGTACTCATCTAAGCCAATTGTGCTTTTCGCACCTTGTAAATTGATAGCAAATCCGGGACTCATTAAATGAAGATATTTAAACCTGTATCGACTATAACGTTATATATAATCAGTTGGTGTACACCAACTGATTATAATTAGTTAAAAAAACAGCTTGAACTGATTCAACAGCAGCTCAGAACTCTACTAGAAAATAACTCTATCGGACTGCAGAAAAAAATCTGTCTCTCAATTATAACCTTGGCGTTATAAAACTCTACCTCCAAATTATAACTCTAGGATTACAAAAAGCTCCTACCAAATTATAAATGGGAATGTTATAAAACTCTATCTCTAAACTATCACTTAATATTATAGCTACAGTCATAACATGTGGTAAGGAATTTTCATCAGCCCATATTTCAACAGACTCAGAGCAGAGATGTCATCTGGTAAAGTTGAAATTTGCGCAGGAGTTTGTTATCTCGCAGACATGTAATTTCGTGAAATTACATCTAGTAAAGATGTAAATTAGTCATTAAGCCAATCGTTAATCTTTTATCATTTGTATGTTTTGCTTAAGACTAGCTACTAGCCATTTTTTGGCACCGTCTCCTCGGTCTTCTTAATGTATATTGCACGGGTAAGATCCGTAATTAAACCTAGTTACAAACGAGACATTACGTCCTCGTGCGTAACCCTTTACCCAGGACGAATTTAATAGCATGTTTATCATGACGATTTACGTAGCACTGGGACTTTTCAGGGGCCTCGTAAAGTCTGTGATCGTTACTTGTCTACGTTGGGGTTACGAGAAAGGGAGAAAGGGAGAAGAAGAGAAACAGATAACCGAGAAAAGTAAGAACGAACGAAGGAGATAAGGATTTAGTATTCGATTTGGCAAAGGCAAATGCTTTGCGCTCTTAACAACAGATATTACTACCATTCTTTTGAGTCCTACGCATGTAACTTGCTCTGTTATGCGCACAAATAAATTTAATCCGCCCACCTATTGAAATGCAGTAGCGTTATCTATCTATATATATCAAGTGTATCCATAATAACGACTGGGAGGTCCTTTTTAATCCGATTTCATAGCCCTGCGATAGAACATCGAGATGCCTTAGCAAGTCAGTGCGTAGATGACGCAGGCCAAGTTGATCGATACCGTCGATAAAAGTCAAAGTCAATCGCGTCGCGTGGGCGCAACTCTGATGACATATGCAAAGCTTCCGTGTAGGTTACAACTGACATACCAAATACCTGTCGGGTTCAATTCACTGCCTGACATATGTTCGACGTCTTGACAGTTATACGCATACTCTAATTTATTAATCATCATTAAGTCGTTTAGAACAGAACATCAAATTCGTTAAATTGAATCATTTCCATACCTAACGCAATTTTTGAACTGTTTGGAATTATTAATTATTTTACGAGGAGGATATTATTTTGAGAGGAGACATGGAGGAAATTTTTTCATTATTTACAAAAATGGTATCATGAGTTTGTTGAACTTTTTTTCAATACCGAAACGGTATTTATTTTTTCAACCCTGAATTTTCGGAAAATAGTAATAATTACTTAAGTTATTGGTAATTAATTCTAACGATGAAAAATACTAATAATTACTTAAGTTATTGGTAATTAATTCTAACGATGAAATATTAGAAGTAAAAAATACTTTAAAGGCTATGATTGAAAATATTGATATATTTAATGCAAGTGAAATAGATGATTTTGTACGGCAGAGAAATTTCAATATGAAATACATCGCATGCAACACAGAAAAATATTTATTCCAAGAGCATTTTTGTAAAATAATTTGCGTGGTAAATTGTAAAATGTTGAAATCGGACAATGATATCGAAAAAAATACTACCACACGCACTAACGCACGGAGAAAATAATCGCGGAGAAACAGAATTTTTTTTCGCTGTGGCAGCAAAAGATTTGCTGTGGAAGCGAAAGAATAGCTATAATAACATGATTATTTTTCTCTGTGAGTACACACGGCGAGATTTTTCCGTATCATATGCTGGATTGAATTACAAAAGTTCTTTGCCTTACGGTTTTCTTTCTTTTGAAGCATCAAATCAATATTTTATTCAATCTGCTCGCAGCAGATTCAATAAAATTACTGGTAACTTCGCGGCAATTCGTTTAACGTACTTGGCGTCGAGACGCTACCGCATTTTTTTATATGAACATTTTTATAAACATGTACAAAATTAAACAACTCAATATTAGTATTTTCATAATTATTTCATAACTTCTAGAACCATAGGCACTTTAATAAAATTCTAACATGTATGTATATGATTTATAGTGTATGAGATAAGGTACTGCATTTCATGTGGTATTAACATTGGATCTTAATTAGCCATATCACAATAAATTGTGGCCGATACTCGTTTCAAAAACTTGTAGAGAGGATCCAAAGAAACAGTCAGTGTCTACTTGTTTCTCAACTTCTTCGGAGAATCGGGAAGAAATATTTAAAACTCAGAAAAAAAAAGATTAAAAACTGTCGAAACAGAAATTTAATTTTATGAGCAGGCTAAAAAATGATGTGTTGTATCTTATTTCTATAAACATATATAGCACACTATTTGTGTAAGCTTCTGTAAGTGTGTGTGTGTGTGTGTGTGTCTCGTTTATTTATTTTTTTTATAACCAATAGTCTATATTTGCAGCTACGCAGCAAATAAATGAATACAAATAAAATAAATACAAATATGTAACTTTTGGTATTCGCATTCCACCTTAACAGCCATACCACAATAAATTGTGGCCGATACTCGTTTCAAAAACTTGTAGAGAGGATCCAAAGAAACAGTCAGTGTCTACTTGTTTCTCAACTTCTTCGAAGAATCCGGAAGGAATATTAAAAAATTCAAAAATAAAAAAAGATTTAGACCTGTCAAAACAGAAATTTAATTTTATGTGCAGGCTAAAAAATGATGTGTTGTATCTTATTTCTATAAACGTGTATAGCACACTGTTTGTGTTATCTTCTGTAAGTGTCTGTGTGTGTGTCGTTTATTTATTTTTTCTTATAACCAAAAGTTTATATTTGCAGCTGCGCAGCTGGAGAATTCAAGCATATCGGTGAAGGAACGAATCGCCGCGGCGAAGAAGGGGAAGTCACCTGTGGGCGGTCGTGTTACTCCTTTCCAGGAGAAATAGAATGATAAAAAGAGAATAAATAAGATAGACAGAGCGGTGGCTCGAGCACAGCAGCAACAGCTTCAACTGGCCGATGGGCATCTAGTGAGCTCTCTGTGTCTAACAGTAAAAGTCCAGCTAGACGGTGATAAAACCGGCCGACATTGGTACGTGTACCTGGACAGTATAGGCGCGTGCACGTTCTCTCATGTGGCAGTCCTGAGACCGCTCGACTAAGGGACCGAGAAATCTGACCAGGAACACGCGACACTGGAAATCAACGAGAAACCCTTTCGCTTGCCTACAAGTGTCTTATATCTTATAGCCGGGGCATTAATCGCGTGGAACTATTGCTGTGCAAACCCTGCATCGGCCATTCTATGCCAACATGTTTTCCAACAACTATTCTTGACATTGAGAATGGCCCAAAATGTCGCAAGAAGAAGGTTGGAATAACGATGCGATGTTATTGAAGTTTGCATTGTTAAAATGCAAAGACATAAAAAAGTAAATGATAAAAATCAAGATTAGCGTCTTTTGACGAGCGCCTTAATATAGGGTGACCTTCATTTTCAATGATGGTAATCGAAGTCATTTTTATTTGTACCGTTTTGATGATTTGAAGTAATCAGGACTTCAGTATCGTTGCATGCGTATGTGTGTGTTGTTTGTTTTTGTCGGCCTTTGATAATACGATGACATATCACTTCAAGAACTGCTTAACCGGTTGAGTTAGAACCTGACACACACGTGAAGCGGCTGATACTTTTATTGTTGTAACTTTTATTAAAATGTATATGTTAAAATTTAAAAATTATTCAAAGGGAGGACGTGATCGCGTTAACATTTGTCTAAGTCATATTTAATGTTGTTTTGTATTTAATTTGGGGAAAATATATATTGGACTTTCGATTTTATGAATTTTTCGGATATTCACGTCGTTGAGTTTACTTTTTTACAACACGAACTAGCGAATTTATATTTTTTACGTAAACAAAATAAAATTCAGTAATAATAGATATGCGATTATTAGTGAAGATCGACAGAAGGGTTTGGATTTTATAGAAATTCGTATTTTTGTTTATTATCTGTTGGCGACTAAAATTGCATCCATTGCAACCTCAAAAACCTGCTTTGAAAAATTGCAACCCTCTTATTTTTTTTATTTTCTACAAATTTTCCTTCATAAAAAACTCGAATTTCATCCACACCGAAAGGTTTAATTTTATTTTGACATAGATTTTTGTTTAATTGATCCGAACTAAAAAAAATTTCCGGCCGTTAAAATTCTGGGAGTTGCGTAAACAAATATAATTGAGAATCAAATGTAAAAAATTATTAAACGTACTTTAACCGCTGTAATTTTTGGGTCGTTTTTTATTTCCGTCTTATGTATTAAGGGCCTGCATGCGAAGCTGTGGATTCGAGAATTGTACTTTACTGTAGTGATATACAAAGCGAATAGCCACGTAGCGCCGGTTAATTAACGGCGCCTAGCTGCATTACGTCTTTTATTACAACGACATGTAACCCACATGTTATATAGCGTACTTCAAGTTCATATACGAAAGCAAATGTACAGCTCCCAACGTGACTGAAATAACAAAAACGCTTTGGGGCCTTCGTTCAACATTTTTTTGCCATCCACTGCTCGTGCTGATGGCTTTTTGCCTTTCTGCTACAGCCGAAGGGTATCTTTGAGATGTTTTTGTCTCCTTTCCATAGAGGAAGCTTTGAGAAATCAAGAGTTATTGCCAACTAGGAAAGAGCAGACCTGAGACTGCCTTAAAGCTCTACGTGTATACAGTGATTTCTATTCCAAGTGCCGAAAAGTATTATAAATCTATATGAAAGTAATTCATCTGTTGGCAAATAAATAATATCTTTAAAATAATTTCCATTCCCAGTTTCCATCATAATTATGAGAACGTGAATTGCATTTTTTTTGTAATTGAACATTTATTTCAAATACTGCATACAAAGAATACGCTTGAAAATTATTAAACCAACACTGTCAGAAATTTTCGTACGAAATTTAATATAAAGTATTGAAAGTTTTTTTGCAGATGCGCGTACATTAAATGTAATATACCAGTAGCAAGTAATACACAAAAAAAATGTTTATTTAATTAATATACAGTACACTAAAAAATTCATAATTGTAGTGTTTATAATGTGTTTTTGAAATTTTACAACATTTCCGTGTATTGAATCGAAATTAATACATTGTATCTGCGAAAAGACTTCCAATACATATATCAATTTTTAAAACATTTTTAACAGTGAATAAGCAGTTTATAAGTTAAAAAAAAACATTATCTATCTTTACGGTTCATGTTACACAGCTATTAATTTTAATTCAAATCCTTTATAATAGAAAATTAATTATTTTTTTGTAAATATTGTTTGAATACTTTTTCAAGATACGAAAACTCTGTGTAGTCTGTTTATGTATCCGGATTGATAAGACACTTATCAGGAGAAATTGTAGACAAATATGAAGAGAATATGAACATTAAAAATGCGTAAATAAATGAGCCATCGCGGAAATGTCGCGGCCTGAAGTAAAAGCCTTATACACTGAGATTGAACGGATTTCGGCAAAAACTCGTGTTTTCACGGCTTCTCTCAACGCGGACGAACCTAAAAAAGTTCACAGCGGAGAATTATATTCGTCCGCACGCGGAGTCTCGTGCATTGGTGCGCACGCTACTCTCCCGACGATATTTAATTATGCAGAATCTCGCAGGGATTCCATTTTCACGGTTGCTACCGCGACGCGTATTGCGAGTGGTGCTTCGTTCCGATTTAACGTGGGCTACTATCCGACTATTTGCTCTGTTGCGCTGTGTCCAAATGAACATTCGCGCGAGATCCCTTATATTCTATAATTCGGGGTGTGTGTTTTATACCGTTGTGACTGTGTATGAAATTGCTACGCGTTCCATTCGCTTCGTTATTTGCACGATATTTTATTCAATTCCTCTCGTGATAACCATCGACTGTGATATGGTCGGTAAATGCAATTCACTTCAATAACTTTACACGGCCGATACATTTTATTATTGAATATCGAATAACGTGATGTACGCAAAAATAACATTTTCATGAGAATTAATGGTAAAGTATTTTCACGGTAAATCGTATACCAATAAAAGTTGAGCATATGTATTTCACATTTCGGTATTTTACTTCTAGTAGTCGTTGTAGACCAGACAGAGATTAAATGAAGACGCAACTGAAATGGCGACAATTATTATCCATACGAAAAACATGTTATTGCAGGTTGCATCGTTGGGATGCAATGACATAAAAAAATAAATCATAAAAACCAAGATTAGCGTATTTTCAATGCTAGTAATCGAAGTCATTTTTATTCGAAACTTTTATGATGATTTAAGATAATCAGAATTTAAAAAAATGTATTTCGTTGTATCCAAACGGCGCTTCAATATCATAAAAACGGAGAAAATTTTATTTTTTTTCAAGACTTTTTTATGAAATAACTCTTAAGTCTTATCCTGTCCTTGTTGGCGGGTTTTATTTAAGTGACTACTAATCGGAGAACCGCACGACTATTTTTATCGTTTGAATTATTAATTTATACTTAATTCAAATCTAATTCAATTTGATTAAAATTAGTTAAGGTAAGAATCGGAATGTGTTACTTAATATAGCAATGAAAGCAAAAAAATTTAGTTGCATGCACTCACAATTATTAGTCTTCACATAGTAGCCACGCCTATCAATATTCTTTAAGTACACTATAAAATTTCGTCCGCGCATGGAACAATGCACATATTATTGGCAAACTGAACAGCTGTCGAGGTTTTTCTTGTGGTCGTGATTTTATCTATGTCATGATTTGTTTTTCTCTCGATACACCTAAGTGAAAATCTGCTCCGACGTGCGGCACAATAAGTGCGACGCAAGTATATTTATCATGCACCGTTTATGTTGCAATAAATACTACATATTTATATAGGATGTAGTGCGCCGTTCTCGTTGCGACAGATTTCAACAATTTTAATATGCTCGAAAGCTTTCACATGGAATATGATACCTAAAATGGATTCTTAAAACTTTTCTTACAGGGTTCATTAGATCATTGCCAGTATTAACTCTCGAACACATGGAAAAAAGTCGATACAAAAATATTCAAAATATTTCACGCGGTTTTGGACGACCCAAAAGTTGACTTAAATTGAGTCAGATTACATAATTATATTAAAAGTATTAGAGTACATGTTTTCACAATTTTTATGTCGAATAAAAAAGTTCCATATTTTTATAAGTTATTTCTAATTTCTAATGTCTACTACAAATCTTCCAATCTCGAAAATACACGATTATAGAAATAAAATAGTGAACACAAAATTTTTAGATGAACTTTTGGTTTTTTTTCGAATTCAAACAAGCCCAATTTTATAGAAAATCCACGAAATTTTTATTTCACATCCTATACATCACATTCGGCGTGTGTTAAAAAAACTATACAAAAAATATTCCCAATTGTGTAGTAAGCACACATTTTGTAGACGTTTTGCGAATTAGTTGTCACAGTGATAAATATTTCCTACACAATAAAGTTGTCCACTCTCAAAAAACGAATCTTTTCAAATTCCATAATTATATCGACAGCAACAGTTCGTTTTTTTAGGATTTCATGTTGCATTTTTTTAGGTATCCCTAATTTAAAAACTGTTTAATAACCAAAAAAAATATTTAATATAATGACAATTAAAACGCAGCTAGCTAGCAGAACTTAAAAATATCGTGGATTTATCGACTGGAGAAGAAAAACGATAGCTCAAGAGCGTCGAGAGGTAGAGAAGAAAGCAACGTGTCTAGGTTGTTCTTGCGGGAGGAAGAAATATACCACATAAAAGAAGAAGTGGCAAAGAGGGGTGCGAGAAGGGGAGTCTTCACGAAATAACTACAGTTCGTGCTCGGAGTTACTATTTCCGCCTGACATGACTATCGATCGATAGTTTCGCGAAGCTCTATCTCCGTCCGTCCGGACAGTGCACTCGGTACTACACGCTGTACGCTCTGTACTCGGTAGAACAGCGTAGCGTAGGTGAAGCCTGACTATAGTTACGATCCGGAGAATTTCTCGAACGTGAGTTATGCACCGCGGCGTCAAACTTATTATTCCATCTCGCTTTTCTAGTTATATGGTTCGTGTTACAAGCTCCGGAGCTCGTCGATTCCCACGGGCATTTAAACAACCTTCGTAAAGCGCAATTTAACCCGCTCACTGTCTCTTTCTATAAGGTGCAACGTGCTGATGACACGCGTTTATACCAATTACACGCCTGCTCACTGCATTTCTACTCCTAAGTCGTAAAAACTGTCGTTTATTTTTTCTGTCATAAAATATCAACACTCGACAATAAAATACATCACATTTATAACTTTATCATCATTACCGAAAATAAAACTCTATTATCATTTAATTTGGAAAATAAATTTAGCGTATTACAACTTGGCCAAAATAAAACTCGACGGTTATAAACGTTAAATCGACAAATAAATCACCGGCAGTTTCTACAGCAGGTTCCAATGTTTTTTGACAATTGTTCTTTGGAAGATTAATAAATGGGATAATAATCTTTATGTTAAAAGATGGTCAGAAATGGAATGATCGATACCATAATAAAAAAAAGTATCGTAATTTTTGTTTTTTGCTTTGGCTGAAAAATGTGTTCTACCCTAAAATGTTGACAAAGATCATTTCGAACACATAAGTAATTGACAAATGGAAAAATCTTCTTCAAGTTCTAAGACTTGAAGAAGTTTTTTCTTAGCTTGCAGACTGTGTCAGGGATTTGTTTTATGAAAACTACATATTTCGGTGACTATTGGCCTTCAATATTATGAATAATCTTACAGAAAACTAAGAATCACCAGATGAATTTACACCACGTTCAAAAAATTTATTCACAGTGACTGCACTCACGTGTACCACTTAAATAAAACTCACCAAACTCACTAAACACTGATTTTTTGGTAGAACTTATTTTCGCGGTTTCACAGTATCGAATTCAGAATAGAAGCACAAGTGTTAACGTCCAAAAACTGGATATTCCACGATAATCAACGTCACAGCAACACGTCGTCGAACTGTCACATTTTACCGGGTCGCAGTCGCGCGTACGTCACACGAGGTGCACGCGGTGTAGGTTTGTCGCGAACTGAGGACGCGGGACAATGCTCGAGTAGCCGAGCGCCACCGAGCGCTGACGGAGTTGGCCGAGCCACGAAGATGTACGGAGCAGTGTCAGTAAAGGCGCAAAGACCCCAGCGGACTTGTCCGTCTCGCTCTTGTTCGAAGAGATAATTTAATTTGAATACAAGAATACGCTATTCCTGCATTCATAAAAGTATTAAACTAAAGAATTAAATTAAACAAGACTCGGAGACGGAGGAGTGGATAAAAAGATTATGCAGAGCTGCGTCGGTGAAAGACAAATCTGACACAATCAGACGAAATGTTCGCTTTTTTCCATGCGAACTTTGACCTTGTCATAATAAATTAATTAGAATCAGTCTGGCTGAAAAATATTTTTTAAAATTAAAACATAGCAGGCTCAGCTATGTGATTTATAATATGTCCTCGAATCCGCATATTAACTGTCCAATAATAAGACTTCAAATTATTGGGAAGATTCGTCGAGCGGAAAACAACTTTCAACTAGACGAGTAAGGATAATTGTAATTATTAAAAGTTTTTTTGCTCGGTACACGAAGATGTTCGTTTTTTTTCATGCGAACTTTGGCCTTGTCATAATAAATTAATTCGAATCAGTCTGGCTGAAAAATATTTTTCAAAATTAAAAAATAGCAGGTGCAGCTATGTGATTCATAATATGTCATCGAATTCGTATAATGACTGTCCAATAATAAGACTTCAAATTATTGGGAAGATTCGTCGAGCGGAAAACAACTTTCAACTAGACGAGTAAGGATAATAGTAATTATTAAAAGTTTTTTTTCGCCTAGTTTTAGAAAGTGTTATACGTATAGAAAGCCGCAATGATAATCGCCCTGTCGGTTCATTAGACATTGTAACTATGCGGTTTAATGTTGCCGCACAGCAAACGGTGGTCAACCGGATTCACTGTGTTATAATGGAAAGATGGAGAGATGCAGCGAGGACGATGAGCTTCGATGGACACGAGTTAATGACGAACTTTCCTCGGGAGAGATTCTGGTACGACCAGTCCATGCATGTACTGCTTCATGGTGGTACGTCAACAAGATGACTATATGTATGTATCGTGGTTAATGAGGCTATAATGCATCAACGGGGTTATAGTATAGATTCGCTGTCACGAAGAGTTAAAACATAATCTTTCTGAAAGTTGAAACTAATTTGCATTTTGACCCTGAAATAAATCCATGTGGAGAATTTGCTGCTACAATGTAAGGACGTTTAATACCTATATTTTGAACTGAACGTTTGATTAGGTTAGAATTCAAGTACTAACACAATAAGAGAAAAATCTCGAAAGAAAAATATCGTTTTTGAACACACTAAGAACATATATTTTAATTAACACTATCCTAAAAAAAATTATAATCGAGAATTTATCAGAGCATTTAATCTCCTGTTCTCTAATTTATTAATTACTTTTTACATTATTTTTGTTTAAATTCAATATGACAAGATCTTATCCAATTTCGACCGTATCGAGAAGTACTCATTAAAATCGAAACAAACTCTTACGATTGTATGTATCATTCCATGTGTCTTTAAATAAACGTTGAAAATTTACTTGGGTCCATCAACTAAATGGTTCGTTGTTAACATTGTTATTGGAACTGAGTTCACTTTTAACTCTTATTTCACAACTTGCCGAGTTTCCAATAATATTTAAAAAACCAAGATATCTCATCGAGAAAAAAGATACTCTAACAAAATGTGTTCTGTAGATGTCACTAATTTCTCATTATCTCGATACTGAACAAGTATAAAATATAGCCGCATAAAACCGCGATATACTAATCCATAGTATTACTACTGGTTGTGATAATAAACCCATGTACCCCAGTCAATAGGACTTTTACTCTGGAGTAAACTCTGGACTGTTACAAAATGTGTTCTGTAGGTGTCAGTTATTTCTCAGAATTTTGATAATTATTGACACCAACGCACTGCGTGCATAGTAAAAATCAAAGAGGACAATAAAAAAAATTATTGCCGTGTCCACGGTGTTTTTCTGCCCCTATTATAAGTAGGCGAATTATTTGGGATATGCTATTCGCACATATCATGTCTCCATGCTTCATTTTCAAGATCTCGAAAATACAATCATGGAAGATCAATACGTCTCGACTTCTCACATTATCTCGATACTGAACAAGTATAAAATATAGCCACATGAAACCGCGTTATACTAATCCACAGTATTACTACTGGTTGTGATAATAAACCCATGTACCCCAGTGAATAGGACTTTTACTCTGGACGCATTACAACGTGCTCCCAGCCGCTGTGCGGATATCCTATGTAGTCAGGACTAGAAGGGCCAACTCCAGCGAGAGGTATTTTAACAAAATGTGTTCTGTAGGTGTCAGTAATTCCTCAGAATTTTGATAATTATTGACACCAACACACTGCGTGCATAGTAAAAATCAAAGAGGACAATAAAAAAAATTATTGCCGTGTCCACGGTGTTTTTCTGCCCCTATTATAAGTAGGCGAATTATTTGGGATATGCTATTCGCACATATCATGTCTCCATGCTTCATTTTCAAGATCTCGAAAATACAATCATGGAAGATCAATACGTCTCGACTTCTCACATTATCTCGATACTGAACAAGTATAAAATATAGCCGCATAAAACCGCGATATACTAATCCACAGTATTACTACTGGTTGTGATAATAAACCCATGTACCCCAGTCAATAGGACTTTTACTCTGGACGCATTACAACGTGCTCCCAGCCGCTGTGCGGATATCCTATGTAGTCAGAACTAGAAGGGCCAACTCCAGCGAAAGGTACTCTAACAATATGTGTTCTGTAGGTGTCAGTAATTTCTCAGAATTTTGTTAAGTATTGACAGCAACTCACTGCGTGCATAGTAAAAACAAAAAGGTATGATAAAAAAATTGTTGCTGTGTCAACGTTGTTTTTATGCTCCTATTATAATTAGGCGAATTATTTGGGATATGCTATTCGCACATATCATGTCTCCATGCTTAATTTTCAACATCTCGAAAATACAATCATGGAAAATCAATACGTCTCGACTTCTCACATTATCTCGATACTGAACAAGTATAAAATATAGCCGCATGAAACCGCGATATACTAATCCACAGTATTACTACTGGTTGTGATAATAAACCCATGTAACCCAGTGAATAGGACTTTTACTCTGGACGCATTACAACGTACTCCCAGCCGCTGTGCGGATATCCTATGTAGTCAGGACTAGAAGGGCCAACTCCAGCGAGAGGTAGATAGCATCTGCGAGAGCGAACCATTCGAAGCGCTATCTGGTTGATTGGTGACCCGAGCACATATCCGGTCCGCCCGCTCGCAAAACCCGCGCCCGCTAATAGTCCGTGTGCGTGGATGCTGCAGCGAAAATAAAGCATACCGAAATTGGCCAGACGTGCGTGCGTGGTGCGTGCGAATGCTGGCGCTCCTCCTGCCGCTGGAGAGAAACGAAGAAGAGAGAAAGAGAGATCAGAGAGACGAAGAGATCAGCGGAGAGACTATTTGAAGTCAAAAATAACCGAAAATATACTGTGAACGAACCGACGCCGTTAAAGAAGGGTTCGTCTACTTTTTATCTTTTTTTTCTTCTCATTCTCCGGTTGAAGAGAGTTGCAGACCATGATGAGCAGCTCCGGCATATTAAACCGTTCAAGTGTCTAAAAAACGCGAAGACCTGAATGCGCCCACTGCGGAATCTTAGCAATGATAATAAACAGGATAAATCGGCTATTCACGAAAGTCCCGAAGTAAGCAATTAATTAAATACAACACTTTGTATTCAGCGGTTAAACATTAATTTCAACTCTATTTACAGTACGATGCGAAGTACACCTAACGCTAAAGTGCGAACTTGGCGCTTCCGAGCAAATTGCCAAGATTGAAACATCTCTCAGCTCTCGGCTCTGGTGGATTTAATGAAATTTAGTCTGGTGCTTGGCCAAGTGGAATTTATCGCACGCATACTGTTAAACGAATTTCTCTGGAGGTATAGCGAGTAAACTTCTCCATTACACACTTTTTTTTGTGTTGGGAAATTAGCGAAATCACCAGGGAAATTATACTTTTCTTCTGGCGACTGCGATGCACTTTTTTTTTTAACTGTTGGCCCTTTTTTCCTCGGTGTGTTCAGGACACTACCAATTTTCAATGGGACAATTGAAACAGATTTTCAATGAGAGATGGAGGCGGGCAATGGAAAGAGGAAAACATGAGAAACAACGGGAAAAATCCGATACGGTCCGAGTTTGATTTTTTTGTCCCGCACTTGGCATATCTCCCCCTTTCTCGTGCATTCGACGCTCATCTACTGTTGGGAACTCCACGGGGTCTATTCCTATGGGCACCACAATTCATTCGACTCTGGCGAACGTGGTGGACAGTGGCCTAAAGCTATCTTTCCCTTCTCTCTTTATTTCTCTGTCTTTCTCCGTACTCATCTCGTTTTATATCCCTCTTTATACCGTTTGCACGTATATCATCGTTGGTTCGAACAATTGCTAATGGCTCGCTCCTGTGGATCAGTAGCATGGAGAGCTCAAGGCTCTCAAGGTAATGTGAAAGTCTTGTTACACTCGGTCTTTATTTTACTTAAAATTTTTTGATAATGAATCTCAATGAAATTAACCAACAGTCTGAAGGTTCATTCCGAGACGCATAGACGCTTGCAATAACATTTGGAGTCTCTTGAAGAAGCACTCAATGGCATTCCAGTTCACTGCTGCATCGGGAAAGTTGCGTTCTTTTAATGAGTCGTTGAAAACGATGGAAACTTCAAATGAAAACGAAAAGAAAAAACGTTCTGAAGGAGAAAAAGAAAGTGCAATAAAAGTAGTAGCGAAGGATGCAAGTATCGGAAAAATGCAGGGAGAGTTCGCTGCGCGTTCGGTATCTGGACATAGTAGACTACAGCTTTTTATATTCGTCGTAGTTTCAGTGACTTTCGAAGAATAACTACGCTGAGGTGTAATGGCTTTGAATAGGGGAATTCACTCTCGAGAGAGACTCGGTCTTAGAGACTCCTTTTTTCCAATTTTCTGTCTCCGTCTAGTCGTTCCTGCGCATTCTATTACACTCAATCAAGCGCCACAGAACGTTGTGAAACGATGTGAATGACCGACGAAGAGATCGAGCGCAGAGACTGTAGAAATAGGAACCGAATCTTTAAGCACTTCAGCATCTGATAATTCGGTAATAATCCAACGATTGCCGTAGTGGAAGACAACGATGTGACGCAACAAGTATTACTCAAACAAGAGGACTGACGTAAGAGTACAGCGCGCATGTAAAACCATTGGCTATGTTAAAAGAGGCATACATTGTAAAAATATATAATTTTTTCCCTGTCTTCGCTAAATTGTATTTCATGCGCGTAACGTAGGCGTAAAATTGGTTATTCTTGATCTCCCATAAATAAGCATCCGCAATTTAGTTCCTCCTCAGGAAGCGAAACAGCTCATTTCTGTCTGGCGAGCGTAACGAAAACTTTTTCTAACCGGTACTTGAAAAATAAAGATGATTTCGATTCTAAAAAATCCGTTAGTGGAATAGAACACATAACAAATATCGCAACAGAGAATTTAGCACTAAAATCTCAAAATCTTATTGAAACAGGTTTGTATTTCGCCATCTGGAAGCTTTCTTCCGTTTGCACCAGATGTGAGCACGAGTATCTGAAAATACGGGATATGAGAGAATCGTAAAAAAAAAATTTCAATATCTGGAAAAACAAGATTGAGACGTAAGAGAGATAGAGACAGAGATCGTAAAAGTCGAGACGGTATAAAAGTATCTCTGCCTACGATCTTTCATAAAATACATTTGCAGCGCAAATATATCCTTGCGAGATGGGATATGTTGTAGAGTAGTAAATCTGGAGTCTCAGAATCTATATTCGTTTTCAAATTAGATATTTGTACCGAATTACGCTAGGCCGAAGTAATAGTAAGACTTATTTCCCCACATAAGCACCTGCCCAATAATTTCAGGTACCGATTGAAATTGGTTCTGTCTAAAATAGCCATAAGATCAACTGCAATGAAAGGGTTTCATTCCTTCCCGCTCTGCTGTTGCTCCAGTAGCCGATGCTTCAATCTCCAGCTGATGTAAATTCAAGAAATGGACGTTAGAATAAAGTATTCATTGTCCGTTAGAATTTCCTGAGTTTCCGTTTATTTTAAACAGTGATGCAGTCGGGATTGTGAACACAGGAATCGCGACTAGAATAAGGCAACCGTTGACTCGTTCCATCCACAGACTTGGATGCACTGTGCATGGACATCAACTCTTACGGTTCTGCCATTAACCGCGTTTACACGCACGACGAAGCGCGTAAGCTACGATCCAGTTACACCAGTAGATTATTCTTCCTTCATCCTCTGCTGCAGTTCTTCCGGCTCTACGTTCATCGCATCAGTCTCTTGCCTGTCCGAATGTATTCTTAGGTTCTATTACAAAAGCGCGTCATTGATGATAGCGATCTCTGTTTACATATCAATACAGATATGATTCATATGAGCGCTATGCGATCGTCCACTTCGTCCTCTTGATCCACGTCTGTATCTCATTCTCATACAACTATTCCCGTATATATGTTGTATAATAAAACAAAAATGTAGCCAAGATGCTTCACCATTGATTCGCGTGCGTCATCCAAATGCTACAAGACAAAGATGCAAAATGGAGGAAAATACGACGTAGAAAAAAAGGAAAGAGGCACACACATATTAATCCTCGATTGCCTGCTTGCTCGAGTAGCCAAACGTTATTGGACCTGAGCTCACTTTCAACCCTTATTTCACAACTTGCCAGGTTTCCAATGATATTTTGAAAACCAAGATATTTCATTGAGAAAAGAGATACTCTAACAAAATGTGTTCTGTAGGTGTCAGTAGTTTCTCAGAATTTTGATAACTATTGACATCAACGCACTGCGTGCATAGTAAAAACAAGAAAGGATAAATTAAAAATTGTTGCTGTGTCAATGTTGTTTTTCTGCCTCTATTATAGTTAAGCGAATTATTTAGGGTATCCCCTTCTTGTATATGCATTCTACAAAAAAAAAAATCTCAAGTTCTAACTTAGTCGAATTTATAGTCCTAAGTTCGAACTTGGGACTATAAATTCGACCCTTAGTCTGGACGCGTTACATTTACATTTTACCCTCGCCGCTCATATTCTCATTCTCATTAAACTATTCTCGTATATATGTTGTATAATAAAACAAAAATGTAGCCAAGATGCTTCACCATTGATTCGCGTGCGTCATCGAAATGCTGCAAGACAGAGATGCGAAATGGAGGCAAATACGACGTAGAAGAGGAGAAAAGAGGCACACACATATTATTTCTCGATTGCCTGTTTGCTCGCGTGGCCAAACGGGCGAATGATCGTGCGCGGGAAGAATCGACAGACTCAGCGGCGAGATCTTGAGGCTCGGAATGTCCTCTAACGTGCGTCGAGGCGCGAATACGCAAGACGATCGACAAGGCCGGCTGGAAACATGCTTAGTCAAATACACACATGTTTGCAGAGAGCGAGATGGATGTATTATAAGCAGCAATAGTCGGGAAGTGGAGGGTATAAGGGGCAGACTCTAATCCAGTCGGCCTCGAAAATACCACTCTGTGCCGTTATTATTCCCGTCACCCGTTACTCGACTGTGAAAAAAAGGAATATCCCTAGTCACACCGCTGTGTCCGATCGTCTCTGTCGGTCTTGCGTGATCGCGCATAACCTCTGCGTGTTAGACACGCTGCTGCACCAGCGCTGGACTAGTCCAGTCTTTTGCTGATGGGTGAGACGTTTGTGTTACGCCTGCAGCAACAAATCATTTTTATGATGTGTTATTTAATACGTAAGTAGTCAAGATACGGATACTTGCTCTAGTGCACGGAAATGGGACGCAAAGTGCACGGTGAACAAAGAACCTTGAAAGAGTTGCGAAAAGATATTGGTTTGTTTGACGTATCCGGTTGTTAAATTAGTACTTTGTGATGCCATTGCGGAAAAGTGAATTTTCAATCAAGGTTGTGAACTGCACGAATCAGAAGCGGGTTGGAAGTCTACTTTTCTGTACGGGTATCCGAAACTACTTTTGTTTTGACAAGTACACATAAACTGCCCTTTTCATGCCTGCAATGTTGTAGGAAAGTAGATTTTTTATCGTTAATTAATGTGTAAGTTCTTGAGATACGAATATTTGCTCTACTGCATTGAGATGGAACGTAAAGTGCACTACAAACGTCTTGGAAGAATTGAGGAAATAAATTAGTGTGTTAAGTTGAGTCGGTATTTGAAAGTTTCTGAAAAAAATTGTTGCATTGCAGTTTTTTCAGTAGCGGTTTGTATCTATACATGTTGATATCTATACGGAAAATCTTATAATTGTGCAAATGAAATTCAAGAAAAATTACCAGAGGCACTGAGAGTAAACTGTTGAGTTACAGTCTGGCCGATTACCGAAAACATCGGAGAGATTTTAAAAAAATAGCTTTTTCGGACAGTATACACGCTTAAAGTACGTATTCATGTTTGTGTATTGAATAAATATCATATTGTTAAAAGGGCAATGACAGCGCAAACAACGGACGCTTATCAAACAAGAAAAAAACCGGAAAACGATATATAACGAAGGACATGTTAGCTGGTGATAATGCTAAGAGCTCGATGACGCCACAACAGAATTCCATTCAATGTATGCGAGAAGTAAAAAAGGAGAGAAATTTGCGAGAAAAGCAGTGATAGCATGTATTCATATGCCCACCAAGTTGTTGAAAGGGCATTGACAGCACCACCAACGGTAATGAGGCATATCAGATACGGAAAAAACAGGAATTCATTAAGATGGACATGTTTGCTGGTGGTAACTTCAAGAGCTCGATGACGCCACGAGAAAATTCCGTTATAATGCATTCGTAGCTAGTGAAATAAGATTTTCGAGTCACGCATTGGCGCATTGAAGCTACCAGACGTGAGAGTTTGAGACACGACACTGGACCAGCTGCATTTGCAATTTACTCTAGGCGAGAAGTGAAAAAATGGGAATGAGAAATTCGTGAGTAAAAGAGTTTTGAATGTGCACAAAGCGTTTTGAATGTGCAGCACGTGCACAGCGTTACATTTCCATAGTTTGAGGGTACATCTAATATAGCTGTACTGTATACCAAGCTATACATACCGCCATATCGTACCATGAGAGTATGCACCACTCCTGAGTGAATGAAAAGAAGAAAAGCTGCTTTTTGAATGCACCGCTTGGGGCCTATGAAATTCCAGTAATCTGAATTCTCGCTCTGCTGTACTATTATAGTACCCGCGGAATATGCGACGACGAGAACGAGAACGACATTCAACTATGGAAATTCCGGCTCGAATTATGCGAGAGTTTCTGGACGACGGTCCTCAACTTGCCTGGCCTATTAGGGTGGAAAGTCTCGAGGTAATCTCAGACCTGCAATGCTATGCTGGTACTGAAGTAGGAAACGGCTTGCGACGGGAAATCGATAACAATAGCCTGATTCCATTCCAATATTTCAACTGCCATTTTTTTTTCCTATTTAAAACGTCGCAAGATGCGGAATAATAATTTTTTATCCACATTACACACTATAATGAATGCTTAATTTATTTATTTTTATTTTACAGTGTGCGACGATAATTTATGTTTACGTGGTATGATATACTGTCAATGTGGCCGTATTTAAATATCCGTAGCCATATTTTTGCCTTCCTGCACCGAGAGATTTCAATGATGTCAAAGAAATAAATGGGTTGATTTTGTTTTTATTGATTTCAATCCAATGGTGCACTTTAATTTCAGAGACAACATTTCATTGCTTGTCAAAAAATATTTAGTCAGTGAGCATATAATAAAGAAATAATTACATTGTTTTAAAAAAAAGTTGAATGATTCAAAGTAACGGTCTTGATTCATTGAAGAGATATACTTGATGCCAGTATATGCTTAGAATTTAATCGTCAAATGTTAAATAGCTATAGAGCCGCCTCTCTCGCACCTAACCTCACTTTTTGTTCTTCTGTTCTCCCGAACAAAAGGTTTCGTGTTTCAAGAAGCCCGTACTTTAGCCTATTTCTGCCGTTCTTGAGCACGTTTTCTCCAAATTTGAGTTTTATCTGCCGAGTAGTTTAGGAAAAAATAAGTCTCAAAATTCTTTAGTGATATTCTCTTTAGTGAAATCAGTAAAAAGAACAGAGACGATTCCTTTGATTAAATCTCCCTACTTTTTATCAGTCTTGCGATCATTTAATGAAAAGATAGTATTGAAACTGAAGTATTTCCTTTTATTAGCGAAGATTGTCGTAAATCAATAAAATCTTTTCTCTCGGTGTAATAATTTTAGAGGCTATTAATATTTTAGGCAAGAACAAAGTACGATAGAAATACTCAATGATAAGTATCCTAATACCAATCTGATTTCCTTTTGCCTGTAATAAAAGTGACTGAAAAGATATGGAAATCAAACTTTTTACTAAGACAGTTTATCACATGACCTTAAATCAGTTTAAATTCAATAAAAATCAAAGTAAAATAATCGTGCAGTCACGTACAGGATAAAGTGTACAACTTTACAATTAATGTTAATTACCATCTGATGAAAGAAAAATCAGTCAGAATATACGAGGTGAGATAGGAAGTACCGGTATTCACGTGCCATTATGAAAACAAACTTTGCCGCACCGAGTTCCTTTCATCCTACATGCAACGGGTAACAAAGTTCTAATACCTATCCTAATACCAATCTGATTTTCTTTTGCCTGTAATAAAAGTGGCTGAAAAGATATGGAAATCAAACTTTTTACTTAGACAGTTCACCACATGGCCTTAAATCAGTATAAATGAAACAAAAATCAAAGTAAAGAAATCTTGCAGTCACGTAGAGGATAAAGTGTACAACTTTACAATTAATGTTAATTGCCATCTGATAAAAGAAAAATCAGTCAGAATATATGAGGTGAGATAGGAAGTACCGGTAGTCACGTGCCATTATGAAAACAAACTTTGCCGCACCGAGTTCCTTTCATCCTACATGCAACGGGTAACAAAGTTCTAATACCTATCCTAATACCAATCTGATTTTCTTTTGCCTGTAATAAAAGTGGCTGAAAAGATATGGAAATCAAACTTTTTACTTGGACAGTTCACAACATGGCCTTAAATCAGTATAAATGAAACAAAAATCAAAGTAAAGAAATCTTGCAGTCACGTAGAGGATAAAGTGTACAACTTTACAATTAATGTTAATTGCCATCTGATAAAAGAAAAATCAGTCAGAATATATGAGGTGAGATAGGAAGTACCGGTAGTCACGTGCCATTATGAAAACAAACTTTGCCGCACCGAGTTCCTTTCATCCTAAATGCAACGGGTAACAAAGTTCTAATACCTGTCCTAATACCAATCTGATTTTCTTTTGCCTGTAATAAAAGTGACTGAAAAGATATGGAAATCAAACTTTTTACTTAGACAGTTCACAACATGGCCTTAAATCAGTATAAATAAAACAAAAATCAAAGTAAAGAAATCTTGCAGTCACGTAGAGGATAAAGTGTACAACTTTACAATTAATGTTAATTACCATCTGATAAAAGAAAAATCAGTCAGAATATACGAGGTGAGATAGGGAGTACCGGTAGTCACGTACCATTATGAAAACTTTGCCGCACCGAGTTCCTTTCATCCTACATGCGATGGGGGACAAAGTTCTCCGTGCCGAAATAATTTCCGAAGCTATACATAAGTGTCATTATATCTATATACGTGCGTCAGAAAAGCCTTGGTTGGGTTCGCCGAGGTACGAGACCTTCTCGTGAAAGGCGCACGCTAGCTTTGCTGGTGAGGAAGGGCCCCGCAAGCTCTCAGTGCAAACTTTTAAAAAACTTCGTGCCACCTCTGCTCGCGGTATTCAATAATTTCACCGAAACTTTTGCAGCGACGTGCAAGCAGCAACCCCGGAAGCATGCACCCTCTTGGCTGTGCTCTTTTACTCACAGGGCAGGTCAGATAAGGTGAAAAAAAGTCCTGGAAGGGGGAAAAAAGGGGAAGTTCGCGAAGAACGCGAAGTGCTTCGGATAAAGAGCAAGTTAAGTGAGAGAAAAAAAATCGAAGCTGTCGGGAAAAGAGCCGAAGCGGAGGGCGATAAGAAGTGAGGCTTTCCAGGAGCTAACTATACTATCTCAACATTGCGCGAGAAAAAAAGTTCGCAAAATAGAATAAAAAATCTTAATTGAAAAATTCAAAAACATAAAAGAGTGAAAAAAAAACACGTAATATAAACCGTTAACTCATGGAATGTAAAAAATTCGATGTTGATTTTCATAAAATTGTGTGGGCTTATATAGACACCAAAATGACGTCTCACACTGAGAGAATTTTGAGATGGTCCTGGTAATTATTCGGTTATAAGTATATTTGATTGGTTCAGGTAACTATTTTTTTGTTACATCAACTTTCTCGTGAATTGCTATTCGATGAATTGCTATTCGATGAATTGCTATTCGATGAATTGCTATTCGATGAATTGCTATTCGATGAATTGCTATTCGATGAATTGTTTTCGATGAATTGTTTTCGATTAATTGTATTCGATTAATTGTATTCGATTAATTGTATTCGATGAATTGCTATTCGATGAATTGCTATTCGATGAATTGTTTTCGATTAATTGTATTCGATTAATTGTATTCGACAAATTGTTATCCGATTAATTGTTTTCGACGAATTGTTATTCGTCGAATTATTTTTTCGATGAATTGTTTTCGACGAATTTTCCGCAAATCCGTAGTTACATTAACAGTGAATTGAGTAAATGTATCTACGAAAATAGTCACGTGCACTAATAAAATTTACTTATCACTAAATAGTTACCAGGATCATATCAATTTCTCTCAGTGCACCTATTGCCATGATAATGAGCAGCGTAACACAACTGATGTTAAATGATTATGTCCCAGATATGAAATTATTATTAACACCATATATGTGTTGTTCCTGTAACTCTATATTTGATGTTAATTTTTATTTCTACACTAGCGCTTAGTATTTGTTCATTTTATTTGAAAACCCTGTTTGGATAAATTTTGCGACATCAATTAGTTTACGATTCGTTTTTATTAATATTCGAGCATATCTTAGTATAATACACATATCAAGACAGTCCACTGTGCAGAATATTTTATTTTCTAACAATCTTAACCTAAAATATCACTTTCTTCATAGTCACATTGTAAATGGATAATACGTACACGGATACGTTTAGGAATATCACAATGAGTGTATATGATATCAAATATATCATATACACTCACGCTATCGGACTTCGTTTTCAATCTATTTATTAATTATCTACCGCGGCAGTAAATGAACAATGAAAGGGAACCGAGACACTCGACATGAATTGGCCATCCTCCAGTTTCCCAGTTAACTGATTTACTGCAACGCATAAGCCATTGACACGAAACAGTGTGCGTTCGATTCGAGCGCATATTACGATTCTACTGCAGATCGTAGAATAATGTAAAAGTTATCATGTCAGTGCTAATCGCTGATGATGACATAATTATTAAAATTAACGGAATTATTCGTGTCAATTTGGCAGCGCAAAAATGATTATATGGACACTAAGGTAACACCATCAAAAAGTCTACACCGACGTAGCTTTGCACATTGTATTTCTAACAGCGAATTCACCGTAGACTACAAATATAATAATACTGTAGTGTTATTATAACAATCATTACTTGTTAGTAATGATTGTTATTGTCGCTAGATTAATACTTCGAAACTAGTAACGATTGTTATTGTTGTTGGATTAAAGAGACGAGGATGTAGTTGAGAGTTAATAAAAGCTCTAGTGAGTGTCGTCGTGAAAACATGAAATTCCCGTTAGAAAGTAGATTTTTCGCACTCAGGATCAACTTGTCAAGTACTGAAGTCCAGTAAACTCGGGTCGGTTCGTGTCCCACTGAACATCGCTTAAGGTTACTCGTTGATTAAGTGAAATTTCGATGGACTCATAATCTTAAACGGGCTAAGCTGCCTCATCACCACTATTTTATCTCTACCATTTGCAGCTGACCTCTTTGAATAAGTTATTGAATATATTGAATACACGTATCGCTCAGCATTTATAGAATAATAATTTGAAAAAAAAAATGGAATAAATAAATTTAAGTAACGATGAGCTAGTGCAGCTATTGGAAAATGAGGATCACACAGTACTCGCATAACTTTGTTGACACGAATAGTTAAACAGGTTTCGGCAAAAAAAAAAGTTTTGATACCCAAAGAAGCAAAAAATATCTGGCCTTCAATTATTGTGAATAGCTACGTTTGTTAGCATAATCAAGCAACTAATCCAAGTGTTTCACTGAAATCGTAATGAAACTTTGATTAAGACGGTCACAACATGCATAAGGAAAAAATATGGTCGGCTATTCAGATTATTTTCCTGAGATACAACTCTTGTTGCTACAATAAATAATTATCTTAAAAAATAATAGCATGAACAACGATTTCTATAACACAGCTGACCACATTCAGATTTTTTTTCGCATGTATTCCTCAGTGTGTGTATGATAACATGTTTGAAAAATGTTCTTCGTAGATCGAGTTGCGTCATTAATATGTGAAATTGACCTGGACCGGCTGCTGATCCTGTATTTGCTTTCGCCTTACTACAGCAATGAGGTTGGACTTGGTGGATATAATCGATAAGAAAATTGTGAAGGGGGTGGGAGTTTAATCGAGAGACTGAATACGGTTTAGCATGAGCTTAAGCTCTCGCTCGATCGATTATAGCTAGGATAACGAGGACAATGATCCGGTATACCTAATATGATACTGCATTATGCAGTTCGATCGATGCAGTCGCAACGGCTTGATTAGCTGTTGAGATTAAAATGTTGATGAAAAAAAAAACTGGCTGGCCTCGCGTATCTCATGCCAAAAAGTATCACATGTCAATGCATGGATAATTAAGCCCACATTACGTGCTCAAATAACAAATTAATCCTAATTGACTCATCTTGCAGCGCAAAATCCTCTACAGATTGATGATAGCTCAAAGATACATTAACCCAGTTTTAAGAGGTTCCGATTACATCAATAAAAGAATATGTGGAAGCTGGAAATTGTCTTTTAATCACTGCTTTCGAATATTCAATATCACATCTCACTTTTCCCATGACGAGAATCGAGATGAGCGTTTCGAAATTTCTATTAAAAAATAGTTTTCATCTAATTTCTCGTTTTTTGTAGTCTTCAAGGAAAAAGGTGAATATAGACAAAGTAAAAACGATTATATGTTCTAAAAAAAGATCATTGCAGGTTATCTTTTAGGAGCATTAGGTTTCGAGTTAAAAAAAATTTAACAAATATGTTATGTAATAATGTATTAAAACTAGTATTTAATCGTATTTTTTTAAAACTCATTTTAATACTTTTTTCTAATACTTGAATCTCTGAGCGAAAGTATCAACCAAGTATTAAATTCTTTTGCAAAAATACGATTTAATACTTTTTTTGATACTTAATACGATTTAATACTTTTTTTAATACTCAAGTCTCGGTGAATAGTATTAAACTGAGTATTAAGAATTCCAATACGCGAGACTCTTAATACTTTTTTTCAAACACTTTTTTTTATACTCTTTTAATACTTTTCCTTGAATCAATGAAAACGTCTCTTCGACTACGCTCCTCAAGCAAATGTTTCTCTAAAGGCAACTAAATGTTCTCTTTGGAATTCAAAGAGAATATTTTATTGAAATCAACTAAATATTTCTCTGAAATCAAAGAAAAAAATTCAATCCACCTATTTCTTTGAATCAAGGCAACTTTTTCTCTCAGTGTGGAATCATGGCACATTTTGAATTTAAAAAATAATAATTCATATTTGCACGTCTAATAATAATGGCACGAGCTGTAATAGCACATCCAATACATTCGTGAGTATGGTTGGAAGATATGGAAAATAGTTTTACAAAACGATAAGAAGAGATGGAATGAAGGGTTGGAGGAGGAATCTCCGACTGGTATAGGCGGATAAATCAGGGGGTTTAAATAGCGTGTAGGTACGAAGGGCGTACGCGGTGGGCTCTCCGACCGGTGGGATATAAATGAGCCGTGAGAAAATAAATCCTCGTGTGTAAAGAGAGAAAAAAGAAAAATGGTCAGTGCTAGAGGATGGCATCCACTGACCACGAGACATAATTGAGCCGTCTGCGGAAACGAATTTATGAAATACACGTCGTGCTCTTTCTTCTCAACGAAACGTACGCAACTTTCGCAGTATCTTGTGTATTTATTAATGTTACTATCCATTGCATCGTTGCCGAGAAATTTATTGTTTCGTGTTTGAACATCTTTAGATCGATGGTGCACATAAACCAAAATTAAATGGATTAGATATACACCTACTAAATTTGCCGAACCATTGTTGGTTATTTTATAATTATATATTATTGCTACTGAATTTATAAAAATATATCGCGATAAGGAAAATGGCCAAGTGACGAGCTATTCACTACGTTTTTTATAGTCGATGTCTTTATCATCAAAATATGTTCTATATAAAAATGTTTTTTTAGAAATAAAAATCTGACATTAAATAAACTGCAACCGGATGTGTTTGCATAAAGTGGTATATTACAATGAATATACAAATCTTGATTAAAATTAATGTATAGTATACTAATAAGGTTGAAATAACGGTATTTCCATCGAATTTACTAGTATTCGTGTACAACAAATATATTACAAATAAATATAAAACTAAATTTACAAATATGTTCAACAGTGTAAATGTTTCGATACTGAAACTTTTATTTACTGAAAATGGAAAAAAATGCAGCATCAGGTTGAGATATTTTTTTGAGCTCCTAAAGCAGCGGCCGATGACCGCAAAGGTAAACCGATGAAGTAGGTAAGTATTATCTAGTGGCTTCTGGTGAAAGCAAAGTGTTGCTTCGACGGTTATTCAATTCTGGTAGTGACATATGCCGCTCTTTATAGCCTCGCGCCACTTTCCGATTACTCTTCCGTACTGACTGAGTCTAATCATTAACGTTCTCTACCTTGCCGACGCCGAGAAGTCTTTGGATATTTTGTCTCTTGTCGCCGTCTCCCGTACAACGTAAGCAGTAAAACACCGAAGGAGAAGCTTTTACTTACCAAGCGACAATAGTGCGAGTTACCAACAGCGAGAAAATCACTTCATTCTCATTTTTCACACCGAACGCATTATATTGTACGCTTGACGAACTTCGAAAAATTCTACATGCATGAAAATTGTTTCTTTCACACGTCTTGACTCCGAAATTGAATTGTCACTTCTATTTTAGACACATTCCGAGTGAGATACATTTCATGCTTATACTTAAGCTAACGGTTTTTTTTAAATCCCTAGTCTCAATTAAATTCCAACACTCTTGGCTCGATTGTAAATAAATGAATAAAAATTATGCTGAATGTTTGTTTATTGTATTTTTTTAAACATACATGAGTCAGTCTCCACCAACTCGACTACTTTTGTTTTATAGTCTCGGATCTGTTTCATAATCATTCGTAAAGTAGTAATTAAAGGGAATCTGGGAATTTTTTTCTTCGTAATTCTGTACATCATGGACGATTGAGTTAGGCCGAAAAAAAAATAAGAACATGAAATGTATTATTATTGAGATACAATGCGTGGGCAAAAACTTCGGCACATACGCATTGATAAAGACACAGATTAACAAAGTAACCGAGATTCTTTTATATGCATGTATGAAAAAAATGCAATAGATACGAATAACGGATAATTCATTTTCATAAATTGACAATCCTTACGAAATAACTGGAATACATCACGAAAAAAAATTTGATGTAATCAATTTTGTGGATCATTTTTGGTATCAACTGGGAGCGAATATGAAGACAAATTCTGATTTTTTTGGATGCACTACTATAGAAAATCAACGAAATAAATTTTTTATAAAAACACAACTTCCTCTAGAAGGAGTCGAAAAAGTAACAGCTCGAAACAAAATTGTTAGCCCATATCACGTTAACTTGCCATTCACAGTACATGCACGTGTGCATGGATAAAAAAGTCAAAACGAATCACACGAATTGAAAATTAAAACGGTTTAATTATTCTCTTCATCTTATGCGTTTTTTTCATTATTTTATCTATTTTATTTTTTATCTTCCCTATTTAGTCTGGTTAGCCGAATTTTTTGCAGCCATGGCCGCATTTTAGACATACTCTCCATCCTCACGGGCCGTGCAAAACCATCGACGGGATTTCTCGTTATCGGTGGGAAACAGACAACCCACGCATAGCGCAGCATCATTTATATCGATCGATATAGAACACACTATGTGCCAATAGTACGTTATGGATATTGGAAACTCGATGCCCAATACACCAGCTTTGAAATCGAACTTTTCGATCACATTTTACCGATAATAAAAAAACGAGAGCTAATGATAAACTAAAAACACGTATTGACTATTTTTTTGTTGACATAATTCCCGAAGAATCTGGAACTAAGGCTACTAATAGTCACTTACTAATATGCCAAGGAAAATGAACGGCATTGCGGATCGGCAGTCGTTTATTTCATGACTGCAATATGCTTCATGCAAAATTTGTACTTTTATTATGCTGACAGTATAACAAAGTGTAGATAAGGACAACAAGAAATGTAATCATTGCTATTTTTTCGCGTAAATGTTAGCTGTATGATAAAAAGCAATACGTTTACGTATGAATTTCAGCCTCAGAGTCATAAAAAATGTGCAGCTCAGGTGAAAACAAAAGCATAGTAATATCGCATAAGATTTTTGCGATTTCCTGAATTTTGACTAAAATTGAAGCGGTTCCCATGAACCTGCCTTCATAAATGTGCCGACTCTCTGCTGCAAAGTTGAGTGAGATGCACATACATAGTTAAAATGCGAGAACAGGCTCGGTTTCGGCCTGTCAAAAAAGTGGGGGCCCTGACTATAAAACAAATCTACCATTTATAGTTATAACCATCCCAGGGTCTTTATACTGCAACGTTTAACAACCATGAAAAAAGGCCCATGGGGTCCAGTAACAAGCACGTTCGGGAAGATAGTAATTTTCGGTCTACGCTACCCGAAACCGGTTGTTTCCTTCGCCGTGATGAATATTTCGAAATCGCTGATTATTGTTTCGCACGGTTCGCCAAGCTCGATGCGCAGTTGATTGATAATTAAGCCTCCCCCTTTTCACACAGTAAATATATACCTATACATGCATTAATACAGTGCATTTACAGCGTTAGAGTATTCGCGTTCGTGGTCAAAATTTTCTAATGAGGAACTCGATGATATTAAAAAATGTAGGAACGGATTCTTCAAGATTATATAGTTAAAAAACGGTATGAGCAATACATTTCTCTTTTTCGTGCAATTTTTTTTAAATATTTTCAATTTTGCTGTCAATTTTACAAAGTATGTAGCAGTCCATTGACAGCGTATGGAAATATTGCCATTGTGGAAATCGATATTCTTGCTGAGTAAAAAATGGTATATTATGTAACAAGTGTGTAAAACGTATGCGTGTGTCGCATGCAATAGTTTTTTATGTAGTATGCCAAAAATTCGATCCCACAAAAAAACATATTACAAAGAAATAACGTATGTTTCGTGGTAACATGTAATGGTCGTTAGGCTCACGGAGCGGGTCCAGGACCGCAGGTCGTGGCGGGGGTTCAGGGGGCAAAGCCCCCGGCGGGAGGCTGGGGCGGTGCCGCCCCACCGCACAAAAAATATTTTGAAAGATTATTTTTTATCTCAATTTATATTTTTATTAATTTGTGGTCAGTACGGCCTATATTTATGAGAATACCTTCATAAATTAAAAGAAAATATTAAGTATTCAAAGTTCAACTTTCAATATTACATACAACTGCACAAAATTTTATAAAACAAAACAATACAGAAATAATAGACAAAAAACGCGTTACAACAAAATCGATTAATGAATTTGACGATTGATACATTACTGTACGCCACATTTCATCCTCAAATATGACGATTTTTAAGGTTTCACACACATACTGTATGTTAAAATTCATCATACGCACAGAAAACAGTGCATAAAAACGAATTTTACGTACCCTACCTTGAAAGAAAGATTTTACAGACGAAGGTGCATGAAAATAATCCTAAGTACCTATTCTATTAATTATTTAATACAATATATATCGGGTGACATAGAGCAACGCACTTTTTTCTGCAAAATATATTTTTTTATAGGTATCGTAATTTGGTCTAATAAAAATAGTGTAATCTGTAAACGATTTTAACCGGAGCTGCGGGTTCTATTCTTAGATCGTCCCGGGATATTACGACGAGGTTGACTTATTCTATCAGCATCAACGTGGCGTAAATTATCGCGATAATATATAGCTAGGTCGATGAAATCCGTCGACAGAACTACTTCACCCCTCAAATATAAGCTTACTTGTCGCGAGGTAAGAGAATAAGCTCATGTTCGCCTTCAACCTTCAGCCAACATCACAACCCACCCTCTCCCAAGTATCCTTCTTCCTTGTCTGCTCCACCACGATCCTTTTCAAACCCTCCTCTCACCGTTTGCTGTCAGTCACCAGCGCCTGCACTGCTCGTTGACGTTCAATCTTGCTTTCACGCCCTTCGGCCTTTCAAACTTATATTTACCAAGGTAAGCTGTATGAAAGTAGTTACTCTGATCTCCAATATAAAATTGCCTACGATTGAGAGCTATAATATAGTGTAAAGAATACCAGTTTTTTGGCATCACGTCCGAATAACTTCGACAAAATAACTTTTAGAAATGTGACTCAGGGAAAGTGAGTAATGATTAAAAAACTTATTATCAAAATAACGCTAGATGATGTAACGAGCGAGATAGAAGCTTCTAATACTTCCAACAAATCATCTTGGATGAAAAAAATTGTAACAAAATAAGTTAGGATTAGTTCAAACATGAGGATTGTTTAATAGTAATTTATTGATAACGCTGTTTCGATTTTGGACCGGCATTTTATCAAGTGCAGTTATGATTGGAGCCGTTAGATGATTAGAAATTACAGCGCGGCGCATGACAAATCGGATATGAAGACCTGCTTGAATCGCAGCATGTACCTTTGAAACCATCGATGACAATTTGGCAAAGAGCGGGTTTTCGACATCTTGCAGTGATATCTCTAGATTTTGAATTACTTCTCTCAGATAGCAGAACTTTGTGATTCTTCTACAATAGCCTAAATATTGCAGGAACAAAACAAATTTGAATTGATTTTTTATCTTTAGTAGAAAATTCCTTACGAATAATTCCATCCTGCAGACACTTAAAGCTATTCACACTATAACTTTGGAAAAATTTATTATAAAAATCACCGACGCAAACTTGACACAAAGACCACAATAATATTAGAAAGCTATTTGTCGTTAAGGTTTGCTACCATTGTACCCGGCGCCTCATCATGGGTATGTCAAATTTCACAATGTTATGACTTGCATTTTTAAAACGGGATGTTAACAAATAATGTCGGCAAATGTAGATTCCAATTAAACGACGAAATTCCAAAATTTCTGTGCGCGTTATTCGTAACGATGCCTCAGTAACTCTGTGATAAAAACTTCACCCCAGTATCAAACATGATAAGAACATCACATGCTGTGACCAAGTAAATAAAAACGATACTCTATTGGAAAGGTGCCCACTTTGAACTTCACGTAGTACAAATATGAAACTGGGCCATGCGAGTAAAATTGAGAATTTTTTTTCTAATTGTAACAAGAACATTATAACCGTGGCATGAAGTAGGTCGAGGTAAGCAGGAGTGACCATGGCAAGCGCGTGACGTGCAGAAGCAGCAGCAGATATTAGTATAGTCATGGCAATATGGTAGCTTGTTAGAATATTGTACAATAGGGTACTATGATGATGACAGGTTGTAGAATATTTCCTGGGCTGAACCTGACCAACCCACCGAGTGGCGTTCGCGGATAATGAGATCCTCCATGCAAAGCAGGGTAGCGAAAGGAAGGATGGAAAATCCAACCCTGCTTTATGCTGATGGTGCAGACCATTGCTCGGCCGACCTACCCTTACGTAGGTTACCATTCCCAAAATTCCCCAGTGTATGGCACGCAAGACACAAGAAACGAATGAAAGGAACGCCAAGAGTTTTCGACGGTGGATGAAAATGTCAGAATAAAATTCAGATAGCAGGTCTAACCATCGTGGACGCCATCACCTGGAGTCACCTCGGGAAATGTTTTTCCGATAAATTTTACGGAGACAAACAAAGAAAGTATTCCGAGAGGACAGCTGGAGTGGCGCTGGCTTCTACAGAAACGTACAGAAGAGGGAAAGAAAGTCCTTGGGGAAAATGTCAGAGATGGTCGGACGAGATTTGAAAGTTTGATCAAATAAGCTTCGTCTTAGAGAAAACCCTAAAGAGATGGTCATCCCTTCGAGTTTACGGACAGAATGTCGGGTTGGGAATGTTGCCTGTGATGAAAAATGGGTTATCATAATTTTAACAATTTTTTTAAAACAATTTTCTCCAAACTTTAAATGCATTTTACTTATGAAATGATGAATGTAAGGTAAAAACAACACAATAAGGACTTGTTTTTCACTATAAGAAACTTTTATAAAATTTCTATACATAATACCCGAATGCATATTTCATTAATGAGAGTAATGTGTGGCATTCCGCATGCAATGTAACTATTCGTTAATTTTCCTAAAAATTCCTGGGCTCAAGATCGGAAAGATCCTATAAATTGTGTACGCAGATATCTACTCATTATTTTTATGTAATCCTTAGCGAAAAGTTGATCTTATCAAAATCTCAAAATTAGTACAATACCCAGAGTATGACCGCAAATGGAAAATATAACTAATACACAACTCTTTCAACTTATCCTATGATGTTTAGTTCTTCAACGTGATTTATTTTGTTTAGCACGTAATAAATTCTCTTATCCGGCTAACGGATGCAAGTATTATTTTCTATATTATTTTCATTTATTATCTTATATAATTGTCGGAGTTTTCAAGTATAAACATTATTGTGCTTCGAGCATATATGTATGCTCAGCCGCATAAAGATAGACAAGCACTTCCATCAGTCCGTCATCCTTTCTTTCTTTATTCACGACTACGTGACGAACGAGGAGCGTTGAAATTATTTAATCAGTAAAATATACGCTGCCTCCAAATCCTGGTGGTCGTAAAATATTCTTGGAATTCATGTCGACAGAGGAAGCGAAAATTCTATTTCCCGTTTTCCACACACGAGAGACGGTAGTCCATCCACGCACCACAGGGGCTTGTAAATATTCGTTTAATCTCAGCAATGTACATGATTCGAGTATGCAGAGCTTCATTTTCCCTGAGGAAATTCGTGTTAAATGAAAACACCTCTCGCGCAGAAAATTGATAAAAATCCTCCTGGAATATTCTATGTTTTGCAGAAATTGTCACAAAATAGATGAGCACGGCAATTTTTAATCATAAAAAAGCAAACCAATATTCCGTGCTGCATAAAACTATTTTTTAATTTAAATATCTAACTTTTGTTGAAAACCTTGAATCATTAATAAATTGTGAATCTTTATTAATTCCACGTTTTACAATCCTCGATAATTCTTAGAATCTCATAAAGGAACAGAATCCATTGGCCAAACCATAAAAAGATTGAAAACACCTTCCAATCAGAAAATTCATACAGACCCGACTGCAATATTGTGTGCCTTGTAGAACTCGATACAAAATAAAAGAGGTCGGCGATGTATTATTTCAGAAAGGCAACAATATTCTATGACATGGAAAAAAAAAAAAATTTTACTTTCAATACAAAAGTCTTGATGGAAAGGTTGAATCATTAAAAGAAAATTTGAACTTTCATTGATGCCACGTGATGACTTTCCCTGAAATAATCAGAATCCTATGTCGGTGCTTAACGAGAAGCAGAAAACATTGGATAGAGTATGAAAGGATTGAAAAGAACGTAGAAAGGGCATCGAGCATCCGCTTTTCAATAGCCATGTATGCACACTCACACGTAACTTCGTAGTACTAGTAACGCTTTGCCGGATATGACAGCATGAAGCAAAGAGATGCGTCGAGAAGCCCATGTGCGTGCAGGGATTCGTGCGATCTATGTGAAACCCACCGAGTTAGACAGAGAAAACATTCTAGTGGATTGTGCTCGAGGCTTCGAAAGCTCGTGAGCGTCGGAACGGAGAATCTCTCTGTGATGTGGCCTTTATGGGTTCGCCGCAGGCTATACATGTTTATTCAAAAGTGGAAGTGAATGGGGATATAATATTGAAAGAATTGTTTTTCCAAAATATCAATTGTTTACACTGATAAAATACTATATTCTTCTGTCTAAGATAGTGAAAAAGAATCTTCCAGTCACGGAAATTTCTAAGGCGTTTTGTGCAACTATAAATGACAATGACAAAATAAATTATGAGGAAAGAGATGTAGACATGATAAGCCATTCGCAAAGCTGTAAGCTTCCGTCACTTCATGTGACGAATATTTATTGTATAATTTACTTAATAATTAATTATTTGCAAAAAATTGTCAGATACTTTGATTTTTCAATATACCATTTCTTAACTATTAATAGAAAAATAAAAAATAAATTTATGGAAATTTTGATAAAGTAGTAAGAAATCAATGAAAGATCGTACATACTCCATTTGTCCTCGTGATTTTAAGTGACTTTGAATGAAAAGTTAATTTTCTCAACAGTTTTTTGAAAGTTATAACTTTTTAGTAAGAAAAACAACATTTAATTAAATATTCATAGAAATTTTTCTCCCATAATTATTTTTGGATGTAATAAACACGTCCAACCTTGGCCAATAAGACAGTAACCCAGAGCGCGCAATCCTTATACGGGAAAATAAGCAAAAGCAACGACCCTGACGCTGCCGAGCCGCGTATACGTCTCGTCGTCAGTGACGATAAAGACAGACCTCGTTCGGTCGGGCATGAAAATTCTACACCCCTCATTGCGCTGCGACCCTCTACTATATAGATGTATTACGATCGACCTCTCTGTATCTACTCGACTCTCGCATCAGCGTTCAATGGCCGTTACCATACTGATTCCACAGTATTCGCCACAGTAACGAGAATACAACTTGATATATAACTCACATAATGTTACACTTAAATGTACATAATTTTTTCATGTGCATGAACTATATAGAGTTGTAGCAAATTCATAAGGATATCAATTGGACAGATTTCCTGCAAAATAGTTTTCGTAAACACATTTTATCCTCAAAACTAATGCGATCTTTATCCAATGGGCTATCAAACAGAGTCCTTTAGTTTGTGATTTCGTTTTTGATTTTTCGTTACATATTGTCACATTGTTGTTAAGCCTGTCTAATGACAATAATTTGTTAACATGGTATGAGTAGGAGATTTAAGTTTGGATATAATATTCAGGTTTTCAGGCCTGACCGAAACGAATCTATTATTTTCGATTTCATGCAATTCATCAATACGTTACATACAGAATTGAAAATTAATTATTTCGTTCAAATGTTCGATCGATATTGTTTGGAGATACATCAGTAAAAAAATACTACAAGCCTCAGAGCATTTGACTATTATTTTTCTCGTTATATATTTTTTGAAGTTATTGAAATTATTTTGTGTAAAAAAAAATCATTTTGTTTTTAATAAAATATTTATATATTTTCTCATCAACGTAGTTATTGTAAAAAAATAGTCGTGGGTTAAATCAACTAATATAGCAGGTTCGTATGTAATAGGAAATTGAATAACGTTCCTATCGTTTGCATTGTATTCACTTTCGAAATAGCAAGGGTATTCACCTTGCAACCATACGTGATATTTACTTTTTTTTTTTTAACTTTTTCGTTCATTGCAATTATTTGATATTTCACGTTGCAGTTTCCATCGAAGGCTTTCACCGAAGCACCAATTTTCCGTTTCGTCGCATCCATAAATTTACGGATGGTAGAATATTTGTTATAACTGATTTCATCGTGCCCGAGCCAATGACACGAATGATATAAATGGGGGTTTCCATCGGCGAGTGTTATAATTGTTATTATAATTTATAGAAACAGTAGTTAAAATAAACGAGATCAAGGACACAAAACGGAGGGGTTTTTACTCGTAAATTCAAGAGCAAATACCGTCCCCGTCACTTTGAACAACAATGGGAAAACAATTTTAACAAAGTGAAAATGAATGAGGACAACGATGTTCGGATTGCCTGACCCCCTGTGTGTACCCCAAGCGCGGTATGGGGTTTAGTATGGAAAGTGCTCTCGCTCGTAGTTTCCAGAACTGAGGGAAAGAGGAAAGTTTGGGCTGCGCGTGAAACGCATTCCACTGAGTCGTGTTTCGTGATGCATTGCCAGTGGCGCGAGGCGCCCCGAAGTTATTTATCCCCTCTGTGGAACGTCGACTGTGGGGCCCTTGGCCATGGCCATGGCGGGACAGAAACGCTCAGATCCATATAGTCAGCGTATCCGATCCAGGAGAACGATGTCACCCCCTCGAGTTCGTTGCGAGGGAGGAAAAGGAAAAAACAGGGGACGTAACAGTGTCGAGGCTGCATGTCGGTATGTGATGGGCACGCTCCAGGGCAAACCAAAAAGCGAGGGGGAAGGACTTTGCACGAAAAAAACTGGTCGAAGCTGCTGCAAGCAAGACAAGAGCTGCTTCTGCTGCTGCTGGATCTCATTTGTCATTTATTCAGGCGGACATTCGCAGCTCTAACAGCGCCAGTAGAATTTTCAATGCATACGTAATACGCAGGAGATATCAATACATTTTTTCATACGTGCAACGTAATAGATAAATATACTGGCGAATCATAAGAATTTAGACGAATCCCGAGTCGAAATTGAAACTTTCCTTCACCCTCGTTTGACCGTCAAAACACCAACACGATGATGACTGGTGAAGCGAGTGAAAGTAGAGCTCAATCCGCGTCCAAGATAAGCCCGCCTTTTATTGTGAACTAGGAACTTATGTCCATTTGAGAACAGTTTACAACTAAAAACGGCAAACAGCACCCGCCATTGCCTCACCATCCACAAATAAAAAGTTGCTGGACCGCGAGTATCAGAGGAGCATCGAGGCTGTAGACGGTGAAATACCGTACATGAGAATTTCGAAGCTCGGGCTTAGCGGGTCAACAAGAAACGTGGACCGTGTATATAATGGAAGGCGACTATGATCAGTGTAAAGTAAGGGTCTATACGGCTAACGGAGGATAACTGAAGGTATAGGCGGTCAAATGACGGGCTGTGAGTGTTCTTACACTCAATGACAGTAGACAAAATTTCGACTCAGGATGTTACGTAAATGCAATGATCACCAGTTTATTTCCGAACATCGAGATGTAAATAAATACTCTTTCTATTGAAACACGAAGGATGCAAGGTGAAGCCGTTTATATTGCTTCCTCACTATCTTTCCCTTTTTCCAAACGTACTTTCTTGATGAAGTATACCGAACGATGCCGACTTCCTCCTAGAGAACGCCTAAGAATAAGAGAAACACGGTGAGAACGTAATGTGCACGTTCCTTGTATTTTTAAAAAATCTCAAAAGTGAAATTTCGCAAAATTTATTTATTTGTCTATAACTTATTAATTGCTAAGTATTAGTGACTACCATTATTCGGTAGACTCACAATAAATCAACAAAAGTATCATAAGTATACTTGTTTTTTTCTTTTTTCGATTGGCTACGCGCGTCCGGATGTCAAATCAATGTCGATGATCTGCTTGGTTGTTCGGTAAATATGGCGGACCGAGGCAACTAAAAAACGCACATCACCGTAGTATAATTGACGCAGCACTGTGAGCGCCTACACATGTAAATACCCCGTAGGGATCTCTCGCCGTAAAATCAAGATTTATTTGTTTCCGATGCAAAACGACATTTGGATTCGTGTGCACTGAGCCAATGAATACGACTTTGAGTAATAAATCAAGTGGTGGGCCATTTAAAATCAATAATTCCAGGTTTTGTACTAACAGGTTTGTACGGTGTAAACAGCAAGCGAACAGCAAACCTACATAAACTTGCACACAAAGCAATCGTGATGGGCTCGTTAACAAGTGACAACTTTTCACTATTAATCAATGTAACTGTATGTAGTTATAGAACACAAACAAGGAATTGACAAATTTCCTCTTCGAGGAAATTTTTTCTTTCTTCTGCCAACCCGACCTGCTATTCATAAGTCATCATATTATGTTCTATTGCATTACAATAAAAACCGCGTATAGTTTATGGTAGCTTCAGAACGACTATCTTAAAGTTATTCCCCGAGCGCAGTGTATTATAATATTATCGTCTTTCCGTACAGCTTTCATGTCGTAATACCCACCTTTACTGCGCATCAAGCGCACGACCCTCGTAAAACATTATCAAGTAGCCTGATGGATCAAACGAGAACGGGAGCATCACGTCTACCAGGAGAAAAATTCTCGGGATGATTGGTGAACTTTTACTATGATCAGGCTGACGGTCTGCCTCCTGTGGGATTACATTGACGCTCGCCAAGTATTCCAACAACGTACGCGAGGGCTTGCAAGCGTCAAGAAAAGAGACGGGCGAATCCTGTCCATGATCAAAATCTCCCCTTCTATTCTTCTCCCCAGCCGTTCTGCTGTCGCTAGAAGATTTACTTTTTATATCTCACAGTATCGCGGGAGAGGGAAGCCGAAAAATGTTTTTGAAATGTAAAAAATGTAATAGCTTAGTGCTTGAAAAGATGACTTACATTTAATTATATACACGATTGTAGGCCCTTGGAAAATTCTCTACCAACATTTATGAATCGGACCACTTTTTAGTGAAAAAAGAGATTTGCAGATTACTTTCAAAAATTGTTTACAACTCATTTTCAAAGTGATGAAATGAATTGTGATACGCCAGTTTATATTCAGATCGGTATTAAAATATTATTTTACATGAGGTGATGGCTGAACATTTCTGACAGTGTACACAGCATAATTGGTATCAACATTAATAGAGAGTATGGCCGAATTACTACATGAAAGTTCAATCGATAAGCATGGAGAAAGATGCATAGTAGCGGTCAGTACAAATTGCAATATGCAAATGCCAGGTGTTTATGACTACAGTGACACAGGCGTCACATTCTCGTTCCCATACACATATTCCATATGTATCGTGTATGTTACATATATGTATACATATTCTATCAATGTATGAGGGCGGAATGAATAAAGTAAAACGAACCGAGGCATAAAGGTGCGCGCATAAATTTTCGTGGTAAGTAGTAAAATTACCACGGCCGATAAGTCGAAGCCATTATCTAAGAGGGGGGTTGGAAAGGTGGCCACGATTCTGGTCAGGGAACGATGCAGTGTGTTCGTGTGCATGGCTGCAAGGTGGGCTCCACCAGAAAGTCTCATGAATCACCGACAAACCTCTGCGCAGTTATTATATAGCTATGTGCGCACACACTGCTGGAGCAACAATGGGACCCTGGCTGTAAATCCTCGAACCTAGACAATTCACCTCTTGCAAGAGCTCCGCAGCCGTAACCGTAGCTGTATAGTGTCATTGCACGTATATATACATGTACGTAGGTATTGCAAAGGTAATGCACGTCCCCGACTACCCGTTGAAACCTATTTCGCGAATGCACTTGATCAGGTGCGGTATACCACGCTGAGAATTATACGAGGAAGCACCGGAGACCACCAAAGTACACCTTTATGTCTCCATGAAATTCTACTGCTAATAATTAAAGCCACAGTAGTCGAGCCAAGTTTAATATCTCGTGACGCGGTCATTGCAAATACGCTTTTCCGTTTAGGATGGTGATGCACGACAGGGATGAGTAATAAGCGAATAAATGGACATTCAAAATACTTTTTTTTTTGCAGTAATTTTTTTAAACAACTTTTTTTTTAGACAAAAACAAATTTATAATTATAGTATTTTCTTATAATTGATCATAGTTATCCAAACCAAAAAGTATTTTAATGACAATTTTATTCGTATTTTGAATACTCTTGAACAGAGACTGTTAAGTGTAAAGAAATTAACCAATAACCTGCACGATTTCATGTGAGGATAATCAAATTCGAGCGAAAATACATAATAAATTGAAGTGTCGAGAAAAAATCGTCGAGTTTTTATTAATTCGCTCGGATTCAGAAAAGTGGTTATAGGGTTATAGGTTGATTGTTTCAAACATCATTGCATCCGACGCAGTTTCCTGAGCCCTCATAAAAATGCGATACAATAGTGCCTTAGGATTAGTGGCTGCGGACAAAACTCTAGAGAGGGTCTCTATGTAGAAACGGAAAAAGGGGAGAGGAGCTAAGTAAAAGCCCGAATAAGGCGTGCGCAAGAAATAATCCAAATTTAAAAAACGTTGTCTAATTCATGGATTGATTATTGATTGATGGAAAAATCAATTATTATTATTTTACGAAACGGTAGCCTTAAATCTACATGTACAAGTTGGACAACGTCGATTCTCCATGTTCTTTGCTGTTTCCTCGACTAAACTCATGATCGAATATTCGTCGAAGCGTTACAGCTCCTGCTTCATGGCCAACATTCAATTGAGAAACGAATAACGACTTAAAAAGTCGATTTTTCATAGCCCATATGTGCCCGTGGACCAATTTTCGTTTTCTTTAACCTTCATTCATACCGGTGTATCTTTCTACAGGTATTGAGTACAACAACTTTTTACACCAATTTCCATAATAGCCACGAGTAAAAGCAGCAGCCACAGCAGTGAAGACGTGCATCGACTTAACTGGCGATACATTGAATACGAGAGTCACGATCTCTCGCTTTCTATAAACCAGTGGAGACGAGAGCGGACTCCTGCAAGTGCAAGATCTTTTTTCTTCTGTCGTCCTTCCTTCTTTCTATACCACAGGCGTCAAAGATCGCGAGAGGATTTAGCGGTAGAAGCGCTATCGTGATCGAACCCACAGAATCCAGGTTGCACCGCAGGCAGTAAAATTCTCGCTTGCATGCATGCATGTACATGCACCAGACGCTGAGTAGACTAGCTCGCGGCGTGACACGTTTATAGTGCTATGCCGCAATGTTATAGACACGAACGATTCATGAATTTTCTTCACTCTTCGCGTGTAGTATTTTTGGTACGTAAATTCAAGTGTTTTACTAATTTATGAAAATTTATCGAAGATTGTCGGATAAATAAAATATCACCTCAAGCTGTATTATGAATACTTTACCGCCAATTCCAACAAAAAAACAGGTCTGCGAATCAACTTTAGCAGGTTCCTTAATTTAAAAGAATATAAGGCACTTCATTTAAAAGAGAACCCTTGTCTAGTTAATCGCCAAAATTATATTTAAATCTTTAAATTATATTAAAAAATTTTTAAAAAAATTATATTAAATAATAAATACAAAATTATATCTAAAATCTTGTTATAGGATATGTTTCGTTAAATTTAATAATCTGGTAAAAAATCCTAACATGCATACCTGGATGGAAAGGCAAATGTAAAAACCTGCTAGCAAATTCAATCACAAGCCGTTAACAAATAATTAGATAAATGTTCTAATAAATTATCGATCACTCGTTTTGAAAATCGAAATTCTAAGTTTGTGAAAAAAAAACTGGAGCAAATGCACAAGTACGGACTTTTAACTTGCAGTTGAATCTGACAAATTATCAAAATCCTGAGACGGTCGAAATAAGTGACATAAGTGTGTAGAAATAAAAGTGGATATATTAACGGAACTAGAATGCGTTCTATGTCTTGTGTGCGTTTTATTTAAATTTCGCAATGTGGAAGTTACAAAAACACATGCACCAGATGTTACATTGGCTTGACAGGTTCCTACTTTTATCTTGACGTTATAGTCACGAACAATTCATAAATTTTCTTTATTCTCCGCGTGTTGTATTTATAGTATGTATTTACCTGGATACGAATGAAAATACTCAAACCCGACAGAAAACCCAATTACAAGCCGATGACAATGAATATAATGGACTTAGTAATGAATTGATGAGCACTCGCCATTGTCACTGATGTCACCTACTTCGTCGCCTCATAGCGTCAGTGATTAATTATCGATGATAGGTATCGACAGAGTATTTGTCATCACTGTAAAATAATTACGATCAGACAGTTCGATGACCCTTCATTCATGGCATTGTACTACGTCACTTGTAGAATGGTGTAATTAATAGGTAAACCTAGTGCGTAATGGCGGCGTTCAATAATGTTAAAAATAAATTGAAAATTTACTTAGCCCTCTTTTTATGTCCACTACAAATGCGACATTTATTAAAATGCAGGAGTAATAATTCAATCGAGTAGAAATAAATATCGAGTTATTATTATTGCATTCGATGTAATTTATTTATTTCGACATTTAACGGAATATATCCTCGAAAACAGTATAACATAATGAAATCATTTTTTTCATTTATCAAACTGTTTTTAATTTTTTATTATGGAAATGTGACGTTTTTTAATTCGTTCTACTAAAAAAGCGATGGATTCAATCTTATTCTAGAATTGCATAACAGCAACGGTTTTTAATTTTCTGAACTGCCGTTGCATCACTGATATCGAGCTTCACATATACTCAAGATGTGAAACGGAAGAAACGAAGACACATCAAGATTTGCGCATCGATAGTTCGATGCGCTGCAATAGAGTTATCATATATGTATGTATTACATTATAGTGTCTAACGTAACAAGGTATTGAGTTTCAAGAGGTACTGAAATTCGATCAAAAGCGAACCGTATTGTTGTACACATATGCAAGAGGTATCAAGTTCTCAGTACCTTCTCAGTGAAATCAATTTTCTTTGTATTCTTCTTAAACTTCCATACTGTATTGTCATAGCAGTTCTCATAACAATACATTTTATTGATGAAGTTATTATTTTGTTTACATGAAAAACGAGCATTGTAAAAATTATCATCGTAAATATTAATATTCTTTTTACGCAACTTTTCAAACCTCAATCGGTAAATTAAAATTCATTCATTCACAAATATCATGCAAACTTAATGTACCGTATATTAACACGTTGATAAAATAACGCGTAATATAAAAATACTCTATTGTTACCGTATAATTATATATTGAATCTAATATACCAGTTAATGCATGAAAACTTCCCACAATTAGATATTAATTTCTAGGATAGTTGTGGGCATGACGAGATTTTTTATATTTATTAGGATTATTATCAATGAACCTAAAATAATTTTACAGAATCACTATTTCATTTCATTTTCATCAACATCTCAGTATCCATGAAATTTTATTTCTAATATAATTCAACTTCCGATTACTATTTAATGTAAGTTGCGGCAGAAGTAAAGATCGTTCAAATAGACATCAAGTTGGTAGACCGAAGAAATGTGTTCTTCTTTCTGTGTTGGTTATTTTTTGTGTAGCATATTTCTGGTGCAGTCGCATAGGTAAAAACATTCGCAAGTTGTAATATTCATGTACCGTAGCACAATAGTATGAAACTTCCGTTAGGAAAACTCACAATGCACAATATTATTAGTCGACGGTCAGGTTGGCAGAAAGACAGGCCAAGTTTCTCTATGAATTGTACTACGATGCCTAAGTACGTTGCAGCATTCGTGCCAGATAATGAACAGGTGCTCCAGTGAACACAGTTGAAGCTAAGATTGTAGAACGTAGCGCTCGCGTGCAGCATCAGATTGCTAGAGGCAGAACCGCAACAGAAGCCGACTGGAAACCACACAGAACCAGGAATTACGAGACCTAGGATTATTAAATTAATTAATCGCACCAATTACGATCTTAGTGGTGGATAGTTACGGGTAGTTACGACAGTTACGGCTGTATATTATAATAATATCCAAAACTGGGCGAGTGCATAAGTGCAGCTACAGTTAAACTCTATACGGTCACTATTCACCGTTATGGAGATCACTGCACCCAAACATGCACGGTTGAAAAAATCTATGTTAAAATTAAAATAAGAGTATGGAAAGTTTTTTTTACAAATACCGTTAATGGAATTACATACATGTTATTTAACATTCTAGTGTTTTGAAATCGAAAGTTTAGCAGTCAAGATTTAATACACAATTTTTATAATTAATGATAAGAAAAATATTGAATTACGTAACGGTAGAAACAAAGATTTTTAATTTTCAAAAGTACTACATTGTCTGTTGTAGGTATTGAAATCGGATCAGCATATGGTCGACTATGAACACTTGGATGTGATTTCTGTAACTGTTTCATACTCTTTTTCACAAATATTTAAATAAGAACGAAAATGTCTTATTGAGAAAATGTCGATTCATTTATTCTGATTGAACATACATTTTCTTCAGCTTACAAAAAGTAGAAATAATTCATTTGAAAAATGCAGCAAACACAAACATTTTTCAACATAGATGTAAAAGCCTTAACTTTTGAATTTGTGTAAACAAATCTAAACGCATAGAAAATAGTGGTGGTATTGAAATCTAAGAAATTCATAAGAGCGCAAAAACAATAACTGATCTGGTAGAGAATCTCATATTTCGTATATGCAGTGAATTTAATTTTCCCTCGTACATTTGAATTTTATGTTTATATTTATATTTTATATTTATATTTATGATGTGGGCTTTAGAATATACGAACGTCATCGACTCGAAAATTTTAAATTATTTTCATCAATGACTACATTTCATGGACGCATTTTCGTAATGGCGACATTGTTGGGGAAAAAAATGGAGAACAAAGAAAACGAGGGTCACGTTTATTAGCGACGGGTTTTTTCTAACACATTATAAGTTTAAGTGCGTAATGGATGCCGTGGGAACTGACGCGGATGCTCGGACGCAATGTTCTCTGTTCGCTGAGTACGTCGTCCGGCTTATTCCTTCGCTAGCATGCATTTTCTCTATTAGAGTGTATTGGTACTCGCCATCACTGTTTGCACTTGCATGTTGGAGGTCCCGGAGTTTATTCACGCTCTGGTGCAAATACGTGCCTCGATATGTGCGGTTAAGTAAATGTAAGAAAATATATACGTGTAAATAGTCAAGTGCTGCTGTACTGACTGCGAATGGCTTTTCAAGCTGTTCCATACGCGGAGACTTTATTCCTGTTTTATTTTATGGGTCAGGCGCACACTGAACGTGCCGAGGGTAACGTGAGGGAGCTCACGTTGTTATATAATATGGTTTATACTGCCCTAGCAAAGTACTGGTGGTCAACAGGCTGAGATAGTTCGCTTTGCCGATGCAGGGATGTTCGAATAGGGATGTAAAAGTCCTCACATGAGTTCACAGCAGTACGTGCCATGTACCCATCAAGTTAGATACCTTCGACATCTTTAAATGTATTGAAATTAGACGGAAATGGCGCTTGCTTCATAGCGGGAATTTTTTTTACTCCTCCAAATGACAGAAAAAATTATTGAACTTCTCGAACATGTATTTTTTGATCGGAAATATCTTAAACCATTTCACAGATTTAGTGAAATATTCTAATTAGTGTAAATAATTTTTTCTCTGTGCATTATTGAGGGCCAAGTCCTTCTCCTGATTTTATTTGCCTTCTATCTTTTTGATACATTTTTGGAAGGAATCGTGGAAGATAACACTGTTTAAGTATTTAATTTTTTCAATTTTTGTATGCCGATGCTTTTTACAACATTATTTAAATAGTAGTAATAAGAATTTATTGACATTACATACATTTATCGTTGTAACATTTGTATTTACATTAATTTTGATTCGTTGCCATGTATTGCCAATTGGCCATCGACCGCGGTCCTTCAGCCTCTTATTTAAATATTTCTTTTAAAATTTAAATTCCTCATGGGAATCCCCTATTCGACAAAGCTATCAAAAATTTCAGGATGTAGATTTTTTCAATTCATTTACAAAATATCCTTTCAATGTAACGAACGATACATTGGCAGTTAAAATGTTAAGAGGCTTGCTTAAGTAGAAGAAAGATATTTGGGGTGAAAGCTCAGTTTAACTTATTTGACAAACAGTTATCACATCGAACTTTTTCGACGAAAACTCATTGAATTTAACGTTTTCGATCAAAACTCATTCGACTGCCGTTTTTTTCACAAACCGTGAATTTCGTCTTTCAGTTTATTTATTTATTTAATAATAGATCAATATTATATGTTTATCAGTCTTACCAATTATTTCAAAAGTGGAACATCACCTGATAAAAGTTGTAATTGTTGCGGAATAATGACCATTGAATTAATCGCACAGCCTATGTAGTGTATGCAGTCATACAATTGTGGTCTACAACTGTTCCAACGGACTTTATCATACGATATTCCATCAGACGTTTGAACATTAAAAAAAAATTCGAGCTGCAAAAAGAATGCTCCGATGAGGCGGTGAAGGGGAAGAAAAAAATGAATAAAAAAGAGCGGAAATAATTTACGCACGAAAGACTATAGAATTCGTTTCATGCAGAAAGGGTCGGAGGTTCCTGGATATCCAGGATGGATTGCCGAGGTGCAGCGAGTCATCAAGAAATCGCAATTAAAAGTGGAAATCTCTGGCGAATCGTCGTCGCCCTCTCGGTGTCGTATATAGAGAAAGAGGCAGCGCGTTGCTCGAGGCCCTTCGTTGAAATCGTACAATTAATTTTTCCACTCGTCGTTTGCGCTTCCTCCTTGCTTTTCACTTTACTTGTCTCCGTTGCGTGCACCGGTGAGCGGTCGGTTAGATTTTATTTGATTACGTCTGCTACCCTTCTGTAGTTTTGCTACTCGTTTTGCTGTCGTTTTGTCGCTCAGTGGACCTCAGTTCTTTCGCAGCATCTACGCAACTGAGTTCTGTTCTTTCGGATAGCAACCAACTATCGAGTGAACGAGACTCTTTCATTCTTTGTTTCATAATAATAGAAAGCATTAAAATAGGAACGAATAGTATTTTTTTTATTGCAATTTTCCACGACGAGCTTTGAAACTCGCTCTTTTCTTCATTTATTACTAAAAGAAATGTCGAAGCGTTAGGGAGATTGGGACAAAACGGGCATCTCGACAAAAAAAATTGGGCGGGGTAAAACAATCACAATCTCAACTTTCTTAAAAGGGAGAAGAAAGTGCGAAACATAAGGCGAATTGTTCATGAAAAAAAAATCGATGTTTCGGATCGAATCGGAATTTTTTTTAAACATCTAATCTTTTTTTCAAAATTTTCTTGAAAAAATGACTGTCAGATTTTTTTTTAAATTCATTTTGCGACAAGTTTTTTTCAAAAATATTCAACATTATTTGTTCGATAAAGGAACCGTGGTCAGGTAATAAAATCAATTTTTTAAATCACGATGACGAAATCCATTCACAATGTTCACTAAGTTTCTAGGTTTGAAGCTACTTCAAATGTTACTTGAAAGTATAGCCGTGTGAAAATAAAAATAAAAACTTGATAACTTTACTTTCGTTTTCTAATCCTTGTCTCTTTTAAAGTTCTAATAAATTTTCACCATGGGAGGATTATAGTTACCCTGAAAAAGCCAATAAAATTGTGATACACTATAATTATTTGTCTAATTATCATTCATCTTTTTACGAACGAAATTATCATGCTTAGACTTGGTGCCCGTTTTGTTCCTGTCATTCCGATTTTCTGTACTTTCCTTAAGGGAGACATGTTAAGAAATTGAAGAAAATCGTTTTAAGCAAAATAAAATTGATGTCTGTTTTGCTCCGAATTCGGAATTTTAATCATAGCTCACGTTGTGACCCGCGACCCATTTTACCCCTATGCCAGTTTTGTCCTTATCGACTACGATTTGTATTAGCAGAATGCCACAAATGCAACAAAAAAATTGCTTTCAATCCGTGACTAATAATCAAAGTCCGTTTGATTACAGAGGCTACAATCAAAAACATTTAACGGAGTAGAATGTATTGAAATTAATTTGTCTCCGATGAAATGTACTAACAATTGAATTTTGCAATTCAATTTCAATTTTTTAAAATCATACTTATGCTGTGCCACGCTTTTGTTCGAAATATACGGATTAACGCGTATCAGACCATGTACTAATTCGTACGGGCTTGTACCGCATGCCTACATTTTCCGTAATATAATTCGTAGACGTCATGAAGAATAATAAATTCGAATTAACTCAGTTGGAACAGCAAAAAATCTCGTCACGGTTTTATGAGAGTATGCACGCATTTAAATTGAAAAGCGGCGGCACGGAGAAAAATTAGCATTGAATTTTAACGAATCGTGTCTTCTTTCGTGTCTGGTCGCGCTAAAAAATGCCATGATAACGCTCCATGAATATCTAAAAGTGCAACGGACCAAACTATAAATTCACGTAATTTGCTGTGCAGTAGGTGGTCTCAGACCTGAGGTTTTGACTTTGGCTAGATTTTACCAAATCAGAACATTTTTCGCTATTTTATGATCAAGTTTTAAGTAAGTTAATTTTATCTTTATTTTTATCTTGACCTGCAAATATACACAAATCAATCCGATCGAAATTTAAAAAATCGGAAAAAATATCTATTTGCAGCTAATGAAATTTGATTGCATAAAATGACACAAAACTCGGTTAGATCAGATGAAAAGACCACTCCGAATTTATTTAAGGTTCTGTAAGGCTGGCTATAAAATAATAAATGTATTTAATAGCCAGCCTTACAGGATTTTTACTCCATTAAATAGAATCTATTTCATTCAAGTAAATCGTACTAATTAATAATAGTTTTTATTTCGATATAAAAGAAAATCACGTATTTAATTTAAATGAACCTGAGAGATCGATTTTCAAGATGTAGTTCGATCGGTCAACAAAGATTGTAGGATGATAACTCGAAATTTTATCACCTGGAGAAAAGGCGTAGCACCCATGGGGCATTCTAGCACCCACATGCGTGTCGTTTTGCACGAGTTGCACGTCACGTCGAGAATGTAATAAACCTTTGTGACCCTCGGCAGTCGGACATGTGAGTACGTTGCCCTCGGGCTCGGCATTTAAATATTTTGCATACGATATACAACAGGTAGTATCTACTTTACGTACCTCCAATTGGTGCATTCTTGACCGAGGGAGCATTTTGATACAGTAAATTATTTTCTACCGTAATGACCATTTTCTCTTAATATATAAGCGGTCAGTTAAAATTTAAACTCAATCTGAAAAATCTGTCATAAAAACAATACTGCAGTACCATAATTATAATCACGAAAATCTCAAAGATATGGAGTTACTAAGTTATATGCACACTTCGATATTGAATCTATAAGATTGAAAATTTTAAATCTTGTGGTTTTTTCTGGAAGAGGAGCAGAGGACTATCAACAACATCCCGTTTAAAAAAAAATGTTGTAATCTTTTTATGGAAGTATTATTCGCGCGAACCACTGAGTATTTTTCGAGCGGGTACGCGGATAGAAATTATGATTTTACTTTTTACTATCAAGTGACAACTTTTAATGTTAGTCCATCACTGTTTTTATATTTGAATGAAAGCTAAAATTATATAAAACAAACGATCATATTAAGTTGAATATGTTTTTTCTTTCACAGGAAACACTAGGTTTATTGGCGAAGATTTCAATGAAGTCTATATAATTAAATATTTTTTCTGCATGAAACAATTTTATGTAAATCTTATTAATAATTATGCCATTTTCCATTATCCATTTCAGGAAATATTGTATAATGTGAATATCTTTCAGATTTAAAAAAAATTAACTCGATCAAGCTAAAGGAAATATGCACTTTACTCGCGACTATGAATTTCGCAGCAAATAGGTTAACGTATGCAACTGTAAGCGTGTACCAGTTTTCATGAATATAATTCAATATAGAATCACTCGACGAAATTAGTCATGTGCATTTTCCGAGAAGGAAACTATACAAACAGAAGAGTAGTTAGAACTTCAGTAACAATCCCAGGAGGGAAGTATGCGGCGGCCCGTGCAATTCGCTATGGCGTTTATCGTGTCGTTGTGGCTAGTGTGCATGGTTAGAAATTGTCGGGTGTGTACTTAACTCAAGTCACCCAGTGTAATTACTGAAGTAATAATTGGATTCCCAAAAGTACTATTGTGGTAGTATAGAGTTTATTCATTGAAAATCGACGATTTTGTATTCTAAAATGGTTATTCTAGGTTATCTTCGGTAGTATAGTGGTAAGTATCCCCTGACGCATGTGCTCTTTATAAATGTCTCCACTCACCAGAATATGGAGAATCATTAGCAATATTTAATATTCTCCAAGAATTTCCCCCAGTATAACTATCGACCAGTGTAATTACTGAAGTAATAATTTGATTCCCAAAAATATAATATTGTAGTAGTATGGAATTTATTCGTTGGAAATCGACGATTTTGTATTTTAAAATGGTTATTCTAGGTTATCTTCGGTAGTATAGTGGTAAGTATCCCCTGACACATATACTTTGCATAAATGTCTCCACTCACCAGAATATGGAGATTGATTAGCAATGTTTAATATTCTCCAGGAATTTCCAGTTAGGCACTTACCTGTAACAAAAAACAAAAGATATTTAAATTGTGTTGGATTAAAGTAATTAAATGTACGATCGTATATGAACTAATAATAACGTTATACAAGAAATATATTTGATAACAGGCTACGATGATTAATTAGTCAAAGGGATCTTGTCAGAAGTATTTAATTGCTCAGAGTACTATAGTCTACAAGCATAGTGTATATAATCTATTGATGAGAGAGCGCTACTTAGGCTCACGCCAGCGACCTCTGCTTGTAAAATGAGAGGCAAAACTATCGAGGTACGATGAGAGCGGTAGGGACGAAGAAAGTGGCTAATAATTAGTCCTTAATTGCCATCGTTGAATAGCCCGATGAGCTAATTGGTTTAATGAGACTCTCGAATAGCTTTCTCGTGGGCGAGATCAACGAGTAGCCTGACGTTATATCGCTTCTGATGTTGTTCGCCCTCTTTCTCCTTAATTTTGTAAATATCGGGTCAACCTTAAGGGAGAAAACAATCGACTGGTCTTCTTTGAAATAGGACTCGGAATCACTTTTTCTTTCCAATCTGTTTCATTATTTCTTTATGCTAATATACGTACTAAAACATACAATTAATATATTTTTCTTTAAAAGGCTAGTATACACATTTTTTTAACAAAAAATTAATCATTCCTTATCCTTGGATTGATCTCGCATCATCAATGACATTTATGAACGAAAAATAATAGAAAGGAACCCTCGAAAGCATTCAAATTTTGTCGAATAAAAAAAATTAAAAATGCTTTCTTTAATTGCAATGTCTGCAGGAAATCTTTGTTCATACGATGAATATGAATTCATCTAATCATATAACATAATCTAAAAAAGATCAAACATCTCATATCGATTTTCCGCAAAAATTAAAAAAAAAACCTCTAAAAAATTATTCTAAATAAAGTAACGCAATAAAAAATTGTAGTTATAACTTTTATGTTCAGCAATACAAAGTGTGTCTTGATATGCCCTGAGGACGAAATTTCGTCTTCTTGGAGTTAAAATGAAGTAACAAGAATAACCGCGCTGCCCTTTCACGGTCTCAGATTAATCTGGCTTCACTCGCGGCCTCAATTAAAAAATACCCGTAAATCCTACAGGACGCTTATAAATGAGCGGTCATATAACCTGCAGAAAAATGTTGGTAGCAAGAAAGCTCCGAAGGAGATCCTCGGACAAGAGCAAAAGTGCACTCAGTGTGCACGTCCAGAATAGAAATGTCCGTAGATACCGCAGTTACACATAAAATACGTTGTCTGGACGAAAAGCCAATTCGCATATATGTGGAAAACAAACGTGGAGCGAGCTTTGTGTTAACCAGTGTGCATTCGCCTGCCAAGCGAGCGGAGAACGAAAAGCGTTACCACTGCAGTAGCAGGTGGCAGGGGATGGAAAGAGGAAGGCTAGTCAGAGCGACTATTTATGACAAAAAAGCCGAGTGAACCGCGGTGAGTCTCGGCACACGGTGTGGAGACGAGGTCGCAAGCCGGAAGAGGAATAACAGGATAGCTAGGATCGGATGACCGGGATTTATTGTTTCTTCCTTCCGACGCAGAAACACTCGCCGACCAACCACTCGAGGGCTCTTCTCTTCCTTTTCTTCTTATTTGCAGCCGTCCGCCTGGGCAACTTCACTGCTGGCTAACTTTTGCTTCAATGATTGCCACTGGAAATCCCAACGTACCAAGAATGAAACTTTTTAGTGTCGGAGTGCCTAGAAAAAACGAAGAAAATGATCTTCAGCGTGGATATAGCGATCATGGTAAACCTTTTGGGCTTTGGAAACTTTCAATACGTGCTTTTAGCTTTTCTGTGGGTCCTTTTGTAGCGGTGACGCGTCTAAATGCCAGATATTAAATATCTAATGACAAAATATCTACAACATTATACCCAACGACAAAATATGTTAATGACAAAATATCTGACGGCAAAATATCCTAATGGAAAAATATCTGACGACAAAATATCTTAATGAAAAAAAATCTGACGGTAAAATATCTGTAAAATAATAAAATATGAAAATGACTGGATATCTGACGAGAAAAAATTTGTGATATTAAAATTTTGTTGATGGGTCGGCCTGGTGGGCGCCCCTCTAATAAGGAAAAAAAACTTTATTTTAATAAAAAAAATATAATAAAAATAAGTTTTGACATTTTGTATTATATTGTATTATTTCAATAATTAGATGATTTACTGTGGGGGATCCAGGGGCGAAGTCCTGGTGGAGCTTTTGGGGGGCGAAGCCCCCCGCAATGGGAAATAGAAATTTATTCTAATTAAAGACGAATGAGAATAAGTTTTTTTGATAAAGTTATTTTGACGAATGTTATTATTGCTGCAACCTAAATTATAAAAAACTATCTAATGGACAAAATATCTGCAATATTTTGTATTATATTGCATTATTTCAATAATACTGGAAGGAGCGATTATTTTGATCTTCTATTTAGCCTCTTCTATTTTTCTGAGTGATTATTGATCTTTTGTGAATCATTGATCCGTGTCCGAGATTTGTGATCCTTTTTGTTAGTGCTATTCATAAAGCTCTGATTAATATGCCCGACGATGAGGCGATAATGATGGCAAGATCAACTCCAAGAAGATAATATCGAAATCGGAAAGCTATCGCGGGTAATTTATTTAGCTTGTAAATTGTTCGCTATACGATAAGTGAGTTATCAAATTTATGTTCCATTCTACTATAAAACGCATTTATGAATACAAATGAATATGCAGACGTCCGTATTTCTACTGAACTCCAATAAATGGCGAGAGAAGTGCTTCACAAATATCGTCTGGTTAAATCCATGTGTGCGTCTATGATGAAGGGTTTAAAATGTATACTTTCATAACTTGTGAATTACTTGAGCCAATCAGTTTTTCTTCCGGATTTTATGGAAATTTAATTTTTTCATCATTACTTCTCGACAACTAAAAATCTACCAAAATTCAGTGTTTTATTTGTTTATACAAAACGAGCACATTTCTTCCTCATTATTTTTCGCTATTTGTGAAGCTTTCTCTGAGGATACCAAAATCGATCAGCATACTTTATGGAGATAGGTGTGTAAAAATCGACAAGTGATGAGGACGCCATGTGCAACATTTTATTGACGTTTGCATCTTCGAAATGCAACGATATAAAAAAATAAATCATAGAAACCAAGATTAACGTTTTTTGAGGAGGGCCGTTATATAGGGTGACCGTTATTTTCAATGCTAGTAATCGAAATCATTTGTATTTGTACCTTTTATGATGACCTAAGGTAATCAGAATTTTTCAAAATTTATTTTCTTGCATCCTAACAATGCAAACTTCAGTATTATTGTGCAACGTTCTACTTTACTTCTTAATTAATTAATAATTCGTGGACTACACTCGTTCCATTACCCATTTTTTTCCTCTGTTTGCCTCTGCTTTCGGTTATCGCCGCTCTCACAAGTCCGATTAATCGCTTCCGAATTGCAAAATAGGTGCGATGATGTGCCGATAACGTTGGTGGGATTAAGTGCAGTAAAATAGTATCGAACTGTGGATGCTATCGCGGCTGATTGGTTAGCTCGTAATCGCAATGGTAACTGGTGGATTAGCTCGCTCACCAGTAGCCGCGATGCAATGCATCGTATTGACTCTATGCGCTCCGTTAATATACTGTGCGAGTGGTTACTCACTGAATTGCAAGTAGTAATGGCCGCAGTGCGTCAGACGCACGCACCACGTGGTGGATGAAAACAAAAGCTGGCTTATTCCGCATATTAGCATAAACGTGGAAACAAAACGTTCGTGCCCACTGGCCTCAAGAATTCCATGGCATTTGTATTCATGCTGGGATTGACTTTCACGAACAGATCGACTCTGCTTTCGTTCCCCGTTCGTTCGATCTTGAATTTATAATGGGAGTGCTTGCGCGTGTTAACACGCTTACGCATGCTACGGTAATTCGCATAAAACCCGTGAATTACGATATACACATTTATTACGACTTTATATTTTAAAAATCATACCATGAATTTTGCAATAAATTTTATGAGCCTTGTGGCTGTTTATCAGCCTCATAAGGTGAATTTTAAAGGTGCATCGAAATACAATACCCTCATTTAATACTGTTTCGGCCAATATTGATGACATTTTTCAAAATTACTTTTTGGGTAAATGTTATTGTTTTTCTATATTTATTGTTTTAATTATTTGTAAATAATTGTCCTGTGCATTACGGGTAAAACATTTCTTACGACTTTAAATATTTAAAAAATCATACCATGAATTTTGCAATAAATTTTATGAGCATTGTTTATCAGCCTCATGAGGTGAATTTTAAGGGTCTATCAAAATAAAATACACGCATTCGATGACGTTTTGGCTAATAAGTATGATAATTTTTCAATTATGTTTTGGTTATCTTTCACTTTTCAATTAAATTTACTGTTCAAATGTTTGTATATAATTAAGTTCGTAAATGTTCTCGGAGCTCATAATCGACATTAAAACCAATAAAATTATGAGAAATTTAAGATAATCGATCAAGATTCAAGATATTTCGAATCATTTTTGTCACTAATAAAGTGTTACTGATTTTGTCCATCAAAATAATTGGTTTTTTAACCACAAAAAAAAGGAACTTTTCAAACTCAAAATTCCTTACCTCAATGTGTCGATTGGTCGTTATTGCTGAATTTTTAAAATTTCCAATTCTTTTTACCAACCACAGCCCACACTAAAGTATTATTTTTTTTTCGCAGTAAGGAAAAGGCAATATTCTTATCTGTTATACTAAGAAAACGCGTACATTCAGATACTCCGTATATTTCTCTGGGGAACTTCGGCAATTTATATTTTAAAAGGTGTAATTATTGCATACACTTTGATTCAATTTTCTTTATATTTAAAAAAAAATATATTCGCAAGAAATATAAAATATTTGAAGGTTTCCTATGGGCAATATTCTATACATAAGACCGTACTTTTTTCACCTCGGTGTAATAGAAAGTTGTATATATGTATGGCTGATAAAAGATTTAGGGGATATCCCAGTGGGATTCCTTTGGACTAGAGAGATCATAAAATGTCGTTCGACTTAGAGAGACGAACAAATTGCACAAATTCCATTGCCGGTCCGGTATTCGAGGAGAAGTAAATAGTTACGGAGACTCCTTCAAGAACTATCTTCAAACTGAGAGGAAGAGAGACAGAAAAAGTCTTCAGCTATAGTCACCAAGGGATCGGACCCCATGTTTTATAAAATAGCATTCCACAAATGTGATTTTCTATTGTACATATCCATGCTCGATACTTTAAGAACGGTAGCCATTTCCCTTCGATAGTATTTCTTGAATTCATTGATGCAGTTTTTGCTCATTTACTTAGTTTGAGATGAAAAAAAAATTAGTAGTGGCGCAAAATGATCAGTTGCTTGTGTCAAAGAACGAAATATTCGTTGATTGACGGTAAGAAGACACATTTTCATATTCGTTATAACCAATATTGTTGATAATAATTATTTAATTTATTTATTTAATTTAATTAATTAAGAATTATGTACACTGTCAATAAAGACTGGGACTTTTTATTCGAATTGGAGTGAATTTAAAAAATTAAAGTACTTTTACATTTAGTTTGGAGCAAATTATTAAAATTACTGTACCAAAAATACATTCGACATGGTACTCATATAGTAAACTTATCATACCAGTGTATGAATAAAAGCTTCCAGTACATGGACATTAAATTTCAAGTAATTTTTTTTTTTCAGAACTCCCTAAAATCGGAATCGATTTTCTAATAAATGCAATACCGAAAAGAATTCAATGTACCTGCACTAATGAAGAACTATTTAGCCAAATATAAATTTCATAAGGGTAAAAGTAATCACCCCTTCGTTTTGAATTAAAAAACCTATAACATCCGATTTTCCGCGTTCATTTTTTCAAGAATAAAAAAAATTCGGGTTCAATCGCATAAGCACACACACACACACACTCACACGTATACTTTTTATTAACCGGTGTTTTGGATCATTTTCAGCATCCTGACATAAAAATCTCCAGAGAAAAAAAGCCATGGAAACGAACCTTAATCCATGAGAACACAACGTGTAAAAATGTATCAAATGACCCCGGTTCGCTCTAAAATGTCGTGAAGTCACGATCGGTATCTTTATTCGTTGTCAGTACCTTCGCAACGTCACGTCGTTTCTTTTTTTTTTTTTTTTTTTTCGCAAATAAAAGTGAACGTTGCATATAGTCAGAGCCTTTACTAAGGAATGCAGCTGAACTGAAGGGCTCCTCTGACCGAGCATGTCCTATTCGAGACCGCAAGGGGCCATTAATTTTTTTTAGCGCGCACAAAAAAATCGGACCTTCCAGGAACCATTTAGAACAATGCCATATTTTCCCGTGCCATTTTTCCAGCCACATCAATGCTATTTTCAACTCCGACGTGAGCGCGCCCATTTCATTTTCGGATGTGACTTGCGGCTAAGTTAAGGTCGCTATATCGGTACACCAGAGTCATAAATATCGGCGTCTATATACTGATACAAAATAATCATATGCGTTATTTTTAAAGCCGTAATAATATTACAAAAAATTGTCGAGCATCCTTAAAAATTGTCGCAATTAAATTAAAACGATCATTTGTAAATAGTTTATATGTTGACTGTGGATTTGACTTCATTTCTACGATAATTAGGTGGATCAAAATAGCGAATGACAAAAATAGCAAATGGGTAAAATAGCGAATTTAAAAATAAGGAACGTCTAAATGTAGAATGTCTATAATTATGGAATTCGATTTTTCAGCCATTCGCTTTTCTATCATTCGCTATTTTGCACGTATTTAATAAAATGCGGAGGTAAAAATAGCGAATGGCTGAAACAGCGAATTTTATAATGATGACCATTCTAGATTCAGACGTTCCTAATTTCGAAATTCCCTATTTTAACCATTCACTATTTTTGTCATTCGTGTTTTTGATCCCCACTCTAAAGAGGTTAGAAAACATCATTTAACCCGGTATCGCGCACTTTGACCTTGATTAAACTGGCCGATTTTTTAAATCGACAAAATCGTTTTTCAAGTTCTAATTATCATTCAAATCGTCCGTAAGACCCGTTAAGATTTTCCACGAGTAAAAAATAAATGGCTAAATTACGATATTTCAAAAGTTTATGCATATGAGTTTGAATTGCTTTCGCGACATAATTGCCTTAAGGAAAATCACCTTGTTCGTCCTGCAGCAGGACACGGATTACGATAATGTTGTCAGGAACGCAAAACGGCATGAGAATTTATTGAAAAATCAGAAGAAACTAAAATATTGGAGCGGAAAATTCGTAGAACCGTCGCAGGACAACTAATCTATAACCTAAAGTCCAATATTAATGGCAGAATGAACTTCGTCGCGAGGTTGTAAACCACATTTTATTTGCTCTTAGAAATTTTATACCCTGTGCAGAACTTGGAGTTTTATTTTCTGATCGGTCGAGTTCTTCGCTGACGCGGCTGTAAGAGACGTTCGCCACCCGATGCAACGATATTTATTAGACCCTCTCGTTTCGTCTGCACCTGCTGCGATCTTAAAAAGGTCTCGATTATCGATATTTTATGATTCACAAAAAAAAAGACTCTGCCTATATTTTTGGGATCGTATATTATATCTTCGAAAACGGAAATGAAATCGACCCATGAGCAAAAAAAAATTGCTATGGGTCATCGAATAAAACAAGCTGGTAAAATCTATGGTGAATTTTGTGTATGATTGCGTTATTAATTAATCGGACATGAGTATAGGATTGTCTATCAGAGTTCATATGGAAATAGAAGTATATAAAAAGTTCTATATCCTTCAAGATATGAGAACGAATCGACAAATAATAATTTTTTTAAAAAATCATAAAACTGCCACAAATAAAAGTAGTAGTAGTGATGTATTTATTGGTCTACGGTTTACAATTCTAATTTTGTTTGGGTTGTGATTCGTTTGGTTTGTTGATTGTGTGAGCAATGGGCCATCGATCTTCGAGTCCTTCAACATTAAATAAAAGTAAATTAAGGGACTTATCGATTTTCGTTTTTTTATGCAAATAGAGTTATTCTGAAAAGTAATTTCCCACTAGTTATAAAATATGGCAGATTTTTATGCTGTTTAATTTAAGATAACTCAGGATATTCTCAAAATATGGATGCTTGAGGTCCTCATCGGAATAAAATCTAAATTTACTCCAGAATGTTTAAATTGATAGATTCATTAGAAAATATTATACATTCAATAATTATACAAGAAAAATCTGGAAATTATTACAGGCCACATTGCAAAAATATGTATAAAATTTGCAGAATTTGTTGCAGAATATCCATTTTGCCAAAAAAATTTTATTCAAATATTTACAATGTATAAGAAAAATATTAAGCGTATTCGAAAATACATTGAAATGTATAACTGGTTTCAATATATTTGTTAAGTCGCAGATATTTTTTTTTTGCATTTGAACGAGGATGAAGTCAATTTCAATTAACTAAGATACAAGTCCGATGGTCGAGGTAAAAAATACGCAAAATGGATATATGTTGATTTGGACTACGAATTGAACGTCTTTGTATTGACTGAAGCCGATAGATTGACACGTGCTGTCAAATAAATATTCAGTTAGAGCGTCGAAATGTTTGACCTCTTCAACATCTATTCAGTTCCATGAACGAAAACATGTTTGAGGTGAAAAAAAAAAGTTGTTATGCTGATTAGAAATGTATGTAACAACGCGTGTTCCTCAAATTTAGTTGATAAACCAATTGAACTTTTTTTTCGTGTAGAGGCGAATTTACCAAAAACCCGGTTCTTCGAGATCAGCGAATATTTTTATTTGTGAATCAGTATATAACAAGAATATTTTTCTTACCATCGTGTCAAAATGTCCAGAGGAATCTAAATATGAAAGAATGTGTAATAATATTTTAAATGAAATTTGATATATTTTTTTCTAAATTATATTAATAAAATAATAAAACTAACACGAAAATAAATTTTAAAAATAATTTAAAAAAACCATACTTTATTTAAAATGCGACTAAACTGTAAAATAAAAAAGTGTTTGGAATGTCAAGTTGTACCATGAAAATTAATAAATATTTATCATAATTGTGCATTCAATTAAAAATATCGATTTATGCGCAAAAACTTTTATTAAACGTACATCAATTTTCTGATCTTTTCCAAACGCATATAATTTTCACTAAAATAAACGACAATATTTATTAGTCACCGCAGATTGAATAGAGCATTAACTGTCAACTATTTAATTCACCGTTGATAAATGATTTTCATATGCAATAAATCAACATAATTTTTTTATGGTTCTGCTCTGCTATCGGTACTTCATAATATTTGAGTACACGAAGAGATAAATAAATTCCGTTCCGATTAATATCTTTTTGTTTTCTATTTCGACACATCCATAAAATCACCAGGTAAAAGGATATATATTCTTAAGTGTTTACCGGTCCATAACAACGTTACAATACGTGCTAAATAATGATATGGCGAAGTCGACGAGATTCCTCGACATCATGCATGATGATTCACCGCGAATTGGTTACAGAAGAGATCGCTCTTCACGCCGCGTTAAATGAATCACGGATAGGCTTAGAATACGTCATAGAAACGCTCACTCACGTTCTCTTTTGGCTCAACATGTCGCGGTCTCTCTTTCTTTAAGTACCGTTTGAAGAGCAATGAGCTACGAGTGAGGTAACGTACTGTGTACGCACAAGTGTTTATAATGCCGAAGGTGAGTGTAGATCCTTTTGCCAGTCTTTAAGACCCGAGGGCATAAACTCTGAAGGGAATTGCAGCCCGAAATGGAGAAGAAAACGAAAGGCTACAATTTAACTGCGATGTAATGCATTCTACAATAATATCATACAAAGCTTAATAATAAGTGTGAGGAAAGTTCTATTTGTCTAGTGATGAGAATGGATAAACACAATGAGCCGTTCTTCAAGATTAGATCAAATAACAATAACAAAAATTGTATTTAAATTAGCATCAAACATGAAAACTTTCTTTGATGATATTATCTCACTATATCCTGTTTAATAAGTCATGTTAAGTTGGCGATGACGTCAGTGAGGAAACATCAGTGTGTGATGACTTATGGGGCCTTCCATGTCAATTGGACTGCTTTTGCTTCAACCCTAACAGATATTTTGTGTAAATGGCTAGATTTAAGTGCTCTTTAAGGATTTGCTCTGTATTTTATTCTTAGATTTCATTCTTATATATTTCTAAATTTATTATGTCAGGTAATAAACGGTGCATCTGTTTAAGGTGACTAATCCTGAAAAGTATGCACACCGCAAAAAAAAGGCCGTCTTAAAAGTTGTATTTTTATACCGTTCTCAATAAAATATTTTTTTTAAATCGATCGTCCTGGTTACTTCAATCCTTCTATAAAAAATATTATACTCTATCTTTATTGCGCTGAAAAAATTTTTTACCCTCTAACGATATTGTCGATTGTATTTGAAAAACACACACACACACACACACACACACACACACACACACACACACACACACACACACACACACACACACACACACACACACACACGACCATCCGGACATTTTATTCAACACCGGTTATTTCGATGATTCGACCACTTTGAGTAATCTGACAAGAAAAACCGGGAAAATTTGTTTTCCATGAACAAAGCTTCTTCTATGAAGACGCAAAAAAAGAAAGAACGAAAACAACAGCCTATTTGGTGTAACTAGTGGCACAGTCAGCGGAGCAAAAAGAGGCATTCGAGTGGCAGTTTCGGTTCCCACGGCTTCTCGTCCGGTCAAACTAGCCTCTAGCCTATCCAGGCAGTGGTAATATACACGGTATACTAGATTGCACGCACTAGCCGAGATATACCTCGTTGACTTGTATGTATGCATCTTGGCCCCTGACTTGACGCCTACCTCCTCCGGGACAGGTTCCCTTGGAATCGCGGACAGTCAGTTTAGAAAGCAAAACTCATGACACCCTCACACCTACCACAGTATATGCATTATATCCTGTCACCCTGTCATTAATTCCGGAACACAAATCAATTTTTCACTGTCAAAAATAAGCTGAAATTCTTACAATAAATGAAAAAATGTTGCCCACAAAGTTCCATGGAAACTTCTTTGCAAATTAAAAAAAAAAAGTTATTTCTGGTAACTTAAACAAATAAAAATGTTTATTTCTACTCCCGTATATTTGTTCCGCTGTGCATTCAACGAATATGTGAATTATTCATCTTACGATTCCGAAAAAGTGGCAACATTTATGATTTTTTTTTTTTTAAACAAATAAAAAGATCTTTACAAACCAAGTGTTTTAAAATTAATTTCGTTACTTCTGAAAATTGGCATTCTAAATTTACGCAGTGTTTGTTTATTGAATGTCGTTGCGTCTGGTTTGATTTACTAAATAAAATTATCAAGTCCAATAGTAAAGTCTAAAATCATGTGCCGAAAAACAAGCCATTTTCCTCCTTCAACGAGACACAATTGTGGAAATGGAAATCTTCTTTAGAACAGGTAAAAAACCGATAATAAAGTTTTTACTTATCTACAAATATTTCTACTTGTCGCTCGTTTCAAGTAGTAAAAGTGATTCAACCGTAAATGTTAATAGTCTCGTTTTGCTCCTCAGAAGACAAAGTAATAGCATTAAAGTTACAAAATTCTATTTTAACCCTACGATAACTTACAAATAAGAAATTGCAGGTTATAACGTGAGCGTTTACTGTCACGTGGGAAATTGGTGCTGAAGTGAAGGCGTCATCAAGAATAAGGCGAGGGAGTAGACTGAGTGAAAAGACAGAAAAGAGACAGACAGGATTAATGGTTTTCTCACGTAAGCAATGCTGCGAGCAAAAAGCGGAACGGGCGATAGTGCTTGACCAGCTTGGTCACGTAATAGACCCTACGATTGCGAGGTCGGTATATACCACCTTCGATTTCCTCTCTTGAAAAAGACACGGCACATCGAAAGTCGAAATATCGAAAACTTAAGCCAGTTTTCAAAGATTCTGACTGGTCGATGGCTTTGACGTAAAGCCAACTTCAGACTATTATGATCACGCGGTGTCACATATTACGCGCGTTTTGAATGGCTGTATTTTTCGCAGTTGTGAAATAAAGTACATTTTTCGACACGTAAAAAAAAAAATATGGGACATCGAAAGTCGAAATATCGAAAACTTAAGCGAGTTTTCAAACATTCTGATTGGTCGATGGCCTTGACGTAAAGCCGACTTCAGATTATTATGATCGCGCAGTGTTACGTATTGCGCGCGTTTCGAATGGCTGTATTTTTCGCAGTTATGAAATAAAGTACATTTTTCGTCCCGTAAGAAAAAAATATGGGATATCGGAAGTCGAAATATCGAAAACTTAAGCCAGTTTTCAAACATTCTGACTGGTCGACGGCTTCGACGTAAAGCTAACTTCAGACTATTATTATTGCGCAGTGTTACGTACAGCGCGCGTTTTGAATGGCTGTATTTTTCGCAGTTGTGAAATAGAATACATTTTTTGTCCCGTGAAAAAAAAGATATGGGACATCGAAAGTCGAAATATCGAAAACTTAAGCCAGTTTTCAAACATTCTGACTGGTCGATGGCTTCGACGTAAAGCTAACTTCAGACTATTATCATTGCGCAGTGTTGCGTATTGCGCGCGTTTTGAATGGCTGTATTTTTCGCAGTTGTGAAATAAAGTACATTTTTCGTCCCGTAAGAAAAAGATATGGGATATCGGAAGTCGAAATATCGAAAACTTAAGCCAGTTTTCAAACATTCTGACTGGTCGCTGGCTTTGACGTAAAGCTAACTTCAGACTATTATTATTGCGCAATGTTACGTATTGCGCGCGTTTTGAATGGCTGTATTTTTCGCAGTTGTGAAATAAAGTACATTTTTCGTCCCGTAAGAAAAAAATATGGGATATCGGAAGTCGAAATATCGAAAACTTAAGCCAGTTTTCAAACATTCTGACTGGTCGACAGCTTCGACGTAAAGCTAACTTCAGACTATTATGATCGCGCAGTGTCACATATTACGCGCGTTTTGAATGGCTGTATTTTTCACAGTTGTAAAATAGAATACATTTTTCATCCCGTAAAAAAAAAGATATGGGACGTCGGAAGTCGAAATATCGAAAACTTAAGCCAGTTTTCAAACATACTGATTGGTCGTCGATCGCTTTGACATAGAGCGAACTTCAGACTGTTATGATCGTGTTTGATCACGTATAGCGCACTTTTTGAATGGCTGTATTTTTCGCAATTGTGGAAAAGAATATAGTTTCCTTCGCAAAAGAAAAAACATCGCCTATCGAAAGTCGAAATATCGAAAACTAAAACCAGTTTTCGAACATTCTGATTGGTTGTCAAAAACTGTGACGTAAAGCCAACTTCAGACTGTTATGATCGCTCTATGTGACATATAACGGGCATTTCAAAAAACTGTATTTTGTGCAATTGTGGAAAAGAATACATTTTTCTTCCCGTAAAAAAAATATGGCAAATCGAAAGTCGATTATATCGAAACACTAAAGCCAAAACAGGGTCACAAATTGTATAAATTCAGAAATATCATGTTCAGCCAAAAAAAAAGTCAAATGAAAAGAAAAAAGTTGCAATCAAAGCGAAAATGTCGCTGCCAGTTATATCAAAGTGCAGAAAACAAGGAGTGTCAGATGAAGAACGTACTATAGGTTATGTAGTAGCCGCTGTGTGACGCTTCGCTCTGTCATCAACCGCAGCATTCATTTCCTTCGTTACTGCAAATTTCCTGTTCGGATACTGGAAGAACCGCGGGTGGTGATGACCAGAGCGATTGACCCGATTCGATTGAATTAAACTGTGCATGTTGGTCTATAGAAACGTGCTTATTCATGACATTTCCTCAATCACGACTCGGTTTGATAAATTACGTACTTCTGACGAAATGCATTTGTCTCAGGTTTCTAGAACTTTCATATAACTAGGTAATATTTAATTGCAAGAGTTCTAATAAAAAATGACATCCATGCTAAGAAATTGAATTGTAAAATCAATAAAGTCAATTATATCGAAATACTGAAGCAGAGATAGAGATAAAAAAGACAATTAAAAGGTGCAAAGTTGTTATTATTAATAATGCTACAAAAATATCAGGGCATCGAATTACTTATATTAAAATATAATATAAGGACATCGATAATGCATCGATAAGTTTGCATCGTTGGGATGCAACGAAATAAATTTTTTTAAATTCTGATCACCTTAGGTCATCATAAAAGGTACAACTAAAAATGATTTCAATTACTACCATTGAAAATAACGGTCGCCCTACATTACGACGTTACTCAAAAAACGTTAATCTTAGTTTCCATGATTTATTTTTTTACATCGTTGCATGCCAACGGTGCAAATTTCAGTAACATGGACATCGAAAGTATGGGATCCTAAGAAAACTGAAAGGAAACCAAAAGCTTACGTAAAATATATCAGCTGGCGTTATTTATGGGCAACGTGCATTACCCGCGCGTGCAAATACTCATTGCAAATTTCAAGAGATCCGGTATAAATGTTGTGGCAACGTGTGTGTGTAACGGTTTTCCGCGGTTTCGCCACTCGAATATTTTTATTGACCTCGAAGACTCAGCACACTCCGCCTGTATGTATCTGTTTAGCCGTATGTCTGCAGAATACTGCACTCCATGTTCTCCTCGCAGCTGCACCTGCAGCGACGACCGCAGAGTCACCGCCGTCGCAGCCGCGAGATTGATTTTTCCGAAATGCAACGTTTGAAGAGTTGCCAGGAGCTATATTGTGGCTCTGGTTCTGGCGTACATGTAGCAGCTCCAGCCACGATTCTCGTGGCCCGGATTCTCAGTTTTCCCAACCGGATGTGTGGCTCGAGAATATGCACATGCTCGATTACAGTCCCAACGTATATTGCTATGTAGACTGTAAGAGCTTTTCTGGATTTGTACTCGTGACGCGGAAGGGAAAAAAAACTGACTTAAGGGGCGGGAGAAAGGAAGGGTTAGTTATTGAAAATAATTGTACAAAAAATCTGGAAAAATTTCCCTATTTGCCTTTTTTTTACTCTTTATAACATATTTTGGAACGAAAAAGTGAAATTGATCTTTGAGAATAGCAAAAAAAAAATATATGAAAAATCTGCCACGCTTGATTGTTGAAAATATTATTGCAAGGCACTAAAAAAAATTAGCAGGTTAGAATATTAAAAATTGTTGGAAGAGATACATTTTTTCGAATCGAGGACGATGCATTTGTTCTTATATTTAAGTGCCACTATTTTTTTATTTATTTATTTTGAAAGTGCAGTTAGACTTGGAGAAAGATATCGTAATTTAATAATAATGATAGTTAGTCCGACGATAATCTAACTATAATGTAATAGTTGCCTGGGGAACGACTATATTTTACGGTTATGGCAAATATAAGAAAATAGTTGAATCAACTATTAATATGATTCCCAGGAAGAACGACTATATTTTATGGTTATAGCAAATATAAGAAAATAGTTGGAACAACTATTAATATGATTCCCAGGAGGAATGACCATATTTTATGGTTATGGCGAATGGAAGTATAGTAGCAATTACCAAAATGATAATAGTTTCAAAAATTATTCTAATATTTAAAAATATGCCATTTTGTTGCATATACGATTTCAAGGTTTGTTTTCAATAAACTTGCAAATATCGATGATTAAATCATATTATCATCAATTAAACTATAAAACGCTTTGCAAGCCTTCCTATATGCTTTTTATCATGTAAAATCATTGAATCAACGATATGCTTTTCTCTCAGTGTAAATTGACACCAATTGAGTCCTATAGATATAATATCAATAATTTTGAATGATATTTGTGGTGATATGATTATTTGAAAATTCATTATAGTGACGTAACCAATTTACCTTGCCAATTTTTAGTCAGTGACTTAAGGTTACAGAAGGGTCTCTTTCTCTCTCAGTATTTTACAGAAAAATTAGAAAACAATTAACAGTAAAATGTAATGCTTGTGCAGAAATAAATTGTACTATCCAATACAGTGATTATAATAAGCGTATAGAAGAGATAAGTTGGGTCAAAGCGGAGGCGGATATGCACAGCAGGATTAAATTAGTGTCGATAGCCATGAGCCGCCCACAGCTATGCACCATTGTATAAATATATGATAACCTCAAACCTTTTGAACCTTTCCATAAATAAACCTTCAACACGCCCTCGCATTGGTCACGTTCCCAAGTGTAATAATTATGTAAAAATTCTATGAAAATTTCATATCGTAAAATATATAAAGCCTGTATAGGAAAATGGATATATACAATTTTTATATATTTTATACAATACATATAAAGATTCTCTAAAAATTATATAAAGTGCAACATAATTAATGTAAATTTAATATGACGTTTCTACAAAAATCGTTTTATAAAATCTGCTTACTATACACTGTTTTAAAAAAATTGAAGTTTTTATGCATAAAATCGTAAACTAAAATTAATCACAATTGTGATATAAAATTTATGTAAATTTGTAGTAAAATTACAGCCGATTATGAAAAGTAATGCACTTTTACATTAAATTCAATGTAAATTCTTAAAATTACTGTACCATACTTTAATTTTACATCCGACTTGCATAGAAAATTTATTATACCAGTCTATGCATGACAACTTCCTGTAGCGATACATCAAATTTCAAGTACATTTTTTTTACAGTGTATATAAATTACATATAAATGAAACACACTGTATTTTATTTATATGTAATTTAATAATGTAAGAATGGACATTTAGAATGCATATAAATGAAATACACTGTACACTGTCCATTTTCTTATACAGACTATATAAATTGACACATATATACATTTTTTTTTACGTGGGTTTTCAGTACTTAAAGACGCTGTTTTCCTCTATCAAAACACTACGGTGAATTCCATTTAATAAAAATAAAACCCAACAGAGAATTATTTTAAAAATGTCCGACAAACGTCACTTATTTTCTGTACGGATGTTTGAATACCAAAAAAATTGCAAAGAAGTTAAAAAAAAATCGAACTAATGAACAGCTTTTGAGTGCGCGTCATTCAGTCGAAATACTGTGTTATTTAGGAGTGGAAACGAACGAAAACCATGAAGAAGCGAAAAAGTGCATGCAGATATAACCGAGAAAATGGATATGGAGTGATGCATTATGATTATGACGATAAGAGAAAAGCCGTGTCGTGCATTGACTGCGTCAGAATACGCACGAAAGGACGGCTAGACATTGTTGTATAGATCCTCGAGTCTGCGGTCGGGTAATAGCGAGTTGCATGTGAATTAGGCGTCGATTATTCGAGGAGATGAGTGACTAAAGTCGGGACGAGCAGACGACACTCGGTGTCGCTGTTTCGTATGCACAGCGCGTGCATTGCACGAGGATGGCACTTACACATACTCATATATCCATGAGTTAGAGAGGATGGGACTCTAGACGGTTTGCAGCTCGTGACTTTGTCTCTTCTATAGATAATACCGACATTAAATGTGTGGCTCTACAGGTATACTTATTAGCTGGATATATACCCTCAGTTTTGTCAGTTTAGAGGCGGAATATCTAGCCGTGCATTCAAAGGGATCAGGAGACTCTAACTTTCATGATCCTGCAGATTAGGAGCTGCACGTAACGATGGAGAAACATTTACCTCGAATACTGTACTTTAGAGATATAGATTTATAACGGATATCCACCTTTTCAGTTCCTATTTGTTAAAATATGAGTGAAGTGACTACGTGAATATACTGAGAATTAAATTTTGATGAGTGAAAAAAAAAGGGAGTGCAAAGTTGTATCTTGCATATTGCTGTGACATTATTTTCGACTTTTTATCGATCTACGTTTATGAGGGTGAATGGTTTTTCTTCATTAGGCTAAAAATACGACATTCTGCACCTGCAACGCGGGTGAAAAGTTGTTGATTCTCGACCGGTGGGAGAAAAAAAAATTAGCGGGGAAAAAGTGCTGCAGCGGGCAAGTGAAATGAATTATGAATGATGTTTTATTCAATTTTATCAAAAATCTTAAGTATTGATTAATTAATATAATTATTATTTATTGGAGTTTAGATGGTAAGTGAAAAACCACTCATTATTCATTTGGAATTTAAATAATAAGTGATTTTTTACCCCCCATTTAATTCGGGTTTAAATGGCTAGTGGTTTTTCAGAACGAGATAAATACTATTAATTATTAGTTATTAATGAATTATTTATTGATTTGTAATTATCAATTAACAATCAATTTATAATTCAATTATTTGCCCTCGAAAAGATAATGACTTCAAATCCATTCATTATTTTAAGGGGAGATTTTCATCACGATCAACAAAAAAAAAAGATTTTTTTTTGCTGCATTTTTTGAGAACTTATATGATAAATTGTTCCCAACAGGATTTGGCTAGAAAAAATTTATAAAAAAGATATAGCATGAAAAATGGACCCACAATGTTACGCAGAAATTGAGTCTTACGTCAATATCTCTAAAATTCACACCTACACGACTTTGCAATGATAAGTATGGTCATACTACCTTAAGTCCTCTTAGATATTGGAAAGAATAGTATAATTATGAAAAGACCTCAAAAGCTACTCGATAAAACGCCTTCCGTTTTCAATTTTAAATCAGAATAAATTTATTGGTCATTTTTTAAAATACTTTTAAGAGCAAAAAAAACGTGAAAGAAAATTACCGACAAAACAAATGTCAGCCATTTTATAAATTTTCAACATTCATTTCCACTATAGATTCAGGCTCTAACAAATATTATATAATTGATACCCGAAATTTGGTTTTCCAATTTCCTATAACTTTTTACATCACTAAGATGGCAACCGATTATCCACTTTCTTTCAGACGTCATTTTACAAGACATATAAATAATTGACATGACTCTACTTTTTAGTAAAAAAAAAATTTTTCCAGTATCTTGAAACTTAATTAATCAGTGTCAAAAAACTTGAGTTGTTCATTTACTTCAGTCTATGAAAAATAAATTCATGAAAATCCCTTTATTTTCCGGCCGTTTAATGAAAACCTCCCCTCAAACGAAAATATATAATAAGTGAATATATTATTCCCATATCTAAATACAATTTTATTCGAATATGCTCAAGAATCGGGATCGTATTTTTCGGCCGCTTCATGAAAACCTCCCCTCAAACGAAAATATATAATGAATGAATATATTATCTTCATATCTAAAGACTATTTTATTCGAATATGCTCAAGGATCGGGTTATTCGAGTTTCGGTAAGTTTGCACGAAAACGGAGAGAAATTTGTCCTCCGCAAGAAAATGAGGTATAACTGCAATTTTCTATAAAAGCGGAAACTCCAGAGACAACCCGTCAAGGGCGAAGAGGCGAAGAAAGGAAGATGAAAAACGGAGTTATGAGCACACAGTGCGCGCAAGGATAAACTTCTGAGTAACGCTAGTAACGACAGGGGCGTAAAGACCACTCTGAGAAGACTATTACGCTTTTCTGTCGTTGCTCAGTGCGCAACGTGAGTCTTCTCCTCTTGTAGAACTCGTAAAACTAGGATAAGACAAAAGGGAGAAGAGGTACAAGCCCGAAGATTATACTTCGTTGACGATTGGAACGAGTCACGACGCGCGGTGTAAAGATATAGCAAGTACGAGTCGGGGACTCCCTTAAAAGTTTTTCCACGTAAAGTCGTCCACAAGTTCCGACGACTACTCGCCTGTTCCCAACCCTCGCCGTCCCTTCAACTTCACCGCAATCATTTCACCTTTTTTTCCTTCTCTTCACTAATCTACAAGTTTCCGACTCTCAGAATTGAAACTTCAATTTGCGTGAGAAAGCCCAACGAAAAATCCTCTTCCGTCGTAGCATTTACCATCTTTGGATCGCAAATTTACTCTTAATTCCCTTAAAGCATTCTAGGAATTAGCTATGACTATTTATCTTTTTGCTTCCTCATAGAGGAAGCTTTGTTTTCGGGAAATTTTTTTTTTCGAGATTTTCATGTCAGGATACTTGAAATGGGCTGAAACATCGAGAAAAATGGTTTTTACGAAATGTCTGTATGAGTGTGTGTGTAGATTTCCTTGTACGCACGATAACGGTCGTAATTTTCTACGGATTTTCTTCTCATTTGGTACTCAAGTAGGTTATCGTATAACAATGTTTGGGATTGTATTTGACACGAATCGGTTGAATTTTTTTTTTCTTACATCGTTTTTGAAATTTTGAGAAAATCGTTTTCACGCTATAACTTACGTAATTAAAGAGGAACCGGGCTGAAATTTTGTATATAAATGGATTACCCGTGAAACATTATGGGTGCCAAATTTTGCAAGAATCTGACGAACCGTTCTGATTTTATTACAATTTTAATTTTTTTTAAATGTCTGCAAATACTATAACTCATGCAAATTTTGAAATATCCGGCTGCAATTGCCGATATGATTTCACGATTATTGATTTCCAATCAAGATTTTAGTTTAATAAAATGTTGACGTGTCAAAAAATTACGATTTTGGTGAACAAAATGAAAAAAAAGCTTTCACAAAAAAAATGTTAAAAAGATATTTGGTATATATTTGACACCAATCGGTCGAGTGGTTCAAATTTTATGGCATTTTGAATTATTTAAAGGTATCGGATTCCAATTTAGTTTACATATGGAGTATCATTAACCATTTTTTTTTTTTTTTTTCAATCATTTCAAGATTATGTGCGCGCATTTGCCAAAAAAAGATTTACTGATTTGGAATTCGAGAAATACTCAAGAAGTGAAAAATCTTATGGAATTTTAAGATATTGAAGATGGTTTCGGATCTGATGACCGATAACGACAAAAATGTATGGGTTTAAGGTTTTTTCATATTTTACTATTAGGCAAAAATAATTTTTGTTAACGATATTTTTCCATTGGATTCGAGTTTGATTGAAGAGAACAGACATTTTTTATTATTTTGAAAAAAATAAGTAGACTGTCACTTTTTGACAAAAAAATTTGTCCAACCAATAATATAAATAAAAATTTTCAATAAAATAAAAGACGTCGTTTAACTGGCAATACGATATTTTTTGTATATTTTCCCATTAACATCGTTAAAAATTACGCGATTCAATTTGAACAAATATTTATTTTATAGGCCATTGACAAATTTTATTTATTTATTTTTTTCACTTTTCCAAATTGTACTTTGACTAAACCATTTTCAAAATATTAATATTATAGTTCAAATAATACATGATTGAAAAGTACAACAGATACTTTTTATTTTAATTAAAATGTAGTGTATCAGTTGGAATTATAAATTCTGATGTTTAGAAAAGTATTCAGATTCTTTTTAAATTTTAGGCGACTAATCTGATATGGAATGTCTCTAATACTTCTGTTTAATACTTTTACTTGTTAGATAAAAACGTATTTATTTTGACGAAAAATACGTTGTGACAAAAATACGTCCAAAGCTCAGTGATAAAAACGGAATGGCAATGACCCGATGTCGGAACCCGACGAAAGCCAAATAATCGAATGGAGCTCCAGGCTCACGGCTACTTAGGGTGCGGTATCTCTCAGTTCTTCGCTGGCGCGGCGGATGAAAAAGCCTGGTCGATTTATGGAGGACCTCACACCATGAGTATTGGGGGTGACGGAGATAATCCTTCGGATGACAAGTTTCCGTGTTCGAAAAAATTCCTCAAACGAGTTGCAACCTGCGGAATACACTTTGTGGAGATTTGTGTCTGACTCCCTAACCACATAAGAAAAAATCTAGTACCTATATATATATATATATATACAGGGAGGACACGGTGAAACTAGACAGCGCAAATGCGCTTGCGCGTCAAACCGACGGTTCCCACTCTATGCGTGCAGTCCGAGTAGTAAATAAATCTTGGTTTCTGGCGTCTGCCCTACCAGCTCAGGTAACGTCCCTTGCCCCTACCACTACCCTTACTGGCCCATTCCGATGGCGCGTGGGGACACAGTCGCCGCTCGGATGAGACTCACTGGCGGCCGTAGGCAGTAGCCAATCAGGCTTCCTAAATTCTCACGGAGCCGCATTGGACTGTCTAGTTTCACCGTGTCCTCCCTGTATATATTGTACATAATCCATGTATATTGCATATCAGAATAATTTTTGTAGCCTCGTAAAAAATCCTGAATTCTAACCACAGAAATTTCTCGAGTATCCGGAAGCAGAAAAAAAACTGATAACCGTTACGATTAAAGAACTCAAAGCACCCAAAAATCAGAAAATTAAATGGCACTGAAACGACACACAACGAATCGTTTGTTGAAAACAAATTGACAATTATTTTAAAACTCTCGGACAAAAAAAATTAATATGCGAATTGGGTTAAAAAAATTGTGAAATAATAATCGTGAGAACGTTTGTATTTTAGAAGGTCTTCCTAAAAAGAGCATTGGACCTTCTGGAGTTACAAATGAATTTACACAAGGTAAAAATTATTATGAAAATCAATATGGTAGTAGTAGTAAAAGAGGTTTATTAACAATACGCCTTACAGTTTTTTTTACTTCCTTGCGACACATTTTTTTTTTAACCAATTAATGCCTGGAAATCGATATATTTTCTGGAAAAATATTTAAATCGGAAAAGTTGTATTCAAACTGGACAAAATTTTTTTATAGAATAAATTGGGAAACGAATTTGATTCACCGGTCGAACCTAAAACTTGAATTAAGTGCAGAATGGAAACGAATATTTGCATCGACGGATTCGGTTACAAAACTCCTATATAAAAATCGTTCATTTTTTGTACTTCCCGAATCGTATTTCACTATTAAGGTTCACATATCTTGTTTGGTATCGAAAACAACTCAGTCATTTTTTTTAAACGTATCACAATTTTCTGAATGGAACCAAATAAGAAATTTGTTCATCCTTTGACATCATCACTCTAATTTTCTTATTTTTGAAAATATGCATCGCCCTACAAATAAAATGTGTAACATGTGTAATTGCAGCACCTTTTAGTTATCATTCGTAATACAGCGAGAGCTTCGAAATTATCAGATATTTCTCGATAGGTTCGTTGCGAACAAATGAACAAATCACGAGATTTTTCTGGAAAACTGGACGAGCTCATTCGTGTGGAGTAAACGTTGAGGAAAAAATCAGATTAATTCCTAAGCTCGAGTGGTATTCACGGGACTTTTTTCCCATCCAAATTGCAACCAATGGAATTGCACCATGAGACAAAAATTCCGGTTTATGTTTAATAAAATCCTTCGACTGTCACAATTGAATTCAATCTGTCCGTTTGACAGATGGTAAACGCGGCTGAAGGATCTTTTATTTTCTATATATAGCAACCAACAGACGAAATTATCAAAAAATTATCAGTATAATACGGTGTACGTTGTACCACGTGACGTCGAATGGTTCAATTCTATTGGTCGAAATTCATATGGGCAAAATAATCACGATTATTCAGTAATTCTGTGATCCGAATTTATAGATTTTCGGAATTCTGAAAATCCTTACTGTAAAAATATATTATTATTTTCGTCCCACGCGGTAAAGTATTATTCAGAGGTCATAGAATGGAGGTTTTACCTTATATAAACGAAACTGCCACAAAACGTGTAGAGTGTACTATAATAATATACTCAGGTTATCCAACAGTCGTTTCATCGATAACGCGCTTTCCGCGCTGCTTTCCAAAGGGATTTTATATTTGCCAATAATTCTCGGTCGGCCAGGGGCAAGTAGATACGACGCCTCACTTTTCAGGCTGTGTATTGCGCCCGGTGGAGAATTCACAAGGAAAGATGAAGACAGACGGACGGACAGACAGTCGACTAGAGAAGGATAGAGAGACTTCTACTTCCGTGATGGCTGTGCTCGATAAACTTGGAACTATAAAAGCACCTTGGGGCTATTCGAGGCACACGGAAAATTTTCCAATAATAACGACTGAAAGCATCTCGTGAGAACTCGTACGTCTCTGATTTAACGATTGTGCGGGTGCTTTAGAGAATTCACGATCTTGAATATTCACGCTAAGCCTTGAGAGAAAAATTTAACGTTAACGAGGTTGAAACCCTTTGTTCAGTTTGATTCACTAATCGCGATTTAAGGTTGGATGGTATTTTTGACGAGTTGTAAAATTTCTGTAAAAAGATATTTAACTTGTTTGAATAAATATGAATTGTCGTTATCTATCGATACGTCACGAGACATAACCAATATGAATATTCTAAAGAAATATTCATAAGAGACCTACTAAAAATAAACAACGAAGAAATTAAATTAAACTCAATGAAACTCTATTATATTCTTGACTATTTGTAAAATTTTCTGTGAAAAATTTAAAAAGTGTTTAAATAAATATGTATTGTCAATACCTATCGATATACCACGAGACATAACCAATATGAATATTCTGAAGAAATATTCATAAGAGACCTACTAAAAATGAACAAGGAAGACATTCAAATAAACTGAATGAAACGGTTCTCGAAGCAGAGTTGTAATCAAATGTATGAAATATCGTAATAATTCTGGCATCGGAGACATGAATCTTTCAACGCATGACTTTAAAAAAAATGCTAAATTTATTACCGGTCCAAATACATGTAATTAAAAATGTCTACATTCAAGTCAGAATCGACAGATTAAATAAAACATCGTACACTAAAATTTGTTTCTAGCGTTCCGAAAGCTACAAGTAAAAAATTTAATTTCTTACCTTTTCCAAATCTCCCGCTGTAATCTCAATTACAATCTCCTAGAATTCTGTGAAGTAAGAAAGTCAATTTTTTACCTTGTAAAGTAAGAAATTAAATTGTTTACCTAGTGAAGCAGAAAACGAAATTTTTTACCTTGATAAGTAGAAAAATTAAATTTTTTACCTTGTGAAATAAAAAATTAAATTTTTTACCTTGTGAAGTAAAAAATTACATTTTTTACCTTGTGCAGTAAAAAATTACATTTTTTACCTTGTGCAGTAAAAAATTACATTTTTTACCTTGTGAAGTAAAAAATTTAATTTTTTACCTTGTGAAGTTAAAAATTATATATTTTACCTTGTGAAGTGAAAAATTACATTTTTTATCTTGCGAAGTAAAAAATTTAATTTTTTATCTTGCGAAGTAAAAAATTTAATTTTTTACCTTGTGAAGTAAAAAATTAAATTTGTTACCTCGTCAATTAAAAAATTAAATTTTTTACCTCATGAAATAAAAAGTTGAATTTTTTACCTCACAGAATTCTGGGAGACCGTACATCTTTGCAAAATTGCCGAATTATACTGCTTCACATGTACGTAATGAGGTTCAAATATAAGAATTCATAAAAGAAGGTTACAATGTACAGCCTCTTTCTTCTCACAACTTTTTTCAGGTTCGAGCCTCCCCATAAGTCAAATCCCAATTTCTTTTCACCATAATGTCTTATATTCAGCATTAAACTTTCCAGATGTCGGATTCTGAAGTATTAATCGGATAAACGGTAAAAAGCGCACAAGAAGTTTCCCAGAGAACCTTCTTAATATCTCTTCCGTGAGGAGATTTGGGAATTTGGCGAGACATCTTATTCCGAGTCAAACAGATTGTGAAATTAACTCTGCGGCGCCTCTGACAAAAGGGTAAGAGGCTGAGGTCGAGGAAATAGAGGGACAAGGAACGGAAAGCGAGGTTCGTAATTAAGAAATCCACTTTCGATTTGATAGTGATACATTGCTCAGAGGTTGGACGACGCGTTGCGCCGATACTCGCCAGAGTGATGAAGCACCCCGTTACCAGTCATCTCCTTCGTATAACAACGCACCCTTCCCTCGCACTCTCTCGCTAACTACCAATTAGTACACTACTGCATACAGTCATTTGCAGAGTAAAGCCTGTTTCTTGTTACGTGAAACGTTGAAGTTTACTAACACTATACAGGACACAGTAATGCCTGCAGTTGAGGATAGAGATGCCACAATTCCAAAGGGACTCAATTATAATGTACAGTCTCCCCGATGTGATTAGTCCGCACCATTGATTTGACTAACAATCACGACGAGACGTCAAAACGGAGACAGAATAAAGTTTTGCTGCCTGCCTGAAAAAAAAAGTCATAAGGAAATAATTTTGTGGATGAAAATATTCTTTCGAAAAATTTTACATTTACATTTAACTAAATACATATGAGAAAGATGATTCTGCGATTTTTAAAGACATACAGGGCGATAAAATGGTGTGAGGTGAAAAGTAAAGTTTTTAACCTGTCGCAGCTTTGAGACTAAACTGATGAAGAAATTTCAGATTTCGATGGATTATTTTGACTATCGAAGAGTTTATTCTCGTATGAGTGAAGGAATTTTTATTTTAGGGCTTCATGAAAAAGCTATGATTTTAAAGGGACTCAATCACCTTAAAAAATGGCATAGGAAAAAAATTCTTTAGACGATACGCTTTTTTAAAAAAATGTTACATTTAAACCTCATTGAGTACATAACAAGCATTATAATTCTGCAATTTTGTAAGGTCATGCAGTGCACGAAAACGGTGTGAGGTTAAAAGTACAATTTTTTACTTGTTTCAAGTTTGAGATCGAACCATTTGAACAATTTTAGTATTTGATATCTTATTTTATCTGTCGAATAGTGGATTTTTGTTTGAATATCGTGATTCTGGATGTAGTGAAAATTATATTTATTGTAACTAATTGTTTAGTGAATTTTTGGCAAGATTTATTTACACATTAAAAATCATAGCTTTTTCATGAAGACCTGAAATAAATATTCTTATATTCAATTCAGAATGCACTCTTTAACAGATAAAATAAGACATCGAAAATTTAAATTTGGTCTCCAGTTTGGTCTGAACGCTACTATAAGTCAAAAAATTTACTTTTTACCCCACACCATTTTGGTGCTCTATATGTTTACAAAATTGCAGAATCATAATGCTTGTTATGTCCTATGTGAGGTTTTAATCTAAATTTTTTTAAAAGAAGTGTATGACTAATTGAATTTTTTTTCTAAACAATTTTCGTAAGTGACTCGGTTCCCATAAATCTGTAAAATTAACTAAATGTCTAGAACTCTCCTCGAAAAGGATCTTAAGTAAATACATAGGATGAACAAGCCTATAGATGATCGACGACCATTAAATGGACACTGTCCCTAAGATCACATGCACAAAAAACGTCAATTCACTGGATTTTTTCCGCTACTTAACTGTCCATTCACTGGTCGGTTTACCTGTTTAAATTTTTATAAACCATATAGCTTAAAAAATGTATTTTCCTCGGACTCTCCTTCAACTCGATGAAATTACATATTTCTGAGAGACAAAATATCACAATGAAATATCAGTCAACTCCTAAAAAAAACACTTATAATTATAAACGTATGTACATTTCACTGAATTAATGCGTTAAAGTGTCACTTAGTAATTTTCGGCTCTCGGCTTCCGGCCTAAAAAGCGGACTATTATCCTTTCTTTTATTTCCTTACTTTAATAATTTCTGTAAATCCTTCCCATTTAACCAGTAATAAAAACGTTGACAGTGCGAAGTATTCTTCATGCGAAACGACGTATAGTACAAAGTCTTGTACAAGAATGCGGAAAAATCCTTGGCTCTGAGGTCATCAGCAATAAAATTATTATTTCTCGCGACCCTTTTAACGCTTCGAGTTCACTGCGACCCTTCGCGACTTTCTTCTCTTATTCCCTTTGCCGCGGGCACGACGTCGGGCATGGAAATAACTCTGACTGAGGCTGGAAAACTGTGCGAGGAGCAAAGGAAGCGAGGGAAGAGGTCGGTCAGCCTTGCAACGTGCGCCTCTTTCTAACGCGAAAGCAATTTCACGGCTCGTTCGTGCAAACTGCTCACTATACACCAACACAAACGTTGTGCGGGTGACTTTACTAACACGTACACACACTTTTCTATTATGTAACCTATTTACAATATGACGCGATGTAGCACATGCGCTCACCAGATATTAATACACGTTAAGCAACTTTTCTCTTATTTTTTTCTTCCCCGTTGAGCTTCGATTGACCTGTCAGGTCACGGTGGAGTCAACATGCTCGAAAAACGATTGATAGTTATTCTGATGGATAATGATCGAAAAGGGGGACGAAAAAGATGTCGCGAAAAAAAAAAAGAGAAATACATGGGGTGGAAATGTGTGAAACTTTTGCGAGGTCAATATTCCCTGATAAGTTACGTTTTTGCTAAGTACACTGTTAGAAAAGATTGTAAGTTTTTATGCATAAACTCGTCGTCGAAATTAAATAAATAGTTGTGGTATAAAATTCATGTACTTTCCCAGGGAAATTAAAGAGAATTATTGAGATTCAAATACTTTTGCTGTAAAATTGGAGTAAATTATTGAATATGATGGATCATACATAAATTTTACATTACACTTGGATACTAAATTTCATATACTAGTTTATGAATAAAAAGTTAAAATAAAAGTACACTAAATTTCAAGCAGATTTTGTTTACAGTGTGTGGAATTGTGTAGTTATTACATTTTTGCTTCCTCATTGAGAAAACTTGGGTTTTATGGATTTTTCAAAAGATTTTTGTGGTAGGATATTTAACATGGACAAAAATGTGATATTTTTTTTCTGGATATAAGGCGTGATTGTTCCAACATTCGTGAAATTTACCATGTTTTGCTGGACAGATCTTCATTCCTGCATTTGATATTGTTCAGTGTTGTATTCAATCGAAATTGAAATAATGATTGTATAAATTTTATTAATTCATGAAGTTTTTAAATTGCCAATAAAAATTGACACGATTTCATTAATTTTTGCAGAACATAAACTAACAATCCTAAATCTTGTACGTAAACGGAATATTATTTAACATGGTAGATGCATAATTTAGTAGAGATCGATGTCACAATTTAGATTTTTCGATATAATTTCTTAATGACTCAAATTTCGCTGGTTTTTAGTTTTTATTTATTTATATAAAAAGAATACAGAGTAGGAACTTTTATATTGGTTCATCATTTTAATCTACATGAGAAAGCCATAGTTGAAAATACTTTCTCATAGTGGTATATTTGTAAAAATTTAAAAAATAATCAGGAAGCAATATAAAAGTTTTTACATTGTATCCTTGTTTTAGTAGATCAGATTCGTGATGGTTTTTTACTTTGTTAATTTAAGAAATGTAAAGTCGATCGAAAAATTTTATTGGATACGTGCAAATCGATCTGTTGTTAAAAGTGGCGGCAGATGAAAAAAGAAAAGAATTCCGCAAGTCAGACGAGACTTTCGAAAATGGATGATGTGCAGTAGCCGGTCGAATGGGTGGCAATCGTCTGTAAAGAACGATAAGGTAACTGAAAGACGAGTCGAGGCAAAGAGAAATAAAATATACTGAATAGATGCACGGAATGATGAAGTATTTTCCACTAAATTGAAAAGACATTGGATACCATTTTTTATGGGCCAAACAGAATTTAAATTTTACGCGTCCACTATTTTGTGTCGTTTTCAGCCGTTTGTGGTTTATTATTTTTAGTATTTTTACCCACGTAACGATAAAAATAGTGTAATAAAAGGCAATTTTGTCATATGCAATCATAATTTATCGGTTTTTATGGTTGAATCGCAAAAAAATTTCAAAAGTGTCTGTTAACCTACACGAGTATTTTCATAGCTTCGTTATGTTTTTTGTTGCACAACCACTAAACAAAGATAGTGACGATATTGACCATTTTTCGAATTTGTTTTATAAATTATCTGACATTTATTATTTCTTGGAAAAGTTAATTACTCATGCAAATAAAATAATAAATATTTCATCTGAATGAAAAAATATAATAATTTTTTTAATAGAATTATTTAACCCCATAGAAAAATAAAAGGTTATTAATACAGAAAAAAATAATAGCCCGTAACGTTTTACGTTATACTGACCAATTATTTACAGAATACATTAGAAATAAGATCAGTTAGGAAATAATGAACTTACAACTTGGAGTTAACAGTTGCCATTTAATAAAATTCTCTGCGAGAAAATTGGCCTGAAATTATCATGTCTCTCGAGTTATTCGAGCAATTTCAGCATTGGCTTAATCCCATTCTTGAGATAAAGCTGATTATTGTATCCTCCCTGCAATGCTACGATGTTGTTTTCGCTCGGGCAGGCAGATTTTTGGCAGGGTTTGCGACCAAACTATACTACACCGTTATACTGCAATATATACGGGTAATTCCATGCCAAATCAACCTGGGAATAAACCTCGACCTCTCTGATTTAATCTCTGATTCTTTATGTTATTGTTCCATCTCCGAAGTGCAACTATAATTTTTATTAGATGCACAAAAAATAAATTTATACACTTATGGTTATTTATAACAAACATATTGGGATCCAGAATTTAAAAATAGGTAAAAATTCTCGTAAATCCTGTATCAGATTTCAGTATTTTTCAACTTAAGCCCAAAATTAAGCTCACGCTTTTTTAAAACTTTTTCAAACGAAAAGTGAAAAAAAAATCAGTTTTTCTTGAACACTTCTATACATGTCAAAAGTCGGTAAAAATATTCAGATTTTTTTAAAGCTTTTTTTTTAATTTAAAGTAATAATTAATCATTTGAATTGAAAAAAAATCAAATAAAAAACATTCGATTTTGAAAAAAACCTGCAAAAATTTTCCGAAGTCCTGATTCATTTATTAATTAATATATTTAAGCAACAACTTGGAGTGAAATGATTTTTACACTTCAAACTTCTATCAATTTTCTTTTTGAAAAAAAAATTGAAGCGAATTTTGGAACACTTTGGGCTCAAGCTCGAAAATACTGGTATCTGATACAGGATTCATGAAAATTTTGTCAGATTTCTAAATTCCGACCTTGATTATTAACAATTAACGTATCGAGTATATAAATTGTTCTAAAAAGATTTAATATAAATTGTGGTTGCACAATTTATATTTATTTATATTAATATTTATTTATATTTATGACAACAATAAGATAAAAAATGGGGGATGAAATCCAAGAAGTCGAAGGTCATACCCAGGTCAAGTTGGTATGAAATGCCCCATATGAAATGAAATACACATATTTTATAGTTTGCAGTATTGCAAAGTCAGAGCAAAGCGCAATATGATGTTTTTGAGAAAAACGTCTTGCCAGTGGGCCAATCCTCGCGACTGCGCATTTAAACAGAAGTTTATCGAAGTGCACCGTCAAGAATTTTCCATGGCGTGGGCGTAATTCGCGCAAAATGGAATTTTGCCAAGTAGGACGTAAATTGGAATCGTCAGTTTCATGTCACGAGCCTCCAATCGACGAAGTCTGAAAGTCATCCAGAAACTTCCGGTACATTTTGACCTAAAAACACCTTTCGCAGTATAAAAAAATTTGCATAAGACAGTGTAATGCAAATATTTATAAAATCGTTGATGCAGATACGTCCAATAATTATGCTTTACGCAAAGTAACTGGTTTTATGGATTTATTCGAATCCAAAACCGGATCGAGTTAAAATAAATAAATAAATATTCCTATTAAATAAATTTTTTTAGATATCAGTACGATTAATTTCAACAAAACTAAATCAATTCGATCAAAATAAAATCCTGTTAAGCTAGCATTTAAATAAAAACCCGCTGATATTTTATTTTAATCAAATACAATTTATTGCATACGTTCAAATCGCATTGATTTAGAATAAAATTTTTTGAACTCAAATAAAATCTCACTTATTACGAACAGATCTCATATTTGATTTGAATAAACCGATCAGACCGATTTCTCTATGATAATAAACCCGAACGTCTGACAAAGTTAAATAAAAATTTTATAAATATTTGGAAAGTCCCAATCAAATGATATGGACTTTCATTTAAGGGGTTTTCAAATGGTTTTAATTCATGGGGACGCAATTATAAATATTTCAATATGGCTTATCTGATAAACAGAATTAATAAAAAATTTCTTAATACAGATTTACTCGTTCGAAAAATACACCTGAACAAAGGTATAAGCCGTAATATCGACTTACTTACCAATAAATGCAAGGTCGACTCTGAATTCAAGTTCATTAACGATCTGCCTCTGCAGATCTGAAGAAGCGCGTGGGCTTGAAACTAGTCCGGAATACACTGTCGTTATAGGCTAAATCGAGTCGTATGTATGTGGGTGTCGTTCTGACAGATTGTTATCGCGATTTACCAAGCGAATGTAATAAATAACTATTTTAAGAGGATTCTAGCGAATAAAGTTTTATCGATCGAAATAGGCGATTTCGTAGAATGCACTTTGTAATATTAAATCTCCGACAAGTAAAGTTCATTTCCGGTTGAAACAAAAATTCTCAAATAATGGATATTTCACCATATCAAAATTTTGGAGAAATTAACTTTTTCCGTTTTCATGAAATTCTGATTTTCGAAATTTTTATGTCAGCTCAAAACTGTCCAAAATTTCGAAAAAAGGGATTTAGAATAAAAAAAAGGATTAAAAAAATGTCCATGTGTAAAATTAAAAAAGGATTTTAAAAATGTCAATTTCAGCTAGAATTAAGAACACTATAACAATGTCACGCGTATGCTAAAAAAAATTATGCATGACTAATATGAACGCTTCAACAAGAAGTCGAAATTCGGTTGCAAAAACGCAGTTTCGACTTTACAACCTAATTTTCGATAACCGACTGTTGGAAAATCCTGAAAACTTGGTCCATAAGACAGAAAATTCCTCCACATCCTTACGACTAATAAGCGTAAATATATTTTCATTCTCTTAAAAAAATTAAATTAAATGAAAAAAGAAGGAAAAATTTGTGAGGAAAGATTTTGGGAATAAAAAGTAAGAACCCGTATGAAAATAAATAGGGTCGCTGGGCCATAAAACAGTTTTGTGGCGGAAGTGAAAAATGTATATTTCGCAAATTCAACTTCTCAACGGAGAAAAGCGTGCACGTCGTATTTGGACAAAGGAGGAAAAGACGTTAAGAAAAAAAGGGCACGAAAACCCGCTGAAGAGTCGACGAAAGAGGAAATGAGAAAAGCTAAGCTCACGATATAACTCACTTCCGTAATAACTTTCTCGCGCGGGTGCTATATAACAATAACGGCTGTTGAGTAAAGCGAGCACTTAGAGAGCAACCCAGGTGCATATTTGTACGCATACATCATACGTTCACTGAATTCGTGCAAGTGTTGTGATGCGTAATAAAATATGGCGCACAGCGTAAATCGTAATACAGTGTAGCAATAAAACGTTAAATAATTTCATTCGGTCATAAATACAAGCGGTAAAGTGATATTATGTGTAATTAACAATAATTGATATTGCTTAATTTTTTAAGCCACTGCACTCCAATTTATACAGTCAGGTAAAAAAAGTGGAAATACTTTAAATTGTAATCAGAAATTTAACATAAGATCATTTAATTATGATTGTTTTTATTTATTTACAGCTTCACAGCTACAATCACAATTGCAAAAGGCTCTGGATGCTTTTCTATGGTTCGGGAATAACTGACTGATAATGAGAAACAAAAAAAAAATTACTGTTATAGAATTTGGTTTGTATGTCAAATTGTCCTTAAGCAAAACTTTGAACGCACTTTCTCGAAACTACGTTTTTAACATATTTCAAAAACTATTCATCTGATTTGAATGGACCAAGATTTAAAATGTACGAAAAACCAGTTTCTATCGCGCCACGTTAGGGATTTTTTTTTACAAAGAGCCGCCGTCTATTTTTAATTGTTTTTTTTCATAAATGATAAAAAATTTCTGTGAAAACGGGGAAAAAATTCGCTAGTCAATTTTCTTTAGATATCGAAATTCCCTACTTGATGCTATAAGCCTATATGTCTAATTTATATATATCTTTTTTTTCAGATGAACCGTATGGTTTTATTGCTGTTAACCAACAAGCATGTCACTGAATTTTTCACCGTTGCAATGTAACGACATAATAATAATATTATGAATACTAAGATTGACGTCCTTGAAGGAGCGCCATATATATGGCGACCTTTATCTTCAATGCTAGTAGTCGAAGTTATTTTTATTTGTACCTTTTGTGATAATCTAAGATAATCATAATTTTTTTAAATTTATTCCGCTGCATCCCAACGATGAAAACTTCGGCATCATCACCAAGCATTCCACCATCATTAGTCGGCGTGTCCATCTTGAAATTTCGTACACCACAAACTATTCTTAAGATTCGAATTAAAAAATGTGTGTAGTGTCTTCTGTATGTATATATCGAATATTAGTACTAATTTTTTTTAAATCATTCATCGTTTGCTCGAAAAAAAATAATGAAAAATAGGATTATTAGACCTTAAGGATTAATTTTGTAGTCCTCCCTTAAGCACCGTGCAAAAAAAACTATTTTTAATTTTGGTTATTGATTCAACAAGTCCGTAAAAGTCTTCAAGTCTTCCTGCAAATAAAAATAAATAGTTAAATTACTATATTTTTAAAAGCTTATGCATATGGGTTTGAATTGCCTTCGCGTCAACATAACTACCCCAAGAAGTTGTCGGTGGAGGTCAAAATAGCGAATGACCTAAATACCGAACGGCTAAAATAGCGAATTTAAAAATAAGGAACGTCTGAATGTAGAATGTCCATAATTATGGAATTCGCTTTTTTAGTCATTCGCCATTTTGAATGCATTTTAATAAGATGGAGGTGAAAATAGCAAATGGTCGCAATAACGAATGGCTGAAATAGCGAATTTCATAATAATTACCATTCTAGATTCAGACGTTCGTAGTTTTGAAATTCGCTATTTTAACCATTCACTATTTCAGTCATTCGCTATTTTGACCCCCACCCGAGGTTGTAAAAAGCCATGACTGTAACTGCTAAAATGATCATCCCCATGACTATTCAATGTAACATACGTGCTGATTGATTTTTGATCATTTGTTACCCGAAAACGCGGGTAAATTGAGTTATGTGATATCAATAATACGAAATGTATAGCAATAAAACACACTTACGTGGTGGTCATTTCCCTCGTCTAATTATATCTGGTGAACCTAACGCCGCATCGTTGCATTCGTGACGTACGATCATTAGAGATTGCCGAATCGTTCTATCATTCTATGTTCGCGTGCTGTGTTGCATCCGCACCGGGCAATCGATGCGGTAACGAGCGCGATGGGAAGCTATTCGATTACGAATGCGTGCAACAGGGAAAGGGGTTTAGAAATGGAAAGCCAGAGCGTTTGACCGTCATCTCTCTCTCTCTTTCTCACGCAGTATTCCGCTTTCGCGAGGCCTGGCTGCTCATTTGTGTTTCCAGTCTCTCTTCCTTTTCACGTACGTTCTCGCGCCGCGTCCACGCATGCTAATCGAACAGGACGCCGGGCGTCGATGCCGCACGAATACATCGTGAATCACCGTATCGGCTTCGCTCGGATGTAATTGGGGGCTTAAAACCGGCATTTACTCTCGATGCTAGGTCCGTACTCGCGTCTCTTAAGGTTGTTGATCACAAAATTCAATTTAATGCCAGCTCTTTGAAATTTATACAGTACGTAGATGAATAGTTTCTGCATCGACTGGTAAAAGATCGAGGCTGCTAATAATCTATATTTCCGAGATATTAAATTCTAAAGTTGACTCGAATTAGCACAACGATGCAACGGTTATATGGCGTGAGGCGATACCGGTCGTATTCATTGACCCATATGTATGGTCAAATTGATGTCAGCCCTATAAAAAACACACCAGACGTAGCCCAGAATATGCCGATCACACTCATATACGTTTGATATATCATTATAATGGAAATAAGAGAGAAATCATCAAGAATATAAAGTAAAACGTTGAGAAAATTATGCAAAATCAAATAGCTCCCTCACAACATGGCAACGCCGCATCAGCTGTGAGCCGAGAGAACCAAGCGCGCGAAATTCAAACAAAACACGCATAGAGACTTCAGGCGTCACGACCGCCAACCTCGAAACGTTAAAACTCGAAACTACGACGCGGCGTTGCCAGGTCTCGCACGCTAATATACTCGAGTTCAAACAGGATTATATTTATAATTTATTAAAGGCAATTCAATCCTAAATTATTATTTTGCATAAATAATGAAAATTAATCGTTCGAATTACTATAATAATCACGTAGTGCCGTGATTCGTATCACTAACATACAACATTACGAAGTTGGTAGTGATGACGTCACCCCATGTAAAATCATAGGAGCCTCCCCTCTCGCCTCTACCCCCGCGGGGACCGTGATCAACAACCTTAATGCAAATCACCAACGAACGCATAGATATATGCAATTGGTACGCCGCTCCAACGCGAACTTTGTGCCTGTTGCCATATTTTTCGAGCCAATTAGGCATAAACGTCGTTAAGAAGGTTCGTCAGTATAATTTAAAATGCACAGAAAAATTTAAAATAATTACCGCGTTTTTAATCATTCATAACAAGCTCACATGAATTTTTTGGGAATTTTCGTCCACATCGTTTACACAAAATAAATTTTTTTGTGCATACATTTTAACATGGCCGGATTTTATGGCATATTTACGAATAAAAAAAAATTGAAAAAATTGAAAAAATTGTTTACATGAAGAGAAAAAATTTATTCCACCAAATACTTAAAAATTCAACGATGTAAAATTTTTTTTAAATTATTATTCTTTTTCATTCGTAAATATGCCATAAGAGCCCATGTTAAAATACATGCATAAAGAAATTAATTTTGTGTAAACGATGTAGACGAAAATTCCCAAAAAATTCATGTGAGCTTGTTATGAATGATTAAAAACGCGGTAATTATTTTAAATTTTTCTGTGCATTTTCAATTTGCAGAAAGGACTTTAATTTTATATTACAATTGAACGTTGAATGTAATTGTCACAATAAAGCTAAGCTAACTTCCGATACGTCCACAGCTAACTTAACTCCACTGTATCTCATTCGTCGATGGGTTATGACGATAACGTTATAATAATCATGAGAGACACCCACTCAGCAGAGCAGAGCAGTGGACAATGCAACGCGCTCTCCAACTCATATAAGAATGGCGCACCTCAAACTCGCTAAGGGTCAACCCAAGCAAAACTGAATATATGATGCTCTTCACACGAGGAGCAGCTTTAAACCTAAGCCCCTTTTGCATCTCTGGAACTGAGCTTCAATACTCCTCGGAGATACGCCACCTGGTCATAACCCTGGACAGTAAGCTCAGCTGGAAAAGCCGCATTGTCAAGCAGACCTCAAAAGCCGCTACCACTTTCTGAACCTGTAGGTGTATGTTTGAACAAACATGGGCTCTCAAGGCTGGAATGGTCAAGTGGATATACATGGCCATCCTGGTTCCTCAGTTCACTCACGCTTCCCTGGTTTGGTGGCTGGCACACCAAAGGGTCACGAACCGGAAGACATTGGATAAGGTCTGCTGATTCATTGGGGTAGGATTCACGGTGGCGATGAGAAATACCCCAATCCTTACCATGGGAGACCTTCTAAATATCATCGCAAAGGCTAACGCTAAGAAAACAAGGTTACTTCTACATGTTACTTCTCAATGTTAAGTGGAGGAAAGCAGAGGCGGACCCTGCATTTCGGCTACAGCGCGACAAGAATCTTGACCGAGTCCTAACGCAGGGCGGGGATTTCTGAGACCACTTCCACCATTTCGAACACATTTACCAAGTTCCCTTTCCTAGCAGGTAGAAATGGAAGGAGAATCAAAACAGCTTCTTGACTCGTGGGGGATTCGTCTGGTATTTGGATGAACCCGAAACAGAAGTAGGAGCAAGGGTGGGAATGTGAAGCAGTGGACCTCAGACAAGGTTATCCGGGAAACACTGCCTCGGTTCTCTAAGCGTAGGTACGCTGTTTGGCTCCGTGCAAGGCTCATGATGAATACTCATATAGATGTGCTTGTTACTGTAGCAAGCACATCTACATATGCAGCGAAAACCGGGCAGCATTCGGATCTCTACACCACGTGATGAAGAGACTGGATTAAAGGTCTAAAACCTAGAATGATTAAGTGGATATACATGGCCATCCTGGTTCCTCAGTTTACTCACGCTTCCCTGGTTTGGTGGCTGGCACACCAAAGGGTCACGAACCGGAAGACATTGGATAAGGTCTGCCGATTCATTGGGGTAGGATTCACGGTGGCGATGAGAAATACCCCAATCCTAACCATGGGAGACCTTCTAAATATCATCGCAAAGGCTAACGCTAAGAAAACAAGGTTACTTCTACATGTTACTTCTCAATGTTAAGTGGAGGAGAGCAGAGGCGGACCCTGCATCTCGGCTACAGCGCGACAGGAATCTTGACCGAGTCCTAACGCAGGGCGGGGATTTCTGAGACCACTTCCAACATTTCGAACACATTTACCAAGTTCCCTTTCCTAGCAGGTGAAAATGGAAGGAGAATCAAAACAGCTTCTTGACTCCTGGGGGATTCGTCTGGTATTTGGATGAACCCGAAACAGAAGTAGGAGCAGGGGTGGGAATGTGAAGCAGTGGACCTCAGACAAGGTTATCCGGGAAACACTGCCTCGGTTCTCTAAGCGTAGGTACGCTGCCTGGGTCCGTGCAAGGCTCATGATGAATAAGCTACAGTAGCAAGCACATCTACATATGCAGCGAAAACCGGGCGACGTTTGGATCTCTCCACCACGTGATGGAGAGATTGGATTAAAGGTCTAAAGCCTAGAATGATTAAGTGGATATACACAGCCAACCTGGTTCCCGAGCTCACAGGTCTGGTTAAATCGGTCTCCAAAGGGTCAGGAACAGGAAGACATCGGATATGGTTTACAGATTCATTGGGCTCACGAAGGCGATGAGAACCGCTCCGACCTCAGCCACGGAGACCCTTCTAAATATCATGACATAAGCTAACGGTAAGAAAGCAGCGTTACGCCTACAGTTCGATAGTAAGTGGAGGAGGGCATAGGTGTGCCCTTCATCTCTGCTACAGAGTTCTAACGCAGGGCGGAGATATCTGTAGCCACTTTCACCATTTCGAACACATCTACCAGGTTCTATTTCCTAGCAAATAGAAATTAACGAAAAACTAGAATAGCTTCTTGTTTCCTGAGGGATTCATCTAGTATCCGGATAGATCCAAAATAGGAGAAGAAGCGTGGGTGGGAATCTGGACCATTGGACCCAAGACAAGGTTATCACTCATATTAAGACACAATTTTTTCTCTAAGCGGAAATACGCTATCTGGGTCCGTGCAAGACTCATCCTGAATAAAACCTCATCAGCGCTAGGGTTACCGATCTAGCATGAATCTGTCCTGTCCGAACTGCCATGCACCACATCAGGACACTGTCAGAACCGTGGATGGAGGACCGTTCCATAGATCTTTGGCTACAGGCAGAAGATATAAGACACTCGATGGCCATCTTTGAGGGCCTCCAGCGCAAACTAGGCTCTATATTGATGGACCTGTACAGACACCACCTTGAACCTCTAACCCCTGTCAGAACCGTGGTCGGAGAAACGTTTCTTGGATCTCTGGCTGCGGAAAGAAGGCAAGGGACACTCGAGAGCCATATTTAAGGGACTCTTGAACCAGAGAGGCTCTATATTAACAGACCTGGACAGACACCAGGTTAGAGCTGCAACAGGCCTTGTCACCGGACATTGGCATACAGTCAAGTGGTAGTCTCATACACCGATAAAAAGAATTGGTAATACCAACCGAATCTGCGGTTACGGGTGGCGGAACAAATATTTTTTTTGAAAGCATAGCGAAAGAAATCTTTGCTTGATTGGAATGAATATTTCTTCCAATCAACCAAATATTTGTTCCGCCACCCGTAACCGCAGATTCGGGTGGTATTCTTTTTATCGGTGTAGTAATCCTGACAAAAATGACTTCATCAATTGCCAATAGTGTAAGCAGGCTCCTCCATACAAAAAGAATTCAAAAGAGCCTGAAATTTTATTCTGCTCAAAACTGTACATTTTGTTCACTTCCATCACTGAACTTCGATCAAACCATTTACTCCTTCCGTCTTCCTTGTTAACTGTCACAGAAATAACTGCTCTAATTAAATGATGAACTAATCATCTTACCGACGAGTCACTATCGAAGGAATCTAATCAAGCCAATTCCCAATTAATCATCGCATACCCGCATGATATCTGGCAAAGCGACTAGGATCTATAGCAAGACATTCTGAATTTGGGATCGTTCCTTTAATTTGCATTCAGCTCTCGAGTCAAGCAGTCGATATCCAATCGAATCTCGAGTCCTATGCAGAACTGCAGCATCGCTTTCGATTATCCAAAGCACGTATCTATGCAGAGGGCCGCCCTAATGCCTAATGGAAGATTTGCCACTGGAGACTAAGGTACAGAGGCAGCGACGTAGCTATCAGCTAAAGGGCTCGGAGCCCTTCTACTGCTGCTGTACGGAATCGCATCCCTCAAGGCATTTCCGTATACCGCTCCAGAGAGTTTGCTATAGCTTTGAATAACCGTTGAGGCACGGTAAGTGTTTTCACCAGAGAAGCCAAGCTCGTTTCTCTGCCCTTTTTCTTCCTATAAACAGACGAACCCATTCCAATTTATTTTCCACTTCCGTGCCAAAAAGAGCCCGAAGAACGTAAAGAGAAAAAAAGGGACCTCAAAATTCGGAAGCCCTAAGGGCAAGAGCTACTCTCGTGTCTCTCCATACGGAAGCTCTGGATAGGCCTCGTTGATTTAAAGCCAGCTAAGGCCTATAGTGACGCTACAACCTTTTTGGTACTCCACCAGAAATTTTAAGGGATTCGACAGACGTGAAAAAAATTCACCCTCCAAATCGTTCTTGATATAGCATTTTGCATGAAGAAGTTGTGTCGTGAGACTCATAAAGTTTCATAATGGATTTGGAGGTGAATACAAAGTCCTGTACTCTGAAAAGTACAGGACATTCTTGTGCTGAATTTTTTTTTTTTCAAATCCTATTGCGCTGATTGTTTTTAAACTTGGCGTAGATCTTGATGTAAACTTGTAATTGGAAATATATTTCAAGTTCAAATATGGAACATTGAGTAATTTTCGATTATGATTCAAACAAATCCTTGGAATAGCTGCAAATCGAACAGAACAATAATATGGACAGCTTTTGATACTTCGAGTTTTTGGAGATTTTTAGGCAAAAAAAATGGACTAATATGATGGAATAGTACATTACGATACTAGTGCGATGAAAGTTTTTCGCGACGAGTGTGAGTTTGCAGCACGAGCTGAAGGCAAGTGTTTTAATCACACGAGATCAGAAAAAGTTTCTCGCACGAGTATCGTATACAATTTTATGCCACTAGTGCGTGAAGTAGCCACTTCACGCACACTGTGGTATAATAGTACATTACGATACTAGTGCGATGAAAGCTTTTCGCGACGAGTGTGAGTTTGCAGCACGAGCTGAAGGCGAGTGTTATAATCACACGAGATCAGAAAAAGTTTCTCGCACGAGTATCGTGTACAATTTTATGCCACTAGTGCGAGAAGTGCCTGTTTCACGCACACTTCGCTTCGCTCGCGTGCGTTAAGTAGCCACTTCACGCACATTGTGGTATAAAATATATTTGTATTGTATATATATAAAATATTTTTAAAAAACGTAATGTAAATCGCGTGAAAGCGCAATTCGAATGGTAATGTATTCTCGCTTTATGGCCTCAGGTGATAAGCCAAACAAGAATTTTATGCGAATATCGAATTTTATTATAAGCATTTATGAATAATTGTAGAAGTTGTTAAAATGTCGTCAAAGTGTCAGAGCTTTTAACGCCGATAATTTCGTTCATTAAATATAGTAGTTTAGGTATAATAATGTGAAGGCGTATCGAGTTTTTGCGGAAGTTGAGGTATCGCGGTCGGGGGTCCATGTCTCGAGAGAAGAGTGCGAGAGGAGACCTCCGTTGGCTCAGAATCTACGGTGCTCTAACGGGGAATGGTGTATAGTCGGGGCACTAGAGTGCCAAGAATCGATATTCGCCCCCCTGCGCGTCGGTGGAATCGAGAGCTCTACCCTATGGCTCTCGAGAACGCGTTTAGTGGCATCTTCCCTCGCACCCGGACCCCTTCTCACGACCAGTATACCCTCGCTCCATTGGTCTCGATGATTTTCTTCCTCGCACCCTCTTCCTTTTTTTTTTTTCTATATGAGGGGAGCTTTTGTCGAAGCTATAGACTGTATTATAATATATTATTATGGACATTATCAGCAGAATATTTAGAACTTTGCGAGTGTTACAAATATTGAGTCAAAAAATTTGAGCACGTCATCATTTTCATGTTAGAACTGAGGGTTCAAAGGAAAAGACAAAAGAGTGACAGATTTTGAGCTTTCATCGCTGGTGTATTAATGGGGTAAGAAATTATTATAATGGCGTTGAGTTTTTTTGAAGAAATCATTTGATAGATCGTTTTGGTGCAAGTTTCGAGGAGGGGTCAAAATAACGAATGGTGAAAATAGCGAATGGCTAAAATAGAGAATTTAAAAATAAGGAATTTTGGAATGTAGAATGTCCGTAATTATGGAATTCGCTTTTTTAGTTATTCATCATTTTTATCATTCGCTATTTTGAATGCATTTTAATAAGGTGGAGGTCAAAATAGCGAATGGCTGAAATAGGGAATTTCATAATGATGACCATTCTAGATTCAGACGTTCCTAATTTTGAAAATCAGTATTTTAACCACTCACTATTTTGGTCTTTCGCTATTTTGAACCCTTTCCCAAGTTTCAAATATCGGCTATATTTTCTGCTGTAAATGGATTTGTTCAATGCTACAACGACATAATATGGCAAAAAAGGAAAAACAATAGTTTTGGTTTTTTAACAAAAAAATTCAAAACATTCTACAATTTGGAATGGGGGTTTTTTGTGATGGAATTTACGACTTGAAAACGATAGCGAAGACCAAAATTCAAGTGAAGTCCAACAGTTAGATACCAATGCCACAATTAACGACTTGAAAACGATAGTGAAGACGTAAGTTCGACATTTTGAAAAAAAAAATGGTTGGATTGGCTGTTCAGAAATCGGATCTGTGAATTTTGCAGTCAGCAATGGACAAAAGTCACTTTTTCCAAAATCAGGAAAAATGTTCGAAACGTGTGGTTTCAGAGATAGGGAAAAACGACCAGTGAATGGACAGTTAAGTAGACGAAAAAACCGAGTGAATGCACTTTTTTATGTCCGTGCTCTTTTGAAAAGTGTCCACTTACTGGTCCCCGTCCATTAACTGGTTAGTTTACCCTGCAATATACAACTTAGTAAAGTTAGTGAAGACGAAAATTCGATATCTTGAAGAAAAAAAAATTGATCAAATCTGTGAATTCTGCAATCAGAAACGGATAAAAGTCACTTTTTTCAACTCACAGAACAAATGTTTAAAACCGGTTTTTTTAAGGGTACAATATGATATCCTGTTGCAATACTCAGTTCTATTTATTTTCACCAATATATTGAGCGGTCTTAAACATTTATTGCATTTTTTCTACATCGATACGAGAATTTCTTATAATTTTTTATTTTTTTTCACCTTAACCATAAGAAAATGATTCATGACCATTTATCTGCTATTTACAGATTTAGGTTATAAATGAACTTTACATGGCAGCAGTTATCAAGTCAATAATATGGGTTTTAAAAATAATTTATCATTATTTCGGTCAATCGCAATTGGCAATATTTATTTTGTATTGAATGTTTTCTGATATTGTCCCAAAATTTTAAATGTATACGTCTTGTTGACCACGAATATTGTCACTAAACACGTACACTACTTATTATTATTTTTGTAAAGTCATTATCATTTTAGCTGATGTTTCGCCTTTTCCTTAGGATTCACTCTCTAGTTCTTGTTAAATGTTATCCGCTATTCTCTCTGCGTTACATGAAAGCAAAACTCAGGCATTGTGTTTACGGTTTTACCTTCGTCGGTTTTGCTTGGCGCTTCTCCGCTATTCTTTTTCCGGCACTATACGTTGTAAAGAAAAAGATCCGTCCATCTCACGGGTGCACTCGGTTCAGAGGGTTATTCGTCCTCGCTTTCCGCGCTCTTTCCTTGCAAAAACGAAGAGAAACCTGCCAGAACAATGAAGCTAAACTTCCGCAAGCAGAGAACTCGAGTAGCCGTCGTCAACGAGTAAAACAAGAATCACGAAGACAAGAGTTTTCTTCTCATTACCTTTAGCTGGCATACAAAAAATGTAACACACATTTTTTTAATATATTAAAATGGTATCTTAGCCTCGCATATATTAATAGCCGCGCGGACATTTCCTCGTTATATCAATTTTGTCGTCTTTGATTACCTTAAAAAAAAAATACCAAAAGAATTTTCTTTTTTAATTTTTGTAATCTATCACCCCTGATATCATCTTGATTTCTCATTACTACGTTATGGTTGAAAAATTTTCTCAATTTTTCTCCATTTTTGACATTATTTGTAAAATTTGTGAATCAGTCTAAAAAAATTTCGGACGCTTCATAATTTTTTTCTTTCTTTTTAAATTTTTTTTATGTTTTGTTAAATTTTTTCCCGATTTTTTGTCAAATTTGACAGGTTTGTCAAACGTTTTGAACAAAGCTGATGAGTTTTTTCATTTTTCTCTTAAATATTCGATCTAATTCATCATTTTTTTTGTATTTACAAACAAATTTGAAACATCCGTTTAACAGTTGAATGAAATTTCACTTATAATTAACCTTCACGACAGACAATGGCTCCAGAATTGACCTCAAACTTGAAATTTCAATTGAAACTGAACTTACAGAGCAGAAAGGCCGATATTGTGAGCTTAAAAAATTCATAACTAGAAGACTATCGATTTAAACGAAAAATTTGTAAGCACTTTTTCTCTTCCCAATAATCTGAAGATAACGATAAAAGATACGCGAACGTCAATATATCGTATCTGTAATTTAGGGACATGAATTTATCGAGAGTCGCATTCATCTACGTGTTAATCAAATGAGAAATCTATTCATCGTTTGAGCTACCTCTAAAAAAATTTTTCTTATCGCCCTAAAATTTTGAGAAGAGTTGCTCAAAGGTACAAATTTTTTATCGCGCTAAAATTTTGAGAAGAGTTGCTCAAAGGTACAAATTTTTTATCGCGCTAAAATTTTGAGAAGAGTTGCTCGAAGGTACAAATTTTTTATCGCGCTAAAATTTTGAGAAGAGTTGCTCAAAGGTACAAACTATATATCAAAACGATGCAAAATAAAAAAAAAAAAAACATATTGACACACCCTAATATAAATAGCCTGGTGGTCCAACACCAAATCATGACAATTTATGTAGTCAATTACATATATTTTCATGTTTCAAAGTCAAGTTCAGTTGGAATTGCGAGGGGTGAAAATACATTGTCACTGAATACAAATTCAGAACACATGGAACCATCTGACTACCGAGTCCATTATACATATGACATGCAGTTCCCTAATTCAATTCTCGTCTGTTCTAATCGATGAAAGACACGTATATAACGATAATCGTCCACATTCCAGGAACAGCGTAAACCCAACTTTGCTAAGTCGTCACCCTACTAATTCCATACACGTACGTCATGTACGTCCATATGTATGTGACTCCCATGGAAAAGCTCATGCATGACATCCGACGTTGCCCAGGCATTGTATATAGTACGTATAGGAACCTTTCCACTCCCCCCACCCAAAACCGTCTGGCCATGACAATGTTCCACCCATTACAAGCTACGTACACGAGAACGATGAAGGGGAGAGGGAACCGAGGGTGTGCAATAAGCAGCATCCCCTCGGGCACTCGGATTCGTCCTGGCCGATGGACCACCACCACCAACGAGCGACAGAGGGAACTACCAAAGTACATACAAGGATAATGCAAACGCGTCGGAGAGACAAATGTCACGAAACACATAGACACGACACTTTGAGAACTGGAAAACAACCAAAGCTGCGAAAAAGGTGGACAGATAAAGGAAAATAAAAAACACTGTAAATACAGTAATTTAACAATCACTTAACAGAATTCAACTAAATTAATGTGCATGTTAAGTGAATTTTGAAGATTTGATTTTGATTTTTTATAATCGAGAAAAAATAAAATAAATAAATTCGTGAGATTCGAGATTCTTAAAAAAAAAAATTTTAATAAAAAATGGCAATAGTTGGCAATAGTAAATAATGTCTTAATTAAGTAGTTCAAATAAAATTGAGTCATGGTATACATTTTTGAATAAATTGTTTTTTATTTGCGCTTCCGAGAATTTTTAAGGCTGTTTTTGGTAAATCTATAAGTTGAATAACTTCGCAACTATTTTTTGTGTAATACGTATTTTTTTTTTATGCACTTATTTACAATTTTCGAATATTATTACTTCCATTGAATGTAGTTTTTTTCGTTACAAATGAATTTATAAAAATAATATTCAAATAATCTATAGTAGCTGAAAGAAGAAAACACAGAGCAGGGTAAGACAATTAAATAGAACTTCAAGTTAAACGTAATATAATATAAACTTAAAGTATGTTCTTTAAAATTGGTCTTGCTTCTATTCCCAAGATCTTCCGAAAACTTTAAATAATTTTCATTATTCCTCAAAAGCCCTCAATAATTGATTTCTGAATAAATGTTAAATAATTAATTTCTAAATAAATACGTTGCAGAACAGGCGTATTATTTGAATTTGCTTTAAGGTTACGACCTTTAACGTAATAGTAATAGTCTCCAGCTGATTTAAAAGTAAGTAACTAATAATTCTTATGTTATGACGAGAACTAAAAAATAGGAAAAAGTGACGAAGCAGAATAACAAAACGAAGCTGGATTATCAAGGGCCCGAGAGATGGAGATTATCGAATAAAACTTTAAGTTGAAAATGCATATAAGCTTGTTTTTCAAAATCGTCCTTGCTGCTATTATCATAATCCATGAAACATAACTTATCTAAACCTTCAAAAATTTTTTTTTGTTATTTCTCCAAATCCCTTAATAATTAATTTCTGATTAATTTCTAAATGAAAAAATGTAACGGGCTCATCATTAGAATTTGCTTTAAGGCTACAACCTTTAACGTAATAGTAATAGTCCCTTGCTGAGTAAAAAGTTAGTAACTAACCTGCGGATTCAAAAGTAACTAACTAATAATAACTATTTTATGACGAGAAATAAAAAAATGGAGAAATTGAAAAAGCACAAGTTAAGCGAATAAAAAAACGAAGCTGGGTTATCAAGGGACCGAGAGATGGAGATTATCGAAGCGAGGGACGCCTGTAGCGTTGCTATATGCTAGTTTGCGGTGGACCTGTAGGTTCGGAGGAGGAGAAGGAAGGTAGAAAACGATGTAGGACAATTGAATAAAACTTCAAGTTGAAAATGCATATAGGCTTGTTCTTTAAAATCGGTCTCTCTGCTATTTTCATAAACTATTAAACATAACTCATCTACAAACTTCAAAATTTTTTTTGTCATTTCACAAAAGCCCTCAATAATTACTTTCTGAATAATTTCTAAATGAAAAAAATGTAACGGACTCATCATTAGAATTTGCTTTAAGGCTACGACCTTTAACGTAATAGTAATAGTCCCCAGCTGATACAAAAGTAAGTAACTAATAATGCCTATTTTATGACGAGGAATAAAAAAATGGAGAAATTGAAAAAGCACAAGTTAAGCGAATAAAAAAACGAAGCTGGGTTATCAAGGGACCGAGAGATGGAGATTATCGAAGCGAGGGACGCCTGTAGCCTCGCTATATGCTAGTTTGCGGTGGACCTGTAGGTTCGGAGGAGGAGAAGGGAGGTAGGGAACGGGTTAGGACAAGGGATCGGAGCGACCACGAGACCACGACATAGGGGGAGAGTGGGGGAGGGCAGAGGAGGCGTTCCTGAGGGAATTGGAGCCTGCATACAAGAGGAAGCGAGGTGATACTGCGTAGTGGGAGGGTAATTAGCACAGGGAACAGCAGTTCAGGGCAAGGGCTGGTGAATTCCTTCCCTAGAACGCACCGCATACGCATTTCCTCGCGGTTCGTCGTCTGGTGGCCTACGACTGTCATCACAGTTTCCGAGATACGTGCGAGGGTTAATTATGCTGTGTCTGTCTCGGTTTTGGTTTTCATCTCTATAATCATTATCATCCCTTTTACCTTTACACCGAAGACCTTTGAATGGAAAGGTAGACAATGAGACACGAAGATAAATACAAAAACGAGGCAGACGATTGTAACGGCTGTCGAGAAAAAAAAATCCATCGAGAAACAAGAGCGAAACTTCCACAAAACAGGAATTAATGTAGACTTTTTTGTTAAAAGTTGTGAAAACGAATTAATGAGCTGGCGCTGATTTCGTTTGTTTAATAGAATTATATAATAGTTAACCCTTCGTAATTGCGAACTTAATGTCACAATGCTCGTATTTTGTAACACTTTTTTTTAATAACTTTTGTTATTATAAATAAAAAATAATGAAAAAATTGTCAAAAGGTGGATAAGTTATTACAATTGTAGCTTGGATTTTAATTTCACGAAAGAAATACTTATTTGCGATCATTTGAAAATAGATTTTTTTCATAAGTCCAACTTTTTCCAGTGTTTTCATTGGGTAAAGTCCACAAGACCTAAGATTTGTTTCCTGTTTTTTTAAATTGGTTCTTAAAATGTTAAGATTGGAATGAGAACAATTTTTGTGAATGCGATAATTTTTTTCCTGATTTCTGAACAAAATCTGTTAAAAGATTATAGTTTTTAAATATGTGCATTGCTTTATAAGAGGAAAATGACCACAAAATCAGATGCAATTATTGTATCTTTAGATATTTTCATTTTTATTGTAGTAACTCATTATTCATTTTTTTTTTTTTTTTTAGTAAAGAAGTAATTCAGAAAAAAAAACATTTTATTTTTGGATCATTGTAATACATCGAGTACTCGAGTAATAACTTGAAAATACGCATTTGAGGAAGCAAAATAATTAATGGAAAAAAATGATAACATTAATCTAAGTGAATCAATCTTGGAACCCTAAAAAAAATTCGACATTTTTTTACTCCCGGTTTTAGAGCTTCTACGCAGGACGACATCTTTCAGACGTGCAATTTTAATAAGCGCACCGTGGCAGCGTCCTACTAACGAGACTAATATCATTATAAAACGTTTATTACGCGATAATGAAACCATTAGTGAGGCTTGGGTTCTCGACACGACCAGCTCTAGAAGCAACGTTGGTACTGAGAGCAGGTGGCATTCCCCACGAAAATTCGACTACAGAAACAAGCCAATGCTGTTGCAACGAGCTGACACTACAGTAACTCGGTGGTACAATAATATTTGCACTTGTAGTCAAGTGCCTTTTAATTTGTATTATGCAATAAGTGTCTCAAGCGCCGCGATGCCTCCTTTGTCTTTTACATTCATGCATAATAATTTTTGTCATTTTTTCTCAATGAATTCCTAGATAAATGAATTTCAATTTTTTCCTATATATACGCAGTAAATCCGAAAACAATTTAATCGATTAACATGTCATTTTCTCTATATAATAAAAATGTACATGTCCCAGAAATATGTTATTTTTTCTTGAAGTTGAAAATGAGAAATGTAAAGTTCAAGATAAAAAATTGAAAATGCAAATTCCATTATCAAAAATGCCATTTCCAAAATTCGGGGCAAATATTAAAAATAAAAAAGTAACATTTCGCAATTTGGAATTGAAATTACAAAACTCAAAAGACAACGTTGACAATTTATAATTTCAATTGAAAATGCAAAATCCATGATTTAAAATGCTATTTCCAAAATTCAAGGCAAATATCAAAAATACAAAAGTAACATTTTGCAATTCGGAATTGAAAATACAAGACAACGTTGACAATTTATAATTTGAATTGAAAATGCAAAATCCATGATTAAAAATGCCACTTCCAAAATTCAAGGCAAGTATTAAAAATGCAAAAATAACATTTCGCAATTCGGAATTGAAAATACAAAACTCAAAAGACAACGTTGACAATTTATAATTTCAATTGAAAATGCAAAATCCATGATTAAAAATGCCACTTCCAAAATTCAAGACAAATATTAAAAATGCAAAAATAACATTTCGCAATTCGGAATTAAAAATACAAAACTCAAAAGACAAATTTTATAATTTTAATTGGAAATAAAAATGTCAAAATGAAAGTTAAAAATTTGAATGCAATAATTTAAATGATTATTTTTAGGTAGCACGCACGGTAAAGTATTTTACTAATATTGACCGTAACACAAAATCGTCAGCTTAATATTTCGTCCAGTATTTTAATATACAACGTTAATATAAGGAGCGACGTGATATACATACGTGTACTTTACTTTGAGCATCGTACGCAAGGTTCGATGCGACATCGTCCTCAAGAATATATGTAGTACGAGATGCGCCGACAGATGGCAGCAACTGAACGGTCTTTCTCGCAAGTGGAGATGCAACATGAGGCATATATAAGAAGCACGCACGCATCGGCAATTCGTGCCTTAAACTAATGAGTAAGGAAAATATAGAGCTTTGGTAACGCTTAGCTATGCTCAATTAAAGCGACCATATTTTTGAAGGGGCACAGGTCGTCCTGGAGCTGCTCGATCTACTTTTTCGAGCGGCTTGGTGAAGCGATCTACCTCGCAAGTAGCTATCAAAATTAATAGTTAAAAATATTTTCACGAAAATCGACAGCAGTGGACGCGCGGTCGGTGAGCGGCTTCGGCGGTCCCCAGAGTTAAGCAGCATTGTTTGCGGCCATAACTTGGATGGGTGACCGCTAGCCGCGCACTAGTTTGCGCGCCAACTGCTGAGCAAGAGGCAGTTTTTCTGAGTTTCTAATGTATCCTCATACAGTAAAAATAAAGCCGTCTGTATCGGTCAGGTTTTCCGCAGTTTTCATGTGTCCTCGTGCAAATGCAGTAGTGCATTAAGATGAATGGCTGTAGACAACACTCTAGGGGGTCTCGAGGAATGAAATGGGGAATAGAGGGGAGGGGAGAGTAAAAAGCCGATTGGCGTACTTGAGGAACAACCAATTTAAAAAAATATTTTCACAGAAAAAAAAATTAAATACGAATTTTGAAGAAAAAGATCAAAATGGTTCATAATATTGTAGTGGCCATAATCGGTTTATTGACAATAAATAAAATAGTTTTCGGTAACAAAAAGAAAAATTCTGGTATTAGTGTCTATAAAGTAGCAATTATTCATTTTTAATTCGTACGAAAAAAAAACTTTAAAGACACAATTACCAAACATTTACTATAACTACCAAATAGTATCATAACTATTTTCAGCTACCGTAACTATGAAAACAAGTTGTATGAACTGAAACTTAATACTTGTCACTTCATGAATGTATTACTACGATTTGTGTGAGTGGTTTTATAACTTTTTTTAAAAAATGTTATGTGGTCCACATTGTCAATATAGGACACAACAGAAAGCATTAGATCTCATTATTCTAATTATTTTTATTATGATGAAACGTAAATTACAAGAAATGATAGGTTTGAGTTATTGACCTTGAACTGGTTAATTCTGACACATTACATTATATACGATTGGAATTAAATATGTTTAAATTAAATTCATTGGCAAATGTCATTAAATCGTCTCCCCCAAGATTCTTCTTCGTGTTAATACGTCAAATAAATGTTAAGTCACGTATTTTAACAATGTATCGGCGAAGACAAATTAGATTTTCTGCCGTGTCGTCTGTCGATCATGCAAAGCGAAATTTATTCAGTAACTCGTGACGACCTCGCCTGAACCCTAACAGATGAAATGCGTAGCTTTTTGCCATGCTTCTCATCCCGGTATTTCAATCTCTATCACGCGTCACGTTTCATCGCAAGATTTAAAGCCCCCATAACCCATGGCAATAATTTATCAGTAACGTCCATCCAAAATTAAAATTATTATAAGAATTCATTTTGGTTCACTATATTCAGTTGTAATAGTACATGTTGTGTATTGGTATTTTTTATTGTTATGGAAATCTAATGGCGTTTTACACGTTGTCTTATGTTTCCGGATAACCTTTTGAAATGGCATCGTCGATACTTTGATTATTTTTTTTTTTAGTTCACCATAATAGACGGAGCATACTCTATTTTTTTCACTCTCCTCGCTGCATTTTTTCCGCACTTGTTAATTTTCTTTCAACCAGAATTTCAATGGAGATATAGATGGAAATTATTTGTTTCAGTGAATTTTTATTGATGAATATTTGGAAAATGTTTGACTCTTCCAAAGCGTTGATTTTTTATTAATGAACTCTGAAGTAAATTTTTTAAAAATCTTTAAAAAAATTTTGTGCGTTCTTTGAGTACGTCCTATAGGATATATCCTAAAAGATACTCACACTCGAAATTATAAAAACCCAATTTTTGAAAAAAGAATTATAAATCAACAAGTGCGTAAAAAATGCAGTAAAAATTTTGAAAAAAATGGAGGATGCTCTATTGGGGTGATGAACTGAAAAAATAATCAAAAATATCGACGATGATCATGGCAAAAGGTGGTCAGGCTATTGTATAATACCATATAAACATAAATAGTACATAGCATAATGACTTTATGATAACTATTATAATTGGAACATATAGTGAAATAAAAAAAACTCAAATTATCTTATATCCGTCAGTTTGATAAATAGATGCGTTGACTTTATTTTATAGTATCCCTGTAAAAATGCTTTTATTTGACGCAGAAAAAACCGGTATAGTTGATGAGGTTTAATGGACAGATCGATGAACGGAGTCACGGCTAATCTAGATCTCTCCCAACAACGATTCTACGATAGCTTAGGGTCGAAGGACGGAAGGGAACGATGGGAAGGTACCTAAAACCTTATCGACGAACGTGTCTGTGTCGGATCAACGCGATCATCCGCCATCATCCTATGGGAATCGGCAGGCGAGGGGAAGTTGTGCGAAACTTGTAAAGAGAGGAGGTTGTCGACGGGAGGCCGGGGTCAAGTGGAACAAACGCAACTCCAGCGTTGCTGATGGTTGAACATAAACTTTCTGCCTAGAAACAAAATGTGTTTTTTGTACGAATTGTGTTCAAAGTATCTTTTCAATCAGTGTGCTTTCCTTACACATTTTATTCAAAATGTGTTTTCTTTACACATTTTGTTCAAAGTTTGTGTTCTTTACACATTTTGTTCAAAGTTTGTGTTCTTTACACATTTTGTTCAAAGTTTGTGTTCTTTACACATTTTGTTTAAAGTTTGTTTACTTTGAACATTTTATTCTGAGTCTGGGTTCTTTACACATTTTGTTCAAAGTGTGTTTAGTTTACACATTTTGTTTAAAGTGTGTTTTTTTACACATTTTGTTCAAAGTGTGTTTAGTTTACACATTTTGTTTAAATTGTGTTTTTTTACACATTTTGTTTAAATTGTGTTTTTTTACACATTTTGTTCAAAGTGTGTTTTCTTCACAGATTTCGTTTAAAGTGTGTTTTCTTTACACATTTTGTTCAAAGTGTGTTTTCTTTACACATTTTGTTCAAAGTGTGTTTAGTTTACACATTTTGTTCAAAGTGTGTTTAGTTTACACATTTTGTTCAAAGTGTGTTTAGTTTACACATTTTGTTCAAAGTGTGTTTAGTTTACACATTTTGTTCAAAGTATGTGTTTTCTTTACACATTTTGATCAAAGTATGTGTTTTCTTTACACATTTTGATCAAAGTATGTGTTTTCTTTACACATTTCATCCAGAATGTGTTTTCTTCACGCATTTTGTTCAAAGTATGTGTTACTTCACACATTCTGAACAAAGTGTGTTTTCTTTACATATTTTGTTCGAAGTGTGTTTTCTTGACACATTTTGTCCAAAGTATGTTTTCTTTACATATTTTGTCCAAAGTGAGTTTCCTTTACACATTTTGTCCAAAGTATGTTTTCTTTACACATTTTGTCCAAAGTATGTTTTCTTCACACATTTTGTCCAAAGTCTGTTTTCTTTACACATTTGTCCAAAGTCTGTTTTCTTTACACATTTTGTCCAAAGTATATTTTCTTCACACATTTTGTCCAAAGTATGTTTTCTTTACACATTTTGTCCAAAGTATATTTCCTTTACACATTTTGTCCAAAGTATGTTTTCTTTACACATTTTCTCCAAAATGATTTTTTTTACCATACGAATCGATAACTTTTAACAACTAGGTACGAGAATGTTTTGCGATATGAACAATCTTTCAAATAGTATGAATAGTATAAATAGTATATATAGACCATTGAGCCTATTGGCGTAAAAAAAAAAGATTTTTGTTACTTTGCACCCCGGTCTCCCGATGACGGCAGTGCTATAATACGTGTAGTCACAGATCTGCGTGAAATGGTCGTAGGACGGAAGGGAATAGAGTAGTAGAAAAGCATTTATAGTTGCTCGGATCGGTTCCAGCGTGCAACTTCGACCCCATGCCCGGCGGGCCTAGTCGCCTAGTACACTCTGCACAGCGTTCGAGCGAATCGAAGGCGAACAGGATGCGAGCGCTCAGTCAGCGTGCGCTCTGCTATGAACACCGTATAGAAACACACACGGAACGTTTCGAACCCTCTGTCTGGTACAGAGAGTCGACGCGCGACACCCGCGCCCACCGAAATAATCTCGTTCAGCACGAACCCTCGATTTGCAAGTGCACCGCGCTCTCGAATCGCTCACACCCTTCTCGATGCTCCCAGCCGCCACTACAATCCCCATCGTTCCCTCTACGCGGTTATCCACACCCTCTGCTGTATCGTATTCACACTACTGAGCGATGCGGGCTTTGCGGATCACCCATAACGCACTGTCAACGAAGTCCTTGACATGATTTTAATATTTTGAAATTTTTTATTATATTTTATTATACTATTGAGAAGGCATATACCGTTTATGCTAGTCAATTAGGGTACTATTATTAACTTTTATATAAATGACAAACAAATTTATAGACATTTATGGTGAATTAGGGTGTGCCAAAAAATATTGTTTGTTTTGCTCTTCGTCCGAAATATCGTAGAATATGTCGTAATGAAGATCCTGTCAAGGGCGGAGCTCATAATTCCGATTCTTAGAAGTCCATCATCGTGTTTTCAGTTTTTCCGTTTAAACAACACAGAAAAGGATTTTTTAAAATATTCTTTATACATGCAACCTAAGAAGAAATTTTTTTTTCATAAGATCAGCGACTATGGCTTATGAATCATTAAATTTCGAATGAAAAATCTTGTGGAGTCGAATTTTTATGTTCAATATTTGATTTTTTACAGAGCCCTGGAATTTTTAGTTTTGCAAATTTTTCGTTTTTTTTTACATTTTTTAGATTAACTTTTGAAGTTAGGACATAAAGTTTTAGTACAATTTTGTCAACCGAATGTGTGAAATTTCATAATAATTCTGTCATGTAAAACATGGATCTCTGAAAGTATCCAAAAATATCTTCGTAAATTATAAATATGACTTATGTTGTCCTGACTCATCCCCTTAATTAATAACCATAATATTCCCTCTGTATTTCAAATGTTTTTATACATTATTAACATTCACCAATTAACATTATCAAAATTCGCCTTTAACATTCACCGATAAATCAGGTTAGATAAGAAGACAATCTAATCTAACTCCAACTGTGAATGTCAAGTCAAAAATTTTGAAAAACTTATAATTTTATTCAATTCAATAAATAATAAAAATCAATTACGATTCACTTAATGATATTAAAAATCATATTTTCATTCAAGTTACGTCTGTGCCTGAAATCGGTTCGAAAAAATTTTCAGTCGCTAAAGGTGACTTTTTATATTTTCGATTTAACATCGCTTATGGTCGTGATCTCGATCAAATTATTGTATGGGAAAAAAAAAATTTCCAAAGAAAATGACGGAAAGTAAAGGAGAAAAGAGTTGAACCAATTTTACTGGACAAGCGTTGCACTTTTCCCCGTTGGCCTAGATCTGATTTTAATTGGCACCTGTACATACATCAAGAGCGCGTGTACAAAGTATAGTGCAGACACGCATCACGGAAATCTATGGTGGTGATCCACTAGCGCAGCGGGAGTGGCCAGCACACGTTCCATTACGCCCTCCCCACTTTTCATCCCTCTCGTAACACGAAATTGATACGAGCCTAGTTTCAAAGCACGCACACGCGATATTCCAGATGCATATCTATACACATTTGTAGAGTCGACGTTTTATAAATTCCTGTCATTACAAAACTTGCCTCCTTAATAATATGTCGCTATGTCACAGTAATTTGCCTACATTTTAACTCATATTTTACATTGTAGAAATGTCATGATGAAAATTAATCCTACGTGTTTACACCTTTTCTTTAAGGTAGATTGATGGTAGTCTTCACTAATCAAATTAGTGCCAAATATTTGAAAACGTTTTTACGATTTCTGGTAATTTAATCAATAGTTCGAAGGAGTTACTCATTTGGAAGAATTAGTTTTTAATATATTAAGTACATTTGGAGTCGTGACTTGAATAGAAAATAGACTGATATACATAAATGTCCGATGAGATATTTTTTCACGCAGGTTTTTAAAGGAATAAACCATAATTATAGTCTAATTATGACGAGCAATGTTCCGTTTTTGTTATTGGAAGATTCTTCATCGATTGGCCGTACAGATTAAGTGCTGTATTAGTTGCTGAAAAGTTCGGTCATTTGGATGTTTGATGTTAGGTTAGGATAGGATAATTAAACGTTTGTATCATTCAAACTATTAATACTATCAAAAATCTAGACGGTTAATCGATTAATGATCGTCTAACTAACAAAATGAGACATTGCTCGTCATAATTAAACTATAATTATGGTTTGTTCCTTTAAAAAACTGCATAAAAAAACGTGTCATCAAACATTTGTGTATATCAGTCAATTTTCTATTCAAATCACGACTCCGAATGTACTTATACATTGAAAACTAATTCTTCTACGTCACTAACTCCTTGGAACTGTTAATTAAATCACCAGAAATTATAATAACGTTTTTTAAAATGTATAGCACTGATTTGACTAATGTGAGGAAAAGAAATTAGAAAACACTAGGGTAGTGATAAACAATCTAAAAACTGAATTTATGTTCGTGAATCCTGTCTTAATTATATAAATAATTATGTCATAATTATTAATATAAATAATTACGTCATGTTATATGAATAATTACGATAAATGATTGAATAATTAAATATAGAAAAAGATGACATCAGTAATTACTACCGATATCATATTTTTCTCTCGAACCATAAATTAATTTGTGCATTAATTCATCGTAGAAAATTTTTGTAATTTTTCATCAATTTTTTCCTCAACTGCTGAAAGTTCTCATAGCATTAAGTTTCCGATATCAATAGATTCGTACAGCAGGAAAAAGAAGATTTGGCTTTCTGTCTGCACAGTCGTTGATACAACATTCGTTCGTTGAGCGTCAACCTACCTGTGCACGCTACTGAGTCTCCACAGCTACGTACGTGACATGAAATTCAAATGCAAATGCGAGACTGTCGAGCTTCGAGTGGTGCGCTGGAAATTCAACTGAAAATCGTTGCTAAACGGCGTGAGGGCGTTCACGTGTGTCGGCATTTATTTGACAAGTTGCTATGTCGCTGCTATTGGTTTCAGGCAATCTATTCTTAATTCATATATACTGAATAATTTCGAAGTCCCATAATTTCAATAAATGTTCACCAGCATTTAAACATATTGCTTCCTTATTATTTCTATGAATCCATGTCTATGAAAAATTAGGTTTATCAATTATGGTTTTTTTATAGAGGAAGATTTAAGAAAAAAAAATAAAGGGAAAGCAATACGCGCCGTTTTTGCCTCTATATTTTTAATAATTTTGAATAATTCTAAAAAATTTTAGTCGTCAAGATAAATATCGAAAAATTCAAATTTCTATATAATTTGAACTCTTCTCTTATTTTGATGGTTTTTTATGTATATTAATTTTTTATCGGATATGCGTAAAAAACCACAAAATAAGATTCAATGAGTCTATAACTTAAAACCGTTAGAAATAGATAAAATTTCATCCGGATTTTTTAGAAAATTCAATGTTCTCATTAATTTATATTGACTTTTTTGTACTAAATAGTACAAAAATAGTACTTAATGACAGTTAAAAATACGAAAACCATAATTTTCTTAATATGTAACTTTGTAAACATTAACGATACGAAAAACTCGTCAACAACTTTTTTGTAGTGCGTCAGACAGACAACAAAATTTTCCTCTACCTTTTTGTCCTAACTTCAATAGATTAGCTAAAAAATGTTTTTAAAAAACCCGGAAAATTTACAACATTAAAAATTTCAAGGCTCTGTAATAAATCAAATATTGAGGATAGAAATTCGACTCAATAAGATTTTCTGTTCGAAATTTAATGATTCATAAGATGTAGTAAATATTTTTATGGAAAAAAATTTCTTATTAGGTTGCACAGAGAAAGAATGAAAAAAAAATCACTTTCCTGTGTTATTTAAACGGGAAAACTTCAAACGCGATGATGGACCTCTAAAAATTAAAATTATGAGCTCCACTTTTGACAGGATCTTTACTAAGACGTATTCTACGATATTTTGTGCGGAGAGCAAAGAAAAAAAATATCGCTTTTTTTGGCACACTCTAATATTTATATATATACATATTTGAATTTCATTAATTGAATTATGAGTAGAAAAATCATCTCGGCGGAATTTTGCGAAATCTCACATCTTAGGAGAAGAGTTATATCGAGCCAAAAATCTGGATTTCATAATTGATGGCGATCACGCGATCCAATATCAGCGCCTCAGTGAAAATCACTAAACTATAGGTATAGATGCATGAAACATTGGGTGTTTAAAAAAATTCGGGCTCTCGAGAACGATGGAATGTTCTCGCCAGACGATTACGAATTCGAAGAATATTCTTCGCTCCGGAATAAGATCGCAACACGCGAGAAAGAGTTTCGACGAAATATCGAGAAAACGGTTTACAGCAAATGAGATAATTACATTTTTTGGTACTAAAGCAAATGTGAAAAAAATTGTATTACTAGAAATACAATTTACAAAAGATCAATAGGTCACTAAAAAAAAACCATTTACAGACTGCAAAAATATCACTAAGTACCCAAAAAAAAGCCTCGCGGAATATGAAACATAATATAATTCTTGGTATATTACAAAATGATTACTTCCGCATGAAGCCAAAAATGTATCAGTTCGGATAAAAAAAATTCAAGTCCTCAATTACCCAACTATTTGAGATTTGTAATGAAATGTATAAATAGGACGAAAAATCAAGACTCATATTCTTAACCAATTGAATAAGTTATTGTGATTTCCGTAGTTAAAAAAATTAAAATATTGTTTCACTGGAATTCTCATTTTTTCAAAAAATTCAAGATCTCTCTTCAAGGAAGTAAAAATTATTTTTTGTTATGTCCAGTTAATTTAGTTGCATGAAAGACATTTTGGTTTTTGCATTCTCTGTTTTGAACCCATCTGAGCAACTGATATTTATTGAAGTGGATTTGTTAATATTGAAAATAAATAGATTAAGGAATATGTGTACAAATTCCTATGCGCATACCCACAAACCTCCATCATTAATTCATCCTCTCATTATCGTTGACTCGAACAAGGATGAGAGGGAGAGTGAAGAGCGTGCCTTGTAATTTGTCATGGGATATGCGGCTCTTTGAGTACACATCTGTGGTATATCCCCACATCGAGTATGTGTGAAAGTACGTATAAGTGCGGGCTCGTGCTGCACGTCACATAGTGAATCAGTGACTACAGTTATCAGTTCACAAAGGCTTGCCAAGGTTCAGCGCTGTCATCAAACTGTATACTGATATTACAGTAGGGTAGCCTCATCCTGATCTGAGGCATGTTTCAGGTCTGGACATAATTGGAGTTAAGTAATTATTGAAGGAATCGAGTCACCTAAAGAGATTAATAAGAAAAAAATTTTGTGGAGCCTTTTTTATAAAAAAGGTCACGTTTAAACCTCATTAAGAACGTACAGTCCCGTCAAAAGTGAGTTTTAGAGACAATTTCGATGACTGGGATAAAAATGGGAAAAAAAATAATGCATATAAAACGTGCTGAAAAGATTGATTTCGCATAATAATAATCGCAAAATGTTATTCACAAATTGGTGAAAAAAACAATTGTTCAACAAACAATCAGTCAACCTAATTTTTTTTCAATGAAAATGATATGTAAATTTATTTGAATGCGTACGAATTTTTTCAGATTTTTTTGTTTATTTTTTTTTTTTTTATTGTGTTGGACGTATTCATAGAATAGTTTGATTGAATTAATCCAATATTTAGTCACGCATATTGAATATTTTGTTGAGATAACGAAATTTTGATTTTATTCAGCAAAATAAACAATTACATATATTATTGATTCAAATGGAGGATATATTTGAATATTTAAAAAAAAATTATTTATTTGCATATTTTCAAATAAATGATTCATTTATATACTTCTAAAGAAATGATTCATCTACATATTTTTAAATGAATGATTTATTTGTATATTTTCAAATAAATGATTTATTTAAATATTTTCAAATGAATTATTAATTTGTATATTTTCAAATAAATGAATCATTTAAATATTTTCAAATAAACGATTTATTTTAATATTTTCAAATAAATGATTTATTTCAATATTTTCAAATGAATGATTCATTTAAATATTTTCAAATAAATGATTCATTTAAATATTTTCAAATAAATGATTTATTTCAATATTTTAAAATGAATGATTTATTTAAATATTTTCAAATAAATGATTCATTTTAATATTTTCCAATAAATGATTCATTTGAATATTTTCAAATAAATGACTTATTTGAAAAATCACCGTATCCGATTATATATTTCTCTCCGTGTGCGCAGTCATTCAAGAAATCCCGGAAGCAATCTCTTATTAGCAGCGAGGGAGGATCAAACGAGAGCGGAAAGCCCGACCGTGTGATAAATCAGCAGGGTTTTCACCTGAGGTCGCAAAGGGATATATATTTCAAAGGTCTAAGGGAATCTGATGCTCTTGCGAGGCGTCTTATAGGACTATTTGCTTTATCGTTTCCATAATACGTCAGCCTCGTTTCCTTAATGAAAATAACTTTTTTCCTGGTTTATTTTCAGTCCAGTCTGACTTTTCTGTAAAATAAACACGTGTAAAAATATTATTCCTCTTTGTTTTCGGGCTTATTATAATAGGAGGGAATGCAAAACATTTCTTCTTGCTGCATAGTAAAAGTACTTTGGTCTCTGCAAGAAAACTGATGAAAAGAATGGAACACCTTGGGTACTACTTTCCGCTTGGCTCGACATCCTCTTTAGATTTGCCGTTCCTTTATCTCGGTATTTCCTCCCTTTTACCATTGAGACAGTATATTACCACAAATACAAATAAAAGGAGCGTCTCGTCAAAGCTTTACCGGGAATAAATACGGTGATTTTTCATGTTTTATTCTGCTATTTTCTGCACTGCTTTCTATTCACATTTCATATATTTAAAAAAAAATGTATTCTATACGAGATCCAGAAAATATACAACATGAGCAGACAAAACAATTACTGTTTACCGAGTGAAAAAAAAAAATTAAGATAATAGAGGATATAAAAATCCGCTGTATTGTCCAGATTTATTATACAAGTCTTTATGAGAATTTAAATTACGTAGCGCTTCGAATTTGTTTTGAAAAAGAGCGTGATCGTTTTGGATTTTTTAATATCTGAATTTAAAAAAAATGAAAATTAATAGATTAAATGTATCAAAATATGAACTACGCAAAATAATTTTTAGTAGTTCAGTGACAGATCGTTCGTCACAAATTGGTTGAAGGGTTCTAATTATATAGACATTTGATTTCTTCTTCATCATCATGTCTATTTTTACTGTTTATCAATTACTGTTCGCTCTGTTGCTCTGCGAAACTCTCGTTGAATTCGTATTTCACTGTGGAAAGTCAGAATAAGTAGAAAAAAAATTGTATTGACCTCATATGTGACACAAAAAAAATTGCGCAATTTTGGTAAATAGTTCTTCATAAATACAGGCACATGTAACGTTGCTTGACAATCAATTTGGGAAATTTTTTTCTCTTTTTTGAAAAATATGCATTATTACATCAAATGTATCGAAATATGAACTACGCACAATAATATTCAGTGGTTCAGTGACATTGCAAAACGATTGAACGGTTCTAATTACATAGAAATTAATTTTTTTTTCATTATCGTTTCTTGGCATTTGAGTTTTAACATTGCCTGTTTATTTTTGGCACTATTTTTCGCCCAGATTCAATACGTTCCATTTTTACTAAAAATCCACAAATACACAAAATGAGCAGTGTCTGCTCATTCTGTGTATCACCAATACTGTTTGCTCTGTGGCTTTACGAAACACTCGTTAAATTCGTATTTCACTGTGGAAAATCATAATAAATAGAAAAAAATGGTATTGACCTCATATGTGACACAAAAAAATTGCGATATATTGCTAAATAGTTCATCATAAATGCAGGCCCATATAACGTTACTTGACAATCGATTTAGGAAAAAAACAGTAACCCGTTTTATATTTCATGAATTTTCCGCTTTTTTGAAAAATCTGCATTATTACATCAAATGTATCGAAATATGAACTACGCAGAATAATATTCAGTGGTTCAGTGACATTGCAAAACGATTGAACGGTTCTAATTACATAGAAATTAATTTTTTTTTTCGTTATCGTTTCTTAGCATTTGATTTTTAACATTGCCTGTTTATTTTTGGCACTATTTTTCGCCCAGATTTAATACGTTCCATTTTTACTCAAGATCCACAAATACACAAAATGAGCAGTGTCTGCTCATTCTGTGTATCACCAATACACTTTGCTCTGTGGCTCTACGAAACACTCGTTAAATTCGTATTTCGCTGTGGAAAGTCATAATAAATAGAAAAAAATGGTATTGACCTCATATGTGACACAAAAAAAATTGCGATATAGTGCTAAATAGTTCTTCATAAATGCAGGCCCATATAACGTTACTTGACAATCAATTTAGGAAAAAAACAGTATCGAAATATGAACTACGCAGAATAATATTCAGTAGTTCAGTGACATTGCAAAACGATTGAACGGTTCTAATTACATAGAAATTAATTTTTTTTTTCATTATCGTTTCTTGGCATTTGAATTTTAACATTGCCTGTTTATTTTTGGCACTATTTTTCGCCCAGATTCAATACGTTCCATTTTTACTCAAGATCCACAAATCCACAAAATGAGCAGTGTCTGCTCATTCTGTGTATCACCAATACTGTTTGCTCTGTGGCTTTACGAAACACTCGTTAAATTCGTATTTCACTGTGGAAAGTCATAATAAATAGAAAAAAATGGTATTGACCTCATATGTGACACAAAAAAATTGCGATATATTGCTAAATAGTTCATCATAAATGCAGGCCCATATAACGTTACTTGACAATCGATTTAGGAAAAAAACAGTAACCCGTTTTATATTTCATGAATTTTCCGCTTTTTTGAAAAATATGCATTATTACATCAAATGTATCGAAATATGAACTACGCAGAATAATATTCAGTGGTTCAGTGACATTACAAAACGATTGAACGGTTCTAATTACATAGAAATTAATTTTTTTCATTATCGTTTCTTGGCATTTGAATTTTAACATTGCCTGTTTATTTTTCACCCAGATTTAATACGTTCCATTTTTACTCGAGATCCACAAATCCACAAAATGAGCAGTGTCTGCTCATTCTGTGTATCACCAATACTGTTTGCTCTTCGAAACACTCGTTAAATTCGTATTACACTGTGGAAAGTCATAATAAATATAAAAAAATAGTATGGATCTAATAGGGGATACAGGAACCTTTTGTATTATCCAGAATGTCCACACGGGTCTTTGCCTTTCTTCTGTCTGTCCCGCTTTCCCTTCCATTCGCATTGGATAGCTACATATCTCGGACTTTTCGCCGCCACAGAAGCACTCGTATACACGCTCCATTTGGATTATTAACCCGTTATAAACTCGCCCCCGCAGCCACTAACGAGTAATACACGTGTACCATTCGAATACAGAAAGGCACACAAGATCGACACACGTTCATTTGCATTTGCATAATTGATTCAGAAGCCAATGTAAACAAGCAAATATTTATTTATCATATAGTCATTCCATCAGCACTTATACATGAAGTCGGTTTACTATACATGAAGAAGCCTACAAAATCCAACAGGACGTTCTAATTTTTTATCGATTTCAATTTGTATTTATCCGAAAATAAGAAACGGAAACATTAACGTTTTTTGTAGACACTATGATTATTGGTTTCCAATAATGAAAAAAAGAATTGAACAAAGTGTTAATTAAATTTCCCAAGCAATCTATTAACAAACTTATACAAAACCATTTCATTATTCTAAATAGCAATGAATTTTAATAAGAATCCAAAAAAAAGTAATGTGTTTAGAAAATCATAATTTTTTTATTACGATTTTTTTTTAAATATTTGCAATTCCGGTTTGCATGATTTTTTTTGAGAATATTTTTTAAAAACTGTCTTTGATACTTCATATGTATAAGTTGGCAATCTAGAAAATTTGTCACTGCTCACAAATTTTTCCATATAGATTGGAATATTAATCGTATGCAAAAAAAAATTTCTACAATCGAATTTCAATTCCATTAAATTTTTTAATGGTTATATTTGTGTAATCGCCACCTTAAGGAGGGTTTTTTGCGGTGCGGAGATTAATTAATAGTCAGTTATAAGTCAGTTATAATAGTCAGTTAATTTACATTAGAAAATAATTTTAATATCTACTCTGACAATTTGTACTATCTAATAACCTTCACTCTCATCAGCCATAATAACAATCACGACAGTGATAATTAATTCCTCTTCTCCCCATTAAAAAAAAAGCAATCTACCCTTCACATATCATCATCTCAAAAACAACCCAAATTTTCAAAACATACATTCATAACTAACAAATAGTCAGAATATTACTGCAGCAATAAGTAACAGTGACGTAAATATTTACGACGCAGATATTTAAAAGGAGCTAATGTTTAAGCAATTCGATATTACTCCTTGCGCATTATCACAAGAGCGTGAAATAGTCGAAAATTACAGAAACACGCCAAACCAGTTGCAAACGAAATTCATACATAAATCCAGTATATCCAGTTTCCCACAATTTCTTTAATTTTTTTTTTTGCTCCTTCCCTTCAATTACGTAATCGCCTATTCGATGGTAATCTATTTCGAGACTGGCGGTAGCGCAATACGTACGAACAGTGGTAATATGGCATAAGTGCTTCCGGGTCTCCGTTTTGCAGCGCTAACTGTGAGTAGATATCCGTTCGTTTATTATTTCACCTTTTATTCCCAAGCAGTGGCAAGCACCTATTGAGACAATCGAAAGGCACATTCGCCTCAAACGTTATCGTGGGATAATCCGTACGTGCGCTCGCTCGGATGTAGCAACTATAGCGATATCAGCGCTAGGACAACTGAACTGTATATGAACTGCATACATGTACATTGTATGTGAGGCATTCTATTCCAACTCGACCTGGATGTGACCCTTGACCTCACAGATTCGATGCCCCATTTTTATGTTATTATTCCATCTCTATGAAGCAAATACAATTTTTTTTTTTTTTAACTGTTGGAACATTACGTTGTTCAAGCAATTTCCAGGATAGATAGATCATAGAATTTATATAGCTTTTACTTGTTTATTGGTTACCTTGACATGTTTGTTATACAGTTCTTAACCGAAATCGAATGAATAAAGACGATCTTACTTTTCACTCTATTATCTTGGAATAGGAATTATCAATTCCAACATTGACGATACTTATGATTGTTCATAAAGAATATATTGAGATCCGGAATTTAAATTCTGACAAATTGTTCACTAATTCTGTCTCAATTGTAACGAACATATCGAGAGACAGAATTAAAAATTCTGGGAAATTTTTCGAAAATGCTGTCTCAATTATAATGAACATATTGAGAAAAGGGTTTTAAAAAATACTTATGATTATTCATAAAGAACATATTGAGAGCCTGAATTTGAATTCTGACAAATTGTTCACAAATTCTGTCTTAATTGTAACGAACATATCGAGAGACAGAATAAAAAATTTGTCAGAATTTTTGTATTGAAATTTAAGATTCTGCCAAAATTCTGACAAATCTTTCATCAATTATCAATATTTGTTAACTTAGACCCAAACTCGCTCCTATTATTTTAAACCTTTTTTCAAAAGCAATTGATAGAAAATGTTGCTGTGAATTTCTATATATTTCAGAATTTTGGAGAATGTTCTCATAATATTTCAAAGCGATTTGGAAAAAAAATTATATTGGCAAACCTTGAAAAAAAAATTAAAAACAAAAAATCGCTCTAAACAAATTTCAAAAAACTATCCAAAGTCCTGACATATATATAAATCTTCAAGCAATACCCTGAGGTGAAAGGGTTTTTACGCATCAAACTTTTATTTCTTTCCCGTTTAAAAAAAAATTCCTCAAAAAATAGAAGCAAGGACCTTCACACTTTGTCTCCAAATTTTTCAATATTCATATCTCATAGACGATTAATGAGGCTTTTTTTAGATCTTCAAATTCCGATCCTCAATATGTTCGTAATAAATTCTCAAAAGTATATAAATTGTTTTAAAAAAATTCCCATAAAATTTGGAGTTGCTTTTTAGAAATGAAACAATAGCATAAAAAATGGGGGATGAAATCCTTAAGGTGAAAGGTCAGCCCCAAGCCCATTGAGTATGGAATGCCCCATGTGTACTCGTATGTACATATGTTTACGTCGGCAACACGAACACTGAACGTAGAAAGTACCCTAACGGGAACCTCTAACCGTAATGTCTGTCGGGGTGGCTGTCCGTCTCTTCCTCTGACTCCTTTCGTCCAGCCATTCTGAACAGTACATATATGTGAGTATCGTGACACTTGTATGCGCCATACTGCGAGGTTCACGATGACGTTTGACCGCAGACCGGATGGTGGGATAGAGGAGGCACTGAAAGGAGTCGCCACAAGCGGCACCGGAAGTGCCCTGCGTGTTCGTGACACGCATTGCGTAGCTTTGTATTAGTATTGTTGTGCCAGTGTAGCAACTGCTCGTACACATGTGTATATGTGTATATTCAATGTGTATCTTTGTTGTATAGGTATGCGTGGGAGTTTTTACACTGACATTCACCTGTCCACACCTTAGTGTTCATACCCCTCCACCTCCCCCTTCTCCCTCGTCGCGTTTAGCACTCCACTACCTTCGACACTGCGTGTAGCTGTAGTTCGGTGGTACAAAACAATACGGCAAGGCTAATGGACGTGTACGCCACCATTTGTTAGCATACCGGTACTATTGCTCTTTCTCGAGATGGAATGAACGGGGAAAATGGATTGGGAGAAGAATTCGGGTCTGTAAAAAAACTGATGTTTGTAAAAAATTGCTAATCGTAAAAAAATGGTATTCATGAAAAATTAGTATTTGTATAAAATTGGTATTTATAAAAAATTAGTATTTGTATAAAATTGGTATTTATAAAAAATTGGTATTTGTATAAAATAGGTATTTGTATAAAATAGGTATTTATAAAAAAAATTAGTATTTGTATAAAATTGATTTTTATAAAAAATTAGTATTTGTGAAGAAAATTAGAATTGCAAAAAATTAATATTTGCAAATAAATTTGTATTTGCCAAAAAATTAGTATTTGAAAAAAATTAATATTTGCGAAAAAAAATTTGTATTTGCCAAAAAATTAGTATTTGAAAAAAATTAATATTTGCGAAAAAAAATTTGTATTTGCCAAAAAATTGTATTTGTATTTAAAAAATTGGTATTTGTAAAAAAAATTTATAATTGTAAAAATTGGTATTTGTAAAAAAAAAATTGTATTTGTAAAAAAAATCGTTAAAAAATTGATATAAAAAAAAAAAAGAATTTGTAAAAAAAAATCAGTATACGTAAAAAATTAGTATTTGTAATAGATTGGTTTTTGAAAACAAAAGTCGATATTTGTAAAGAAAAATCAGTATTTGTAGGAAATTGGCATTCGCGAAGAAATTGGTCTTCGTGAAAAATTGGTATTTCTAAGAAGAAATTATTTGTAAGAAAATTGGATTTTTCGAAAAATAGGTATTCGTAAAGTAATACGTGTTTATCAAAATACGTGTTTTTATTTTTTTTTAAGTATAATTATAAAAAATTGGTATTTGTAAAAACTGACACCCGAGTTTTACTCCAGTTTCATACTCACTAGCTTGAAATCATTAGCGCCCTCCTGATCTCGTGTTGCCTATCATTACAAAGTTCCGTCTTTACTCACCTGTAACAAAAAAATAAAGTAAACATTAGTAACAATAGCCAATTTTACACCTTAACAATTTTGTACTAAGTCGGTTAGGTGAAAGTGCTGCAGACTGCAATAAATAACATCTTGATTCATGCAACTTTAAATGCATTGCGTGATTCCATTACATTACAGATTTCATAAAAACATATTCATGGAATATTGCGAAATGAGTTATGTTCATGTGAGGATCATTACAATCCACAAAAGAAGGAGTAAAAGAATTTCTCATATTTGTAATTGCACTTCAAGGAAATTAAAACGTCATGTCTGCAGTTATGTAAACAATACCTACATATATATAATAATACAGACATACGTTTAAAAATTGGGAAAACACTGGAATTATTTTTTTCAAATTGAAATATATTTTTTTCTAGCCACAACATTTGTTTGTTTGGAAAAACTATTCGTCAGCATATTTTGTATATTTTGATGCATGGTTTTTAGATGAGTCTGCACGTGGATGGGCATGATCCACTTGATACGTTCAGCCCTCAGTTATTTTTTTTTTCTGTCCATTCATTCGCACCGACGTAGAAACTGCCGATCTCCAATAATAATAGCAGAACCAAGCTATATATAGTACGGCAGATCACTCGACGTCCAGACCGGCAGAGGCATCGAAAAATTTAAGCCCCAGCAATATTGTGCTTCGACCGAAGCGGCTTTTCCACGCATACACATACATCAATTCATCGACAAACAGTCCTCGGTTCACAGATACGCTTGGAAAATAAAATAGAAAAAAGTATCAGTGCCAGTCCCGATATTTACGTTGATCCCTTGAAAATCCGTACATTTGACGTTCGGAAACTGCCAATAGTGCAACGAAATGACGAAAAACAAAAAAAAATATATTGCCTCAATATTTGACAATTTTGAACCATTGGAGTTTAGCGGTTTACTTAAGGTTTGATAAAAAAAAGAATATTAATATGAACCGTAATAGTTACTCGTCCAAATGTAATACGTATGTAGTATATGTGTACTCGACCGGAAGTACCGCACGGGCTTTATTCTCCTGAGCACGCAACCGGACGCGATACCGTTAATGTTATGTGAAAAATTACCTCTCACGTCATTTTTATTCAATTCGAAAAATGAGGTATTTTGCGGATTTCAAACTCAGCAAAACGTTTGTACTTTATGAACCGTAAAGTGTGAGTCTCGATGGTTCTAATGATTGAAACAAATTATTGTACCGTTGTAAACGAGGATACAGAGCAGAATCTTGCAGATTTCTTTTCTAATTATTTTTTATTTTTTAAACATTTGACTTTCTTATGGAAGGAGCTTTATAAAAAGTTGAAAATAATGAGACAGCAAGATGCAAGATTCCGCTTCGCATTCTTGTTTTAGATAGAATTGAAAAATTCAAGTTTATTGGAATTTTAATATTCAAGAAATAATATTGAAAAATTTAAATACAGAGATAATTCGCTTGCTTCTATTGATCGGCAGTAAATTATGTATCCAGCATCAATTCAATATTATTTCGATTGCGTTTTTTTGAACATTTAAAAACTTTGTAAAAGCCAAACACATTTTTTTATTTACTTTATTAACATTGAATGTAAACTTCATGAAAGTGAGGGAATTCGCTTTTTTGGAGAAAATTAAAAATATATAAAATCTAAATTAGTGCATACACTTGTCAAAAATTGCAATAATTGAATAAGAGCTGATACTTCACTTGAAAAAAAATACTTAAAAAAAAACGATTTCTATGATAACACAACTTTTTTCATGAGATAGCTAAGAACCAAAAACTTAGCACCTTCACTTCTAACATAGCAAATATATTGTACATTGAAGGAATAGTCTTTTTCTTTAATTTCTCCAATTTTAAATTAAAAATATATCAAACAATTTTACGTGTAATGCAATTCCACTGGAAATTCAACCTACATTTTCATATCATAAAAAAATCGTTTTTAGGTGTAAAAAAAAAAATTCTCCAATGAAATTACAAAATAATTTATCTAAAAAGATGTCTATTTATTCATATCTGAATCATTATTTTTATAACACCAATTATTTTATGATTCTCTCATATTTCATAAGAAATCCCTAAAAACCAAAATTCAACCGTTTGGCTGTTTTTTATATTGCCATATTATTTTTAAATATCTCCCTCAATTTTAATTTGGACATCAGAAACTCAGAAACTTTTTTTTATTACCTAATTTCATGTACCTACTTCGTATTTATTAAAAAATATTTATTTAAATGTATACATTATAAAAAAAAAATTCGTCTTCCATTTTTAAATTTTTCTCGATTCAGTAAAGTATCCAGGAAAAGGAAAAATCAACAACAGTGACGTTTTCGGTGTAAAACCCCATGATTTTTCGTTCGTAAAGTAATTGCTAAATTTTCAATAAAATCCATTTAATTTTCCTCCTTTAAAAAAACTGTATCGACAGAGATGGTCTCTTTGATGTATTAGATAACAATACTTTTATCCTTGCAGCATCGTCCGGAAAGATTAAAAAAAAGGAAGAGAAACGTGAGTGGTCTGCCAATAATTTCGTGGTACAGAATTCAGCACCAAAGCGGCATCGGAAATTTGAGAGGACGAACCTGCACGGCGAATCGAACCTATACGTTCGTTATATTCGAACAGGGAAGCAGATATAAAATACACTCCACAGAAGCTGGAATTTCACAGAGTAAAATATATATGGGGCAATCTATCACATTTCGATCAAGATCTGACGATGACATCTCAGATCAGCTCCGTAATTTTTTATTCAAAAGTCATTGTCGAAAAACACGTAGCAAATTTTTTTCAGATTTTTTAGACACTTTTTATCCGAGATATAATTTTTTGAAATAAATAAAACCAATATTTTGGAAAATCTGAAAAAGTTCTGAAAAATCTTATAAAATATAACGAAATTTTTTAGCCGAATGCGAAAATGGAGATTTCATAACTGCCAAACACGGATTTGAAAAACAATTTGAAAAATAGAACAGAGATTAGAATACATTTTCAGGATAAAAATAAACAAAAGAGTTTCTTATAATATAAATCAAAAAAGTGATATTATCAAAATGGTGATCATGACTATATTAAAATAGTATCATTTGGCCATTACCATCACGATTTTGCGATGATGTTACAGATTAACTTCGTAATTAATTCCACCAAAATACATGTCGAAAAACACGTTGCACATTTTTTGAAGACTTTGTTAACACTTTTCACCTGAGATATAATTTTTCGAACATGTTCAAAAACGTCAATTTGTCAGTTATAAAATCTCCTAAGAGCTCCAAAATTTTATTTATCAAAAATTTTTATTAAAATTTTATTATCAACATTTAATAAGATTTTTTAGATTTTCAAAAATGGAGGTTTTTAAAAAATTTCAAAAAATGATATCTCCGATAAAAAGCGTTAAAAAAATCTGAAAAAAATTCGTCACGTGTTTTTCGACAAGTACAATTATATGAAGAATTACGGAGCAAAGCTGAGATGTCATCGCCAGATCTTCATCGAGATTTCGTGGAATGGCCCATATATCGAGGTTCGTCAGAAAGTTGAGAAAAAAATGCTCGGCACGCGCAACGAGCCCTCTCGAAAAAGCCGTGGTAAAGGTTGCACGCACGTCGTTAGGGCCATAGTAGAAAATGGTTTATGAACCGAGTATAGATAGGAAAGGGACGACGAGCCAGAAAAGGGATGGTAAAGACAGGTTGAGTTAGTATAGAGTATACAACGTTCCACCATAACCAGCAGGAGCTACGGTATCTCTTTGACGTGCCACGGACTACAATCCCGTACAAATGAAATTCCACCCGTGCTTCCGTCGCTACGTTCGAAACCCTTTCCCAAATCCCTAGACATTTCCCTAGGCACTCTGCATGTTCGAGTCTCTCCTTTAACTTCAACACTACACACCTTTCCCTTTTCGTTGATCTTGAAAGGAAAACAGGAGCTTTCAAAGGATTAAAGGATTACTAGTACGGCTTTCTTTTTCTTCTCCGATATTTTTGTTTCTTCTCCTTTCCTCGTTTCGAAGCAAATTATGCAATAACAGCATATAGACGTTACTAAGACAAAAATTCCGACTACAGTTTTTTATAAGACGTGGAACGAACGGTTTCAAACAATTTAAATTATGAAAACTTGCGAAGCGTCGCTCGAGAACTGACTTAAGACAAAAATTACATGTAGTCTGACTTAAATTATTTAGACAGTCTATGTAGAATTTATGTATTCGAGCAAAAATTAAGTTGGGTTTATTTGAACACGGAGAAAAGAAGATGGTAATCATTTCGCTAAGTTTGTTAATCGCTTCTGGCGTCTATTCCGATATTTCAAGTAAAAAAAGAATTTGATCGTCTTCCAATGAGATCATCCCGAAATCATCAAGCGAATCTCACACTTTCATCTCCAATATTCATCCTGATAAAAATGCTGCGTATAAATTTCTAAAAAATCGCTTGATCTACCCGAAAAATATTAGGTTATTAATCGTAAGTTCACTTTCGGTTTCTATTCCGGTATATCATCAAGTTTATCCGCATTGAAATCTTGACCAAACAAGTCACAAATTTAAATGCCTTGTAATAGCTTCGCACCGGAAGATCATTAAGCGAGTCCTACAATTTAATCTCTAATCTTCATCCAGATAACATCACCATTCGAATTTCTTTCCTCGAAGATTCATTGATCCACCGTCCTCAAATACATACTTTGAACTATAAATTCGAACCTCAAAGTTATTGACCGTGAGTACGTTTAGACTCTGTTGTTGTGCGCCGTCGATTTAAGAAAAATTTGATTGTCATACAATGAGTTTACCTTGGAATCATCAAGCGAATCTCACACTTTCATCTCCAATATTCATCCTAAAAAAATGCTGCGTATAAATTTCTAAAAAATCGCTTGATCTACCCGAAAAATATTAGGTTATTAATCGTAAGTTCACTTTCGGTTTCTATTCCGGTATATCATTAAGTTTATCCGCATTAAAATCTTGACCAAACAAGTCACAAATTTAAATGCCTTGTAATAGCTTCGCACCGTAAGATCATTAAGCGAGTCCTACAATTTACTCTCTAATCTTCATCCAGATAACATCACCATTCCAATTTCTTTCCTCGAAGATTCATTGATCCACCGTCATCAAATTCAAACTTCGAACCATAAATTCGAACCTCAAAGTTATTGACCGTGAGTACGTTTAGACTCTGTTGCTGTGCACCGTCAATTCAAAAAAATATTTATTTTCTTACAATGAGATCATCCTGAAATCATCAATAGAATTTCACACTTTTATGTCCAATCTTCATCCTGATAACATAACCGCTGCGTATAAATTTCTAAAAAATCGCTTCATCTATCAGAAAAATATTAGGTTATTAATCGTAAGTTCACTTTCGGTTTCTATTCCGGTTTATCATTAAGTTTATCCGCATTAAAATCTTGACCAAACAAGTCACAAATTTAAATGCCTTGTAATAGCTTCGCACGGGAAGATCATTAAGCGAGTCCTACAATTTAATCTCTAATCTTCATCCAGATAACATCACCACTCCAATTTCTTTTCTCGAAGACCCGTTGATCCACTGGCATCAACATTTAGAGTTATTGACAGTGAGTAGGTATACTCTCGGTTTCCGCTCCGGTATATATCGTCAAGTTTTTAGTGCAATTCAACACCGCGCAGTGCGCGGACTCGGACTCGTTGGTGTACAGAGGTCGTCGGTTCGTTGGCCGCAATGGAACAAGTTTGCGGATCACTGAGCTTTGCCCAGTGCGAAAAACTCCACCATCAGAGCGCAACGAACACTACGTTGTCCACTCGAGCGGCTACATGAGCACCTACACAAGTTACACGTACGTTATTTGTCTCTCTTTTCCTATCAGCGTTTCAGTCACTCTGAAAACGAGACCTGTTTGAATGAAAGGGCGATCGCCCACAGTCCCGTCGTCATATCCGACTGATAGATTGTTCATTGCGACTCATTGCATTTTTCCTTTGTCTGTCGCACGCGTCCTTTTTTACTCAACATTTTTCGCCATCACCAGCGAATCTCAACAGTGTCGTTTTCACATAAAAGGTACGAATGTGAAGAGTACGTATGTGTTTACCAAGTTCCAGGGAGTTTTATCAATGGTGTAATATCCGTATCCACTCCGCAAATCAATCGGAACGCTTTGGCGGTTTCGGTTTTTCCTTCTGCAATTTATTTGTGAATGTGGTCGGATTTCGGACATATGGTGCGGAAATAAACGGCGGCAAATCAATTTCGCTTGGTACACATTTTTTCATCGTTCAAAATAACGTGACAGACCGTTGAGCGTCAAGTTCGTTAGAAAAATCATCGGTTTTCATCAATGGCCATGGATTTATTGGCCGCAGACTTCATCGTGGAAAAAAATTGGTGGGAATATTCAGAAGGTTGCATCAGGTACCATTTCATTGGCGATCGGCTTTATTCGATTTTTCGGCACGTTTGTAAAATGATGATTCATTTTTTTTCTGCGATTTTTCGGGCTTTTTAGATGCCACAATTGCGTAGCCACTTCATGAATCAATCGGAACGTTTTGGGCGTTTTTTATTTTTTTTCTGCGATATAGTTTTAAGTGTGAGCGGGTGCAGATCATGTGATACTGCAGCTAAGCGCATCAGGTCGATTTCGTTTTTTTGGGATTTTTTTTTGTTTGAAAAAACTCGCGGGCTTTTGAGCTCAAGTTCGTTAAAAAAAATCCTCTCTTTACATGATCGTTTGTGCGTAGATGGTAACGAGGTTTTAACCTGCGACCTTCATCACAGAAAATATGGTAAAAATATTCAAAGCGCTCTATCGGTTTTTTTAAATTTTATCGATGACTCGCTTCATTCTTTTCTGAGGAATAGTAAAAGAGTTTTATTGACAATACGTTTACAGATTTTTTTTTCCTTGTACATGTTTTTTTATTTTTTATTTTTTAAATTATATATTTATGGTTTTTTAATGTACACGCATTGCCATCGACCGGAGTTCTTCAGCCTTCTTTTCTGATTTTTTAAGACATTTGGAAAACCAGCAATGGCAGATCTCACACTATCAACATGGCCTCCATTACCACTCGATTGTCAGAAATTCACTGATTTTACGTCATAAATTCTCTTCGAAATTCTTAAGGACTTGAACTTTTTATAGTTGCATTGCAATATTTGGAAACGCAGAGGAGGAATGAAACCGTTTCATCCCGTCATAAAATGTTCTTTTTCAAATTTAAAAAAAATCAACATTTCATTAAATCGTTAAAAAAAAATGAGGTCCACCAATTTCTACAGAATCAATAAAATCTTTTTTATCGGAGTGCCAATCGAGCGGACAACAAACTCCATGTTCACTTCTTTTCCAATATTTCCAAAATTAATTTTTCCAATCAAAAACCAACATCTGTTTGTTTACAATGAAAAATTCTACTCTTAGCGGAACTATTTTTTTTTGTAAAAAAATAATTTTGTATCATAAATTCTCGTCGAAATTCTTAAGTACTTCAACTTTTTATAGTTGCATTGCAATATTTGGAAACGCAGAGGAGGAATGAAACCGTTTCATCCCATCATAAAATGTTCTTTTTCAAATTAAAAAAAAATCAACATTTCAGTTCATCGTTAAAAAAAATGAGATCCACCAATTTCTACGAAATCGGTAAAATCTTTTTTAACGGTTTGCCAATCGAGCCGACCACAAACTTTATCTACGTCTTTTCCAATATTTCCAAAATTAATTGTCCCAATTTAAAAAAACACCTGTTTGTTTACAATCGTTATTATACCCTCAGCGGAACTATTTTTTTTTTTTGTAAAAAAAAGATTTTACTTCATAAATTCTCTTCGAAATTCTTAAATACTTCAACTTTTTATAGTTGCATTGCAATATTTGGAAACACAGAGGAGAGATAAAACCGTTTCATCCCATCATAAAATGTTCTTTTTCAAATTTAAAAAAAATCAACATTTCAATGAATCGTTAAAAAAAAATGGGATCCACCAATTTATACGAAATCAGTAAAATCTTTTTTAACGGTTTGCCAATTGAGCCGACCACAAACTTTATCCACGTCTTTTCCAGTATTTCCAAAATTAATTGTCCCAATTTAAAAAAACACCTGTTTGTTTACAATCGTTATTATCCCCTCAGCGGAACTATTTTTTTTTTTTTTTTTTTTTTTTTTATTATTCGAATTACAAATGGACCTTATATTTCATCTGGATTAATCTGGGTCTTTCTCAGTGAGGAATTAGGAACAGACCATGAGATTGGATACAAAAAAATGCAGATTTCTCATTTCTCGCAGTCGTTGCATTTAGTGAATATCTAATACCGCATCGGACATGGTCCTAGAGTTTAATTTGCCGCTAATCAAGCAGTGGCTCTGAGAGACAGGGAATTATCTTGAAGCACACAGTGCCTCGTCTCTTCTTACTATGTTCACTGGCAGAAACTTCCTGATTATACACCGAGAGCTGAGACGACTTCGTCTCGCCGTAGTTCGGGCCGCGTGCACGCTCAATTCACCGCTGAATTCGGTAATTCGTTGGTTACACCGGATGACAGAGTTTCTACGACTCTCACGCCCATCATGACTATACAACCAAGTCTGTCGTCGGATCTTCCTTCGAGAGCTGTTGGAATACTGGCAAATTATCTGGCTCCAAAATAATCGAGGGTTCATCTCCATCTCTGTAACCATAACTATAGCAAATTCAATCCAAAGTTGGACCAGAGTCCATACAGAAAAGTTGAATGAAGATGTTCAAAAAAAGAAAAAAAAAACTTCATTAAATTCATGAGAAAATATAGGATTGTTCATTTTATAAATGTCCAACCTAAATATGAATGTGGGAAGTATAAAATGTATAAGAGAAAATTAAATAAGTTTTCATTGCAGGCAACCAACAATTTTTACAACCTTTAATTAAATTTTTACTCAAATAACCTTTCTTTTTTCTACAAGGAAATTTTTTTTGAATCAACTAACCGTTTTCTAAAAATGGTAACACGATTTTTGTTTGAAGTTACGACTCAGAATGATGCAGGCTCCAAAATAATCGAGGGTTCATCTTCATCTCTGTAACCATAACTATAGCAAATTCAATCCAAAGTTGGACCAGAGTCCATACAGAAAAGTTGAATGAAGATGTTCAAAAAAAGAAAAAAAAAACGTCCTAAATTCATGAGAAAATATAGAATTGTTCATTTTATAAATGTCCAACCTAAATATGAATGTGGGAAGTATAAAATGTATAGGAGAAAATTAAATAAGTTTTCATTGGAGGCAACCAACAATTTTTACAACCTTTAATTTAATTTTTACTCAAATAACCTTTCTTTTTTCTACAAGGAAATTTTTTTTGAATCAACTAACCGATTTCTAAAAATGGTAACACGATTTTTGTTTGAAGTTACGACTCAGAATGATGCAGAAGTGGACATTTGAAGTGGACCAGTAAGTTTTTAATTCGTTATAAGCAGAAATGAAATTAATTTGAAGAATTAGTTTTCCCATGAAATAAAAAAGTCTTGGGTTGAAAAAGTTTTCAATCACTCTTGCCAAATGAAAGAGCAGCTCGCGATGTGTAGAAAACACACTTCATTTATCTCGATTTGATGGTTCCAGAAGATGTTTTCCACCAAGGAAACAAAAATCGATTTTTCGGGGTAGATCAAGAACAATTCGACCATTCGATTCCCAAAAAGATCATTCAATCTTCCGAAGGCCGAATTTAGAGTCTAAAACTTCAAAATCAGTTCAAACTTAAGTACAAAACAATAGGTAAATTTGAATGTTACGTACGAACTTAAGTTCAACCTTGCGACTATAAATTCAACTCTGTTATAAGCCTCGTGTTAGCATTATTTTCAAAATTATGATATTTAAAAATGATAACAAATTCCAATATGGCAAATGCTTCGAATATAGCCAATTAATAAGAATCTTTAAATGTATTGTATTATTGAATGTCTAATTTAATGTCTTTAGAATAAGGATAATTTTCAAGAGTTTTCTGTGTGAACTTCAAATAAAAGGCTTATTAAAATCAAATGCCCATTTAATGGATTCAACGGAAAATATTTTCAAGTACTATGAACTTGAGATCATTCGTGGAAAGGATGTTGAAAAACGCCACTTCTGGAAGGTTTCTTCAGGGTGAAGGATCTTCAGATTCATTAGCAACTGCAGATTAATCTTGTTTCCTGCTCGTCGTAAACGCGACACCGCCAGATTGTGCATCCAGTTATTTCAGAATACACGGAATACGTGTATCACTGTTCCTCATTCTCGAATACGGAATTGTAGAGATTGCTGATTGCTACAACGAGGGATCGTCGTAACGAGCAATCATAAACTGAAATTGTACTGTACATTTACGGTACAATGAACTTTACCCGCAAAATTTGATTTCCCGGTTGAAACGTCAGGAAATCAAATTTTCTGAAGCAATGTTAAACATTTGTTAAATCTAAAACATAAACTGCAGAATAAAAGTCAAGGTTATTGATTTAAAAAATAATAATTCGTTTAAAAACGGTTCCACATTTAATCTTCGAATCATGAAACGTCAAGTCTAATTTTGGAAATTATTATAGACGAAACGAAAAAAAAAAAATTATCAATAAGTCGGCGGTTCAAAAATCGAATGTCTATCGAAATGTAATTTTCGCTATCGGCCGGAAAAGATCTATTTTTGTACTTTTTTTCTGCAGAAACGTGATATTTGTAAAAATATTTAGATTAAAAAGTCATTTGTAATTAAGTTTCAAGTATTTTTCACAATCGTTTTATCGAAAAATATTAATAAACGTTGTACATATAGTAGTTTTTATTGGCTAGTGTTTAAACGAGGGATTTAACAAAATATTGTTTTCGAATAAATGACCGAACTTTTAATTTGATGCAATGAGTTTTAAAATATCGACTTCAAAAATATATTTTCAAGCAAAACGTCGTTATCCTGTTATAATTAGATATTTTTAAACAAGAAAATTACAGTGTTTTTAAGATGTCACTTCTTAAAATATACGATTTTTTTTAAAGTATATAAATATGATTTCAGGGGAAAAAAATAAATAAATAAATACGCTTTTTTAGCCGCTTGACGAAATGTAACTTCTTAATTGGTTACTTTCTTTTTAATATGCATTATGTACGATTTTTTTTATTTTTTGCATGCTCCGAATATTCCAGAAAAAATACAATATAGCGGTACGAAAAAATGGGAGGAAAGTGAGAAAGATCTGAGATTCTGCTTGACGAACTGGAAGTCAACGGTTTTCTCGGATGATCCGGAGAATTCCGAAATTTAGGAGCGAATGGTTGAACACCGAGAACGAGACGATGGCAAAAACTCTCGTTCCATTCGATTTCCTCACCTCCATCATTTCTGATGGCAATAACTTCCACTCGAAGATAGATTGAAACTGCTTTCAATTTCTTGTGCGTTATAGAAGACCAGGCAACACTCTTTCCCGTTCACATAACCAACCTAGTATTTCATTGTTCTCGATTTCTTTCCCCGCAAATTGACATTTTCTATGTAATACTTTCTTATCCATTGCTTATACCCAGCTTTACGAGCCCTTATTGCTTTTTAGAATAGAAATGTATGGTGAAATTTTTACCACACTTATATCCCAAAATTTAAAAAAAATTTCAGAAGTTTTCATACATAACTCGAATTTCAATATGAAATTAATGAATTTTCACATTAATTAAATCAAATTACGAAAATTGCTGTAATTTTACGTCGTTTCCTATTCCCAAAAGTAATTCTACATCATATGAAATTTAGTATATTAATTTGTGTGTAAAAATTTGCAGTACTTGTTTATCAAATTCCAGTTTTTATTTTATCAATAATAACCTTCAGTACTCATGACAATATATTTAAACTATTGAACATCTGAATCGAAATTTTATATTGAATTTAATTTAAAGTAAAATGGTATGAAATATGAAGAAATATGATCTCTTATTCACTGTACAATGCATTAGATGCATGTCTCAAATTATTAAAGAATATTTGCGTGAAATTTTATTCAAGAATCGCTTCCTTAGTAATGATTAAAAAAATTAAAGGAAAAATATAACCCTTAGTCAATGTCATGCTATATAATTATAAAATGAAATTATGTTGCTTTACAGCTCCGTTTATACATCTTCAAGTTTTTCTTCGTATGATATTCAAGCTTGCATCGTTAAGATGCAACAGAATAAATTTTTTTTAATTCTGATTACCTTCAATCATGATAAAAGGTGCAAATAAAGATGACTTTGATTACTAGCATTGAAAAAAAGGTCACCCTTTATAACGGCGCTCCTTAAATGACCTTAATATGTTGATATAATTTTTATAATTAATGTATAATTATTTTTTATGTCATTGCATCCCATCGATGCATACTTCAATACCATTTTTTCATGACATCCAAATCTTATCAAATGATTAAGAATAATTAACGAATTACAAGTATTTCTTATTTTTCAGGAAAAGTAACCCACGTGAAAAAATCGTATACAAGTCAATTTATATATATAGTCTGTATAATAAAATGGACATAGAATAACTTGTATTTCATTTATATGAAATATATATATAGTGTACTGATTTTATAAAACGATTTTTGTAGAAACGTTATATTAAATTTACATAAATTATATTGCACCTTATATAATTTTTATAGAATCTTTATATGTTAAGTACACAACATATTGAAAATATATATGTCCAAATTCGTATACAGCTTCCATCAAGATCTTTATTTATAATTTTTATACAATCTTCATATAATTTTTTAACTTGGGAGTCGACGAGACTGAGAAAATTGAGTAAGGAAGAAGGGGAAATTAGTATAGCTTTCCTTCCTTCTTGTAATTTAAAATAAAGTTACAAAAGTCCTTATCTCAACCCTCGTCTCTTCGTTTCTCTCTTCCTATTTCCTTACCAGCTTCGCCTATTCTTATCTCCGGTAGGCCTCCCCTTTCGCTTATCTTTCACATGAACGCACTTGTTGGAAGTAGGCATAAGTTTGTCTGAGCAGAGAACCCTCCAGTCTCCATCGAGTTACCTCCAAATTTCCAACAGAGTTTCGTTGTCTCAGAAAGCGTCCTGACAAATTTCGCGAGCAACGCGCGCAAGTCAAACCACCGCGACAAATGGGCGAACGCCTCGACGCTTGTCTGAAGTTTCGTTGTTATGTATTGTCTTCAACTGAGACGTGACATCTGTTGTACTATCCAACATTTATACTTCTAGAGGGCTTAGACTCTTGGAAATCCGTGTTTGCTGCAACTGAAGTAGATAAGGCCATGGAAAGTAGCTTAAGCACAAATCCTGCAGGATTTTTAATTAAAACTCAATTTAGAAAATTCGTGTTAGATGTAATAATTAATAATTCGTAATTTGCATGTGAGTATATTGCTAAAATTATATGAATTTATTAATCGATACAATTAAACGACGTTGACTTTAAGGGCAATGTCATATTTGAAATTGGCATTTTGAATTTACCCTAAATTTTATTTTTATCAAATTAAAATCAATTGACACCTAAAAATGGATAAGGTAAATTTTTCAAAAGGGCCATTATGCTATATTTTATTCCTGAGAGTGACAAAAATAATTTTTTTTGTTAATATTTGTTCTCCATGGAGTAATTAAAGTTGGACGTTAAGTGCTTAGTTTGGAATGCATTGTGAATTTTATTTTCATCAAACTAAAATTCATTTACACATTACTTTAACAATTATGAATAATATAGTCGTATTATTTGTTCACAATGAATTCCAATGTTTATTAGTCTTAAGGGGATCCAGTCACTTAAAAAATTAATCAAGAGTTTTGAGATCGACACCCTTATTTAAAAAATCTTCCATTCAACTGTTTTTAAGTGCATAACGAGCCTTATATCTGCAATTTCGTAACGATGTACAAAAAGTGTGAGGTAAAAAGATAAAATTTTCCACTTGTCGTAGCTTTCAGACGAAACCAGTGAACCAATTCAAGTGATCGATGTCTTATTTAACTGTCGAAAAGGGCATTCAAGATGAAACCCAGCGATTCTGGATGCAATAAAAATTACATTCACTGTAACCAATTTTTTACTCATCTCTTAATAAATAAATATTTACTCACACATTTAAAATCATATCTTCGTCATAAAGACCTGAAATAAACACATGTACATCCAACTCTTAACTGCACTTCTTCACAGATAAAACAAAACATCAATCACTAAAAATTGATAACTGCTTTGGTCTGAAAGTTAGGACAAGTGAAAAATTTTACTTTTAACCTCACAGCATTCTGGTGCACGCCATGTATTCACAAAATTGCGAAATGATAATGCTTTTGACGTACTAAATGAGACTTATATATTATATTTTTTTAACGAAGGGTATCATTGTCAGAATTTTTTTCATGTGACTTGCTTTAACTGACTACGTCATCCCTGGTCGTCATTTGTATTTTTTTATCCTGATAGTGAGCCGGAAAATATTGTAGGGACTTAAAATGGTGGGATTTTTGAACCTTTCCAAACGTATAATTTATTCAACAAGAAGCAACTAAGTAAATGACGCCTGAGTAAATGTCTTGTCGTCGATTGTCTACCGAGTTTCATTGTGAAACATGATCTTTGAGTGATGCACATCGCATGTTCCTCTTCTGGTCTACGCTCATATATAACGCTTCTCTTGTAAGTGCCTCAAAGGTATTAGCTTCTTGAGAAACCTTTCCGGCAATGTTCTGAAGCCGACAGACTACACGCACGTAAAGATGCATGCACACATACGCACAGACACGTAAACTCGGGCCGTAGACGTTGCAGTCGACAGTGCATCCGCTAGTCATCTAAATTAAGAGTTCATTCTTTCGCCTGAAGGAAGTGACTCAGTCTTTCGATGTCGCTACAGAAAAGACTCAAATTACTTGACTACTCACTCCCGCACAGACTTATGTGCTCTTAATGAAGTCTTATGAAATCGCCACTGTTTTGTCGATAATCATAAATTTTCCAATTTATGTTTATCGACAAAACAGTGGCACAACAAGAGCACAGTGGCACAGCGACAACAAGAAATGGGAAAACTGTAATTTTTCATCCAATAATGGTGCGTATATGTGTCAGATTTATTTATATAACCAAATGGATACATTAGGGTGTGCCAAAAAAAGGGGAACTTTTTTTTCTTTGCTCTCCGCCCAAAATATCGTAGAATACGTCTTAAAGATCCTGTCAAAAGCGGAGTTCATAATTTTTATTCTTAGAGATTGCATCATCGTGTTTGAAGTTTTCCTATTTAAATAACATAGAAAAGTGATTTTTTCTCCCTGCAACCAAAGAAATTATTTTTTCATAAGTCAATGATCTTATGAATCATTAAATTTCGAACAAAAAATCTTAGTGAGTCGAATTTCTATCTTTAATATTTGATTTATTACAGAGCCTTGAAAATTTTTATGTTGTAAATTTTCCGTTTTTTTTTTACGTTTTTTAGCTGAACTATTGAAGTTAGGACAAAAAGTTGAAGGAAAATTTTGTCGTCCGTCTGACGCACTAAGAAAAAGTCGTTGACGAGTTTTTTGTGTCGTTGATATTTACGAAGTTACAGATCAACAAAGTCGTGGTTTTTGTATTTTCATTTTTTATTAAGTGAACTACTGATGTTAGTACAAAAAAGCCAATAGGAATTTATTAGAACATTGCATTTTCTGAAAAATTGTCCGGGTGGAATTTTATATATTGCTGACGGTTATAAGTTACAGAAACATTAAATCTTATTTTAATGGTTTTTTATGTATATCAATTTTTTATCGGATATGCGTATATGCGCGATGATGGACCTCTGATAATTTTAACTATGAGCTCCGCTTTTGGATCATAACATGGATAACTTTTCTTAACTAACTCAAAAAATTGGATAACAGGATATTTACTAAGACGTACTCTACGATATTCTGGGCGAAGAGCGAGGAAAAAAAATATCGCTTTTTTTGGCACAGCCTATACATACAATCTTTTTTTGCTATTTGACAAAAAAAAATTGATTTCATCGAACGGTTATAATTTTCGGATTTTAACGAGATTCTAATTATATCCTGTGCAAATTTGTCATATTTCAAATTTAAGTTAGCGTATAGTTGAGCGGCTTTGATTATGGAAAGGAATTCTATACAAATAATTTTTAATCAGGAAAAGCGTATTTCCAATTTTCGTGGCTGCTTTTAATTTTTCCATATTTTTTTAACGCTCTCCAAAAATATTGCAGCAACGTTAGAAATTGAGTTTAAAAACTTGCCGATAAATAAACTGTTAGAATCTATATTCGGTAGACGAATAAATTCGGCTGTTATTGCAAGCGACTAATGGAGAGTTCGTTATGTAAAAAAAAAATCTAAACCCAAGACATCCGCCGGTGAAAACGAGGAAAGAATAGCCGCGTGTATCGTGGTTTCAGCGAAAGGTTGTAAAATGAGATAATAAAAATCGGAAAGTTTAGCCCCATAGTTTTCCTCGTCTGGTGATATAAATAACACAGAGAAAGTCCGACAGAGTTTTTTTTGTCTGGTTTCTTGGTCTAGTGACTTTTGTTGCGCTCAGCTCAGTTACACTGTTACGTTGTATGCGCGTAAATGCGATAAAGGTATTCAGTGAGGAACTGCTCGACAATTCTTCTTCAGAAGTGAGACCAAGAATTTTTTTTCTCCGGTTGCAGGTCAACAGACGATTACTGAGTTTCTACAATTGTGTTGGTCCCTGGAAAAAGAGTTGAAAAATAGGAAACTCAGGGCGTATAAAAATATCGACACCCGGAAAAACCGTAACGATTGTGGATGAAAGAGAAGGCGAGCAAAGCGACGCTGCAAAGTATTTACGAGACCGAGGGGAGAACAACGCCTCGGGAGTTCACGGACGGATATTTACTGGATCGAAGGCAGCGTCGGACGCTACTTTGATGTGCGCTGTACTATTGGCTTTGCACGAGACCTTCATTCGCGGCCATTTTGGACAGCCAGCGTTAGAAGCGGTGAAACTGTGCAACAGTGTATCTGCTTATATGTAGGTTATGCGCACGTTAAAAAGCAGTGATGAACCAATGGGAATTCCGTCTACCAATTTTAAACACCGATTCGTCTGTCTCTCTCGCACCTTACTTTTTGTTTTCCGATCCTCCCGAAAAAACTACTTTGAATTTTGAGAAACCGAAATCATAGCTCGTTCTTGCCATACTTTCGCACATTCTCCCAAAATTTGAGAATTATATGTCGAGAAGTTTGGGAAAAAAACGGCTTCAAAATTTCGAGGTGGGGTCTCACCTCAAAATTTTAAATCCCGTTTTTTCCTAAACTACTCGGCAGATAGAGCTCCGATTTCGAGAGAATGTGCATAAGTATAGCAGAAATGGGATCAGCTTTTGGCTCTTCGAAACTCAAAGCCGTTTGTTCAGGGGAACCGGACAATAAAAAAGTGAGGTTAGGTGCGAGAAAAACAACCCTACAGGCGTTTAATATTGGGCGATAAAATTACCAGGGAAGTATAATTGGGTCTTAAAAGACAGTGGCACTTTTCCCATCACTCCGGAACATCTTGAAACCTATTTTTTCCTAAGCTGCACGATAGATGGAGCTCGATTTTTGAAAAACTATGCAGGAATATGGCAGTAATAGGATAGGCTACTGACTCGCCGAAACTCAAAATCGTTTATTGTGGAGAACCGTAAAATAAAAAAGTGAGGTTAGGTTGGACGATGAAATTTCCTGCGGTGTATCACTGCCTTTTAACGCGCGAAGGTAATAGTAGTATACTCTGTTCTCTGTGCGGTAAAGAGTATACACAGACGTTACGAAGAATGATGCGAACTTGAAGAGGTGGATGATGACGACGAGAAGGAGTCAAAGCGGGACGGCGCACCCGCATAAGACCCGTAAGATAACAATACGTGATGGAATGGGGCATCTGAATGGCAAGTCACTCACTACCTTTGTTAGTCCCCTCTTCCCATGAATTCCCATCTATAAATATATCAAGCATCAATTGCATCATTGTTACTATCAATTTTTTATAAAAAATGTTGTTATAGCTATTTATTTTAATGAAATAATTTTGTAACGACTCTATCACTTTCATATTAAATTTTTTAGTTTACTTATCTTACAATTTTTTTGTATTAACATTTTTATCAATAATACATGGACATTTTGTTACAAATGAGAAAAGTTTCATGCATAAAAATTCATAGAAATAAGTGTGAACATTGTTTTTCCCATTGTAATAATTCATCTTCATCTTCGTATATTTATAGCACTTTAAAATTATTACATGAGAGAAAATTGTTTTTTACTGATACATTCGTTAAATATTGCGTGTATTAAATATTTTTTTTAGTGGAATATTTATATAAAATTATTTAAGTAGTAAATTTTAAAAAATAAAATGTTTCACTTTCAGATATACAATGTTCATTGTTACTGCAACTGTAAATAAGTAATAATAAAAAAAGTTAACGTTAATTTAAGAATCAGCCGCGTAAATTAACAATATATTGTTTTCATTTAATAATTGACAGGCTTAACACGATTTTCCGAGTGCTCTGATTATGAATTCGTCGAAACGCGTCACTGAATGAATGACTTGTGACTGGACTCACTGTTTCTCTGTATTCCGAGATTCCGACATTCTTTTTACGTTCTTTTTTCCGCCTCGATTAACTGCAAGTTTACGAGCAGATGGCGCACTAATTTCGGTCTCTCGTAATGTTACTGCGAAGAGTGACGTATAACGAGAAGAAGCTTCAACGTATAAAATAGCATCTTGTTAGAATGGCGTAACGTCCGCGTATATGATAACTCTCAAGATATATATATAATATATATATATACATCTCGTCATCGTATATATATATATATATACGATGACGGATTGAATGTGCCGGGAAATCAAAAAATAAATTGAACACGTACAGGAACTGAAAATACTACGGAAGTCGAAAAATACGACCAGTTCCTCGAAATCAACACCAAAGCAAATTTTTAAAAAGATTTTATAATAGAGTTTTTCATGAATTATGGTTACGTTAAAAACGTTGAACAATTTTTAAACGGACAATTTTTATTATTATTAAGGGAAATTATCAGTCACTTTTAAATAATTGGCAAAATTTTTTGTTTCATAGAATTTAGAACATTGTTCCTTTTATTGCAGTCTATTGATATTAAAAAATTTGGTTAACTTTTTCGATGATTATGCCAGCAACAAGATTTGAAGAAATTCACCAAAAATTTTAAACTTTCTGAAATCTAAGAATAAAACCTTATCCACTTTCCCAGGATTTCAAACATTCTTATTACACGAATTATTCCGTTTTTAATTCTCTGATTTTCAAATTTGACGAAAAATTGAATTTTCAAAGAGAATTAAAAAATACCAAAAAAATTTTTTAAATATTTTGAAAAAATGTGAAAATGGGAGAGATAAAATTGAAAAAAGGTTTGAATAATTCTTTCAGCTAACAAATTTGTTTTTAAATCCACTTTCCCAGGAAACATTCCCAGGCAAAACATTCTTATTACCCGAGTTATTTCTTTTTTAATTCTCCGAATTTCAAATTTGGCGAAAAATTGAATTTTTAAAGAGAATTGAAAAATGCAAGAGAAAATTAAAAATATTTTGAAAAAATGTGTAAATGGAAGGAATAAAATTCGAAAAAGGTTTGAATTATTTTTATAGCTACAAAATTTTTTGAAAATCTTGGCTCGAACCGGAAGCCAACGAAATCAAGGATTTACCAAGTTTTTCTGAGAGCTAACTCATTTATTGCAATATTGTGCTCATGTACACAATCCTTCAGAATGGGTTCTTATCTTTTCACAATACGAGTATATTAAGGAAGCGGTACAGGAAACGCGCGAGACGTTGGCAGAAATATATCTCGAAGTGCGATGGAGTACAAATCGAGAAAAAGAAATATTTCAATAATGAGAAGAGTTCTCAAGAGAAGTCCGTAATTATTGTTAAAGTTGAAGAGCTGATACAGAACCAAATGCAGGCAAGATATGATATGTAATGTAATAAAATTTAATTGCACTCGATATTTTTATCCCGTAGGAAAGAATCCCTAAGGGCTTTTCTGTAGTCGAGTATATCACAGCGGAACTGGAAGAACTTTGCGGTATAATAATAATTACGTAAAGAGAGCAATAAATTGCTCAATTTCAGTGCATCAGTGCAATGAGTGCACATAATTTTTACACTCTTCTGCTACGTGAACATGAGATTCCCTCTCTCCACTGGATCGGCGATCCAGACAAGCATTGCACGCGATTAATCATGCAATTAAGGGGGTATCTCGTTAGCGAAACGGTTTATCATTGTTCAGCTTGTCGTGGATAGAATCTCCGCTCGTTCGATTCCCACAGGATTCCTAACAGTCTCGTCTATCATTCCGCTCAAACTTAAAGTAAAAACACTCGATTAAAATTGAATTTAAATTCATTCTAATTTCAATTTTATTTAAAAAAATTATTTTCCTCGCTTTCTTATGGAGAAAAATGATCAGAAATTTCATGCATATATCTCGTCCATCATTACGCTTAAACTGAGAGTGTTATTTCATTTTTATGTGAAGGAAAATTATTTACATCGTTTTCTCATGGACAAAACTATGTTTTCATAAAACCATTTTTTTTACAGATTTTTTTGCCGGGATTCACAAAATTTCGCTAAACCAAAAATAATACTTTGGGAAATTTTTTCCTGTATGAATGTGTGAGTAGATTTTTGAAAATTGTTAATAGCGTCTCGCTATTTTTTTTATGCTGGGTTTTAAATTGCTACACAAGTGAAATATTGGTAATTATATTGAATATTGGTAATTATAGTTTGGAATTGATTTTGGCATCAATCTGTAAAGGAGTTCGAAATTTAAGGGGTTTTGAACTATTACAATAATTTGTATTTAAGCTGTAATTTGCGCAAATTTAAATATATCGGACAAAAATTATCTGCAGAAATCGATTGTTATTAAACGATCGATGGTATAGAATTCGAGATGTGTTGGTTAAGGCGCCACAAAATTTTAAAAATGTTAAAAAAAACTTTTAAACATTTATTACTAAGGTTATTTAGAGTTGGAAAACAGAAAAAAGATACAACAAAAATGAGGAATAAAGTACAGAACTAAGTAAAGATGTTTCACTATGGTTAACACGTAAATATTATGCACTTGGTCATTTGTACAAAACTGTACAAATTGTTAATAGACCAAAAAATCTATTAAAGTTGAGTACCTCGTAAATTGCTTTCTTATTATTACACATTGTCAGCAAACCTTCTTCTATGAGAAAACAAAAATCGATAAACATACTTCTATCACAAAATTCGGCCCTGGTCGGGCCCTGTCAGGGCCATGCCAGACCCTAGTCAGGCCCTGATCAGGGCATAGTTATAATGCCAAATAGTTCTACGGGAATGAAAATTTAGTGAAAAAAAAAATTATTTTTTCTGTTGGATTATTTATTTCCATTTGAACGTAATTATAAACAAAAAGTAATTACAGATTACATAGAATATATTGAAATTACATGATGCAAGTTAACCCAATTCTATATTCGAATTCCTGTGCTGCGGTTGACTCCTCTTCGCCAGCGCGTATACGTATATTTATGTATACGTTGGCGAGGAAACGTGGAATCCCCCGCAATCCGGAAATAAATGCATATTAAACTCTCATCCAGGCATCCTGCTCAAAGCTGTGATGAATTGTATTATTATATGTAGCGTGGGAGTAAGCTATTCAGTGTTATGGAGATTCCAATGAAATTAAATGCGAATATTCAGTGATGCGCAGAAGCGCCGCGCACCCACTGATTTTAATGCAATCACGTGAGGAATGCTCTTTGTCGAGAAATATTTGTCGTACTAAAATGAATCGTAAATTTATTCAGACACCTATTTATACGTTGAATGGAATAACCTTCAACAACTTTATGATCGCAAGTACTAATACACTAGCAACAAGCACGAGAATTTTCAACGACAGGTGACTCACATTCTAGAAATTACAAAATAGACTGGACTTTTCCCACGTTATTATAAAATTGAAGGCTCGACTGAACCATAAAATTTTAATGCACAAGTTAAAAAATTGTGGTTTTTGAAAAGGTGAAAAACATCTGTGTACGTAAAATTGAATAGCTCAGATACTATGCAGTGAAAAAATTTGTACGATACATGAGATTGAAGGTAATTGGTCAAGCTAAGAAATGCTCCTAAACATAGTATCATTTACTGGGTACGAAAATAATGATATCCGTTTAAACAAGAGATTCGATTTTTTATGTGTTAATCAAATTGAAAATACAAATGGCTATTGAGTCACTACTAAAAAAAAATCGTATGGAGCTTTACTTTAACGAGAGTCAATATTAGGATCCAGACTATATTTTTTTTATTTGGCAAGTGAAAAAAAAATTTTTTTTTAGATACACGCTAGTGTATATTTTTTCAAGTAAAAAAATGTAGGTTTTTGAACAACTTCAAAAAATTATATCTCAGGTAAAAAATGTTTAAAAAATCTTTAAAAAAATGTAGAATGTGTTTTTCGACACGTACTTTCGTATTGTAAATTACGGAGTTGATCTGAAACTTCATCGCCAAATCCTGATCCAGATGTCATGGAATGCCCCTGATACTATTTTAATATGGTCATCATCACGAAATTCCGATACTTTTTTTGATACTTAATACCATTTCATACTTTTTTTAATACTCAAGTCTCGAAAAAAAGTATTAAACTGAATAGTAAAAAGTCCAATACGCGGGACTCTAAATACTTTTTCAATACTTTTTTAATACTCTTTTAATTCTTTTTTTTGCGCGGGAGATTATTATACATCATTTTTATACAATCTTCATATAATTTTGTTACCTGGAAAAAAATCAGCTGTGTAGTGACTGGCAAACATCGACTACCGCTATTTTAACCATTTTGATTGGTTGTCGGGATCAATAAAACAATATTTACAAGCACTTTTTTCCATGTGCAACGTTTTCTAAAAACAGTCATTTATATCCGATAATTGGACAACAACTACATACGCGCCTAAATACAATCATTCGAAAAAGTGCTTGGAGCAATGCTTTTTTTATTTAGCCATCTGGATATACATATATAAAAGATGAGCGATGTAGCGCTTGGATAACACGCCCTGGGCCTGTGACAAATTGAGTTTCCGACTGTGACGAAACGTTTATTGGGTTACGAGGTCGTAGTCGTTGTGCGCGTAGACACGAAGCGCAAGAGTAACGCGCGGATAGCAGACACGAATCTGGTTAGAATTTAAGGGTGCGCAGAATAAACCCGAGGGACAAATTTAACCGGTATAGCGACATCGGTCTGGTATAAAACCAGAGGCATCGGAGTTTGGCAGACGACGTTCCCCGGTCAACGAGGAATTAACGTCGCACCGGCAGCAACTACGTGCTCGTGGTTACTAATAGCCAAAGACCGCAGAGAGAGAGTCCCTCGTGTTAGTGAACGCGTCGAGTTACGAGAGTAAACCGAGGAAAAGGTCGTGACCCTTCGTAGATAAAAAATAAGGTAAAATCGAGTGAAAGAATTTCACGTCGATACCAGCAAACACGAATAACGTGTTGACGAGCTTCGCACGTTAGGCTCACGATTCACTCTCGTCGCGACGCCGGAAGTAAAACACGTCTGGCTGTCTGTCCGTCGAAGCGTAACCATTCACTCGAACGATTCCGCGAACCGAGACCTTTTCACTCCTGAGAATGTATACGCACGGATTAATACATTAAATAAAAGATATAATACGCTTATTAAATCGGTCTACGGAGTTTGTTATTCACTTGCGTCATAACTTTTTGGCGCAACTATCCGAGGGAATGTATAGAACTGCTATAACACCCACGAATGTGGCAATAAACAGGTCAAGCGGATCCATTGAATGGCAGATACGTCAGGTCTGTTTATTATTCTGCAGTTGTTCTGGAATTAAATATGATGGTCTATTTTCAAGGAAATAAATGGTCTGGAGAATCAGCAGCGATACTAATAATAGATATTTTAATGAGTGAATGTCATTGGTTCAACGACCAAGTCATTTTATCGGCAACAAGGACATTTGCAAAAAATGTATTGAATACTTTTGTGAAGGGAAATAGTGAAAAAATTAATATCGGAATTGGGGTTTAAAAAAAAATTTGTATGAATCTCTGCTATTTGTCGATTTTTATCGAGAATTTTTCAGTTATTCTGAATAAGGATTGGCAATTGAAAGGTATATGAAGTTTTTCAATTTTTATAATTTGAAAGAAGTTCATCACTTACTGAATTTTTTTATGGCTTTTTTTTAGGTGATTAGGTCCTCTCAACTAATCACGTGATAACGTTTTTCTTTTTTGTAGACTGATTTTATTTTGCTTGTTGAAATTGGATTTACAAATGTAACAGCAAATATATAGGTAATTTCAATATGAAGTGTAAATAGGTTTTGGTCCGTTGTCATATTTTTGGTCGTACTTTTTTGCACTAATCAACTAGTCGATTCGTTTATTAAAAGAGGAAAGAATTTGTGGTAGTTACTGTTAACCGGATAATGCCAACGTCACATTTACCGCAAACTTTTGCGTATTTAACATCTATTGTACAACTTCGTGGATAAGAAATCAGTGATTTCTTTCGGTTTTCGAAACACCGATAATTCTAGAGTTCGTATACTATAGAGTAATTGAAGATTGCGTTACAGAGAGTTCCTTATTACTCTTATCGCTTCGCAACGAGGCGATTATTTTACCGCCTCCTTTGCCCTCTCTTATTGTCCGCGATTTTCCATTGTGCAGTAAAAGCGTCTCTGTTGCAACAATCTTCAGCTTAGCTGTACGCTGATAGACGATTACGTCAAAGCCTGGCAGGGGATCGACTCTACACCTCCCAAGTCTACACAAAGATAGGTCTACACAAAAAGTCGACACAGAAAGACTGTACACGCAGACAGCTCGACACCGAAAACTCGGCACGAAAAACTCGACACCAAAAACTCTGCACGAAAAACTCGACACCGAAAAGTCAACACGAAAAACTCGACACGCCGAAAAGTCGGCACAAAAAACTCGACACCGAAAAGTCGGCACGAAAAACTTGACACCGAAAAGTCGACACTTTGATCGATTTTGGGGAATTTTAAGGCCCTATCCGATGTGAAATTTTCCGTTAATTACAATTTTTATTTCACTCTGTGGGCAAATCGCGATTGCGCAAGCGAAGCGTGCGTGAAACTTTGTTTACACACGTCGTGAAATAAAAATAGGTACGATACTCGCGCGAAATAGTATATTACACTACAAGAGCAGAAAGTTTGAGATTCCTGCACAAGTCAAAAAAAGTTTTGTCGCACTAGTATGATACTATCGTTCAAGGGGATATCTGAATCGATCATATTTTGTTTCAAATGAAAAAAGTAATGTATTTCTGGGTTTTCAGTGAAAAATATCACGATTTTTAAAAACATAACATATTCGTTGTCTGCTGGCAAAAATACATCGAAATAGTGGGTTAAAAATGAAATAAAACCACGTTTTACGCACCGAATAGAATAAAAATTGTAATTAACGGAAAATTTCGGATCGGATAGGACCTTAAAATTCCCCAAAATCGATCGAAGTGTCGACTTTTCGGTGTTGAGTTTTTCGTGCTGAGTTTTCGTTGTCGAGTTTTTTGTGCCGACTTTTCGGCGTGTCGAGTTTTTCGTGTTGACTTTTCGGTGTCGAGTTTTTCGTGCAGAGTTTTTGGTGTCGAGTTTTTCGTGCCGAGTTTTCGGTGTCGAGCTGTCTGCGTGTACAGTCTTTCTGTGTCGACTTTTTGTGTAGACCTATCTTTGTGTAGACTTGGGAGGTGTAGAGTCGGTCCCCTGCCCAAAGCCTTATTATATAAACGTACCTTTAACTCTATTTTCATTGAATAAACCCAATTTATTCTTTATATTATATTTATCAATGATCAAATGTGTATTACTTTCTACTCATAAGTTAAGTGTAAAGTTATTTACACTGTACAAAATTTTTGTTTTAAAATTAATATACCTGTGTTTAAAACTTCGATGCATATACCGTATATTAATTTTCAGATACATCTGTCATTGAGAAATACATGATCAATATATCAATATTGAAAATAAGCAGTCGGTTTTGAATTTTACGAATCTTTTCCAAACTCTGTCGTAAAGTCGCAACCAGTGTGCATAAAAAGTAATGTATTTGGCATTTAGTTTACGCGCTGGATTGAATAACCTCTGTAAATTTGATCTAAGGATGTATGATACGTACAGTCCCGCCAAAAGTGAGTTTCAGAGACAATTTCGATCACTTCCCGATGGGATAAAAATCCGGAAAAAAATAATGCATCTAAAACGTGCTGAAAAGTTTGATTTCGCATAATAATAATCCCAAAATGTTATTAACAAATTGGTGAAAAAAACAATTGTTCGACAAACAATCAGTCAACCTAACTTTTTTTCTATTGAAAATGATATGTTGATTTATTTGAATGCATACGAATTCTTTCAGATTTTTTTCTTTATTTTGATTTTGATTTTTTTTTATGTGCAAATGTTTCTTTAAAGGCAATGAAATGTTCTCTTTGGTAGTCAAAGAGAATATTACATTGAAATCAAGTGAATATTTTTTTGAAATTAAAGAAACAAATTCGATCCACCTATTTCTTTGAATCAAGGAAACTTTTTCTCTCGGCGTTGAAATGCAACGCCATAAAAAAGTAAATCATAAAAACCAAGATTAGCGTCTTTTGAGGAGCGCCTTAATATAGGGTGAACTTCATTTTCTATGTTAGTAATCAAAGTCATTTTTATTCGTACCTTTTCCATGATTTAGGGAGGTTCGTTAGTCAAATTAAAAATGCACAGAAAAATCTGAAATAATTACCGCGTTTTAAATAATTCATAACAAACTCACATGAATTTTTAGGGAATTTCCATCTACATCGTTTACGCAAAATTAATTTTTTTATGCATTTTAACATGGGCTCTTATGGCAAATTTAAAAATAAAAATAAAAATAATTGAAAAAAATTTTTACATCGTTGAATTTTTGAGTATTTGGTGGAATTAATTCTTTTTCTTTGGTTTCAAAAATTTTTTCAATTTTTTAATTTTTTTTTTATTCGTGAATATGCCATAAGAGTCCATGTTAAAAAGTATGCATAAAAAAATTAATTTTGTGTAAACGATGTAGTCGAAAATTCCCAAAAAATTAATGTGAGCTTGTTATGAATTATTAAAAATGCGGTAATTATTCTAGATTTTCTGTACATTTTCAATTTTACTGACGAACCTCCTTAAGATTATCAGAATAAATAAAAATTTATTTCGTTGCGTCCCAACGATGCAAACTTCATCATCGTAATCGATAACTTATAGTAACCGCGTACTCATGATACAATTACGGGGGGCACTAGTTTAGGGGGGCGGGGTCCACTTTCATTGGAACCTCTGACGCGCGTGCACTCGACACTACAGTGCCCTGCGGTGTGACCACGTCCTACATTGTACTGAGGTTCGAGGACCTGGCAGCTACGCGTGTCATTTCGATTACAGTACGAATCAAGGCTAGCTTCGCCACACCATAACCATAGTCAGATGCAAAGCAGCACCCACAAGTGGGCATTCATAGTCTTTGCCTGGAAACAGCAATGTGTTGAAGGTTGAAGGGTCAAGGCAGCCTATACGGTGGGAACCGATAACTGATTTTGGCGTATGAAATCGATAAACTATTTTGCAGCAATGTTACGGTGATTATTGGAAAGAGTGGTGTGATTGAGATTATAATTTGAAAAAATAAAGATGCTGATATGACTTGATTAAAATGATAGCGAATGACCAAAATATTTTTTCTTTCACCCGAACTTAAGAATTTCTTAGACAGTTTGGAAGCAATTTCGAAGAACTATTATTATTTTTTTTCGATATATGTTCATTAGAAATTCTAGGTACAATTTTGTTTATAATATTCGCCTCAAAATTAACACAATAACATTTTTTTATTGAAGTTCGCATCGATATGCAACGACACAATAAAGTAAATTAAAAAGACCAAGATTAATGTCGTTTGAGAAGCGCCTTAATATCGGGTGACCTTTTTGTCAATGGTACCAATCGAAATAATTTTTATTTGTACCCTTTATGATGATTTAAGATAATCGGAATTAAAAAAATTTATTTCATTGCATCCCAATGATACGGACTTCAGCATCATAGTAAAAAGGCCTACAAACAAATCTTACCTATCTATTTATTTACAGCACTGCCTTAATAAAAACTATAAATAATAGCGTCAAAAAAAAAAGTTCAACATTTCATAATTTTTTCAAAGTAGTTGACATTCAATTGACTCCTACATCAACAAAAATGAATTTATCCAGGCAATTTAATCCACCCAAACTCCGAAGACGTTGAATAAAGTTGATTTACCTCATTCTCTTTTTCTTAGTCCCGAATATTAAAATGCTGATGACTTCAACTACTTTTTCAAAAACAATCTATAAATTATCCGTAATACTAAATATTAATAATAAAACACAAACGATACAATGTATCAGGACCAAATAACCAGTGTATGTTCCGAGTCCATTTTGCGAGTTAATGAGCAATAGCAAAAGCTGCTGAATAGCAAAAGGGCCCGAATATAATGTACACGAGTAATTATATCATGAACGATGCTTTGCGTGTAGGATGGTTTTATTCAAAGGATAGTCGACAGGACGAGATCCCAAAACCGACAATGTTGGATAGCGATTAACGAAGAGGGTATATATACAAAAGTGGATGTATTGCCGTGGTGTATATCGGTAACAGGATCAAAGGGAATGCGAATTTGTGAGGCTCATTATACGAGACCGTTCGAACGTACCGAACAAACAGTCCATTTGATGGGATTACCGAGTAAGTACATGGCACATGTGCTGGTGGTACCTTAACCGTGGTGTTATTTAGTACATTCGGACATTTGCTAACCCATGGTCATCGCGTATTGAACATAGAGGTTCATTTCAACCTCACGGCCAGTAGATTTAATATCGTTGCTACCGCTTTGGCTTTGCTCCTGTTTTCATGTCCCGAAGCTTGTTCTCATACCCTACAAGGTTATATAGTCGTGGCGGAGTGACAGAGGTTGATAGATTGAAACATGAAGCCAGAAGAAAATAGCGATAGTGATGATACCGGCCGAGCAATGCATGTGAGAGTTTCGCTGCTCAGTGCATTCGTGTCCGTATTATTGTTCGGTTAACTGGTGAACGCGAGAACAGCATACGATTGCACTCAACTCGTAGCCTCAGGGAAAGCAAATCACAATTATTGACAAATAATAGCCAACTTTTTTCGGTTTTTCTGATATATGTTGGTATTTTTTTTTGACACTGTAGAACATATCAGCTGTGATACAGATTTTATTTGACACTGAGTCATTTTTTAGATCCTGAAATGATGGAAGTCATTGATGATTGTCGGAGGTTCGGTGAAAATATCGAAATCGTAGCGAAAATGGAAGGGTCACTAAGTGACCCACTGTGAAGCAATGGGTTTAGCACTATTATATTATTTTGGCTCTGTTTCTATCCTTTCTATGTTTTAATAATAGAGGAAATAGTAAATATTATCGCATTGCGAAAATGTGATCTCAATTTACAAAAATCATATTTTAAATCATACACTCAGAGAAAGGAATAGTACCGTCAACTATATATATATAGTCAAGGTACCTTTGTTTCTACAGAACTAAATTTATTCCCGTTAAGTTCGACTTGGTTCATCTGACGAAATCTGTTAGCTTGAAACAAAATCATAATCAAGTTCAAATTACCATTCCGATTCAACCATATGAATTGTTAGCTGAATTACATCAAAGTTAATTCAACTGAATAATGGTTTTACCGAGCTGCATGGTTTTTTGATTCGTTTACTAATTTTATTGGTTCATTCAAAAAAGATTTAGTTTTATTTAACAATTCAATGAGTTAATAGAAAGAAAGTTATTTAGTTCAAGCCGTCTCGTTACTTAATTAATGGATACAGACCAATTGGTCGAAGTAACCAAACATTTTCTTGTATGATAGGGACATTCGTTTGATTCACCCGTTATTTCTTATAATTACGTCAGGATCTAAAATGACAAACAGTCCATACAACTAAACATATTGTTGAAATAACGTGTAGGTACATTGATTCATTTCAATGTTATAGTCAAAAGAAGTTTACTGCAAGATTCAATGAATTTTTTGTGAGTGCATGTTAAATATCATGAGAGCTGTCATCAACTAAATATCCTCATTCGTGTAACAAAATATTGGTTTGCTACAACCCAGTTGCTGCATCTGATTGATGAGTACAATCAGCTAAACATTTAATAAATTCAAGCTCAGTTAGGTTTGAAACTACCCGAAAAAGAGTTCATTAAAATCTGCGTGTTTTCGAGTGAATTAAAATTAGATTTTATTTAACTAAATCATTGTTTGGGATTCAACTAAATCCTATGGTCATCCCAAACATACATTTCGTCCGCTCCATTTGACTGCAGGATTTAGTTCACTCAAACAGATTTCCTTCGACGGTACTATACCTTTCTCTGAGTGTAGAAATCCATGATAAAAAAATTGTTTGAGTTGAAGAACTACGGTAAGTACGAAAAAATAGTAAATATTATCGCATTGCGATAATGTGATCTCAATTTACAAAAATCATATTTTAAATCATAGAATCAGCGTGAATTTTTTAGATTTTGAAAAACGGCGTTTTTGAAATTGGTTTTTTTCATGGATTTAAAAATGTTACTGGTCGTAAAAAAATCTGAAAAAAATTCCGAGGCCTTTATGGGTTGATAAATAACATCATATTAAAAAATGAACGAAATCGATGATGACCCTCACGGTCATGACCTGCTGATTTGACGTGGAATGTCCCAAATACACATACTACTACTACAAATTGTTTTAACTGTTCGTTCACTGGTGAATTTACCCTACGAATAAATCATATGTGTTTTGAACTAAAATTAATTAAATCTAAATGAAGTTTCACTTTTTTGGAATAGATCCCATATTTAATTCAAATAAAGCCGTCTCTGGGTATATGTTCAAAAAACCGTGAATTTGCCCATGTATAAGGCATAGAAAAAGGTGTTGCATGCAAGGTGTCTAGTGGTAATCTATATAACGCTGTAACAGACAGCCGAGAGCTACTGGCAAGCGGCGTCTGCTAACCCTGTCTGCCAGTTCCAGCGTTATGTAATCTATCCCCATTTGGTGCACCTGGCTAACTACATCGGGTCGAAAAGCGTGCGGTGAAGCGTAAGGTACTGCACCGTGCCGGTCGCCTATGAGCGACACTTGCGTGTCACTGGCCCCTCGAGGACCGTGTGCCACGTTTATATAGCAATACTATACGTATTACGTGTAATTAATCGTTTGGAAGTTGTAGGCCCTCGGACTTCCGAAACACTAAGTTATGGGTCGACGGAAATTGGTAACACAAACTGGATATCGTACATTTTTATAAATACATACACCAGGAGAAAAAAAAAGCGAAAATATATATTGTTTAATATGGGATAAATATGTCAGAATACAACCAGCGAAAAGTTCGATTTTTCAATGTATGTAACAATATTTTTTTATTTACCGGAAATTGGTAACACAAACTGGATATCGTACATTTTTATAAATACATACACCAGGAGAAAAAAAAATGCGGAAATATATATTGTTTAATATGGAATAAATATGTCAGAATAAAACCAGCGGAAAGTTCGATTTTTCAATGTATGCAACAAAATTTTTAATTCACCGGAAATTGATAACACAAACTGGATATCGTACATTTTTATAAATACATACACCAGGAAAAAAAAATGCGAAAATATATATTGTTTAATATGGAATAAATATGTCAGAATAAAACCGGCGAAAAGTTCGATTTTTCAATGTATGTAACAATATTTTTTTATTTACCGGAAATTGGTAACACAAACTGGATATCGTATATTTTTATAAATACATACACCAGGAGAAAAAAAAATGGGAAAATATATATTGTTTAATATGGAATAAATATGTCAGAATAAAACTAGCAAAAAGTTCGATTTTTCAATGTATGTAATAATATTTTTTTTGCGTAAGTCACATGGATTTATTTTTTCCTATTATACCACAATAAAGTTAATATTCACTTTATTTATTTAGGTCATGAACAAATTATCTACACTGAAAAAAAAAATTCAGATGAATCAACAAAATCGCACGGGTCTACATTCAACTCAATATTATTTATCACGACCGAAATATTGAGTTGTTTAAATCAAATTAGGTTTGTGACAATAAAATATTTTGCGGATTTGTCATCTATATTCATTCGAATACGTAACATTTCTTTGCTTCAATTACGTTTTTTTTTTTTTTCAGGAAAATTGAGACCATGTTTTTCAAATAAATATTAAATGTAAAAATTTGTTAAATCAAATAAACGGACTAAACCGTCCGCTTGATTCAATGAAAATAAGCATTTATTAACGAATTAACTAACCATAATTCAAGTGAACCAAATTCATATCTATTGTTTTAACCAAGCACGTTTTAAACGGTCATAAAAGGTACAAATAAAAATGACATCGATTCCTACCTTTGACATCGATCACGCTTATCTTGGTTTTTATCATTCCTTTCCATAAGTCGTTGCTTTCCAACAATCCAAACTACAATACCACAAAAAATCTCCAATCAACAAAACGCAATTGGTTAAATCAGCTAATTTTTTTTTTCAATAAATCGCAAAATGTTGAATGTTACAAATAACACATTACGTGGGAAAATTTGGCTCATTACTCGGATTTGCTTCCGTCAAATTTCATCACAGATTCCGTAGGTTTTTTTTTTTTCTTTTTACGATTCGGGGTAAATCGCAGAAGTAAATTCCGTAATTTAGTCCAAGTGCTGTATACCGAGAATTCCTCTTGGTATATGAGAACTTGCTTTCTCTCTTTCGTTCCTCCGTTTCTCCACGCTGTTCGTTGTTGTGTACTTTGCTGTACACATTACTCGTACCCACTCGATCTTATCTCACCGTTTATTCGGCTCGATTACACAGGTGATTCACGTCCCCGAGGAGTCCCAAGAGTAGTTTAAAATACATGTACCACACAGTGTGTACTTGCGGTGGAGAAGGTACGAGAGGAGAATACAATTAGGGTTGAGATCACGGTATGTGCTCTGAGTCACCGCCGTGACCGAGACAGACACATGATGCTTACTACTTTCGCGAGAAAAAGAGAAGGCATTTGAGAAAAAGATAAACTGCTGCACTCAGAGAAATTGCGGTAGTCCTGGTAATCATTAAGTTGGTACCATCGCAACTAACTCGTCTAAAAGGTTCGAACCATGCACATGGCTTGGATGCAACTAGACATGTGCATCGTCTTAATATGATTTTATTAGATGAAATAATTTTAAAAATTCAAGTTTTGGAAAATTGAATGAAATAATTTTGACGATTTAAGTTTTGGAAAATTGAATGAAATTACTTTGACGATTTAAGTTTTGGAAAATTGAATGAAATAATTTTAAAGATTCAAGTTTTGGAAAATTGAATGAAATTATTTTAAAGATTCAAGTTTTGAAAAATTGAATAAAATGATTTTGACGATTTAAGTTTTGGAAAATTGAATGAAATAATTTTAAAGATTCAAGTTTTTTAAAATTGAATGAAATAATTTTAAAGAATCAAGTTTTAGAAAATTGAATGAAATAATTTTAAAGATTTAAGTTTTGAAAAATTGAACGAAATAATTTTAAAGATTCAAGTTTTAGAAAATTGAATGAAATAATTCAAAAGATTCAAGTTTTGAAATATTGAATGAAATAATTTTAAACATTCAAGTTTTGGAAAATTGAATGAAATAATTTAAAAGATCCAATTTTTGAAAAATTGAATGTGATAATTTTACAGATTTAAGTTTAGGAAAATTGAATGAAATAATTTTAAAGATTAAAGTTTTGAAAAATTAAAAAAAACAATTTTAAGATTCAAGTTTTGAAAAATTGAATGAAATAATTTTAAAGAATCAAGTTTTAGAAAATTGAATAAAATAATTTTGAAGAATCAAGTTTTAGAAAATTGAATAAAATAATTTTAAAGAGTCAAGTTTTGAAAAATTGAATGAAATAATTTTAAAGATTCAAGTTTTCAAAAATTGCATTGTGTGATTCGTACATAAGACTGTACGGTAAGAATGTAATTTAGAATAATTAGATTGTGTAATTTATACATTTTTACGTCCTATTAAATTAATTATCAATACTTCTTTCATCTTATTAAAATGATAAACTCTAAATAAAATTCCACTGCTTGTCAATTTTTTCCAAAAATTTTTTATACACCTAAAAACACAGTGTTTTCTTATCACTGTCTCGAGAAAACCACAAGGTAAAATAATGGAAAATCTCATTGTTAAAAAATTCCATAGCTCACCAAACTTTTTCAATATTATTGGATAAAACTTTTTTGTAGTCTAAAAAATATTAATTTCTCTGATAAACAAATATATACCAAATATGTTATGTTGGCTGTTGATCGAATAATAATCATTTCTTAATAATAACTTTGCTGTGTGATGTTGGTAATAAAATGTTTTGTTAATAATTTCCGATTACCGTGTAAAATCTTTCGCAATAGAAACGAAAAGCTATTTTTTTCGCTTTACACAAGGCTCGAAAAAAAATTACTTGATACGTGGCAAAAAAAATGTTACAAAACGGATTGTATGGAAGTCCAAAATAAAACCACGTATATAAAAACAGATTTGAGTTTCGTAAAGTTCTCGGCTCACTTTCCGCAGTTCTCCAAATACTCCAGGGGGTCAGAGCGACCCGGATATTCTCGCTCGCCTTGGTAATTCAGCTCTTACTCATGGGCCCGCGTGTGCGACGCGGGTATTCATGTTTTCATGCGTGTCGTCGGCACGTGTACCACTGTTTCTTGGGATAACCGCGCTAACGAAGTGCACGCGTTGTACACGCGTATATCTGCAGTTACTCGTTACTCGTCGCTGCAACCTTTTTTCAGATAATTATTTCCTCGTTATTTTCATTTTAGTTCACTGCTTTCTCACCGCTTTAAAACCATCAATTGCATAGTTACATATAGTTGTTATTATATTGCCGCATAGCTTGCATAACGAAGGAAAATATTCCATAAAATCTCACTAAATATCCGTTCAACAAAAAAAAATTGCGTGAAAGCCATTCAAAGGCTAAAACCACAAACAAATAAAAAATACGCCAGGTTCAATTGAGGCGTTTCACGCGAAATAGAGAAATTTATTTTTTATTTTATAATTTCATGAATTGAAAAAAAACTTTGGACATTGCTTCCTCATTATTTTTCGCTTTTTACAAAGTTAGTTTCTCTATGAAGAAGTGTGCTGATCAATTTTGTCTTTCTCATAGAGGAAGCTTTGTGAAAAGCGAAGAATAATGAGAAAATAATATGTAAGGTTTTCTTTTGCATCCTTGTAAATGAATAAATAAGCGCATACTCCCGCTTTGTAAAAATATAAGAATGAGGAACTAGCTGAATAAAGTTTGAATAATTCACCTAAATTATATAGTTCATCCTTGTAAATGAATAAATAAGCGCATACTCCCGCTTTGTAAAAATACAAAAATGAGGAACTAGCTGAATAAAGTTTGAATAATTCACCTAAATTATATAGTTCTCCTAATTTTTTTTTTCGGGATGCAAATAAAAACTGCTTTTCCATAATTTTTTCCTAACCTTTATATTTTTGTTTAAAAAATAAAAATCACTATTCGTCGTAACAATTGGGACCAATTCACGAAAAAAATCCTGTATATTTTTTAATTTCCTAGATTTAACGTTGTGTTCCATACAAACACTACGATCAAGTCTCATAGTAAATCTGATATTGAATTCGAACGCCAATCACTTATTTTTTTTAGTTAAAAATTGTTTTAAAAAAATTAATAATCAAATTGATTTTTATAAAATCAATAATCAAATTGATTTTTATAAAATCAATAATCAAATTGATTTTTATAAAATCAATAATCAAATTGATTTTTATAAAATCAATAATCAAATTGATTTTTATAAAATCAATAATCAAATTGATTTTTATAAAATCAATAATCAAATTGATTTTTATAAAATCAATAATCAAATTGATTTTTATAAAATCAATAATCAAATTGATTTTTATAAAATCAATAATCAAATTGATTTTTATAAAATCAATAATCAAATTGATTTTTATAAAATCAATAATCAAATTGATTTTTATAAAATCAATAATCAAATTGATTTTTATAAAATCAATAAAAATAATATCAGCAATCCAAGGACACATAGTCCACCTGAAATAATTAAACTCCATCGAAATACGCGTCGAAACTGACAGGCAGTTTATATCCCCAAGTGTAGTTTCTCGTAGTCTGATCGTATCCTAATTAATGACATCGAGTATTGTCTAGGGAATACAACGTTCAGAGCGTAGGGTCGTTAGCGCGTTCGATTATCTATACGCCATTAGTAATCGATATTTCTCTCCCTCTCCAGTTCAGCAGTAGCAATTTATAGAAAATCGAATTACCGTTTGTCGCTTCCATAATTGAGGGACGATTTTCAAAGTCCGAATTAATTTCATCAAGCTGTCATGTAAAAATGATGGGCGCGTTAATATTATATCGTTAATCATACCAACTAAATTAATCATTGGATCACAATAATATTCGTTCCCATCTGGACAATATTCATTTGAACGTGATTAATATTTAATTACTATAATTGAATGGATTTTTAATTAACCATATACCTGATTTATTTCAAAGCGACTAATTGAATAATTTTGTCTACGCTCATTGCCTTCGATTATATTATTTAGTGTAATTGAATTCATACTTTTTCATTGCAATTGAATATTCAATTACATCGAAGAAGGCATAATTCAATTCGACTTTATTTATGGAAACAATTCCGCATACGCATATGTCTAATTGAACGAGTCTATTAATTCGAATACATATATGTATACAATAAATTTAATTATTTATTCATTGTAATCAACAATATATAATCACTCTAATTCAGTGTTTTTCATACAACTGAAGCAACGAAATATAGTTGGTTCAAAAACCAAGCTACTTGAGACGGTTATATATGGGGCATTCCACGTCAAATCAGCTGGCTATGACCCTCATCGATTTTGTTCATTTTTTAATATGATGTTATTACCGGCCCATAAAGGTCTCGGAATTTTTTTTTCAGATTTTTTTACCACCAGTAACATTTTTAATTTCGCAAATGCATTTCGGAATCCAAGCAATATTGTATTGCGAAATGCATTTGGGAATTTTTTTTTAAAGATATCAATTGTTTTCGGGCATTCGGGTAATTTTACAATCTTCAGAGAAATTGAGATGGATTGATATTTAAGAAAGTTATCCTGATTTAAAAAATTAAAAATTAAATTGTGAAAAAAAAAATGTCGAAAATAGTAAATATTGAGATCACATTAACGCATGGCGTTCAAAAATCATATTTTAAATTATATAATCAGTGTGGATTTTTTCAGCTTTTTAAGAACGGCGTTTTTGAAATTGGTTTTTTCGAGGATTTAAAAATGTTACTGGTAGTAAAAAAATCTGAAAAAAATTACGAGGCCTTTATGGGTCGGTAATAACATCATATAAAAAGATGAACAAAATCGATGACGGTGAGGGTCATGGCCTGCTGATTTGACGTCAAAATAGCGAATTTCGAAATTAGGAACGTCTGAATCTAGAGTGGCCATCATTATGGAATTCGCTATTTTGACCTCCATCTTATTGGAATGCAATCAAAATAGCGAATGGCTGAAAAAGCGAATTCCACAATTATGGCCATTCTGCATTTAGACGTTCTTTATCTTTAAATTCGCTATTTTAGCCATTCGCTGTTTAGGTCATTCGCTATTTTGACCCCCACCCGGAATATTTCCTAAAGTACAGTTTTTTTTCATCAAGCCGTTGTGGAAAAATTATGGATAGCTAATTTTATCGAATAATATACAAAACGCAAGCAATAAGGTTGAATTCTGCAGCAGAGGAGGCCACGAAAACGTAATGTTTATTCGAATGCCATTGTTTTCATCAAGAGACGCGGTAGCGTCGCGACGCTAAGTATTTAAAAAAAAAAAAAAATTTCATGTTGAATAATCAAGCTGTCGTGGAAAAATGATGCATAGCTAATTTCATCGATTAATACTAAACGCAAGCAATAAGGTTGAATTCTGCAGCAGAGGAGGCCACGAAAACGTAATGTTTATTCGAATGCCAATCCATGAAGTCTCGGACTGGTGAACTGGTGAGTGGGCGAACTGGGAGGGTCCCTGAGCAGCAGCTTCTGCAGAACCGAGGTCGAAGTCACGGTTCGACTGCTGCGTTGTCATCGACTATACCCCAAGGCACAAAAACGACCGACTCCAAAATATTGTCTCTACCAATGAATAAGTTATGTGATTGTTATCAACGAACGTGTACATATGATATTCTCTTTTCTTGTTACACACAACAATAGCATTAGCAATCGGATATCATATATATTATATTAATCTATGACGCAGTAGCTGCGCGATAAATATTTCATTGTGGAACTTTCATTCTTTTCTATCTTGGCACTTACTTTAGGTTTTTTATGCTTGGCTCCTTCGGTTTTCTAATTTCGACTCTTTAGGTTCGACTAACGAGGTTCTTTTAGCTCGACTGTCTAGGTTCCTTAGGTTTAACTGTTTAGGTTCTTTAGATTTGATTGTTTAAGGTCTTTAGATTTGACTCTTTAGGTTCTTTGAGTTTGACTCTTTCGGTTCTTTAGGTTCGACTTTTTCAGTTCTTTAGGTTCGGCTCTTTCGGTCCTTCAGATTTGCTTGCTGATTTTTATATTTTCTCCACTTCTTAAACTCTTGTCGAGTTAAAATTAATATTAATATTTGCGACTATTGATACACAATGCCTGAGATATATAAGGAGTAATATATATTAAAAAATCAGTCCAGTGGTAGGAATGTGAATGACAATCATATATATTATTATTTGGATGATGAATCACACGTGATATATTTTATGTATAGTTCCCATGATTCAATATAACATATACTTTTAATACACACATACATACAAAATTATATTTATGTCCTCAAACGTTGAATAAATCTTTAGGACTTGCTTAATAAACTTAACTTGCGCTAATTTAGTCCTCTTATCTTACAATATTAATTATAATAAAATATCATTATCAGACGTGCAGTGTCAATTTATTTAAAAAATTACTCATCCAACTATATCAGATGTTTTATTCCATCAAAAGAGATTTTCCAGGCCTGGACTTGGGATGAGCCGTCGAATGGATCAATATTTCTATGCACGTGATAAATGATATTAACTGAGATACTTTTCATATGACGGTCCGATTAAGAGTAATCCTAGTCACGATTTTCGGGGGTCGTTAGCTCTAATTCGTGTGTTTAATTTTGATGAGTCGATTTATTCTAGAGCTGCGCACATTCGCGGGCTCTATGAATGTAGAATTTGAAATTTCTCTACAAAGGTTTGAATGTAGGATTTTTTGAATGAAGCGTACCATCCACAGAATTTTTTTTCTCATGGCTTTTTTAAGGCAACTCGAACCCCTTAAAGAAACTCCCCCGTGATGTATGAATTAGACGTGTCTCCGCATTATCAGCCTACTCAACAATCCTTACATACCCACATATGTATGTATATGTAAGTGGCTAAATGCTTAACGTATTCCTGATTAATCACCATAAGTCCCAAATTAAGACTGGTCTCGCCTATCGCAAACTTCTAAAAAGGTGAAGCCAGCAATAAATCTGACCGACGCACTCTTCGACAGATAAAATAAGCCAACGAGCTTTGAAAGTTACAAGTTAAAAATTCCACTTTTCACCCCACACTATTTTGGTGCACTATATATCTACCGGATAAAGTTCAAATGTAAGATTTTTTCAATGAAGACTACTGAATAAGGTTTGAATGTGAGATTTTTTAAAATGAAGGGTACTGAATAAGGTTTGAGTGTAAGATTTTTTAAAATAAAGGGTACTGAATAAGGTTTGAATGTAAGATTTTTTGAATGAAGCGTACCATCCACAGAATTTTTTTTTCTCATTACTTTTTTAAGGCAACTCGAACCCCTTGAAGAAACTCCCCGTGATGTATGAATTAGATCTGTCTCAGCATTATCAGCCTACTGAACAATCCTCACATACCCACATATGTATGTATATGTAAGTGGCTACATGCTTAACGTATTCCTGATTAATCACCATAAGTCCAAAATTAAGACTGGTCTCGCCTATCGCAAACTTCTAAAAAGGTGAAGCCAGCAATAAATCTGACCGACGCACTCTTCGACAGATAAAATAAGCCATCGAGCTTTGAAAGTTACAAGTTAAAAATTCCACTTTTCACCCCACACTAGTTTGGTGCACTATATATATCTACCGGATAAAGTTTTAATGTCAGATTTTTTCAATGAAGACTACTGAATAAGGTTTGAATGTGAGATTTTTTTAAATGAAGGGTACTGAATAAGGTTTGAGTGTAAGATTTTTTGAAATAAAGGGTACTGAATAAGGTTTGAATGTAAAATTTTTTGAATGAAGCGTACCATCCACAGAATTTTTTTTTCTCATGGCTTTTTAAGGCAACTCGAACCCCTTAAAGAAACTCCCCCGTGATGTATGAATCAGATCTGTCTCAGCATTATCAGCCTACTGAACAATCCTTACATACCCACATATGTATGTATATGTAAGTGGCTACATGCTAAACGTATTCCTGATTAATCACCATAAGTTCAAAATTAAGATTGGTCTCGCCCATCGCAAACTTCTAAAAAGGTGAAGCCAGCAATAAATCTGACCGACGCACTCTTCGGCAGATAAAATAAGCCATCGAGCTTTGAAAGTTACAAGTTAAAAATTCCACTTTTCACCCCACACTAGTTTGGTGCACTATATATCTACCGGATAAAGTTTAAATGTAAGATTTTTTCAATGAAGACTACTGAATAAGGTTTGAATGTGAGATTTTTTTAAATAAAGGATACTGAATAAGGTTTGAATGTAAGATTTTTTGAATGAAGCGTACCATCCACAGAATTTTTTTTTCTCATGGTTTTTTTAAGGGAACTCGAACCCCTTAAAGAAACTCCCCCGTGATGTATGAATTAGATCTGTCTCAGCATTATCAGCTTACTGAACAATTCTTACATACCCACATATGTATGTATATGTAAGTGGCTACATGCTAAACGTATTCCTGATTAATCACCATGAGTTCGAAATTAAGACTGGTCTCGGCTATCTCAGACTTCTAACAAGGTAAAGCCAGCAATAAACCTGACCGATTACATGGTCGAGATAGACGCGAGGATTGCAAATCTATCTTTTCTGGGGTACGCCGCTTTTTCATTGCTATGCCGAGCTCTATGTGCGGCTTCGCAATGCTCCTATCTCGACGCGATATCTCTGCCCTCAACGAACGATGTGGTCTGCGAGCCTCAAGCAGAGACTGCGTCGGAGACTTGGAAGAAAGAGCCTCGGGATACTCTTGGTGCAAAAACCAATGGCGTAAGTCTGAAGGAAATCTCTCTGGTGAGCCGAAGGGCTTGCTTTAGTTTCAAGAAAAAGGGATGCAATCGCTTGATTGAAATAACATATATTTATCGCCAATTGTTTCAACGGAAACCACGCTAAAAAAATGTTTATAGTCATTAATAGTAGTACAAAAAAAACTTCCTTTTGGGGTTATTTAATTGCAAAAAACATTTTGAACACGGTAACTAAATAAAATGCTCACTGTTACCAACAAATGCAATAAAATGGTTAATGGAACTGTAGAATATCAAATGGACTAAAAATTAATAGTTGGTACTTAATAGTTGCATATTTCCGATGGATGCATTTTACTTCAAATTAATCAACGTAATTAATTGCTGAATTTCCAAAGGATACTAAAATTTATTCTAACGCAATCCTTAATTAATTTATCTATACATTCTTGGATTATTTGATACTACGTCGTGATAATTAGGAGTTATGTTTAAATGAAATGTAATAAAATATTGGACATCGTTTTATACGTAATGATAATAATTCTGACATGAAGCAAGATTATCTCTACTAGGTTTCGAGTAATAAAGGCCATTTGAATTTAATCTTAAATTATTAGCATGTACTCCGTTGAATCAGTTGATTCTGTGTCTTGATAATGTAGTTATATTTCATTAAGATTGCATGTATCTGTAAATATCATTTTATTTATCACAATAATAATGTTGATGGAAAACCGAGATTTGTCTCTTGGTTACTGTCTTAATGTTTGTGAAGTTATATTTCATTGAAATTGCATGTATCTGTAAATATCGTTTTATCCATCATACTAATAAAGTTGATGCAAAACTGAGATTCTATCTGAATGTTTGTTTCATCTGGATTTGCAATATATAGTTTTGGACGTGGTTGGAATATTCAAACCTGCATCTTGATAATAATCAACATATATTTATTTAAAAATTTAATGAAAATATCAGTGTAAAATATCTATTAATTTATGACGACTATTACAGTGTACGTAAATACATTGTAATATTAAATTGATTATTACAATGTACTGAAATACATTGACTATTACAGCGTAGTAAAAAACATTGTAATATTACATTGACTATTACAGTGTACTAAAAAACATGGTAATATTACATTGATTATTACAGAGTACTTAAATACATTGTTAAAGTTATTATAAATTGAACTGGAAGGAAATTTTATGGTTTATGGTTTTACCATTTTTGATAATTACGAATTATATTTAAAAATGGTTTTATGGAATGTGAAGTGCCATTTTTTCCCAGCCAAATGTTTCTATACTCAATATTACTCAATGATGGTAAACCATTATTGAGTAATTACGAATTATAATTCAGAATAGAATGGTTTTACAGAATGGGAAGTGAAATTTTCTTCCAGACAAATATTTCTATACACAGACTTCAATTACAATAGTTTCCAAGATCTTGCTTGATCCAAACGAAGTTGGGCTCTAGTATGCGAAGATTCCGTCGAGCTAGCCAGAAATCGAATGCTAACAAGCGAAACGACGGATTCGAAATTGAATTGGCACCCGTTGCCATGGCTGTATAGAACAGACAGCCATAGCGACTTCGTGCAAATACTGAAATTAATATGATGGCCTTTCGCGACTGCTGGCACAGTAGTCTTCCTGGTTATAGCTCTGGGAGTTTCGAGGCCAATTCATCCTACTCTCTTCATTCCTTAGACCACGAAGCGTGCACTTCGCTGCACGCTGCACATCCTCAAACATTTTAACAGCTAACCAAAAGCAGAGACGTGCGATTCAATGCATCTTCGTCAATCTACGTTGATGAACTTAGGGAGAAGTGAAAATAGAAAGCTGCTAAGTAATACTTCGCAAACTGCTTCCTCATGATTTTTGGTTTTTGTTACAAAGCTGATTATAGAAAAAAAAAATTATTTTGAATTTCTTATAGAGGAAGTTTTGTAAAAAAAAAACTTGAAAAACTGTGTACCTATTATTGCTGAATACTACACTGTAAAAGAAATCTACTTGAAATTTAATGCATCGGCACAGGAAGTTTTTATGCATAAGCTGGTATAATAAATTTTTTATTCAAGTCAGATGTGATGTTAAAGCATGCATTAAAGTAGTATTAAAGTATACAGTAATTTAAATATTTTTACATTGAATTTAATGTGAAAGAACATTACTTTTCATAATCCGCTGTTATTTTACTCCAAATTTACATAAATTTTATGTCACAATTGTGATTTAATTTAATTTACGTTTTTATGCATAAAAACTTCCGAATCTTTTTAACACTGACTTCATGTATAAAAGTTGAGTTCGCTATCTTATGGTTTGTTAAAGGTAATGTAATAACAGCATTTTTCTGAAAGTCCAGATTCTGAGACATTTTAAGCACATTGCAGATGATTACGAAACTAAGCATCGCTAAATAGTACCGATATCATGTATAGTCAAGTTGGAGCAGAAAAGTGAATTTTTTGAAAATTTTCAAACACCATAAAATCCAAAGACTCTCTCCTTTTAATATGCGTTTCGACCTAGATCAGGGTTCTCTTCAGTAACTTTATTATGTATTTTATAAATTGTTATTTAATCATAATCTCGGTGGCCGGATTCCTCGGCCATGTGATCTCATTTTATTATTTTATTTTTAATTTTTTTTATTTCGCATTTTCCCCCGTCTGCAGGCATCACGCCTATTACAGGGTCGGCCCGGGTCAGTATCCAGTCCCACCTGAGGGCCTGGTCCGGATCAGTAAACAGGCCCCCATGCGGCCGCATCCGACTCCCCCCCTCTATATTGCATTTGCCATAACATTTCTGCTAAGGGCATAGGAAAACATTGCGGAAAAACCTTCATTCAGAGTTCGCCTCACGGCACCGGAGCTACGTCACGATTTTCGTCGAGAATGTAAACACAGACTACAGCTGTATACGTGTGACCCCCACAATTACCTGTTTGTGTCTCACGTATACATCTGGAGCTTCATCGCGTCCATGTTTTTTTTTTTTTTTTTCGACGAAAATTTTCGACGGCATCGGGAATCGAACCCGCGACCTACCGATGCTCTGGTTTAGAAGCCAGTACTCTAACCACTTTTTTTTTTAAATTGTTTATTTGATAAAGGCGATACATATCGGTTAAATGAACAAAAATAGAATAAACACTATTTGGATATAATGTAAGTGAGAGAACTAAGGCCGATGGCGGCACACGCGACTATCAATTTTTTTTGTATGTTGGTTATGGAGCATTTACGCTGGAATATCGTTTTTGTAAAAAAAAAAAGTTATATTCTTTTTTTGTTACTTCTCTTGAAGGGGCATTCTTGTCTTGTATGAGTATCCCTGAAGTACTTTAACCACTAGGACATCACACCGGGTTTATCATTTTTATTAGGTTAGGTCCGTTTTCTGGACGATGTATTTTTGTTTGTTTTTAATTTGATAATCACCACTACATTTTCATTGTGATAATTCATTCCCAAATCGTCAACAAATATACATATTTCAAAACTTTTTTTACCATAACCAAAAAAAAGTTCCTACGATGCATTCGTGATAAACTGAAATGGAGTGCTCATTAAGTGCGAATTGATTTCCGAGTTTAAAATGCTTATGCTGTTTTAACAGCAGAGAAATTTTTTAATTCGATTTTTCGACAAAATTAAAGAGCCCAAAAATGATGAATTTGGTCCATAATTAGCAACTAATAAGCATATTTCGGAGACTTTTCTCTGCCGACTTGACGGCGATGTTAAAATTCAAACTTGACTTCAAACTATAAATTCGACCTCCACATTTATATTTAGATTTAAATTTATTTATTAAAATCCCAGGATACAAACCCCCTAAAAACCTGAACCAAGAAAACATATAAGAAAGAATATAAAAATCAGACAGACAAAAAAATGCAGAAGATAGACTCAAGATAAACTAAGTAACACAAAACAGAAGAGCAAATGAGAGATGAGCAAGAAAAAGGAAAACCCAGAAACCAGAACACAATTTAGCAGAGTTGACATTGTCGAATAGCAAAGTTTGTCACTCAAAGTCCATCACGCCATAAATTCCACCCTGTATATCTAACACTAGGTGCAGCAAAATCACTCTCTTTAATTTGAACGTCGTTGGAAACTGATGTTTGCCGCAAAACTTTCTTCGGCCCGTTTGATGACATAATTACCATGAAAAAAAAAAGTGACCGTTTTATCTTAACATCAGTGTGTGTTGACCAATTAAAAAGACTTCTCACTGCGATGTACTATCATTTTTTTTGGCGCGAAAAAAAAGAACTCCTATATTTGGTGATGATATAGCAAGTGGGAAACACAAATTCAGCCTCCAGATTTATATTTAGATTTAAATTTATTTATTAAAATCCCAGGATACAAACCCCCTAAAAACCTGAACCAAGAAAACATATAAGAAAGAGTATAAAAATCAGACAGGCAAAAAAAAATGCAGAGGATAGACTCAAGATAAACTAAGTAATACAAAACAGAAGAGCAAATGAGAGATGAGCAAGAAAAAGCAAAACCCAGAAACCAGAACACAATTTAGCAGAGTTGACATTGTCGAATAGCAAAGTTTATCACTCAATGTACATCACGCTATAAATTCCACCCTGTATATCTAACACTAGGTGCAGCAAATCACTCTCTTTAATTGGAACGTCGTTGGAAACTAATGTTTGCCGCAAAACTTCCTTCGGCCCGTTTGATGACATAATTACCATGAAAAAAAAAAGTGACCGTTTTATCTTAACATCAGTGTGTGTTGACCAATTAAAAAGATTTCTCACTGCAATGTACTATCCCTTTTTTTTGGCGCGAAAAAAAACACTCCTATATTTGGTGATGATATAGCAAGTGGGAGACACAAATTCGGCCTCCAGATTTATATTTAGATTTAAATTTATTTATAAAAATCCCAGGATACAAACCCCCTAAAAACCTGAACCAAGAAAACATATAAGAAAGAATATAAAAATCAGACAGGCAAAAAAAAATGCAGAGGATAGACTCAAGATAAACTAAGTAATACAAAACAGAAGAGCAAATGAGAGATGAGCAAGAAAAAGCAAAACCCAGAAACCAGAACACAATTTAGCAGAGTTGACATTGTCGAATAGCAAAGTGTGTCACTCAATGTCCATCACGCCATAAATTCCACCCTGTATATCTAACACTAGGTGCAGCAAATCACTCTCTTTAATTAGAACGTCGTTGGAAACTAATGTTTGCCGCAAAACTTCCTTCGGCCCGTTTGATGACATAATTACAATGAAAAAAAAAAAGTGACCGTTTTATCTTAACATCAGTGTGTGTTGACCAATTAAAAAGACTTCTCACTGCGATGTACTATCACTTTTTTTGGCGCGAAAAAAAAGAACTCCTATATTTGGTGATGATATAGCAAGTGGGAAACACAAATTCAGCCTCCAGATTTATATTTAGATTTAAATTTATTTATTAAAATCCCAGGATACAAACCCCCTAAAAACCTGAACCAAGAAAACATATAAGAAAGAATATAAAAATCAGACAGACAAAAAAATCCAGAAGATAGACTCAAGATAAACTAAGTAACACAAAACAGAAGAGCAAATGAGAGATGAGCAAGAAAAAGCAAAACCCAGAAACCAGAACACAATTTAGCAGAGTTGACATTGTCGAATAGCAAAGTGTGCCACTCAATGTACATCACGCCATAAATTCCACCCTGTATATCTAACACTAGGTGCAGCAAATCACTCTCTTTAATTGGAACGTCGTTGGAAACTAATGTTTGCCGCAAAACTTCCTTCGGCCCGTTCGATGACATAATTACCATGAAAAAAAAAAAAGTGACCGTTTTATCTTAACATCAGTGTGTGTTGACCAATTAAAAAGACTTCTCACTGCAATGTACTATCCTTTTTTTGGCGCGAAAAAAAGCACTCCTATATTTGGTGATGATATAGCAAGTGGGAGACACAAATTCGGCCTCCAGATTTATATTTAGATTTAAATTTATTTATTAAAATCCCAGGATACAAACCCCCTAAAAACCTGAACCAAGAAAACATATAAGAAAGAATATAAAAATCAGACAGACAAAAAAAAATGCAGAAGATAGACTCAAGATAAACTAAGTAACACAAAACAGAAGAGCAAATGAGAGATGAGCAAGAAAAAGCAAAACCCAGAAACCAGAACACAATTCAGCAGAGTTGACATTGTCGAATAGCAAAGTTTGTCACTCAATGTCCATCAGGCCATAAATTCCACCCTGTATATCTAACACTAGGTGCAGCAAATCACTCTCTTTAATTGGAACGTCGTTGGAAACTAATGTTTGCCCCAAAACTTCCTTCGGCCCGTTTGATGACATAATTACCATGAAAAAAAAAGTCACCGTTTTATCATAACATCAGTGTGTGTTGACCAATTAAAAAGACTTCTCACTGCAATGTACTATCCCTTTTTTTTCGCGCGAAAAAAAATACTCCTATATTTGGTGATGATATAGCAAGTGGGAGACACAAATTCGGCCTCCAGATTTATATTTAGATTTAAATTTATTCATTAAAATCCCAGGATACAAACCCCCTAAAAACCTGAACCAAGAAAACATATAAGAAATAATATAAAAATCAGACAGACAAAAAAAAATGCAGAAGACAGACTCAAGATAAACTAAGTAATACAAAACAGAAGAGCAAATGAGAGATGAGCAAGAAAAAGCAAAACCCAGAAACCAGAACACAATTTAGCAGAGTTGACATTGTCGAATAGCAAAGTTTGTCGCTTTGCTGTCACAATGTCCATCACGCTATAAATTCCACCCTGTATATCTAACACTAGGTGCAGCAAATCACTCTCTTTAATTGGATCGTCGTTGGAAACTAATGTTTGCCGCAAAACTTCCTTTGGCCCGTTTGATGACATAATTACCATGAAAAAAAAAGTGACCGTTTTATCATAACATCAGTGTGTGTTGACCAATTAAAAAGATTTCTCACTGCAATGTACTATCCCTTTTTTTGGCGCGAAAAAAAATACTCCTATATTTGGTGATGATATAGCAAGTGGGAGACACAAATTCGGCCTCCAGATGTATATTTAAATTTAAATTTATTTACTAAAATCCCAGGATACAAACCCCCTAAAAACCTGAACCAAGAAAACATATAAGAAAGAATATAAAAATCAGACAGACAAAAAAATGCAGAAGATAGACTCAAGATAAACTAAGTAACACAAAACAGAAGAGCAAATGAGAGATGAGCAAGAAAAAGCAAAACCCAGAAACCAGAACACAATTTAGCAGAGTTGACATTGTCGAATAGCAAAGTTTGTACTCTCTTTAATTGGAACGTCGTTGGAAACTAATGTTTGCCGCAAAACTTCCTTTGGCCCGTTTGATGACATAATTACCATGAAAAAAAAAGTGACCGTTTTATCATAACATCAGTGTGTGTTGACCAATTAAAAAGATTTCTCACTGCAATGTACTATCATTTTTTTTTGGCGCGAAAAAAAAGCACTCCTATATTTGGTGATGATATAGCAAGTGGGAGACACAGACACCCGGACAAGTGACTCCCAGCCAAAAGAGATCGTGCGCAAGACTCGAATTACCAACTGGGATATATTTTCTTGGCATTTGCGCCAAATGGGTCGAGGATAACGGGGGCTCGCCGGTTGTGCTTGCGTGCAAACCCGCGTATCTTGTGTCTCTCGTGTACATTCTACCCATATTTCTTTACATCACGGAGCCTCTTCTTTCCCAAATTGTCTTTTCACATGGTTCTCGTCCTTTACTCTGCGGTCGACTCGGATTGCTGTACGCGCAGGTATTCTTACGTACGTACTTTTGTATCTTTTACTCCGTCCACATATTTCATTCGTGTACTTCCTTCCTGTAAATTTCAAAACACGATAAGTCAAGTTGTACAACGTTTCGGAGCTTATGAATTATGCACCTTTCGCCTCACACGTCGTGCACCCATTCATTACAACTACAATACACAGAATTCACACTTGAAGTTGTAGATAGTAAATTGCAAATATTTCTCAATGGTATACATTTTTTTTAAATGCTGCAAAGTAGAACTTTGCAAATTGTTCCTTCATTACTTTGAGATATTTTTTTTTTTTACAAAGCTGCATCTATGAAGAAGTATGTTCATCGATTCTGGCTGCATCGTAAAGGAAGGTTTTTGAAAAGAAACCGAAAATGATGAGGAAGAAATTTGCAAAAGCTGCAAATTGTTTTGCAGCTTTTTTTTTAATGAAAGTGAAAAGCTGCGAAGTTGAATAGTGCAAATTGATCTCATGGTGATCAATACAAATGATCGAGTTAAGATAATCCATAATAAACAATCTACATTTTAACGCCTATTCATTAACTCATAAGATACTCTAATTTATAAACAAAACGCTTCAATCCTTTTTCACAGTCAAAAGTACATACAACGTGTACCCACAATATAAATTGAAAAAAAAAAGATCACTTAGCAAACTGCGTTGCCAAAAGGTTAATGATAATCAATACAATTTATCGTGTTAACATAATCCACAATGAACAATAAACCACATTGTAATCCCTATTCATTAAATCATGAAAAAGTTTAATTTATAAACAAAACGCTTGATTTTTTCACCCAGACAAAAGTACATACAAAATGCATCAATACAATATGAATTTAAAGAAAAATCCACCGACTAATTACCCTAACGAAAAAAAAAAAAATAATAATAATAATAATAATTAAATAAATAGATAAATAAATAAATAAATAGATAAATAAATAAATGAATAAATAGATACATAAATAGATAAATAGACAAATAAATAAATAAATACAATTACTAATAATATCTTAATGACTATCTTTATAAATCATCTATACTTTACACCATTACAAAACATGAACTATGAATACATACGGTACTGAAACTCAGTGTTGAGTTACAGGGAAAAAGGCGACTGGTCTTTCTTGCTATGTGATACAGACGAGGAAAAAGCTCGTGGCGCCGGACGAGCCTTCGTCAATATTTATTATTTAACTACCCTCCCAAGAGAGCGCGAGGAAAAAAAAAGATAATGAAAAATGTGAAATGGGGTTGCGTCGTGTCCCAGCGAGTTTATGGCTATCGAGGAATCTCTCTTCATGCACTTGTTCGCCTCGCGCCTTGTTCGCTATCCTAACTATAGGTAAAATGTCCTGTCTCTTCCTTTCACTATAGTCACTGAAGTGACAGCAGCATCGAGTCTTTCATAAAGTAAAATATAGATGAGGCCGGGGAAATCAATGTGGAAAAATCAATCGTTATAAAGCACAAATAGAAGAGAGAACAAAAGCGTGACACGATGACCTACAAAACTAGGACAATATGAAGTTCACGTTTCTAAAAGAAAGAGATCATTGTTTTCGACCTTAAGTTAGCTACTGCGCTTCACACTAAGCAAATCAGTGCTAAATACTTTAAAACGTTTTGCTTCCTCGTAGATTAAGTTTTTTTTTCATGAGAAATAATTTAAAAAATCGTAACTTTTATTTCAGAACACTCAAAATGGTTTGAAAAGTCGCGAAAAGTGATTTAGAAAATTTTTCCGGATGTGTATATGTGTGATTTTCCATCGAATCAGCTGAATTTAAAGTAACATGTTCAGTATTGGCTAAACTTCATTTGGAATAAATTTTATTGAAATCGCTTAACGCATTGCATTTTTATAAGAATTTTAAAATTTTTAAAAAAATATCTAGATCCTCGAGCTCGAACGCATTTTAAGCTATTGCGCTGAAAATTCGTATTTAAATTGAACAAAGCGATGCAACTTTGTGTTTTTAATTTAGGCCAAATCAGTTAAGAATTTCGTTTTTTATGAAATTTTGAATTTAGACCAAATCGGTAAAACATTTCGGTTTCTATGAAATTTTAAAATTTTCGAAAAAATTTCGGTTTGCTCTAATTTAGGTAAAATTTGAACGAATCGACTGAACTTTTCCAGACAGGAAAAATAACATTTAGTTCAGCTACGTACCAAATTTAGTGATGATCGGTAAAGCGGTTCGAATTTTACGTAATTTCAAATATCTCGAAAAATTCGTATTCACGTTTTAAAAAATTCTAAATATATCGATGACTCAAATTTTCAGAAATTTGAAATTTTTCAATGTATGTAAAGTAAGGATGTAAAGTAGAACTTTGTACATTGCTTCGTCAATAATTTTTAATAATTTCGAGAAGAATAAGCCACGTTTTCATCACTATGTTCGAAAATATAAATCAATCAATAGACATATTTCGCCGCCAAATACAATGAAAATGCAAAATATAAAATTCTTAATTTTATTGAGACGTAAACATTTCGTAGTTTTCGAGTCACTTTTAAATTCTGTAATAAAACTTGAGTTTTAGTCAAATTTTGTAATCAAAAAAGTTGAGAATGGTCAAATTGTCAATTGCAGTTTACAATTGTTTTTTTTTCATAAAATTTTTGCAGCGCTTTTTTATTACACGAATTAACACGCCTAAGACAAATTCTTGGCCCCAGAATGTATAATAAAGAAAGCAAACCAAAACTTGAATTGACAGGGAAAAAAAATGCGCCGATTTCCTGTGCTTAGAGTGAAAACACTAATGCTTACTAATTGTTAGTAATTAATCATTAATTACAACAGGTCGCGATGGCTATTCCGAAATAAATATTCCTGTGTTTAATAGTAATCAGCTTTCGCGAGTGCGTCGAGATGGTCGATTAAACAGGTAGACAGTTACATGCCGCACAACATTTTAGAAAAACCTGCTAGTTGATCGATCTCGCGAGAAAGCACTTTCTACCGCTCTCCATACCCCAAAGAAATCGTTCAGCCTTTGATCGTCTTTGGAATTATTACTTTTATTACTCTATACTTATTTTTCCAATATCAATGAACTAAATTGGTCTAACCACTATTATTAGCCTAAAAACCGTGATCGGTAACTTTCCTGCAGCGAAAAACTTTTTTCCAATAAAGATTTCTACTTTTCTGAATTACAACAGTAAATGGATGCAAATTTCTATAAGTTTTCTTTTCTATAGACTTCACATTTCAATTCTTGCATCAATTTTCAATAAAGGATAAATTCCTAATGAATGTTCACTTTTTATTAATTGTATCAGACTCTGGAAAATTACAAACTTTGCTGCGAAATATAGATTTATGTAATGAATATGTTGCCCTTGAAAGGTTCGAAAACCGTCAACCGTAAAAAAAAAGTTTGAGCAAAACAAAATTCTCAAACATTATTTTCACGAAACTCTCTCGTAAAAATAATTGCTGGTAAAATCTTGCACCAAATACATATTTATACCAAATGGCATATTTACGAAAAAAAAAAAATAATAATAATTGAAAATTTTTTTTACATCGTTGAATTTTCAAGTATTTGGTGGAATAAATTTTTTTTTTCTATGTAACATTTTTTTTTTATTTTTTCAATTTTTTTTAATTTGTAAATATGCCATAAGAACCCATGTTAAAATGTATGCATAAAAAAATTAATTTCGTGTAAACGATGTAGACGAAAATTCCCAAAAAATTCATGTGATTTTGTTATGAATTATTAAAAACGCGATAATTAGTTTAGATTTTTCTGTGCATTTTCAATTTTACTGACGAAACTCCTTAAAAGGTTGAAAAACCTGCAACGAAATACATTGCCATGCTTGACCGAGAAGTGAGAAATCTGACGAATAACTAAAAGTGTCAAGAGAACGGTAGACGCCCCGTCGTTTCACTCGGCGAATCTACTCTATTCGCCCTTGTCTCGCCCGTTGAAGTAAAAAAAAAAAATCAAAATAGAGATAAAAAGCGATCTAAGCCATATACAGGGTGAGGCACTAACTGTTGCCACCTTAAATATCTCTGTAATTATCGACGTCACAAAAAAATGTTCCAAACAAAATTTGTACGATACGAGAGGGGCCATCAAATGCAACCATTTTCAAATAAATTTTCAGTGGAGGCGCTGACGCACAGTGAAAGAAATTCTACCCAATCCGTGGTAAGAAGATTGCAATACTCTATTGATTCCAATAGCAATCACTTCGAACACCTACTGCAAATAAAGTTCATTACACATAAAAATAAAGTTCATGGCCGTTTATTCGCCAAAAAAAATTCCCTGACTTTTCCTCATCAAAGTTCCGATGATTTCTATTCAAAAAATTAATAATACCAATGAAAATGTATCCAAAACACGTACAAAACAGTCTCTGATAAATTATTTATTTTTCCGATCAACGATAAACATTTTTTTTTTCTTCGCCTATTTTGTAGCCTTACATGACATAATAAACAATCTTTGGTAACATAAAGCTTCACATAACACGAAAAAATTATTGAAATAATTCATGTTATATTACACTTATTGGGAGATTCGACACCACTTCACTTTTTCCCTGACAAATTTTGAAATCCCCTGACTTTTCGCAAATTTCCTGACCATTTTTTTCCCCTTTTCCCTGTTTTCCCTGACCGCGGCCACGATGTGTCACTTTTTGATCTTAAATGACCTTGAACGACGTCGATAACTACAGAGATATTTAAGGTGGCAACAGTTATAGTGGCCCACCCTGTATATCAGTTGCTGGCGGGTCTCCGGGTGGACAGGCCGACGGATGGACGAGCGAATGGTAAGGAAAGTGCTAAGGAGGGGAGGGAGAGTGTGTAACGAGATCGAATTCCACAGCGTGAACGCGGGAGCTCGCTTGACGTTTGCGCGTGTGTCCCATTATCTCGGAATAACAGAGTAGTATAATAATGCTATACCACTAAACGAAACGTACGTTGCGTTCTACGTGCACATTTGTGTCCAATCCCAGCTGTCCTATATGTTGTTATTAATGTTGTGTTTGTGTACGCGTCGTGAACTCGAGTTCAAGCTCTTAAATCGTCTTCACAGCTGAGACCCGTCCAACAGCGAAGATATCACGCGCATTTACCAAGAATTTAATGCAGTTACTAGAGTGCGCGAAACGCCAATATACTCGATGGCAATTATACAACGAAAGGCCTCAGCGAGAAACGCTTCTCAATTCGATTGGCAATTATCGCGATGAATACATTGCTTATCATTTTCTTTTATTTTTCCATGTAGGTATTTATAATCGTGATCGTCATATTGCTTTCTAATGTCTCTAAGAGAGTCGATGAAGCAACACCTCGACTTTCGAATGTATTGTACTTATTTTTGTAGTTTTTTTTATTACAATTGGTTTTTTATAAGCTGAAAAAGTATTTTAAGATTTTTCTTTTTAATACTTGGCGTCGCGACGCTAACGCGTTTCTTGATGAGTTTTAAACTTTGTTTTTGTTTTGTTTTGTTATTTATGGAATTTTTGTGAAACTAGTTTTTATAAAGATAAGATAAGATCGGGTATTTTCAGGGTGAGAAAAAGCAACATTGAGGTAGCGCTTAATTAATACGAATCTAAAGGGTCGAATTTTTTTTACTGTCTATGGAAGTACAATTTCTTGTTTTTCATTTTGTTTTTTATTTTTACATGAATAATCTATGTTTTTTACCGATCATTTTTTAAGTTATTCTTTTTTTCTGTTAAGTTTATTCACGACTACATCTCGTACATTTTTCGTAGTCGGTTGTTATGTCATTAAGAAATGATATCGCATTGTGTAGCAGGCAAACATATTTCTTGCTGAACAAATAATTATAATTGTTTTACAGTGAATATTAGGAAATCGAAGATGGTAAATTCTTAAAACAATTTTGAAGAAAAACCATAAGTCAATATCGATCAAAATCAGTACATAATTATGGATAATCAATACATACACAGTTATTAGGGTGACAATATTTACAGCACCATTTTTTTCTTAGTCTCACGGTTAAATTCCTTTGTTTGTGCCCAAACAATATGATTGTCGCAAAAACTGCCGCCTGCCAACAAATATTGGCATTGCAGTCAAGCCAAAGATTGTTCACTGCAGTCAAAAGGTTTCTCTTTTTGAAAAATAACCAGAAATTTCGTTCGCATAATTTTTTTTATCTGTCAAAGCGTTAACTACGTTCATTTTATGAAAATGAAAAGTCCACTGAGCAGTTTGTAATTATTTTTTGACTAGCTAGAGTTTGGGCTGATTTTATTCCTTTCCTATAAAAACAATAATTGTTAGATAAGAATTCTTGAAAAAATGAAATAAACAAAGATAAATGTTTGGAAAATATTGATATTGGGCTGATTTAATTTATTTCCAGTGGAAACAATAATCGCTACATAAGAATTCTCGAAAAGAATGAAATGAACAAAAATATATTTAGAAAAAATATTGACTTTTTTTATTGATAAAAAATAAATATCGTTCGACTGTCTGCATCTTTCGCTCGTTTTACTTTTCGATTACAAAGAAGAGAATTTCGAGATGAAATTCGAACTAAGAAAAGTAAAATAGGCTTCAAAATATTGTCACCCTAATGTCTATATTTTTAATATCTATTAGTATCAAATTTTTAGTTGGATTAATGCCACAAGCCGTAACAAAAATCGTCCTTCACATCCGCGAATTAACGCAAAAAACTTAGCATTACCGATAATCAAAATTTTGCACTTGTTTGATGAGTGTAACGCGTCGTAACAATCTTAATATGCCTACTATTGTCTATCTGCACCTCAGCCTCATATTGATAAACATAGCGTACATGCAAAGTGCAGTTACTACTTGAATATGTCTACTGTTGTCTATCTACCCCAGCGAAACATTAATAACCACGGTACGATTTGAAAACTCAATTCGACGAACGGATAAACTAGCCGATATCGAGAATACACAAACATATATTAAATCGCCTAGTATTATATACTATTACACCTTGCCAATTGTGCTGGCTGCCGTATCGTAACTACTGTTCATGGTTTATTCAGGACTTTATTATTGTTATTAATCGATGCGAGTTTTCTGCTGCCGCTGATATTAGTGCTTGTAGGCGAGAAAGGACGGGTAGCAGTATTCTTCTATCTACGCTAGAGGCTATTATAGTTTATGTATGTTAGTAGATGCTGCGGTGAAACGAAGCACAACACAGGTTTCGCGTCAGCAACCTGTCCTCCCGTCACAAGCGGCAGCCGCGTGGCCACCACTACAGGTCACCCGAGGCTTTCCGATATGCGTTTCTGATTTGAATTCAACGGGAATAAGCTTCCAGTACCTGATAGGCATTCTCAGCGCTCTCTAAGAGCTCTATTACATAATAAGTTTTTATTTCAATTACTACACTTTTATGTTATATTGTACCTATTGAAAAGAACATTCGGCATTTTTATTTGATACAATTTTTTGTATGATCCTTTGAAAAATCATAATTTCGGCCCTTAAACACCGGGTTTTTCTAAAAATCGTGTATCACTTAGGTTACATTTTAAACTCAATCAAAATATGAACTCAGACTATTTTCTCATTTTTCCAGTATTTTGAAATTTTTTTTTTATTTAATTTTTTTTTTGAGCTTCGTGTATTACTATTAGCTATTACATTAGCTATTACTATTACATTACTATTAGCTATTAGCTATACATTAACTATTAGCCCTTGTATATAGGGCAGCCGTGTGGCCACCACTACAGGTCACCCGAGGCTTTCCGATATGCGTTTCTCATTTGAATTCAACGGGAATAAGCTTCCAGTACCTGATAGGCATTCTCAGCGCTCTCTACGAGCTCTATTACATAATAAGTTTTTATTTCAATGACTACACTTTTATGTTATATTGTACCTATTAAAACGGACACTCGGCATTTTTAAATAATTTTGTTGATGAAATTTTTTGTATGATCCTTTGAAAAATCGTAATTTCGGCCCTTGAAAATCGGATTTTTATAAAAATCGTGTATCACTTAAGTAACATTTTGAACTCAATCAAAATATGAACTTAGACTATTTTCTCACTTTCCTAGTATTTTGAAATTTTTTTTTATTTAATTTTTTTTTTATTTAATTTTTTTTTGAGCTTCGTGTATTACTATTAGCTATTACATTAGCTATTACTACATTAACTATTAGCCCTTGTATATAGGGCAGCCGCGTGGGCACCACTACAGGTCACCCGAGGCTTTCCGATATGCGTTTCTGATTTGAATTCAACGGGAATAAGCTTCCAGTACCTGATAGGCATTTTCAGCGCTCTCTAAGAGCTCTATTACATAATAAGTTTTTATTTCAATTACTATACTTTTATGTTATATTGTACCTATTAAAAAGAACACTCGGCATTTTTGAATAATTTTGTTGATAAATTTTTTTGTATGATCCTTTCAAAAATCATAATTTCGGCCCTTAAACATCGGGTTTTTCTAAAAATCGTGTATCACTTAGGTTACATTTTAAACTCAATCAAAATATGAACTTAGACTATTTTCTCACTTTCCTAGTATTTTGAAATTTTTTTTTATTTAATTTTTTTTTAATTTAATTTTTTTTGTTGAGCTTCGTGTATTACTATTAGCTATTACATTAGCTATTACTACATTAACTATTAGCCCTTGTATATAGGGCAGCCGCGTGGCCACCACTACAGGTCACCCGAGGCTTTCCGATATGCGTTTCTGATTTCAATTCAACGGGAATAAGATTCCAGTATCTGATAGGCATTCTCAGTGCTCTCTAAGAGCTCTATTACATAATAAGTTTTTATTTCAATTACTACACTTTTATGTTATATTGTACCTATTAAAACGGACACTCGGCATTTTTAAATAATTTTGTTGATGAAATTTTTTGTATGATCCTTTGAGAAATCGTAATTTCGGCCCTTGAAAATCGGATTTTTATAAAAATCGTGTATCACTTAAGTAACATTTTGAACTCAATTAAAATATGAACTTAGACTATTTTCTCACTTTTCTAATATTTTGAAATTATTTTTTTTTGCGCTTCGTGTATACTACATTAACTATTAGCCCTTCTATATAGGGCAGCCGCGTGGCCACCACTACAGGTCACCCGAGGCTTTCCGATATGCGTTTCTGATTTGAATTCAACGGGAATAAGCTTCCAGTACCTGATAGGCATTCTCAGCGCTCTCTAAGAGCTTCAGATTGATTCATCAATTTACGAATTGATAAAGCAATTTGAAGGGACAAAAATAAATAGATTCCAAATGTTTGATTTTCCTATACAGGAAGATCGATAACAACGGAATCTTCGGCATCGTTCGACTCAGACCCGAGTTACGATTTGCCAAACTTCCATCAAAATAAAAATATTAAAGGCCGGCATCGTCGAAGCATCATAGCATCTATTCAATATATACATACTTCGCCAAAGTCAAAGAAGAATAAAGCTCTCTAAGAGCTCTATTACATAACAAGTTTTTATTTCAATTACTACACCGAACGAAAATATTTCATTGATGCCAAAAAAAATGGGTGGGTCGATTTTGTTTTTATCGATTTCAATAAAACAGTGCATTTAATATTCAAAGAGAACATTTCATTACCTGCCCTCACAATCTGAACAACCACCGTTTTACCGTAAAAACAACCACGCGCTTTTTTGCAACAAAAAAAAACCCCGAAAGTTGGTTGTAACGACCGTAAAAACGACTGCCTTAATGGTATATTATGATACGAATGCGATGAAACTTTTTCTGACGAGGACGATTTTGTAGCACGAGCCGAAAGCGAGTTTTGAAATCAAACGATTTAAGAAAAAGCTTCTCGCACGAGTTTCGTATACAATTTTATTTCACTAGTGCGAGAAGTGCGATTTCTCGCACTGGAAGCGAAGCGTGTGAGAAGTAAGCACTTCTCGCACGGAGTTGCATAAAACATTTCTTGCGAATGTCAGTTTTTAGCCGTAGGCAAATACAATCACGCGAGCTGAAAGAAAGTTTTTCTGCCAAGTGTTGAAAAACACTTTTTAGTATGACGTCGAAAAAAGTACACTTTTCTAGTCAGACTGAAAACACGGTTTTATACATCCTCTGAATCGTAAGTTGGACGTGATGAAATCAGTGACAAAAAAAATCACCTCTGTCCAAAAAAATTGTTGTGATCGGTTCAACTTCACAAATATTTTAATCCAATGGAAACACAGTTACAAGTGGTAGCCATTCGCAGCGCTCTCTAAGAGCTCTATTATAGAACAAGTTTTTTTTTTCAATTACTAAAGCTGACTCAATGAACCGCGAAAGCGTTTTATAAATCACTTCCTTTCAACTCTTTCGCCTCGCAATTAATTTGGAAATTGAATAACACTGAATAAATTGCAGCACGCGAACAACTTACGTATGTTGCTTACAAGTTGCTTGACAAATTTAACCAATTGCGTAACTTTTGGTGACGTAACAACGAACAATAATTATAGTAATAATAATAATAATAAGAAGAAGAAGAAAACGAAAATATATATGTCTGTATATTAAGTAAATATTATCACGAATATAAAAATTATAGTACTGTTGTAAATCTTCATTGCTTTAACAAATAAAGTTTCCACTACAATTCGTTATTTTATTTTTATGATTACGTACTAATGACGCGCATCGATTATAAAATAATGTGTCATGTTTTAAATAGCTGCAAATACAAACAAATCCTTGATTGAAGATTGTGCAATCTGAAGATTTAAATTGAAGATTGAAAGAACCGGTTTTTATCCAAATTTCCTTAGAAGGAAATATAATTGTCATAAACTCTTTTCTGAGGAAATCCGATTTCTCTGATAAATGCCTTATAAGAACATGCAATTTTTATAAACTCTTTTCTGAGCAAACTCGATTTTCATAAAAACCGGATTATTCAAGGATTTTATTTATTACATTTTAGTTTTACTATATTTGTTAAATAGCTTTATCAAATTTTCACCATTGTACACAGAGCTGTATTCAATTGAATCAACGGAATCAGCCAAATAAACCAATTATAAATTTCATTAATTATTTCGTTCAATGGAATCAAAAATTAATTGCCTCAACAAAGTATTTAATCTTTTTGCTCAAATATTATGTTGATTCAATAAAAGTTTCCTACGAAAAACGTGAGACAAAATACTTAATCATATAATATCATATTATATCGTCAATCCTACCAACGAAATTTATCCTTCGATAAAAACAACATTTGTTCCAATGTGGACAATATTTATTTTAATGTGAACGATATTTATTTAAACCCAGTTAATATTTAATTGCTCCAGTTAAATGGATTTTCAAATGAAACATATCCCCGATTTATTTTTGACAAAGTAAATGAATTTTTTTATTCAATCATATTATTTAATGCATTTAAGAAAATTCTTTTCTATTTCTACTAAACATTTAATCCACTTAAATAATTTTAATCAATCCATCATCATTTTAATCAATCCATTTGTATCTATATAAACAGTTCCGCATGTATATAGGTTTAATTAAATTCAATTGATTTGAATATATATTCCAAATACATACAATTAGTTCCAATGGACTTAACGAAATATACAATTGCGTCAATTGTACTGATTCTTTTGACTAAATAAATTCGACTGTTTTTATACAATTGAATCAACCAAATATATCGTTGTTTACACCATATGTATAATTGCGTCCAATACCAACCTATTTAAATCGATCCAAATAAATTATTTGATGCATTTGAAGGTTTTTGTTTTCTCAATGTATGTTAAAAAAAAATCACGGAAGTACTCAGAATGTATGCATATAGTATAGTAGCGGATTGTAGCGGATATGTGCGTTAATCGTACTACAAGGAATATCCATTCGAAGAACGATAGAGGCATCAGAAGCATGGTGTGTGTTTACCAGTATAGGAAACGCTTTGCAATGGAAATTAAGAGCAAATAGGAATGTTTTCATTTCGATGCAAATGCATGCTATCACAGAAACATTCATGAGAGAAAGAGAAGAGCAGCGAAGGGTAAAGGGGCTCTGTGCCCTTTCCCCCACACCGTCAACCTGGTATTTGGCCAATGGCCTGTTTGGAACGCGACAAACTCATTTGTTCACTTTTCCCCATAAACGGGATAAAAATCGTGTATTACCAGGATAAAATGGGCAATTTCAAAGGTTCCAACCGTTCACAATAATTTACGGTAATAATGCTTTCAAAATGCAAAATGCATTATTTGTGAAATAATAATTATTTTATTATTTAAAAGAATGCAATTGACGTGTGGTTAACAAAATAATATTTTTCTCTTGTCGCAAAATGAAAAATGTACGAATCAACAAATATTGAAAATGATTTATTTATTTATTTATTTACTTGACCAAACTGAAACACTATTTTTCTTTTTTTTTATTTGCTCGCAATAATTGCACAATTATTTATGGTTTCGAGTTAAACATTATTCATTATTGTTTTAAGATAATATTGTAGGTTTCATTGAATATTGAAGGGTTTGGACGACATTTGTGTGGTATGAGAGACTTTCAAAATTATCGTGACGTCGATACGATATAAATTTATTCAAATGTTAGACGACATTTGTGTGGTATGAGAGACTTTCAAAATTATCGTGACGTCGATACGATATCAATTTATTAAAATGTCAAATAGTGTACTTCGTTCAATGTGCCAACGGACAAGAGCACAAATTGCTTCGGCCCTAATGCGATAGAATGGAAAGTGGCTAGAAGAATGAGAGCAGCTAGAGCCACACAAGCTTCGGTGATTGTAACAATCTGTACGGCACGATTAGAGAGCAATGAATTGCCGGTTTGGGCGCAGTCAGGGCCCTGATTGTATTTTAAAAGATCGTAAACTACGAGCCACGCTGATTGAAGAGCGCTATCGGTTATTGTCGATTTAGCGGGACGAAGGTCGTTCACACGAAGCTCGTGGACCGAGCTCTGCTTCGTGTATACTACATTCACTATTAGCACCTGTATATGGGCTATTCCAGGCAAGCTCCTTAAATATTTAACCCAAGCTGCTCTCAATTTGTTCTATTATTTTTTATGTTATACTTTAACTATTAAAAAAAAACACTTGGCATTTTTAAATAATTTTTTTGATACATTTTTCAAATTATTCTTTGAAAAATCATAATTTCGGCCCTTGAAAATCGGATTTTTCTAAAAATTGTGTATCACTTAGGTAACATTTTAAACTCAATCAAAATATGAACTCAGACTATTTTCTTATTTTTCTAGTATTTTGAAATTTTTTGTATTCATTAAATTCATTTTTGAGCTTTGTATATACTACATTCACTATTAACACCTGTATATGGGGTATTTCAGGCAAGCTCCTTAAATGTTTAACCCAAGCTGCTCTCAATTTGTTCTATTATTTTTTATGTTATACTTTAACTATTGGAAAAAACACTTGGAATTTTTGAATAATTTTTTTGATAAATTTTTTTTATTATTCTTTGAAAAATCATCATTTCGGCCCATAAACATCTGATTTTTTTTTCAAATCTTGTACCACTTAGATAACATTTTTAATTGAATCAAAATATGAACTAAGACTATTTTCTCAGTCTTCTAGTATTTTGAAACTTTTTTTAAATATAATTTATTTTTGAGCTTTGTGTATACTGCATTCACTATTAGCACCTGTATATGGGGTATTTCAGGCAAACTCCTTAAATGTTTAACCCAAGCTGCTCTCAATTTGTTCTATCATTTTTTAGGTTATATTGTACCTATTGAAAAGAACACTCGGCATTTTTCAATAATTTTTTTGATAAATTTTTTTTCTAAGATTCTTTGAAAAATCATAATTTTGACCCATAAAAATCTGATTTTTTTCAATAATCATGTATCGCATAAGGAACATTTTAAGCTTGATTAGAAAGAGAGCATCGATTATCTTCTCATTTTTCTGGCATTTTAAAAACGTTAAAATCTTTGTAAATAGTCTAATTTCACAAATTTTCGAGCAATCTAGCTTAAGCTTTTTATATTGATACAACAATATTAATAATAATAATAATAATAATAATAATAATAATAATAATAATAATAATAATAATAATAACTTTCAGGAAGTTACATAAATCACATAAAAATTTGTCTATTTGAACTCTGCTTACTCAAGCATAAGCGAAAAAAAACATACAGGGAGGACACGGTGAAACTAGACAGTCCAATGCGGCTCCGTGAGAATTTAGGAAGCCTGATTGGCTACTGCCTACGGCCGCCAGTGTGTCTCATCCGAGCGGCGACTGTGTCCCCACGCGCCATCGGAATGGGCCAGTAAGGGTAGTGGTAGGGGCAAGGGACGTTACCTGAGCTGGTAGGGCAGACGCCAGAAACCAAGATTTATTTACTACTCGGTCTGCACGCATAGAGTGGGAACCGTCGGTTTGACGCGCAAGCGCATTTGCGCTGTCTAGTTTCACCGTGTCCTCCCTGTATATTAAATAAACAATAGCCTCATATCTTTTCATGACTAAAAACTTCATGAATCAATACATTTTACGAGAGTGCATTAAACTTGAAAGGTTAGTTATTCGGTACTTGATTTTTGAGATATTTTACGGTTTTAAAAATAAAACGAAGATATTTTTGCAAGAATTAAAAAATGTATTTATATATATAAAAAAAAAAATTCCAAATGTTAAGTGATCTTTTACTAGGTTTGATAACGTAATAAATATTGGAACAAATTGGGAACGTTCAAGGTCAAGCGTATAACGACTTCGCCTGGAATACCCTGTATGTATATGCTGCTTCATAACAACAACACTGCGCTATTCCGCGCACGATATTTCTGTTGCCGGCCGCACCGCGTTTTACACTCGTGTTTGTGGTTATGCAACGTAACGGACGAATGCGCGAACTCGCCGAAAAAAGAACGCGAGCGCAGGGTCGAAACCCTCCAAGAAAACAAGATGCGAAAAAAGAAGAAACTAACGCAGTCGAGGCATTTATACATGTTCAGCACGTGTACCTCTCTGCATTTCCGCTACTGCGTTACGTTACGCGTTATTTACCAATTGCAAGCCTCGGTATGCAATCATCTCGGCGTTAATTAGCATTTATCTCTACATTTATATTCCTACTTGATTAAACATGCAGAATCCCTGGACTATCCACGCACAAAATAAATGTGAACTTTAAAATGACAGCCATTCATAGCGACGATTTTTTTTAGTGTCGGTGACCATAACAAAAAATAGTCTTGCGAACTTGAAATCAATAGATATCATTTTATTTTTGCCCGTACCTGATTTTATGCTGAGTGCATTCATTGAATACAACAAATATTTCAATACAATAAAATAACTGAAAACTATATATAATTTTCAGTTATTTTTTTAATACAAGCTCAATACAAGTTTTATAGATAGAGATCAAATTATAGTATTGAAAAAACTAGGTATAATCTATGAACATAATTTTTTGCAACTGATGATGCTTTAGGCAAGTTGAAAAATCAACACAGTTGTTAACTAGGCGTTAAAATTGCAGATGAAAATAAAACCACCCACGCATATAAAATCTACTATGGATTCTACCATGCATATTTTATTCAGCAGACAATTCTTTTGATAAATTATCGAAGCCTTCGCTTATATACTATAAGTGACAATTAAAGTTCGTCTGTGTTATTATTTTTTAAGTTACAGGAACTTCTTGTAACTAATAGGTTATGACGATGACATTGGTACGCCTATCAACAATAAAAGAATAATTGTCTTAAAAGCCTACTTTTCATGATTATCAATCGCAGTTTTTTCATTGACTGGACATCGTACACAAAATACAAAAAAATCCAGGTCGTTACGTTCTCTGCACCAATTAACGCGTATTTTTTAAACTCATTTCAACCATTAGATTAATGACGGTGACTACATACTAATTATTACTAGCCATTGAACAGTTAAGGCGACCTTAAATATAGAATATAATTGGTATTTTCTTCAGATTTATTATAATTAATACCAGATTTTTTTCGCACTCCATATAGTGTTCAGAAATAAATTAAAAAAAATACCAATTTACTTCAATCTCCGCTCTAATCAGCGCTTATTTCTTCAACTCGCTGCGGGCAGTTAATTTCAATCTGAATTCAATTCAGTACAAGAAAGGTAAAGTAAATAAGAAAATTCGAAATTAACAAGAGGCGTACAAACGCCGCTCGAGTGTCGCAATAAAAACACACGTGGATTGCGAACATAGCTCTGCACGTGTCACGCATTGGTTTTTAGAAATCCGTTGTATCCAAAGCCGCTACACTGTTAAAAAAGATTCGAAGTTTTTATACATGAGCTGATCGATTAAATATAATATACAATACAATTAATGTACTTTTGTACTAAAATTTAGGCGAATTATTAAATTTAAAGTAAATCATCAAAATTATTGGGCCATGAATTAATTTGAGATCGCACTGATAAAAAAAAGTAGTAAGTTCGTAATAGTAAACTTCTACTACTCGTGCATTAACTTTCAAGTAGATTTTTTTTACAGGTTAGAGTCACACCAGAGAATGGCCAAAAAATATTGCCAATAAGAAGTGGAGTATCAGAAAATTATTGAAGGCCGCTTTTGACTTTTTTATTTATGAATGCTAATCCGCTGGCGTATGAATAACCCTTTTCGTACTTTAGGTGGATCCCAATCGCGTTGCCTTAAGTTTAAACGACCATGTCAATGTTTACAAACAATTATAATCAAGGCCATCAAATGAACTTCGAAAATTATGGGGTTTCTAATTATTCTTCAGCTTATTAATGTTCGTAATTTAAATTTGTTATCGACAAATACTGGATCCTTGTTCGGCAAGAATTCTGTATGCGCAAAAGGGTTAAACGGAATCTTGTACGATCAACAAGGATATAACACTTGAGATAAGATCAATAGTCATGTTTTCTTTGTGGAAACCATTTTTCCTCATACTACTTTTTATTACATATCCTGAAACGAAAAGAATGTGATATGATTTATTTTGTATAACGCAATTTTTAATAACGCAATATCATACATACCAAACATTTTTTATTTACCGGTTATCAATTTTCGCAGTGTTTGGAAATTGGCTAAAAAAAACTATTTCAAGTCGCATCACCTACGACAATAATTACACGTGAGATAAGCATAATAATTGGATTGTCTTCGAATAATTTTTTTTCTACTTTTATTCGCGTATCACAAGCCGCATTTAATATAATTTATTTTTGGTAAAGAAAATGACGATAATCACCGTAATACAGGGTGACCTTTATTTTCAATGCTAGTAATCGAAGTCATTTTTATTCGTACCTTTTACGATGATCTAAGGTAATCAGAATTTTTTAAAATTTATTTCTTTCCATCCCGACGCTGGAAACTTCAGCATCGTAACAAATTGGCACTCATTTGACTAAAGTGGAGCGCTCCAACCTCCTTAAGAGCATGTTATAATTTCGCCTGAAATTTCTTCGTCCAATGTTAAACGCCTCTCTCTCGGATATAGCTCTGTCTCTCTCGCACTATTTTTCTTTCACTTCTCAAAAAAAAAAATCGTCCGAATCGAATGAAGAGTCAGAAGCCGTTGGAGGTCAAAATAGCGAATGACCAAAATAGTGAATGGTTAAAATAGCGAATATCGAAATTAGGAACGTCTGAATCTGGAATCGTCATCATTATGGAATTCGCTATTTCAGCCATTCGCTATTTTGACAATTCGCTATTTTGACGGGTAGAGATCAAAATAGCGAATGACTAAAATAGCGAATTAAAACATAAGGAACGTCTAGATATAGATTGGCCATCATTATAAAATTCGCTAATGTAGCCATTCGCTATTCTTACCATTCCCTATTTTGCCCTCCGTCTTATTAAAATGCAATCAAAATAGCGGATGATCAAAATAGCGAATAGCTGAAATAGCAAATTTCATAATGATGGCCATTCTAGATTCAGACGTTACTTATTTTGAAATTCACTATTTTAACCATTCGCTATTTTGGTCATTCGCTATTTTGACTCCTACCCATTTTGACCTGCATCTTATTAAGATGCAATCAAAATAGCGAATGATAAATATGGCGGATGGCTGAAAAAGCGAATTCCAAAATTATGGCTTTTCTACATTTAGACGTTCCTTATTTTTAGATTCGCTATTTTAGCCATTCGCTATTTTGACCCTCGCCCCCAAAATCCTTGTCCAATTCTACGATACTCCCGCGTATCACCTCAAAATACGGACCCTTTCTGTAGTACTATTCGAGAGAAAACAGCTTCCGAAAAGTCTGCAGGGGGAGATTACTCCCTCTTGAGTACCAAAAAAAAAAAAAATCTCTTACCGCATACGTTGAGCCATCCCTCAACCCTGCAAGGATATTCGATCTTCATGACTGCAGATGAATCTGCGGACGCCGGTACGAAGTTGCTGCGAAATCCGAAATCCAATTCACCGGTAGCACGATTACACTGATCACACAGAGAAGTTAAACTCATAAGAACCCACGAAGAACGTTCACACGACACGTAGATAAAAAGAATTGCACGCGTGCACAGGACGATCGAAAGCTTATATCCAGATTTCTATGCTAACACGTTCAACTTATCCACGTTATACACATTGTCACGGATTTGTTTTTGTTTTCGTCACTGTTATGAGTAAGCTGCCGGTAAGAAGAAAAAAAATAATTCGCACACACGGAGGAAATACAACGAAACGCAACGTGCAAAAATTGCACGTATCCTTGGCCAGAGAAAGTTTCGCCACTCGCGAATCGACGATAAGTAAAAAGGTAAACAGACCGATACACTGTTAGCAGCAAGTGTCAGTTATTTCGAACGCTGTCTGCCGCGTGAGACTCGCTCTGTCACTCAACCGACTCGATCCATACACACCGACGTACGGATTGTAACTGACGCTTCGAATGAAGCGGCGCTTCGTGCTGCGGCAATGAGAGGCGCGGGCGTAGCATACATGCCGCTCACTCACAGCTGGTCCAGCGATCGAGCAGCGCGCGCCGGCGTTTTGTCCGGTCGGAGGATCGTGGAGGCAATGAGAGTCAGTGAGGATAGTATCATTTTAAAAAACAAATTGTTACAAGCCGTTTGTAAAGAACTGAAAAGTTCTTGGACGATTTTTCTGAGGAATATAAAAGGTGTACAACATGCTGAAGTATGAAATTTGCAACAACGGCGACTTGATAAGATTTAAAAAAAAAGGGTTCAAGTCGTTTGTAGAAAATGTTGAATAAAGGCTGCAAAGTAGAACTTTGCAACTTGCTTCCGCATTATTGTGGGATTTTTACGAGACTATCTGTGTGGGGAAGTATGTCAATCTATTTTGTCTTTTTCGTGGAAGAAGCTCTGTAAGAATCGAAGAATGATGAGAAAGCAATTTGCAAAGTCCTACTTTGCAGCGCTGTTTTGAAACAGTTTGAATGGCATTTTTTTAAGCCCTCGACAGATTCTAGCAGGATTCGAACTGATGTTTGGTTAACCCACATTTTACTTGCGTATGAAATTTGAGGGAGATATCTCGAAAATTGTGAAAGTTGGAGCGCGAAAACTAGTTTTTCGAAAAATTGAAAATGTCATTATTTGTCAAGACCTTGACGGATTCGCGGCAAATTTTGACTCATCCTTTGTTTATCCACACACTTCACTTGTGGACCAAATTTGAGCTCGACATCTTAAAAATTGCGGAAGTTAGAGCACGAACGAAAAAGGTCAATTTTTTTTTCAAAATGACATCAATTCAGAACCTCTCGACAGATTCACTCCAAATATATTCCCATACCTTGTTTAACTACAGTCTACTTGTGAATCAAATTAAAACCCCATATTTAAAAAATTAACCAAATAAGAGCAAGAAAAAAAAATTGCAAAAAATTAAAACTAACAAATTGTGAACCCTTTGTCGAATTGACATTAAATTTAATCCCAAATATTGCAGAAACAATAACAAACAAAAACAAACAAAAACAATCCGCACGTGGTTCCCCCACCATTTCAGAAACAGCCAATAGCGAATTAGAAAATGGTGGTCTCAGAAACTGTGACACTCGTTCAGTCCTTGTTTACCTTATGGTCTTACATGAGCAGAGTGACGAGGCTGCCCTTCAAAGGCAGTAATACTCCCCCCCCCCCCCCCCCCCCCCCCCCCCCCCGCAGAAAGTTCGAAAGCTGTTTTCTCCCGAACGACACGACAGATAGGGTCCGTATTTTGAGGCAATATGCTCGATGCATCGTAGAATTAGGCTAAGCTTCTGGCTTCGAATTCAATTGAGCCGTTTTTTTTTATTAAAAAAAAATAGGGCGAAAGAGACAGAGCTATATCCGAGAGAGACAGACCTAGGCGTTTAACATTGGGCGAAGAAATTTCAGACAGTGTATCACTGCGTCTTAAGGTTGTTGTTGGGTCTGGGCTTGCGAGATGAGGCAGCGGAGGGACTCAAGGGCACACGGTGTGCGGTGCGGTTGTTGTGCGAGTGAGATGGCTGCGTATTCAGTTCCCGAGCGAAGACGACCAAAAGTTTTTTTTTAAAAACAGTTAATTAATGGTACTGTTGATTTGATCGTCCAATCCAAAGGTGCCGAACGTCAAAGCGATTATCATTTGAACTATACATTGTTGTTTTATGAACGTGGTAGCATTTTCTTAGCTGTTAAAACGTAAATACGGTCCAATCGTCAGAACTCTTTATAACAGTAGTGGAATAGGTCCCAAAATTGGAAATTTTATTTCTCCTAAACGGCGCTGTCCATCTATCCATCGTTCTAAATTTTTACCAGACTATTTGTAAAGGGATAATGTAAAACCATTTTATACCCGGATTTCACAGTAAGATCATTGGAAATCCACCATGTCATCATGGTCAAATAACAATACTTCAGACATTAAGAAAATTGTTTTTAAAATTGTTTATTCACGTACATAATTCGAGGAAATCAATTCGGCTCGAATTTGCGAGGTTTGCGCAAAAAAAAAGGATAAAAAAAATTTTAGCCTTCAAAATCGCCAGCAACGCTGCATAGCATTTTTTTTTAAATTTCAAAAATTCGGTATTTATATACAGAATATGAATAAAACTAATTTGGCTCAAAAGTTACAGTACCTTCGGTGAAAGAAAGAATATTATTGATAATTTTTTCGAAAAATGCGGGTTGGTTTGAGCTAAAACGTCCCATATAAATTCGTATAATATTTTTTTTTAAGTTCATAAAATTTTACATTTTCCATAAATGTATTTACGATTAAACAAACATTTAAAAAGTCTAATATCTCATCAGGTTCATATTTTATCGTATTAAAATTTGGTAAAGTTTTTACAATAACAAAATCCGATATTTAGGAATATGTTTGAGAAATAAAAAATTTAGGAGCTGAATTGTGGTGGAATTGCTCACATACGGGCAACTTTTCTAATTCACTTTTTTCGACGTTTCAGACTATTCTGAGTGTTCAGACATAAAAAACTTGGAGAACATTTTTTTCTCCTTTGTTTTTAATAAACCTTTGTTTTCAATAAAAACAAAGGTTCCTCTATAAGAAAGCATGAATAATTATCGCTTTTTCTGAAGAATTCAATTTTCAAAAACTTATAACCAGTTAATTCAAATGCCTATTATCCCTAGCAAAGTATATCGACGTAACAACGCATTACCGACAAAACCGTCGGTAATTGAACTCCACCAAATCGATGCATTCAAGTAGCACTCGAAATAATTGACTCTTCTCCGAACTTTTCTTCCTTCAGTTTCAACGAAAAATTAATAAATTCTAATATCTCCTTAGATTCCTATTTTATTGTATTGAAATTCGGTGAAGTTTTCACAATAACAAAACCCGATTTTTTTTAATATTGAAAAAATAAAAAAATTAGTAGCGGGATTTCGGTGGAATCGCTCATATGCATACATCCGGACAATTTTTTCATTTCACTTCTCTCGAAGTTTCAAACTATTCTAACTAAAAAATTAAAAAACTCGAAAAAAAATTCATGAAAACAAAGCTTCCTTTATGAAAAAGCCAAAATAATTATCGCTTTTTCTAAAAAATTCAATTCCCAATAACATATAACCAGTTAATATCAATGCCTATTATTCTAAGCGGAGTATATCGACGTAACTAACATTGTAGAAAATATTTAGACAATTTATATACTGTATAGTAATTTATACTAAGAACGTGTATGAAATTCAATTTAATGTACCAAAAAAAAAATTGCATCGTTGCATATATGATTACAACATTTTTTTTAAAAATAAACTTGCAAGTATCGTTTATTGAACCATATTATCATCACTTCAACTATAAAACATTCCAAGCATTCCTATATCCTTTCAATCATGTGAAATCGTTGAATCAACGATATGCTTATCTCTCAGTATACAGTAAATTTTCTATATCCCTCCAAACAAACGAATTTCCTACATTGTTTAGTAATTTTCCCCAAATTTCCTCCGCCCGTCTTACTCATTACCTACAAACCCGTCGGTAATCGAATTCCACCAAACCGATGCATTCAAGTGCCTCTGGAAATAATTGACTCTTCTCCGAACGTTTTTTTTTTCATTGCACTCTCGATCGTTTGAAAAAGCATGCGTATTTCGTCGCGCAATATACAGCTACAGCGCAGGCGCAACATCTTGTATCTGCGCAGCCAGATGAAAGCGAAATCATCTGCTTGAATAATCTGAGCAGCGCTTGTTGCCATCTACCGAGTGTTCTTTCACTCAGTACTGTCAAAATGGCGCTCAAGGCACAAGTCGGTCAAAGTAAGTACGCGAATATCGTTTAAATACGTGTGGATAAAGTGACGAATAAATAAAAGAGTGTGTCAAAAAGAACGTCGAAAATGCTGAATAATATGGAAGAGGCGAAAGCCATGCGATCGAGGCGTTGCCTCACCTTAAAAACCTTCGAGTTTCGATGGGCGTACGTTCCGCGACTATCACACAGCGCGCGCATCGTATATGCGAGGCGGAAACGTCAAATCTCGACGAAAGTGTCATTCTCTATATTCCCGCGGACTTTTTCAACGTGTCATTGCCTAATTTCAATGATGCAAAAAATCGCCATAGTTTCTCAAAGCAAAAACCATCGCCCACCATCGATTTTCGCATTTTATCGTCCAATCGGCCTCGATGTTATCTATGATTTTTTGGTCCTTGCATCGCAACGTCACCCACGTGAATTTTTTTTTTCAACGAATATACGAACAAATGTTCTCACACCGTGATGCAATGATTCAATTTCATTAGCTCGGGGATTAATGTCAACTGCGTTAATCAATTTAACTTCGGCGTCGACGTCTCGTCGCTGACACCGACGTTATTCATTATAATCAATAATGTGATTCATTCCATCGACAGGAATAGATGACGTCGTAATTTACTTTGAATCTCGTTATTGACTCGCTCTCGTGCTTTAAACGTGGATTTTTTGGCGGATTTTATGTTGCGTGGAATATTGGAAAATTCAAAATTGTTACCTTCGAACGATTACGATAATACGACTGGGAATTTTGTGGACTTTCATTGTTTTTTTTTTCACACGCTAATTATGTGTGTTCTATGCTGACCTTTCCCTACTTTTTTTTAAGACGTAGCAGGAAAATGTTGTATGTATGTAATTTTATTTGGTCGTGGGATAAATTTACCAAGAACCAGAGCAGAGAAAAATACAAATACGAAATTATGGTGCAGTCAATTTAAAAAAAAATCATTTTCCAATTTTATTACTATTTTGTATATCGATTATATTTATCATTTACTGCTGCTGAGAATACTAAATGTAACAAATATCAATTTCGGATTTATCTACGAACGATACGAAAAATAAACTGAAAAAATTTTATTGTTATTTTTTACGCAATAATTATAAATCTCGTTTCTCTTGACCTAATTTCCATTCATTTCAAGAAGATGGAGAGAAATTGTGCAATAATCAAATACATATTAAAAATCATCAATTATTTTTTAACATCAATATTTCTATCGACATATTTTTATCGAAACATATTTTTAAAGTAAAGAAAATATTTTTGGAACCCGTACATAAAATCGTATTACAAAATATCGTTCATTATTATTTTCTCACCCCAATTACAAGTCGCGTTTAGAATTTTTTTTCCTCTTTACGCAGGAGGAAAATTATGGAACAATAAATATTTTTTTATCAGTAATTATTTTTCCCGCAGTCCATTGTTATCATTCGTATTAATCCCTTTATGACTTTTTGCTGCCAAGAGAAAATGGTACGAATTAAAAATTGGTTTTATTACGAATGAAACGTAAAATGGCATCAAAGAATTTAAAGAGTCTTGATGCGTGGCAATTAGAACGTTCGTTGAACTATTGGAAAATTGGAATGCATCTTTTGCTCTAGTAACTCGATGAAATATTCATGCATCTGGCGTTCGCGGATATCGGTATTTAGGAGAGGAATCCCTTTATCGTAGCTCACAGGTCGTCGATAAGCGTTTCCAGATTACGCAGGTTCGGGGCCTCGATGTCGGTAGGCTACGTGGTTGACGGCAAGGCATGACGTCATTGGCCGGCAAGGGCGATCAATACGCGGGAAAGCGCCGAAAGATTTCGCGTTGGTGGCTCGTTTCTCCCACTAGTTCTGCCGTTAGCGATTTAACCCAGCTTTTCCGCGTACGCATTCATAGAGAACTTTTCCCACTCAGGCTCGGACATGGACTGATCGATGCCCTGCGCTAATATTATTTTCGGATAACACCGAAAGTTCGGGAAGCGAATTTTTTTTAATTATTGGGAGAAAAAGATTTCTTGAAATGTTCATTTATTTTGCATCCCGATGGAGAGAGAATTTTTTTTTTTTTCATGATAAAATAAGGATGCAAAGTAGAAATTTGCACATTGCTTCCTCATAAATTTTCATCTTTCGCAAAACTGCTTTTATGAGGAAGTTCATTTTGCTTCTTCAAAGAAGAAGCTTTGTTTTGGTGAAAATTTTTTTTTAGGGCATTTAATGTCAGAATATTCAAAATGGTCTGAAACGTCGAGAAAAGTAGTTTATGAAAATTGATCAAACACAAGACAAAAGATGCGACCTTCTGTATTGAATTCGGGTCAAATCGGTAAAGTGGTTCGGTTTTTATGAGATTTTCAAATTTTCGAAAAAATTTCGTTTTGATCTAATTCAGGTGAAATTCCAACAATGCGACTGCAATTTTCTACACAGGAAAAATAAGATCAAGCCCTGTTATGTAGAAATTTGATGATGATGCGGTTCGGATTTTACGTCGTTTTGAATTTTTCGAAAAATGTTCGTTTTTGACAATGTTACCAAATCTTAGTGCTTGATGACTCAAGTGTTTAAAGATTCGAGACATTCAAATCTATTAAATGTAAAGATGCAAAGTAGAACTTTGCACATTGCTTCATTAATATTTTTTCCTAGGTCGATTGAGAATATACTTTCTAAAACCTTCTTTATATTTTCCAACAAGTTACTTCATTTTCGTAAATTGATCTTACAGAATTTTTCCCTTCCTCAATTTTTTATGGAACTAGTTATTAAGAATTTTTTAAATTCATTCACATTCTCAGTTTCTTCGAAATTTCTTAATATCCTGATTGCCAGATCGAACAAAACTATCTTAACTAAACGTAGCAATAATTTTACCGATTTTACAACAATTTTTTATTTATCTTCATATTCAAAAATGTATTTAATTAATGGATAAACTCAGTTTGCATTTAAATATCCAATGATCTGATTGCAGATCAATCAGTGTTAGCTTAAATACTCCAAGCAACCAATTTTGATTATTACTGCAAATTCATTAGACATGCAAGTCCAGTTAGCTATTCAATCAATTTGCATTATTAACTCCGATTTTTCGATGATCAGATCGATCGAAACTAACTCAAATTCAAAGATTTCAATATTTTGATCTCATATGTAACTTAAATACTTAAGAATATAAAACGTGATAAAGGTCTTAACAATGCATTAAAATAACAATGTGGCTACATTACGTTTTTCTGTTTTTTTTTACACAGAGATTATGAATGAGGTGATCCAGCAGAAAAAGAAGACTCCTGGAGTGGAATGGCGAATCCTCGTGGTCGATCAATTGGCTATGAGGATGGTATCAGCTTGTTGCAAGATGCACGATATTAGCGCTCAGGGAATAACTCTCGTCGAAGACATAAACAAAAAGCGCGAGCCTCTGGGAACGATGGAGGCGATCTATCTAATAACACCGTGCAATCCGTCAGTACAGAAACTTATCGAGGACTTTAGCAATCCTGGACGAACTTGTTACAAAGCTGCCCACGTTTATTTCACCGAAGGTAATTATAGTCCGTGCGATTACTTTCTCTTCAAATTTTAATCATATGCAGACTCGTATACATACATTTTGCAACTATTTAGGGAAACTCAGTCACCTGAAAAAAGTCATAAAACAAAAAAATCTAAGAATGATACACGCCTTCAAAAAAACTTGCATTTGAACCTCATTAGACGAACAACAAGCATTATTATTCTACAATTTTGAAGGAAATACTGTGCACTAGAATAGTGTGAGGTAAAAAGTGAAATTTTTCTCTCATCTCAGATATCTGATCAAACTGGTGAACAAATTTCAGTATTTCATGTCTTATTTTATCTGTCAAAAAGTGGATTTTGCTCTAAATATAGAAATTCTGGATGCAGCGGAAATTTGATTTACTGTAACCAATTGCTTAGGGAGTTTTTGATAAAAAAAACATTTATTTACATTTATTGACAAGTATAAAATTCAATTTTAACCTCATACCATTTTAATGCACTGTGTTTACGAAATTGCAGAATGATAACGCTTTTGATGTACTTGATGAGTTTTAAATGTAAACATTTTTCAAAGATGTATACCATTTTGAGAATCTTTTTTTTACGACTTTTTTAAAGAGTTTTGAGTCCCTTTCAGAAGCTACATTTACCAGAGGACCGACAAAAGGTCGAAATATTTGTACTTATTTTGAAAATATTGGTCGAACTAAAACAACTTTTCCTATTAATTGGTGAAAATAAAATGATTTTTTTATGGAAAAAAAAACTCATCAAATAATAAAAATAAAAGGAATTGTCACCGACTGATGATGCAATTTTTTCCGAGTCCTTTTGCGATGGATAATATTCAGCTGGAACGGTTTTTATAAAATTGAAAAAAAAAAAATCGTTTTTGAAGTAACAACTTCAAACTAGTGGTTCACGATCTTCGATTTCTAAAATGATTTTTGTTACCAAAGCGACGAATCAAAACTCAAACATGAAACATCCACAAGTAGGAGTAGTCATTTTTACGTAATAATTCAAAAATAAAGATCGATTTTGGAAAACTATGATCGTCAGCGCCTTCCAAATGTTTTTCAGCATATTTAATGGGAATTTGAAAACTACCCATCTAATAATTTTCTACATATGATGTCCACCGGTAAAAAAAATGTTATCATCGGCCGTTGGTCATGTCTTTGTTTTTTTTTTCATATTTTTTTATGATTATTCTTTGCCCATTAATAAAACATACTTCTAGTTCCACGAATCAACGTTAAAACAATTACTTCACAGTTAGACCAATACGTTCTTTTAAAAAAAAAAACATTTCACCCTTTTTCTGTAAGGTAGATGTAGCCTTTTGAAAAATAAAACAGAAAAACTGTATAATTTTTTTCTGCTCAGTTAATTCGATAAAATTAACATTTATATCGTTAAATTTTCTTCGAACCCACCAAGATGGGGAATAAAAGGTGTGGGAGCTTCTGAACAGTGAATGCCGCCCGCAAATAACACATGAACACTAATTCATTGGGAGGAAAAGCATGGTTAACAGGATTCGAATCATAATTTATTTATTGATTTTTTCTTTGCTATTAAGTTGTCTGTTTAGTTGAGTTTTTTCGTGTATTTATTTGCAGCGTGTCCCGACAACTTGTTCAAAGAATTGTGTCAATCGTCGATAGTTAAGTCCATTAAGACACTGAAAGAAATCAACATCGCATTCATACCGTACGAGGAACAGGTAAAGAAACAATAAAAAGAAAATTGCAGAGATGGAAGTGTACGCGGTTTTTTCTCAACACCGCCTACGATATTATAATTCTTTTATATGAACGTGGTGACGGGCACGCACTCTGATTATCGTACGCGATCATTCCCAGCTTTTTTTTCGTTACAATCACTTTGTTTATCTTCTATTTACGTATCCGTACGTTTGTCCGTCTTTTCTCACTATTCTACAGATTCTTGTCCAATTACAAATGTTCTGTTTCCATTTAACTATAAGAAAATTATCGAATTATTTACGCCAACACAGAATTACACAGACTAACGCGAAGCACGAAACTAACAATTGGAATGCATTAATGCTTGCACTCATCCAGTGTGTCCGGAGGAGCTCTTCAATGAACTCTGCAAGTCCCTCGCAGCTAAAAAGATCAAAACCCTCAAAGAGATCAACATCGCATTCCTGCCTTACGAGTCGCAGGTGACGATTACAATCGCTCGTTAAAATCTCGTAGTTTTTCATTTTTACGCATCTCCTCTGTCTTTTTTGCCCTGCAGGGTGAAACAGCCATCAGATGGACGGGGACCAGTGAATGGACCTTTCCATAAGAGCACGTGCATAAAAAGCGTCTATTTACCCGATTTTTTTCTCTGCTTAACTGTCCATTCACTGGTCGCTTTACCCTACTCAAAATACGGTCGATTTTCATTTTTTATTACACATCTTTGACATTGATGTTGCGTGCATGCCATTTTTTTTGCAATATGGTAGATGTACCGTTAATGGCCATTTAAAAAACAAAACTATATTCTTCAATTTTTTTTCCCCATAAATGCATGTCAATTTTTATTTTAAAAATTATATAATCTCAGTGAATGATCTTCTCGATGTTTTTTCTTTATTCCATTAAATGTTTTGTCCTATTCGGTTTAATGTGATAGCCATAATCGGACTTAACGTAGCCAAAAAAGGTTTGTTCTTGTCACTGTACTTCATTTCTTACCTCAAAACCGTGAATAGAAATAATTTAATCACTATTGTGTAATTTACGCATCTTTCTTTAAACCTCCAGCCAATTAATTCTTTGTTTGTCAACGTATTATTTGCTACATCGGAGATATAAATATTTTTTAAATTATTTCTTTTAATTAACATCTAAAAATGGTGACGAAATGTAAGAAATAGCTGATTTTTATAAGGAGTACATTCCTCCTTCAAATTTCATGAAATCAAAAAGTCATTGACAAAAGTATCTACAAAGAGCCCAAAAAAGTGTCATTTTTCCATAATCTTTATCCGTAGAAGCACTATTACTTTAAAAAACTCTTTTTCCTTCATTAAAGGGTTGATAACGTGTTGATAAAAACAAATGAATAAAAATCTGAATATGTTTTCTCTCGTTGTCGTTCAAATGCTTAACTCCTCATTTCTGTCGCTAATTTCTTTAATGTACCGTTTACTAACATTTTATATATGTCGAAAAATCGCTTTATGTCTTTATAATATTAGAGCAATGTATTATTCAAAATTGGATATTTTATTCAGAGATTTTGACAAACAATCTGTTGAATCGTAGGTATTCTCTCTGGATTCGCGGGAAACATTCGCCTGCATGTACAATCCATCGTTCATCAATCTGAGGAACGCAAACATGGAACGTATCGCCGAGCAAATAGCTACACTCTGTGCAACCCTCGGAGAATATCCATCGGTTAGATATCGAAGGTATCACATTTCATTCAAACGATACATTTATTATTTTTTGTGAAAAATCGTGCATTATATCATTTAATTTGTAAAAAAATGTGTCGTGTCTTTAGCGACTTTGATCGTAACGTTGAATTGGCTCAAATGGTTCAACAAAAACTCGACGCTTACAAAGCTGACGAACCAACCATGGGCGAAGGACCTGAAAAGTCTCGTTCGCAACTTCTTATTCTCGATCGTGGTTTCGATTGCGTTTCGCCAATTCTACACGAACTCACACTTCAAGCCATGGCTTACGATCTTCTGGAGATAGAGAACGACGTCTACAGGTAAAAAGTTTGCTCGAATTCTCGTGGAACATATTAATAAAATTTCGTCGAATTTTTTTCTTCATCATATCATATATTCTTCTCCTTCAAATCAGATATGAAGCGACGGCTGGTCAGGCCGAAAAAGAAGTTTTGCTCGACGAAAACGACGAATTGTGGGTGGATCTTCGGCACCAACATATTGCCGTTGTTTCTCAGTGAGTAAAATATCTGCAATTCTTTGAATTTTAAAGGATCCGAGTCACGAAAAAAAAGTCATAAGAAATTTTGGATTCTGTTGATAATGTCTTTACAAAATTGCAGAATTATAATAATTGATATGCACTTAATGGAGTTTAAATGTGAGATAGTTTAAAAAAAAGAGTATTATCGACAGAATTTTCTTTTCTTTTGACTTTTTTTAGGTGACTCGATTCTTTTAACGGCCAAACTGCGTTAACAAATACGTCTCATTAAAAAATACAATCTTTCTGAAATATTGAATACTGTAAACAAATACAGTGGAAAAAACACCTCTTTGAAAACAGTCCTTGAATAGAATTCAAAATATATCATGAAATATGGTCAGAGGTTTTAATCTAATCTCCGGAGACATTATTATTAACATTTTTCCCTACTACACTCAGAAACGTGACGAAAAACCTGAAGAAATTTACCGAGTCGAAGCGAATGCCTCAAGGTGACAAGCAAAGCATGAGAGATTTATCGCAAATGATCAAAAAGATGCCGCAGTACCAAAAAGAGCTCAGCAAGTACGCGACTCACTTGCACTTAGCCGAAGATTGCATGAAACGTTATCAAGGCAATGTAGACAAGTTGTGTAAAGTCGAGCAGGTAAAATAACACGATATTAATAATATATAAAACGGGTGCCTTACTTGTAAATTTTGTCTAAAATGGAAGACATTTTGTATCAGGATTTGGCAATGGGCACTGATGCCGAAGGTGAACGCATTAAGGACCACATGCGTAACATAACGCCTATTTTACTCGATCAAACAGTCAACAATCTTGACAAATTGCGTATAATCGCTCTCTACGTAATCAGCAAAAACGGAATTATGAATGCGGATCTTGACCGGCTTGTTCATCATGCCCAAATCTCCGCGGACGATAAGCAAACTATCGTCAACTTCGCTCAACTGGGCATCAATATTGTTGTAGACGTAAGTTACGGAAAATAAATTATATAATTGGTTGATAAAATGGGTGAGATTCAAGATAGCAAATGGTTAAATATTGTAGACGTAAGTCATAGAAAATAAATGAATTATGAGTTAATAAAATGGGTGAGATTCAAGATAACAAATGCTTGAAATAGCGAATTCCATAATGATGGCCATTTAGACGTTCATTACATTCTAATTCTTTATTTCAGCTATTCGCTATTTTGTCTCCCACTTCATAAAAATTTATATATATATTTTAGGGTGTTTCACCAATTTTGAAAGAAAAAAAAAATGTAGGTGGAAAACCGAATTTTTCGTTTCTCACCATAAAGTATTATTACAAATACTTTATCGCTGGTACTGACAAAAAAATAGCTCTGACGATCAATTTGAAGAAGCGCCTTATTCAAATAAGGGCGTATTTTTCTTATATTAAAATGAAGTACCCTTAAAATTCATTACCAGAGTCGTTTTTTTGGTCAGAACCGGCCTCGAATTATTTTCAAGCATACATAGATATGGGAGAGAAAATTATACCTACAAAGTGTTATGATTAGATATTTTCCGTTCAATTTTCATCGATTCCGTAAAAAATCCTAATATATATCCATTTTTTCAATTGTTTTATTGATAATGCGCAGGGAAATCGCAAGAAAATGTACACTGTACCACGCAAAGAGAGAATTACTGAACAAACGTACCAAATGAGTCGTTGGACTCCTGTGGTAAAAGATATTATGGAAGATTCCATCGAAGAAAAATTGGATGTTAAACATTTCCCGTTCTTGGCGGGCCGCGCTGCTTCTTCTGGATATCATGCTCCCGCAAGGTAAGTTAATGCAAATGCAAGTTTTATTTTATAGCACAAAGAAGTACATTTTTGTGAGGGATTTAAAAAAAATAACCCCGCTCAATCAATGAAGCATTGCTCAATTAACAACATAAGCTAATGCTAACGCGTTATAACGATAATCGGACAAAAATTGTGGTTTTTTCTAATACACAACTCAATACCGAGAAACTTCATCGAACGTTTTACATATCAGTGTATTTAATTCGAAATATTAAACGAAATATTCAGTTATATTTATATTTTAACACCACATGTGATGCACAAATGAAACTCAAAAAACGCCGATCGAAAAACCAAAATTGTTAGAAACGTTTTCAAAAAATTGTGGACAAAAACACTAATATGTACAGTTATTCGATAAAGTGTTTTGGGATCCACTTTTGTATTAGAAAATACCTCAATTTTCATTTGATTATGATGAACAATAGCTTTTTTTTGTTAAGCAAAGCTTCTTAATATAAATTTTCGAATACGACCGATCACATCCTTGCTTCTTTATATAATATACAGCAGCACGAGATATGGACAGTGGCACAAGGACAAGGGTCAACAAACTCTCAAAAACGTGCCACGTTTGATAGTCTTCATTGTCGGTGGCGTATGCTTTTCGGAAATTCGATGCGCCTACGAAGTTACGAACGCCATGAAAAATTGGGAAGTCATTATCGGTGAGTCCTACAATCACATAAATCCATAAATCCGTTTAATAGTTGAAAAAAAAAGGGAATACAACCAAAAATCATTACCTTCTTTGCAGGATCTTCGCACATAATAACACCGAAGTCCTTCCTTTCGGATCTGAGCAAGCTCCACGTGTAAACGAGCAAAAACCGACTGAATAAAAAAAAACTGTTTCTGCGAGCAAGAAAAGAACGTTTGTCGAGATTCGCTAACGCAATTTGCCACTACATTAACAACGAGGGTTATCAGTAAAACCAGCTCATGGCTGAAAGAAAAATCCGTCGGTGCTTAATCAGCCAACTAAATAATCTAACTATAAAATACTCGAAGTCAATTCAGTAGATAAATTTCACTGTCGAGGCTGATTGTAGATTGAATAGTAGATTGAAATTGAGTGATCCGGATTAAAAAAAAAACAGATGTTCTGCCGTTACGAGAAATCGACTGAGAAAATTGAACAGATTTTTCGATCGGAAAACGTTGTGTTAAAAACGTTTTCTCGATAAAATTTTGTGAGATTTTATCACGATTATTTATTCTCGATCTAGAATGTGAGCTTACGGCCGTGTTTATTAAAGTGCCTGTTCGAATTGAATTATCGTAAACGCGTGCGGATTTTTTTTCGCTTGGTAATACTGATGTCGCCTCGCTGTTTTGCCGAAAGCAATGTGGTCGATACTCGCAGCGTAAAAGCAATAGGAAGAAAGAGAAAAGACAAAATGTGCCCTATTTATTCGTATAATGACGAATATGTCGCGCCGGTTGTTATCACGCGGAGAAGACACCGAAATGGGCATCAAGGGCATTTCTTCTTCGTGGTTTTAGAAGAGATCCGACGATACCCGTGTACATTATTTTGTAACTTATATTCCGTTCATCTTGCTCTTTGTAAATGCCGCGACTTGTAATACGTAGTTTCGAATTTAAATAATTGACTCTAGGATATTGAAAAAAAACTTGTCGAAAGTTGCACGATCAAAAAAACATTCAATTTGCTCGAAAATTCATCGTAAAAAAAACTTTTTCGAATACTCCTTCAATTATTTCGCGAGATTTTCCACTAAACTTTGCGCGAAGCGATGAAGAATTGCTGAAATCACAGATTAACGACGATTTTGCGAATGCAAGAGGAGAAAGCATCCCGAGTAGGCCAAGAAAACGCGTTTAGCTTTAGAAATTCGACATCGATAGTCGATTTTTCCGGTTATTCTGCTACACGATAATATATTGATAATATATATTAATACATGAATTAATGCGACTGTTATCAGACTTAAAAATCGTCGAAAATTCGACCCACGACATATATACGAATAATGTATCTTCTTACGTCTAATTACTCTCGATCAGTGCATAACTATCATATCATTACAGCTATAAAAAAAAATACTTGAACTTCTGATGGAAAAAAAACACTTCGCGGAGTATGGAACGATTCTCGGCCGAAAACGGAGCCAAAAAACATCTGTACTTAGAGATCAAAACTTAGAGACTTTCATAACGTGAAGGATAAAGCTTTTTTGCAATTTTCATAAATAGTATTTTTCGGGATAGTTACAAGATAATTATTTATTTTCATCTACTCGTTATACTCGCAATTCGTCGATTATTTCAGTCTAGTTAATATTTTTACGAGACTCCCATTTTGTAGATAATGAGAAATTAATGAATGGGAATAATTACACGAGCTTACATTCCGGCAAGGGTTTCGACGCTTTCGGAAGAAAGTGAATCAAAACGGAGTGAAGAACGCGCGGAGAAGTTGCATTTCAAGAAGACACATTTAGTCTTGAGTATCCATAGCACTCGCTATTATTAATACTAATGTAAACAGACTTGATAATTGTATTGTTCAACTGTCGATAACCGGTTAATCGAAACTCTGATATCGTAGGGGATCGCTTTTTTGGTCAATGGAAGTTTGCCTGTTACCTTGATCGTTCGTAACTTAAATGAAGTATGTTAATGATTATTAACAAGTTGCCAGTTGAATATAGCAACAAGATTATTATTATTATAGAGTTTACGATATTTATAAAATATATATATATATATGATATATATATGAATAACATAATGTATATGTACGTAGTTGTAACCCGAAGGAAGTGTTCTGCTTATAAAGGCCTACGCATTACTGTGTAAATTTTAATGAATTAAATTACCCGCTCACAATAATCTCGTTTATATATTGAGAACAGATTGACCAAATGTGTGATTCTGCATTATTTTTTCGTTTCATCATTCTGTTTATTCTACGGAAAATATAAATTGATAAGAGCAAGGCAATAGGTCACAGTCAAGAATGATCGTGCGATTAACTGTTTTACTGAACTAACATTGACGCTCCCGTCGATTTTATTTAACCATCAGTTGCTGCTCTGAAGTTGCACAAAGAATTTGGTAATGTCGGACACGAAGAAAAAAGTTTTGCTCGCTTATAGCGGTGGATTAGACACTTCTTGCATTTTGCGCTGGTTGAGGGAAAAGGGCTTTCAAGTCGTCGCTTATGTGGTAAAGTATCGATTTATCTGAAAATTATTGTTCTTGTAAGATAGAATTATGTAATTTTAAAGTGAAATCGCTTGAGTTGGAAAAGGAACGAAAATTATCCGGGTTTTCAATGAGATATTTACATGTCAATTACTTATTTGAAATGAAAATGGAATAGAAAATAATATTCAAATATTTAGTGAAAGTTAGTAAAATTCTCATGATATTCTGGCTGTGAGAGGCCGACTTTTTTAAAAGAGAACTTTTTCTTAGGCGAACGTTGGACAAGATGAGGATTTCGTTGCTGTGGAAGAGAAAGCCTTGAAAATAGGGGCAGTTAAGGTAATTTGGTGTATTTATGAGGGGCATTTCATCACAATTCGACCTGGGTCTGATCCTTGACAACTCCGATTTGACTCGTTATTTTCTGTAGGATTGGTAAGATTCTTAAAGGCGACCAATTTTGGTTCTTTTAATTTTTTTTATGCAATTTTTTTTTTTTTTTTCAAAAGAGACAATCGACTGCCATGATTAAAAATTTTTAAACTCGTCGAACATTTATGTATATAGACAAAAATTTTTGAAAGATCTATAGTAGATTGGGTTTGGTATGAATTCGACCGAAATCGAAAACGCGATACGGATTTTATAGGGTTTTCAAAATTTTCGAAAAAATCACTTTGCTGCCGTAACTTTGGCAAAATGTGAACCAACGAACTACAATTTCATACATGAAATCGGTACTATCGAGCGATGATTAGTACATAGTTTAGTCTTAATATACAATATGATTCAAATATGTCAGAATTTCAATTTTTGAAAAATTATGTTATTGTATCAACCTTAACAAAACCTAAGATAGCGAAGTCAAACTTCAGACATGAAATCAGTGCTGTTTCGCAATAATAGGTAGTCAGTTTCGTCAAACTTCGTTCTGTGGTTTTTTTATTTTTCATAAATTTAGCTTCAATACGAAAATCTGTAAAAGTTGCACTTCACAAATTGTTTCCTCATTATTTTCGGTTTTCCTTGAGAAGCTTCCTCTATGATGGAGCCTAAATCAATTGACATACTTCCGCATAGAGTGACCTTTGTAAGAAAAACCAGAAATAATAAGGAAGCAATTTGCAAAGTTCAAATTTGCAGCTTTTTCTTTTTTTAAGTAATTTTCTGAATCAGGAAAGCTGAAAAACTATAAGAAAAAAAATTTTGCTCACTTTGGCTATGAATTTCATATTCGACAATGTATTTTACAGGATCTTTTCATATTTTCAATTTATGGCATTCGATATGTCACTAAAAAAAAAATATAAAAATAAATTCTGCATACTAAATAACAACAAAATTATTCTGGTACATTTGAGGGTCCAACTAAGACTACAAAAAATTACAAGCCAATAAATAAATTTTTCTTCATTCAGTGAAAACGCATTATCTTATCATTATTTTACGTTAATTAAACATTACATTACGTTATCCTCAAGCAGCTTCCTTGAAAGCTTCTGTGCGTACGAAACATATAATTGTTTCAATCGTCCAGATTCAGACAAGAAAATCGATTGTTTTTATGCAATTGACTGTATGAGTCAATTATATGATTGCAAAAAATGATTTAGTGCAATCAAAGATTCTAGTTTTCTCAGTGCAGTAGTTATTCTTAAGCAGCTTCCTTAAAAGCTTCTGTGTGTGAGAATTACTTTTCCGAAAATTTTCGAAATTTGAAAAGTTCGATTATTTTCACTAGGTCATCATCGATGACTTGCGACAAGTTTTCGTCACCAAATATGTCTGGCCTGCTGTACAATCTGGTTTGCTATACGAGGGAAGGTATCTCTTGGGAACTGCTTTAGCTAGACCGTGTATAAGCGAAGGTTTAGTTGCTGCGGCTCAGAAGGAAGGCGCCAGGATTATCTCGCACGGTGCTACGGGAAAAGGCAACGATCAAGTGCGATTTGAGCTTTCCTGCTATGCCCTTTACCCTGAAATAGAGGTAACTATTTTTATACCACAGTGTGCGTGAAGTAGGCACTTCACGCACACTTCGCTTCGCTTGCCTGCGTGAAACAGGCACTTCTCGCACTAGTGGCATAAAATTGTATACGATACTCGTGCGAGAAACTTTTTCTAATCTCGTGTGATTACGACACTCGCCTTCAGCTCGTGCTGCAAACTCTCACTCGTCGCGAAAAACTTTCATCGCACTAGTATCGTAATGTAGTATTACACCACAGTGTGCGTGAAGTGGCTACTTCACGCACACTTCGCTTCGCTCGCGTGCGTGGAATAGGCACTTCTCGCACTAGTGGCATAAAATTGTATACGATACTCGTGCGAGAAACTTTTTCTAATCTCGTGTGATTACAACACTCGCCTTCAGCTCGTGCTGCAAACTCACACTCGTCGCGAAAAACTTTCATCGCACTAGTATCGTAATGTACTATTTTTACACTGTTTTCGGGTTTTAAGAAATATACTTTAGTTATATTATACATATATATTTGTTATTTCGCTAATGATCCCTCTTTCTCTCTCTCTCGTATTTACAATTATAAATGTCGTATTTTACAACCATCGTAGGACCTATTACACGTACTTCTCTCACTTAATTTCTATCTATAATCGGAAAATTTTAATCCTTCTGCTATTCTTTAATTACATTACGTTAAAAACATGCAGAACCAGTGGCTCTGCGATTTGAGATTTCCTGCTATGCCCTTTACCCTGAAATAGGCGTAACTATTTTTTTTTCATTTTTTCTCGATTTAAAAAAAATATACTTTTGTTAATTATTCATCTTTTGTTCTCTTTTAGATTTTAGCGCCTTGGCGAGATCCAACTTTCTTCGAACGTTTTCCAGGACGTCCAGATTTATTAGCTTATGCTAAATTGCACGGTATTCCAGTCTCTGCAACACCAAAAGAACCGTGGAGTACAGACGCTAATTTGCTGCACATAAGGTTGAATATAAACTGTAAAAAAAATTTATGCAACTCCATGCGAGAAGTGCTTACTTCTTACACGCTCCGCTTGGCTTCGTGTGCGAGAAATCGCACTTCTCGCACTAGTGAAATAAAATTGTATCGAAACTCGAGCGAGAAACTTGTTTTCAACTCGATTGATTGAAAAATCGTATCGTAATATACTATTATTCAACTCCATGCGAGAAGTGCCTACTTGTCACACGCTTCGCTTTGCGTGCTAGAAATCGCACTTCTCGCACTCCCGAAATAAAATTGTATACGAAACTTGTGCGAGAAACTTTTTATCAACTCGTATGATTGCAACACTCGGACTCGTAAAAAAAAAATCACATCGCACTCGTATCGTAATATACTATTATGTTCGTAATACAAGTATCTTCATCGCAATTTTGGGGCGGGGTTAAAGTTCCGAATGTCAAATACACGAAGGTCTAAAATTCCGAAATTTAATATTTCACCTTGATTTTTGACGAAATGTTTTCTAGCGAATTTCATCAAAAATGTAGGTGAGATATTAAGATTCGGAATATTAGACTTTCGTTCATTTACTATTCGGAACTTTAACCCCGATTGTCTTGCCTCTCGGAGACAAAGTTCCGAATGGTAGATACTCGATGGTCTAAAATTTCGAAATTCAATATTTCACTCATATTTTTGACGAAATTCGCTAGAAGAATTTTCGTCATAAATGTAAGTGAGCTGTTAATTTTCGGAATTTATTACCTTCGTGTATTTACCATTCGGAACTTTAACCCCGCCCCGCAATTTTTATTCGCCACAGTTACGAATCCGGAATATTGGAAAATCCAGCAACACCAGCACCGAAAAATTTGTACCAAGTCACAATTGATCCCGTGGATTCTCCTTTAGAACCAACGGAGATCGAAATTCATTTCGTCAAAGGAATTCCTTCTTCTGTAAAAAATTTAAAAAATAATAGCACCTTCGACAAGCCTTTGGATATTATCAACTATCTGAACGAAGTTGGCTCCAAAAATGGGATTGGAAGGATTGACATTGTAGAAAACAGATACATAGGCCTTAAGGTACGAAGACTAGTCACACAAAAACTTAATTTTTAAGTTACTTTTATCACAATCATTTTTACAAGATTTAAAACACAAACTGGATGTTTCTTTTGCTTCAGTCCCGTGGAATTTACGAGTCACCAGGAGCAAAAATTCTGTACGATGCTCATTTAGACTTAGAAGTATATTTGCTGGACCGTGAAGTCTTAAGAGTCAAGAATTACCTTACAGAGAAGATGACCGATTACGTTTACAATGGTGAGTATTGAATCTCTCATTTTTTAATTATTTTCTTCCTTATTATCATTTTTATTTCCGCATCTGTTGGGCTCAATCATAGGATACTGGTTTTCGCCCGAATGCGAACTCGTTCGGAACAGTATAGAATTATCGCAAAGACATGTAACTGGAACAGTTTACATGAAGCTTTACAAAGGAAATGGTTTGTAAACCAGCATAAAGTTGCTTCAATCAATTGACATTAAAATATTGTGTGCAATAATTATTTTTCTAATTTAAGTGATGATAACTGGACGCACAAGTGAAGTGACTCTCTACAACGAGACTCTCGTGTCCATGGATGTTCAAGGTGGCTTCAGCCCTGAAGACGCCGGTGGATTCATACGCACTCAAGCACTGAGATTGAAAGAATACTATCGCTTCAAGAATCAGCAGAAATAATTGACCATTCAAAGCTCCTTACGAATGTATAACTGATACAAAATATTGTATTACGTATGAATAAAGCAAATTATTTGAAAAATATAAAAATCTCAAGCATTTGTCTGTAATTCTGTGAAGAACAGAGCGATCAAGAATCGAGGGACTTAAAAAAATTTGAACTTATGGGTTCTTTAAGTTCTTCAGGCTCTGGGGTCTCACAGACCCGACTGAATTTTTCTGAGTCCCTCAATTGGACCCCAACCCTGATTTGTTTTAATTCCTTGAATTTATTTACAAGCACAATTTTTTCTGAGGTGGGAGGGATTTCCTGAGGGTTGGAGGGATGGATTTTCTGAAGCAAAGGCGTTCATTAAGGGAGAAAGATGGGGTTTCTGGAGGGAAACGTTCCTGAGAAATAGATGAGAGGTTCCCGTAGAAAGAAATTTGCCTGAATTTTTAATTATCGCAAAGACATGTAACTGGAATCGTTTACATCAAATCCAAACCAAGTAAAAAAAATATATGAAGATTGTATAATAATTATATATAAAGATCTGGATAGAAGTTGTATACGAAATTGGACATATACATTTTCTATATGTTGTATACAATACATATAAAGATTCTATAAAAATTATTTAAAGTGTAATTCAATTTATGTACATTTCATATAACGTTTCTACAAAAATCGTTTTATAAAATCTGCAGACTATATATAAATGTCATATAAGTGAAATGCAGTGTATAGTCATTCTATATGTCCATTTTCTTATACAGACTATATACTTTTCAACAAAAATCGTTTTATAAAATCTGCAGACTATATATAAATTTCATATAAATGAAATGCAGTGTATAGTCATTCTATGTGTCCATTTTCTTATACAGACTATATACATTGACTTATATATGATTTTTTCTGGTGGAATTACAAAGGAAATGATTTGTGAATCAGCGTAAAATTGCTCCATCCAATTGACACCAAAATACTATTTGCAATAATTATTTCTCCATTTCCGCTGATTATAACTGTACGCACAAATGAAGTGACTATGTACAATTCGAGGTCCTCGTTTCCATGGATTTTCAAGGTGTTTTCCCGAAGACATTGGTGGATTTATCCACATTAAGGCACTGAGATTGAAAGAGTAATATCGTTCCAAGAATCAGCAAAAATGATCGACTATTCAAAGTTACCTACGAATCTATAACTGACGCAAAACATTGTATTATCAATAAAGCGAATTATAAAAAAACTATGAAATTCTCACGCATTCGCCTAAAAATCTATAAAGGATAAGGGCAAGGGAATGACGAATAAAAAACTGTCTCCAAATTACTTGTGAAGATTATAATTATATATATATACTTTATTTATTCATTCATTTAATCGTGTACGCATTATCTTAACAATACTAGTAATATATACAATGATTTTTATCGCATAATAGCTAACGTATTCGCAACACAAACGAAACTCTCGAACTTCCGAACGATAGTTGGGTAAATTCATCTCGTGTCGACTATTTAGATAAAATGGATGACACGATTTCTTTCTTCCGTTATTATTTTTGTTTTTTCTTCTTTTTTTATGTAACTCTCGGCCTGCCTAACGATCTACATATGTGTTTTATATACATATATGAGACATGCAAAGATTGCAAACTAGGGAAGGTATATACTAATTCTCTTACGCATGGATTACGCTATATCGTATAATGTAAACGTTGATTTTTTTTTGCACACGCATCTCGTTGGTACACATTTCAGTACATATCGTGAATACCTTTTTTTGTTTCTTTATTAATGAATGTTACGAATTTGACCTATATAGTATACTAATTACTATATAGATTATCGTGATCAAACTATTAAAATCTATTCCGTACGTACGTGTACGTTCCACGCTAATGAATTTGACTGCACTATATGCAAAAACGAATCTTCTCGAACTCGCGAAGCACGAACGATTCCACACGATTAATTAGTTGCAAAGACAATTCGCCGCTTGTTTATTTACTCGCAAACGGTTAATTGCCGTCAGAGATCCGAGCGCGACGAGACGAAAACGTCATTACGAGACTTTAGATAGTGGAAATTTGCTTAGATTCGCTGAAAATTCGAAATTGTCTTGGAAGAATATTAGCAAACGACAATTATCGACTCGAGTGGCATAAGGAAATGAGGAAAAATTTGTGTGATTCGTGCAGTCAAAAGATCCTTTCCCTCGTACTTAACAACATCAAGCATCTCTTTATTTTTTAGCCATTTATTTTTCTTTTTTTTTTCGTATTATTATTTATTTACAACCATTTTTCTTTTAGTGTCCTATAGTTAATAGTAAGTTTGCTGAAGTTGTTGTTCTTGTTGTTCTTGTTGTTTTTGTTGTTTGTTTGTTTTATGTGCCATTGGAGATGATGTGCGCCCGTGGGGAACTTATATAAAAAATTACTTTTGATACAGCGGAGTGATTTTGGTGTTACTTACGAAAAATTTACGTTCTCAAACGATTTTTCTTTTTTCTTCGTTTTTTTTTTCATCATAATTTTTGTTTTTATATCACTAAACTTACGCTGAGATCTAGGAGGTTACACAATCTGTCTATCGGCCTTCTTTAAATATTACAAACCTTATCACATACAGGTGTAGTATTAATATTTTTTTTAATCTGTCGCTGTTGATGTTGTTGTTTTTTCTGTTTCTTTTCAATATTGTTTATACATAGATATTTGTTATTTCGGTGAATTACTGCCAATGATTCCTCTTTCTCTCTTTCGTATTTACAATTATAAATGTCGTATTTTACAACCATCGTAGTACCTATTACACGTACTTCTCTCACTTAATCTCTATTTATAATCGGAAAATTTAAATCCTTCTGCTTTTCTTTCATTTCATTACGTTAAAAACATGCAGAACCAGTGGCTCGAAGAGATTTTCCGCTTTGAATGCAATCAACGTAAAATCAGCGTATCGCTCAGTTACAAAGAAAATATATAAAAATGACCTCGTAACGAGCGAATATTTCGCGCGACGATTTCGTCCCTTGCGATTATGTATAATTCTGGCAGAATACACACCAAAATTATACCAGCCGATTGAGAGTGTAATTGCAGCGGCGACGAACAGCTTATTTTCAGAAGGGAATTAAAAACCGCGTTGAAAATAATTAAACTGGAAGTCAGAGCGTTCGGTTTCAATTCAAAGCGTATTACTCTGCAATAATAAGTAAAACTTTGAAAAAATTGAAGCCTGGCGGTACTTTATTCACCTTCCAAATATAAGAGAGTGTGCTAATCAAATTAGTAAAAGATCTTTCTCGAAGAAAAGAGTTTAAAGATCTTTCAACAACTCGAGCTCTCGAAGCCTTTTTTTTTTAATTGCAATCCATTCGAGCGTACAATTCTGCTGAAACGATCATTCGTACAGAAGCGAAAGAACTAGACTTTCATCATTTTTTCTTCGGTTATTGCGTCGAATGTAAATTGATCGACACGGCGAAATCGTTTCAGATGAAAACGTAACAAAATTGTGGGTACAGACATCTCCACAGTGGCACGTTGCTCTTTCGTACGAATATTTCATGCTTGTAACACTTGATAACAGAAAAAGAAACTACGGAGAGAAGTTACGGAAAAAAAACGACCGATGCAAGAGCAAAAGTGCCAAAGAACTCTGATGAGAAAACATATCAAGTCCATTAGTGTTTCGTGGCATTTGTGCGACTCGATTAGCGATTTATCGTTAAAAATGCGCTCGTATATAGAGCAAAAAAAAATTTCTCGCTTTGATCTTGCATCTGAGATTAAATTCTTGAGCAATCGCGCGCGAAAAAAAAACAACGTATTAACAAAACCCATTTAACGCGAAAAGGGCTCGAAAAAAAAAGCTTGGTGTCATCCGTTTTCACCTGAATTGCGACTCGCAGACGCGGGGAAAAATCGTCACCCACTTAATCGCAGTTGAACAGACGAGTTTCTTTGCCTTTTGATACTATATAATTATATTAGGTGTTATTATTTATAGTGTAATAACCGGCCTCGTTTACAAATCTTCACGAGAACCAAAAAATTATATACCCTTAAAGACTATACCTGACAGCCTACGACGTTTTATTCTCGTTTATGCATGCGAACAAGACTCACAATTGCGCCGATCGTACACTCCGTTCGTACATAAGACACACATACACATACGCGAAAAAAAAAAACATACACCCCGCGCAATCAAATTTAATCCTAGATTACGAGGGTGTAATGTATAATCTTTTTTTTTTTTCAAGTGCATCTAGAATATATTTTTCTTTTCAATATACAATCGATTTCAGAATTTCCAATAAAAGTAGTTGTTTTCAGAGTGAAAAAAAAAATTTTTTTTACAACATTTGTTCTTGGAAATTCGAAATTTCGCATAGCTTCAGTGTGTCTTTACATTAATTCTGCTAAGCATGGCTGTTAAACTTTTGAGGCATCGGCGAACCTGCGACAACGAAAATATATATGCAACACGCGACGAAGCACGTGAGACGAAACACACGAAAGAAAAAACTCGACTCTCAAAAGCCACGAAACGCTAAACACGCGGTTTAATTATTTTTTTTTACAGATATACCAATTCACGGAGAATAACGCTCGAGATCTTTCTTTTTTTAGTTACTTTTACTTATTAGCACATGCGAAATATTTAGCCAAAGTATATATACCCTCTTCCACCCCTTTTTTTCCACCAATTATTCGTCTGCTCGTTCTCGCGATCGCGAAAGTGCGAATAATCGGTACTTTCCAGCGCGGCGAAAAAAAAAAATTATGAAAAAGACGAATAAATTGTAATCCGCGAGTCGCGTGCGCGCGCGAGAACGTAGAAATCTAAAGGAATTGTTAGTTCTACCGCTACGTATCGTTAATATAACGTTGATGCTCTGGGTATTTTATTTTTTCTTTTATTTCGTATTATTTTCTTTCTCTTTTCTTTTTTTATTCATTGTAACATATTAAAAAACATTTAGTTTCACTATAAACTAGATCGCTTCTCATAACAGTATTATGGACATATTCGTGTACGTAACGCGTACTAGTATCTGATTTTTTTCAAATCGTTTCTATAGTTAGATGTAAAATATGTTTAGTCCTGCGACGGTGTATAAAAAAAAAGGAAAAAGAAAACAAAAATCAACATACCTCGAGTCTACTATTGGCATGCAATTAATATAGTAAACGATTTATCTAAATTGGACTTAACGAGGAAAGAAAGAAAAAAAATACAGCGAGCAGACGCGTCTCGACGTTCTTTCGTGCCTGAAGAAAGAAGGTCAAAAGCTCGCGGAGATTGCACACAGAAAATATATAATGAATTTCTAAAGAAAGACCCGCAGAAAAAGGAGTAGCATTATCAGCGTTAGCAGCAGAAAAATTCTCGTGTAAGCTCTTAAAAAAATAAAATTCGTATTTCAATTAAATAATTTAATATTAATATACTTCACATAATAATCAGCTCTCTCTCGTTATCAATATGATTGTGGTTGGTACAAGCTAAAGCCGGCTAACTATTAACTTTCTACATGTTTTATTTATTTATTTATTTATTCATTTATTTAACTTTTTCTTTCTTTATTATTTATTTATTATTTCCGCCCGAAATACTTGATTAAAATTAATCCCAACGAAACACGGCTCAGATTAATAGTACAATACGCAATTAACTCTTTTTGTTTTTTTTTTTCTTTAATTAATTATATGAATATCGTTTTTTGTACTTTTGCTTATTCGCCAATTAAAATATTTCGTTCCACAAAGGCAATTAGCCCGGACAAAGCGAGTCGCACGAGCGTCTCTTTGATCCTCCGACGTTTGATTTCGTCTTACTGAGAACCGAGCATGGAAGCTTTATCGATCGCCTTGGAATTACTGTTTAACGATTTTGTATTTTTTCCAAATGGTTCATTAATGTCAATCGTATTATTTGCCTCGTCGCCTACTGCACCTATATTAAGTGGCTTTTTTTCCATTCATTTTTACACGAGAGTACACGATTACAAAGCACGTAAACGAACGTCATTCTAAGACATACCTGGAATTAGGTACACATCGTATATCTGAAAAACCGAAACAATTTTAACCGCACCGTTGAATGGTCGAAACAGTGATTGTTCGTTATTCTTTATTCTCGATTATTTTGCTTTATCGTTTAATTTTTAATCTCAAAACGTTATCCACCATACACATTATTCTCATAATAATTGACGACTTTTTTTATTCTCTCTAAAGTGAATCATATGAATCGTTTGTTTATCGACGTTTCTTGTGGACGTTTTTTCATTTCTTTCTTTTTTTAACTCTCTTCTACCTTTAATTTATTTGCAGAACTCAGAGAACAACGACAGAGCTCTGCAATAACGTCGATAATCGCGCGTATTTTACGCAAGAGACCACGATCATTAGGGTTCACCCGCAAGTTGTATCTTCTCGTATTAGGTATATTCTTGTATTTGTTATTGACTAAACAAGTCTACCTACATCGAGGATTACAAATATCTCGCGTATTCTCATTATTAACCGTGAAAAATGAATTTGCATTAAATCATTAGTAAATAGCTAATAATTATAGGTATTATTGGCAGATAAATGGGATCTACGTATTTTTCTTCTTCCCCTCATTTTTGTTTTTTTTTTCTTTCTACCAACGATTAATGACTGAATGTGGAAAAATATAAAACTTAACTAAATGTACACAACTTTTATTCGTCCCCTTGTTCCCCACTTCACGCGCACGCGTTTTCATTCACTCGCGTCAGTCACACTCACACACTTTCACAACAACCTTTACACACATATTTATCACTCATCCATTTTTTTTTCAATATGTTTTTGTTTGTTTTTTTTTATCATTTTGTTTCCAAATTTACATAAAGTACAAACTTATGAAAACCGGAAAATGTAACACAATATTTCAGTGTGTATCATCATCGAAGTTATCCTGTAAGTATATTTTATCTAATTACATGGTCACACTTGGGTGTCCGTCGATTACACAATCGCTTCGCTGTTTTTAGTCTCGTTTTTTTCATTTCTTATATTGTTTTTTTATGTTTTTTTCTTCTCTCGTCGGTTTAAAATTGAAGTATCTTTACGAAACTCGCGAATTGCTTCGACTTCCGTCAGCCGGATGCGCAGACGTCCATCGTCCGCTTGAAGGTTGACAATAAACCTTCATTCTTCTTCTCTTTCTTCTTTTTATTTGCTCTATTTAATTTAAATTGTGATTACCCGTTGGAATGTCCCAACTGCACCACGAAATTATCACGAATCCCAGAGTACAAAGCCAACAGTGCGACGAGCGCGCCGTGTTTTTTTTTATTTAACTATTCGTCACGTTATCAATATTATTACTTATTAAACGTTATTATTTTTGCATATGTTTGTTTTCTCCTCCTGGGTGTTTTTTTATCATCGTCGATAATAATATATATTAACACGAGTCTGCGGTAATATCGTCCAGCGCGTCCAACACATTCGTCCAAGTCCTGCCCGGTTTCAGTGGGTTTATTATCAGCAGCGCGCACGAAACATTATAATGTTTCCTCAAACGCAGCCATCAAATCACTTTGCATGTTCATGTCAATCTTGTTTGCCATCTGAAAATACAAATTATTCCTATTCTTTGGCGGATCTCCTTCAATCGGCACTTTTTTTTTCATTGCCAATATTTTCCGTTTTGCAATCCTGTCACCAATATTATGTTTCACAAATTTCAAAAAAAGGGGATCGAAATTTTTCTTTTAAATCATTTTTTTTCGGCAAGTTGAGGGAACTCGATCACGTAAAAAAAAATCATTGGCAAAAAAATGCTGTACTTTATCAGTTTCTTGGAAAAAAATCTTACACCTGAACATCATTAAGTACGAATCAAGCATTGTAATACTGGAATTTTGTAAAGCTATACAGTGCACGGAAATACAGTAAGGTAAGTAAAGCGGAAAGTTTTTAAATTGGCATTACTTTTAAACCGAACTGGTGAAGAAATTTTAGTGAAATCACAAGAAATCACAGCTATGATTTCAAATGTGCGAATAATTTTTTTTTTTTTTTCGTTGAAACTAATTAAATAATTGGTTACAAAACATTGATTGCTAAATTCAATTTCCACTACATTTAGGTTGGCTATACTTCAGCCAGAATGCACTCTTTAACAGATAAAAAGAGACATAGAACACAAAAATTCGTTCACCAGTTTAGTCTGAAAGCAGTGACAAGTAAAAAAAAATGTACTTTCTACCGCACAACATTTTGGTGCACTGTATGTTCTCATAAAGTTGTAGAATTATGAGGCTTGGTATGAACGTAATAAGGGTAAAATATAAGATTTTTTTTAGATATGCGTATTATAATTATTTTCCCGATTTTACTGGATTTCAATAATTCTCGAGATTTGAATATTTCTTTGAAATGATAGAAGATTCTAAGGTATTTTAAACATGTCATGTGATTTTACACAATTCTTGAGATTGCAAAAGTTTTCGATGGATTTTTTTGCAATTTTATGAGCATTTAAATAAATTCAGACGATTTCTTGAAAATTTCATTCTTACGGTAATTTCTTTCAATTGATCTGAAGATTTCTTGCATTGTCTCGGATTTCTCGGCACAAGATTTCAAAGATTTTCCTAGATTTCATTACACCTCGAAGATTTTGCAAGATTTCACTGGATTTCAAAGATTTTACAAAATTTCATTAGGTTTCAAAAATTTTCCTAGATTTCATTAGATCTCGGAGATTTTTCAAGATTTCGAGAATTTCTAAGATTTCTCAGATTTTTTGGAACTATGTACATTAGTTTTCAAGAGTAGTTTTTTTTTCTCATGATTTTTTTACATGACTAGGTTCCCGTAAAAATTCGAATATTTATCTTTTTTAGTTGAGTGATTCTTCCTCGAAGCCCTTTTTTCTTCAAAATTATAGCAATTGTTGCTAAATGCATGTATTGAATATTCTTGTTTGTAAAAAAAATTGAATGGTAGAAGAGAAAAACAGTGAAAGCAAAGTAACTTACCGCTTCTCGTCGCCGCCTCTCCTGTTCTCGTAGCCTCTGTCGTTCTCTCTCAGCAGCGGCCTTGTCTTGACCAGATGATTGGCTCGGACTACTGCTATCGGTGTCTGTCGATGCTTTGACCTCTTCTGCTCGCGATGTCTGCGTTATACCTTGAACCGTCTGTTGATCGGTCACCGTCTTCATCACCTTCTCAAGTGCGTCTTCCTCCTCCCGTTCTCGCCTTCTCTCATTTTCCTGTCGCAGCCTCTCACGTTCCGCCTGCTCCTTTTGCATTCTGCGTAACTCTTGCTGTTCCATTAATGCCCGTTGCTGAAAAAAGTTCAATAACACATTTATTTAAAAAATGAAAGCTTGACATAAAAATATCGCTCAACAGTCAAAGAATATTACACTGTAAAAATGTCTTTGTTTTTTAAATCTTAATGTATCGGTTATGAAGCTTAAATGCATATAATTACATACCGAATATTAATTTTCCGATACATTCGATATTGAAAAATACAACATTTGTACATCAAAATGAAGATTACAATACTCACGTACTGTAATTTTCAAATAACAGTATCGTAGAATCCTTATACTATTTTTATGTTTCGTATACAAGTATGTTAATATAGAATTTATGCAAACTTTTTTTTGCAAACCCATTAAGTAAAAAATATGTGTACTTTTGTGGCGAAGAAAATGTTTTAAAACTTATGAAAATTTATTTGTGAAGTGATTGGTAATAGCTTTGTTGTTACTTTTGCAGCGATAGTTTTTCAAGTTGTGGTGAATAGAGCAAAATTATGTTAGAGCTTCTTACCCTGTCCTGTTTTTCTTTGGCTTGTTTCTTGAATGCCTTGAAAGAATCGTGTGCCGCGCTCTTCATGCTGGTTCCAGCGGCGGACTGTGGACTCGAAGCCTGCGCCAACGACGACCACGAAGATGCGTTCTTAACATTTTGCTCCACGGTCTATTCGCAGATATTTCGAATGAAAAACGTTATTCACACCCAAAAGGCACATTTATACCGAGCAGATAATTAACTAGGATTTTATAAAAGTCGCATTGCTCAATCATACCTTGTTCTTAAAAGCTGACGCAAAGTTAGCTGCAGGATTCTTAGAATCAGGCGGTGTCATCTTCTTTTCGGGCATTATTTGGGAGCTCGAGTGATTGCTCATCGGCGGAATTCCCAGCGCGCTCATCTCTGCAAAAAGAGCTCCCGCTAGAGCAACGACGCGTTTAAGGAACGATTAGTAAAGCGGGTTAGTGATTTGTGATTGCGGAAGAACGATTAATCACACAAGTGCTCGCGTGAAACGCTGATAAAAATGTATAGTGTCCCACACAAAACATAAAAGCAATACGTATTTTCGGTGCAAGACTTATGCGTGAACTACTACTTTTTCCCACGTTTTTATCTCAAAAATGCTGGAGTGAAATGGTGCAAAAAAATGTATAACAAATGAAACAAAAAAGCAACGCGATTTTTGGCGTAAGACTTATGCGTCCATTTCTCTCTTTTCCCACATGATATATTGAAAAGGTTGTGATGCTTCAAACTGGTTAAATTAGAGCAATTTTTTCTAAAAGTTTTGTGGAATAAATAACAGAATCAAAAGGTAATTTGAGTCACAAGATGTACTCTTAACTCAAAGCAACGTTGATAGTAAAAAAAAAGAGTTGTCCGAAGAACTCGTAGAAAATAGAAGCGTTTTGATTCTATAACAGCTAAACCATCTGATAAAAAAAATTAGTTCCCAATTCTAAAGGAATTTAACAATTTCTTCATGTTTTTAGAATTACTGATTTTAAATAAAAAATTGCGAATAACACATCACTTTAGCAGATTCAAGATTTTGCTATGCTTTACTCTTTCTCATAGAACTTAAAAACAGGAATGTTCGGTTTAGAATTACATTAAGTTACGAAGTCCCTTAAAAACTTTGCAAAACCGTCCAACGATTCTTCGCGAAACATCAATTTACCAAAAAAGTTAAGTCAAGATTTGACAACAAAACGCTAATAAATGAATGTTTCAAGATTTTATGATACATTCATGTTTAGCTTTTCTCATAGGAAGTTTAAAAAAACGGATGTTCGATATAGAATCGTATTGAGAATTATGAATCCCCTTAAATATTTCGCATAGCCGTCAAACGATTTTTCGCGAGACACGAATTTAGCCCAAAAAGCAAAGCGCACGATTGACAACAAAACGACGCAAATAATAAAACAAAAAGCGTAACTCACCATCCATCGTCTTGTGAGACATTTGCGTCTGCGACATTGAAATAGGTTTTTCCTCTTTCTTGATTGGAAGCTGCATTTGCATGGGCATGACCATCGGGAGAGGGTCAAAAATCGAAGTGACCGGCACGCCTCCCATATTAATTCCAGCCATGCTCATCCCCGGTATTCCATTGTTATTGAGCATATTAGGCGGTGAACTTTCGCGTTTAACGTTCGAAAAACCATTCGAATGTTGTTGCTGATGCGACATTGTCATGTTATGAGAATTTTGAATATTTGTCATTTGCGAGGTCGTATTTATCATGCTTTCCAGCTGATTATGTATCGCAGACATGTAAGGGCTCGTCATGTTAATGCTGCCGAGATTCAGGTTCGATGCCAAACCACTAGGCATCATATTAACAGGATTTTTCATATCTGGCAGTAAACTCATGTTCGAGTTATTGGAAGTCGCATGGCCAGTTTGCTGTGGTTGCTGCTGATGTTGCTGCTGCTGTTGCTGCATCATTGAAACGTGCGGCTCTTTCTTCAGATTAGTTAACGATTGCTCCAGTGCAGAATGGGCTGTCGTTACGGACGCTGTGTCGAATTACGTAATCGTTCAATAAATAACATGATTTTGGTCAGTCGCGTCTCCTAAACCGATAATAACAGTGCTCGCATAATACCGGATTTTTCGTTTTATCGTTCGTTGAATTATTAGAATTTTTGTTATTTTAATTTCGTTAACGTTAGCATGCATTTTTTTTTTTCATTCAATTTGTTTTGTTTTATTTGAATATTCACACAGAATGGGATTCTGAAGAATCGGATAACATGCTAGCGTTTGTTTTTCATGGGTTTCATGGAATAGTACCTAGGGCATTGAAGGGCTGCATTAGATCCCCTTGTTGATGGCTCATGGCTGTTCCGTCGCTTGGCCCGGAAAGGGCATTGACGCTCGGGAAGGAATTAACCGTTGTGGGCGGCTGAGGCGGTGCCTGCTGCTGAGGCACAACCGGTGACGGTGCCACGGTGTTCGTGTTCGTCGGCGTAACGCTTGGCGGTGGCGTTGGTACGGAAACCGACGGAGTTGGAGGATTAGACGTTACAGCCGGTGGCGGGGTTGTTTTCTTAATCGGCGCTGCCGTTGCCATAGCGCTTGGGCGCTGAGGCTGGGCCGGCATCGACGCGTGACTTGCCACCGGCAAACCTTGACCGGAAGTCACCGCCGCCACTGCGATCGGCTGCTGCTGTTGGCTATTTCCTCCTGACGGTATCACTAACATCAAACCCATCGATTCAGTAACTATTGCTTCGTAAATCAGCTGTGATACTAAGATTAAACGAAGGTTCGAGGCGTTTTTGCCCATTGACACCGGATGTCTAATAAGCTGATATTCCTTGAGGGGAAAAGTTGTTTGGAAAACTTTTGTATCATAGGGACAAGTCTCTCTTTTAGTGGAGAAATTATTTGAGTGATGCTATCCTTTCAGGATGAACCAGAAGCATTTTTTTTTTTAATGGATCAGCGCAGCTATTTTTTTTAAAGCTTATACTTTAAGAGTTAGAAAAATCGTAAGAAAAAAAAGCTGTATATGATACTCTTTTTGAAAAAGCTTAAATTACAACACGCATCAAACATTATAATTTTGCAACTTTGTAAAGACGTATTGTGTACCACGATGATGAGGGTAAAAGAAAAATTTTCACTTGCGGCAACTTTCAGAACAAACTTGTGAACAAATTTTAGTGTTTGATGTGTCATTTTATCTCTCGAAGCGTTGATTCTGGAGTGGCTATAGGAATTTTTATTCCAAGACTTAATGACAAAGCAATGATTTCGAATGTATAAGGAATTCTTTTTCTATTAAACAATGACTAAACAAATGGTTGCTGTAAATCTAATTATTACTGCATCCAAAATCGCTTATTCAATCCAGAATGCATTCTTCGTTAGGTAAAATAAGACGTCGGACACTAAAATTGGTTTACCGGTTTGGTCTGAAAGCTGGGAAAAGTAAAAAAAATTTACTTTCGACTTCACGATTTCTTCGTGAAGCTTTTTTGTGCACCTTTAAAAAATTGCAGAATTATAATGTTTGTTATTTACTTCATGAGGTATAAGTGTAACATTTTTTCAAGAAAAGGACATCATAGAAAAAAAAATGTTATGACTTTTTAAACGTGATTGGGACCCCTTAAAAAATTCATGTTTCAGATACCATCATTATTATGAAATTTAATAGATTTGTATATCTATAAAGTTTGCTTTTCAAAGACCTTAAAAAAAATTGCGCCTCTTGAATTATGTGCAGTGTAATTACAAAGAGAATGAGACCTAGTAAAAGCCAATTTCTGGTGCAGTGTTCTCTGGATCACATGCAGAGTGTAACATTTAGGAATCTGGTTTCAATAGAAAGATAGAAATGAAATAACATGATACTTCACGATCATTTCGGGACTTTCTTTAGGCACCTTTAAATCGGTGCATATGTCAAGTTTGACGTACATATATTTCACATTCGATATGTATACCAAAGGACTTTCCACACCTTCGATTCAAAGTAAATTTTTCCAATTTTTCATTCCTCAAATTTCTCTAGTGCCCAAAAAACACGAAGATATAAATGACAGAAAGATACTTCACGATCATTTCCGGGCTTTTTTTCATCACCATTAATTTTCAATAGTTATTTAAAGTGTCGACAGGTAAAGAGGCGTACCTTGCTCCATAGGAATAGCATTAGCCTGAGTTACAACTGGTTTTGCAACTGTTCCTGTAGAATTGGACGTTGGCTGACTATTCATCAGAAGACCTCCGGTATGATTGAGCGCAGCGGGTGCCTACAAAGTACGTTGTTGTATTGAAGTCTTGTAATCGCCAAATCGTTAGATTTCAACATATCAAACGAACGAAAATTCTCATCTCGCTGTGAGAATAGCTGATCTGAGCTAAAATAAATATCTTACCGGTGTTACAACGGGATTAGCGACTGATGTAGTTGGTGCACTTGACGCACTCTTCTTAGGTTTCTTCCTGGGTGGTCGATTCGTCGTATTTCCTGAAAGATTTCAATGTAAACCATGCATCTAACAAGTGAGTACGTGCAATCGTATCACCGAATGCCGGGAAAGACGAGCTAGTGAAATGACGAACGGTGCAGAGAGGATACCAGCCATGTGAAGTAATAAAAATGAAAACAAATGAACATTTAGCGAAGAGACGACGGAACGATATTTGTCGAGAGGCGATCGACGAATCGCAATAGAAATAATAACGAAAATTAAACAACATCGAGCATGTATTTTCTAATAGATTTTATTCATATACTTATATTATAATTGTATCACTGTGTACAACAATGTTATTTTAAATATCTCAATTGTATGCTTCTTGTGTGTTTTTTTTGTTGTTTTTTTTTTGTAGACTTTCATCTCAAGGTTTTTGTTATATTAAAAAATCTTAATGCGCAAAACAATTCTGTTCTTTTTAATCTTTCTCTCATTCTACACAAAGTCAATTATATTTTCATTCATGTAACGTTATGAATCCATGTGCACATAAGTATGTATCGCTACATACAAAATTACGTACACACACGAGACATTTAACGCTCTCACGCATACACATACACCGAGCGCCGACCAACGCATACGCATATACAAATATATATATATATATCGCTATATTCATATATCCGTATGCAGGGATGACGCGCCTGATTATTCTCTTTTTTTTTTTTACTAACAAGACAATAATAATGATTATTATTACTTTTTTCCTTTCAACTCCATACTTTGCTTCGCTTTGCAACTTGACGAAGGACGAGCGCAGTGGTGATGCGGCGTGGGTTTCGCGATAAAATGGTGATGATTATAAAACGTCGACTACGGGGGGGAAAAAAAAAACACGAAGAAACCATCGAACCGCAGTGTTTCGTTTAACCGCACAGTATTCGTATAATGTAACCATAGGAGTAACTAATGTAAATTAAAAAAGAAACGCACATAAGTAGTACACAATATGGGCTCAAACTTAAATCGTGGATGATTTTATACAAGATTGACACAGTATGCTTGTACACGCGTAGTTAGAAGTAAATTCATAGTCGAGGCTAGCACAGCATTGAGATCGGTGGCGAAAGACTCCTGCTCGGTGCGTGTGAACTATTTTTTTGCAATAAACTATGTAAACCAATTTTATATTGTTTAAAAATCGATCAACTGTACACAACGTTCGCGTTTTTAAATTGTTTCTTTTTTTTTTGTTCATTTGTTTGTTGTTGTTGTAGTTTTTTTCTCATTCTTTAGTGCATAGGTACGATCCACGGATTAATGTTCTGATGATCGGCACGGCACGAGCAATCGAAGAAATAAAATAAATTGATTGCATGATTAAATGAAAAATCGATATTTCAAGCAAATATTAAAGATCGATTCGACAGTACGAGAGACGTAGAAAAGACAGAAGAAAAATAATCAACGAGAAGGAGCTCCAGCTTATCTTAATTTATATAATATAACGAACTGGACCACCAGACGACGAGCCAATCCCGAATCTATAAAACGCGCGATCGAGATGCAACGAGTTATTCTCGCATCGGCCTGATTTGTTTCTTTTTCTCTGCCTCCCCGTTTATGGGCTTAGAAATAGTTGTTTCTCGCGTATCATTTCACTTATTTCTTTTGTTTTGTGTGTGAGTGTCTGTGTGTGTGTGTGTGTGTGTGTGTGTGTGTGTTTTATTCTCATTCTCCATTCGTGAATGTATCTTACAATCTATTATTAATATTTAATGATATATTAGTTTTTATTATGTACAAAACGCGTATGCTTTTTTTTTTATTTATTCATTATTATTATTATTCATTACTGCCGATACCCATTATTCCACGATACGTACAAACGGGATGTGAAATCTGTACGGAGTCGGCGGCGAAATATATATGTCAGTGGTTATATATAAATAAAGAAAAAGATATATTTATAGTAAAATATTCAGGTCGTTAAATCTGTTTCACGATCGACTGGAGCACTGACGATCTACAAAGGAAGAATGGAGTTTCGTTCTGAGAAGAGATGCTTGGAGAATGTTTTGCGTTTAATTGTGTATTTTTTTGTTGTTTTTGTTGTTTTATCATTTCATTAGTTTTTCTTAGCGATATATAATAAAAAATCACGCTACACAAATCGTTTCGGAAGGCAATATGAAAAACTGTAATACGAAATGCCCTATACCTCATTTTACAAGCTAATGGTGATTGTGTCTTAATAGATGCATAGTTCCTATCTAATTCAGCAAACGCCGTCAATTTGTTTTCTTTTTTTTTCTTTTATTTCTTTTTATATTTTTAACCCCCCCTTCCCCCGTTTAATCTGCCGGATTTCGCGAAATTTTAAATTTTATTTGCAGAATCGTTCCCGTATTCATATTCAAATACTTTGTGAAAACACAAGGAGAGGCTTTTATCAAGGGAAAATCGATCTGTCCGTTATGTCCCTATCTACGCTAAAATCCTTACAGCTTTGCATATAATTATTAATTTCCTTAGAAATCGACGAACACTTTTTTCTTCTTCCGACCGAACGTCTTTTGTATCGTTTCTTGTTATCTTTTTTTGTTTTAATTTTTTTTTTTTGTTTGTTAGTTATTAAATTTGTCCTACAATTGCTTTCGCGCGATCGGTACAGTTATCAATCAGTTAAGTACGCAGCTGACTGCAATGATTAGTGATTACTACTCTTGTCATCTTCTTGTTTGTAGTTGTACTCGAGTGTACTTATTATTATTATTTTCATTTCAATGCAAACATTTTTTTTTTTTTAGCGGTTAATGAAAAATGATGTGCCGCGCCCACGTTAGAGCAAAGCTCGCCACAGAATGTGCCACACCAGTTTTACGTCCATAATAAATTCTTATGTATACAATTTTTTCTTTTCTTTATCTTTTCTATATATATAAGAAATAAATTTACATGATATTCTCAACAAAAAACGCTATCATGGAGCAGACATTTACACATAGAAATATAAAAACAAAAATATCCCTAAAATTATATCTTGTTGTTCAATCTCGTATAAAAGGTTCGTTTTCTTCTAAAGTGCTTTAATTAGGACGGGTTAAAAAGTAATTATATCTGTTTTGTATTTTTTCGTTTTTTTCCATTGTTTCCTTTCGTTTACTTATATCCATTCATTTCGCAAATTTCGAACATTGTGAAATGCATCACAAACGCCGCATTATCGTTATTGTGTTATTATCATTTACTCTGTGTATGGTTCGTGTGTGTGTATATTACTTTTTTTCTGAATCGTAATCGTTAGGTATGTATGAAAACAAAAAAAAAAGAAAATAATTATCCGTACAAGTAGTTATCTGGGTTTTTACAACGAGGCATGTAAAACCATACCAGACATCAAAATCATTATTGTTACAATAACAATATTTGAAAATTATTAGAAAAACGAAAAATAAAAGATGAAGATGTTTTACAGGATTCGTTCTTGGTTTAGTAATTGTTTTCTTTTTTTCCTCGACGCTTTCGTACAACTCTCTCTCTCTCTCGCATACTGATGAAGAAAATTTACAATTATTACCGACGAAGGAGCAACTAGTGGTATAATAGCATGATTAAACGACGGTTAGCCGGAGCAAAGCTTAGCGGAGTGCAAACAATGTGTTTGGAGGCCAGTGCGCCTTATTTACCTCAAATTGGACAATTACTTCCTTCGCCTCGACTTTCTCTCTTTCTCTCGTCTCGCTGTGTCTTTTGGATCATCTCTTCTCACTCCCAGTCATCACGTTTATTCCCTTTCTAATATAAACGTCGTTCATTCCTTCCGCCGTTTCTTCTTTTTCTCAGTGAACTCTCGACTTTTTTTTTACTTTCATGTCTTTTTTTCAAATGTCTCAATCGAACGAAAAAAGCTGCAATCGTTCGAAATTCTTGGTCCTGAGATAACTAACAATTTCCTACAGACTCTACGTCGAGAGCACAACAAAAATGGCGACTACCCTTTTTTACTTTCAGTTTCACTTCGTATTTTCGTCGTTGTTGTAATTATCTATTCTCGGTACTTTATCTATTCGTTAAGTCAGCAGTTACTCGAGTTAAATGGAAGAAAATTCCCTTTATCAAACCACAATAGTTGTCCAGAGACTTACGTATGAAAATGTAGATTTTTCCAAGTAAAATTACTCGTCGATCGCAGCAACAAGAGCAATAATATCGATTTGTATGTAACTCGCTAATGATCAAAGCTAATTGATGTGATATATCTTTAAATCCAGCCACCAACACACATTGTCTGCATTTCTTTCCCGTTTTCTTTATATTTTAATAATTATTATTTTTTTTTCATATCATCCCCTTTCTTTTCGATAAATAACACGCTGTCCGTTTTTTTTCCTGATTCAAGTCTATGAGGTATAAGCGCGAGAGCATAACTTTCCCTAACTTTTTCATTTACTTATCGTCCGCACGCGTGTCGATTCTGCCGATCAGCAATTGACGCACTTTGGGCTCGCGCCAAATTGCATATTTAAACAAAAAGATAGTATACTGCACAATAATAGAGTAAAGCAGCGACCGAATAATGGTACGCAGCTCGATAAACGGTACCATTGACGCTCGGATCGGAATAAATGATACGATAAACAGTATAATATGTGAATGAGAACCGATATGCGAGGGATTTGTAAATTTATGGCGTTTTAAAGAAACACAGTGACACAAGTAAAACGCTTTCTGGTATCTTATCGATTATTAAATGTAGATAAACAATTGAGTTTTGTTTTCTTTGTATTTCATATCTTTTTCAAAGTTTGCTCGATGTTGTTCAGGGTTTTCTCGTTTGTTATTTAGACTGTTCGGAGTTTGTTTTTGGTTTTTTTTTTTTTTTTTATTGTCTAGAACTTTCAAGGTACCGGATTTTCGACACCGCAGCCTCTCGTGTGTCGATGTTAACGTCAATTTATTATTTTTCGCGCGGCAAATATGTTTTATTTTAAAAAACAGATAAACGTGCAGCAGCAGAAGTAGCAAAAAGAGTATCGCGAATGAGTTTACGCGTTGAACATTATTCGGCTTGTCCATGTTCCGAGCCTGCGATCAAACGTTGTTCAATAACGAAGAATAATATGATAAAGGCTGCGGTGTAAAAGGACAGTCACCTTGAAGGTCCGGCCTTTTATTTGGCCGGTTTTCTCAAGGAACACAGTGTGTGCGTGGAGATCCGTCGGCATTGAAAGCGACGACCGGGGCAAAGACAAAATAACGAATCCAATCGTCGTCAATCAATAACAATCATTTGTAAAATAAGCTGGCATGGCATTATGGTATCCTCTAAACACAGTCTGCACTCCACTAGCTCACCTTGGTCTTACCATTTACACTTTTCTTTGTTCTTTTTTTTTCTCATTAAATAAACAAGGCGAAAATTTTTGTTGTTTTTCTTAAGCTAATGTCAAGTTTCAAATGTAGTGTTTTTTTTTCAGTATATTGCGCGAGGCCGTTTGACAATCTTCATCCTGATCGTGTTGAAAATATATTCTCTTTCGAAAGAGAATGCGAAAAGCCATAAATTCGTGTGTATGATTTTTTTTGTTTAGATATATATATATATTATTTTTTTTCGTGAAACTTGACACTCGATTTGCACTTGAAACTATATGACGCGGCTCTCTTGAGCCACGCCATTTGATGCCGTCCTAACGAATATAATATGTAGTAAGAAATATTTTTGTAATTTATCGTGAGAAGATATTTGCGATGCGTTTTGTTTTTGTGCATTCGTCGATTGCGATCGAATCACCGTCAGACTTTCAGTTCCGTATTATTCATTATTATTTTGTTTTTGTTTTCTCTGCAACGATACGAAATACAAAATCAAGCGAACAAATCTCTCTTTTCTTTTTTATATACTCGAGAAGGAAACAAGAAAAATCTTATTACAAGTCGATGATTTTAGACGAAAAAATGTGTGTATACCGATTAATCAATACCATCGAAAGAATTAGCATACGATTAACGAGATGGGAAGAACGTATATTGAAATATGAGCAGTTTTGCATGCTGAAAAAAAAACGCGGTAGAAAATATACAAGAAGAACGAGAAACGTTTCGTAAAATAATCTCTCGATCACTATAACAGATTTATTCATCAAACTAACGCGAAGCTCCGTGTTTTCGAATTTTCCAATAAAATTTAGTTTATCGCGTGTTAAGCATGAAAATAAGCAAAACGCAGTAAGAAATGTACGTTAAAGAAGGATACGTAGTCTCAAAGCTGCAGTTTTATTATCTTTGAGAAGCTTATTGCATTATCAATGCTCGACAGAAGATGACAAACGCGAAATATGTGTATTTAAATAGCAAACACTTTCAATAACTTGTCTCTATTGGAAATTGGTACTCAACGTTACCAAAAACTAGGGCAGCATTAAGCCACATATATATGTATATATATATATTTATTTATATTCAAACTCGACGTAAAATAAACGAGAAAAAGAGAGAAGAGAGAGTAAATGTACAATTAAGGAACCTCAACGGTTTTACGGTTTCGACAACGATATCGCAAATAACCTCACAATAATTCATCAATCGCGCGTAGACAAAAACGAAAAATTCGTAATTTATGTCGTAATTGTATTTAGGTCAGCTACTTAGGTATAAGTAGCCCTTTGTTCCCAAGTAAGGGTTGTGTGTTTTTTCTTTCTTTCTTTTTTTATCCTTTTTTGTGATTAATTGCAACAGTTACAGGAGGTTCATATCTAACCTGCATCACTGTCGCTCGAATCGCTGGAGCTCGAAGATAGTGAACTCGAGCTTGAGTCACTGTCGCTGCTACTACTGCTCGACGCCGACAATCGTGATGGTCCACCAGCTCCGCCAGTTCCGACTACATCTACCGATTTACTACTGTCTTCTGCAATACATAATATCGTACACAGTTAGAAAATCATTCTCCATTCGATAGAATATTATTTTATCGATTAACAGTCATTTTTTCACGTTATTGGACAATAATGGCGATTGATGAATGAAGATTCGATCCGCCACAGAAATAAATCTTAAGAATGTCGGATTAAAATGTGAATGAAAAAAATGCAGCTATCACGAAATATATCCATTATTAGTATCATTAATGGAGGTATATACACGATGATTCTCGTCAATTATTCGATAGAATATAAAATACATATTCGGAAGTCTTAGATGCTCAACGACTCGAGAGTCGATGTTAGTCGAAAATCACGAAGTGAAGTAAAATTTGAAATAAGGTTCGGAAACTAGAAAAACGATTCTAAGACGGGAGATGACTTATAAATTGATAACTTTCATCCGTTGACTCCTAATCGGTGGTAAAAATCTTGGAATACTATGTTAACCTTGCAGAAATGTCAGGTTAGCTACGTATTCACAAGTCTTCGATGCTCAACGACTCGGAAGTCGTTGTCAGTTCCAAATCACGAAATAAACGGAATTAAATTATTTACCAAAACCTATGAAAACGGTTTTGAGACAATTTGATGTCAAACTGATTTAAAAATATCATCATTTTCATTCGATAACCCGTTATTGGTAGAAAAAACCTTGAAACAATATGTTATCATCAATAATATATCATTTTAAGGTCAGGATCAATTGTGTAATTAATTAATATTCACATAATCATAAACCTGTAATTTTATACACGGTCCGGAATATCAAACGTAATTTCAAAATCTAATAATCCACTCTACACATTCTTTAAATTTTCATTGACCTGATATTAGTTTTTCAAAGTCCAAAGTTGGGTCTACATGTATGAAATAAAAAATACAGTCTCTGAGAAAAGTTTCGCCGTGTACTCAATGTTTTATCATGGATAAAGTGGTCAACTTATGAATCGTATTCCAACGTAACTAAACGGCCAATATTTTCAAAATTTGGGATTCTGTTCTAAGTGTTCATTCGAATAAACCGGAAACTTCGAATAAAAACCCTAAGTTGGAAGTCGATTAACAGGCGAATCTGCTTAAGTAAAATTCACTCGATCTGTATTCTGAAATTAAAACAAAAAAAATGTGTTCTTACCTTTCTTAGCAGCTTTTTTCACGTTCCCTAACTGCCCGGTGACATCCTGTAACCTCTTTTCGAGTTCCTTCTTCTTTTCCGCTATCTGTTCATCCTTGGACTTACCGCTAACTTTTTTGTCTGTCAACAAAAACGAATTTTCCCTTAAGTCTTTTAATTCCCATTTCGCGACAAGTAATCTTCAAGAATTCATAAATTCGGTTCAACTAACTGCTTCCGAAGTTAGAACTATCTTTTGCAGCGCGAAAAATTGAAAAATAATTACGCTTGTACTTCAAACAAAAAGCTAAAGGAAAAAAAAATTGCTTTTCCTTTTTTCTGACTACTTTAGTGACGTTTTGTACGAATTGTAGAGCAAATCGCTTTACCATTTGAGGCTCGAGATGATAAATCGATAAATACTATCATGCTAAATTGATGATTAGGTGATAAGTTAGTTCCACTCACGAGCGTCATCACAGGATCCAATATTCTACACACTTTTGTCAATTAAAAAAAAACGCACAAACACTAATTTCTAAGGATATCGATGAAAGTAGGTGGGTTGTTTATGGTAGCAAATTCGTAATTATTTATCGTTTTCTTTAACATCTAAATCCCAAACAATTGTAGTTAGTGTTCTGTGCGTACGCTAAGTGTGCAGCAAAGTGGATAACACACCAGCAGTGGGTAGACGATTGGCCAGGTCCCGTTATGACGCTGGAAATGGAACTTACAATAGGGCTTACGTGGTTTTTTTCTGAGACACGAAGCAACGTAGCTCTCGAGCTCGCGAAGAGTCGATGGTTTCAGGGTTTCAAAGTCAATTTCGATCTCGTCGGGATTCGAATCCCTCAAGGAAGGCTCTCGAGATTGAATTATTTGCACTACCCGGCCGAGTTTGTCACCTGTGTCAACAGAAAACATCGTGTCGAGGATTAGTAACACTGTCAGAAATTTTCGTACGAAAATTAATATAAAGTATTGGAAGTTTTTTTGCAGATGCGCGTATATTAAATGTAATATACAAATAGTAATTAATATACAAAAGAATGTTTATAAAAATAATATACAGTATACTAAAAACTTCATAATTGTAGTGTTTTTAATGTGTTTTTTGAAATTTTACAACATATCCGTATATTAAATCCAAATTAATGCATTGTATCTGCGAAAGGACTTCCAATACATATATCAATTTTTTCAAACGTTTTTAACTGTGAACATTCTCTTACGACCTAAATTGAATCATAAATCATCACAAACAAAAATATTTAAGATACCAAAAAGTAAGCGATAGCGAATCGCTTAAGATTTTGGGGAAAAAAAACGTTTACGTTTCAAAGCAAAACAAGAATTCGCAATGTGTAATAATATTATGATAATATTTCATGCAAATCGCATATATCTTTTAAAAAATGTCATGTACGTTTTCATATTATGAAGCAACATAAGAATTTGTAATGAGTCAAAATATTATCTTCATATTTCCTGCGAATCGCATCGTTGCATTCGATTTTTTACTATCTGCTTCACTAAAATTGAGAATTGCATTTTCCTACGAATGTTACTTTATACTTAGTATGTCAAAATATCCAATTCAAACACTTTTTTGTGTATCCAAAATTCAAAACAGAAACTAAACCGATAATTCAATAATCTAAGAATCTCATTTATGTAACTTGATCATTTTACAGCAGAACTATAATCGTTCTCCCTTCAAACACAATTTTACAATATTCCATGTTTACTTATAGAATAATTAAACAGTAGTCGACATGTTTGTTCACCTTTTTAATGTAGAAATTCCGAAAAATTGCAATATCAGAGAAAAAGCCTTTTTTTCAAGCACATCTTAAAAAATATTATCACTAAATTCTCAAAAAATACATCACCATTCAACGTCATGATACCATGAATGAAATGCACATATCTACCAAAAATTAATAATCGACTTAAATCCTAAGTTTGAACTGAATTTCGTATCATCGAATTTCGCTCCGCGATTTTTTTTCACGCTAGTTTTTTGTTGTGCGATCAATCGTCCGTGACATTAAATCATGTGATAATTCGACTGTTATTTATGTCATGTTACACTTACTCAGCAACGCATTTCATCGTATTTAAAGAAGAAATTGAAAAAAAAAAAATAAAAATAAAATGGATCACTTACCGGGTAATTTATTAATGTCCAAGCTAAGTTGTCTCTTCTCGTCGTAAGACATAGGCTTGGCACTGTCCTCGTCTTCCGAGTCGAAGGTGATAGGTGGGGGTTGACTCGCGGCATTTTTCTTTTTGTTCCCGGTCGATCTGCTGTTCGCTTTGGGCCGTTTATTAGCCGCGTTGGTAGCTGCAGCTTTACCAGGTCCTCTGCTGCCTTTGCCTTTGGGTTTGGCATTGGCGGCAGCGGCAGCGGCAGCCGCGTGAGTTTTATTGGGACCGGCGGGCATTCCCGGATGATGCTCACCGGGAATTCCCATAGGCACACCGCCGACCATTCCTCCCGGCATTTTTAAGTCGCCCGCTCCCATCGCGACGCTCGCTATACTAGCACCCACGCTATCAGATGCGTTCGGTAATCCGCTAGGCTTCATAAGTTCTTTCATGGCACCACTGCAACCCACTAAACTTCCGCCCTTGTTGCTTATAGACTTGCCGCCTTTCGGTTTTTCCGTCTTCTTCTTCTTCGTCTTCTTCTTACTTCTCTCCTCGACCAATTTTCTCATCGCCTCTTGCATCGCCTTCAACTCCTGCTGCATCGCTACCAATTTTTCCGTACGCTCAGGATCGGAGTCCTCGGTTTCCGACGAACTTTCCGATTCTGAACTACTTCCGCTACTACTGCTTCCCTTCATCGGTATCATACCGCTCATAGGCTCGTCCGGTATTTTCGCGTACCTAAATCGTACATTTTACCGTTGTTCAGCGATTATTCATCGTAATGAAAAGGTATTCGTTATTTTTTATACATGTTTACTAGGCAATATCTCGAATGTCAATCAAGATTGTTTTGCTACGCGCTAATCAAATCAGCGCAGAATTTATCATTGTATTTATACCAATTTTTAGCAATTTTCATGACTGTTTTGAAGCGTGAGTTGCAAATCAGTATTTGTTCTTAATATTTAAATAGATTCACAGACACGGTTTTTAAAAAATAGACTAAGATATATAAGTGTCTGATATGAAGTTTTTGTAATCCATTTTCATATTAGAAAAAATAACATGATATTCACTTAATGATGACGACCAAAATCTATTTGTGTTCATTGAATGATGCTTTATCGATACGTCGGAAAAATTCCTCATTCGTATCAGTTGTTTCAAAGTTACGATAATTAATTTTTTGATACGATAATAGTATTTACAATAACGTATTAATGTACGTATAATGTTAGGTTATGTTAAATAAGAAAACAAACATTTTTTTTTAAAACCCGTTCTCATGATTATATTTATATATTAGGAACTCATGCATATGCACAAATCACTCTTCAAAAACGTCAATAGAATCAAAATAGTTTAGAAACATTTTTTTATTAATTTCGCTTATTGGACTAGCACGTAGAAAGGCGATTACTTTAAGGCGGTTCTTGCAGCAACGTAAAGTCAAGTTTTCTTGGTTAAAATACGGAAAAAGGAGATTAATATTGTAAGAAAATGTCTGTAAAGTTTGGAACAGTTTAACCGTACAGTTTCGGAAATACATTGCCATAAACTTTGTTCATTTAACAAAGTAAGTACAGCGAATTCAGGTGCAGCATTCTACCTGTGAAAACTTCCAACTTTTGAAGTAGATAAACGGATACAAAACTCTACGTTCGTGGCAATGAATATTTTAGAAGATAGAGCCGAAAAACTAGACTGATTTACCGAACAGTATTGCAATAAGATAGCGTTAAAAACGATAATCCAAAAAAAAAAAAACGTATGCCTTACGAAAAATTGGCGGAAAACGACAACGAATGACTAAATTCTGATAATTTCATGATTGAAAAAAAAAAACAATGAGGAAATATAGAATAGAGTATTTGCCATGCGATCAGTTTTGCGATATCTGTAAATTTTATTATCGATAAAATGAATTTCCGTTCATTTGTTTATAACCAAGCTGAAAACAGACTTACATATAATTCATAAATAGTGTAAGAACGACCTTAAATTTGAATGCATCATTGAGAAAACTTATTTTTCCCCTGGGATTAAGTTTAAACATAAGAAAATCGAGTGATCAAGGGCAATTGTTTGTGAAATAAGATATTAAAAATATTAACCTCATTTCGAAGACATCCTGCAATTTTCTAGCCATAGCAACAACATCGTGATCTGGAGGATTGTACTTGTAGCAGTTGGTGAATATGAGTCGCACGTCACTCTCGAATTCCTGAGCCGTTTTATACACCCGCTCGTCCATTTTCTTCTGCTCACCGAAAAATATTTCAATAATCGTTAGCAAACTCGAAAGGAAAGTCCGATGTTTCGGTGACTTAGCGGCAGTTTTTTGTTTAGCTCTTGCGAATGTTTTTCACGTACCTTTATTGTACCAAGATCCATTGGCACTTTGATGATGTCATGGTAATCATGGAGTCCTAGAAGCTCTGCGTCCACAGGCTTGTAGAATGGCCATGCGTACCCCTAATAAATACCAGTCACAAGATAAGTGATCAAAGCGATCAAGCGATCGAAATACGAACGTTGAAGAGGTTCGTCAGTAAAATTGAATTGCACAGAAAAATCTGAAATGATTACCGCGTTTTCAATAATTCATAACAAACTCATATGAATTTTTTGGGAATTTTCATCTACATCGTTTACACAAAATTAATTTTTTTATGCATACATTTTAACACAGGCTCTTATGACATATTTACAAATAAAAAAAAATTGAAAATTTTTTTACATGAAAAAAAAAAACAATTAATTTCACCAAATACTTAAAAATTCAACGATGTAAAAAAAAATTTCAATTATTTTTTTTTTTTTAATTTTGTAAATATGCCATAAGAGTTCATGTTAAAATGCATGCATAAAAAAATTAATTTTGTGTAAACGGTGTAGACGAAAATTTCCAAAAAATTCATGTGAGTTTGTTATGAATTATTTAAAACGCGGTAATTATTTCAGATTCATCTGTGCATTTTCAATTTTATTGACAAACCTCTTTAAAGCATTTTAACCGATAATTACCGAATGCTTCTTGGAGAATAATTCTTTGAGAATCTCGTTACAGGATTTGAGGGGTTCCGACAGCTTTTCCTTGGATTTTCCGCCAGTATGCTGAGGCTGTAAAATCGTCAATGGTCTTGAGTCTTCGACCTCAATTTCCACCTACTTTTTACTCTACCCGATTTTGAAAAATGTCTCCAAAAAGAAAAGTATTTTCCCGCGACAAGTTTTAACAAATTACGGCAATCAACGCTACATTATTGAAAACAAATTTTAAATATAATATTCTTTAACCCTTTTACTGCCAATGCAGGATATTTACTACAAGAAAATTGCCTTTCTCATGACTCAGTTTTTCAAATTATGAAATAAAAATTCCGGAAAGATTCGGCGAACAGCAATTCAATTAGAAATGAATTCTACTTTTTTTACGACAGAAAATACATCGATTAATTAATCGATCAAGTGAAGTTTTTAGTTTTTTTTTCGTTGAAGCAATTATAAGACGAGATTAATCAATCCTGAAAGTAATTTTTCCATTTCTCTTGAGGCAAAAAAATGGTTATTTGTCGGAAAAGTTGCTTGGCGGTTAAAGGGTTAAATAAAAGGCAAAACCAAAGGTGCTTGTTTGAGATTAACACAAAAAACGACGTAAAGTAAACGGTGAAGCGACGATAGACAAACACAGATGAAACATGGCGGTTTTTTTTTGTGATGATAAAAATGTGTGTATACCTGTTGGGCCATCGCCCCGATCAGGGGCATACTGGCCTGGTGAAATGGCACCAGGCCGTCTTCCGCTTGCCTCGTCGGCTGAAACAGCCCCATCATCAACAACCCTATAGTTAGTATTTTCGATTTTTGATGCAATGAAATGATTATGCATGCAAGGCACCAGTGACATTATCAAACACATTGTTACGATGATTTATTTATATAAAACATAAATTCGATAAATCGTTTCTGCTGATTACAAAAATAGACAATTTATGGCTTTATCTCATTCGCGGAATTGTACCGAAGGATAATTAAATTACACCGATAAAGTATCTCGATGTTTAAAAAAATACCAACAAAATTCTTTCTTACTTTTTACTCGAAGTATTTACTCAAAATTTAGACAAAGCTATAACTCAGCTTTCCGAGATATTTACTATTTATTCCATTTACTTTTCCAGATCTCTGAGGCCGTTCAAAGAAATATACGTTTTTGGCTGTTTTGTTTTGCTCATTGAGATGATACAAACGTTTACTGAGAAATATTACGTTTATGAAATCTTAAGCGGTCTAAAGGTTGAAGATATCATTGATTCTCATTGTTTTTAAGCTCTCGGAGATTCTGGAAAGTCCCAGTGATTATAAATAAGACAAAGATTCTGGGGAATTCGTAAACGCTTTACGTTTCTACGCGAATGCTTCGCATATCTTTAACAATTTCACTAATTTAGTATTCAGATAACGATTTAAACACCTTAAAGTTTTGGTACAATCGGCACCACCTTCTCAAAGGAAGATCGTTAAATACCATTGAACATAGGATAGAAGTATCATTTTTCTGCCATTTTAGTATAGCGACAACTTGATCCATTTGTACGCATACTTATTGGAAATAACTTACGGTGATGGCCACAAATGGAGCCAAAGAATAGGGCTTCGAACATAATTTATCAAACCATTTGGCCTTTTGAGCATTGCATATTTAAAGTAAAGTTTGCTGTGATTCTTGTAAAACAATCTCATATAGTAATTTAAATAGATTAAAGGAATTATGAATTCAATATTAAATTATTTGTGTGGCCACAAATGGTACGTCTATCCTGTTACTTCCCTACCCGATAAAAAATTACAACTATAGTGCTACAAGAGCCAAAAGTTGACGATTGTGAGCCTTGTAATCGTGCAATCACAAGAGTCGCAAACGCTAATTTTGGCTCTTGTTGCACACTTTTTTTTTTTGCATCAGTTGCATGAACAGTGATCCTTTGAATATTACTTTTGCGGGACGAACAGTGGACAGTAAGGTTACAAACTTTCGTCTTTAGGGACAAAAGTGAAAAAAATGCGACAAAACTAACCAAGTAAACAAAATTATATACGGAGCACGTAAAGAACATATATAGTTTTTTCCATAAAATTGGACATTAGACTGTTGTTTTTCCAAATATCATATAAATTGTATCTAGATAGCTCCACAATATATGCAGACTGAATACCCTCAATTCCATATATCAGACGAGATAAAATGCGGACGACTTTCGTTCCGCAAAACTTTGACGAAAGATAGCGCTGTCGATGGACATGTTACAAAACGGTAATTTTAGTTCCCAAAATCCACGAAACTCGATATAAGTCGTAAAACACGTAATCGCGATAACGAAAAGTCGTAAAAAAAAAGCTTACCTTCTTGATCTGGCGTCCGGATTCTCTTCTCGTGGGAATCTTGGCGTTCTTTGAGTCTAGAGGAGGATACAAAGGTTCGAAAGAGTTGGCGGTCGGTGTTGTTGTATCAGCCTTTCTCTTCACTCCTTTCTTGACCTTGGCAGGCTGTGGAGGCGGCATAACAGTAGGTGCTTGTGGAACTTGCGGTGTCGGTGGTACGGCTGTTGTCGCTGCCTGAGGATCCATCGCAGGTTGGGCGTGATAACCGGTAGTCGGTGGTACGACTTGTTGCGGCAGAGAATTGTGAGTCGCCATCGGCGTAACCCCTATACTCGAGGGTGGTGCAATTGTCGTGGTATTTGTACTTCCGGGGACCGACGCAGGGGCTTGAGTACCGAGTGGAGGCATTGGTATCACGCCCGTTGTTCCAGCCGACGTTGCTGACGGCGTCAGACTGTTTCGTACGCTAGAACTAACTGCCGCTGCACCGGACGAGGGTCGACCTCGTCCTGCACCGGTAGTCGGTGTTCCAGGCGTTCCAGCAGCACCGACGATCCCCGTTCCGCCAACTCTCGCAACCCCCGGTTTCTTGCCCTTCGGACCCTTCGGCGCCGGAGGATCGAGTTCCACCTCGTCCCTCGGCATTTGACCAACCTGTCGGTAGTTTTTTTCACACGCTTAAGTATTCTGTTCTTAAAATCGGCTTTGAAATCATTTTTCTTCGCATTTTTTTTAAGTTTGCATCTTATAGAATGTGTACATATAAAATTCGAGATATTGGAGAAGCTCAAATAGTTTGACAATGAAGGGCCTTCTATTTTTCTGCAGCGATAACTCAAATATAAATTATGCGAGTGACTGGAAATATTTAGGGAGGATTCTGAAGATGTTATGTTGCCATACAATGAGCTAGGTTTTTTTTTATAATGATTTTTAATTTGGCATTGAAAGAACAATTTTTTTTAAACGAAATTTTTTACTAGATCGACAGCGTATTTGTTTTGTTTTTTTGTTGTTGGAGTTTTAGATACTCTACACTGGTGGAAAAGATTGGAAGTTTTTATGCATAAACTCGTTATAGAAATTTAATAAACAATTGTGGTATAGAATTAGTGTACTTTTTCAATAAAATTGGAATTGAAATAACGATATCTTAGTAATTGTGGTAATGAATAATAGTAATAAATAATGAAGTAAAACGGGTACAAGAATTGGAAAATAAGGAGGTAAAAATGTTTAACACAAAAAAAAATTTTATTGAGTAAGAGATCACTGCATCAGGGTTCAACGCCTCCGGTATTAACGTTTATGAACATTCGTCGTATAGTGTTTCAACAGTTATTGTTTTGAAACAATTATCTTCATGTTTCACCAAACTGCGTTCATATTATTCTATTAACTTTCTTATCATAATCTTCACAGACGATCTTTCTATCGCATTTACATTTCATGCATTGAAAAATTAATATAGGATCATACTTAATTATTTTCACCGATAATTTCTCGTCTAGTTTCTTTGAAAACGATGTTTTTGTCGATAATTTTTTTCTAACTGTTTCTATCAGCTCCAGGTTATTATTGTGTAATATTTAACCATGAAGAAAATTCTGCCAACCGTTTTCATTTTATAGAATAATTGGGAACTTAGATCTTTGCCCGAGGCTGAAAACGTTCGTTAATATTAAAATGCGCCAAACCGAACCAAATATATTTTAGCACCCCATGACGAATGTCGTAGATAATTCAAGCTAAATCGGTAGAATTCGTAAGTAATACGAGTAATAGAATTGGAAACAAAATTGAGATCAGAATTTAGGTGATATAAATAATCGCTGCGCATATTAGATCAAACTTTAATATTAAACAGTCAGCGCAGCTTTTTTTCGGTCTTCGATTAGTTAAAGGTGCATATATCCGTTGGGTAAATCAAATTTAGCACCAAATCGAAGAGGAAAAGCGCTTGGGAAGAACCCGAAGCTGCGTTATAGTTACTTTTGTTCGCCGAATACTGGAAATTGTAACTAACCTTCGCAAGGAACAATTTCTCGAGAGCCCGTGCCATCACCACTACATCCTCCTCCGGTTTGTTGTATGTGTAACAGTTTGTGAACATCGTATTGAAATCCTGGATACATTCTCGTGCGGTCCAGTAATACGTGTTCTCCAAACGTTTTTTGATTGTACCGAGGTCCATTGGTTGTCTGATGATTTTGTGGTAATCCTGATAAAACACGGAAGCAATAAACGTACAATACGGCACGTCTCATCGCCACAATGCATTAATCTTCAAGGATTACAGAAAAAAATATTCTTTCACTGCATGATTCTGCTAACAAAAATTTCGATTACGGAATTTGTTTTTTCAATATTTATTCTAATGATAAGATATATAATAAAATATTGCATGTTTTCGTAATAAATCGTGTTAAAAAAATAAAACTACATGTATTATTCATAGTAAATTTCGATAAACACGCAATACGAAAAATATTTTTATAGTGAATTGTGGTAAAATACACTATAAACTAATGGAATTTTGTATAGTCAATTATGATCAACGCGATAAAATAATGCATGTTTTTTTTTTCAAGCTAATTGTGAAAATAATACGCAATAAAATAATGCATGTTTTTGATAATAAATTGTGGTGAAATACGGAATGAAATAATGCATGTTTTTGATGATAAGTTGTGGTGAAATACGCAATGAAATTATGCATATTTTCAATAGTTAATTGTGGTAAAATATCCAATAGAATTTTTTATTGAATGAATAATTTGCAGCGGCATATTTTTTTCTCGAATAATAGTCGATTATTGATAAACATACTGGCAAATTGAGCTTCTTGGCGTCCACTGGCTGGTGGAACGGCCAAGCGAAGTGATGCTTCCATACTGGCTTAAGGACTCCCTTTTGCAGGAACTGCAGCTGATTGGTAACACGTCCTGGTCTTGTCGGTGGTGGTACGACTGGCGGCTGTACCACACCGTTCACCGGCTCGACGTACGGTTCGTCACGTGGTGGTGGCGTTTTTGACGATATGAATTGCGGTCCTGTGGCCTGACCAGGTGCACTCGTCTGCGATTATCATTTTATTTTTCGTTTATTCATACAGTTCAAAATATTCATCGAATTATGGAAATATTAGTGTAATTCTTTCGCTCTTAGCGTTACGAATGTTTGTTATGTTCAATCGAATCTCTTTCACGTCACTTTGTTAAATCGTTGGCTCATTTCTCAAGAGAAAAAAAAATCGAATTTAATAGACGAACGTTGATGCGAGAGCGAAAGAGTCTTAAAATACCTAACAATCATAGAAAAACAAATTAAAATCGGAATAACTTACGATCAGGGATTAGCAATATTCGAATAGAATTGTATTCCAAATACATTTCGGTCTGAATAACTATAAGAAATTGTAAAAAAAATTGTGTGAGTATATTATATATTTCTTAAATAACAAAAAGTAAATAAATTCAACTCATGATAATTAAAAAATCGTATTATTGGTCTTAGTTAAGAATTATTGACAGTTATTCGATTGGAAAAGTATTCTTTTTTATTCGAATACCGAATATCCCTACTTACGATTTAATACAAAAAGTAGAAATCATCATGCTTTGTAGCGAGTAATAAGTGCAAAAGCCGGTGTATCATGCCCAAATCGGCGGCAAACATTTTGTTTGTCGATTTACATAAATATCGATGTATTCGGAGTCGGTGATTGTTATCATGCGTGAAAAAAAAACGAGGAATAAAAAGGTTTAGTGCATGCAGCGAGCGAATTAGGCTGCTAAATTATCCGATTTGTGAATCAGAGTAATGTAAATATAGTCGATTGAAGAAAGACAGAAATACCAATTGTTTACTTATGACTATAATTCGAAAAAGAAAACGAAATTACGAAATCGATAATTAAGAAGCTGAATAAATATTTGTTTAGATCTCGTTTGCAATAGAAAAATGTTACTTTTCAGTAGCTACGAGGAACCAAAGCCAATCGAATATACGTGTTCAAAACGAAAACTCTACTTCAACATGTGTGTGTGTGTGTGTGCAAGACACAACGATAATTCTCACCTTGGGTATATTACACAGCCTTTCTCGCTCCTCCACATCTAACTGTAATTCATACATACCATTCAGTCAAATGTCACTCTATTTATCGTGAGGAATATTAGGGGTCATTTCAACAATATGCAAATAAATAACTCTGGACTGCATGTCGATAATCCAAGTCACAAGAGGAACAGGGTTTATTTCTAAGCTAATATTACGATTTGGCGGGAATAAGACAGCGCATGGATCACCATACGTTCAAGGAAAGTAGAGAAAAAGCTTGATTTATGATATCCCGAGAAGATTCTTCAGTGAACGAGACGAAAGGGCCGAGGGTAGCATTCTTTCTCAATGCAAAAGGAGACTAATATTATATAAGCAATTTCCCGCATATTTACTAGACAAGGTAAAAGCATAATGTACAAGGGCTGTTTAGTTACAGAGAAAGAGTGTATCATCACTGAATGTGCCAACAGTCTTGAAGATTGTAACAAAACCGACAGAACATAGATATAACGTAGTGTAACGAAATTTCAGTTGCTGCGACGTTTTCGTGTTAAAAAAAAAAGGCATTGAAAAATGATATTTTCTGTCGTATAAAATATATAATTTTTGCGTCATTAGCTTCATTTTCAAAGACTTATACCGCATTTTTCAATATTTCACTGATTCAATGGTACAAAATATAGAAAAGATGTTGAGTGCATTTATAAATTCTGATCGTAGTTCTAATTTTCTGAACACATAATCATCAGAAAAGCTTCACGATGATCGAGAGGCAAACCGGAAATTGTTATGCGTCATTAGTTTTTTTGTTAAGGAGAAATAACACGTTTTTTGATATTTGTTCAATTATGTACAAAACAAAAAGAATATCAAGTGCATTTATAAATTTTAGGCACAGTTTTCATTTTTTGAGACCATTGCAATCAGAGAAGTTTCTAATGACGCTAATAAAGTTATATTCTAATGAGTATATGACAGCTTTACAATAATCAAACGGTAAACCGGTCGAAAGTTGAACTGCCGGTTGGGCTTCTACCGTCAACTCGACAGGTAGAAAATTTTCGGTTAGAGTACGATGAGCACCTGGCGTACGAGAGTCTCTCGCTGGCCGCGCGCGGCAACGCGCTTCTCCCCCCACCATAACGCAACGAGAGAGATACTTTCCTCGAGAAAGCACGTCGGCATCTTCCGATACATCTATGTTCTGCCGGCGTCGAATTTTTCGGCATTTTTTTCCCCCTTTTTTCGTAATAAACCCACCGAATAAATGTACAAGCAGATTCCGTAGAATCAATCATAAATATGTAATCAATCGTCTCCCAGAAATAGTCGAATACTTACGGAGTTATTTTGCGAGTTGGTATCCACCTGCTGCATGTTGGCTTCTCTTCTGAAACAGAAAACGCACGGGATTAGAAAGGATATAGAGAGGAACGAGTAAAACTTTGAATCATCGATAACAATATGTTGGAGTATTAATTTTGTTCGCAAGAAAAAGCGTAAGCTTTCTTCGTCGTATTTCAATGAACGGTGAATGAAAAATGTGTCAGCATGAGCGAAAAATGTGTTCCACGTGGCCGTCGTAACGACACGTGTGCCGCTTTCGACTTGAACTCGATTTCCCAGAACGCAGGACGGAATTCTTTGAAATCCACGAGTACGCCGATGTTATACGGTTGTTTTTTTTTTTTGCTTTTCTTTGTTTTTTTTTTGTGTAAGTTTATTGGGTCATATAGTTTAATAGCATATTCTAGTGAGACATCTAGACCGCGTTAACGATCTTCACCTACCTTTCCGACATATATTGTTCATAAATGCTACGCAGCAGGTAACTGCCTTAGGTTGACGATGCCCGACGCTACGAGGCTTCATCAACAATAGAGTTGACAAGGGTATACTCTGAACTGAGCATGGTAACTCGCTAATTGCTCGACGAGACGTTTGCGCTGGGACCAGGTAGTTTTGTGCCGCGGAGGCATAACACTTCTACTCAAGCCTACCGAAAGGTAGCGGCTCGAATGTCAGCCCTGTACTCTGCTTCGATTCGTCGTGCCTCCAGCCAAGATTCGCGAGACTAGCAACATCTGGATAACATAACAGGAGAGACCCCAAATTGTCAACAAACTCTCGACAATACTTGAATCACGATTTTTTTAAAGCAATTTTTTATAAATTTTTCTTCGTTTTTTTTTTTTCTAAACCTCAATTGCATTTATAAAAATCGTGCATTAAAATTATTTCTTCTATGGTATATAATGTATAATTCCTGTTTTTAATTCATTTTTAAGGAATATCGGATTTTTTAAATATTTCATTAATTGTGTGCAAAAATGGTAAGAATATTAGGTGCATTCATAAATTCTAGGCATAGTTCTTAGTTTCTGAACCCATTATCATTGCAGAAGCTTCATCTGTGTATGTAATTGGGGAATTTGTAAGAATAGAGTTTATGGGGTGTCATAAAATTATTTGAAGGCCCATTTACCTATTCATGGTTTATCCTATGCAAAAGTCGAATTTTGTGAAGTGATTTATGGATTTATTGATTGTTAAAGAGTAATTTCGGATTTTTAGGTATGTTGTTAAATGTGCAAATTTCATTGTGCAAAAATTGAAAGAATATTAGGTGCATTTATAAATTCTAGGCATAGTTCTTACTTTCTGAACCCAGTATAATCACAAAAGCTTTATTCTGATATGCAATTATGCGAATTGGTGAAAATAGAGTTTTCAAGATTTTTCAATGCTATTTGAAGGAATATTTATAAATTCATGGTTCATGAGAGTCCAAAATAAGATTTATTTAACTGATGTCCTAATTTTTGTTACTTTTAGAGAGAAATTTGCATTTTTCAATTTTTCATTAATCGTGTACAAAATAGAAAGAATATCAGGTGTATTTATAAAATCTAGGCATAGTTCTTATTTTTTGAACTCACTATAATCCCAGAAGCTGCATTGGTACATGTAATTAGTCAAATTGGTAAGAATAGAATTTTAAGTATGTTATAATGCTATTTGAAGGCCCGTTTAACAATTCGTCATTTATAATACTCTAAATTGAGATTTAATGAACTGATGTACTGTAGAGATAAACGTATTAGTAGATAAGAATCATTACAACACTAAATTGCTTGATAGGGCATTATTTGTACACTGAATAATTGAAATTGTTGAAATCCAATTCTAATGTTACAATCCACAATAATTTATCTCCTAGTCATTGATTTTTTTTAAATATCCAACGAGTTTATATACAAAAATTGAAGCCTTATCCAAAATTTGTACTGAAAAAAGCCAAATTACATATCAAATTCCCTGGCTCAAGCCACAACTCCACAAATAACATAAACAGATTAAATTCATACAGTGATGCGTATCCCGTTGCAAATTTCTTACAACTAAAATATCCCAACGTTCCTCAGATCCTCAAAAGATCGTACATCGCTGTATCTCAACAACGAAACGAGCGCTCGCATCAGCAAAATCATTAAAACCACGAATGCCACAGAAAGTAGAACAGGAAGTCATATAGACCTTGAGAATGTGATCTGCTTAAGATCAAAGAGCCCGAACAGAGCAGCCGTGGTACGCAGCTATCCGTAAACTACGCGGATAGCTCGACCATCCAGAATTTGATCGCAATTCACAGCGAATGAAGAAAACCTTGTAATCCACTCTCTGCGTCGAAGATACTCAAGATCAAATACGTATAAAAGAAAAAAAAAACAGAAAAAACCCTTAAAGAGGGAAGAAAAAAAAATGGTCGAATATCGGAATCGCTGTTGGCGGGGGTTAAAAGTGGAGCACAACCCGCGATACCGCGTAAAGTGTGTGCATAAAAAAGCGCGTTGGTAGCGATGAAAATAAGAGGTAAATATCCAAAGAGGAGGTGGACACAGAGAGACAGAGGAGTCAAAGTAGGAGTGCGTTGAGGGGTAAAAGAGTAGGAGAGACCCGCGCCCAGCCGATGCACCCGACGCACAACAAACACGAGCAACTCCGCGCGGCGAATAGAGAGAATCACAAGTGGCGAGGCGTTATTAACGCGCGGGTTATCCCGCCGTTTTTCGTGGTTTTTTTCTTTTTTTTCTCTCGACCCCAACGTAACAACGAGCTATTTATTAATCCTCAATATTCGTAATAACGACGATATATCGCACGGGAATTGAGATAACGGGTCGTGGTCGACGGGGCCGCTCGATTTCGCTTAGGTTTCATTCAACATGGCGGCTCGGGGAAAGAAAGCTCCCGAGGGCCCGCCGATATTCCTGCCACTTAAGCACCACCAAACACACGTTACACCTTGTTATTAATAAACACCTCAACAACCGAACAACCGATTATCTTCATACGACATACCTGATTTATCCAAGTCCACTTATTCACCCTTTATTTAAGTGAATCGACAAAACACACTACCACTACGCCTCGGACACTCGCGCACTACGCTTTCTCTCACTGTCCTCGCTTAGTTTTGTTGGTCGGTGTTATGGCTGCCGCGGCGGCGGCGGCGACGGCAGCAGTGCGGCGGCGACAGCGGCAAAAGTCCCGTGTGCCCCACCGTCGTCTACTCACAACTCACTCTCACTCGTGCGAGCGAGCCCTCGCTGTTCGCATACGCTCGACCGATTTATTCAAAGCGTTGCCGACGCGAGTACACGACGCGCGCTCTCACACACAAGTCACTACTTCTCTTCCGTCCTTTTGAAAAGCAACCTTTTTCGCTTTTTTTTTTATTATCTCTCTGATGTGTGTGTGTCTGTGTGTTGTTGTTGTTTTTTTATTTTAGTTTTCGATGCCACTAACGCGATTAAACAATGGCTTTTAGGCGCCAATACTCGATCAGTGGATAGCCTTAAGTTGATACGACATTTTTCTCGGGCCTCGCGTTGTCCGATGGCTTTACGCGCCCATTACGATCTCGGATCTAGAAACTAACGATCGCACCACCAACAATGGCTACGCATTCTTACGCGACGTACCGAATGGTCCCGTTCCACTGTTCCTCAATGTCTGGCTCGTCATACGCGTACGACTAGTGACGAGACGTGAGACATCCTTCGCTCCCCGCCCCTCCTCTCGCTCTCTCTCTCTCTCTCGACGCCCCTTCGATGCGTTTTCAATAAACGCACGGCCAATCGCAGAATATCTACGGGTTGTTTTGTAACTTTTGGTGGATTGAGAGATTGATTTTTCGTTTTTTTTTTTTTTTGGGGGGATGGTTTGTAGGAATGCAACTATGACGGTTAGATGGACGTTAGAATGTAGATGTTGATGCAACGCTCACGTAACGATCCTCTTACTGTCTCCGTCTCACTCTCGCTGTCGTCACCGACGACCAATTGCGATTAACGGTATTCGGACCTTGAAATACGAAATATTTGTAACGTCGCGATGCGACCCACAGATTGGATTGAAAATTAATAAGGATAGATATGTATATATATATGCGAGAGATGAAACGAATAGAGACACGATGATAACGCTATGAAGGATAAATTTCAGTGCCTCTGGAAACACGTATTTGGAGATTTATCTTTTGAATGTAATAATGAGCAACGGGATATACACATACAAAAATAACAATAAACATACTATTTACAGTAGTGAGCACGGTTTTATTAACCAATCCAAAAATTTGTTTGCGGTTCGGATTCCACCGTTCCATTTCCACCCATAATGCATTTTTGTAACTGACTAAGAAACAAGAAAATTCAGCTACACGCTATTATTGTTAAATTGTTTAACGAAAATACGATGATAAAACTGATATACGATGTATCGTTGTGTTATTAATGTAACGTTGATTGAATCTTACAATTTATTTATCGCCGCGCTAACATTCGGTTCGTGTTCCGTGCGTTCCACTTTTCACCCCCGCCTTCCACTCGATGATGTTGCCGCAAAATCCATAATGGTTGGTCTCTCAATATTTACAAATGGTTTTCACGATATCACCGCGAATAATGGGAAAAATTATTTAACGATTTTTCAAATTTATCGCGGGTCAAAAACAAAGTCTTTAATGAAAATTAACACGTGGATAAATAAAACGCGGGATACGTCACCGCGTATAACGAGTTCCGTTCGGTGGACTCAAAATGGCTGCTAAACCGTTGTCGTTTTATTGGCCGATCTTTCATCAGACTATAATTATTGCGTATTATCGATTATAAAAGAAATTTTTCACTTCGTACACATAATTGATATTTTAGGGAAACGTTCTCGTTACATTTTTGGAATAGACAGTCTTTCGATTGACGCACATTTCGCTATCTCGTTACGGGGCACAAACGGAAGTCAAGAGGACAACTGAATTTTTTCCAGCATGCACTCTTCTCTTTTACGGCTACGACGATATTGTGCTCGACGATATGCATTGTTTACGTTGTAATATTTAGGGTTCCATGGAGTTTTTATTAACGCTGGTGGTGACAACACATTTTCACACACCGAAACACATGACGCACTCGGAAAAACAATATGGCGACCATGAAATATTCAGTCACTGGCACAATTTGTAAATCCTTTTGTAAACCTTCGGGAATTTTAATCTTGCATCTTTCGCCAAATTCGTCATTAGTTGATTATATGCTCTTTCACTTTTTGAATAGACACGTGCTTTATCTTTACACGGTACGTCAGTTCGGTCGATGTTATCTTCGCCAAACATACTCGTTATTGACAGCCATTTTATGACTGCATGATGCAATCCAATACTCTAGTCAATACCCACGCTAGTCTCTTACTTTTACTATACTACGCATCGATTGCACTTCCGGTTGCCGTTTTACTTTGCCTGACAACGCGCATCCTATTGGACCAAAATTTCGTGGCGTCTGTGACGCGGCCCAATAACGTCGTCACTTACATTGTCAAAGTGTTGAGTCATCATATCCGGGAATATCGTTTTGTAGGATTCCGCTGGAGAAACGATACGCGGCAATATTTAATTTCAATTCTGAACCTTCTTATATTTTAAGAATTACTTGTGACAAAATAAGGATGCAAATTAGCCGTTTGCACATTGCTTTCTCATTATTTATTTATTGTGAATGCATCTAGATATCTCAAATTTGTAAAAATTTGAGACATCATATTTTATATTTTATGTGAATTCAAATCTTTCGAAAAATTCTAAATGACGTAAAATCCGAACCGCTTTACCGATCATCACCAAATTTGGTGCGTAGCAGGGCAGAATGTTATTTTTTCTGTGTGAGATATTTCCATCGATGTGTGTTTTTTTTTTTTTTAATTTTTAAACAATTTTTTAAAAAGTTAGCAAAAAAGGAAATTTTTTTTTTAAAATTCTTAATGCAGTAAAATCCGAACCGATTTACCGATCATCACCAAAATTGGTACGTAGCAAGGGAGGATGATATTTTCTTTTGTGAAGAAATTTTCCGTCGGTTCTTTGGAATTAAAAAAAAATTAAAGCAAAACCAGATTTTTTCGAAAAATTCATAATGACGTAAAATCCGAACGCCCTTACCGATCATCGACAAATTCGGTACGTAGCAGTGCAGAATGTTATGTTTTCTGTGTAGAAAATTCCCGTCGATTTTTTAAAATTCTCAAGAAATTAGAGCAAAACTAAATTTTTTTGAAAAATTTAATTTTTTAAATAAATGACGTAAAATCAGAACCCCTATACCGATCCCTGATAAATGTTGGTGGGTTGCAGAGTAGAATGTTATCTTTACTCCCGACTGCCGGTAGGGCAAAACAACGGAAGTATGTGTTTCACTTCCTGGGCACGAATATGCCTTTTTATATTAGTACAATTTTCTCAAAAACTGTTGAAAATTTCTCAACAAAACTTGGCACACATGATCTGTGCAGCGGTTCATGTGTCTTTTTTCATAGATTGTATGTACTAGTTGCGATTTCCAAAAGATAGAAGCGTTTTAAAAAAATAGTCAGGCAAAACGTTCGTATATATTGAAATGCTGCAAGATGTCCGTCTTCACAGCGCTGATATGGCGATCACAGCGCCTATTGGCCATCCTGTTCCTCACTTTTGAAAACACATTATCAATTATATGTCACGGATATTAGTTATGCTACTTGATTACTTCACTGTAATTAAATAGACAGCTGACAGTTTAGTGGGTTTCGAGCCCTGAAAAAACTGCAGATATGAAAAAAGCCCCTTTACACAACGTGAATTAAATTTACAAGGTTTAAAAGGAAAAATTTGATGAAGTAATCACCGTGTCATGTTCATTATGTCTCCAGTTCTTGTAGCAATTTGTTATTCATTGTCAGTTGGTCTAGGAATGATTATTAGTTGTTAGACTCTTGATCTCTATTTACTGAATTCAGTGAAAAATTATACATATGGTGTAACAAGGAATGATTGGCTCAGAAATAATCATTTTAAGACTTATGTTAGTAAAGTAAAGTTCGCGGATGAAAGAACTTTGTTTAAAGAGGTTTAAAGTAGAAAAAATTCTCTGTTTAAATGAATTTTATACCTCAATTAAATAAATTTTTATATATTCGCACTTTAAATACATAAGAAAATATACCACAAAGTTCGCTGAGTTAAGTTGTATTTTTCCGTAAAGAAAAATCGTTGAAAAAAAGATTTTTCTGGGTCTTCTGAAACAGAATGCCCCTTGATAAATTTCACATATACGATGCGCCCTTTTTGGGCCGAATTTGCAGCCAAAGATTGGAAATAATCGTTAGGGAAAAAAATTCGGTACGTGGGTTTTATGAACGCGTTTATTTTATGTACAAAACTTATATTTGAGTGTCTTTACACCCTTTTTCTTACACTATTCCCCAAACATCTTCGAAAGCTGTACACAATTTGGCACAAGTCAAAGCTCCTGATAACGGATAATTGCTGATGGAAAAAGTGTCCTCTGCGTAATCGGCTTTCACCTAAATCAACGATAATCATTATTTTTAATTACATAATTCTTTGGTAAAAATAGAAATTGTTGTTTGGTTATAAATCTATTCTACTTACTTGACCGTGTGCCATCGCGCCTACGACAACAGTGATGGGCTCGTCTGTGGGCACGAAATCCTTTGGATTTTTAACTCCTTTAGCACTGAACGACATTGCGATTTTGCGACAACCAACCGGAAGATGATCAGTCACAGGATTCTTAATTACTTTGAGAAGTTTCATTGGGCCGTCCGATGCACGCACGCTGTACTTGTGCAGCAATTGCACTGTAAAAATAATCACAAAATAATGACCGAATAAGTCGGATTGCGTTTTTTACAATTACACGAATTTAATAGCTAAGGAATTTTCGGAAATTTGATATACAACAAATAATATAGAATAATGATTGTATACTTAAGTAACTCGACATTACTTTGCACCAATAATTTGCAGTTTCCATTTTAAAATGTTCCATTTTTTAAATGATTTTTAATAAATTTTTTAAAAAGTTTTACAGGCATTTTCTTGAAAAAAATAGGCAACATAGTGTATCCATTCCATAATAAATAAAGGACTATAAAACCTTCAGTTCTTGAACAATCTTTTGGAACATTAAATAGATCATTCATTTTCACGGTCCAAACAGAAGTTTGGACCAATATTATTATTTTTGTACATGATGGATGGTGCTATGTATTATCACAGCTATAAAATGCAATAGCGTTTGATAGCTTGAATGATTAACTTCGATTCGGCATATTGTAAAATATTTTTATTTTTAGAGTGAATTCTTCACTCTACCAAAAATTTAAACTGCTTTGTCTTGATACAAGGCTCAATATTATAGCATATATCAAGATTTTCGATTGTGTATAGCAGTAAAAAAAAATTGTTAGTCTTTTCACTGAGCCATTTTATGGTGAAATAATGATAATCAAAATATTATTAAAAAATCAGGCTACAGTGTATGAAAGATAATTATCATGTGTCCTTTACCAATTTCATACAAATTTTAACTCTATCCGTACCAAAAAAGATGGCACTTTGTCTTATTTAAGCATTTTTTTGGAAAAGCAACAAAACATCTGTTTGCACAGAAATGAATATCTCGGGAACTATGAGACCTAAAATGATTCATGATATAGGGAATTACAGTTAATTGTTAGAACTATTAAATTATATCATACATAGCACTGTCCATCGTGAACAAAAATAATTATATCGGTCTAAGCAAAAGACTTGATTTTCTATGTGTTAATCAAATAGGGGAAAAAATTTTTACAAAGCTTTCCTTTAACAAAGACTCATATTATGATCCAGACTATAATCTTTTGATGTGGCAAGTAAAGAAATAAAGTTTTTCCTTTGACGCATGGTACATCTATTAATTCATCAATCCAATATATTCAAATAACAGAATAAGATTTTTTTCATGAATAAAAGCAAACTTTACAACATCGAAATTTACATACTATGATTATAGCCACAAATGGTACAAGGATAACAGAAAACAGTTCTTTTACCTTATGGAATCAAATATATATTTTCAGAGCCAACGTTTTCAAATATTTCTTGCGAGTATTAACTTTGATTCAGATTTTTCCTCATTTGATTCATTTAATTTTTTACTGATAATTCAATTTTTCTCACCCATTAATCCAGCGAACCTCTTGAAAGTCCTTGGAATTCTGGTTTGTGGATTAACTTCTATCAACACATTTTTCTCTGTGTGAATGTAAACTTGCAAGAGACCAGCTCTGTTCAACGGGCTGTCCATGAGCATAAGAAGACATTGATGAGCGATATCGGGTCTGCAACTTCCAGGTTCGCGATTATTTTTCCTAAGGATTCCCACATGATCGTCGCAATTGAGTAATTCAAAGCTGTTGCCGACCTGTTTAAAAAAACGGAATTAAAAAAAATCGTTCCCACATGTAAAACCATGACCTTCGATTGCGTTTTTTCGAGCTAACCTTCACGGATTCCAGTTGGGCACTTTCTAGGACAATTATCAAACGTTTTTCCTGATTCTTAATGTGAGCTACTTGAAGATGTTTCGGAGCAGGATCGTACTCATCGTCGCTCCTGTCGTCGTCGTTTTTCCTCTTTTTACCCATTTTACCAAAGATTATTTCCCGAGATAACCTACAAAGTTATTGTCAACACGCTTGGGCGAAGTGCTGAAGAGACAACACACAGGACAGTCAACAGGACGCTTGATAATTCGGATTTTGACCGCCAGGCGCGCTATTCGAACATGGTTGTGACGCATGCGTAACGTTACCATTGTTTTAGCGCGCCTTATTCAAAACTAATTTTGAAGAATAATCTAACTAGGATGAATCGGTTGAATTAAACAGAATAATTATACCCTGAGAGACTCGAAATTAATAAAAATCTTGGAGGGAATAAAACAGAATAATTTCGATACTCAAAGTGAGCAGTTCTTTTTTAATTTCCTATCAACTTCCCTATTCACAAGGTGGGTTTTTTATCCTTCGTCAACAGGACCCAAGAGGACACATCGTTGGTGTTTGTTTGTTCGCCCGCGAATAAAAACGCTCGGGCGTTTTATGGTTCGAGAGAGATGGAAACATTTCCTGTCTCTCTTTGAACGCGACGCATCCGCTGCCGATTGCCAATCACAGGCAGAAAGAAAAAAAAACCGCTGCCGATTGTCCCGAAGCTCAATTCATTATAAATTTTGCATTTATATATACACAAACCTTGGGCTAACTACATAGACACTCATTACATTAGTTACAATGGAAGTTATAACAAACTTTTCGAGACTCTTCCTACGCGATCCTACCGAAATTTTCTACGAAGGGCATTTTTTCGTTGCGGATTATCTTTAAGCGTAATACCTTACGTACTATCTTAAACTACGGTTTAAGCCACTGCTAGGCTTATCGTCACCATTGTGACGTCCTTCTTCTTCTTCTTTTTTTTTTCTGCCTTGGGTCTGGCTCTGTCAATCGCACTAATTCGAATAAACAATACGGCCAAGTTATATTGTGACGTTTAATAACCTCTATTATTACCTTGGTAATAGCTCCGGGTTTTCCCCAGCACATAAAGTTTGTAGACTATTATTTTGACACTTCTCTAGAAATTTAGGATTCAGATGTTGCCGAGGTGCGATGAACGGGTCGAGACAACGCTTGGTCATAAAGAGACGCCCGACGATGCGGGTATAATTAATTCCAACTATAATGTTTAGTATTGTAATGTCTCGAGCACTTATGTGTATGCTATAAGTCGTACCGAAATCCACAATACATAGTTTTAATACATGCAGAACCGACCTCTCGCAAAGTCGCGTCAGGTACTCGTTAACTTAAATGTAACTCGGTTGAATGAAGACTTTGTGTTGGTATACCTGTTATTTGAGGTATTTCAAAAAGGCATTTGAAAATATGGGTTATATTGAAGCAAGGTGTTTTACAAGAGCAATTTAGAATTTATGAAAATGAAACATTCCACGGTATTCCATACAAAAAAAAGTCGGCCGACTCTAATTTGAAAAAAAAATTCGTGTTATTGTTCAAAGCAAGTGGAGCATTTGTGAATTTAAAAAAAAATGTATTCGAAGATTTGTATAAAGAGTGTATTAATTTACCGAAATGCGTTTTAGTATATTCCGGAAAGCAGCGAGAGAAAAAATACTAAGTGTAAATTAAAATGTAATGTAAAGTATATAATGTAATATACATACATAATCTATTGTGTCAGATCTCGTCAAGTTTATAAAAACACATATAATGTAAAAATCAAATTTGTTAAGGAGAAATCCGTACAAATAAATCAAATCAAATTAATTTCCAATTGTACAGCGAATTTGTTTCTTACAAAACCCTGATTACGAATATAACGACCGTTTTACGATAAACACAACAGGTAACGAGAAATCCGCATGAAAAGTTAGTGATCCCGAAATAATGTCTTTTTCGCTCTAGGAATAATATATCGCGAGATAAACGCGAAAAACTATTTTGCATCATTCCTCGGAGATTGCTTATCAAGAGACTCGACGCCAAGTAAAAAAAAAATTAATAATGCATTCACATGTGTCTGACTGATCTCGAAAATTTTACATCGAAAAAAAAAAGAATTAATTCCACCAAATACTTAAAAATTCAACGATGTAAAAAAAATTTCAATTATAATTTTTTTAAAATTCGTAAATATGCCATAAGAGCCTATGTTAAAATGTATGCAAAAAAAAATTAATCTTGTGTAAACGATGTAGACGAAAATTCCCAAAAAATTCATGTGAATTTGTTATGGATTATCAAAAACGCGGTAATTATTTGAGATTTTTCTGTGCATTTTCAATTTTACTGACGAACCTCCTTAATAGTCTATTCTATGTATTTTTGGCTTTCAACATTCAATTTCATGTTAATTCATTGTTGGGCATTTGTTTATCCTCTGATCGGTCGCCGGTATTGTCAGGCGGAGTTTAGACCAAGTTTATGGATAAATTTTTTTGTTTATGACAGATATTTATGTCAAATATCAGACTTGATATTAGTGCCCGACGTCTTCAACCTTAAAAATAACGTAAACAAAGATTTTCAAAAGGCTGGCCATAATTTGAAATACGTTGTACTTCTGCCCTTACATCAATGGACTATATACAGGAACTAGTCGCTGATGGTACGCCAAGTTTATTGTAGAGAGTTTTCGGCTAATATATTGGATTTGGTTTTATATTTTTGAACAAAAAAACTTAATTCTGCATTATTTTATGTGCAGTAGTGATGGTTACAGCTTTAATACTTGGCTTATGGTTTTTTTTTTTAAGAAAATTTGGCACCCGTTATAAGGTGATGTGTTATAACGACCAAGTCGCTGCAGCGTGAGAGCGAGTGAGAAAGCGCCATTGGTAGTCGCAGTGGAACGACAGAAAAATGTGGCACATTACGTAACAACCAATAAACTACGGTCTTAGTTTCCGATTGAGCGAACGAAGAGAATTTCACGATGTTCCATGATATAGTGATACGACGTTCCGTAGACCCTAGATTTCGAAAAAATAAATTGCCGATCGAACTGCCACAATAATAAGTTATAAAATCAAAGTTGTCCGGTTTTTAAAATAAAATTCCTACCCACAAGTGTGACAGAGAGCGAGAAAAAACCAAGCAGTAGCTAACATCTTTCCTGCTCGCTTCCTCCCGCCGACCATTCTGGGCTCAGTCGGTAACAAAAACTCTAAACAATTATTTTTACGGGTGTCGAATGTTTCTGAATAATAGAAAAGTTTTACAACATTCTCATACCAAACCTGCATGTTGTAAGACTTTTCTTTCATTCAGAAATATTCGGCACGGATTGAGTATATTTTCCCTCGCCTTAAGGTGATGTGAAAGCTCAATGAATGTGAGAGAGATCGAACTAATCTTGGGATCCCGAATATCTACGTCATCGTTGATCTTTTGGATAAAAGCTGATAAAGACGCCCTGCAGAATTATCGGGCGAAGGGCAACGTTCTCATCTTTTATCCAAAAGATCAACCGACGCAGAGAAAATCGGATTACAGTTTCCGATACCGACCGAGTAGTTTCACATCACCTTAAGGGCATGTAAAACCTCTTTCTCCTCATTTACCCGTGCTCAGTCGGTATAAAAGACCTGTAATGGTCTTTTTTTCGACTGTGCCGAAACTTAAAGACCCAAAAGAGATAAGATGCCCCGGCAGGTCCGTCAGAATCAGTAGCATTCTATTTTCCTTAGGCCTTAAGTTCCTCCACCCTTGAAAAAGCTCATTTTTAGATAATAACCGGAAGATGTCACACCGCCGTAACTCACCTTGCGATTGTGATGAAAATCAAGCCTCAGAATTTCAGCAATCGTCACGTAGTACTTCCGCTTCGATATTTCTGTCTCGTTCGTCGCTTAAAGAGGATAGCGTCGCAACCTCATACAACTTCCGGCTTACCATTCAACGTTATCAGTTACTGACGATTGAACAATCAACATCAAACTGTGTTGGCATTTGAAAAATTACTTTGTCAATTTAACGAAAATATTGGTCGACAGTTTAGTCCGATACGTGGAATGTTATCGGAAACACCTAATCGGAGTTGAACCTTCATTCGATCAGCATAGTAGCGTTACTGTGGAATGGGAACTGTTGAGAAAGTATAAAAGAGCTCGAGCGACGCGAGTACTCGGCTTCCGTGGGGCAACGTTGATTTGGGATTATTGGTATTGTTTCTCTGAGCTGACTGATTGACAATACGAATCATCCGGCAATGGCCCTTAGCCAAACAAGCGTGGTGAGTAGCGGAAATAAATGCTGAGGATAATGCGAGGAGGATCGGTCGTCCGAGTCTCCTCCGAAAAACGAACGAATAAAATGCACCATTTAGTAACAAGATATGTCTGTCTGTCGTTGCTCCTTGGACCGCCCTCATCGCGTTTACTTTCCGGTTACCTTCGCGATCAACCGACACAATCTCTCTTATCTCTTCCTACCTCCCGTGCATAAATCGCCCACGTATGTACGTTCGAGTTTTGCTGGTCACGAATTATTATCTTAGCATCAGATCAGAAACTCCACAGCTCGTCACAATTTGTCAACTCAGCCCTCACACAAATAAAATGTCACCGCTTATGAATATGTACTGTCCCATGCAACAATCAGCTTGTTTCATTTCATTTTTAATGTCAGTGTGACAATCAAGAATTCCATTATTTCTTGGATCATTTTACCCCTTTTGTCATTTTGTTTTCATTTATTTTGTAATACATCGTTTAGTCGCAGTGGGAAAATGTATTAATGATTGATTGAAAAACTTCATAGCTTCTGCTTCGTCGTACAAAAAAATTGCACCATCGCTTATGGAAATTCATTGTCTCATTTAAAAAAAGGCATGTTTTATATCATTTTTAATGTTAGTCTTATCGCAGAAGTTACACAGCTTTATTGTTCCGCCAATTTTTTAAAATAGAATTCTAGTCAGTTTTATAATAGATGCTTCATTTCATTGCAACAAATGTTCTAATAATTCATTTAAAAAGTTGATATTCTTCGATTGTCACTATTTACCAATTTAGCTCGCACCCAAAAAAATGTCACAACTCCTTATGAAAATTAATTATTCCATGCTGAAATAGGCACGTTTCATATCATTTTCAATAATAGATTTACCATAAAAGATTGCACAGTTTTATCCAACGTTTTATTCCTTTTTAAATTTTATTCAAGTCAGTTCTGTAATACATGGTTCATAGCGTTGCAAAAATGTACCAATAGTTCATTGAACCTATGGTTCGTAAAGTATATTCATGGAGCTGATCTTTGCCAATGTGATCCGATGCAACAGTCTGCCAGAAATTTCTCTGCTTCGTATCAACATATTGATCCGATTCAAATTTATTTGCATGCGATGTTATTTTGTCTTAGTATCAGTGATAAAAAATAATATATCCTCTCTAAAAAATGTGAAAACCTCTGTTATTTTTTCTCGTAAAAGAGTGTGTTTTTTTTCAAAAATCAATGCGTTTAAATCCCTACTATCTATCTTACAGTTGAAGCTCTACAACACTGTGATAGAAGATGTTATTGCTGGAGTACGTGAGTCTTTCCTGGATGAGGGAGTTGATGAGCAGGTTCTCCAAGAACTCAAACAGATATGGGAAGCTAAGTTAATGACGAGCAAAGCAGTGGAACTAAGTCCAGATCCACCAGAGCCTCAGCCACCACAGCTCGCTTCTCACAAATCAAATTCCACAAAATGTAAAGAATATGATATTTTTTCTCAACATGATTAAAATTTTTCAAAGATTTTGTTAACTAAAAAATATCAATCTCTCACTGCCAAAACTAATTAGTCAATGAACAATAAACAATATTATTGGTTTATTTCTCCAGCTGCAAACGCAGCAAATCACTTTCTTCAGCACCAAGCTCAGCAAGTTGCAGCTGCTGTTGCATCTGCTGCAACTGTAATACAGCAGCCAACTTCCCAAGTTCAGCAACAACAAGTTCAGCAACAACATTCTCAGCCTCAACCGCAACCGTCGACCCAACAACAACAACAACAGCAGCAGCAGCAGCAACATCAGCAGCAGCAACAACAGCAACACCAACAGCAACTTCAACAACAACAGCAGCAGCAACAACAACAACAACATCATGTACAAACAACTCGTACAGTCGTACAACATCCAAGCGGTGGAATTCCCGTTCAGCAACACGCTGCGATGCCCGTGCAACAACAACAACAAGTAGTTACGGCGCCGGCGACGCTCTTCGAGCGTCAAGTGCCGATACAAATCACGTTGCCCAGCACTGGTGATTCTGGAGACGGTAAACCAAAGGTTCTCACCATACAAGTTCCGGCGTCTGCGATTCAAGGTAATAAAGCAACGTTTGTTCACTGAAAAGTCCATTTGGTTTGAAAATAAGTTTCACTTGCAAAAGCACGATTTTCATTGACAATCGCTCTTCGTTGAAAAGCACACTTTTCTTTGAAAAGCACACTTTTCTTTGGAAACCACGCTTTTCTTTGAAAACCACGCTTTTATATGAAAACCACACTTTAATATGAAAACCCAATTTTATACGAAAACCACACTTTTCTATGGAAACCACACTTAAAAAAAATAAAAAGCACACTCTAAAAAAATAAAAAGCACACTTAAAAAAAAGGAAAACCACAGTTTTCTATGAAAACCACGATTTTCATTGAAAGACACACTTTAAAAAAATAAAAAGCACACTTCAAAAAAATTAAAACCACACTTCAAAAAAATTTAAACCACACTTCTCTATGAAAACCACAATTTTCTATAAAAACCACGATTTTCATTGAAAAGCACACTTTCAAAAAAAATGAAAAGCACAATTTAAAAAAAAATGAAACGTACACTTTACTACGAAAAGCACACTTTTCTACGAAACGCACACTTTTCTACGAAACGCACACTTTTCTACGAAACGCACACTTTTCTACGAAACGCACACTTTTCTACGAAACGCACACTTTTCTTCAAAAGCAAAAATTCCTGAATTTTTCCATTTCACTGATGATCGTGCTGTTTAATTTCCGTATTTGTAAATTTACTTTTGCCAAGTGATTAGGTAAACGATCGTGGCCGGGAATGGGGATATTTACATTAATGTAGATTATACGAATGGTTTTTCTAGATTACAGATTATTAGCATTGTTACATTGTACTATTCAAACAGTTTCTTGAAAATCGCAATATTTGTAGCCGTAATTTACGAAAAAGATAATGCATAAGCGCTTCCAGTGTGATTATATAATTCTCAAGGAAACTTTTTTACAGTGTATCAAGCCGTCTGTTAATTTTTGTAATTTATTCATCCATATTGTACTTTTAGGGAACCAACTGCACACTATTCTCACTGGGCCTGTTATTACGGCGGCAATGGGCTTCCCCACGGAAGTTGCTTCGAGATTGTTGCAACAACACGTGGACAAAACTCTTCAGGGACAAGCGACGCTTGCACCGATGCAAATAAATCAACCGCTTCAAGTTATTACTCAGAATACGAACAGCGTTCAACAATCGAGCCAATTGCCGGTACGGAATCAAGTACGTTAGCGGCTATTCAGTTTCTGTTTATCCGGATCGTAAATAATTTGATTCAATCTCGTGCAGGGTTCTCAAGGTAATATGGCGCAATTGGACGGTCCAATCGGCATTCTCGGCGATTCTTCCGACGATGACGAAGAAGAAGAGGAAGAAGACAATGATGAGGACGACGACAAGGACGAGGAGGAAAATGACGAAGAAAACGATGAAGCGGGTGCTCGCGAAGAGGTATTTATTAATCATTTTCGACAGGGATTTATATCTAATACAAACCTTTTTGAAAAATTGCAAAAGGAGTTTTTATTCATTATTATGAGAATGGGACAATATAAGTTCCGATAGTGATGATAAAACAATAGACGGAGATAAGCGGAGGCAATTTATGGATGATTTCGCTGATTATTGACCAACTGTACCTGAAAATTTGGTTGTAACTTCGACGATGTTCAATATACCGTAAAATATGGTTCCTTGAAATTTTTCCGATTTTTTTCGCGGTACCTCGAAAGTTTCCTATGGGTATTTTATTATTTTCCGATTGATTTATTAAAGTTACTTTGATAAAGGATTAATGATCTCTATAAAAAAAGGTTACGAAATATTCCTACGCAAAAAAAAAGCATTTTAGAAAGAAAAAAAAATTGTTATTCGGATCGAAAAGTGTTACGTTAGTAAAAATTGACTAATAACTAACAAAACATGTTTCAGAAGAATTCGCGTCCCGTAATTGTTTATTGTGCATTTTTTTGAAAAGCTGAATTTTTATGACTAAATATATGTTATTTTATGAATGGGTCATCGATTGGTTATTTGGATAAACATTTTTGTGTATATTTGCACGTAGATGAAGGGATATTTGTTGGTAAATAATAGTTTTATATAAATAAAGTGTCCGAAGGAAAAATTCATCCACAAGCTTAAGACATTTTGAACTCACAATCGCTTTGCAGATTTTAATGTCCTTTTGTATTTTTACTTTTAGGAACCACTCAATTCGGAAGATGACGTCACTGACGACGATCCCACGGACCTCTTTGATACGGACAATGTTGTTGTCTGCCAATACGACAAGGTAACGTACTAATTTTTCTGTTGATTGTAGAAAAAACGAAAAAAAAAGCATCCAAAATAGAAATTTCCACATTGCTTCCTCATTAACTATCATCTTTCCTAAAGCTGTCGTAAGGAAAATTATTCATTTTATGTATTTCTCACAGCGAAAGGTTTTCGGATAATGAACATTTTTAGCGAAGGAATTTGCCAAGTCTTATTATGCATATTTGCAATACATTTAAGGGTTACACGAAGTTGCACGTACAAAAAAGTGGTTTTTAACATAAAAATCTCGGGTTTTCTTTTTCCTCAAATGATAACAAAGTCTGTATGAGGAAGCAAGAGAACTTCATTTGATCAATTTCATTCGTTTCAGACGTTTTCCTTCTGTAATTATCGATGAAACTTTTTTTTTTGCAGATAACGAGGAGCAGAAACAAATGGAAATTTTACCTAAAAGATGGTATAATGAATTTAAGCGGCAAGGACTACGTTTTCCAGAAGGCTAATGGCGATGCGGAGTGGTGAGTTCCAAAGGTGGATCCAACAGTTGATCGATACTGCGTCCGAACGCAACCTGTTCCAGAATATTCGTCGTCGATGCCACGTTTTCCGGAGACCAGATTCTTCGCGACTGCTTTGCGGCTTCTCCTCCAAATCAATGAGAAACGAGATAGGAGAAGAGGCCGTAAAAAGAAAAGAAAGAAATATATATACACGAGGGTTGTGAATAAAGGCAGCGTGAGTTTGAGTTGCCCAACTAGTTGTGGATAGTGGATCGTCAAATTTGTTCCTGGCTGTATGAGATCGTAACGGAAAACCAAAATATTGTTGTTATTTTTTAATTCTTTTTATCTTCACTTTTTAGTTTTTTTTTTTTCCCCCGAACAAGAATTGCAATGTGTGTTTTATATTGGCGGTATTATACTATAATGGTCTAACTTTATGGCGTAGAAATTAGCAACGTTGCTGCAACGGAATTATTTGGGCCCCGAAAAGTTAATGTACACAATTTGAAGGAAATAATTGCTATGCAAGTTGTAATGTTACGGAGGAATAAAATATATTTGAGATGAAAAAAAAAGTCTCGGAGGTTCAGGAATTCTTCTAACTTATTGTGGGTCTTATTTATCCGCAGAAACATTGCTAAATTCCAGGCCTTTTAAGGGGCATAAGTCAGTAAAAAAGGTTTTTTTTTTTTAGGATAACTCTACCTCTTAGCGAAAAGGGAATAATAATGATTTCTTCCCTATAGGATAATTCTGGACGGTTTTTTTTTGTCTATGGGTCAACTGGCTGCTCAGAAATCACATTTATGAGTTTTACACTTTACGAGTGATTCAGAGAACACAGGTAAAAGGATTAGCCTTTGCTACATTCTATTCTCTTACACTGCACACCATTTAAGCAAAGCGATTTTTTATTTAAGGTAATGCTTTAAAAGATCTATGTTTCAGATGCCAAAATTATTTAAAAAATGTATACATTTGTTTATAACTCCGCTTTTAGGATCTATATAAAAAAATTGCTCCGCTTAAATAGTGTGCAATGTAACTGCAAAGAGAATAAGCCCTAACAAGGGCAAATTCTTTGAACAGTGTTCTCTGGATCATGCACATAGCGAAAAATACATGAACGCGTTTTGGATCGAGCTATTGATCAAATTGATCGGTCAAAGTACACATGAATCTTTTGGGTTCAGCTTGAAAAGAGGGAATTGTTTCAAATTTTTCGATCCCGTGAGTGTCTTTGTAATTAAAAAAAAAAAAACACTTTTTTGACTGGCTATTTCCTCTTAACTTCGTTTGTCTCCTTGTTTTCGCTCTGTTTCTTTTTCTTCTTTATTTTTAATGGGCCGAGGGATGCATTAACTCAAACGTCGGTGCAAAGACCATTTTGCTTAAGGATGTATGATACGTACAGTCCCGCCAAAAGTGAGTTTCAGAGACAATTTCGATTACTTCCCGATGAGATAAAAATGGGAAAAAAATAATTCACATAAAACGGGCCGAAAAAATTGATTTCGCATAATGATAACTTCAAAATGTTGTTAACTAATTGGTGAAAAAAACAATTGTTCAACAAATAAACAATCAACCTAACTTTTTTTTAAATGAAAATAATATGTTAATTTTTTTTAATGCGTATGAATTTTTTCAGATGTTTTTCTTTATTTTGATTTCGTTTCTTTTTATTTTGAGAAATGCGCAGAATATAACAAATTTTGGATATGCGTTTTGCAAAATAATCTTGAGTGTAGTAGATAGATTTATGCCGAAAACATATCCAAAATTCGTTATTTCGCGCACATTTTTGAAAATAAAAAAAGTCAAAATCAAAATAAAGAAAAAAATCTTAAAAAATTCATACGCATTCAAATAAATTAATCGAAATTTTCTTTGAAACTCACGATTGGCGGGACTATACATTTCATACATCCTTAACAGCCCTTGGTTAATCTTATATTTTTCGGTTTCTTTTCGTGCAATTCGAAAAGTGCTCCAACGTTCGTATCAACAGGAATTGTTAAGGAGGTTCGTCAGCAAAATTGAAAATGCACAGAAAATTTGAAATAATTACCGCGTTTTGAATAATTCACAACAAATTAATTATGGGCTCTTATGGCATATTTACGAATGAAAAAAAAATTGAAAACATTAGTTACATCGTTTTTAAGTAATTGGTGGAATTAATTCTTTTTTTTTTTTTCGATGTAAAAAATATTTTCAATTTTTTTTCATTCGTAAATATGCCATAAGAGCCCATGTTAAAATGTATGCATAAAAAAATTAATTCTGTGCAAACGATGTAGACGAAAATTCCCAAAAAATTCATGTGAGTTTGTTATGAATTATTAGAAACGCGGTAATTATTTTAGATTTTTCTGTGCATTTTCAATTTTACTGACGAACCTCCTTAAGCCGTACTTTGTTGAGAGAATATCGACTCGTACCATAAGCATCTTCCATAACTTGTCGAAGTGTTAAATGTTCGCCCGACGAACGATTCCCATTGTGCCGTCTTCGCAAAAAGGCCACAAACCCATTTAACGAATGATCGAATTGACGTGTGCGTGATTAAATTTTTATGTCCAACTTCGCGAAGGGTGCTGCTTTAAAAATGAAGAAAAATTTCCTTTCCTTTTGTACATAAAAAATAGCAGGAGCACTGGAAATGGGATAAAAAAGGAGAGCGCACGCGAAAACGAAGCTGAAGCTTCAATAACTACATATTTCTTGTAAAGTTATTAGCCGTAACAACGATGTTCGTTGTAATTACCATTATTATATTATTACTATTTTTAATATTATCATCGTGTAATTTATCCACTGCGAGACGAAATTAAGCCCACGATTAACGTACTTAAAACTGCGGTATGTAATGTGAAATGGTGCGTGGATAACTCTCGAGTTTCTTTCGAGCCTGTTTGCTCGAGAATGCGAAAAACCCCAAGAGCTTTTAATACAAATATTTAACAAAAAGAGTTTCTGATTTATTATTGAGACCGAAAGGGAAAAACACAGAAAATAAATCATGGGTCATGTACAATAACGCAGAAAGGATATTTTAATAAATGCTGAGGAACTGCGGATGGCTATACATCCGTGACTCCATCTTCAAGTCCTATATTCTGTATTTTCAGATGATTTATATAGTTTTTACTATTATTTTTTAATGCATTAAACTTTAAAGGATCAATTACGAAAATTTAGCACTGATTTGACTTCGATAGTCGTCACCAAACCTCCTTAAGGAGGTTCGTCAGTAAAATTGAAAATGTCACATGCATTTTTTGGGAATTTTCGTCTACATCGTCTACACAAAATTAATTTTTTTATGCATACATTTTAACACGGGCTCTTATGGCATATTCACGGATTTAAAAAAAATTGAAAAAATTTTTTACACCGAAAAAAGAATTAATTCCACCGAATACTTAAAAATTCAACGATGTAAAAAAATTTTTTAATTATTATTTTTTTTAAATTCGTACATATGCCATAAGAGCCAATGTTAAAATGCATGCATGAATTAACTAATCTTGCGCAAACGATGTAGACGAAAATTCCCAAAAAAATTCATGTGAGTTTGTTATGAATTATTTAAAACGCGGTAATTATTTCAGATTTTTCTGTGCTTTTTCAATTTTACTGACGAACCTCCTTAATCAGATAAATTCAAGAAGTTACGTAAAGAAGAAATAGGGTAAAAACCTGAAATCACGGGGAGTATAAAAAAAAAACAAAATTGCCTTCGTCATCTCTGTGGGATAAGTAATGGTAAGAAATACGTTCTGGTTAACGTGCCGTAGTAGCAACCGATTTATTAATCATTAAACATGGATGTTACAAGCGTCTCGGCAGGAACACGAGGTCGATGCTGTTCGCGAATCTCTCGAATAGTTCGAGTAGATTGTGCGTCGCTTATATCGGCAAGTGTGGAGCGCACGTATTTACAGCGAGAAAAGCAACGAACGAGTTTGGGCCAAAGATGACCAATAAAAAGTTTCTCTCGGCTTTTCTCAATTTTTTGTTTTTCTTTTCCGTACAACTGATAAGATCTAACAAGTTTCTATTAAATATGACTTGATGGAGAGAGTTCGCTTCTTTTCGATAATAAAGTATCATTATTCTTCGAATGTATGTTAATACGATTGTTGGTGGTTTACTCTCACGGGCCGATCGCCGACAGCCGATAGCCGATCACCGATCTCGTGGACTATGGACTCTTTCTAGAATATTCACTCGAGACGAGTTTATTCGAGGGCCGCAGCTCCGGAAATAATTTCAATGAGTTCTCTGGTAATAACGGCTTGTCGAGTACGATTGAACGTGAGTCGAAGTTTGTCAATCATCTCGCCGGCGTTTTTGCTCGCGTTGTCCATGGCAGTCATACGACTCGACTGTTCGCTGCAAGCGCCTTCCTTCATCGAGTAGAACAACAGAGAGGCCAGAGAAAACTCGAGATAGCTCTGAATTACATCCTCATCCACGGAATCGTAGATCGAGAGTTTCGGCGCCTTGATGACGGATTCCTTGTCGTAAAGCGGTAAGTGATCGACCTTGTACGAAACAACGGATCTGAACTTGTTGTAAACGATGCTACCGGAGCCAAAGGTGTATCTGGTAATAAAGAGAATTCACAGTTATTCATTAGTCGAGTAAATGCAATTATATTTCGTGAAATTTGAAAATAAAGAAAATTAATTATCGACACCACTCGGTAAACGATATTTAAACCGTCAAGATTACAAATATGTAGACAGCAGAACTTTGTTGGTCGGAAGTATCATAATTCGCGTACAATTAATTCGTGGAACGCATATACGAGGCATTCTCCACGAAACCGTCTACCTTTTTTCTTACCATCTCGGATTTATTTTACGGTGCGCTGTTTTAGTGAAAGTAGTACGTTGAAATACTCTCTGATAATTTTTTCATATTCTTTTATTCACTCGGAAATGGGTTTTGGTTTTTAGTTCTTTATGCCATTGAAGATTAGGGCTGAGTAAAAGAGATGGAAAAAGTTATGTTGTTTGATTAATTATTTGATGCAATGTGTGTTGTATTTCTGATTGCATCAAAAAGAATGTTTTCATCGAAAGAAATGAAGAATATATGGGAAGAAAAACTGATCTGTGATTAAATGAGACTTTGTCTGCAAAATATTTTTTCGGCTGTGCAAAAATGTCGGGGTCTGCGATGTTGATTTTTGAAAATATTATGTTGATACCATGAGGAATATACTTTTAAATCTACAGCGAATTCAAGTGTGTCTCTGGAGAAGAAAAATCTTCTTTTTTTATTGAGAAGAGCTTTTTCAATGCAATGCTCAACATATTAGTATATCATTGAACAGATCATGGAAAAACATAAATTTTTCGTTCTTAAATTTTTCTTACGCGCCTACAATATTACATGATATACACTACACCGTGTGTAATTGCATTACTTTAGCGTGATTTCATTCGTTTAATTCTAGAAGTTCGAACGGTGTCACTTCAATGATTTTTGAGCGATACCGACAGTCATTTAGGAATATTCTGTGATTTTCTCAGCCAAAAATAAATATCCGTTTTTCAATAAAAAATATCTTCTTCGTTTTTCGGTAAAAAAAAAATCAGTGTTACCAGAACGGGAAAATTATTTAAAGTATTTCGTTTGGAAGCTGAAATGGAACTATAACTTTTATGTGCAGTCTTTTGCATTCAGTAATTTCAAGTGTCAATTCACTTTAAAAATAACGGCGTTTTTTAAAATATTGCATTGAAAAATCTGAAAAAATTAATATAGAGTGCCTTTTAGTAGTACTTAGATATGATCAATTATGAGGCAAATCTGGGATCATCGGAAAAGAGAGTGGCTAAAAAATAAAATGATTCGTTAGCTTTTCTGAATACGTATAAATATTTCCAATTTTTTTATTTGCTTTCAATATTTTTCAAATATAGGATAAATCTGTAAAAAAACACTAACTTGAAAGCAAATCTGAAAAATCTGAAAAAATTCATAGGTATTTAGAAAAATAAACGAATCGTGTTCGTAATAAGAAAAAGATAGGTAAGTCGGGAAATTTGTTAATTACTTTTTTGATTAATTTGTTAGAACATTTTGGAATCATTATTATGCAAATTGAATCTTTCCAATACTTTTGAAATGCATGAATTTTCAAGATTTTAAAACCATCAAGTAGAATTTGTAATTTTCTCTCATTTTTCTCGAATTTATGCGAAATGAACATCAAACGACAAAACTACTTTAAAAGGGCAAAAAAAAAAAAACGGATACAGATAATAGGATAAATCTGTAAAAAAAAACACGAACTTGAAAGCAAATTAAAAAATCTGAAAAAATTCATAAGTATTCAGAAAAATAAACGAATCGTTTCCGTACTAAGAAAAAAACAGGTAGGCCGGGAAATTTGTTAGTTACTTTTTTGATTAATTTGTTAAAACATTTTGGAATCATTATTATGCAAATTCAATTTTTCCAATACTTTTGAAATGCATGAATTTTCAAGATTTTAAAACCATCAAGTAATATTTGCAATTTTCTCGAATTTATGCGAAATGAACGTCGAGCGACAAAACTACTTTAGAAGGGCCAAAGAAAAAAAAAACGAATTGAGAATTGAGTAAAACGCACCCAGAGTTCATGATTTCGATGGCGACCTTAGAAGCATCTTGGAAGGTCGGTGGTTTGCGTCCGACTTCAGTGGCAACAAACAAGATGTTATCGGCGAACATTCGCTGAAGTACAGCCTTGGATTTATCGCCGATGCAAATGATTTTCGTATTCTCACGGACTTTCGGGTCAGCGAGAAGTTCATCACGGATGTTTCTCGCTACTCCGGTGTGCACGGCACCGCATAGACCACGATCGCTCGTAACAGCAACCATCAAACGCTTGGGCTCGTCCTCAGGAGCGGAGATCTCCGCTTGTTCGTAAAAGGTCTTGGTACCAAGACCCAGAGGCTTTGCCTGCTTGAGATCACGCTCAGCTCTGGCGTATTTAGCTGCTGACACCATCTTCATGGATTTGGTGATCTTCTGAATGTTGGTGACAGATTTGAGACGCAAGGAAATGGTTTTAAGGGTAGCCATTCCGCGTTGCTGCTGCTGCTGGTGAGCAGCAGCAGTCAACGCTGGTCTCAGGTTGACTGTTTGACGAAGCATGGTTGGTTCGTTTGGTCAATTGGTGCCGCTGGAAAAAAAAACAAATTTAAAATATCAATTTGGTGAATATTTCAACAGGTGGAGGAATTGTACGTTTTCAGGGGGAGCCTTTGGATTTTTGCATATTAATATAGTCACAGAAGTGATTTCAATTCTTTTACTATCTATAGGAACATAATTACTTTCCTTGAGATGAAAAGTAGGATTGAAATGAAATGATTGTGCTGAAGGATTCTTTGGAAGGGCGTTGTACCTTCAATATTTGTCTAGTTATTCAATTTACATACTGGATCCAAAAATAGGACTTTTGGCACATAATTGGGAATTTAAAGTGAAGCTTCAGATTTTGGCATATTAATATAGGTAGAGAAGTGGGTTTAATTCACTTGCAATTCATTGGGGCATCATTGATTTTTTTCAAAATAGAAAATGAAATTAGAATGTGATGATTGAGCTATACGCTTCCTTCAAAGGAAACTGTAGCTTGGATATTTATGTAATTATTTAATTTACAGACAAGTCTCAAAAACAGGACTATTAAATTACTTTTGGAAATATAAGTTATATATAACTATCACTTATCACAAATGGGAGTTGATAAAATGGGTAATTATCATAGGAATATTATACCACAAAACCTAAGATACTAGCAAACAAGAAACCATAAATCGAGATAGATATTATCATAATGGTGATATATTAAATGATCTCAAAATACTAAAAGTTTCAAAACCATTATAAATTATATTAATATGGTTAAAGAAGTGGATTCAATCCGTACGAATATGAGTCAATTAGAAGGTAATCATCACAGGACTATTGCACTACAAAACCAAAGTTACTAGCGAATGAAAAACCATAAATCAAGGTCGACATTATCATAATGGTCACAGATAAAATGATCTCAAACTACTAAAAGTTTCAAAACCATTATAAATTATCTGCATAAATCCCAAAATTATTGACAAGTCAATTCATCAGGTAGACAATGTTTATCGCACAAGGCAAAAAATTATCCTCCGTCAACCTTCCATGCTCAGAATAATGTTCCAAAATCGCCATTCTGAAATTGAAAACTGAAGTGCAGTTGACAAATCGTATCACAAAATTCTGCCTAAAAGAGTTGTGCTCCAAGTTTGGGAAATATCACAGTTATTAGGTGACATATAAAAAATCAAGTAAAATACGAGCGAGGGCACAGAAACAACATTGAATGTTTATGGCTTTGATTTTGAGATATTAATATGGTTGAAAAAGTGTATTCAATCCTTACAAATATGAGTCAATTAGAAGGTAATTATCACAGGACTATTGCACTACAAAACCAAAGTTACTAGCAAATAAAAAACCATAAATCAAGATCGACATTATCATAATGGTCATAGATAAAATGATCTCAAACTACTAAAAGTTTCAAAACCACTATAAATTATCTGCATAAATCCTAAAATTATTGACAAGTCAATTCGTCAGGTAGATAATGTTTATCGCACAAGGCAAAAAATTATCCTCCGTCAACCTTCCATGCTCAGAATAATGTTTCAAAATCGCCATTCTGAAATTGAAAACTGAAGTGCAGTTGACAAATCGTATCACAAAATTCTGCCTAAAAGAGTTGTGCTTCAGGTTTGGGAAATATCACAGTTATTACGTGACATATGAAAAGTCAAGTAAAATACGAGCAAGGGCACGGGAACAACATTGAAAGATTATGGCTCCTTTTATGTAATAGTCGAACGAACCGGGGAGACGGCCAAACTCGAGGTCTCAATATTTTTCACTGCAGCATTGGAACATTCGAAATAACGAGCGAACAATGAGAGACAATTGATACGCATTAATACAGTCTATTGAAATACCGAGATACGGTTGTTCCGAAAAATAAAGAACGATCCAATTGACTTACCAGACGAATTTCACTGACGACGAGACAGGCACCGGAACCACGAAACTTCACAAGACCGAAACACGACGAGCAAAACCCGTAACCACGAGAAGAGCGAAGAACCATTGAGTTTTTCAAATTGCCGCCAGATGGCAGATACGAAAACTTCCCTCATTACCGATAAGTTTAGTGAGAAATAACAGAGAGAGAAGCACGAAAAACGGAGCAACTGTAGCATTTATCATTATTTGCATTATCTATAAGTTGTTTTCTGTCAAAATTCCGGGACAGAAATACAAAAGACAACAAAGATGCCGTGTGAAATGATAACTTTGCAGTTGGGCCAGTGCGGTAATCAGAGTAAGTCGCGACAAGCTTGTTTCGCGTTGAAAATAATAATTCAAAGCCGGATGACGGTTTCATTGATTTATTTGAATTAATTGCCAAAAAACGAACTGCGAATAAATTCGATTAGATGAATTTTTATGAATTTATTGATTTTTTCAGTCGGTTTTGAATTCTGGAAAAGACTGTGCGCAGAACATGGCATCAGCCCTGAAGGAATTTTGGAAGATTACGCTACGGAAGGGACGGACAGAAAAGATGTATTTTTTTACCAGTCGGACGATGAGCATTACATACCCAGAGCTGTTCTTTTAGATTTGGAGCCGAGAGTCATTCACACGATTATGAATTCAGCTTATTCAAAGGTTTGTCTTTTTTCAATGAGTTTTTCAGTGTTTTTTTAATTACATTAAAATTATTTTTCAATTTTTTTACTGTCTATTCCTTCACAGCTCTACAATCCGGAAAACATTTACTTATCAAAACACGGAGGCGGTGCAGGTAACAATTGGGCCTCTGGTTATCATCAAGGAGAAAAATTGCAAGAGGAAATTTTTGATATTTTGGACAGAGAAGCTGATGGCAGCGACAGTCTTGAGGTACATTATGGAAATGAAATTTTCAAAATATAAACAGAATGTGTATTCAAAAGACATTTTGGTTTGAGCAGCTGTTAATATTTTTAATTTTTTTTTATATAAAAATATCATGGGAGACATTAATTTTCATATACTTTTGCTTATTAACAAAAAAAAAAATAAATGTTAGACTTTTTTTATAGAAAATTATTGTAAATATATCTGATCTTACATATTTTGTTTATACATCTCATTAATATTGTTATTCATTGAGTGTCAAATAAATAAGATAGAAAAGATTTTTCAAAAATGTTATTCTTATCTCTTTATATTTTTTTATACTTATTTTTTCAAATGATGTGCAATTCTTCACATTGGATTTATTTAAGTTTTTAATTTTTTTTATGAATACATCATTGAGATTTTGTCGTCCATCTTATTTTAATAAATAAATCAAAGAGAATAAATTGAATAGACATTATTACTTCTCTTATTACTGTGTTAATTTTTTTATAGGGCTTTGTATTGTGTCATTCAATAGCTGGAGGTACAGGCTCAGGAATGGGATCTTTTATGTTGGAATCATTAGCCGATAGGTTTCCGAAAAAATTAATAGAGACATACAGTGTGTTTCCAAATCAGGATGAAATAAGGTAAATATTTGATTAATTGGTTCATTTTTTTCAGAAGCCTTAGCATTTTTGCACCCTCATATAGAACGCTTGGTTTTCATGAAAAAAAAACGTCCAAAACATTGAGAAACGTGGTTTAGGAAAAATGTCCGTATGTATGTTTGTGTGTGTGTGTACAGGGCTTCGAAATTTGAATAACTTGAGAACTTGATTGAATTAAAATTTGGCACGCAAATAAACCCATTTTCGACTGTGGCATTTTTTCAAAATGTATGGAGAAATTTTAACTTTATAGCTTTTTGAATTTTTTAATAAAGCACCGCGTCTTTGTTTTTGTAAAATTGTCCACATTTATCTAAATAATTCTTTACAAATACAAGTATTCTAAATGTTGCTTGGTATTGAATTTGACCGAAATGAGAAAAACGGTACGGTTTTTATAATTTTTGAATTTTTAAAAAATTTACGTGATTGTCCTACGTTTAGTGAAACATAAGACAACAAACGCAAATTTCATTTGTGAAATCGGTACTATTTAACAATGATAAGTACAGTTTCGTCGTAAGTCGTTATGTGGTTCACATTTTTCAGAATTGTTATTTTCATAGAAAAAAAGCTGCAAAGTAGAACTTTGCAAATTGCTTCCTCGTTATTCTTGGCTGTGTTTACAAAGTTACAGTTAGGAAGCAAAATTAATTGGCAGACTGTCTCATAAAGACAGCTTTTTAAAAAAAAATCAAAAATAATGAGAAAGCAATTTGCAAAATTCTACTTTGCACTCTATTTCATTTTCGAATTTTCAAAATGTATTTTTATCCTGCAGTGACGTAGTAGTCCAGCCATATAACTCTCTGCTGACCCTTAAGAGGCTAACACAATGCGCGGATTGTGTTGTAGTACTTGACAACACGGCACTTAACAGAATCGCGTCCGATAGGCTGCATATTCAAAATCCGAGTTTTACGCAAATAAATAAGCTCGTCTCGACTATTATGTCCGTGAGCACAACGACGTTAAGGTATCCGTCGTATATGAACAACGATTTGGTGGGATTGATAGCGCCTCTCATACCCACGCCGAGATTACATTTTTTGATGACGGGATACACGCCACTTACCACCGATCAAGAGGTAAATACGTTTGATTATTCGATCCTTCGTTTCCGGAAAATGAAAAAGAACACGAGAAGTATATTTCCTCAGTTCCAGCGTTTCAAATTCCTATTTCTTTACGAGGTAGAATTCGAAGGGGCTTTTTTTGTGTAAATGTAGGTTCATAATAATCCATTGTCACGATTGTAAAGTTGTGTGTAAACTTAAAAAAAAACGAATTTTCAATCAAGTTTCGGGAGCAACGATAAATAAAATTAAAAAGTGCTCTATTACTTCAGCAATGGATTATTAAATATTTTTAAATTTAAGAAAAAATAGTCGTTGATAGTTTTTCTTGGAAAATTCCGTTTTTTTACAGTTATTCGGAAAATTAGAAATTATATTATAATTGCTGCACGGTAGAATTATGAAGCGACTATCAATTTTATGTCTCAAAGTATCAGAGATTCACAACTCTAGACAGTTTATGTGTAAAACACTGTTTAAATATCTTCGAATATTAAATATTTCGGGTTCAAGATTATAAGCGAATTCATAGATATATCTGTATCTTGTATACATTTTCTGTATCTTCAAATCTATCCAAGGTACAGACGATTTCTCAAAAATATACGCGATTTATCTATGGGAAAATGAGCATAGTTGCAGCGAAACATTGAACAGAGAGTATTTTCAATGCAAATTACAATGCTCATCAATTTTTTTAAATATTCAAATATTAAATGAGTTGCACCGCTTGTTATTATTTCGTCATTATAAGGAAATATTGTTCAGATTCTCAAAATTGCCAAAGTTTGTGCGATGTCAATTTTTTTCTTCCGTAATAACAAAATGGACTGAAAGGAAAAAAATCAAATTACGCGAAAATCCTCAGAGCTTATTAATCGAGAGACGCGGTAGCGACTCGACGCAAAGTAAAAAGTGAAGAATAATGATTTTTGCAGGAAGCTTCCGTGCGAAAAACCTCGGTTCTTGACGTTATGAGACGTCTATTGCAGCCAAAGAATATGATGGTATCCACGGCGTTGGACAGAAACGCGGCACACTGCTACATATCAATACTGAACATAATCCAGGGCGAAGTCGATCCAACGCAAGTTCACAAGTCACTGCAGAGAATTCGGGAGAGGAAATTGGCTCAGTTCATTCCTTGGGGACCGGCGAGTATCGAAGTCGCTCTTTCGCGCAAATCTCCATACATACAAAGTGCCCACAGAGTCTCAGGTCTTATGCTGGCGAATCACACTAACATATCGTCTGTAAGTATCCTAATCTAATTGCTGATAAAATCCAATTTTATTCGAACTTGAGTTTTGCCATTTTTTTCAATATGAAAACATCTTCAGTTACGCCTTTTGAATTAAACTATCCAAATAAAATATTCAACTATATGGATAATTCTTAAATTTGAACGAGGATCCTTAAGAAAAAGTGCAATGGCTTATTTAGAAAATCAGTAAAGCGATTGTCTTCAAAACATAGAATTCGATCCATTTTATTCGAAAAATTCGACTTTTGCGATTTAGAAAAAAATCAAGAGCCGCGGTCTTGTTCATGAGCATCTAGGCGATAAAGAGCACCTCACATATCCTAAATTTGTAGCAACCTTTAAATATGAAACAATGACTTAATCCAGTTGAAACGTGTTGTGACGAGCGGCAATTTATTTAGTTGTTGTCCGCTAGAATGTTAATTGAAATGAATAGTTAAGTCGAATGTTATAGATAATAAATCTATAACATTAATAAAATCGAAACGATTTTGAAAAGTGACCGTTGAAAAAAGTATATGAAGAGCTTTTTTTCGACCATCTCAGATCTGCCCCCGTAATTGATTATATCAAAGTACCAATAAAAAGCACTATGTGATTTTCGTTCAGATTTTTAAATCAAATTTTTTCAGAAATCGCCGTTTTTTTTTTCAAATGTCCATATCTCGAAAACTTAAAGTTATTCGACAAAAAGTGTCGAAATAAAAGTCATAGTTTTTGAATGGGATATTTTTTTATTATCGAAGAACGAGAGCATTATTTTTTTATATTTAAAATCCGATTGTTTTTTCACTGACAAAAGAACAGATTGTTCCTACATTATTGTCGACACCGTGAAAAAATCGTCTAAGTAGCACTGGTCGAGGTTCTAGGATTTAAAAAAATAAAATGATATTGAAGTGAGGTCGGTTTCATACAGCGTAGGAAAATCATCGATTTCATTGTCTTTCGTCACTTGAGTAGCTCGCGTTAAAGATATGATTTTGTTTGAGAGTGTGTGTTACGTTTTTCAGCATTATTATAAATTTATGAACACAGAAGCCGTTAGCGTAAAATTTTTAAAAATCTCCTTGAGCTAGCAAAATGATGTTGATCAAACGGAATTTTATTGGTCCAAAGAGAGCTTATTTAGTTTAGTTAGTGTATTAAAATGAAATCTCTTCGAACACTCCTCCAAAATGACTTTGTAAGACGTTTTTACATACCACGATGAATGCACGAAGTTCACACATAACTTTTTGTATTGTATTGCATTTCCAGCTCTTCGATAGAGCGCTGCAACAATACGACAAGCTACGTAAGCGCGAAGCTTTCCTCGAGCAATTCAGGAAGGAAAAAATGTTCGAGGACAATCTGGACGAACTCGATAATTCGCGGGAGGTCGTCGAATGTCTTGTAAAAGAGTATCAAGCAGCAACGAGGTCGGATTACCTCACGTGGAATCCAAACAAACAGGAATAAGAATCTCTGCGATTGACGTTAAATTTTCAACACCGCCAAGTTCATTAATTGATATAAAGCTGCTTCGATCGCCTCACCAATAACTCGTAAATCTCGTGAACCCGCCGCGCGGGGTATTAGTCGTATTCTAAGATATTTTTCTAGTACATTCGTGTTCCGTATTCGCTGAAGAATTAATCAAACACATTGTATACAAAATGCACGAATAAAGTCGGTATTACTTTTTTACGAGCTTCCTTTTTATTTTAATCAGCTGCCTTGAGAAATCCGCGCAAAAACCGGAGGCAACGTTGCTATTGTGATGTAACCAGTGTGACCAGGTATCGAGTGAGCGTGAGTAGCCGTTAATAGTTTATCTTGGTCCTTGTCGTCCGTTTTAGGCTTGATAATTTCGGTGCTTGTGTGCTATGAACGGAAAAAAAAATTAATTACACAGTGTAGCATTAATTTGGTAGTCACTATGCTTTACGTTGGCTAAACAAGTGCTGATTTTTTTTAGACCGTTCTTATTCACATCTAAAAATTCCTTGAAAAGAGGAAACTCGTTAAAGGTAAAATAAAAAAATTATTCGGACTAAATCTCCATAAACAAAATTTTCCCTTATAAAATGTCCCACGACCAAAATCTAACGTATATTTTTTGCAGATTATTTGCCTCGCTGAACAAGTCACTATTTTTCGCCCTTGAATAATGTTCATCATAAAGGAGAGATAACCAATGTTTCATGAAAATTGGATTTCCTTATAAAAGGATTTTAATGTCAAACTGTTTATGAAAAGAATTAACTTTTAAGTTCTGTTATATATTTCTAAGTTTTTTAAGTTTAAAAGCAAAAAGGATTTGATATTATCTAGAGGTTCCATATCGATTCTCATATTTATCGTCTATTTTCATATTACCTTTAACGATATGATTAAATTTTGCACAACTTGAATGATATCCATAATGAATATTTTTCTACCTCGTATCCATTTTTATACTTCGTTGAGTATTTCTTTAGTGTGCGTACATCGTTTCGTATTGCGTTTCATTAAATTTTTCAGTTATTAATTGGTTACGAAAAGCCTTTAACGGTATGTCAATGGGATTTATTCGTAAATATTTTCACAAATATTCCATAGATATGCCAAACATATGGACACAAAAGGATTTGAACTATTCATTTATTTGTGCGCTTTTAGCATTTCTATCATCCAACCAATTATCCAAGCAGAGATAAAAGTGTTACCTGTTTTTTTAAGACAAATGCTAGGGCCAAGATTAAACATGTCCAATACTTTGCCTGAGGAAAGTTTGTAGAGGCGAATTTATATTCACCTCTTAAAAATATATTTGCTATAAATGTTATGACTGAGGCGGTGAAATGATGAAAGATATCGTCTTTTGGACATCAGATAAGTTGTCACTTTTTTTTCATTATTCTTCAAAAAATCCCTGACGAAAACTTGTTTTATCATGAAAAATTACATAAAACTATCAATGTTTCTTGAATTCACATGTAAGAACAAAAATAGCCTTCTGATATTGTTACTGCATGAAATTTCGCTGCATGTGTTGTAAAAAGTATTACTTATTGCGCTAGTTCGAAGTGTAATAACTGCCCGATATTGTAAAAAGAAGATTATAAACGACAAATAAGTTGATACCTTTTTCTTTAAGCAATCGAGGTCCAAGTGCGGCACGGTCTTGAAAAGTACCGCGAGTTCTCGTTGAAGACACTCGTGGGTTTTGATATCGACGAATCCTGCCGCTTCGAGGCCCAGACAAGTTTGTTGTACTTGTTCAATGCAAGGTGAAAAAGAACACAACTTTCCACCTGAAGCGAAAAATCAATAAATACAATTATTCTCTGGTGGGTTTTTCCATAAAATATTAGCAAAAATCTGGACTTCAAATTTATGGTGTTTTTGGTTTTTCACGATTCGATTCACTATACTGAAATAAAGAAAAGGCCCAAATAAATTTTTTTTGCTCATCATTGCCAAAGGAATCGCTTACCTTAGTTTGTAACTGAAAATTTTAGCTTTGAATTTTAAGGTCATAGCGAACCTGATTAGGAAAAACCAAAGTACTAGTCTACGTCGGAGATTTTTCGAATTTTCCAAAAAAAATATGTATGTTCATAGTCGACGAAATTTCAAAGGTCAAAACATTTTTTTTTTTTTTAAAAACCCTTTTCGATGCTTACGAAATATTTTTTTTGTTAGAAAGTTCAGAAAATTTGCCTTATAATACCCAATTTTCAACTTGTGCTCTCCAAAACTTAATTTCTGATAACACAAAAACGTTAAACCAGATATTTAAAAATCATCATTTTTCGAACTCCAAGTGATTAAAATACTCAGAAAATTTTATTTTGGAAAGCACAAGTTAAAAATTGGGTATTATGAGGCAAATTTTCTGAACTTGTCAAAAAAAATTAACTTAAAAAACAAAGTAGAGTAAGCATCGAAAGAAGCTTTTCAAATCTTTTTTTAACTTCTTGACCTTATAAAAGTCGTCAAGTGTGAACGTAAATACCTTCGTTGGCAAATTCGGAAAATTTGCGATAAAAAATAGTAGTTTGGATTTTCCTGATCGAATTCGGTAAGATGTTAAAATTTCAAGTAAAATTTTTCAGTTGAAAACTAAAGGAAATGGGAATGATGAGCAGAAAATCTCTAATTTCGGCTTTCTCTTTATTTAAGTATAGGGAATCGATTCATAAGAAAAAAAGCAACAAAAATTTGAAGGCCAGATTTTCGTCCGATTTTTTGTGGAATAACCCACGTATTTCAACCGGCAAAGTATAAGAATCAGTATTGATTTTTATTCACCTGATTGTTTTAACGCTTTAACCGCATGTTCAACGGTCAACCAAGGATGTGGGAGATCCAAAAAAATCGCGTCTGCTTTGTGATCGAGCTCGTCTCCAAATCCCTCGAGACAAACGTCTCTGTGACCGACCTCGACCGAATCTTTTAGTCCGTGCTGTTCAAATTCCGCACGTGCTAGCTGCACGCGTTGCTCGTGAAAGTCGAAGGTATAGAGACGACCGTGCGGTCTTATCGTGCGGATTAGAGCGTGTGAAAGAGATCCGCTGCCAGTTCCTTACAATTTGTAAAATTAAATGCATCCATTCAATCCATTGCTGACAGTCAATTAATAATTAATTTTTTATTAATTACAACTACTCGATAAATTCAGTCATTTATTTGATATTTGTTAACATTTCAATGAACTTTTGAAGGACAGTTTGTCTTAACATTGCTTTCTTCAAATTTTCCTTTAAAAAAAATTACATAATATGTAATATGTCGGAAAGCGTTACATAAATAAAGTCGCAGATAGCGGTAAAAATGATTTAGATTTGAGTTTAGGTTAAATTTATTTAGGTAGAACTCTCGGTAAAAATTACTTACGTTGAACTCTCGGTAAAAATTACTTACGTTGAACTCTCGGTAAAAGTTATGACCTCTCGGTAAAAATGATTTAGGCTGAACTCTCGGTAAAAGTTATGATCTTTCGGTAAAAATTATATGAGCTGAACTCTCGGTAAAAATTATTTAGATTAAGTTCTCGGTAAAAAATCTTAAAGTTGAACCCTCCTTCAATCGAAAAAAACTTCAGTTCACAAACAATAATTATTTTCTTTAATTACCTTGCTTTCCTCATAAATTCTTTTATTTTTTTCAGAGATTAAAGTATAATGTAATTGACAAGCTCACATCCAAATTGAATAAAAAATGAATTTGCAAAAAAAACGAATTTTTATCATTTAAGACTTCTGTTTGCCCAAAATTATTGAAATATAATTCAATTTTCTGCAAACCTGTTTCAATTACTATGTTGCCAGGAACCAATTCCATCAGATGAATTATCAAACTTATATCTGGTGTATAAATAATTTGGGTTCTGTGAGGTAGTGTAACAGTCCAAAGTTCAGGAGTAGGTTGCAAAACAAAAGCCCAGCCTCTGGACAAATCCACTTTGGACCCATATCTCTTTCCAATCAGAGATGGTACTTTGAGTGCTCCAAATGTAGTTTGAAATACATTCTCAACTAGCTCGCCTTTCTTGTTCTTGATCTTCTCACATACTTCTATTGAGTGCATGCTTTTAGGAGTCAGATATAGAACAACTGTGTCACCCTCTTCAATCACCTCCTTTGTTCCTTTAAAACTCATTTTGGTATCCAATGTCAATAGCACAAGATTATTTGATCACCAAAATATTATGCACAGCTAATCTTCTTTGCAGCTCTGAAAATTAGTTAATACACATGAATTATTAAATATGCCTAGATTATTTCTTATCTAAGAGTTTCGGACAGTAAAAAAAGGCCAACATCTTCAAGAGGCACAAACAAATATTTTTATTGTTTGGCTATTAATATTATATTTTAAAAAAAGGAATACGTTTTATGTGCTACATAAAGGATTTTTTTACACAGTAGCAAAAGTATCTGGCGATTGCAAATAACTTACAACGACTTTTTCTATTATCCTAATTTACACACTTTTATGAAAGAACTGACTAAATGAAATATTGTTAAACAATTCTCTGTGTTAATGATAAACTTGACATGAGTGCAGCAATTTGAGACAAAGTTGAAATAAAGCAAAATTCAAAAGCACCATAAACTCATATACTGATTAGAATGATTTCTTTAATAAATTATACTTTAGGAACTCCTAAAAAGTAAAAAAAAAGCTACATTCATACTGAAAGGATTTACTTTATATGTCGCTGAGAATCATTGCAAAGTTTACGATCCTCAGGTTCTTTCATGACATTGACCTATAAAGAACATTAATAAATTCCATGCATAATCAAGTTATTACAAGGATGTTGACTCAAAATAACTCGATTGTCGTAAATACTGCCAGTTCTCGAAGATTTGTGTAATTAAACCAATAAAATAAATTCATTGCATTCATCAAATTAGTCAGTTACAAAAATCAATTCATTAACTAGCCTTTAAAAATTGCGAATACCTCATTAATTCAGTCCTATTCTTGACATTAATCAAATTTTAAGGCAATAAAAGATAAACCAAAACGAAAGTCCTGTTTGACAATCAAGTAAAAGTCCAAAAAAGTATCTTCTACTTAATAAGCATACAACACAATAAATAAAAAATTAAATAATTCCATTAATTTACCGGTTTATATTAACCCCATCAAAAAAATTAATAAATCCCACGTATAAATCAAGTAACTACAAAAATTTCGATTCAGAATAACTAGTAATCAATTCTGCTGACATTGAGCACGTGGTCACGTTGATACGTTTATCACATCTGATTTCACTCTTGTTAATGGCAGCCCACATAAAAACACGCGGCTCTAATTACCAGCGGTACAGGATCATGAAGCGATAAATAATCTGTACTTCGCGTTGGTGCTGCTGTGGTTGTTTATTAAGAGGACTAAAAACGACAATGTATTTGATTTGCAGAGGATTCCCCCATTTTTCGATTTCGACGTCGAGGTGCGACACGCGCTCCGCGTCAGCGACGACGGCGGTGACGACTACGACTACAAGATCCAAGATTTGACTCTTTCATTGGCTCTCGTATCGTTGGGCGATCGTCAACAGTGCTCAGTCGTGAACGGGCATGATGGCGGCTGTCGAAGGAGCTCCCGGCTCAACATCCAGCCAAAAAATGTCGGCCAAGGTGCTGCGACACAAAGCCCAAGAGTTTTTGGCTTCCCGAAAGCACGCGAATAATTTGGTCGACGTTATCGGCCAGTGGGACGTAAGTCGTTTAACTACGTCATTATAATATGAAGGATTTTAGGCGAAGGAACGTTTCGTAGCCGCTGGTGCAGAGCTCCCTTCACAGGCGCTCTACACACCAGAATTTTCGATACTTGTACAGCGGGTCTTTTTATTGGAGGTTAAAAAAAAAATTTTCTTTCTCATCTGTGTTTTTTTGTCCATTCGCGATGTCCAGGATTCAAGCACTGCCTGCATACTCACTCTGGAAACGATATTTTCCGAGCTGCTCAAACGCGGCGACATGTATCTCGAAAGAACTATATCGTTGACTATATCCGGTGAGTCTCTATGCGTGAAAAAACACGTTTTCTCAGCTTTTCTTCATCATTTTCGTCGTCGAGAATCAATGTCGTTTTGTGGTTTTTTTTTTAGTGTGTTGATGGGACGTGAGAAATTTTATTGTCGACTTTGGGCTAGTGATTCATGTTGTGAAGGGTTTTGCAAAAATGTTTTGTTGATAATATCATTTCCTGGGGAAAAGTTGAATTTACATTTTATGGAGTGGATATCGAGTAATGAAAATTCGATTTTGTGATTCTGAGAATATTGTGAGAAGTTGTGAATTTCTTCATTTGAAATGGTTCGTTATATCTATATCATTGATCATGTCCTGTGGAACACATGTTTTCTTGACTTTTTTTGGGAATTTTTTTAGTTAAGAATCAATGTCATTTTTTGTTTCTCATGTTTTTGTGTTGGAGCCTTGAGAAATGTTATTGTGGTCTCAAGGAGAATTATATACCTCATGAAGGGTTATTACAAAAGAGCTTTGCTGATTATAACAGTATCTTTTATTTAAATGTTATTTAAATTAATTTATTATACACTGCATATTGAGTATTTAGAAATTTGATTTTATGCTTCTTGGAATACTGTGAGAAGATATACTTAATTTTTTACTTGGCACAGTTCATTATATCTATATAATTGACTATATACTTATATTAGCAAGAAACACATATTTTCTTGTTAATTTCTTTAGTCGAGAATCAATGTCATGTTTGATCTTCATAATACTGTGTTATAAAGACTTAAGAAATTTTATTGTGGACTCTAGGCTAGTGATTCATCTTATAGAGCATATTGCAAAAATGCTTGTTTGATAATAACATTTCCTTTGAAGAAGTTGACCTTGAATGTTATAAATTGTATATTGAGTACTGAAAAATTGATTTTATGCTTCTCAGAAAACTGTGAAAAAATATATTTAATTTTTAACCTGGCACAGTTCAGTATATCTATATAATTGACATACACATATACACTGTGAAAAATTTTCTTGCTAATTTTCTTTGTCGAGAATCAATGCCATTTTTGGATTTTCATAATACTGTGTCATAAGGACTTAAGAATTTTCATTGTGGACTCTAAGTTAGTGATTAATCTGATAAAGGGTATTGCAAAGATGTTCTGTTAATAACAACATTCCCTTTGAAAATGTTATATTCAAATTCAACATACTGCATATCAAGTACTAAAAATGTGATTTGTGTCCACATCTAAGAGTTATTCATATTAAACAAAATTAAATTAATAGGGCAAACAAGCCAGAGCATAAATCTAGACCAGTGAATGGACACTGTCCATTTCACAGTCACGTTTTATGCATGTGCATAAAAAGCGTCCATTTACTGGGTTTTTTTTGTCATCTACTGTCCATTCGCTGGTCGATTTACCTTACAAACACCAAGAAATTAGTAATTTGTTAATGAACATCACTCATTAAAACTTTTCCCTTTTCCCTTAACCACAACAAGATGAGCCAGAACACTAATGAAAAATACACTCTTACCATTCCACTATTTTATTACTGACTAAATCAGAAAGTTAAATAACTATATTACTATTTATTCACACAGAGCCAAAACCTGAGGTGCGTTATGTCAGTTGGCTTCGCAATTGTTACGAAGAAGTATGGGAAAAAATGTTGGCTTCGATAGAGAGATGTAGACCAGCAGTTCAGCTGCAAGCTCTGACCACAGCGATTAAACTAATGGCTGAGGAAGGAAAGTCTCCTCCGGAACCTGTGGGAGAGTTAGGCTACTATTTTCCCCTGCATCGTCTCAAGCCCATACTCATGAGTCTTCTCTCGCCGACTCGGGACAACGCGGCTCTTATAACGAGGTTTCAGGAGATCACAAGTTACTCCGATGCCCTTTATTACACCTGGAAAAGTTTGCCCTCTCTCACACCCAAACGACAGCCTCAAGAAATATTCATTAAGAATCTCCTGGAACTGATACACAAACTGCCATTACCGAAAGATAACGATAACGGTATTGTATTTAAACGCGCCTTCGTAAGATCATCAAAAAATTCGTTTTTCATACGATTTAATTATTATTTCGATTTCCAGCTGAAGAAACTGCCGATGGACAGGATTTACTATGCGGACCGCAACACGGTAATTTATCCATTGCTTAACAAAACTATCTGTAATTTCATCACGTTTTCGAAAAGCTGCTTCGGTCATGCTTTTTTTCTTTAGGAAGCAAAGCGATTTTTCTGGGTTCCGGGTTAAAGTTCCGAATGGTAAATACACGACGGTCCAAAAATCCGAAATTTAATGTCTCACCTACATTTTTGACGAGAAGTTTTCTAGCGAATTTCGTCAAAAATGTAGGTAACATATTGAATTTCGAAATTTTAGACCTTCGAGTATTTACCATTCGGAACTTTGTCTCCGAGAGACGAGGGAATCGGGGTTAAAGTTCCGAATGGTAAATGCACGAAAGTCTGAAATTCCGAAACTTAATATTTCACCTACATTTTTGACGAAATTGGCTAAAAAAAATTTCGTAAAAATTGTAGGTGAGATATGAAATTTCGGAATTTTAGACCTTCGTGCAAATCATTCGGAACTTCAACGCGGTCCAATTTTTTTGAAGTAACACTTTTGATCGGTTGGAGTCTCTTAATTATCATATTATTTTGACTTTGGCTGAATGTTTTCATTAGTTGATGTTATGATGCTTCGACGTGACAACCTGTAGTATTTTTATTTCTTAGATGGAAAATTGGCAAATCGTAACGAGCGATGCTGAAGATTTCGTTGTTACCGATTTTCCTATACGGGAGAATAAAAAATTAGAAATCTTTGTATTTTTGTCCGATAAAGATTGCTTTATCAATTCGTAAATTGGTGAAGCCATCTGAACGGGCGATAATTAAACGATTAATTATTAATCGTGAAAAAATGTTGATTATCTTTTTTAGCTGCCGGCGGATTTACGTGGGATCAGTCGTCGGCGCGACGATCGCTTAACAAAGTTTGGGCTTGCGTTATGCACTGGGAACTCACGCCGCAATTGCACAAGCAATTGCTTATCGTACTCCTCGAGAGAGTAATGCCACACCTGGAGAAGCCCGTTTTGCTAACGGACTTCCTGATGGACTCGTTGGACGCCGATGGTCCGATTGGTCTTCTCGCGCTTCAGGGCGTTTTCGTTCTCGTAACCAAGCACAATCTCGAGTATCCCAACATATTCACCAAGCTTTACTCGATGTTTGAGCCGGAAATCTTCCACACAAAATACAAGGCTCGGCTTTTTTACCTTTCAGACCTCTTCCTCAGTTCCACGTGAGTAGTCGTCAATTACGCAATCACAGCGGCGATTTAGCTGCGTATATACGAATTTTGATGCTATACTGAAAGAAAAGAAAATGTTAGGCGCAACGAAATAGCGGTTTTTAAGGTAGTCTTTGTCTATCGATGTTTGTGAACTTTGAGTGTTTACTATTTATTATATTATAGTTGAAGGTCATCTTGTTGCGATTTCGAAGTTTAAAGATTGGTTTTCGGACTGACTGGTCAAGAAAATAAACGTAAATACGGCAAACAAAAAAAAGGGTTGTACATCGGCGATTAAGGAAACACAACCGATCTCGAACTTTGAAACAAAAATTAACCTTCATAATATGAACTCGTGTGCCGTATTAATTATGGACGAGATTCCTTAGATATTTGCGATCAGATATAATGGTAAAAATATTGCGATAAGAAAAAAGTCGAGAATAATTGTCCATTAAGAGAAGTTATCGCCGGCCACGAAAATTTAATTTAACAGACAATATTGAGTCAAATTTGCAATTTCAAGTTACTATTGCCGACAACATTGATTTCCTACAGAATTGCAACATATTCGGAAATACGTATTTATTGTTACAGTGATTAATTGAATGCAACTTTTCGTTTTAAGCTCATGATTTACAAATATTTTCGACGGGTTTGTCTCTTATGGGTCGCTACCTTAAACTCACCAAATGGTTGTTGGGCTTTTTTTCGTTTAAAATGATTCCTGTGGTCGAGGCAACCGCAGCGCATTTAACATTTTAACTTCGAAAAATGATTAATTTTACGTTTCTATTTTTACGTTTTTGTGCTGTTAGTAAATGAGTTTTAGAAAACACAAGTTAAAAATGAGGTATTCTTAAGTATTTTTATATCTTGAAGAAATTTTCGAAAAAAAGTGGAGCTTTCTATGCTAAAATTGAAATCGACCTTAAAAATGTCGTCGAACGTGAACATATACATTTTTTTTTTTCAAATTTCGGATGAACAATAATATTTTGAATTTTCCTGCTCAGATTCTGTAAAATCTCAAATTTTTCAGTTCAAATATTCAGTTGAAAATTAAAGTCGGCCATTCCCTTTGAGAATGATAAGCAATAAATTTGAAATTTGGGCTTTTTTTTCAGTTTGTGAATCGAATTATGAAAAAAAAACTCCAAAAATTAAAAGACCAGATTTTCATCCAATATGTAGTCAAAAACCCATATATTATATATTTTGTTAGTGTTATTTATTCACTCAACGCCGTAAGCACTGTTAAACCCCGCAACAATTTAAGGCGAAGCAGTCGCGTGCTTTTTTTCGCCAAGACGTACAACAATCTATACAACAAACGACAGAGTCGTTTGAAGAACCGAATTCCCATTCGATTTCAAAATCGTATGAATGAATTCATCGTTCGGATATTAAACTCTTCGGATAATCGATGATCTACCGAGCCCAGATTCCGATAGAATCAAAATCCCAGTAGCAATAAACACTCGCGTCCCCAACCACTACAAACTTCACCCCGTTTACGTTTATTTTAATTTCCAGACATTTGCCAGAAGCCTTAGTGGCAGCGTTTGCAAAGCGGCTCGCTCGCTTAACGATGGTCGCTCCTCCCGAAGACATTCTAATTATCTTACTCTTCGTGGGAAACCTTTTGCTGAGGCATCCGGGTCTGAAGCGATTGATTGACCATCCGCAGGGTGGTCAAGTGAGCGTTTTGCCCGAAGGTTCGGGAATGGGAGATCCATTCCTGATGGAAGAACGAGACCCTCTTCAGAGCAACGCCCTTTTGAGCAGCCTCTGGGAAATCAAGGCCCTTCAGCATCACATATTGCCGAGTGTAGCAACAGCAGCGAGATTTATACGAGACCCACTTTCTTCGGTGGAATACGACATGGCATCGGCGCTCGAAAGAACCGGAGGTCACATTTTCGACCGTGAAATAAAGAACAAAGTAAAGGACATAATGCTTACTTTCGAAAGACCCAGTTCTATGTCACTGCCAAAAGGCGAGAGATTACTTCAGTATTGGCAATTGACGATGATCCGCTGATGCGCCTCTCGACGATTCCCGTGACGTCGAAGCGAAAACGAAAAAAAAAACCCGTAAAATCTACCCTTTACGTTAGTGATCGTTGGCTTGGCGAAGAAGAAGCTGATGATTCAACACATCAACTGTACAGTGGCCTAGCGTGCTAAGAAAAGACGTTCAGTTAAGGAGAATACTTTAGATATCACGCTATATCAAGCTAGAGTATAATAAATGTATATACATATATATATATATATACAATGTGAATTGACGTTTTTCTTTATAATTGTTGAGAACGAACGAAAGCGAAAACCCGACACAAGCGACGATGAAAATAACCAATCATCGTCTTCGAGGCTCAAATTTACGTTGCGCACCCAGGAGATTTTTTTGGCTATCTATCAGGTGAAAGGAGTTTTTGCCTCTTCGAGGTTTGGAATAAAAAGGTATTGTCTACTTTACGCACATCCGGGTTCAAACATGTTATGTATTTTTATGCAACTCCGTGCGAGAAGTGCGATTTCTCGCACGCGAAGCCGAGCGTGCGAGAAATCGCGCTTCTCGCAGTAATGAAATAAAATTGTATACGAAACTCGTGCGAGAAACTTGTTCTCAACTCGTTTGATTGCAACTGTCGCTTTTCGCTCGTGCTGCAAACTCATTCTCGTGAGAAAAAGTTTCATCGCACTTGTATCGTAATATACCATTTTAATGCCCGCGGAAAGTAAAGCTCCACATTACGAATAGGCACAGGGTAATATTGGTTTTTACCGAAGCGAATGATATTTTAATGAGATATTCCTCGTTTCTGTTTCCTAATAACAGTGGATTTCGCTGAGCCCTGCGTAAATCGGATAACTTTTAGTCTCCTTCGACGAACATACGCCGGATTTTTTAATTTAAGGGTCCATCGCTGGGCAGAAAATCACTTATTCAAGTCCCGGAAACAGCAATAAGCTCTTGAGTTGGAAATAGTATATTTCGACACTGAGAAAATAAAAAATTGTATTAGCGAATGTGGGTTTTTACGAATACACGAGCGAAAGCGATTCCTACATTCGCGAGATCCAAAAAAAAGGATTTTTCTCGAGTGTAGAATGAAACTTTTCGGTTCCACGTCTGGAAACTGCTGTTTTCGCAGCCGGAACTGAAACCCTTTTGCGTATGTTCGACGAAGATTGCGGGACGTTAGCCGATGTTGTCGGCGCTTTATCAAATCAAATATAAGTTAGAGGCAGTTACGAGGAATTTTTCATTTGAATACTAAATAAATAAATACTATTTGTTTCGGCACGTACTATCATTGCTTTGTAATAGTTTATGATCATTGGACTGATAAAATTGGAACGGAGCGTTTATATTTCGAGAGATTTGGTGATAAAAAGTACATTGCCGAATATTTCAAATCGAATATACGTTGATATTCGAAAATTCATAGCGCGAGATGGGAATTCAACGAGGAATTCTCTCAACTGATAGATTGCCAAATTTTTCGCAAGTTTTTAGTAGACGAAGAGGAATACGAATTTCAATCGATATTTCATTTTATCTTTAACGTGCCAATTTTCCTGGGTACACAGGTAAAACGATTTTTACTGTTATAATTTTTTTTTAAATAGTGTCTTTCTGTATCAAATTTGTGTCGAATGAGAGAGAGAGAGGAGAGGAAGGGGTGTCTGTATAGTGACGCATTCATCGATAAAACGACAGTCACGACCAACTTGTATTATTTATAAATAACTGCAGAGAATTGTCGTCTCAATGCGTCGATATAATAGATGCTCCAAAATCGTCGGTAGCCCGTTGAATTTACCGACACGTAATGTTAATTTTGTTATAGTGAATCATTTATACGCACGAACGTGATATAATTACAATAGATGATAATCATAATAAAAAGATATTTTAGTTTAATAACGATTTAGCGAATTATTATTATTACCTCCGAATTAATGCGACCTGCCGCGGTTGCGAACGATTTTTCTGTTCTTTGACTATGAAAATAGGAGTGGCGCTGTTTTTTTTCCTAGACTCAAGGTAAAAAGCGGCCCAACGAAATAGATTTCGCAACGCTCGCAGTTACAGTTGAGAGTGACAACTTTAAAACTTTCTTAATCCGACGATCCTACATATATTATATTATGAAAATACGTAACAGATCTTTTGCGCGCACACGTTTCATCGTTTGCTCTCGCGGGACTTTTTTTTTACGAGTATTAAAAAGTTTTTATATGTACATAGCTTGATGATCGAGGCTTCAATTCCTAACTCTCGTTCCTTCTTTGCTCCATAATCTAGAGGAAAAAAACACAATCGATTGAAAGATATTATCGGTTGATCGTCTTAAAAGTAAGAGATTTTCGCTATTTTGGAAGACGCAATTTTTTTTTTATATGGGGCGCTTGGATTTGACTCTCGACCAAATAATTGCAAAATGTTCCATAAAATTGCAACGTAACTTTTTTAAATGAGAAACTATGACTAATAATATTTTTTTTTAAGGTACAAAAGACAACAAAAAATCAGAGAAATTTTCAAAAAATGGTTAGCCACAATTGACAATGTATTTTTGTGAGTTTTCATACCTTTGAATGTCTTTTCACATTTTTAATAGTTTTCTGGGTTTTTTAAAGGTTCTTTTTATTGTTACTTATTGTACAATTTTGTATTGAAAATTGTAACTAATTCAAATTCGAATTAAAAAAAAAACCTAAATTGAATTCTGAGTTCTTTTGAAAGACGAAATAATAACATAAAAATCATAGGCGATATTCGAGAAGTCGAGGGTCAAATTCAGGTCAAAAACAAGTGGAACGCCCTATTTAAATATGAGCGATTCCGGCGAAATTCAGCCACGAAAATTTGTTTTCTTTTAAAAAAATCATTTAAAAAATCGGGTTTCGTTATTGTAAAAATTTCACCAAATTTTAATACGATAAAATAAAAATCTGATAAGATATTAAATTTTTTTATTTTTTCATTCAAACGGCTCTATTTTGGGTGAGTTTCATCATACATACATTTCTGAAAAGTAGAAATGTGTAGAATTTCATGGCCTATAACAAAAAAATTAATACAGATGCATATGGGACATTCTAGCTCGAATGGACTCAGATTTTCCGAAAATATTATCAATAATATGTATTTTTTTCACCGAAGGTACTGCTTCTTTTTAACCAAATGAATTTTCTAAGTTCTGCATATGAATAATGAGTATATAAGATATTTTTGGAATGGGATTCGTAGTTGCTGGCCATTTATAAGGAAAAATAATTTTTTTCTGCAAAATCGTCGTATATTTGAGCCGTATTGAATTATCTATATAAGTAACGAATGTTAAGAACAATTTTCAATTATTTTAATGTGGGAAACGCCTATCTATACCTATTCAACCACTTATAATCACATTACAGAAATTGTTCTTAACATTCGTTACTCATATACATAGTACGAAGCGATAAATTCGGCTCAAATATCGCGAGGTTTTCGAAAAAAAAAAAAAAAAAAACGAATCTTTTATTTTTTTTTTTGGCGTCAATCTTTGGCGTCAAAAATATCCAGCAACTCCGAAACCCATTCCAAAAAAAATTATTAAAAATTCGTTATCCATATACAGAACTTGAGAAAATAAATTATTCGGCCAAAAAGTAGCTGAACCTTCGGTAAAAAACACTATTAAAGATAATTTTTTCGGAAAACTTCAGTTACTTTGCGTTTAAATGTCCCATATTTATTCCATACATATGAATTTTTTAATGTAAGTCCTTAAATTCGAAATTTTTATTTTTCAGAATGTACGATGAAACATCAGATTACTATTTTGTCTTATTGGTACTCAGTAATGTTTTTCCAATAATAAAACCCGATCTTTTGGAATTATTTGAAGAACAATAAAGTTTGTGGCTCGATTTCGGTGAAATCGCTCATATGTACGTGGATAATTAATGTTTTCGCGAAGCTTACCTCTTTAAATTGTCGCCATTCGTCGTCCGTCAGAGAGTGCCTGATTTTTAGAACTATATTGGATGGTATTTCGCGTAAAGGTGCTTGAGGATTCGGCTTCGTCGTAATATAAGGAATTTGAAGAAGCTGAGTTACAGTTGGCCTCGCTTTCGGGTCATGTTGAAGGCACTTGCGCAAAACATCAATGAGAATAGCCGGTGGAGGATCGACATCGTTTCCCGTAGGCAATGTGTATGAGATCTTCGGATTCGGGTTCGTTATCGCTTGCATCTTCGCCCACGGAGTACGAAAATTGTCGAACGGCGTATAACCGTAAATCAAACGGTACAAAATACATCCAAGCGACCACACGTCGGACTTGAAAGTAATCTTTTAAACAAAACAACATTTAATTTTTATTAAAAGGATCGAAAAGAATTCTATGTTATAAAAAAAAAAAAAAAAATCAAAACCATTTTCTTGATATACCCAGAGAAATGGGCCTGCAGAATTTATTGAATCAATTTTATGGTGTATTTGGAATTAATAAAATTTTATTTCAATCAAATAGAGTCTATTTCGATCAGATGAAATTTTAATTAGATCAAATAAAATCTATTCCGGTTAAATAAAATTCTATCAAGCCGGCCGTTAAATAGATTATTTATTTAATGACCGGCCTAATAGAATTTTATTTCATCGAAATAGACTCTATTTAGTCTAAATAATTTTTTGTTTGCTCGAAATAGGCTTTATTTGATGAAAATAAAATTTTAGTCATTCCAAATACAACCAATACAACATTATTGATTCAAATGAACTCTTCATACCGATTTCTCTGGGTGTAATTCAATAATGCATACCTTATATTTAAGATTGTGATCTGGAGAATCGCTCCCGCCGCCACCAATATCCACCAACGCTTCTGGACTTATATAGTTTAAAGTGCCGATGGGCGAATTCTTGACGACGGACGTCATGTCAGCACTTATACTAGACGCTATCCCGAAGTCTATTAATTTCAACCTTCCTCGTACCAGAAGAAAGTTTGCTGGCTTCAAATCCGAGTGTATCACTCCTACGGACAAAAAATCATGACAATTTGGTTTTATTATTGCATATTGAAAGCGTTCTCTGTCGATTCAGCCACTTTTTCTTTCGACCCTCTACAATCTGCTCCGTAATTGGTAATATCAAAATACCAGTAAAAGGTACTTTACACTATTTGAATTTTTTAAGATTTTTTAAAGATTTTTTCTACAAGACAAATATTTCATTCCAGTTTTTCGATTTTCTCGAGGATTCTAGAAACGTCCATATAAATTTGACAAACTTTCGAATGGAATAAAAAATCTCGCGCTCAGCGAAAAGCAGAATTTAGACAGAAAGTCTAAGTGCTGAATAACTGATAACGCCAATTAATCCAAAAATATTTACCATTCTCGTGAATGTGCTTGACCGCAGTTAACATCTCCGTCCAATAATAAAGAATCATTGTGAGCGGCAGCCGTTTACTCTCCGTCATCGAGCTCAAGAGGCTTTTAAAATCAGTGTCTCCCATTTCCAAAACGACATGCACCATTGGAAATTTAATTTCGCTGAAAGCACAATACAAAAAGATTGACAATTGATTTAAATTCAGCGTACAATAAAATAAAATGTCAAAATTAGGTGTGAATTTATTTATAATGCGCATCTTTTAAGGCGGAATAAAAAATCAAGTCAAAATCTTACTAGTCATTTTTCAAAGATATGTTCTGTTATATTTTCGAACACTATTATTAGTAATCATTGTTTACCGGTATTATTGTTATTAACTTCTATCTCTATTAGTTTTTATCACGGTATTTTATTTTCCTACGTGCATGCGAAAATTTTAATTATAGTTTTTTAAATTTTTTCAAAAAAAGACATGCGCGCTCTAGCTTTTATAATGTTGCTAAATAATTCTCCATAAGTGCAGTTACACCTAATGTTTTTTGATGTTGAATTTGATAGAAATGGGAAAAGCGATTCGGATTTTACAGTTTTTAAATTTTCGAAAAATTCACGTTGTTGCCGTAACTTTAGCAAAACATGAGACAACGAAGTCAAATTTTATACACGAAATCGGTACTATTTAGCGATGATTAGTACATAGCTCCGTCATAATTTGTAATGCTGTGTAGATTTTTCAGAATTTCAACTTTTATTTTAAAAAAGCTGTAATGCAAAACTTTTGTAAATTACTTTCTCATTATTGTTGATTTTTTTAAAAAAGGTTTTTCTATGAGAAAGCCAAAGTTGATTAACATACTTCCTCATAGAGGTATCTTTATTTTAAAAAAAACAAACAATATTGAGGAAGCAATTTGCAAACTTCTCCTTTGCAGTTTTTTATTTTCTACTTTACTATTCTCGTTATTCTTATTTTCGTTTTATTTCTTTTCAGTGGCGTTGAACGCCAATAAATTATGCTATTTACACACGGGCAAAATGTTGCCGCTTCGTTAAAAATTCAGCTGTAAAATTACACTTTGCATAGTGCATCCTCATTATTTTCACTTATTTTAGAAACCTTCCTCTATAAGGAAGCCTAAATCAATTAACATGCTTCCCCTTAGAGGTTTAAAAAAAAAGACCAAAAATAATAAGGTAGGAATTTGCGAACACAAACTTTGCAGCTTTATTTTTAATTAAAGTGAATTTTCTGAAAAATTTGAACCCCATAACAAATTACGACGAGACTGTGTATCTATTATTCCTGAATACTATCGATTGTACGTATAAAATTCGCGTTCGCTCTCTTATATTTTGCTGAAGTCAATGCAATAACATCATTATTTCTGAAAGTTAAAATTCTGAGAAATTTTAACTACATTACAAAATCGAGAATTAAAAAAAAATAAAAACAATCCTTCCTCTACAAGGAAGCAAAATGTGCATTGTAAATATTTCTCACGTTCAATAAATACAATAAATCAATAAAAATACGTACTAATCAAACATTCGAACAACGCAAGGCGCCTGTAATTTGTGAAGCATCGAGATCTCTTGAACGCATCCTTGAACATTTTCCTTTTCCATGCGACTGAGATTAACGACCTTAATAGCCCGTAATTCAAGACTCGTGAGATCTTGAACTCTGAGAACGTGACAACTCATACCTTGTCCAAGTTCCCCAAGGATAAGATACTTTTTTCCCTTAATAACCATCGTCTCTCCAGGATTCGCGCGGCGTATGCTCGACGGTATCGACAACTGAACGTTCGCTTGTTGTTTAGGAGCAACATTCTTTTCAATAACCATCTCGCAAGCCGTTTTTTTCGGCGGGGCAGAGTTACTCGTCCTGACGCTCCGAGAACTCGGGGCATCGGAGTTTTCAACTCTGTGTCTCGCTGGATCGGCGCGATTTTCATGAGAAACATTTTCATTCGGGCTCAAACGTTTAGACTCTTTGATACTATCAAAATTTTCTTTTTTTCCCTGCTCCTCTTCTTTGTTAGATAATTTATCAATCAAAGGAGTAGGATGTCGATTCTCCTTGGATTCCTGCAGCACTTGATGCTGTTGATGAGCCGATTTCTTCGAAGACTCTTCCCTAATATTTTCGAGGACGCCGTGACTCTGTGAATTGGTATTAGGAGAATTATCGCTGTGCTTCGAAGATGCTGCTGATGAATCTGCGGTATATTGTGTGCTCGGCGGTTTTTCGCTCTGCGAATGCCGCTTATGATTAATACTCGACTGCATTGTTTCGGCGAGCGGCCTCCGCACCTTTTTTTCCTCGGTATTTTGATACCAAGGAGTTTCATGCGTGGATCCCGTCGATGCTGCTGCGTGTTGTGTAACGATATTCGGCGGAATTTGAGGTCGTCCCGAATCGGAAGATAAAATCGTGGGCCTATTTTGCATAGGAGTTTGGGTCATGTGTCTTTGCGACCAATTGCCGAATATCGTCGCGGGTGTTTGAACGTGATTTTTCGAGTAATCTTGATGGAGTTTTGAACTCTGCGGAGTTTGAAACATACTTCTGTGAGAAACAGAAGGCGTTGGACGCATCGAACCGATGGGTGGATTATTCTTGTGCGGAGTGTCCGTTGTTAGATAATTTGAATTTGAAACATTCGTTGCGCTTGTCGCAGAGGATTCCGACTGTGGAGCAACATTATTCTGGTGTAAATGTCTGTCGTTGGAAAAAAAACTTGATTCTTGGGTCTCAAATATGGATTTAACAGTTGAATGACTGCTTTGCATATTACTTTCCGACTTAGAAGTCACTAGTGTATACGACGATTTGTTGGCCGATGTATATGGAATGTCGGGAGGTTTGAAGTTTGCGTTCGATCTGAGATTGCTTTCGATAGAAGATTTTGGTGCCGAGGAACCAGCAAAGAAGCCGGATAATGCTGATTCCGAGGGAAGACTCTCGGATCTATGATTCTCGAGTTTCATGTGCGATTGCTCGTCGGGAACAAAACTGGAAGTAAGATGCGAACTTTCGGAAGAGTAGCTACGTTTTTCTTGTTTGGGTTCTTGTTTTGGCGGAGAATTTTCTTGGGGCTCGCTTTGTCCTTCGAATTGTTGTCTGACGATTTGCTCATTAGCGGGATACGAAGGAGCAATTATTTTATTATCTTCACTTATTTCAGGGGATTGTTTTTCTGGTTGACAAAGTGCATCGTGAGGTTCTTCATCGTCGTTAGGCAGCGGCTGAATATCATCGTTGTCCGACTCATTGTCAGAATCCTTGCCTCTGTCTTCGCTATCTTCTTCATCGCTGCCAAACATTTCCAAAAGTTGTTTGACACGAACTGGTTGTAATTTTGTCCGAAGACTCGTCAAACCCATTAAACCTGAGTTTCCAGTTAAGCTGTGTCTCTCGTTGAACAACTGATTCTCCATTGCTTTGCTGAAGATCTTAACGATTGTTTACAAATTTCACTCACCACAACAGATGGCCTCAAAATTAATTATCAGTGAGGTTAACAGGGTAAATAGCTCGAGGGTCTTTGAAAATAAACGTTGAACACAAACTGTGGAGGATTCGGCAGGTTTTGAATGAGAAATATATCCTTCTTCGTTGTCTTTGTTCGCCAAGGTGCATCTTCGCCTTCACATCTGTCATTCGTGATTTTCTTTATTGCCTTGAGATCGCAATGTCAACCGGTAGCTAATCGCACTCGGAAGGTTTATTTTTTATAGAGCACGAACTCACACATTTATAGCTAAGACTTTACATCACGTTTGAGTTTTAAAAGAAACTTGGGTTAATCTGTTTTTGATATTTTACAAGTATCACTCGGAAAGTTTGATGTACCGGTTCTGGCGTTGTGCTTTGTCGCAATATTTGAATTTCAAAGATCGAAGGCTATTGGTTGAGACTGTGTAATCACATGCGTCTGAACGCCCTTAATCTAGGGACTTTTTCGTGTCGTCAACGGCGGGTACACTAGATGGCGCGTTTTCATGATACCGCAATTGAAAGCTGGATTTTTATTAAGGTGATGTGAAACTGCTCGGTCGGTATCGAAAACTGTAATCCGATTTTCTCCGCGACGGTTGATCTTTTAGGTAAAAGATAAAAACGTTGCCCTCCACCCCAGAATTCTGCAGGGTCACGTTCTCGACTTTTATCCAAAAGATCAACGATGCCGCAGAAATTCAGGATCCCAAGATTAGTTTTATCTCTTTCGCACTCATTGAGCTTTCACATCAAGTTAAGGAGAGGTGAAATATACTCAATCGATAATGAAAACTGTAAACAATTATTTTTACTGGTGCCGAATGTTGCTGAATAAATAAAAAATTGTAAAACATCCCTCTACCAATTCTGCATGTTGTAAGACTCTTCTTTCATTCAGAAATATTCGCTACTCGTGAAAATAATCGTTTACAGTGTTTGTTACCGACTGGGTACGGAACGATCGGGATGAGTTCCACCGCACCTTAAAATTTGGAATGGGCACTACTATTTCATTTGTTACAAAGGTGGCGCCACTCACCAGTTTTTTTTCTTCAAATTTCGTATCTTTCCCACATATTTTAATGAAAATTCCTCTAAAACAATTTTCGAAAAAAAATTGAAAAAAGAAAATTGCAATGCGGACGATAAAAGTAGCCCATGCCCATGCTAATTGCTTGGAAAGTGAGATTGATTGGCTGAATATAGGGACTTTTATTAAATCGATTATTCGCGCGAACGTTCAAATATTTACATATGATTATTATGTCACCTCTCCGACTTATGAACTATAAATTCTACGAGGAAATGATAATATTGAGTTGATATTGAACACGACAACTGTAGTCTCGTAATTCAATAATAGTCACGTTTTTAATTAAACATCATATCGATTGACAATATTAACGCAAACGGTTGTTCATTTTGTTGATGCGAAAATCCAAGGGGAAAGACACGGGGATTATCAGCTCACTTTTGCCTTCACCTTCGCAGTGTGCAAATACGATGAACGTAGTATCCAAACGTCAATTAAGAAGATTTAAAAAAAACGAACGATCAGACCCGCGTAAAGATTCACGTTTGAAGATTACAAGCATGGACGAATAAATCGTGTCGGCGAGATGTAGAACCACGGAGAACGTAAGATCAACCTTATCGATAATGTCCCGAACACAGTTATTCATTGTTCTTCTTCTCTCGCAGCCTCTGCACGAGGATCAATAAAAATCGTACACGTCAACGTCAAACAGGCATCTCAATACTCAATTTTTCGTCTTTTGCCTTTTTTTTCTTCTTCGTTTCCCTCGAATCTGCACTTATTTATTCTATCCTTTCATTTAAAAACTACACTAAAACTGTTCTCACGATTCGATCACGTTCATCGAAATCGAACATCTCACGTACTCATTATTATTATTACTCAATCATCCATGGTGATTATCGATATCGACTAAATTAAATTATGCTTATCAAACACGTTGGTTATTTTACTTCTTTGTTTTGTTGGGTTTTTGTTGCTGTTGTTATTTTTTTTTTTCACGTTTTTGTTTTGTTTTTATACACCACCATCCACCGACTCGTAAAAGAACAAAAGAAACAATTCGATCTGGACTCGACGTTTGCACGAGCTCCACAAAGCCACGTACCGAATTCCCTAAGAAATTTTAGGAACTAACTTGGCAGCGATCGGACTTTTCGCGCAATCTCAAAATCACTGAGCTCGCTGTTGTCGTTCTCTCGCATTCTCCTCATTCTTACACGCTACAATGAATTATCCTAAGTATGTATGTGTGTGTGTGTGTGTGTGTGTGTGTTTGTATTAGTGTGTGTATGCTGCTCTAATAATCGTTAGTTCATCGCCCTGCGTATGTTAGTCCATATTTTCAATAACATACGAACGGGGAACAGTTTTATCTCTCTTTCTCGATTATTCTCCCGGAATCGTGTTCTTTAACTATAATTTTTGTTGTCGGTTAAAAAAAAATATCGTCTCAACCGTAGAAATAAAGTCGGGCAGGAAACGCCAATGTACTATAAAATTTATATATCGCTCTCCTTAATCTCGTCCCTCACAAGATTACACTATTGCAGTGAGACCCGAAGGAAGAAAGTATAACAAATACTCACAGCATCAGACGGAAATATAACAAGGATAAAAAGTAAATAAATCACGGATGATCGAAGCGATTGAACGACGCGTTATATCGGAGTGTGTGTGAAAAACCGCTCTCGAAAATTGCGCAATAAGATAGATATAAAAAATAATATTTTACTCTGAATCTTAAGGGGGGACGAGAGTGGGATTTGCAATGGTGAGTAATGAAATAGCGGATTCTCTTCAACTCTTGGACCGACGCGCTTTTCGTTTTTGTTCATTGTTTCGGTCTTCGCGGGCATTTTTTACTTCGTCGTTAATCGTTTTTCTAACACTCAGTCCGATTTATCTTTAACGTGGATCTTATTTTATTTTCAAACGCCGCCAAGAGTTTTCCGCCAACCGAATAGCGTTTTGATATTACTTTACGATATCTTAGCGCTTTCCGTTATTGTAGATGGAGGACCTCAGCGGTGCCTTGAACGTCGAGGCCGACTGTTGTTGAATCTGATAAGCTAAAGGGTGGATCTTGAAACCGTATAATCTGCAACAAGGAAATAACACTTTGAAATTACGAATTCTTTTTATGTGACTTCCAGTTGAAAGCTTGTAGCAAATTCCGAACATTTCGGAAAAGGAAATTCATTAATAACATACATTGCTTAGTTATAACACTGTAAAAAAAATCTACTTGAAATTTAGTGTACTTTTAATGGAAGGTTTTATTCATAAACTATTATTTGAAATTTTGTATACGAGTGTCAAGTAAAATTAATGTATGATACAGCATATTCAGTAATTTACTTTCATTTTACAGTAAAAGTACTTGAATCTAATAATTTGCTTCAATTTTACCGGGAAAGTACATGAATTCTATACCACAATTGTTTATTAAATTTCGATGACGAATTTATGCATAAAAAATTCCAATTTTTTTTTAACAGTGAACGCAAACGAAACGAATTTCATTCTCAATGTGCAATGTTTTGTTGTTTTATATTTTATCGTTTTTTTTTGCGATTATTTGCCACAAGTTATTTTGTTTCTTATTTCCTCGATTTTTTAGGTTGTTGTTCTATGTTTGGGAGAAGACACAATTTTTTATCAAGTTTTTTGTAACAATTGACATACTTAGGATTATTTATAACGAATGTAATGAGGGCCGGTTTGTTTGAATATGACGAAATTTTCATAAGTCGCGTCACAGATATTAATATGTTTAACCTTAGATCCACAAAGTGTTCTGAATCTTGTTTATTTTTTTACGAATTTTTTTTCGGAACGGAAATTGAGAAAAGTTGGATATGTAGAAATCGTTTTAACTTCAGGCTATTGCTTGAACATTTCTATATATGTCAGGACTTTGGAGGATTTTTTCAGATTTTCTCTTATTTTATTTTTATTTCATTTGTTTGATTGATAGATTTCAAAAAGTCGCTTTGGAAAGATCTGAGAAATGTGAAATAATTTTTACGCATTCCACTTCTGTAAATTTTCTTTTAGAAAAAGAAAATCGCAAAAAAATAGAAACAAGTTGCTGAACACTTCAAGTCTAAGCTCAAAAAGAATTTTGTCAAAGGGTTAAATTCTGGTCCTCGATATGTTGATTATAAATAATCGTAAGTATATAAATTAAACTAAAAATGTAATAAAAACTGTAGTTGCCTCTTCGGTCTTTCAATTTTTGTATTTTGTAAGTGAGTATTTTCAGCAATTATTGACAAGAGTTTGTACCTGCCCTCTTCGATTTTGCTGTAACTTTTTAAATGTTGAGTAAAACTTCAGTGGAGTTTGCTTACATTTTTTCGGGTTTTTTTCTCGAGGATCTTACAGATTCCCTAAAGGTATCGATTTATTGGGATTTTAGAAACATAATTTCAATACAGAATTAATTGTTGTCAAAAAATTGCCAATCCCAACGAAGGAATTAGTACGACTACTTGTCTATACTGTCGAAGCTGTATTTAATTGTATGGGAAAAAAAATCGCTCAACATAATTTTTTATGAGTCTTTTTTAAAAAATGAATATAGAATTGTAAGTCGACTGTTGGAAAGCCCTAAAAAAACAGTTTTCCGACTAATTTGTTTGATTTCACTGCTTCAACAAATTCGGAACCAATCAACAGTATTTTTTTCTCAAAAGCTCAGACTTTTTTTAACATAGGAATACATCGTGATTTTACATTTTCTTAGGAACCATTAATTCTGTATTCAAATAATGTTCCTAAAATCGCAATAATTCGATACCTTCAGGGAATTTGTCAGGTACTCGAGAAAAAAAAACTGAACAAATTCAAGTGACCTTAAGAGTACACATAACATTAAAAACGTTACAGCTAAATCTGAAAGGAAAGGACAAACTGTCGTCAATAATTAGTGGAATTACCCATATTTTTGTTTTGACGAATACGTTGAAACACAATTTGCGTGATACAAAATTAAAGGACCAAAGAAAATAAATTAAAGGGATTCCAAGATTTTTCTCGGATATTTAAATTCAACAACGTTTCTAGAACTTCAAGGATTTTCATTGCCACTGGTTTCAATTTGATATTTTTTTAAAGAATATTGTAATTCTTGGCTTACCTAGGTACAAATTGAGTTGCGGCACGCTTCGGTCGATATTCGGGATGCACCATGAAGAGCATGTGTGGAAAACCAGTGCCAAAGTAAGCACCGTCGTTGTGATGGTGCCTGGAGCTTTTGGGTGTGTAAACGTCCATGCACTTTGGACAATAGCTCTTAACCATGGCTTCACCGGGCACATCGCTCAGTCCGAGAGGTAACATGGGCTGTGCCTCGCAGTAAACGCGGGGACAATAGCCGAAATCACCAGCTTGATATTTTTCAATCATCTGAGCGATTCCCCGGTTTGTGAGGATGTAGCGAGCGTGGATGAGGCCATAGAGCATCTCAGCAGCCTGCTCGATCAGATCCGACTGATTTGGGTTGTCATCCAGATCATCGTCTAGTAAATTACAAGCCGAGAATTTAAATACGATTTTATTTCAAACCGCAGCATAGATATTCACAAAAACTGAATAAAATTCACAAAAATTCAGAAATATGAAATTAAAATTAATATTAAAATATGAAATTAAAATTCAGAAAAAAAAAAAAACTTGAACCAACTGATTTAAAGAAGAGTTAGCGGATTATATAGGTCTAATGAATTTATTTGAATCAATTATGGGATCCATTCCAAATAAAAACCTACTAGATTGGTCATTAAATGAATTTCTTCTTCAAATGCTAGCATAATAGAAATTTATTTCGTTTGAATGAATTTTATTTCGTTCAAATAAATCGTATTGAATTACATTTTTTTCTCTTGATTAGAATAGATTTTCATTCATCTTAAATGGATTCCGTATTTAATCGGATTAACGATTCGATCGTCGATTTTTCGGGTGTATTTAGATAATTGAATCAAGTATTTCAGTAGTAATTAAAACAATATTCATGTCCGAATTAAAAATGTTTGCTACCCGAAACTGATAATTCAGTTGATTGGCGATTTCCGTTCTTGGAATAGTTTGTTTTTTTAAATGGGATGCTGACTGCAGGAGAGGTAGTTTCGCAGAAAATTGAAATATATGCAGTCACGTCTCGACGCCAAGGATTAAAAATAAATTAATATGTATATTTCGGTAGTCTTATGCCTTCAATTTCAACGAAAACTGTACTTTGCGGCTTTGCTGATATGACGCGGGCTTAAAATCGGAGAAGTCGACGAGGGTTTTTTTGTACCTTTCCGTGATTTTTCGATAAATAGGATACAAAAGGAAATTTAGTGATTGACGAAGAATGAAAAGCGGCAATCAATAAATTCAATTACAATAAAGAAAGAAATTAGTTACCTAATTGAGCTTGATTAGCATTCACCAGTACAGACAAAAATATAAGTGTAATCGAGTTGACGAGCTATGAGCTCTTACGACGCTCGTGAAGCGGGAGAAATGGCGAAAACATATGATAAGAAAATATCATGATTTGTTAGTTCCTTCATGTAAAAAAAATGGGTGCGAAGTGTAAGATAATCATCATATGAATTGAATGAGATTTATGGAATCGAAATGTTCGAATTTCCGCAGAAAAAACAATTTTCTACATTCTGGAGCAAACCTTGAATTGGAAGAATAAATGTAGCTTTTAGTCTTTGTTTATTCGTCTGTATTTATATAATGGAAAAGAAAAAAAGTTAGATAGTATGTTAGAAAGTATCAGTTCCTTCATAGAGGAAATTGGATGAGAATAATAAGAAATCCATGAGCAACTTTTTGATTTTGCATCTTTGTTGAAAAAAAAAAAAAGAAAACATACTAAAATTTCACTTAGCTCCAACTTTTCAAACATTAAGTGTTTTAAAATTTAAGTGTTCTAATTGATTTTGATCAATATCGTATACAAAAACAAGCCTTTACTGCCTAAAAAGTATACCAAATTTTGAATTTAAATTTAATTGAACTCTCAAGCCAGTCTCAATTTCTTTCACATCACAAACTAATAAGAGCCTCAATATTATTTTGGTTGTACAAGGTTTTAGCTTATTAATTAATATTTTACAGTTATAACTCAGGAGAATTGATATCGTATATAAAAAATGTTTAGCTTGATGTTCAAGCAGTTATCAAAAGAGATGCTAATACAAAATAAAGTAGTTATTCAATCGCTTAAGACAATCTGATTTTCAGAATCCTGTTTATTCGTTGCTGTTTTTGTTATTACTGTACACCACTCATAATATCAAACCTATTTCTTTTTTAAATCAATTATTAATTATTGTTGAAGCTAATATTATTATTGAGTATGCATTATTCTTTTTGTGTTCTTTCCATGTAATGAACAAATTGATGAATTTCTCAACTTCTAAACTGCTATTATATGCACAATGGATTTAAATAATCAATTTATTGCCTAATAATCAAAACCGTCCAAAATCTGAGCACAGAAACAACTTGAAAAAAAAGTAAAGAAGATAGGCTCACCAGGTTCAAGGTCAAGGATCATATCCAATGCCTGACGATAGTGCGGCACCTGTTCATTGAGTCCCGTGAGGTTGAATTTATCCTGGATATAGTCTTCGTCGACCTAAGTACACAATTAATAGAAAACGCTGTTACGACGATGACAAAATAAATAAGCATAGCGCATAAACTGATTCTCATCCGCAGTAATTTGCGTACAGAGAGAAAATCATCCAAACAGGACTAACCTCGCAGAAGAACTCGTTTCCCCGCAGACCACAGAACCACGAGATCCAGGATACCTCCTCCGAGCTGCTCATCTTTCTGTGCGCGACAACAAATAATAACGAAGCACTTGTGAAAGGCAATAAAACACGCGGTCCAAAAACAAACGTAAATTAAACACACAAGTGAATAAAAGTGTGACACAATATGTAAGAGAAAAACAGAGATAGATAAAGAGAGAGAAAGATAGGAGTGTTAGTACGTGTTAAATATGTGTTTGAAGATATTAATCGCTTATGGGATATCGCGTCGCGAAGGAGAGGTTTCTGGTGGGTTCGTCGCGTCTGGTTCCTCGACTCGGTCGACGGAGCTCGTTTTTTAAAATAACTTTTATATGTATTTTATCGTTTTTTTTTACTTTTTTTTTTTTTTTTTCGTTACGTACAAAACGCGAGGCTCCGAAGACGCTGTTTCCTAGCGTCCACGTGGTTCGCGTTACGCGCGATCCGAGTCGGGCGAGAATTGACGTTAAAAAAAAGTCGGTGGTGAGTGTGAGATACGCGAGTCTTAAACGTTGGTGGAGGACAATGGATGTTGAAGTTGCGGCGGAGCGTTCGTTTGGATGGGCAAGATGCCCGACGGCCGCGGGGCTCGGCCCGCGCGCCGCCCCTAACCGAGCTTCACCTACGTTTCCGTGGTCATCGCTGCCTTCGTCAGACCCGCCTCGGGCACGGCTCGGGACGGTACGCAACCGGGAAACGCATTACTCGAGCGAAAACCGGTGTGGGAGCGCGCTGCCTAAGCGAAAACCCAAAAATAAACAGCCCGCACGGCTTACCTTCGATGCCTTGATTAGCCACGCTTGCTCTGGCTTGGGTATTCCTCGCCCGCACGACGTAGGTGACGCTCGAATCGCCAATTCGCCACCCACCAATCGAATCACTCGCCACCTGGTGGATAATCTTCGTATCGTCTCGTCGACAGACGACAGGTTTTTTTATTTAAGATTTGAGTGAGATGGTTGAGGTTATTTTAGAAATTGGTTTAAACGTTATATTGGATTGATAAATATAATTATTTGATTATTGAATGTCAATGTGGATTTCGGATTGGACTAAACGCGTTTGGGCTACGTTCAATGTAACAGCTGTAAGTGTGACGTTTGTGCGCAACACACCGCGTGGCGCTACCGTAGACTTTATTTATGGTTTTAGAAAAATTGTTGTTATTGTAAAGGTGGGTTCTTCTGTAATGAATTTGGCGTTTATTGAGGTTATTATCGTCGGAGATTTGGAAAAATTACAGGAGATTGAGGGAGAAGACGTTGGGAGATATAATAGAGGCGGTTTAACTCGATGACCAAGTGTTGTACAAACTTGGCGGTTTAAAAGCGGCGCTTGCGCAATGATTTTTGACGGGTGAGGCGCAAAGTTTGAACTCTATTTTCTTGTGGGCTCTATTGCTGTATTTTACTGTATTTTAGAGAAATCTTCCGTAGTAAGGATGTTGAAAAGATTTTATACCTCAAAAACGATTTTTTAAATCGGGGCAAAAGTCGGTATAGCGATAAAATATAGTTACGCACCTTCATTTGAAAAATTCGGAATGGTACGTAACCAGGAAACGCATTACTCGAGCGAAAATCGGTGTGGTGTGGTTAAGCAAAAAACCAGTAATAAATAGTGCGCACAGCTCATTTTCGATTCCTTGATTAGCTACGCTTGTTTTGGTTTGGGTATTGGTCGCTCGTACGACGCAGATGACGCTCAAATCGCTAATACACCACTCACCAATCGAATCACTTGCCACCTGGTGGATTATGCTGTTTTATCTCTATTTATTTTCTCTTCGACAGACGACAGGTTTTTTATTTAAGATTTGAGTAAGATGGTTAGGGTTATTTAAGAAATTACTTTGAACGTTATATCGGATTGATGAATATAATTATTTAATTATTAGATGTCAATGTGGATTTGGGATTGTACTAAACGACATTTGGGCTACGTTCAGTGTAACAGCTGTAACGGTGACGTTTGCCGCGCAACACACCATGCGGCGCCACCGTAGATTTTATTTGTTTTTAGAAAAATTATTGTTATCGTAAAGGCGAGTTCCTTTGTAATAAATTTAGCCTTCCTTCAGTTTATTATCGTTAGCGGTTTGAAAAAATTACATTACACTTAGAGAGAAGACGTTGTATGATATAGTAATAGCGAGACGACCAACTGTTATACAAACTTCGCGGTTTAAGAGCGGAGCTTGCGCAGTGCGCATTTTTTACAGAGAAAGCTCCGTTCTAGTAAAAGAAAACTAGATTTTCGCGTTAATGTACTCGAAATGATCGATAATGACGAAATGGTCAGAATACTCCAGCTACCCCTAAAATGCAATAGTTCTCTGTTAGTTCAAAATAAATATATTAGGACCATGTTTGTACCAATTTTAAAAAATATGTCGACTTGACAAATACTTGCTGCACATTTTTTTCGTTTATTTTACAACTTCTTGTACATATTGACCGCTCAAGCTTTGAATGCAATTTTTTTTTTTTGAAAAATATTTTTAACCTAAATATCAATTCTGGGAACGGATCTGAGATTTCCTTTTGATGATTTTGTCCCAATGTCCCAATGTCCCAATGTCCCAATCCCAAAATGATGATTTTGTGTTGAAAATATACTTTTATTATTCGTTGTTAAAAATTAAATTAAAAATAATTGAATTACATAACCAATTTATAAGTAGAGTATGAAAATACAAAAATTGGATTCGTTGACTTTTCATACATATCAATGATTGAAAGGAATTCATTGATCCGGTTCATCCTTATTTTCTTCCTGTTGTTTTTTAGTTTCTTTCGAACGATCTTCTGATTCACAGTATTCCTTATATTCCCCTTGATTCTGAAACTGCTCACATTGCTTGATTAGTTCTTTTAATTTTTCGGGAGTTGTCGTTTCGCAGTTAGGATACACATCTTCAAGTCTCTGTGAACAATGTTGATTGTCCAATTGTTTCAGTTGTTCGAGTTTTTGTTCGCGTGTTCTACATGGACCTTCTGAAGAAGGTGATTCTGATTCTGAAGATGAATCTTCGTCTCGATAATAATCGTAATAAAGAGCATCCAGAGGTAATTTCCCTGCTTCGCTTGAATTTTTATTTCGAGCTTCGGATGACATTGTTCTGTAACGGTAAATTTTATTACTTCATTTAGCCCTGTGAAATAAAATTACAAAAATTCGTCAAATAACACACCGGTAAAATAATATAAAGTGCGAACGTCTAGAACGCATGTGAGAGAGAGAGATTTAGAATGGAAAAAGAGGGGGTTCCCAGCGGGAGAAGGGATTTGACCTCACAGCTGATCACTAATGTCAGGCACGAAACAAATTGTTTTTAAGTACCCGTTTCACAACCACGAGGCGGACACGTTCATCGCAACACTTTAAGGAGGTTAGAGCATTCGACTCTAGTCAAATTAGTGTTCAATTTTGTATATCGCATACACAAATGTTTTATACGCCAATTGACTGTAGTTAAGGTAGTTATGTCGCTAAGGCAATTTAAACTCATATGCATAAACTTTTGAAATATCGTAATTCGGCTATTAATTTTCACTCGTAAAAAATCGTAGAGGTTCGTACGGACTATTTAGTAAATAATAAGAACTTAAAAATCGATTGTTTTTACACGGCACTTATGAAAGGTCTAGCAACATTCATTTTTAATCGAGAATTAACGTACTTCGATCAGAGATAGAGAAAAAACAAAAAGTACTACGGATCGCAAATCATTCAGAAATGAATGGATTATAAAAAAAGGTGATGTCACGGGATTAATGTTCAATTGCAACAAGGTTAAAGTGCACTATATCGGGCTAAATGACGATTTCTGACCTAATCATTGTGAGAATAAAGTCAAATTCACACTAGACATACAACAACTTTTGAGGATGCTCGATTATTTTTCATAATATTATTGAGGCTGTCAAAGTGACGCGTATGATTATTTTTTAATGGCATATAGATATTTTTTTATATTTTTCGAAGAGATTTGGGCGGCGGCGCGATAAAAATTTGAAAATACCACATTTATGAACCACTACACTATAGCTATATACTACTACATTTAAGACGGAGCTGTGTCTACATAACCTCAAAATTTTCGTACGAAAGATATTTCGGTCGTAAGAAAAGCACAGAAAACGATTCGCTATCCATTTCGCACTCATTATTTACGCGTCACATGTTTCCCCTTCTCTCAATTCTATTTGTATGTACATTTCGAGGAATTCAAGGTCGTCCGATTATCCAGATGGTTTCTAAGAATCTCCGAACCCAAAATCTCCAACAGATGTCACTGAAATCGCCACACATTATTACACTCACGGTTATTTCAAGGTCGCCGCGCCGCTAGTTTGACAATAAGAAATTCTCTCCAGTTTCCCAAAATTGTCATAGTGTTTTTCGTGAAACAACAGATTTGAATATAGCCGAAAAAGGCGAGTTAAGAATTTTTAAATCATCGTAATTCTGCCATATCGTCGTTGGAACATTTCAGCGCCACTTTGGCTTCACTTATCGCGAAAATCTGACAACCATGTGAGTTACACTTTACTTCTATGCATGTACCACGAATTCTCCGACGATTGTATAGTATCTTCTCTGTACTCCTATAATCCTATCACTTATCTTCGGAGGATTATTCGAAAATACACTATCATCTAGTTCCCCTCTACTTCAATATGATTGTAGGTTCTCCCCATAACAACGATGCTATTTGTGGAATATGTATATAAATCCTACAATGGAGATGCAATAAGTATGCTCACTTGCGTAGTGATAAAGTGTCGATTGGAAACTGGTAGTGGTAACGTTCTTTTTTTAGCACGTCGAATAGGAACGGGAGTAACGCTGAAGAATACAGCCGGCTATTCAGTCATGTACGTGCGCAGTAAGCGCGTCAAGAAATAAAGGAGTAATTGATAAGATAGAATTCGAATTACATCTAACTACGGTTTTCATAAAATATTCTGTGTCGACAGCAAATCATTTTTCGGAAACAGTTCCTGCGAATCACTCAGTTGTTTGTGTTTTTTTATATTTTGTTCAAAGTCGCCCTGGTAAGATGTGAATTTTTAACCAGTGTTTTAACCGAGTTTCTATATTCTGTTTCATCTCGTTTAGCTGACTTTTTGAACAATGTCTAAAAAAAATCTTCGTGGTCTTAACTATCATTACCCCAGCAATCTTGACGACCGTCGTTTTTTTTTCTACTGATTCACCGTAAAAACCACTGTTAAGCCAGGTATTTTTTTTTGTTTGGTTTTATTTTTTTGCAAAAATAAAACCAAAAATTGGCCGTAACGACTGCAAAAACCACCGTTTACCGAAAAACGACCCGCTCTAAATAGCATGAACAGTTGTTTAGATGCATCGATTACCGAAAAAACGACTGAATTATTAATTTTAATTTTTGAATTGTTATTTCTAGGGTCGTAACGACCGATTTTTAGGTGGTTTTTTGCAAAAAAAATTTTACGGTAAAACGGCGTTCGTTGAGATCGCTATGGTAACCAACGTTTGAACTGAGAATTTGTTGGTCAGAATATTTGACGTTGACCGATTTTAATCGATGCTTTGATCGATGTAAATTTAAAAGATTTATATTACAGTAGAACCTCGATTATCCGAATGTCTGCGCGGAAGATCCATTGTTTCTCGCTGATACCACTGCTACCGCGGTGAAAAATGTATCTTTGTTGGAACTGCGCGTATCCAACAAGCGCGTGATCGCCGTTCATCAATTGCAAATTGCCGATTTTATAAAGAAGATATGAAAATATTATTCGACTTTTTTCGGATGCTTAAAATAGATACACATTTGAACGCTAATACACATGTCAAATTTTGATATAGATCTACTGTTTTTATGTAAAATGGTGTCGTTTATGATATCGTCCCCAAAAAAAACACGTTTCGATTATCCAAACTAGTCTCCGTCCCAATTAGTTCAGATAATCGAGTTTCTACTATATACGAAAAGTCTAAACCTGTTATGAGGTTTTATATTTGTTTAACTTTGACGGACAGCGGCGTATGCGCGGTTCGTGTGTGGCTTCAGCCATCTCGAGAGTTAAGCAGCATTATTTGCGGCCATAACTTGGATGGGTGACCGCTTAAGGATGTATGCTACGTACAATCCCGCCAAAAGTGAGTTTCAGAGACAATTTCGATCACTTCCCGATGGGATAAAAATCGGAAAAAAATAATGCATATAAAACGTATTGAAAAGATTGATTTCGCATAATAATAATCCCAAAACGTTATTAACAAATTGGTGAAATAAACAATTCTTCAACAAACGATCAGTCAATCCAACTTATTTTCTAATGAAAATGATATGTTAATTTATTTGAATGCGTACGAATTTTTTCAGATTTTTTTCTTTCTTTTGATTCTAATTTTTTGTATTTTGAAAAAATGCGCAGAATATAACAAATTTTGGATATGCGTTTTGCAAAAAAATCTTTAGTGTAGTAGATGGTTTTATGCCGACAAAATCGACTAGCGAAAAATGTTGGTTGAAGTCACCGGTAAAAAATTATCTCAACGAATAAAATAGTCAGTCGAAACGTTAGTTAAAGTCGGTTGAATTCACCACGAAAATTTTCTAAGACAACGGCTCAAAGTTCAGTTAAACTAGGTGGAACAGCTAATCGAGACTTGCTTTGTTTCCCGGTTAAAAACTCGGTTAATTGATTAACTTGATTAATTAAAAACTCGGTTAATTGATTAACTTGATTAATTAAGAACTCGGTTAATTGATTAACTTGATTAATTAAAAACTCGGTTAATTGATTAACTTGATTAATTAAAAACTCGGTCAATTGATTAACTTGATTAATTAAAAACTCGGTTAATTGATTAACTTGATTAATTAGAAACTCGGTTAATTGATTAACTTGATTAATTAAAAACTCGGTTAATTGATTAACTTGATTAATTAAAAACTCGGTTAATTGATTAACTTGATTAATTAAAAACTCGGTTAATTGATTAACTTGATTAATGAAAAACTCGGTTAATTGATTACTCGGTTAAGTGATTTCCGGTTACATTGATGGTGACAGAGCTCGTCAGGGCGTTCGCAAAAATTTGCCAATACTAAAAATAGTAATTGTGACTTACGATTTTTAGTTTGAAAAATGCCGGGAATAGATTGGATACCGGGCATATCGCAGGTAAAGTCCTTGGTTCAAGCTGCTACCGGTGACTCTGAGGGTGCTAAAAGAACAGCGGAGAATTTTCTTAGAGAATGCCCGGTAGTTTCACAAGGAACTTCCGTTGCACAGCTTGTTGTAGGAGATGTGGAAGGTGCAAAAGAAACTCAAAGAAGATGCTTGGGTACTGTAAGCAACGTCGCTAATGGTATTCCTGTTGTTGGTCATGCAAAAGGTGAGTATTGCTAGAATTGTTTGAAAATAGAGATGGGTTTTTTGGAAAGTCGAAATTGCGCAAGAATTGAAAACATTGCACTTCAAAACTGTAGAAACTTACATAAGAAAATGATGCAAATTAGATTTTAAGGGAAGAAGCAGACGAAATCCAGACGCCGGGCGAGATAAACCGTTCGTTACCCTATCGGAACATCGCAACCTCAAAACAACCCGTAAAACAACGGTCGCAAAACGCCGTGAAAGTAACCGCTTGGCAACCGCGATTCTACCATTGTAACCGCTTCCAACCGCGGTTCTACCGTTGTAACTGCGAAGCAATCGCGTTACTGGCAACGGTGTTTTTTACACTTCCGACTGCAGCAACTAACACCAACCATGAAACAACCGTCTTTCCACCAGCACCAAGGTTGTTTTATAGTCGTTCAGCGGTAAATCGTGCGGCGAAAGGCAACCGGTGGTTTCGCGGTAGAAATGTGGTTGTGGCTACGGTTGCCTAGTCTGACAGGGTAGCACGCTCTGCATACGCATAACTCATTTTTCGCACCTTGTAGATGTGGCAAAATAAATGTACGATTCCCCAGATCTTATATATGTTTTTAATTGAATAAAAAGTAAATGATAAATAACCGTTTGGATAGAAAAAAAGTTTAGATGCTTCTTATTTCGGCAAAGGTTCGAATTCGTCCAGTCACATTCCTTATAATCGTTCCATTGAGGAGAAAAAAATTTGTGCGCAATTTGAGATCGATCGGATAATATTTACGCCGTTCCCGAGCTTTTGAAGTTTAACATAGTTTTAAATGGGAAATTAAGAGCCGTTAAGTTTTGCCACATAAATCAGCAGGATAATTCGTTCAGGAGTTGTCATTAAAAGAATTTTCAACCTCAGTTTTTGAGCATAAAAAAACTCATATAGAGGTCGAAAAAATATTCAGATGCTAAGTTATTACACTTTTTTGTGGAAGCAGTTTCTGTTCCAAATTTGAAATTTTGAAAGTTACTCCGGAATTGATACATGATATTTTCGCTTTGCACAAAAAATATAGCATCTCTCAAAAATATTGAAGGTACATTTGCAGAAATCTATTTTACATAAACAGGTATAATTACTATACCAGTATAAAACGCGACATTTATATACAATTCTGTGGAGTTCGTTACGAAAGGCCAATTAATTGTTATACAGTTTGTTAAATTTCTTACAGACGACATATGAATTAATGTACTGTACACCAAATACGTCATACGTGACGTTATTTTAATAAGGGCTAATTAAAATTTTGCAACACCCTCGTGCAGAGTTACAAATATTTAAAGTATAATTACGACACTTGTGCAGAAAGCTCTTTCACAGAAACGGGTATAGAAAATTCACTACGCGTGTAGAACATAAAATTCATGTGGTATCCTGCTAAATTCATTACAGTAGTCGTATTAGTCGATGCACAGTATATTAAAACTGATGTACAGTCTTCTAAAGTCGTTAATAAAGTCACGACTTTATTAACGAATTCATTACAGTAGTAATTCATTACAGTAGTCGTATTAGTCGATGCACAGTATATTAAAACTGATGTACAGTCTCCTAAACTCGTTAATAAAGTCGTGCTTTTAATATAAGTAAACCGTCATATAACCGCACGCACATTGGATTTTAATTTTCTTTCGTAAATCAAATTGGCTTTCCTACCGGCGTTTAGTAAAAATACAATACATTAAATTAGTATAGACTTTATGAATATTACAAATATTTTTTCTTATTACACCGAAAAAGAATCTTATAGAGCCGACTTACGCGACAAACAGTGTAGAGCGCGATTTGGAAAAACGTCTGAGAAATTACTATTTGAGATAAATCGATGCTTGAGAAATATCTCTTCAATATCTCATGGTCATATGGTTGGAAAATCTCTATTGAGAAAAAAACCGAATAATCTTCCTTGAAGATTATTCGATTTGATATGCCTCATAAAAATGGGTGAGGTGATACAGATACGAGTGGCGTCGCACAGAAAATAATCCATAACTATATGGTTAAAAATAAGTTGCGATAAACGTTGAAGTGCATTACGTTTATTTTTTCAGGTCTTGTCCATCATGCGTTTGGAGATCACGAAGGCGGAAACCAAGCGCTTAATTCGGCAACCCGATCGACAGTTGTCGTTGCAAGTGGCGCTGCTGCTGCCGTAGCAACAGGAGGTCTTTAATGTCAAATTACTAAAATCTTATATATGCATTTTTATAAATACATACATACATTCATATTTATATTTAGATTTATCTATACATTTCGTATATCTTGTCCACTTTAATAACTTTGCTGCTTTAGCAAATGGTAAATAAGAGGCCACATCATTTTGCCGAAAAATCATTCTTCGAATCGTGATTTCATTTTGTGATTTGGGCAAATGACTTTTAGCAATACTTTTTTTTCGAAAATACAGATGCAATAAAAAGTATTGACGAAGGTGATTTGTCGAAATCACAATAAGAAATCACGATTCGAGGAATGATTTTTCGGCAAAATGATGTGGCCCCGAATTTTTTAAGATCATTGACATTCTTTTAAACAATATTCACAATATTATACCTTTGTAGCCGATAAGTAAATGCATTTGTAACATTCTTATATGTGGGGCCAAATCATTTTGCCGAAAAATCATTTCACCGGATTGTTGAATTGCCGAAAAATCATTTCGCCGAAAAGTCATGGTGAGGAACCGTTTTTCCGAAAAGTCAGATCTCGAAACTGCGTTCTTCGAAATTGAGGCGAGCCACTATCCTAGACTATAACTAGACCTTTTAGTTTTTCATAATTTTTTTATTCAATTTACACCGTACTCGTGCATTTTTTAAACTAAACGCCACACATTTTTTAAACTATAACATTTTTCAAATAATGTTGAGAAATCCCTTAAGTGCAATAAAATAAAGATTCGAAAAATGTCGTCCGGCCAAATAACAGTTCGACAAAAAAAACATTCGGCTTCTAAAGAATCGGTGATCTGACGATTCAGCAAAATAACATTCGTCTTCTAAAGTCTCGGTGATCTGACGATTCGGCTAAATGACATTCGGTATTATAATTTGTCGGCAAAGAAACGATTCGGCAATATGGCTTTCGGCGAAACCACGACTCAGTATAATAATTTTTCGGCAAAATGATGTGGCCCCAATATCATATAATCAAACATATAATCCTCTCTTATAAAAGACACGGCACATCAAAAGTCGAAATATCGAAGACTGAAGCCACCTTTCTAGCATTATGATTGGTCGTCGATAGCCTTGACATAAAGCCAAATTCAGACTGTCATAATAGCTGGAGGATCACGCGTGGCGCGCTTTTGAATTCCTACTTTTTTGCAGTCGTAAAACAGAATACATTTTCCTTCCGAAAATTGTCGTTAAAATTCGAGTCAACGTCTAAAAATTCAGGTACAATTTTATACGAGATACCGGGTTCAAATTTGGTTCGTGTATGGTTTAATATGAAATAAATTGAATTGTGGGATATTTTTTATGCGGCTACCGCTCGGTCAACTCCAGGTCTTAGAGGAGAGAAAAGAAAAAAGTTCTTTTACGTTTCGATCCTATGATGTGAACCCTCTTCAGAATATTTATTTCGCCTGTGGCGCATAATACAATAAGGAAAAGAATCGTGTGTGGCACTCAGAAATATGTAATATACAATAAAGATTAGGTACAAATTTGAGATGAATTGGTAGAGGGCTGCAAACTTTTATTAGAAACGTTTAGAAAATCGTCTCTCGAGTTAAAACAACGTTGCAAAGTCGAACCTTGCAAATTGCCTCTTCATAATTTGTTAGTTTTATGGAAAGCCTCCTCTGTATTCTTAGTACAGTGATCGATTTTGGCTAGAAAGCCAAGGAGGAGGCTTACTTCCTCGCAGTTTGGTAAAAATACCATAAAATGATGTGGAAACAATTAGCAAGGTTTTACGTTGCAGTCTCTTTTGCATTTGCCGAGGCAGCGGCGATATTACAATGGTGAAGGTAAACAAAATAATGCTGAATAGATGTTGTACATTAACATGGACAAAAATTGTACGAATATTTCAGGAATCGCCGCTATTCCCGCCGGAATAGCAGCCGGTGCAACTTATGATGCTGCAGCGACCGTTGTAACTGGTGAAGATCAAGGGTACATTGCAGCGTTTAAAAATGTTGCTGAGAATCCTTCAGCAGGCGCAGTTATCGATGCGGTCGCTATTCCAGTGGGCGATGGTTTAGCTGGCTATTCGGGAGGTCAAATGGCAACCAAAATACAATTGCAGAATTTAGAATCTGTTAGAGCGATGAAATTGGAACAGATGGAAGCCGCCGCCACTGACGGTGCGAGAGTGCAATTGGGACGTGAGGCGATGGCTGCAAATGCCAAAATAAATACAATCAAACATGGAACGCCACATGTTTTCAATGACCCAAAGACTGGAACCGTTATTCCCGAGGCAAGCACTCCGAATCCTACAGTTCCGGTTCCTGGATATGCTGAGAAAAGTCAAAAAGAACAAGATGAAAGAAGCAGTTCCGGTATAACGCGTATTGTAACGGGAATAATTATGAACGCTCATAGGTAAATTTCATACCTTTTAAATTGATGAAACTTGCTTTACAAATTATGTGCTCTAGAATTTTTTCGCCTATTCACAGGAAAAGTATAATTTCAACTATTTCGACAAATTGTTTAATTTCAAAAATATTTTCTCAAAATTTTACCGCTCGAAATTAGGATTACAATAATGCACGATTTAATTTTTTTTAAATCTGGAGTCACCAATTGAATTGATAAGGTGAAAATAAATTAGGTTTCATCCATTTTCACCCTTTTTATTGGAGTAATCTCAATGGATTGTCAAGTGTCTGCCAATTGTAATAAGTGCAAGCATTGATTATTTCAATCATTAATTGTGAATAAAGTAAAATTAGTCTGGTTAATGTTGGATTTGACCTCATCTTAATCGGAAGAATTTTTAAATTCATTGTCCCTCTCGTCATAACGGAGGACGGCAATGGTTGACAATGAAGCTCCTTGAATGATTGAATTTTTATTTTTATTACTCGCGGCATTTCTTCGTTTATTTCATTGTTTCAACTTTTTATCTTTATGCAGTCATATGCGAGCTCCAAATTTGAGCATCGGGAGGAAAGTGGGGATGCTTTGTTTAAATTTAACCGCGCACATATTAGTTAAACGTAATTTAAATTCAGTGTATCACTGCATGGCAACATTTTTTTATAGGCCTCCTCGGGATGCTAAACAAGACGATGCAATCTACAATGATTCATACGTGGAGTCAATGATAATTACGGATAATAACCGGCGAGAAGCACAAAAAAAAATGTATGAACGGGATGAACAAAAACCCTCGACAGATATTCTTCAAGTTTATAAAGGCACGAAATTTACTTCGCCCGAAGAATTATCTGATTTGTTAGACAGTACCAATGGTGATCCGAATCGTAATCCAGATCGTCAACCGAATGTGAATGTGAAGGAATGCTTAAGACAATTATTGAGCTGGGCATGGTTAATTTTGACTATGCCGAAAGAATTTCCGTACACGGTAAAAATAATTTTTTATCAATAAGAAACATCATTCGAGCCTGATTCGTGAAATCTGAAGAAAACTAATCGGTACAAAGTTACTTTAGCGAGCTTAATGTTTGTTTTCAGTTGGCAGCGCAATTGAACAGTGTTTATGGTGGATACTACCATAGTTTTATTCGTCATATAGATGAATGGGCACAAGTCATTCCCTCTGATCTTACTCGAGTAATAGAGCGTCTCTCACCAATTATCACCGAGATTAGAGGTGTTGCAGCCGCGAATAACGTTACTGATGCTGCAGAAGCTCGAGATCGATTTGTAGAAGCTAGAAGACAACTGCGTAGTGAAGTATCCAATGGTAAGCGAATGCCCAGGAAAAGAATTAAGTTAAATCGAATATATACGCCTTTCTTTGAAAATATTTGGCTCAATAACTGAAATTTTCTTCTAATCCTAGCAATCTTGACCGCCGTAGTTTTCAGCTGATCCACTGTAAAAACCACCTTAAAAAAACCGGGTGGTTTTTGCCAAAAATAAACCGGAAATCGGTCGTAATGATTATTCGGTTTTCGATGATAAATCGAAGAAAACGACCGCATGAGATTTTTTAGGGCAGTCGTTTCTACGGTCGTTACGACCAACTTTCAGTTGTTTTTTTTTTTGCAAAAAACGACCCGGTCGTTTTTACAGTAAAACGGTGGTTGTTAAGGTTGCTAGGGTGTGAAGTAAATATATACTTAATGCAATTATACAATTTATTTGTTTTAAATATATTTAAAATTTATTTTTTATTTGGCGTGGAGTCGCTATCGCGATTCTTCATTTCTTCGGATAAACCTGAATGAAATAGCATGTACAAAAAAATAATTTTATTCCACACGGTGTTAGAAACGCGGTTTTACGCATGCTTCGCGTTCCTACGCCCTGTCAAAGGAAATTTTGTACAATGCAAAATTCAATTCAAAAATCAACGAAATAAAAAATCTTATATCGTTATACCGACCATTTTTTTAATTATTCAAAAATCGACCAAATAAAAAATCTTATATCGTTATACCAATCATTTTTTTAATTATTAAAAAATCTGTCAAATAAAAAAATCTTACATCGTTTGCCACTAAATTACATATTTATTATGGCTGAATATTAATTTGTTCACATATTAATTCTGAGCTCGATAATTCAGATAAGATTTTACAAAGTTAATACCATAATGTTAATTTTAAAGACAAATGAAACATTCCATCTGATTCACTCTACCGATTCGAGCCAAATTCAATATCAAGCAGAATCAAATACTCATGCTTTTATGAAGAATTATACTTTGCATAACAGACTTTTTTACGGAAGTTAGAGCAATCACGCCCTTTTTTTTTAATTAAAAAACCTACAAAATCTCGATTGTTGCATACATTTAGTTGACAATAGCAACAATTAAAGAGGGCCTTCATTTTTGCGCTAAATTTGAGCTCACCAGCTGAAGTCGTTCTTGACTTATCAGTAAATTTTTGAATTTGAAAAAAAAAATGTTTTTTTTTAATATATTACGACGTCAAATTGTCAACATGTTTAATAAAATTACAATAATTTTTTGTTCTAGATGTACAAGCAGCATTCGTTGAAGTGCAGTTGGCAATGCATCAGTTTATTCAACAAAATACAACCTTTGAAAATTATCAGGGAAGAAGTGTAAATACGAATGGTCAAGAGCGACTATATTTCAAAGTAGAAACTCCGTCGGGCACAAAAGCCATGGTTCTCTGCCTAACTGACCAACGATTTCTGCCTACGTCAGGAGTTAATCGCCCAATGAGAATGCTGTTAACGGTGTACTTTGAATCATGGGCGGCATTCCAATCTCATGGTCTGCTTGAAACAAAAAAAGAAATGGAAAAGAGAAAAAAAAAATAACTCTTCCATAAAGATTTTACAATTTACACATGAAGGAACGTTCTCTGTCGACACAGTAATTTTTTTCGAGCCAGTTCGTTCTGGCCCATAATTGTTTATGTCAAATTGCCACTAAAACGCACTGAATGTGAATTTTTTCAGATTTTTGAAAATAATATTTCAGAAAATGCTCTTTTTCCAAGTACAAATATCTCGGCAACTTACACTTACTGAAAGAAAAGTCCACATAAAAGTTGTCGATTTTCGTCAGTTTTGAAGCGGAACATTAAAAATAATTGTCACGTCTCGTTGAGTGTGTTTTTTCACCGGAAAATGAAGAAATTATTTTCTCATTCCAAAACGGATTTGCTCTTGGGCTGAGAAAATTAGAGTAATCCTGCCTGACCATTGATGTCGCAAAAAAGTGATCAACGTGGCATCGATCGATGTCCAGGTATAAAGAAATTTATCCGTAAGAAAGTTCCGAAAAATGGGGATATTATTCTTTGAATTCAAAGAAGCTCGTTTTTTTGGCTAAGTAAATTACAGAGTATTCGATATCGCAAAAAAAATATCAGAGTGAATATAAGAAATTATTCGTGTGGAAGTTTCGAAACAACGGGGCAATTATTTTTGTATTCAAAAAGAGAGATTTTTGTCGCTAAAAAAAATCACAAGATATTTCCGCATAGCCGTCGATATCGCACAAAAACTAGAGTACCAAAAACGAAATGACACTACATCTTTTTTTTATATCGGAACCTTTGACATTAATGGAAAAATATGTTCGATTTTTATAACGTTTTTACCAATTTTTGTAAGTAACGTATATCAATCTATGTCAATTTAAACATCCATTCTACTGTAGAATTTAGTATGCAATGTACTAAACACTTTATTTTATAAAAATATTGTTACCAAAGTGCCATTAATAGTCATATACGTGTGAACAATGTTCCTTATATGCCATATATTATTTTGTTAATGCATTCTTCTTAAAATCTTGTACGTCGGTTTCATAATAAAGAAACTTGATTAACAAATATTCGTGCATGTTCAATCGAGTAATCCGATCCTTTAAATTAGTTATCACGTTTCTCCCCACATTATAATACATATTTATCACTGATGCATCGTACATCCGTGTTTCGCATTATGCCGCAAGATGGCGAGCGGCTAAAGCGTTTCTCGCAAGCGGATTGAAGTTTATAAAACTGCAAAGACATTATTAACGACTCAAATGGGGAGTTTATAAAAAGTTAGTTAATTTCTCGGCAAACTTTGAGGGAAACTTTCAGGTTAAAGGTTAGAATTAATTATTTTGTCCGAAAATGGTTCGACAAACCGAATGGATTGCAACAGCGATCGCCATTCCTCATCGTTCTAAGCCTTGGTTAGTGTTATTGAAAACATGAGCAACACTATGCACGCAGTTTTCAAATTTTTGATAAAATTTTCTGAATTTTTATCAAAGCTTTTTCGAAATCGATTCAAACAAGCGATTAGCTAATCCTTTTATTAATTACATTTCGCATTTGTATGTTTTTTTAAAATCTTAATCGAACAAATAACCGATGAAAATACTAAATTGCACGAAAAACAAAATTATTAATATCGAAAGAAAATATTTCCTACAAATGTTGCAATTTTTGAGAAAAGTCGTTTGAACATTCCGAGAAATTTTGCGGAAAATTATTTAAAAATTTCGCTGTCGAAATTTATCTGGTAAAATAAAATTTTAATTAAAAAGAAGTTGCGAGCAAAAGGAACGAAATCCCAGATATCACAGAATTAATATCAAAAATTTTCATTTTTGATACCAGATTTTTGAGAATTTTTCCAGATTTTTCAATTACGGCTCCAATAATTGAAAAAAAAAGTTACAGCATACTTAAATTCGATTTGAAAATTTTGCAAAAAATCGTGAATGTTACTTCGAGTTAAAATAATCATATAAAAAATTATGAAGCAAATCCACGAGGTTGAGGGCCACAGCCTGGTCGATTTGGCATAGAATGCCTCCTATATTCTTCGCTCATAGTCCACCTCTGTTATTTCCGTCGTGTAGCGTCCTGCCTTACCGATTTATTCTCCACTTCATCTATTCCAAATCTTTCGATTATTCTACTTACGATCGTGACTAAAATAATCTGGAGAATTATCGATCATTCTCCAAGATGAAAGAAAAAATTCACCAAATCATAAGAAAAATAGATCGTGTATTCGATCTGGTCTAGCAAAAAAAATCTTTTATTTTTCAACATTACCCAATTTCTTCGCTATATTCTGTAATCGTGAGTGTTTTAGTCACAGAAGAAAAATACTATTATCAGTCTACGATTATCTCATTGTTGGACAAAATCGGATGGTTCACATGATAAAACGGTTCCATCCAAACGAAATTACAAAATGAGTATTGTCCCTCTTATCTCAAAGTTCCATCGGATGTTATTGTGTTCAATTTATTCCACTGATAAGCCTTTTTAGGTAAAGCTAGGTCGATACCTCGACCACGATTATTGTGGGATGTGGTTTGACGATTTTCGATAAATTTCCTTTTCTCCAAGAGATAAAACCGACATTGACAAGCTGTGTTCGATTCTAATACAATCGTAAGTTTAACCTCTGTCTTTTTTAGTCAATGATATTTAGTCTTACTCGCTAACAGTTCAATGAAAGGCCATCATAGTTTGGTGTTTTTTTTTCTCCGCTATGGCTTTTGGGTGTCTACAATTCAGTTTTTAATCCACAGATGCATATGTGGTTCTGGTTCGGCTCTGACCTCGGGTCTTTTATATTTCCTGGCTATCAAGTTTCATCTGTTTGGGGCCTTTCCGCCACTTGCTTGGGCTTAGTGTCTCTTGCCGTTGTTTACGAGGCAATGAAAGTACTGCAGATTAAGTTGCACAGAAAACCTGTAACACCGCTTCATTCCGGAGAACATGGAAATTCAGAGAATTCTTCTCTGTTGACACAAGTTGCTCCCGGACCTACAACAGCTTGTACTGAAAATTGGTACTTTTTACTTGCTAAATTTCTATATGAGACATTTTCCACAAGTTTAGCCGCTGGTTTTTTCAATTATTTTTTATGTTTTTTTGTTTCTGAAGTTTACTTTCTGCTCTTATTTTTACATAATACGCAATGGTATTCAGAAAACTTTCAGGGGGTGAGTTATGAACATTAAGAAGGGTAAACAAAAGCGTTTATTGAATTTCTGTGGCTGCACTAATAAAGCTAAGTTATTCTTGTAAACTCTGATCATTTTATGAAACAGAAATATAAATAATAAAATACATTTGATAATTACAATTTCATATTGATCACTTGCGGTGCCTATAAAAAATCTTTAAACTCTTAAATAATTGTGAAAACAAAATGTTGATAAGCTTTTATTTAAAAGATATGAGAAGAAATGTCAATGAGCAATTCGACCTATTTTTCAAGACGTTATTCGTATTCGATGCTGAACTTTTTAGATTAATCCATTTTATTGACCAATTTTGATAAAGTATTGGGAGACAGATAATTGACGAAAATTACTAATTATCACACTAATTAGACAATATATTTTATCAACTAAAATAGTAGAGGGTTACAACTCTATGCATGTACGTTCGAGTCTTTATTTATTTATATTTGTACTCTTGAAATTGATGCGAAGTACAAAAAACAGAAAGAAAGAGAAGCTCTATAAATGTGACAATATATATAAGGATATTACGAACAGCTACATAGAAAGCGTAGTTTAAGGAAGAGAAGCATTTTTATGAAGTGACATATTGAATGTCATTATTTTAAAATTTGTAAAAATTCTGAAAAATACTCTGTCAAATAAAAAACTTTCCTAGCTTATAGCCAAAGTAGGCAATATTTTCCATCCCGGAAGAGAAGAAGAGTTCTTAAAATTGTTTTATTAAAAAAAACAATCTTTCAAATAAAAATAGCTTAAAAATTATAAAGAGAAAAATCTTTCTCACTGTGACAATAACTTAACAAATGTCGGTATTCAACAGAGTATTCTTCAGAATTTCTGCACATTCCAAAATAATGGCATTTGATATGCCACTTTAAAAAAATATTTTCAAAAAGTGTGCATAATTCAGAGAAATCTAAAAAAATTCTAGAAAATTCCGTTTCACCCAAATAAACATTTGACCTACTTATGAATTTTATAAATTATAAAATGAATCTAACACTTTGAGTAGTAGATTAATTTTTTGTCTATTTTCTAATCATTTCTTGAATGAAAAACATCTTAAAAACACTAAGAAGAAAAATCTGACCATTTTGGCTATAAGCTAGAAAATTTTGATATTCGACAAAGTATTTTTCGGAATTTTTAGAGATTTAAAAATTATGACCTTCGAAATGTCACTCCAAAAATATACATAAAGAAAATTGTCATGGAAAAGAATATATAAAAATATGGTGCATTTGAGGATCCAACTAAGCCTACAAAAAATTACGAGCCAAATCGAAGAGGTCGAGGTGAAATCCTGATGAAAACAGGGTAGATTTGCCCATACATCCGAACATCTACAGTAAATGAATCCTATTTTCATAAATATTATTACTGCAATACAGGAAAAAATGGGCCAAATCGGTAATAGAAGTTTTGCACTGGAGCGCTCATACAACACTGGGTTACTTGCTGATGCTCGCTGTAATGACTTACAACGCTTACGTGGGTATTGCGTTGGTAATCGGCGCTAGTTTGGGATATTGGATATTTGGAATGATTCTTATAGAACTGAACCTCGACCAATACAGACGGTCGCGAATTCCGGTCATTCGATGCGATCCGGAATGCGCTGGTACGTAAATTCACCGATTGTTACAAAATAGGTAATCAATTAACTATCAACTCTTAACGATTTTGTAGATGGTGTAGAAAACGCGGAAAGAAGACCGTCCGCGGTTTCCATCGTTGCCGAACAATTGGTCACTGAAGTTGAATCAACAAGTGTAATTGAATCAATAGCGGATATTCATGCGCCCACGGAAACATGAACAAAGCATTATTTGTTACGTAATGAAAAGATTCTCCACAATCGGTATGAAGAGAGGCAATGGTTGCATTTTCACAATAATCCCAGAAGAAATTTTTGGATTAGTTATTCCTACCCTTTTTTTTATTTCCGACACGTTGATAATTAGTCTCGAAAAATTGTTGCAACTTGACGGTCGAGACGAAGTTAATGGTATAATAACGAAATCCAAAGATGAGATGAGATTATCGGTAAATTGGAGTACAGTCGAAACGTAGTCGACGAGAAAACAAAAGTCTGACGTTACGTTATATATCAAGCATAACGTACGGCCTCAAATACGCAATATATATGTACATCAAAACACTGTTCGTCCGCCTCGCGGATTTTTACAAAATGTGACTATCGAATTAGAATAGAAAATTTTTATAAGCATCTTTTACACTGCAATAAGCGATTTTGATGTATCATCACTCGTATATACAAAGTGTACATATCAGATATCAAAACAGATTATTTATTCTTGTATGTTGAAGAAAAATTAAAAAATGAACTGATAAAGGTAATTCATTCAATCATTTTTGTTTGTATTGTCCTGCTGTTGTGATTAATATCCAGTTTAATCTTAGGAGTCAATCTATAACAGTTGTTATTTTTGCGACCTAACATCCTGAATTCTATTTTGAAAATGGTTGTAGAAGTATGATAGCAGCAAGCGATTTTCGCGTCTGATACAGTTAAGTGGTTCTTATTCATTTTTATGATAACGATAACAAGACTAATTAATAGTTACAATTTTATGGTGTCGATGTTTCGTCGTTGATCGATTTTATTAAGGAAGTTTCTGATTTGCCTGCACGGAATATAGCAAAATTATTTAAAAAACAACAAGCCAATTGCCACGGTTCGTAGTTCAATGTTGTACATTTTCAATCTACAAACTATTAATTCTGTATTGAAATGATGTTCCTAAAATCACAATCGAAAAATTCAAGCGATCTCCACTGAAAGTATACTTACCATTTTATTTATTTACACGGATTTGAAGAATCCGTGCAGGAAATTCATTTTAATATTTAAAAAAAAATTAACGTTCAATCAATAAGAATTTATCAGAAACGTGCATCAATTTTACGTTGTACTCTTGTAGCAAATTTATATACCCGTTTCTGAAAAAAGTTTTCTGCACACGTGTAGTAATTTGAAGCTATTCTCGTCTATTATCGCTGCGCACTTAGTGCAATTTAGTGCACTTACTAAACCGAACTCACAGAGTGAATTTACACACGAGCAAACTTTTGCCTATTCCTAAAAAAAATATGCAATTTCAATACTTCTTATGTCCAATAAACAATCTAATTTCGATACAACACCGACAGTACATAAATTTTTCAAATATTTCCCACTATTTTCCAATGCTTCAACAATGATAGAGTGGAGGAAATAATTTGTAGCTCGAGCGCATTCATTATCGTCTTCCATTGTTACGAATACAACATCAAAATTATTCATACGATTATTGTGATTATTATAGCCACATAGCCCGCGTTATATGAGAAAAAAGAGCGTAGGAAATGACTGAAAACATTAATTTTGTCTCGTCACGATGACAATTGTCAAAATTAATGGAACGTGTATTCTTAGTGTGGCTTCCGAAAGCGTTTTTTTTTCTTTTTCTTATCATAAAGGGAAAGTGCAGACGGTGGAAACGCCAGTCTTTTCTCCTCGGAGCGCTGCTGTACTTTTTTTCCTGCATTGGCGTCATTTTGGGCGCATTCCCACCCGGATTTATTATTTCGTCATTGTTTTTAGTTTCGTTGCGTTCCATTTGAGATAAGCTATTACAACTGAACCCGCTAGTAATCATAAAGCTCATCTGTCGAGCGCGACAGAAATTTTGTAGATTTTTCAGGAACTTTGTCGGCAATTCCGACTTTGCAACGAAGGAACAAAAAGCGTTGGTTTTTTAAATACGGCATTGCATTGTTCGACGACGTTCGAATTGGTAGAAAGGATAGTAGCGAAGTACAGCTATCTTCTGACTGTGTTGAAGTTACATCAACGTTGAAGCAGACGAAACATGACCGGACCAGCGGCAAAGCATATACTTCACAGTGGAATGTTTCATCCACTTCTTCGACAATGGCAGTCAAGAAATGTGGACATTACTGTCAATAATCTGATGTATCCCATTTTCGTTCTGTGAGTACATGACCGTTCATATATAACCTTTAAAGCGCTTGTAACACGCTCGGACTTTCGGGTCGTCGGCTGCTTCACCACCGAAACAGGTGCGCGCGCCGGTTTCGCGCGCTTACGAAAATTCACCAGAAAAGTAATGGCTTTTTTAAACTGTTGATACTTTTTCAAAAATGTTATTAATATAAATAGAACATTTAAGTATATCCATGTCGTGAATTTATGGCAAAAAAGTGCGTTCTATGTTTATTAATATTAAAATTCGTTGAAAATATATAAAGAATGTTGACTTTTTGTAAAAGTACTTTAAACGTTTGTTCTAGTAAAATTCACCATGTGAGAAAAGTAATGGCTTTTTAAACTGTTGATACTTTTTCAAAAATGTTATTAATATAAATAGAACATTTAAGTATATCCATGTCGTGAATTTGTGGCAGAAAAGTGCGTTTTATCTTTATTAATATTAAAATTCGTTGAAAATATATAAAGAATGTTGACTTTTTGTAAAAGTACCTTAAACGTTTGTTCTAGTAAAATTTACCATGTGAGAAAAGTAATGGCTTTTTAAACTGTTGATACTTTTTCAAAAATGTTATTAATATAAATAGAACATTTAAGTATATCCATGTCGTGAATTTGTGTCAAAAAAATGCGTTTTATGTTTATTAATATTAAAATTCGTTGAAAATATATAAAGAATGTTGACTTTTTGTAAAAGTATTTTTAACGTTTGTTCTAGTAAATTTGACGATATGAAAAAAGAAAAGCCTGAAAAGTAGAATCTTACAAATTGACTCGTAATTATTTTTGGATCTTTTGAAAGTTATCTTCCCTGGCGGTAAAATTTCTACAACTTTTTGAATTGAAAATTAACGTTTAGTAAAGTTTGCAACTTTAAATAATTACGTGGAAACTATAACTTACTGTGCGAATTTTTTTTGAAACTACAATTTTTCATATGGAACTACGCTACTTTCACAACTTTCCATGAAAAAATGCGAGATTTTAAACATTTAAACATTTACGACGTGATACGATAAATCCGAGATATACAATAATAAAAAAACTACGAGGTTCTATGAAAATTTGCAAGCTTGTCGAAGTTACAACTAATAAAGGAAATGTGCTCCAAATAAGTAGTAAGTTGTGATTACTACAACTTTCTACAAGTGACTACAACTTGTTACGAAAATTTAACGTCGATAGCGGCTAAAACGGTTGTAATCTTTCGTTATAAGTTCGAGTTACAACTTTTTATAACTAACTACAACTTATTACGAAAATTTTGAACCGATAGGCGTGTAAATTTTAGTAAAAGAAAAACTACTCCTATTACTGTTCAATTTTTTTAGCACGTATGATGCAGATGTGGAAAGTGATACTTTCTCATAGAAAGTTGTTATTTTTACAACAAACTACGATTGACTTCTTTCTTGTTCTAATAAATTGTAGTTAGTTGCAAAACGTGGAGTTTCTTGTAGAAAAATTCTACAACTTTTTAAAAAATGAACAAATTGTAGAAATTTGTAATTTGTAGATTTTTTAATCGCAAGGGTCTATGAGGAAGTATGGTGACCGATTTTGGATTTCTCATAGAGGAAGTTTTGTAAAAAATAATGAGAAATTAATTTGCAAGGTTCTATTTGTTTTAAATCGAGAGACATTCTAGAAATTCACAATATAAATTGGTACCTGAACTTTGTTTTATATTAATCCATATGTGAACCAAATTTAAATTCTGTATTTTTTATAGAATTTACTGAATGACTTCAAGTTGACCTAAATTATAACGACAACGTCAATTACTTGAATTCGAACAATATTTTGAATTAAAATTTCGTCAATTGTGGCTGCTTCATCAATTAATTTCATTTATTAAGCAGCTACAATCGATATTTGTAAAATAAAACAGATTCGGATTAGTGAATTTGAATTAGGCCTCATTTTCGCGCGCTTTGAATCAAGCGATTACTGTCTCATATCCGAGATGTACTTCGATAAAATTCCAGCTTAAAAAAAACTGATCGCTGTTAGTCGATACTAAAATTAACGTTAATGATATTCGGTCGCAGCCTATAACACACGTTTTGTACTCTTTACATTTTTTCAGATTCTTTGATCCACTCGTTTTGGAAATAAGTTTTTTTTTTAAGTCCATATATGTTATGGAAGATTGAACTCCGGCAAATAAATTGAGAAACGAAAATTTATGTTTTTCTATGGACTATTTAATACAAAATATGCTATATTTTTATGGCACCGAAAATGCAATTTATACCCAAAAAAGGAAAAAATATGTTTGTCACTCAATGAGACACTTTTTATTTCGGTGTAGATCCTACAGAGTATTGAGTAGGATATTCCGAGCGTATAAAAAAATTTGCGCCGTGGAACTCGAAAATTTTGACAGTCAATTTAATATTTTCCAGAGAATAGACTCAATTAATCATTATTAATTAAATTGAATAATTACGATTAAGCAAATGCAAATACATGTATTAATTACTCCAATTCACTGTAGAATATTTTTTACATACAAATTAATTAGTTATTAATCTGTACATGTACGTATTAATAAAATGATATATGTAAATATTTCATAAACATGTAATCGTTAATCCAATGCTCTGTCAAATATTTTTTTACATATACACAAACACATACACATTGATTCCGAAAATTGTTCCAAATCACTTTCCGCGACTTTTCGGACCATTTAACGTATACCGACATGAACCATTTTCTTACGGAACTAAAAAAATACGAATTATGAGATTTTTATACATACGAAAAATTAGACACAATTTTTACAAACACAAAAATTAAATTGTTCGTTTATTTTTTAGGGACGAACCAGATGCAAAAGATGAAATCTCCAGCATGCCCGGTGTTTATCGATACGGCATAAATCAATTGAAAAATATGCTTCAACCGCTAGTAGCGAAAGGATTGCAGTCAGTTCTATTATTTGGAGTTATGAAAGATGAGGAAAAGGTGATAATTAGCGCATTCATTCAAATCTCGAATTAATCGAACAATTTTATTCAAAATTAATTGTTCATTTTTACTATTTTAAGGATGAATTAGCGACTAGTGCCGACTGTTCGAGAAATCCTATAATTCAATGTTTGCCACTTCTGCGGAAATGGTTTCCGGATCTTGTTTTGGCTTGTGACGTTTGTCTCTGTCCTTACACAAAACATGGTCACTGTGGCATTTTGAATCCCGATGGGACGATCAACAATAATGTCAGCATTCAGAGGATTGCCGAAGTCGCAGTTTCTTATGGAAAAGCTGGTAAATGTGAACCAGAATAATTGGTTATTTGAATTAAATAACGATCTACTTGAATCAAATGAATTATTTCAAACCTAGTATTAGAAGATATGTATTATTTTATCGATAAATATATTTCCAATGTGTTTAATTGGTCGTATTCAAATTAAATCAAAGCCATCAGGTAAAAAAAAAATCCTTTTTTGAGGATGTTACAGTTGCGTTATGGCTTGAAAAAAAAAAAATATATCTTAACGGTTAATATAATTCAATTTAATTGATCTGTACCTTATTTTTCAGGAGCCCATATCGTAGCACCGTCGGATATGATGGACGGTAGAATAGCAGCGATAAAAAAAGGTCTTGGCGAAGCTGGACTCCCCAACAAAGTCGCGGTTCTCTCGTACGCTGTAAAATTCGCCTCAGGATTTTACGGGCCGTTTCGAGATGCTTCGAAATCAGCTCCGAAATTCGGGGATAGGAAGTGTTATCAGCTTCCACCAGGGAGCAACGGTCTCGCTGCGAGAGCTGCGGTATCTCATTTGTTACATTTATATCAACGTGTTTTTTTTCACCGGGATAAAATTATATCCGCTTATTAAATTTTATTTGGGATATTTATCAGAGACTTCCTTTTATCCTCTAAGCTTATTAGACATTTTGTAGGCACTCTATTTAATTCAGTATTTAATTCCGTGGGGAAATTATGAACATTAATTTCATTGTCAGTAAACATTCGATTATCTTATAGTTTTTTTTAAACTTTTGTACTAATTTCCGCATAAGTATTGAAAATAGGAAAATTTCTTTTGAGGGTTTTCTCTTAGCTTTTAAATTTACTGGTGATTTTATAGGCACTAATGATATTGTTTTATATATGAATACATTACCAAAAAGTACTGAATTTGCGCGGAAATTATAAACACATTTTATCGTCAGTAAACATCGATTATCTGCAATACACGTAATTTTTCAAATACTTTTATGTTACTTTCCGCATAAGAATTGGAAGTATCAAAAATATTTTTTGATGTTTTCTCTCACCCTTTAAATTTACTAGTGATTTTCTGAGAACTAACAACTTGCAGATTTAGAATAGTTATGATTTTATCTTAATAATACCTTATACTCATTTCTCTCCAATTCATTTCAATATAATATGACTCGATAATCTCCTGATAAATTTTATTTGGGAGTTTATTAGAGATTTCTTTTTATTTTGTTTGGAGATTTTCTATAACCCTTGAAATGTACCAGTGATTTTTGTTTGTACACTCATCCTATTCCGTTTTAGAGTGGACTACGCTCTAACAATACCCAATACTAACTTCTATCTATTGATTTTTTTTCATACATCAAAACATTATAATCAAATTATAATAATTAATATTATTGTCAGTAAACATTCGATTACCTAAAATTGACGTTTATTAATACGTTCGTAAATAGCTTAATACGTTATGCGAAAACTACTTTCCCCATAAAGATCGAAAAATCGGAAATTTTGTTTGCATTTAAAAAAAGAGATTAGATAGATGTCATTTCTCTTTCGAAGTCTTAGCTCGTAATCCATGAACCTTTTCTCTTGTTCAATGGGAAGTTTCTCGAAAGACTTGAAAAAGAGTCCCGAAAAAAAATCTACTGCGGGAATAAAATTTTATCTCGACTTTGCCGGAATGTTCGATTGATCTTTGTTTTTATTTTAGGCTCGAGACGTCGAAGAAGGGGCGGATATGCTGATGGTTAAGCCAGGTCTCGCTTATCTAGACGTCGTTCGACACACGAAGGATGCTCATCCCGAATATCCAATGTTCGTTTATCAAGTATCTGGAGAATACGCGATGCTTTATCACGGAGCAAAGAACGGTGCAATTAATCTGAAAAACGTTCTTAATGAAGTTCTTCTTTCGATGCGTCGAGCCGGAGCAGATTGCATTATCACATATTTTACACCTCTCATTCTCGACATGCTTCAACCCTCAAGCAAATACTGAAGATGTTATACTTTGTCAATAGATTTATTAATTTATTTATTGAATAAATGGCGGCAGTGGTTCTTAATTGTCTTTACCTCAATAAATATTGTGGATCTCATTCGAAATTTATCGTACCTTACTGAAATCGTCCATATAAAAAAAAAGGTTTGTTTTTTTCCGTCGTTAATTGAAATTTTTGTTATTTAACACAAATTGTAGGCGTATGCAAAAGGCCCAGAGGCAAATAAAAAATTTTCATTACTGGTGAGCGCATTTTCCAAATATTCGCCAATTGTTTAACATATTTCCGGCTGAAATATAATAACAAAATTACCAGATATTGTATTTGGGGCATTCTACCATCTGGACCATCTTTTACTATAACCATCGTCGATATGGTTGGTTATTTTTTTCGTTATTCAGCCCAATGAATGAAGCATCCTCTTTTTTTTCAAAATTTTGGCTGCATTCTCCGAGCAATTCTGAATTTTTTAATCAACAATCGGTTTTCCAAAAGTTTAGATGCGAGTATCTTTCAGGATATAAGTCGCATGGTAAAAACTGTACATGAAAGTTCTTCACTTTTAAGTGTACTTCTATGAGAGAATATTGAGAAAATTCTTCGACGCCTTTAAAGTGATCATATTTTGTCAATAAGTATTAAAAGCCATTTGCAAAATCTTGTACTTCAACTCAAAACTTCAACATGCTGTAAAAGTTTTTTACTTGACCGATTTGCGTCAAATATCCATCCAAACATTGCTTAATGGTCGTCAATATGTAAACCCATCCTAATAGGAATCTATAAAAGAATATATTTTTTTCATGTTAGTAAGTTTTCCTTTTTTATCAAACAAAATCGAAATTTCCTATAGCGACCGTTTTTCTGATTTAATTCTTCGTTGATAATTAATAATCATGATTTCACGATGAAAATTGCAGTCTGTTATATTTTAATTTACAAGAGTTCAAGTGGAGTGCAGTCATAAACTAAATCAAATTGCAATGAAATTTAAATCACTCTATCGTAAGAAAACTTTTTCAAAAATTTAAAAAATGCTGTAATATTTGGTTCTCTCAACTAATGCGTGCCAAATACGATCCCGAATTTTGTCGGATGATTGGCTAACTGCGTACCGAATTTTAAAAAGGTATATGAAAAATTACGACGGTTTTCGTGTTAGCAAGAAAAGTTACGCACACACATACATACAGAGATTTTTCCTGAATCAGTTTTCTTGACGTTTTAGACTATTCTGTGTGAACTCACACGGAAACTTCGAAAAATAAAAAATTTCACGTGCTCAAAGCTTTTTTTATGAGGAACCATGAATAGAGAAAAAAAACCCACTTGCTGACTGTGCTTGAAATCTTGAGTTTTATGAATAATATCTTAGAGATATTTGTTTACATGTAAAATGTCCACGTTTAAAAAAAAATTAATTTGAATGTTTATTAACTAAAAATAAACGCTTTGAAAGAGTTGAAGAATTTCCTAAATATTCTCACATAAAAGTATGCTCAAAAGAAAAGACCTTTTATTCGGGTTTTTCACGATTATTTTTTTTTTTTTAGATTTTTGGAGATTATTGTTTTTTTTTCTATATGTCGATAATTTAAGAAATAAAAAAAGCTTGAAAACTATAAGAAGAAAAATCTTGCCCACTTTGACTATAAGGTAAAAAATTTTGATATTGAACAAAGTATTTTTCAGAATTTTTTGCAGATTGTGAAATTATGACATTCGATATGCCACTTGGAAATACTTTTAAAAAAATTGCCATAGAAAAAAAAATCTGCTACATTTGAGAGTCTAACTAAGCCTACAAAATATTACGAGCCAAATCGAAGAGGTCGAAACGTGGTGAATTACAAAATTCAAATTCGAGTTTGCACTGAAAAAAGTCATACTTTTTAAACAAAAAATATGATAAATTTCGACCGTAAAGATAAGATGTTCATGTTTCAAATTAAACAAAGCTAAACAGCATTCATTCACTGGTCATTCTTCCCTACCATAATAATTAAAAATAAAGCCTCATTCCTCCTCATTACTGTCCAGAATTTATTCCCAATGATTACTCGTAATCGAAACTTTTTCAAATTTTTTTCCAAATTATAAATTCCGTAGCGGTAAAAAAAAATTATCTCATTCTACCCCATTTCTGTTTTCTACTACAAAAAGCTGAAAGTGAAAGTGGAATAAAAAAAGTGAAGCAAAAACAGAACATAAAAAACGTGATTGTGATTCTTTTATTAACAATATTATTCGATCGCAACACCGGTAAAAATCGCCCGCAATCCTTCCGCCCTAATTAAAACAACAGCGAACCGTTACGAGCACTGCAATAAATTCAATGCATAAAAAATCAAAGTTATCTACTTCAAATAAAAAATCTCTTTACTCCTATTATCCAACAGAAAGATGAATGAAAAAATCTTCTAGAAACCGCGGGAATTCATGAATGAGCGACGAATTAAACTAAATCCTTTATGACTCAATAAAACTATCGAACACCTCACGAAAGTATCGAAGAAAAAAAAAATGCTGCGTGGCATTGAAGGAATTCGTCGGCTCGTTGACTCCAGACGTTTCTAGATCCCGTTACGTTCAAAGGAGTGTAATATATATGTAGTTACGGTGAACGCACGCGTTAACACGTAGATATCCAGGGCCGTATCAATGGCCCCAAAAAAGTGATCTACATTCGCCGATGCAACGATTCGATCTTATCACAATTGCAACTTACCTTCTCGATTAAAGAAATCGATTCTATCACGAGCGTTTCGCTCTGGTTCGAAATTCGGGAAAGGCTTATAATTCTTTACAGCTTCTTGCATCAGCATAATCGCCGTTATTTGCTATCTCCGCCGACGCATCCAACCGCTGTACCAAACGCAAAGATAGGGTCATCGTAATCCTAAGAGGAGCCTCAATAATTTTCTGCTTCTTACGGATTTTCGTCAGATTCCACGTCGAGCCAATAGCGATTAATCGAGAATCTTCTAGTAGGAGTCGATGCAACGTGGGCCAATAAGATGCAGCCAACTCTTGTCGCGGCGTCCAATCCTTATCAAAATTTCCGTTGCCACGCGTCCGAGTGGACCAATCGGAGCAGGCCACGACGAAATTATCCCGTTAATATCCCGGCGCTGAGTCGACTCGTCAGTCAGTCGTTTCCGAAGCGTATACGAGAGAGTAAGGCATTCGTGAAGAAGTGTGACATACCGTGATTTAATTCACGAAAAAAAAAAGAACGAAATCCGCACAGCATTTTCAGTGGTGAGTAATAATTAGAGGGTATAATAAAGAGCTTTTTGGCATTATTTTCGTGAGGTCGCGATTTTTCTTGAGGCTGTTAAGCACCGTGAAAAAAGTCCGCTCTGATCGGAGTCCAACTTGCCACGTCCCTTAAAGTATACTTGAATTATTGGCAACTATTTTGGTAATATCTGTTTCGCTTTTTGATTTGGAACGTGCTAAGTTTTGATTGTGGGCTCGTTTTGAATTTTTGGGTCGTATATATTTGAGCGCATGAATATTAAAGTAGGTGTAGTCGATTGAGCGTGGATTGAGCCGCCGCTAATGCCGCAGATTTCCTCGGGATCGCAGACTACCAACGCCGGCATAATAAAAACTCGCCGGTAATCGCGAATGTTGTGGATATGATTTTTTAAGATTTTTCTTTTTTTTTCGTCGAATTGAGGATTATCGAAATTGTGGGTTGGGCTGTCCTCGTGTCGCTCGGGCGCATATCTTATATACGCCTCTAGATTCTTCTCTACCATTGTCCAGCTGGCGTTTTGATCGCACACTACGTGCGCGAATCGTTTAATGGGAGAGTTAAGGAAATAGCGGCGATTGCTGAAATTAGCGGATTTTTTTGGCGCAGGAATTGAAATTTTTTTTATTAACTTTATAGTTGACTCTTTATATAGTCGCGCTTATAGATTATATTCAGTCGCTCGTGTTAACAAATTTTAATCGGCATTCGATAACAATCTCTAATTAACAGCATTTTTTGTACTTGGCTGTTTGCAGTCAAAGTAATATGCAAAAAAAATTTAAAATTGATATCATGTATTAACAGTGAAAAGGGACTTTGAATACTTATCGGGACATTGTTTTCGGGAGAACAATCATTTGTGGGTCACAATTCGAATAAATCAAGCGGTTTATTCGAATCATTTAATGGGACAATTAAGAAAATAGCGGCGGTGCTGAAATTAGCGGATTTTTACGTTACAGAAATTGAATTTATTTTTTTTATTAATGCTATAGTTGACTCTTTATAGAGTCGCGTTTATAGATTATATTCACTTGCTCGTATTAACAAAGTTTAATCAACATTGAAAATGAATTTTTGGCGCTTGGCTATTCGCAGTCAAAGTAATATGCAAAAAAACGCAAAATTATTATTATACATATATACACTAACAGGGTATATATGTATGATGGGGATTTTGAACTCTTAGCGGGACATTTTTTTCGGGAGAACAATTATTCGCGGGTAACAATTTAAATAAATAAACCAATTTACAATTAGGTGTAATGTATTTAGCCTGACATGAGAATATCTTATGTATATGTCTCTAGATTCTTCTTTACTATTGCCCAGCTGGCGTTTTGATCACACATTCCGTGCGCGAATCATTTAATGGGCCAATTAAGGAAATAGCGGCGATGCTGAAATTAGCAGATTTTTGTTGGCATAGGAATTGAAATTTTTTTATTAATGTTATAGTTGACTCTTTATATAGTCGCGCATATAGATTATATTCAGTCGCTCGTATTAACAAATTTTAATTAACATTCATAATGAATTTTCGGTGCTTGGCTGTTTGCAGTCAAAGTGATATGCAAAAAAAAAAACGAAAATTGATTACACATTAACAGCGAGAAGGGATTTTGAATACTTACCTTTACATTGTTTCCGGGAAAAAAATCATTTGTCGATCGCAATTGAAACAAATAAATCGGGTTACAATCAGGTGAAGTTTCTTTCCCTTTAAAAAAGAATATTTTATACATAGGACTTCAGATTCTTCTCTGTAATAGTCCAGTCGAACATTGGCGTTTCGATTGCCCGCGAAATAATTTAAGGAACCGATTAATAAATAAATTAATAAATGGCTGTGCAGAAATTAACCGATTTTCCTCGAGTTAACTAATTTTAATTAACATTAAAATTCCTTTTTCGTTTCTTGGCTGTTTGCTATCGAGATAATTAGCGACAAAACTGAAGGGAAAAAACTTCGAAAATTGATAATGACTCATAAACAGTGAATACGGATTAATTAAATTCAATAGAGGTTTAATTTAAATCAATTTTACTGGGTCATTCGGTCCAGGCGAAAAAAAATTTGCGGTTTTTAATTGAAATAAATCTTAATTGAAACACCGATTTACAATTAGGTAAACTGTCCAGTTAAAAATTGGCGCTGTGATCGCCCACTTCATGCGCAAAATATTTAATACTTCGATTAATAAAAAAGCGTCAGTAAAAAATATCGCCTCGTATTTGACGCGCAAATTAACAAATTTCTCAAAATAAAAATTCCATTTTTGGATTATTGTCTGTTCGCAGGTGAAGTAATCATAAAAAACCAAAAGATGAAAGGAGCCGTCGCCCTTACGGTGGTGATAGGGCTGGTCGCAGCATTGGCGACCGCCAAGGAGGAGAAGAAGGAGAAGGAGGACATTGGAACGGTCATAGGAATCGATCTTGGAACGACGTACTCATGGTAAGCACTATAACGCGTCTCTATTTCTTCAGCTTCATTCCTGCTACTTTATTCTAACGAGTTACTTTATTAATCTGCAGCGTCGGAGTCTACAAAAACGGTCGCGTTGAGATAATCGCTAACGATCAGGGAAATCGTATCACTCCGTCGTACGTAGCGTTCACCGCTGACGGAGAGCGTCTCATTGGTGATGCTGCGAAAAATCAGCTGACGACCAATCCGGAGAACACGGTATTCGACGCGAAGCGTCTTATCGGCCGTGAATGGTCCGACCAGACGGTTCAGAATGACGCCAAGTTCTTCCCCTTCAAAGTCATCGAGAAGAACAGCAAACCTCACATCAAAGTTTCCACCAGCACCGGAGACAAGATATTCGCTCCTGAGGAAATTTCCGCTATGGTTTTGGGCAAAATGAAGGAAACCGCGGAAGCTTATCTCGGGAAAAAAGTAACTCACGCAGTCGTCACCGTTCCGGCTTATTTCAACGACGCTCAGAGACAAGCAACCAAAGACGCTGGAACTATTTCCGGTTTGAACGTCATGAGAATCATCAACGAACCCACAGCAGCCGCTATCGCTTACGGACTTGACAAAAAGGACGGAGAGAAAAATGTACTTGTATTCGATTTGGGCGGTGGTACTTTTGATGTCAGTCTGCTGACCATCGATAACGGAGTCTTCGAAGTTGTCGCGACCAACGGTGACACTCATTTGGGAGGCGAAGACTTCGATCAACGCGTCATGGATCACTTCATCAAGCTTTACAAGAAAAAGAAGGGCAAGGATATCAGAAAGGACAACAGGGCTGTTCAGAAATTGCGTCGTGAGGTCGAAAAGGCGAAGAGAGCACTCAGCGCTAGTCACCAGGTAATTTTTTTGACAATTCCGTTATTTTTGAAAAACTTTTTTGACTTTTTCCAATTTATACTCCATGTTTCTTCCGCTTCGATCTCTTGTTGTCTTTTGATGTATCCCAAAAGAAAATTCTACGCTCCACTTTTTTATTTTATTTTTTAAATATGAGGCATTTCGGATAAATCCAGCATTTTTTAATAATAATATGCTGGTTTGGATGGGGGTCAAAATAGCGAATGAGCAATATTTTGCGAATGGCTAAAATAGCGAATTTGAAAATGAGGAACATCTAAATGTATTGAATCAATGCGTATTTTCGGGTTTACAAATTCTGGATAACATGAACTGTTGTCGTTCGATTTTAGTCTCAAATTTTTCAAGTGCGAAAGTTTATACAAACAACTTTTAAATAATGCGATAATATAACGTTAATAAAATAAATACAATTAACAAAAGTAATCAAACCATTCAAAATATACAATTTTTAAAAATATTTGGTTTCTATCGATATAACTTTATGACATTAAATCACTTCATAAATCTAAAGAAATTACTTTCTATAGACTTAGAGATCTGCATTTTTTCAATTTACAAATTTTAGACAACATGAAAGATCGCCGAAGTAAAACAATCTTAGTCCCACATTTTTTTAAATGCAAAAATAAAAAAACTTCTAAAAGTGTGAATACATAACTCAAATAACTGATTCAAGAACATTTTTATTCAGTCACGGAAATGCCTCATACCCAGTAAATATATTTACCTACAAAAATAGAATATCTTCGCAACCTCTTTCAAAAATACTCATTCCCCCTGAAGAACATTAAACAAAAAGTAAAAATCCTGACCGTTCATGAAAATTGACCGTAAAATAAAAATTTCAGGTGAGGATCGAGATCGAATCCTTCTTCGAGAACGAGGACTTCTCCGAGACATTGACGAGAGCGAAATTCGAGGAGTTGAACATGGATCTCTTCCGTAGTACGATGAAGCCAGTGCAGAAGGTTTTGGAGGACGCAGACATGAGCAAGAAGGACGTGGACGAGATTGTTTTGGTCGGTGGATCGACGAGAATCCCGAAGGTGCAACAGCTCGTGAAGGAATTCTTCGGTGGAAAGGAACCTTCAAGGGGAATAAATCCCGACGAGGCCGTAGCTTACGGAGCTGCTGTACAGGCCGGTGTTCTTTCCGGTGAGCAAGACACCGACGCGATCGTTCTTCTGGACGTAAATCCTCTGACGATGGGTATCGAAACCGTCGGCGGAGTGATGACGAAGCTGATCCCAAGAAACACTGTTATTCCGACAAAAAAATCGCAGATCTTCTCAACTGCTTCGGACAATCAACACACAGTGACAATTCAGGTTTACGAGGGTGAGCGTCCGATGACGAAGGACAATCATCTTCTCGGAAAGTTCGATCTCACTGGAATTCCCCCAGCGCCACGTGGAATTCCCCAGATCGAGGTAACTTTCGAAATTGACGCAAACGGTATTCTCCAAGTGTCCGCGGAGGACAAGGGAACCGGAAATCGCGAGAAGATCGTCATCACGAACGACCAGAATCGTCTAACGCCGGACGACATCGAGAGGATGATCAAGGACGCGGAGAAATTCGCCGACGACGATAAGAAGCTCAAGGAACGCGTTGAAGCTCGCAACGAACTGGAATCTTACGCTTATTCGCTCAAGAATCAATTGGCTGATAAGGAAAAACTTGGCGCCAAGGTCACCGACGCCGACAAAGCCAAAATGGAGGAAGCGATCGATGAGAAGATCAAGTGGCTCGAGGAAAATCAAGATACCGATCCCGAGGAATACAAGAAACAGAAGAAGGAACTTTCCGATATCGTTCAGCCAATAATCGCCAAGCTTTACCAAGGAGCGGGTGGAGCTGGTGCTCCACCGACCGGAGGTGAAGACGATGATCTCAAGGACGAGCTGTAAGACGAACGCCAATGATCGACGCGTTTTTTAAAAAAATGCGTTTATTCCTTCGTTGTTCGCCCTAACAGACTGATTTATATACGTTCGCCGTAGATCCTTAAATTCAGGACTTAAATCAACTAGGCGAAAACTTACGCGTCATTACCAACGATTTTTCGGTAAACTCTTTGGCAAATTGTGTGCAAGAGAATGTATCGAAAAAGCGTTTTTGATCGGGAAATTCCTTTTTTTATGGGAATTTGGCGCGTGGGATTTTCCGGCGTCTTGAATTTAAACAAAAGCATATATAAATAAGTAAATAAATGAATAAATGAATAATAATTTGCGGAGGGCCCGCGAATCTACACGTCCGCAGATTTTTCCGAAGCGTTATACTGATTAATTATATAAAATAATTGATAAATTGAGGAAAAAGTGTTTCGCGAATCTCTGGCTTTGGACGCGTAGTCGTAGGACGTTCTCCGACGGTTAGTTTAGATGGAATAACAGGAACGTCACGCGAGCGCAACTCCATTAATTTATTCTCATTGTTTCTTTTTTTTTATGGTTCCATTAATTGTAATCGTTGTAAGGCCGTCGAATTACGCATTCACACGCGTAATCGACCACTCACACCGTGATTCATCTGGTATGCGTGAACGAGAATGTATGTATGAGAGAAAAAGTATGTATCTGCGTGTTTGTGAGATAGTTATTCGAAATACTGTATCGTACCGTGTACAATACGCATATACGTGTGCGTGTGCGTGAATGATTTACATTGTATCATCAGTATCACGATAATAAACATTTTTTCAATAATGATTATTTTTATCTTTTATTTCAAGCGGAAATCAAGAAACCTGGTTTTTATTTCGTTATTTATTTCTATTAAAACCTATTTTTTTTTTTTTTTTTTTTTTTAAAGTAATTTCAGATAATTTTGATTACGATTCGTTTAAACAAAAAATTACGCTTTGCAACAACTACGAGCAGAAGTGAAATGTATTGAAGCTCTGATTTTATAACATCGGGAAAATTGACGATATATGAAGTTTGATAAGCGTTATTCAAGTAATTCGTGACTTTTGAATCTCAATGCATATTGAAATTGAAAGATTTTTTTAAAGTAAACTGCTTTGAAGTTTATATTTTTTTTACTTTCTTATTTCAAGCAATGCGAAAAAAAAACAAATGTAGTTTTTAATCCGTTAATTTATTTGAATAAACATCCATAAATTTATATCTTTCTGGGAATAATTTTGCAGTATGATTGATGGATACAAAAAATACTGTTTGCAACAACTGGTTATAATAGCAAAATATATTAGGATTCTGATTATATACATGATTTCTGATATATCATCGTGAAAATTCACGATATGTGCGGTTTGATAAACGTTATTCAATTAATTCTGAACGACTTTGAGGCTAAATGCATATTACAATTATGAGATTTTTGTTTAATTTCGAGTAAATTGCTTTGGAACTTGTGTGTTTTTTTTTTCAGGAAACATTCCATATCGTTTCAGTTACTAAATGTAAGAGCTTTTCTTGATTAATTCTAAAAATCAGGTTATAAAATATAAAAAAATATACCGAGCAACTTTTTATTTCAAGCTTTTTCAGAAGGAATTTTTAATTGTTTAAAGTTTAACGATAATAAACATTTCTTCAATAATGATTATTTTACTTTATTATTTCGAGCGAAAAAAACCTAGTTGTTAATCCGCTAATTTATTTCAATAACAACGCTAAATTATTTTTTCACTTCCGTAAAATCTCCTTTATCGCATTTTGTAAAGCTAAATTTTGCACAGTAGTCGGAAAAACTTTTTCTTGAATTGTGTTTGCAACGCTCGCTTTCGGCTCGTACTACAAATTTACACTCGTTCAAAAAAGTTACTCCGAACTTTTACCGTAATATACTTTTTTTTTAATTCTCGATTTTCTTCAAAATTCTTTTCGATACTTTTTTTGGGAGGGAATCGTCGCAGGATCGGGTCTTATTAACAAATCACATTGTTGTAAGACGGTTTATTAAAGTATGTTAATTGAGGTCGACAAAACTTTTTTTTTTTAATAACATCACCAGGCAAAAACTTGTACCATATAAAAAGTTACTATTTGTGATCAATGTAATCGTATTATAATTACATATCCATGAATATATACGTAAAAATAGATTATTAGTGCGAGACACTGACCGATACTCAGTATTTTTAAACGAAGTAGCTTTTTTTCTCAACAACGGCAAACAAGAGCAAAATATATATCAACTTCGTTTGATTTTGCAATATTCATATTATTGAAGAATATGCAGTTTGATAAAAGTTATTCAAGATATTCTAAAAGTCCTTTGGGCTAAATGCATATCAAAATGATGAGATATTTAAATTGAATTTTGACTAGACTTTTTTAGTCTCGTTAATATCTTATTTTCTATAAACAAAATATTTTTCAATATTCTTTTTATTTAGCTAAGTTCGTCACGGGAGAAAGAAAACGATTTAGCTGTCGCTCATTAAAATCAGTAAAAAATTACAGATTTCCTTCTATTTTATTTTTACGAATTACGAACTGCAAAGTCACTTATATGACTATTGTGCCAACCTTATTTTGGGCGAAATAAAGTCGGGTGTTCACGTGTCGACACGTAGCGCGAAGTTCGTGGCAACGTCGTACATATGTTGAGGTTGGTATCACCGAGTTTACTTTCAACGTGTATTTAAATCTCAAAAATGTATAACTAGTTACTGACTACAAAGCACTCATATAATTACAATCGAGCGTTCATTCAGCTTGATTTAATTCTCAAAAAATGCAAACTTCCGGGATTCCAGAGTTTTTTTCGTTATATTTGGTAAGCTTTAATCTCATCAAATGTAAAAATAAAATTTTGAAATTCCCGCCATCGACGAGTCTGATTTGCTAGTCCGCTATTTCCCCTCAGAATATGCAGCGTTGCCAAGTCTCTTCGATTGAGATTTAAAATCTCACAAACGTAATTAGCTCAACACTGTTTTTTAAAGTGTTTCTGCGGTTAAATACGATTTTTCAAATTTTTTATGCTCTGTAAGAGTTCAGTCTATCGTTTGAAATCATTATTTTGCCTGCATCTTCTCTATTAGCATATAAAATTCACGGATAAAGTGCGTGCCAACCTTCGACTGCCATTTAAGACCGTGTTAAAAAAGGCATATTTCAATTTGGCATATTTTCATTTATAAACTGTCAAACCCATTCTAATTTTTTTTTAAATCGTTCAGAATGTTTCAATCTACAATATATATTAATTTTGTAATATAATCTTCCAAATCGATATACGAAGATGCCTCCTTAAGCTGTGCCACTCATGGCGCAACATTTGAAAACAAAATTCGAACTTTTACGATAATATTTACGTTTACGTTATATTTTACAAAAATTTTTCAAAACCAAAATTGAAAAAGTTGGAAGCGTACGAATCTTTTCACTGCAAACTATCGCTTGAACATTTTTATACACGTCAGGACTTCGGAGAATTTTTTTAGATTTTTTTGAAGCGATTTTAAAAAAATGACCTTCAATATTTTTGTAATAAGTAATCATTGGTAGAAAAATCCTTCAAAAAAATCTAATAAAACTATGGTTGTTTAGAGGTAGAGCAATAAAATTACAAAATAAGGGTTGAAATCGAAAAGGTTAAGGGTCAGACCCAGGTTGAGTTAGTATGAAATGCCTTTTATGTAGTGAAAATTAATTTATTTCAACGATTCGAGTTTTTCATAAAGATAGCAAGTTTATTGTAATACTGATTAAAGAGGTTGTACGAAGTTAAGAGTATTAATTGAAACTCCAAGGGTTTAAATCATAAACATGTATTTTATATAATTAAAAAAATTAAGTTTAAGCTAGCTACTGTGCTTCACACCAGTCAATAATAATATTTCATTTTTCATGCAGTTATTCAAAAGAATAAACCATAATTATAGTCCAATTATGACGAGGAATATCTTAGTTAGTTTGTTAAAAGATCCTCAATCGATTCACTGCCTAGATTTTTAATATTATTAGTAGTTCAAAGGATACGAACGTTTAATTGTCCTATTATAATCTAACGTCAGGCATATAAATGGCTGCAACTCTTAAACGATGTGTTAAATGAACAAATAGTTAATTAAGCCATGAGAAATTATAAAAACGTTTTTAAAAATTTAGGACTTGACTAGTATGAAGCCCAGTAGAATAAAGATACCTCGAATGGATGCTCGAGTGGATTTTTTAAAATTACGCTGTTATTGTATTGCAAATGTCTTGAATTGCACGGAATCATAATATCAACATAGGCGATATTACAAAGGAAAGCGGAAATTTGTAAACCTACCGAAAATCAATATAACCGCTCGAACTATTCGATATATCGACGAGTATATATCGAAATCGCTGTTTCATACTTTATGAACATGGACATTTCTAGGAAACACTTTCGAAAAACTGGCAGGGAACGCAAATTCTATGAGGTTCTCCATATTTCTTGAGATTATCAGACTGACGATAGCACAAAAGGAATGCACGTATAATCCAAACTACGTTTACGCAGATCGTTCGCTTCTTAGCAGAGATTATAATCGATAAAAAAGAGCGTGAGTTTTATTTTCCCCGATCGAACTGCGTAAACGAAGTTCGCATTTCACGTGCGCTTTGTTGTTGAATTGGCAGTCGATTGATCTTAAAATTTACAGAAAACCTAATATAATGTGCAAATCAGTGCTCAATTTTCATAATTAATTTTTTTAAGTGTAATGCATTAAAAAACAATTATTAAGGGTGATTTGTGTTGAAGCATGTATACTTAATCCATTAAAAGAGCAATCGTGCCGAATTTGCATTAAGATTAACCGATTAACTTTTCTTTTCAATGGGACTTATTTTTGTTTGGTTTATTCCAAATATCATCTGCAATTCTTCACCGATTACACTAAGTGATAGCTCATTTCGTTTCTTGAAAGATACTTCAGATTAGACTCGGAAGAAACGGAACAAAAATGTATACCATTGCAGATAAATGTTAATGAGTTAATCTTAATGCAAATTCGATAGAAAGAGAGGGAATAATGGGTCTGTACGTATGTTTGAGAGAGATAACACCCAGAAAAAATATCTAGTTAACTGGAATAGAACCTACGCATCGGAAATAAATTTTCTTATTTGAATGCTGACCTAATAGACTTGTATTCAACTCGAATAATTTTTTTTATTTGTAAGTAATACATCTGGCGACTAATAAATATATTCAAACCTAAGGAATATGTATTTGATTGCAATATATCTTTATTACTTCGTAGAAAAAAATATGTTTCAATGAAATATACATTTCTTCGTGTCGAAGAAAAATATATTTACGTCGAATAATTTATTCTTTCTGTTTACAAAATACATTAATTGGTAAATTCATTCCAAATGGATCGAGTGCACTCGTTTCTTTTAATGTTTGTTTGTGTTTGTTGTTACGTTCCTTAATATGCTTCCAAAATGTTGTATGTATTTTTTAAAATCTATTTTATCTAAGGTCAATGTCGATCAAATGGAATTTTTTCGAAAATAAAAAATAAAACCGATCATGAATTCGTTACTGACAAACAGAAAGCGGGAATGCGTATTTCGAGTATCTTCCACATTATATAGTCTTCCATTATGAAAATTCGACACTTACATAAAAGTTTAATTAAACAATATATATTTTTTATATAAATATATGACAAGTCCATTGAATCAAATGTTTTCTATGGATGAACATAAATACGTATTAGAATCAAGTTTGGTGTTTCATTACTAGATCATCAACGAACCGTTGATTTAAATAACTAAATCGATTACAGAGAAGTAATTTCTAATGATTGAAGAAAATAATTACGTATTGGGTTAAAAGAAAGTTCTAATTGATTTTGAATAAAAAAGATCGAATACATGTATCCAGTCGTTTTAACTAGATATTATTTCCGGATGAAGAAAGTATTTAGTACTAACGAATATAATATCTATTTAGTGTCCACTCCACGGTAAAAACTGCTTTAAATAAATAAATATGTTTGAAATAAATACACTGCAAAATGGAATGAAGTACATATTTGTTCCAGGAAAAGCAAATTTTCGTTGATTGAAATGAACAAATGTTGAATAGAGAATTTTAGTTAATATTACTCAATCTTCTTTCTGGGTGAATTGATGCCAGGGTATTATTTCTGAAAGGGGTCCAGATATAATATAAATAGGGGCACAGTTCTCATAGGCGGCTTGAAGCTGCGCAGAAGGTGGGTGATCATGTATTTTGGTCGATTTAGGTGAGCATCCCAACGTCTGCGCAGCTTCAAGCCGCCCATAAGCACTGTGCTTTCATGTATATTCATATTATTTGATCCTGGTCTCTCTTCTAAAAAGTTCATGGGTAACGGAAAGCATTGTCAGCAGCTTATTCGAGTTGTGATTGGTTGCTGGGAAAGTGCGCGAGAAACAAGCTCATTCGGTGTCAAATTTGACATAAGAATAGAAAGTGTTATAAAAGCGCAGCAGCGCAAAAAAATGTTTAGGCAAGTGATGTTGGCAGTTAAGCAGCCAAATTGGTTATCGGCAGGTTTAGAAATTAAGGATATTCCTCATTATGTAAGCGTTTTCACCCGAAATTCGAGTGGACGCAAATGCGCATGTGTTGATATTATAATTCTCTGTAATTCGCAACATATTCGTAACATATTAACGTGATGTGTTACGCGCTTTTGTCGTTCTCTCTCGATTCAGATCTCCACAAGCGTTTTTTCCCTTGCATTCACAGCGACTAGTTCGGTGTAGCACATCACTTTAACAACGTATTGTGTAACGACGAAAACGAACCTTTTTAACGACCCAAGTCGATAAAAGGAAACTTCAGCATAAAATAATCTTAAAAAATCGATCACATAAATATAGCACTAATCAGCGAAAAATATTAGTACATGAAGTCTTTCTAATCTCGTAAATAAAATGCAGATGACAAGCTCAACTTTGCCTGTCAACAGCTGAACTTTTAAAACAATCCACGAGCATATGCTTCAATTATCCACGGAACGTGTGGATCGAAGCCATTGATTACGAGGGTATCGTTCCAATGATCACCTTTCAGTTCAAAAGGAGCTTCGTTGATGACGACGTTGACTAACCTAGAGAATTTAACAAGAAAAAAGAGCGTTTAGTTTTGTTGAAAATGAAAATAAAAATACACTATTCAAATTTAGTAAATATCAAACATTCCCTGCCATAAAATTTTTTTTTCGAACATCTCAGATCGACCCAATATTTTGTCATATCGAAGGATAACTAAAAGACACATCGTGTGTTCTTATTCAGATTTTCCACTTAAATACCCAAAAAACCGCCGTTTTCTTTTTCAAGCGAACTTATCCTGGAAACTTGAAGTTATTTTAACATAAAATTTTTGGATAGAACATTCAATGTAATCTTCGCGTTCTGGTTATACTGATTAATTACTGAACAATAGGAGAATTGTTTTTTAAATTCAAAAACGGATATTCTTTTCTGGCTGCGAAAATTACAGAATATTTCTGCTTTTTTGACGTTATCGCAATTTAAAAAAAACACCAGATCGAAGTTGCAGGATAAAAAAAATGACATAACACTAAAATAATGTCAATTTCGTGCGCGCATCGTTATTTTGTTCTGTTTACCGTAGAACCTTTATCCGTGCAACTCTGCTGATATTTTGCGATACCGAAAGCCATGCAGAAATACTCAATTATTGTCGCAACCAAATAAAAATATCCGTTCTCGAATCAAAAAATAATTATCCTATTTTTCGGTAATAAATCAGTGTTAACAGAACGTGACAATTATGTTAAATAAGCCATTAAAAAATCTTTTTTTGACGGACTTCATTTTTCTATGATTTGGCCTTAAAAAAAACTCATTTCCGAAACGATTGGATTTAAAATTCTGAAAAAATGCATGGCGTATTTTTAAGTAATACTCATATAGAGTAGAAGTACCGTTTGTAGCCATCAACTTGATCCATTTGTGGCCATACCTATTGCATGTAAATGACGGTGCTAAACACAAATGGTGTAAACGGCTTTGAACATAAGATAATTAAACAATAAGGCATTTTAAGCATTGAATATTCAATGTAAAATTTGTTCTGATTATTGCAGAATAAACTCATTTAGTAATTTCTATAGATTAAAATAATAATGAATTGATCTATACATTTTTTTTTGTGGCCACTAATGGTACAGTGGTCACAAACGGTACATCTACCCTATGGCCAATTATAAAACAGATTCAAGAGGCTGAGTTGGTGGAGAATGCTTAATATAAATCTGTAACAGAAGAATTTATCGTGAAACTCACCGGGATTCGGGTGAATTCGATAATTTTCTGTATGCGGCCATCAGGTCCAGAAGGTGTTTTTTCGGTGGTTCGTTCGTGACATTGATAAAGACATCGTATTTTTTTCTTCCTTCGTGGAACGCCCAATCAATGGGGCTCACACACATCGGCACCATTTCGCATTCGCATTTCGAGTCCATGAGGTGTTCGGTCGCTTCGCCTATGCTCATGTCCTTGGTTATCGGGACTGCTATACCTTGCCCCAATCTAGGTTTCAAGGCTACTATCGTAACCGATCTTTTGGGAAGATTTTCACGGTTCAAGAGTGGAAATGCTATAGCTAAGCCGGCTCTGATGCATCCCATCTTCATTCGGTTTCCAGGAATCGTCACCGACACTAGATACGTCCGTGTATTCGAGTCAGTTATGTCCTGAAGAACAATCCAAAGCGTATTCAGTGTATCATGTGATGTGAATTACATGTGGGCAAATAATAAAATTACAAATAATCGGAAACCAAGAGCCACGGTAGCAACTCGACGCCAAGTTAAAAAGGAAAAAGCAATAATGCATTCATAGACATCTTTCGCCACTTTTGAATCCACCCTATTATTTTATTCACCTTGTAATTAATGTACTCTATAAAAGTGAGCTCTGAAGGGCATAATTGAATGTTTTAACTTGAGTTCCTTAAAAATATTCTCGGTTTACTATTTAGAAAAATGAAGGATGAAGAAATTTCAAACATGCTCATAACGGTTACTTGATATTTGGATAAAAATTTAAAAATTACGTAGGTATATGTCTTGACATGTTTTGCTTAGATATCATTAATCCTGTGTTAAAATAATTTCGGAAAGAATTTAATAAATCGATACAATTATACCGGTCAAAAAAAATCGTGAAAATAGCCTTTTTTTGCCCGTCTGTTTAGGGTAGACGCCTTAAAAGTAGTGAAAGAATTCTTTGATTTTGAGGCTTATTTTAAACTTCTGCAAATACTTACCACCGTCTGCGCTATGTCGAGTGTTGTACGAAGAGCATTGTAAATGATCACATCGTTTTCGTTGATCATACGCGGTTGCGTAGCCTTGGTCGTTCGTCCACGAGCTTTCAATTTCGCATTTTTCTGACTACCATTCGCATTTCCGACGGAAGCTGCACCAGCGACGACCCAGCGACGTGTTTTTTGCGTCCTTTTTAGCCTGGTTGATAAATCCTCAAGACTAATCTCATTAAGTGCGCATAATTCCTTTAATATCGGAATTACGTCACTCGGAAGAACTTTGTTCCATCGCAAACTGCTTTCATCTGCGAGCGATCGTACGACCAAGTCTGTTGCAGGTCCTTCTTCCGTCAGAAGACCGAGTTTCATTAACTTGGGCACATTTTTAAGAATCATTCGAACATCCATTCCTTCTAACAGTGAAAGCCAAACCTGCAATTACGCAATGGATAAGCGTCTAATAAATTCTGAATTTTTACCACTTTTTTTCCGGAGAACACACCTCTTTGTACTTCAACGCCCTTGGATGGACTTGATCAATCGTGAACTTTTTTTCCTTTATCAATTGTGCGACTATCGCAGGCTCATCGCATTTCTTGAAAAGTTCAACAAAGGCAATGTGATCGAGCATTTTTTTTGCCTCGGGATGACTGCCGTATGTGTTTCGGGCTTCATCGATACCGCGAAAGATGTAGCATATGATCGCTTGCTTTTCCACTGTAATTTAAGAATTCTATTGCTAAATTCGGTATCACTTTGTTATGGCACGCCTGAAAAGTCTCATGCTTTTTTGTACCGCATTAAACGGCCTCTCGGAAGTATGGTAATCAATGTTGGCTTCCTCACAGAGGAAGCTTTGCAAAAAGCGAAAAATGATGAGGAAGCAACTTGCAAGGTTCTACTTTGCAGGCTCGTTTATGCTCAGAAGACATTTTTATGAAAAATTGAAAAGACGTAAAATTTTTACTATTCGAACGATTGGCGTTAAATTTCGACTGAAACATCGTTTTATGGCAGTCCATATGTGGACAAAATTTCAGCTTGGTATGTCGTAATTTAGACAACGGAGCGCGCCAACGAGATTTTGCACAAAATTGAAAATACCATAAAATTTGAACCACTAGACCAATTGCTGTCAAATTTGTACCAAATATCTTTTTAAATGGTCGTCTGAGTGTGAAGAAAATTTGAGATAAATCCGTAGAAAATTTCGAAAAAAAAAAAACAAATTCTCGACGTTTTGGAACATTTTGAGTGTACTGACATAAAAATCTCGAAATAAAAATTTTTCACGAAAACAATGCTTCCTCTATGAGGAAGGAAGGAAAAAGTAAATATTGATATCACATTATCGCATGGCACTCAAAAATCATATTTTAAATCATAGAACCAGTGTCAATTTTTTCAGATGTATATATGTCGCATTGACCTGAATATTCGCGATATTTTTAAATTTTTAGTCTCACCCAATAAAAAGATAATTTCTGTGAGAAAGGAATTCTCGCAAAAAATTTAACTTGCGAAAAATTATTTCGAGGTCGCTAAAAATTTTTTTTAATATTCAAAATGATTTTTTATCTTTGATTTTTGTAATCTCTCATCCCTTATATTATCTTGTTATCTTATTTGTAGTATATGGTTGAAATTTCGAAAAAGAAAATTGCCATCAAAAGGTCGCTCAACGACGAAAAATATTCTGAAATAAATTAAACTTTTGTTCTTATAATTTTTTTCTCATCCCTCTCCCCAAATTTTATCTCATTATCCAGCAACGCTTAGCTTATAATTAGAAAATTTTCCAAAGTTATGCCTGACACAAACATTGAATGTATAGATGCAGTTTCAGTGTCATGGAAAAACGACATACTTCGTTGAATGACTGCTGAGCGTTAATATTTTTATAACATTAAACTATGCACTAAGAGCTGAAAAAACCAATAACGATTCAAAAAAAAATTCATTTATTTAAAAATGTTTTTGGTCACTGAGCGATCTCTTGATGACAATTTTTTCTTTCCAAATTTCAACCGTAAATAAAAAATAAGATGACAAAATTATATTAAGGGTGAGAGGTTACAACAATTGAAAAAAAGATAAACGTAAAAAAATTTTAAGTGCTTGAACGACCCCTAAATAATTTTTTGCAAGTGCTATTTTTTAGTGAGAATAGCTTTTTCACCGGAAACATCTTTTTTATTGGGTGAGCATAAATATTTAAAAATATCGCTGAGATGTGAGTCCCCCTAATGCCCCATAGATACATCCTGAAATATTATCTAAATCGGCTTTATCGATGTTTACGTCAACTTGAAGGACTCAAAAACAAACTCGACATTTATTACTTCCTTACGGAAAGCTTCATCTATTGAGAATCAATTAGATAAAAGGCGCAATACAGGAAATGTATTAGATCTGATGGAAAGAAAGATTTTTTACCTTCCAATCCATGGGTGTTTGGATGAGAGAGCTTTAGAATATCTTTGTGTTTCCAACCATGGTCGCCTTTGTGGTGCGTCACCAGATTAACAAGGGCCGTAGGAGTTTGGGTAAGATACCACTTGTTAACGGCATTTTTCCAGCCATGACCATAGCCATTATGTCCGTCGGTTCCATCGTCGTCAGTAATTACCCTCATCTTGCATAACATAGATGCATACTTGATAAAAAGAATAAAGTACTTCCATTCCTTGCAATGCTCAGCAAGAAAATAATAGGCCGCTGTTCGGAGTTTTTCACTTTTTCTTTGTCTAGCACACATGGCTAAAGCAAACATAAGAGTTTCTGGCCTCTGAATCAGTTTCGAGTCCATTGCCTGTTTAAATAAAGAGTATGAAATAGTTATGTGTGCAGTGCTTTTTTGTATCATTATCATTGCAAGTGATATATCAAATATTATAACAAACACCGTTGCGTCGTATTTCCATCATAAACAAAGTTTTGGATTACTTTCTTAAATTTTTGGAAGGTTAAAGTGAAAACGTACATTTTTTTAAAACATCAAAAATTATGGGAAATCTTGTTGAAATTGAATACCAAAGACTTTTGCATGTATCTCAAATTATGGAGAACTATTCAGTTAAAGTGGCGAAATTTTATGAAAGTTGGAGCGGAAACGTTATTTTTTAAATAATTTATAGTCACCTAAAATTCGAACCACGTTTCCGATTTCGTTTAAATTTAATACTAGACAACATTAAGAGTACTCGACTTATCAAGAGTTGTTTAGCAAAGTATCGCACGTGCTTTTTTGTAAAGATTCAAAAAGCTATGAAACCAAAACTCATCAATAAATTTCGTAAAAAATGTTAACAGTAAAAAACAAGTTGATGCTTTACTTGTGTGCTGAATTTTAACTCAATTGGTTAAATGTTTCTCGAGTTATAGAGGATTGAAATTACAAAGTCACGTTTCTCAATGTTCTCAACCATTTTAAGAGTCTGGACATGAAAATCTTTAGGAAAAACAATTCTATGAAAACAAATCTGAGGAAGCAATAGTTACCAATTTTATCTTGTCAATAGGCACCAATTCAGTTTTTTTGTTTGATGCCAATATGTCCAAACATTGCAAGCGTTCCTTGATCGGATAGCTTTCGTCGTCGTTCCATGGTTTTGCCTTGTAATAAGGACGACCTTTGCCTACATAGAGATAGCAGCAAAAACTCTTGAGCGCTTGCTCAACAAGCACGGAGTTGCCATCAATTGTATCTGCCTCGTTCTTCTCATTCTTTCGTTTTATGTTGTCTTTTTCCTCCATCCTGAAGTTTTAGGCTGTGTTCATCATTGTATAAAATTATGAATTAGAAAGATCGTATCTGAATGTTCATTGTATTTGTTAGTTCTGTACAAAAATTTTAGTATGGTGACAACATTTTTACCTCTTTTTTCTATTTGTCTTATCAAAGAATTCATTATAGTCCTAAAATGTTCGATACTCAGAATGTTGGAAATACTTAATATAAATATAATTTAATATACATATCAACCTGTCTTTTATTTTCCAAGCTAAAATTCTGTTACGGTAATAAATGGATCAAATAATTATGAATAACCAATACTTGTTCAAAAGCTGCAAATTGAAATTCTTAACATGAATGAAAATTAACAAATTCTACTTTAGACAGCCCTAATCCTTATCTATTTTTTTATATGGCGATTTCTTGAGGTATTTTATTCCTGTACGATAGCCAGTAAGCATAGAAATTAGTAGATAAAAAGGCTAATAGAAACTCATATTTCCTGCGTTTCATTGATTGTAAACTTGATTCACAATGAACAATAAATATTTGTTTAGCCTCTGAAAATTCTTTACCAGCTGAAGATTTTATAGCATATGATAAAGTTTTTGAGCAACACAAACAAAAAGGCAACAAACATGAGGATAGAGAATAAAAATGTGCATTTTCAATTTGAAAAAACTTCGTGCTCTCTCATTAGTTTTTTTTAAGAGATCTTTAGTACAACCTGAAATTTTTCCAGCTTGCTAAGTATATTTTACTATCTGATTGAGCTACTGCATCTAATTATCTTCTTCTATTCTATCTATTTTTTATTACAACTGACTCTCGCAGAATGATCTTACTGTTCTGTTGACTGTTATACAGTTGAATCTTGGTAGAATTTTAATATGATTGTAAAAAAGATTGATATCAAGTCAAATTTTAATAGAATTTTGATTGTACAAGCAAATATCAACACAATTCCTATCAGTTGTTTTGTGCAAAAAATCAACCCCTAACCAACCAGATTTCAACCGTTTAAAAATGAGTCGACAGTCAGATTACGGTTGATTTTATGAATTTCTACTAAATTCCAACTGTTGCATGGCATACCAATTAATAGAATATATGGTCAGTCTTAAAAAATCCTATCAAATTTCAACCTTTATCTGATTATGATAATTGGATGTGTTTAAGAACTCATTTTTTGCATAAACCAACCAGTTGAAATTGGGTTGGCCTACAGTTGGTCAATTCTCAAGAGTTTGCATTCCCTACAATCTTGAAAAATAAAAAAATCTCCAAAAAATTTTACACCCTTTTTTTCATGCAAACGAATTTAAAAAAAAATCGTGATCAATAATCGAGAATTGGAGAATCGATCGCTGGTCGAATTGCTATGAAATGCCTCACCCGTATTACGTTTATATTTACTGTTGGCCATTATGGCCATTCCATAGTTTTCCAGATAACACCAACATCTTATGCCAATTTAAATAAAGTCGGTTACTTATATATTTTCATTCGAAGATATAGTCATTCTCAATTTACTTTGAAGTTATTGGATCGATCGCGTTTCTAATCCCAATACATGGATCGATAAACAGATAAAAATGGTTGTCACCTGCCACATAAATTCAGCATCATGGCAATGATCAACTGCAATGATTCATGGTTTTCTTATAAAAAATAACTATAATAACACGACAATAAAACGAATTTTCGCAGATGTCTGCTCTGTATCTTAATATTTACCTTCGACAATCGGAGAACGACAACAAATTGTTGAAAACAAAACAACGAAAAAAGGCACAGCGTCGATGGCGTCGACCTGCCTCAATAGCTGCAGCACCGGATGTCGAATGAAAATGAAAATGAAACCATCGTGATGACAGTCTTACGCTGTGATCAAGGTCTTACATACAGGTCTTGCAACAGCAATGGTGGGGGTAGTCCCGCTTTGCTTCCGCCCTTTTAGTTCCGATTTATGTCACAAGAGGCGTGATAGGTAATCGTAGGTTGTGTGTGCGACAGAGACAGAAACAGTTATTTTATCTCTCTCTTTCTCCAAAAAATTCAAATTTATATTATATATCTTAAAAATGGCTTTAACAAACATTGTAAAATTTAGCACACATGTGGAGCAGGTAGACCGCCTTATTTATGATAATTAAAAAAAAAAATTAACATGTTTATATTTTATTTACGTCGGCAATTTTCAAAAAATGTCTGCGCTCAAAAACTTCCGGAATTTTTTTAGTAATGGAGCACTCTTATTCCCCGTTGAGCATTTCAGCACTACAAATGGATTTTTAGTCATTTTGCGCGAATTCACGAAACATATTTTGAAAAACCATTGCGAAAAAATAAAATAGCATTTATATGCGCAGAGTGGTTATTCGAATTTGACAGATTGCGCGAGGGCTCACGGGAACAAGCTACAACGACAGCAACGCCGCATGGTGGCAGCGATAGACCCTAAGAAATCGGACGGGAAGCGGGCTGTGATCAAGTGACCGTGAAGGTGATTGGGCGTTAGTCGTGAGCAGTGATGAGCGCATGTTTCCCACGAATATGCCATTTTTGGCGCGATATTTGAAAACTAAATTCGAACGTTTACGAGGAGACCGACAGATTGACACGGACCTACAGATTAATTGATATGTATTTGATGGTCTTCTTATATATGCGGCATAACAACTCCACAGGGTATGATTCATGAACCTAAGAATGATACACGATAAGGTTTGTGCGCATTAGAAAAAGTATAATAAGCGCATAAAAATTTGAAGGTACACATTGGTATTAAGGAGGCATCTTTGTATATCGGTTTGGAAGATTAAATTACAAAATTAATATATATTGTAGATTGAAATATTCTGAACGGTCTCAGAAAATAAGAAAGTGTTTGACCGTTCATACAGAGAAATATTCCAAATTGAAATATGCCTTTTTCAACACGGTCTCAAATGGCAGTCGCAGATTAGCATGCACTCTATCGGTGAATTTTATCTGCTGATAAAGAAGATGCACTTGAAATAATGATTTCAAATGATAGACTGAACTCTGACGAAGCATTTAAAATTTAAAAAATCGTATATAACCGCAGAAACACAGTAAAAAAAACAGTGTTCAACTAATTATGTTCGTGAGATTTCCAATCTCAATCGAAGAGACAACACCGCGCATCCTGAAGCGATATAGCAAACGGTGAGGTGTTACGCATGCGTCACGTTACCATTATTTTAGCGCGGCTTATTCAAGACTCATTTTGAAGAATAATCTAATTAGCATGTAACGGTTGAATTGAACAGAATAATTATACCCTGAGAGACTCGAAATTAATGAATGGTGACTTATAATAATAATTAGCAATAATATTCGATATTTCTTGAAGACAATGAACGAATACAAAGCCATCATTGTCTTATCATATGTATATCCTTACATTACATTATGTATCCTTGTTATTGAAATGACGTCGTGCTTATGTATGTTGAATACGGGAGCCATTCAGTGGTTTCTCATAGCCTGGAATCAAAAATCTTGGAGAAAATAAAACAGAACAATTTTGATACTCAAAGTTAGCAGTTCTTTCTTATTCTCGATTCACAAGGTGGCTTTTTGCCCTTCGTCAACAGGACACAAGACGAATCGTTGGTGTTCGTTCGAAGTTCCCGCGAATAAAAAACACTCGGGCGTTACAGATGTTCTTCGGTGGCGACATCTCTTACCCAAATTTTGCAGTTTCTTACTGAACGATTCGGCGTCGTTGCGTCAGCCGTTATAAAATTCAACCAAAGGGTTCGTACCATTCGCGCATCGATCGCAGACTTTATTCACGGTCGGACGACGGTCAGATCACTCTCCGTAAACTACTTGGTTCGCGCAGTTGCTTCGGTGCTAAAGGTAAGAGACTGAGTTTCGCAAATTTTAAATAATTGCAACAATAACGAATGGTTAAGTGGAGTGCGCGAAGTCTTGTGGTAATACTTTGAAGATAAATCCTCTATTATTATCGCAAAGTGTTAGAAACGTGAAAAATGAGTGTCGTCGCCCTTGCAGACGGCGTCAAATACCAGAAAGAGGGGGACCCATGGCGTTTGGCGGAAATCGAACACGTGCTTCTCTTTCACAAGCCCTTAACTTCAATCTACCTCGAATATCTCATTTTTTCTTGATCCCATCGTCTGCGAAATTGTTGCGGCGAAAAAAAGCCAATTTTTTAGATGACCCACAAGCGTATTATGTAACGCTCATCAGCCGCTGTCTTCTCGGCCCTGATCTGGCCCTGAGCCAGTGCTCCACTGCTTCAGTTTGCACAATAACTCGCGCATCTGTTCGCCACCCTCATTTGGTTTTTTTTCGAAACCTCAAGAGTTTCGAAATATCGATTTAACTTAGTATAGGTTCAATTTTCACGCAGCATCAATGCAATTTGATCTGGGAGCGTTTTTTCTGAGAGACTCATCTTTCAAGGTCAGCGGAACTTACTGGAAATTTGCCAATTAAGGGAAAGCTCACGCCAAGACTTGTGTTTTGGCGTGGATGAGCTTTTCGCTTATTGACCTTGCCAGTGAAGAAGTTTAAAGAATTTGAATCTCGATATATGTCAGTTGAGGTCTGAAACTGTTGAAAGCACGCTCGTCGATAATGCCTAAGCGTGGCCTAGAGAATGGGATGAGGCAATCGAAGCGCAAGCGCGTGTAATACGACCGCGAGCTCGCGAAATTCCAGGGTTAGATAAGAGCGACGATGAGCCTCCGCTAAATGGTTTTTGAAAGGACGTGTGAATCACCTGTGCAACACTTGGTAACTAACGATTTTGGTGAAATATGACCACTCGAACTTTGCCCTAAAAGAAAAAAAAAGGTGATCGATGCTGTTGAAGTAATGTGTATCACTGACGTCTGTAATTGACCCGTAAAATTCCAGGGTTCGATAAGAGCGATGATGAGGCTCCGTTAAATGGTTATTGAATGAGCTTGTAAAGTACCTGTGTAAGAATTTGTAACTAACGATTTTGTTGAAATATGACCACTCGATCTTTGACCTAAAAAAAAAAGATCGTTTCTGTTGAAGGAACGTGTATCATTGACGTCTGCAATTGACTTGTGAAATTCCATTCTTAAATAAGAGCGACGATGAGGCTCCGCTAAATGGTTATTGAATGAGCTTGTAAAGTACCTGTGTAACAATTGGTAACTAACGGTTTTGTTGAAATATGACCACTCGATTTTTGACCTAAAAAAAAATAGCTCAGTCCTGTTGAAGGAACGTGTATCACTGACGTCTGCAATTGACTTGTGAAATCCATTGTTAGGTAAGAGCGACGAGTAGGGTTTGATAAACAATTACTAAATTAGCGTGTCAGTTACCTGTGCAACATTTAGGGACTTCCTATCTTGTTGAAATATGACCACTCGATTTTTGCCATAAGGAAAAAAATTGCTCGATCCTGTTGAAGTAACGTGTGTTACACTGACGTCTGCAATTGACTTGTGAAATTCGAGGGTTAAATAAGAGCGACGATCAGGGTCCACTAAAAAGTTACTGAATGAACGTGTAAATTACCTGTGCAACACTTGGTAACTAACTATCTTGTTGAAATATGACCACACGACCTTTGGCCTAAAAGAAAATGCTCGATCAGTTGAACGAACGTATACCACTGCCGTCTGCAATTGACCCGTGAAATTTCGGGGCTAGATAAGAGCAACAACCAGGTTCCACTAAAAGATAACCGAATGAGCTCGTAAAATACCTGTGCAACATTTAATAATTAGCTATCGCGTTATAATACGTCCACTCGATCTTTGACGTTAAAAAAAAAAGGCTCGATCCTGTTAAAGGGAAGTCTATGACTGACTTCTGCAATTGATTCGTGAAATTTCGAGGCCAGATAAGAGCGATGACGAGGTTCGGCTAAACGATTACGGATCGAGTGTGTTAAATACCTGTGTAACACCTGGGAATTAATTATCGTGTTGAAATATGTCCACTCGACCTTTCTCGTGAAAAAAACTCGCTAAAGGAAAGTTTATCAATGACGTATGCAATGAAATAACGTGGGGGCGGAGGGTCAATAGTCAGATAAGGGTAGATATATCATTAGACGGGGATTTCCTGCAAAAAACCAGTCCGCCGAGTTATGGACTCGAGTCTAGCATCGTATATACGATGCTAGACTTGATATACTACTACTAATCGGCCCCACCCGACCTTTGGATGAATGGATTCAATTGTCGTAATTCCCCCACTATCGTACTTTTGCACCTCCCACTAATTTGTCCCTCTTTCGACGAACTCGTCGATTGTTCGATTTACGATAATGGATTTATATGATGGATGACGTACTGTCCGAAATAGCGAGACGTTATCACTCTGGTGCAACCTATAAGCATTTATTCAGTGAAAATGTATTCGAAACATGTATTTTTATGAGTTAATGATTGTCGATTATAACGCTTATTGAATATTAAAATTTATTGTGAGAAAATAGCTTGAAAAATTATTAGCAATTATTGCCAAAATGTATAAATACAAAATTTTGCTTAATATTATTATTACGCTTTTTGAACAACCGTTGGATCATTACTTTTATTAATTATTAGAATTCATTGGAAGGGTATTGTTTGGAAAATGATTAGCAATTATTGCCAAAATGTGAAGATTCGAAATTTTCCTTAATAATTAGTCAGTTATGAGTGTAAATAATCGTATTGAATACATTTTCGGTGAATAATATCAAGGTTCAACGTAATTTTCGGTTCGGAAAAATTGATGCGATGATAAGGAGATGCTCTACTAATTTTTTTGTTGATGAAGAGAGGAATTTATTGTCATTCTAAAAAGTTATTGTTTTTACAGATAACTCAATAGTCATGGGTGTTCCCGCTGGAGATGCTGAGAAGGGAAAGAAGGTATGGAAATTCGAATTTTATCCTAATTATTGATTGAAAAAATTTGCACAATTAAAAAATAATTTATTTTTTATTATTTTTTTTACATTAAATATATAAATATGAAGGGGAACTTTGAGAAAATTGTGTATAAAGTTCGATGAAAGATGAAAAGTATGTCCGGTGAAATGCTAGAATAGTTCCATGCATTGCCACGCTCGCCACGCCATTTGCAGTATGAATGACTGTTATAGTAAAAATTACTCAAGCGTTCGTCGACGTCATTTGAACTCGCTGACTCATCAGCTAGCTTCACCTTGAAATTAGTACAGCAATAAAAATATACTTTTTATCCCCAGTTTTTTTTAAGTTAAAAAAATATAAAGCTGTTATATTAGTTCCCACTTCAGAAGTTGTAATTAAATCATTAGTTTGGTTAATTAAAAAATAAAATTTTATGGGAGGAACAACGTGCGATGATCTCAGTTTGCTGTACCGCGTTAAATTCGGCATCGGCGAATGGAACCGAACTCACCCGAGTGTTTGAAACAGGGAAAAAAGAATTTATATGACGTGTCGAGATCGGAAGCACTCGGAACTATTCGGGAATTATCGGATTTGCGGTAGACTATCAGGTGACCGAATGTGATTAAAAGAACGTGGCCAAAAATTTACGAACGGAAACAGTCAAACTTAAAGCTTTTTAACGAGGTGCACTGAAAAAATCGTTATTATGAAAATTAATAATTTAGATCAATTATTAATTTATTGGTTTGAACAGTAATTTTTTCCAGTGCAGGATAATTTTGTCTGATTAACATGTACAACTTTACATCAAATACTTGAAGTGCTCAAGAATTTTTCAAATAAATAACAAATCTAATGGAAGATTATAATATCATAAAATTATCAATAATGATTATATTATCAATAATATAATTATCAGTATAAACAATTTATAATACTTATATCATAGATTGTAAATTATGAAATTATACAATTCACTGGATTTAAAAAATTAGTAAATTTTTCCAAAGATTTGTGTAGGAAAAATATGAGACAGGAAGCTTATTACCCAAAAATCAGCGTTTTCAAAAGACATACATTGTATTTACTGCATTAAAAAAGTAGAAATCTACGAAAAATACTTGATAAAAAAAAGTTTAAATAACGGGAGGCCAAGTATTTGAATAAAAATCGTTGCTGAAAAACAAATTGTTATAAAAAATGGGTTTCTCAAATAAAAAAAATGCTTCCCTAAAAATTGTTCTCCAAACAAAAAAGCAATTTCAAAAACGGAAATTATATGAGCTAAGTACAATAAAAATAGTTGGTATACTATTATTATTAATATGTATGAATCATATTAAAAAAATGTAGGGTAAAATTTTTTTATATAATTCGAGGATCAAGAAGAAGACACTATCTAATACAAAAAATAATGCAAAAATTGAAATATGACATAACGTATTTTAACGCCATCCCTGCAACGCAGTATGATGAAGTAGTATTGCCTATTATTGATTATCCTCGGGATCCCATGTATATTTAATAACAGATATGGATTTATCGTATGTTTAGGTGTTCGTTCAGAGGTGCGCTCAGTGCCATACCATCGAGGCTGGTGGCAAGCACAAGGTCGGCCCCAACTTGCACGGTTTGATCGGTAGGAAAACGGGTCAAGCTCCCGGCTTCTCGTACACGGATGCCAACAAAGCAAAAGGTACGCCACTTATTTTAAGCTCAATGCCACTGGAATCTCTTGCGAAAAAGCTTCTTATTGATACTAACTGAAACGATTATCATCATAACGAGAAATCGCGTTATGTAATAGCATGAAATGGATATTACACCGAAAAGAATGACGGAATTATCTAAAAACAAACGAAAACCACTTTGAGATCGTCCTCTCAAATCTAGATACAGAAATAGTATATTACACCTCTAGGGAGGGTAAGTAGACTATGTCCAACCACGTGTAAGATTATCACCCGAGCCGAAGGCGAGGGTAGTAAACACGTGGTTGGGGATGGTCTCCTTTCACTCCCGAGGGTAGTATACTATTTTTCACCATATCTGCAGCGAGAAGTTCGAATTACGTGAAGCTGCTAGGGAGCGAAGTCGAACTTCTCGCGCAGGTATGGTGAAAACTAAGATTTCGTAGGTAACTAAGCAAAAGAAAAATTTCGGAACTTGAAGGGATTTATTTTTTAAAATATCGAACACTCACTGCTGCGGTGATTGCGGCTGCTAGAGAGACTTTTAAAAAAATGCTGTTGAATTAGTAGATATCTTCCGCACCATACACTAGAAAAACAGATTTGTGGGTTTAACGAAGAATGCAAATTGCTTCCTCATTATTTTTTGCTTTTCTCAATGCTTTTCTTTACGAGGAAGTACAGTGATCGATTTTGGCTTCCTTATAGAGGAAGTTTTGTAAAAACCAAACAATTATGAGGGAGCTATCCGATTTTAAACCATTTTTTACAATGTTTATTCCACCATTCTGCGTAATCTATCATAAAAAACGAAGAAATTTTTTTTTTACGCGAACAAAACTTCCTTTATGAAGCTCTGTCAATTCAGCTACTTTTTTTACGCTCTCCGATCTGCTCCATAATTGATAATATCAAGGTACCAGTAAAGAACACTCTATTTGAATTTTTTCAGACTTTGAAGAATAATATTTTTTTAAATTCAATTTTTAAATGCACGTATCTCGGATATAATTATTTTTCAAATTAAAAAACGGTCTGTTTTGGCTAATAAAATTACAAAGTATTGCTACATGACTGTCGATAGCGTGAAAAAATCATCAGAGTAGCACGGATCGGGTTCCGGTATCGAAAAAAAATTATTCGTGCTAAAGTTTTGAAAAACAGGCGAATAATTTTTTTGAACCCAAACGTTGTTCTGTGCCACTCTGATGATTTTTTCGCGATATCGACTAATATAAAAATAACCATTTCTGATTTTTTTAGAGAAATCATTTTACACAAATACATTATTTTTATATCAGAACATTCATCAATGTCACCCAGGCGATGTTGGTCAGATATTTTTATTTCAGTTTAAAAAAAAATATCCGTTTTCAATAAAAAAATTATTTCTCCATTTTTCGGTCATTTTATCATTCTCCTCGGAACTTGGAAATCATTTGAAATATACCGCTTGGAAACTAACATAAAATGACAACTTTTATGTACAGATATTTGTTTTTGTAACTTCAAGTTCCGAATTATTCGTGTTTAAAAAAAAAAACGATTATCTAAAATATCGTTGTCAAAAATCTGAAAAAATTCACATAGACTGCCTTTCACTGGTACTTCAATAATACCAATAATCGAGCAGATCGCAGTGCACTGAGAGAAAATTATGGTGTTAGTGACCATAAAGTGACAACTATTAATTTGTAGTTGGTACAAACATAGTTATTACGACTTAATTAGGTGTCACAACTATTTTTATAGTCACCGTAACTATAAAAGGACGAAATATCAATAGTTGTCCCTTTATAATTAACTGTACAACGACGATTTCTCAGTGTGGGAGGAAAAATAAATGGCTGAATCGGCAGGGAATGCTTTTCGTAAGGAACCAAAAATGCAAGAAGACATTTTGCTCTTTTAAAAGCTTTACACTAGCACGTAAATAATATCAATCCCTTTGATATGTATTTTACTGACGAGTCACCATTGTCACTCCATAGGCATCACCTGGAACAAGGACACCCTCTTCGAGTACCTCGAGAATCCGAAGAAGTACATTCCGGGCACGAAGATGGTCTTCGCTGGTTTGAAGAAGCCGCAAGAACGAGGCGATTTGATTGCGTACCTCGAGCAGGCCTCAAAGTAAGGCTCGTAAATAATATTGGGTGATCGGCGGCGGGGTGGCATCGCAGCTGGGCTGGTGAACGTACGAGAGTTCGCTCGACAAAAACCACATTAGTAAAATTGTCATCGTCGATAAACGAGAACCTCGAACATCGCCGCCCGCACGTACGGCGATCCCGCAGACTCACTATACCAATTATCCTCATCATGCCCGTTCATAAATCTCGCGAAAACGGCGAAGTTAACAGCAATGACGTTGATAAGGAGAAAGAACCGCTCGCGTGAATGATTAGTAACGAATTGTTATTGTTAAACAAGAATGTAGGCAATATTCATTGTAATTTATGTAAGAGATTAAAGAAACTCTTACAGCAAGACAAAAAAAACCAATACAACGATCGGCAAAAAAGCTGTTTTACGAAAACGACGCTATTTAGTCGATTGTGTATGTTTTTTTTTCGTTTTCTGCAAGAAGTGAGGGGTTCATGGCTCGGACGAGTAACGACTCAATCGTTAATTCCTCCCTGCTAATCTCCTTTTTGATTTCACACCGACGATATTTTCAGTGACCGTTTGCGGTCATAACTCACGTTGTATGTCCCGGTGGCATCTTCTCCGCAAATGTACGTCATTATTATTTATTATCCATGTACAGTATGATTCGCACTTAAAAACAAAAAATCGATATTCGGTACAATAATATACGCAGGCATATATACTCTCGAGTACATAGAAACAAAAAACAAGGAAAAATAATAAAAACCTAGAGATTCGACGATAAAATTGGTATTCTGTAGCTTGTTTCTTTGAGATTCGCTGTCGTTCCTCAACCTACATTATTATCCGCATACGACGATAAGAGCAAACCGGACGAAGGATGCGGTTACGACTGCAGGAAGTCCGTGTGTCGACGACGTCGGGATTTGCCCTCTCTGCGACCAAAAGACGCGGTTCCCTGTCGAGAATTGCCAGTCAATTAAACTTTCCTCCAGCAGTCTCATGAGAATCTTTGAGCTTCGCGCGGTTCTACTGTTTAATTGTGCAATAACTGTTTGAAAAATGATTAATAATCACTACGCGTCGTTGAAAAACGACAAAGACGAGTCGAGCGGCGACGAAGAAAGTTTAAAGATACGCCGGAAGGAAAAAGGCTCATTGAGAATTCGATTGAAACGAGTTTTTAGTGCGGGAAGTCCTATGAGCCCTGGATCAAGCTCCAGCCGCACTAATTCCCTTAATTCGAGCCCTGCGCACAGCAGCAATAGCAGCCCTTCCTCTAAGTTTCGTTATTCGTGGCAAACTCCCGGTTTTGGCAGTAAACTGGATAATCGATCACCCCAACAATCACCGCAACGATCACCAAGACCAGGTAACCCACGAACACCGACGAAATTGTTCGAAACCTTATATATCGATTCTACGAGCGCTCCAGCGAGTCCAGCGAGTCCACCAAGATCCAGCGATAACCCGAAAAATCTCGAAATGACGATTTGGAACGGCGACAAAAGGTAAGCGATTTTGATGATTTTCTTCGTCGTGGTGAATTATTTTTAATGTAACGGAAGCTGAGCTGTTATTTTTTCTAGTCGAGCGATTTTATGCTCACGGGAAAATAAGGTATTTCTGGGAAATATTTTGTCCTGACCACTTTTTTGTTTACCTCAATATTTGTTACGTTATTTGATCTTACTACAGAAATACTGTGATTTTAGACCAGGATTGATTGGAATTTGAAGAGAACATTATGACGGTTGAATTCAGCAATTTGGAATAATTTATAGAATTTATATCACTTGTTCGAAAAGCAGAATAACATCTTTATTGAAGGTCACTCTGGTAACTATCAATATCGATTTATGACAAATTCAGCAATGCAGTCAGGATGCATTTTGTTGATATTGTGAGTGTCGTGTTTGTGCTAAGTTTTTGTTATTTATTGCTCAAATTCGGAGTTGTTTTGAGAGCGTCCGTTCAGTTTGCTTCATCAATTTACGAATTGATAAAGCAATTTGAAGGGACAAAAATAAATAGATTCCAAATGTTTGATTTTCCTATACGGGAAGATCGATAACAACGGAATCTCCGGCATCGTGCGACTCAGACCCGAGTTACGATTTGCCAAACTTCCATAAAAAATAAAAACATTAAAGGCGGTCATCGTCGAAGCATCATAACATCTATTCAATATATACATACTCCGCCAAAGCCAAATAAGAATAAAGTTGTTTTGAGAGGTCTGAGTCACCTAAAAAAAAGTCATTAAAAAAAAAGTATTTCTCAATTTAAGAATTTTATTATGTCGTGCGATACTGTTTTGAAAATACCACCTTAAGAAAGAAGAAAAAAAAAAGAAAAAATTGCTCACCTAGATAATTTTAGGACTTATCAAATGAATACTGTGGGAAGTCTATCGTATTAAGAGAATGACGGCACATTAAGAAGACAAACATGTCTTCTTAATGTGCCACTTAAAGGGACCGTAAAAAAAGCTCACCTAGATATTTTCATAACGAATCGAACCGTTACGCGGCCACTTTATTGAAAAGTGCCTTGAATCTGCAATTAAGCTCTTCGATTGCTTTTAACTATTCATGAATGATTTAGCAAACTTTACCAAAAATTTCAGTACATTTGTAAATAATTGTTCGATTCGAGTTCTTGAGTTAAAGCTTTTATAGAAATTATTTTTCTCTTTAACGTTGGTAAATAAACCCGGAAATCTATGCCTACTGTTTCAAAAAATCAAATAATAAAATGTCGATATCTCACACATGGACTTTTTTTTAAGAACTTGAATTAAGCAAACTGGTGTGGTTTGTACGACATATACCTCAACCCTTAAAAAAGCATCAATTGGGAATAACATTAGGTAATTTTAGTGGTAATTTCCAAAAAGTAATGTTTTTTCTGAATTTTTTTTCAATCAATAAAAGCCATGAAAAAAATTTCGAATTTTATTGATGAGAAGGGCTGAAACCTCTTCAGTATGAACAATAAAAGACAACCGAGGAAAAAAATATTTGAAACACGGTAAGTAGTCGTTTATCTGAGTTAGATATCGATTCGAATAGCTCTTGTGGTCTTCTCTTAAAATGTGTGTTCAGTGAATAAGTGAATAGAAATAAGACCTTTAATTAAATAAAGAGACAACGAAATTTGTGCAACTGGAATAAAACATGTATAATTAGGGGATTATCAACTCTGTTGGTGAAACTAGGTTTGTGAACTAGCGTTATTCCGTTTGATGAATATTTGACGAATAATTGACTCAGAAATTATTATATTCCATCGGTTATCTTGAGTCATTATAAATAAATAATAAAGAGCTATGAAAATGTTTTATTAATTGCCATAAACGACTGATTCTTATAATATTTCACTGCAAGTAAATAAAAATTGTGTTTACTGGTTAATTTCTTCAACAAATTTTCGTAGATTTTAACCGAAAACGAGTTTGTGTTTTTGTAAATGAAAAGTTTCAATATTTATTCATAAGCACTTAAGTCCATAATAATAAAATGAATAAGCTTAAGGTTTCCCTTATTGATCAGTTCCACTAACATGTCAACGGGAAGCATTGACACGATATCGCGATATGACCTTGTCCCTAGTGCCGAACACAAGGTTCCTAGTGATATTATGAAGAACCAAGTCGCGATGCTCAAAATAATAAGGCTGCATGCTGAATGAAGAAGAAATAGTGTTAAATGCCATATTTTTTCGAAAAATTTTTCGTGGATTTTTACTGGAAATTAACACGCGTTTTAATTTTTGCGGATTTTAACTGACTGTTAATTTGCATTTCCAACATTTTATGTGTATTTTTATTAAAAATTAATTTACATTGTGAACATTTTACGTGTATTGACTCTGAAAATTGATTTGCGTTCCAATAATTTTTCGTTAATTTTTATGAGAATTAATTTCCGTTTCAACGATTTTTCGTGGATTTGCGAAAACAGGTTTGCGTTACTGTCATCGAATATTTGGAGAAAAATTTTCATGAGTCCGGCAGTTAATAATCATTATGACATCATAACATGATAATGAAATTAATTATGGCATGAATTTTAACTCAACTCCAGCAACTCCATTAACCCCGCGTAAAAGTGGTTAGTTACTATGACAAGCCAAACCGCAAAATGAATTATGATGAGATCACAATAATGTAATGAATTATACCATAAATTTTCATTTCAAAGTAACAAGCCCTTACGATCCTAGATGAAAATGGTCAGCTACTATGACAATGCATACCGAAAAGCACGATATCGTGATGTGACCTTGTCCCTAGCGGCAAACGCAACGTTTCCAGTGACACTATGAAGCACCAGGTCGAAGGGCTGAACAAAATGGGGCTTCATACATAATTATGAAAAAATAGAATGATAATTTTCACAAACAAATTTTCATGGATTTGCGAAAATCAGTTTGCGTTGCTGTTTTCATAATGTTGAACATGTTAATAAGTACCGCATTCAATTATTGTAAGACCATAATAATGGAACCCATTACACCATACGTTATGATTCCAAAGTAATAAGCGCTTACAGCCTCGGATACGACTGGTCAGCTACTATGACAAAGCATACCAAAAAATAAATTGTCATGGGATCCCGATAATGGAATGAATTATACCATGAATTTTCATTCTAAAGTGATAAGCCCTTACAACCCCAGATAAAACTGGTCATCTACTATGACAATTCATCCCGAAAAGCACGATATTGTGATGTGACCTTGTCCCTAGCGGCGAACACAAGGTTTCCAGTGACACCATGAAGAACCAGGTCTTAGACGCTTTGATTGTAAACGTTTTTTCGGTTCCTCTCGTCTGTAAACCTGGGTCTTTCACGTCCTGCTGTTATTCCCCCTGTTAAAGTACTCAAAAAATTCCGAAAAATGCATGCTGCTGTTGGAAACCTTTGACTTACTATATCAATCATTACATTCGAAAAAAAATAATTTTTTAATATAATTTTTGTTGAATAAATGGCGTAACTTCGTATGCATGCAATGTTCGATTGAAAAAAATCGTAACTTTGAGAAAAATTAAGATAACATAAGTTTCTAAATCGCACATTGAAGAGAAATGATGCAGCTTTAAGTGGAAAATATATAATTATGATATCATAATTAGGGAATCAAATACACAGTGAATTTCGATTCCAAAGTGATAAGTCCTTACAACCCCTGATAAAACTGGTCATCTCCTACGACAATGCACCCGAAAAAGCACGATATCGCGATGTGACCTTGTCCCTAGCGGCGAACACAAGGTTTCCAGTGACACTATGAAGAACCAGATCGTAGAGGTCAACGAAATAGGCCTTTATACTCAATGTTGAAAGAATCAATTGATCATTCTTATCAAAAAATTTTCATGGATTTGCAAAAATTCGTCTGCGTTGCTGTTATCTAAAATTTTTAACATCTTAGATATCTGTTATCTAATGTTTAACAAATTTTATAAGTACAAAGGTAATTATCATAAGATCATAACAATGGCATCAATTACACCATACATTATTCCATATCTTAAATTCACAATAATGAAATAAATTATACCATAAATATTCATTCCAAAAATGATAAGCCCTTACAACTCCAGATAAAGGATGATCATTTTTTCTAACTCCTCTTCCTAGATTCGCAAAAACGAGTTTGCATTTATTCTATTCAAAATGTTGAACATCTTTTCACACAAATGCCATAGACAATTATTATTATGCCATCAAAATAATGGAATCGATTACAATAAATTTTCGTTTCAAAGTGATAAGTCCTTACAACCCCAGATAAAACTGGTCATCTCCTACGACAATGCACCCGAAAAAGCACGATATCGCGATGTGACCTTGTCCCTAGCGGCGAACACAAGGTTTCCAGTGACACTATGAAGAACCAGGTCGTGGGGTACGCACATCCAGGAAAATCTTCCGCCCGTGAGAGAGACGAGAGAGAGAGAAGAGAGGCCCCGGGTCGATGCAGCGTCGGCGCTGCTGCTCCCGCTGCTGCAGACTGGGACTGGGACGATAATCCCCACCAGCACCGACTGTGCACCAGGTTCCGTCTGTCCGTCACTCCGTCGTTTCTTCATCGTCTCTCTTGCGTCGCGGCCGCGCATGTTACTATACATACGACAACACGTGCCCCCAGTTTTCCCCCACTCTTATTTAACATCCCATCTCTCTTTCCTCCGCGAGAAGGTACGACTCTCTCGCTCGTTGTCGCGCTCGTGCTTCGCTTTTGGTGATCCAATGCAAGCCCAGCTCGCGCCGTCCTCCACCGTCATCACCGTCGTTGTGCCACAGGCGTCCAAACTGATCAGAACGCGTTGCGCTTCGAATGAGAACGGTGCGTCAGTTTTAAACGTCGTTCTTTCGACTGAAAAGAGAATCCTTTTATCACAGGGTCGCCCTTCTAATATAATATCAGGTAAGTTTTTATTTATTTTCTACTTTATTTTTAGCTCTTCATAATATCATTTTGTTTCTTTATAATCATTCACCCATAAATATTATTGGAATAAAAAACAAAATGGAAATTTGTTATTTTATTATTTTTATTAGTGATATACGTTTTGTTATCATAGTTTGTGAATGGGAATATTTATTATTACGTGGTAATGTTTTTGTGGTGGTGAGAAAAATTCTAGTAAATTGTGTGGAAATAAAGGGGCGGAAAAATTGGTTTTCAGCGTAATGTTATTATCGCTGACCTTAAGCATGTTTGTCTGGTTTAGTTTGTTGAGGAAACGAAGGATTTCGTTGCTCTGGCAACGATTTGATTTGAATTAAATATTCATCTGACAGCTCGTGTCTCTTTTGGTTTGGGGGAACCAAAATATTAGGTTTTCTTAGTGAGGCTATAAAGAAGGCAAGTACTTGGGGGATGGAATATAATTTTTCGGACGATAAATAGGAAAATGTCACGCGATCGTTTTATTCCTGAGCGGAAATGTGCTTCCCCTTCGTGTGTTACGCCTATGAAATGAGTACAACGCAGACCTAATTGCTTTGCGACTAAATATTAACTATTTCTGGTACAATGAAGTTTCCGGATTATTAGCACATTCTTCGATCACCTTTCATTTTCTTTGCTATAAATTTATAGGGTATTTCATTAAAACATCGTGATAATAAATTATTAATGCTAAAATATAACTACCAATTTTTTATTTGTTAACTTTTCGTTTTTCTGTATATATAAAAAGAATACGAAGGAAATAACCCAAATAACAATTTTAGTGTTGTATGAAAAAGTTATCCGAATGGGATACATATTTCCGCCAAAATGTCATTTGTAAGCTATGTATATTCTATGTCCGGAAGTCAACTTTCGGACATAGGATATCTTATCGATAACATTTCGGCGGACGTGCGTAACTTTTTCGTACCAACACTAAAATGTTTACTTGGGTCAGTTTTAGTATTCTTCTATCATTTTTTTATTCAATTGCGACCATATTTTCATTATGTACGTAACACCATCCTGATAATTAATTATTGATGTAATAAGACAACTTCCGCTTTTGATAACATTTTTATTACGACACATGTAACGCATTCGGATAACTTTTGTGTAACAACTCAGAAATTGTTATTTGGGTCACTTTCATTATTATTCTATCATTAGTTATTTTTTAAATATATTTTCATTAGGTACGTGATTATTAATGATCGCGGTTATTGATGATTAATGTAAAAATACAACTTCCGCTTTTGATAACGTATGGTTATTAAGATACATGTAATCCCCTCGGATAACTTTTAACCCAAAAATTGTTATTCGGGTCAGTTTGATTATTTTTCTATCATTTATTAATTTTCAAATACATTTTCAATCAGTACGTAACAACATCACGATTGTTAATTATTAATGTAAAAAGACAACTTCCGGTTTTGATAACATATGGTTATTAGGACACATACAACCCATTCGGATAATTTTTGTATAACAACTCAGAAATTGTTATTTGGATCAATTTCATTATTCTATCGTTATTTATTTTCGTTTCTATCGCTTATTAATTTTCAAATACATTTTTATTCAGTACGTAACAACAAAATACTTTATTAATTACTAAAGTAATAAGACAACTTCCGCTTTTGATAACATGTTTATTGAGACACATGTAACCCATTCGGATAACTTTTGTGTAACAACTCAGAAATTGTTATTTAGGTCAGTTTTATTGTTATTCCATCGTTTATTAATTTACGAATATATTTTTATTCAGTACGTAACAACATCGCGATTATTAATTATTAAAGTAATAAGACAACTTCCGCTTTTGATAACATGTTTATTGAGACACATGTAACCCATTCGGATAACTTTTGTGTAACAAATCAGAAATTGTTATTTAGGTCAGTTTTATTGTTATTCCATCGTTTATTAATTTACAAATATATTTTTATTCAGTACGTAACAACGTCGCGATTATTCATTATTAAAGTAATAAGACAACTTCCGCTTTTGATAACATGTTTATTGAGACACATGTAATCCATTCGGATAACTTTTGTGTAACAACTCATAAATTGTTATTTAGGTCAGTTTTATTGTTATTCCATCGTTTATTAATTTACAAATATATTTTTATTCAGTACGTAACAACATCGCGATTATTAATTATTAAAGTAATAAAACAACTTCCGCTTTTGATAACATGTTTATTGAGACACATGTAACCCATTCGGATAACTTTTGTGTAACAACTCAGAAATTGTTATTTAGGTCAGTTTTATTATTATTCCATCGTTCATTAATTTACAAATATATTTTTATGCAGTACGTAACAACGTCGCGATTATTAATTATTAAAGTAATAAGACAACTTCCGCTTTTGATAACATTTTATCCACGTTCCCGTAATAGCTTGCTGTTGCACCTGTTATTATCGCACAGCTGTGCGATAGCGATTGTATAGGTATGAGGGTTTCGTAGCGCTCTGGGTGAAACTTGGACTGGTCCCTCGCGTTCAATACTGATACAGTGTCCTTAACTTCACTGCAGTAAAGGGAAGCATTGGCTGCTGACTACTGCAAAGGTGCTCTCGTGTTCAGCGTCAACGGATAATAATGACGCGGTCTATCGATTTTTACCAAGTATTCGCTTATAGATACGAATACTGGGGTTCGTCAAACACGGTGTAAAAGGCATTAGCTAAAGCGCCCTTGCACGCAACTCTATCATCACCAATCCTTCTCCTCACTAATGTCCGAGGCTGTGATGCTACACGGTAAATATTAATTTTTTTTAACCTTAAGAGGAGAGGGACCGCAGATAGAATTAGCTATTGGAAGTAATTGTATAAAAAATCTGAAAAAATTCACCTAGATGCCTTTTCTTATTATTTATAACATATTTTGGACCTAAAAAATTTAATTGTTTAAAATTTATTGCCTTTTCTTATTATTTATAACATATTTTGGAACTAAAAATTTTTTTAAATGGGCCAAAAATAATTCTATAAAATTTTTGCCACGTTTGGTTGTTGAGAATGGCATGCAAAGCAGGAAAAAAAATTGGCGGGTCAGAATATTAAAAATTGTAGGAGGAGATACATTTTTTCGAATCGAGGGCGATACATTTTTATTATTATTTTTAAGTGCTACTTTTTTTTTCGTAAAGAGCAGTTTAAGTGATATCAATTAGGTCCTTGTTTTAGCTCTATTCTCAATTTTGAAAAAATTTCTGTGCGCTATAATTCCCACATTTTTTGAGATATCGAGGTAAAATTTGATATAAAGTTGGACTATTATAAATTTATGATTGGTATTGAATTCGAGCAAAATCTATTTAGTTGTTCTATAGAAAAGGCACGGTTAAATAGATTTTAGCTACTAGAGTGACAATTAGTGCAACTGCAAAAATAGGGTGCCACAAACGAGATAAAGAGGCGCGCGTGTCTGTCTTCTGCTCGACTTAGGGCCATGTAAATATTAGTGGAAGGAGCGGCGTACGTTGGAAATATAGTAAACTCCTGATTGGGGACACGACGTTCATCACTTAAGAAGGGTGGAGCGCTATACGGTAATTAAATCACCGCAAATTTTTTTAAAGCCATTTTTCAATTTTAGGCGACTTAAGGGCACCTAAAAAAAGCCATAGGAAAAATTATTCTGCAAATAATGTCTTTTTTATTTATTTTAAATTAAAATATCATTAAATAGATAACATGGACTTTAATTCTGCAATTTTGTAAAGACGTACAGTGCATCAAAATGGTGTGAGAAAAAAAGTAAAATTTTAAACCTGTCGTAGCTTTCAAATCAGAGTGGTGCACAAATCTTAGTGTTCAATGTCTTATTTCATCTGCCGAAAAGTGCATTTTATTATGAGTGTAGGAATTTTTATTTAGAGCCTTTTTCACAATTCTATGATTTTTAATGTGCAAATAAATTTTTCTTCAATAAAAACTCAGTAAATAATTGGCAAACACTAAATCCAATTTCCACTGCATCCAGGATTGCTACACTTATACTAGAACGCATTCTTCGACAGATGAAATAAGACATCGGACAATAAAATTTATTCACTGCTTTATCTGAAAGTTTACGACAGGTTACAAATTTTACTTTTTTCTCGCACTATTTTTCTGCACTGTATTTTATAAAGTTGCAAAATTCTAATGCTTGGTATGTGCTCAATGTGGTTTGAATGTAATTTTTTTCAAAGAAGGCTATCATTTAGAGATTTTTTTTTCTTATGACTTTTTTTAGGTGTTTCAGATTCCTTAAAGAGGGTTTAAAAATTTCTTATGTTTTAAAATTTTACGCAAATCGTTCAATACTAATATAAAAATGCATTTTTCATTTGTCTCTACGAAATAAAAACACAATTCTTCGAAAAATTGTAAAAAAAAAAAAAATTTCTGCTTTTTCCACTTTTCAATTTAAAAAGCTGGTCCTATTTTTTTTCAAGGAGGAGATTCTTTGCCGTTAAAAGGGTCATTTTATTCTCTCTCGTTAAATTTAGAGCAAACGTAATAGACTTAATAATTATTACGTGTCAACCATTAATTATTTCATGCGACTATTTTCCTATAATTTACATAAACATTGCATGTCTTAACCTTATCTTTAATGCACCCATTAAAAAGTAGTCGAGATGATACTGAAAAAAAGTTAATGTAAACGTACAAGAAGAACAATTAATTGTCGCTAAGACGACCACGATAAAAAAAACTACACTTTTCTCCCTGTTTACGTACTATACTATATTTATTTGCGTGAGCAGGTATCGCTGCGGAGGATTTCGTGCGTGTTCCCTTAAAGTAGAGTTGACTGAACTCGTTGACTGATTACGAGTCACACAGACTTATCTGAATCGCATCTAAACACCTCGCTATGAAAATGCTACAACGTGCCAGACTTTTTTTTTCTCAGCGCAGATGTAAAAACAATATAATATGATAAGCAGTGGAAACGTATTGCACAAAAAATGAAAAAAAATCAGTAATTGCTTTTATTATTGTTGAATAATCTTTGCAATTCATTAGTTCAATGTTAATAACTGATAACGTCGCTGTGCAAATACGTGCTAGACAAATTCCACAACGTTTATTCAGAAAGTAGTATCGTTACATATTGACGTATTGACTCTTCCGACGTTGCATTAAAGTTTACAGTTTATTTCACATATATCGGAATAACGTAAGAGGACTTTGCGTACGTCAGCTTCAAGTCCGCATATGAGCCATTCTCTGTCAAATAGGACTTTCTTTTTCGGACATCTCGGAACTGCTCCATAATTGGTCATCTTGAAGTACCACTAAAAGGCACTTTACATGATTTTTTTCAAATTTGTTAATACGATTTTTCAAAAATCGCCTTTTTTCAAGTGGTTATATGTCGAAAACTTGAAGACACTGGAAAAAAATATCTCTCCATGAAAGTCATGATTTCGTGTAAACTTTTGAATAGGACATTTTAAATAATTTTCACGTTCTGGTAACACTGATTTATTACCGAAAAACAGAGAAACTTTTTTTTATTTCAAAAAGAAATAATTTTTTTTGGCTGAGAAGAGAGAGAAAATTTTTGGCTATCGCAAAAAAAATCATGAGAGCATCACGGTTCTAGGTACTAGGGTAAAAAATATCAAATAACATTCGACTGAGGTCGACTTTGTACGGTGTAATGTTATTGATTTTTTTTTTTTGGCATTTTAGAGAGCATTATAAATGAAATCGTTTCGTAAAAGTTTTATAAAGGGGTTGTAAAATACATCCTTACTTACAGTTTATTAATATCATTTTCACGTACTAATTTTACAAGCTAGCTTCGCAACACTAACGTTACAACACTAATATCACAACACTAACGTTACAACACTAACATCACAACACTAACGTCACAACACTAACGTCACAACACTAACGTCAAAACACTAACGTCAAAACACTAACGTCAAAACACTAACGTCAAAACACTAACGTCACAACACTAACGTCACAACACTAACGTCACAACACTCACAACACTAACGTCACAACACTAACGTCAAAACACTAACGTCACAACACTAACGTCACAACACTAACGTCACAACACTAACGTTAAAACACTAACGTCAAAACACTAACTAAATATAAGTATCCCATTGAATAGCTAACACAAAACTACACATTTTTTGAGGGGACATTTTTTTTCAGTAACATCAAGTTTCTGAGTTATGTTCACTTGGGAAATAACATAGTTTTTCTGAATAGTGGATTAAAAAATCTGGAAAAATTCACATAAACAGCGTTTTAGCGGTACTTTGATATAGTTAATTATTGGGCATATAAATGGCCGAAAAAAAAAAGTTGCTGCGTTAACAAAAAATGCTTCGTGTACGATAACAGCGGTAGCTTTCTCCCCGCATAAACGGCTAAAAAGTAGGTCTAGGGAATCAGCTGTTTCTGGTTGTGTTTGGTCTTTCGAGGTAGCGCGTGTGCATCGTATTATATAATACATATAGAGTCAAGTTGTACAAGTGCTACACACATAGACTCTAATATATAGATAGGGTCATATACGTTTGGTCATAAGACGCCCACTTCTAGCCCACGCTTCGAGTCTTTTCGACCCTGAAGCGCGTAAGTAGTGGGAACACGTGAATTTCTCCTGACTTTGAAATTCTTCGGAACGCTTCAAGTAATTTCGATTGCTGAACGCGCCTTATAGTCTTGCGTTATTATGTACGTGTAACATCGAGCCTAAAAAAACACGTGTAAAACTGATTTGGCAACATATTATTATAGCAATAACAATATTTTATGAATACTTACCGATTTGTTAATACCGCGTATTAAAATTATTTTCATTTACACATATTTTATAAAATTAAAGCTCTTGTATAATATTTAGGATTTTCGTGACGCGTGACGCGTTTAGTATTGCGTTAGACTCGTTAAAAAAAAAGTGGCTGCTCATCAAGACTGAAGGTCTTTCACTTTAAAGAAAGCCTCACGTGGAAAGAGCGATGTGAAAAAAATTGATTACTGATATCGGAAGGTAGAATTTTTTTTATAATGCGAAACGAGATTTAAGATTTTGTATAACGTTTAGACAATTTAGCCATCGAAATACCTAAGTATGCGAATATTCGAGAACTCATTTATAATCCTCTTTTAAAAAATACACTTGCAACGTCGTTGTACTTTTAAATAGCTTGAAGATAAAAGTCTTTGTGATTGGTCTGCTCTAATTGTTAATAACTTGAAAGGTATTCGTCGTATGACATTTTTGCAAAGTGATTGTTACTCGCCCATTTCTTTTTTACAGCTTAACGTTAAAACTACGGTATACGATTATTATTAATTTATGTATTCTCTAATTTTGCTGTTAACCTTTTTTTAAAAGTATTTTCGCACGAAACATCAGCGAACGTGGGTCACATACGCAATTAACGAATTAGTAGCGACCTTAATGTGGGAACAAGAGCTTTTAGAAAGTTCTCAATGATGTAACTAGCACATAGCAGGGCGACTACCTTAAGGTAGCAACAACGCCTTACGTTTTTACAGTGAAATCCGAAGTTTAATGCAATAAGGCTTGATACAGTAGAATTTGCATTTCAAATGTAATCTTTAAAAAATAATGTCTTCGCTAATGTCTCGGTTGCCATAGAAGCTTTTATAAGAAAAGCTCTCCAATACTGTCTATTAAGGGGAAAGTTAGCTATTGAAAATAATTATATAAAATCTAAAAAAAAATTCCTTGATGCTTTTTTTTACTCTACAATATATTTTGAACTGAAAGAAGAACATAAATTTTTTAACACTGTCGATTTTTTAGAATAGTAAAAAAAAATTATAAGAAAATTCTGCCACGCTTGACTGTTGAAAATATTATGCAGAGCACGAAAAAAAATTAGCAGGTCAGAATATTGAAAATTGTCGGAACACTATCGATTTTTTTAAATAGCAAAAAAAATTATATAAATTTCTGCCACTTTTGACTGTTGCAAATATTATGCAAAGCACGAAAAAAAATTAGCAGGTCACAATACTGAAAATTGTCGGGTGAGATACATTTTTTCGAATCGAAGGCGATACATTTAAAAAAATTTTAAGTGCCACTATTTTTTTTTTTTGTATTGTGCAGTTGGAGGCTCACTAGGCAGTAATAGAGAGCTTTTCTCATGACAGTTTCCATGACGAAAAAGAAATTCCGAAAGATATTTTTTCGAAAACATTACCTTCAGAAATCCCAATTTCAACAAAGTTACATCTTCGGTGAATTTTTGAGATTACATCGTGAGGTCATAATTTTTTACTCATTTAAATTCATCATAAATAATTTCTACCGGAAAACGGTCTTAGTTCTTAAGCGGTTAGACTTTGCATAAACTATTCTGAAAATCTAGGACCAATTAATCTGGTTTCAAGCGTTAATAATGGCGACCGTCACCGTAGTCGTTTAGTTTAGGTGCGCAGTATACAATGGCGTATGATTTATACACTATTTGCTGGATAGCAGTGTTGGTTATGCAAACGTGATGTACTAGACACACACGTGCATGCGTATAAACGATAGCGACGCTGATGTAGGCGCTAACATGTATCTACCAGCGGGTACACAGCGTTATCGAATCTCCCGAAACTCTGCTTCACTAGTTCTCTGTTCCCATGGCCCAGATTCGCGGCATCGCAGCGGGCAGCGCGACAGTAGTACTACCAATGATATGCTGCGGCGTTTCTATAGTATGATCTCGCATTCGGGGCATCGCGAGACTATGTAACGGAGGGCGCTTCCAACCATCGCATAACATCGCAGTATTTGCGCCACGGCGATGCCAGCGCCGCTTGCGGCGCTCTTTGGCAACATTGTATCAACAAAAAGCATTGATTCTTATAGTTGATTCACATTAAATGAGATTTTGAGATCATGGCGAATAAGCAACTGAGAAGTATTGTTATAAATAAAGAATGGGATTTTCAATTTACTTTTTTGAAAAATGTTGGTCATGGCGATTGGTTTTTTTATTTGATTTATTTCGTTGAAAGCGTACGTGGGTTATTATACCAAATATCGGGAGAAATTTTGGTTACCAAATTTTGAGACCCTTTTTTTCATGATTCGATTCACTTTACTGAAGGGAAGAGAGAGATGGAATTTGAGATTGTTTGCTTATTATTTGCAAAGAGCAATTTACAGGGAGATAAGCAAATAGCAACTAAAGTTTACTTTAGTTTCCAACTGAAAATTTTCATGCAAAATTTTGAAGTCTTTCCGAATTCGGTCAGGCAAATCTAAATTACTATTTTCTGAATTTTCAAAAAAAAAAAATTTATGTTGTCACTTGACAACATTTTTAAGGTCAGAGAGTTTGAAAAAATATTTGAAAAGCCCTTTTACCGCTTACCCCACGTTTTGTTTTCGAAATTTAATTTTTTATTCGACAAGTTCAAAAAATTTACCTGAGAATACCCAATTTTTAACTTGTGTTTGCCAAAATTCAATCTCTGACAATGAAAACACGAAAAAATCATAATCAAATGAATAGAGTATAAGTGTTGATTGCAAATAAAATTCTCTGAGTATTTTGATCATTTAAGGTTCGAAGATTGATGAATTTTATATTTTTGTGCTGTCAGAAATTGAGTTGTGGTCACAGTGGAAAAATTGATTATTCTTAGGCCAATTTTCTGAACTTGAAAAAAAAATTTCGAAACAAAACAGGATAAGCATCGGAAAGAGCTTTTGAACGCAACATGTTAAAAAATCGGAAAATTATTTCTGATTTTTCCGTAGTGGTTTTTTTAATTGAAAAAAAATTTTAAAAATTAAATAATAATCGCCATGAAAAAATCTGAAATAAGTTCCCGAATTTCCGACATGTATAAAAATGTTCAAGGAATAGTCTGCAATAAAACGAATTTTACACATCTAACTTTTTCAAATTTCGTAAAAAAAAGATTCGCAAAAAAATTTCAAAAATATTGATGTTTAACTAATGTTTAACCAATGTTTAATTGATGTTTAATAAATAATATTTATGGGAATTTTTTCAGATTTTTAAATTGCGGCCCTCAATATGTTACTTCCAAATAATCAAAAGTATATAAATAGTTGAAAAAAATCTATTAAAGATTGTCATTGGTTTTTAGAGAAATGAAACAATATCATAAAAAATCGGTGATGAAATCCCAAAAGGCGAGGTTCAGAACCAGGTAGAGTTGGTATGGAATGCCCCATATGTACATGCCCAATTCCGTTCGAAAGTATAGTATATATACGTTATATATACTCTGTATATAATTTTTTGATCTTAGGTAAAGAAACATTCACGTTTCCCAGTGTACAACAATTCATCACATAAGCTGTATATATTTTTTTTATGTATAAACTGGCCGTCATATACGTATATGTATTCTGTAACGCAAGCGTAATCGACCTACGGCCGTGACCGACTGCACTCGTCGTTGCTGCCGCGCCCGCGCGCGTGATCTCGCTAGCGGCACTAATCTCCAAGAAAAACACGAGACCTGGAAGTAAGAGATTTAAGAGCGTGCTTATACTCAATTTATGCAATACACGTGAAATCCATCTCGCAGTCTCGCAATGATATTAATATTCTTGCCTTATTTTTCAATTACCATTTATAACGAAATGCTTCATTAGCTATATTCGTGCACCGAAATAAATGGTTAACTGCAATAAGTATAACTGCGTGGTTAAATATGAATCACATTTTTTCTATTTGGCTGTGACAATCAACCGAGTGATTGTTTAAACGGATTGGATAGAGCGATCACTTAATTAGTGGTCATTTAGTCAGGTTGGCCAATTTGTTGATTGTCGCAATCAAGTTACTTGTCGTAAGCATAATATAACATGCAAGTAAATTGATTTGACTGAAACTATTTTAGGAATTGAAGGAAGAGTTTAAATAGTTTTAGATTCGAAAAAATGCCATTAATAGAGAAGAATATGAGACGTTAATAATAATAATAATAATAATAATAATAATAATAATAATAATAATAATAATAATAACAAGAAAAGGAACAATAACAATCTCAATAATATAAATAATAATAATAATCGATTCATAGCCATTTTTCCGTTATATGTCATGCAAATGGTTTTTAGTTTTTTTTAAATTCGATTATATTTTAAATTAAGTATGACGATTTCTCTTCTCAGGAGTTGGTCGCCATTTTATTTAAAAATATCGAAATCCGTCGCAACGAAAGTTGGCCATTATTGCCCTTTTATATCGATGCTTCCCAGAAATTATAGTTTTATCAGAATCGAAAAACAACCCTAACTCCTGTCTAATCTTCGTTCTTATAGATAATAGGAAAGGCAGGATAGTAGAATCATTAGGAAAAATCAATTCATGATCATTGATTTTCTTTATAATTTAAACGAATCCTTTTCTCAGTTTTTTTCATTTAATTATATTAAAAAATAACTATGATTTTTCTTCTCAAAAGTTGGTCGCGATTTTATATCGAAATATCGAAATACATCGAAGCGGAAGTTGGAGATTGTTACCTTTTTATATTAATGTCTATCATAAATGACAGTTCTGTCAGAATCGAAAGCCAGTCCCAAGTTCCACTTAACCCTAATTTTTATAAACAATAGCAAAGGTAGGATAGTAGGATTATGAGACAAAATCGATTCATAGTCATTTATTCTTCAATACTCGTGTCCTAATTTTTTTTTTTTACTTTCCATTATGTTTAAAAATAACTATGAGTACTTTGCAGAATGAAATACTCACCGCAGCAGCAGCAGAAGGAACGGAAGTCGGAGAGCGAATCGATGAACGCAACTCCCTCAAGAGACCTGGAAAATCGAACGAGAAGTTCGACAGCAGGTGATGCGGGTCATGAGGATTCAGCTACCGCGTCGACGTCCTCGCGATTCTCCATTTGCCGAAGAGGAAGTTCGACGGAAATATTCGCGTGGATGCGGGTCTTTCGGCTGGCTACGATGCTCCATCAAGTTGGCTGTTAGGGAAAGATGGAAAGCGGGTGAAATATCGTTCACCACTCTTTCCGCTATCCCTTCATTCCCTCGTGCAGTCTCGTCGTGTCGTGTACCTCGTGCGAACGCGTGAAAAATCGCGTCCGAGCGATCGATAAAAAATACACGTGGACGGCTAGATGTATTATTTGTTATTATTATTCAATTACTAAAATTATTGAATTGTACAACGTCATGTTATAGACGCGGTCAAGCAACTCGAGATGGGGGCACAATCCAGTGTCTAAATTATTCGGCGCACAGACGCAAACTTTACAATCTCGCGCTCTTCCCTTTTTTCTCTTATCTGAATAAATAAATAAATGCCAATGAATAACAGCAAAAATAAAACACCCAGCGAAATTACCGCCTTGGAAACTATCGAGTGACAAACGTTCATTTTTTACCAATTATACAGAAGAACATTTCCAATATTTAATATTCTTTTTACTTCCTCACAATAATTTCAATGCAAAATTTATGGGAATTAATGTAACGCTATTATGATATTCCATTAATGGGAAATATTTATTAAGCATTCATTTTAATGTACATTATATTTTAACAATGGCCAATAAATTTTTCCATCGATATAAAAAATGTTTTTAAAATAGTCTGAAACGTTGACATTGGAAATGAATGTAGAATTGAATTTCAATATAAATATCAAACATAATTTGAACCTGTTATTCTACTTTAAAAGTGCGTGAGTTTTAGAGATTTTTTTTAACAGTGACAATCAATGTAACTATGAAAATTTGAGTCGTGTGTACTAATTGATAGTTGACACTGAATAGCTGTCAGAAGTGCCACGAATTATTGTCGTGAACCGTAGAAATTTACTCCGTGCAATCATAAATGTTATTTATGGCCATTTTAGTGTTTGTTTTCTCTGGTTTGCTTTGCGTCTCTTGCCCTATCCACGCGTATTTCCCTAGGGCGTCGTTACGTAGGGACGTGACTTACTTTTACATTCTCGCAACGCGCATTTTGTGAGTGACGCAAGTATTGCCCCCAGCTCGTTAGCCCGCAGTGTTTTCGACCGTGTTCTATGACGACGTAACTATACCATGAAGAGGAGAGCGCTAAAAGGCGTAGAAAAAGGGAGCGCGAAAATAAAAGGCCCCTTCCTCACTCTCCTTTCTTCAGTAGAAATAAGTAATAATACATTATGATGAAGACGACGACGAAGATGATGATGATGATGATGATGGTGATTATGAAAATGCGTATGACTATGATCGGTCGCCGATTACGTATATTAATCGCTCCGCACTACAAAACGTATACTACGAGCGTAACTGTAGTATACAATTTGGTATTTGTTCTCCGCTGTATATGAATTTTTGCCAAAAAGACGCTTAAATCCGGTGTGATTATTCTACGCGAGAGATAAGAGTCGATAAAACCATTCCTACGATGATTCTTCGCTCAATTAATATCAAATGCGGAGTAATAATGAAGATCATTTAAAAAAATGAGCCGCTCTTCTCAATTAGTAACAACTACGTTGTCAGTGAAGCGAGAAAAAAAAGTCGACAAACGTCATTGGAGTCATACATAAACGCAAATACAAAAACTGTTTACCGATGTTGAATTATTAGAAGAATATATTTTGTGACATTGCGCAAAACGACTAATAAAGTGTTTACTTTATGCGGCACATCGCTTGTCTATTTAATTCCCGATTTTTATTTTCTATTTTTTTCCTGTTTAGAGGGAAAGCTTTGTAGCTTTTGCATTAAAAATTATGATGAAGATTATGATGCTGAAGTTTGTATCGTTGAGATGCATCGAAATAAATTTTTTTAAATTCTGATTACCTTAAATCATCATAAAAGGTACAAATAATAATGACTTTGATTACTACCATTGAAAATAAAGGTCACCCGCGCTTTTCAAAGAAAGCTAATCGCGATTTATGATTTATTTTTTCATGTTGTTGCATTTCAACGATGCAAACTTCAATAGCATTCGAGATTTTACACCGTTTAAGACGGTCATAACTTCTTAAAAAACATTTACACATTTTTTATAGCCGTAATATCATGGTTATATTTCGCATAATGTTCATCTAATCTCCACTGAATTTTGAAATAATTTTTTTCATTGGATTATTCAGAGGAGATTTTAAGAGGCTACGTTTTTGGTTCGATTATATTGCGTTCTTTGTGAGCTTCATTGACTAACTACCTAAATTTCAGATAGAATTAGACCTTTGAAAATGACACCATTTAGAATTTTTATAGCACCAAATGTTGTAAAAACTTATACAAATTAATTTTTGTAACATCTTCCAATTAGAGATGTCAGCTGTTCGTTACTGTTGAATATACACTTTTTTTTATTTATCCTATTATTTGTATAGGATATTTTTTATAAAATCTTTAAACTCCTTTGTGGCAATGAATTTTATAAAAAAAATAATAAAAAGTAAATGTTTCGAACAATAGTAACGAATTTACTACTTGAATTTTTACTTGTTATTCCTTACATTTGTTTCTTAGTAATATATAATATTCTTCATGAAATTCATTGCCAAAAATAGGTTTTTAAAGGTTTTACACGAATTTAAAAAATGTAGTTATATAAATAAAAAAAGTGTGTATATAAAAGTAGCGAACAGCTGACATTTTTGCTTCCAACAAACAAATCAAGTTATAATCAGTAACAAACTGGCAAAAATTATAACTTAAAAAAATTATATGTTTCATGCAAATGTCGAAAATCTGGTTTAACATTAGGATTACATCGAAAACTTTAAACGGGATGGAACTGGTTTTAAGTGGAGTTGTGAAAAAAAACGTAATGTGAAAATGATTGATTGCCAATTAGTAAAATGATGGCTAATGAAACTCAAGAACCATTTTACATCAGTTTAAAAGTAAAAAGAGATCGAAATGAAAGTCAGATTGTCCATTACTTCGGTAATGGATAATTAATCTAGATTCCATTATGCATTTTTGATGCGACAGTTAATGGATCGTGAGTGGATGGTTTTAATACTTGTTGGCGAAGTAATGGGTAGTGAAATTGATAATGCATTGAAATTTTTTTTTCCCACTCTAATGCGAAGCGTCATTACTTTAATGTTAAGCGTCACCTACTTTATTTCCCGATACCAACTGAGCATCATACCAAGTGCGTATCTTTCATTGTACGTACGTACAGCGTATCAGTCATTTACCTTTTTAAAATTTGGATGATATTGCCTAATTCTGAGAACAAGGATTATAGATAAAAAATGATTAAATTATGATCGTTTCAGTGCATTTACAACAACAAAAATATTATTCATTAGTATCGTTTATTTATTTATTCATTGAACAGCTTTTTGAATTTTATTTAAATTTTATTCAAAATTTATTCAAAAAGAATGAAATCTATTTAAATTTCGAAATCTATTTCAGATCTATTTGAAAAAAATGAACAACTTAAAGCTATTTTTTAGCTATATTTAAGCAGAAATAAACATAGAACTATTATAATTGAAAATACAAATTATAATCTTGCACATTGCTTTCTCATTCAATTTCATCTTTCGCAAAACTGCCTCTATTAGGAAGTGTATCTATTTTATTTTTTGCTTTCTTATAGAAGAAGCCTTTGAAAAAATCAAAATTATTGACGAATCAATGTGCAAAGTATTACTCTCCATGCTTAATTTAAAAAATTCAAAATCATGAAAAATCCGAATCGCTTTACCGAAATTTTTTCGAAAATTTCAAAATCACGTAAAATCTGATACTCTTTACTGACCATCACCAAATTTCGCACGTAGCAAGGCTGAATGTTATTTCTTCTGTGCAGAAAATTTCCCTTGATTTGTTAAAATTTTACCTGCATTAGAAAAAATCGAAAATTATTCGAAAAATTCAAAATCTCATAAGAACTGAACCGCCTTATTAATCTTGCCCAAATTCGATATCAGAGGTCGCTTAACTTTGTACAATTTTAACACTAAATTTCAGCTTGTCATTTGGTTTAAGAATAGAGCTTTTATGTACTTTTTCCAAAATTTTCTAATTTTTATTTAAAAATTTTCCAATACAATTTTTTTTATAGTTAAAAAATGATTGAATTAGAAGGTGTATTTCAACATAAAATTTTTCATTATAAGATCTCGACTTAATTTTCCTTGGATATATATGTTGACGCCACGATGAGAGTTGCGCAATATATCCAACAGTCGCGATGTTTTCTCGCGGGAATCTTTTCCAAGATCAAATATAAAACATTAGACGATTGCAGAGTGAAGTAACGGCTATTTCTAAAAATGGCACCCAACCGAACACGTAACGCCTCGTCGTCTCGTTATTTATCCACTGTAGTACCTCAGTAATGTTGGTTTATAAACGTCAATGATCTAAGCGCCTTGCTGCTACTATTACGATTCGCCGCATGGTTTTTGCTTTCAATAGCTAGTACGCACCGAGATCCTAAACGACCGACTTTCGCTCGCTGAGACTGTGAATCCGTGTAATTCTAAATCACGTCAAGTAGACGTGCTCATTATTGCGTGAGCACCAAGTCCACGATCCTGTCTGTCCATATTATTAATAATTGCAAGTCTCGTCTATATGATCAAGAAGCCTGAGAAACTGAAAAAAATCGTAGGAAAAAACATTCACCAAATGATAGTCTTTTTAAAAAAATTTTTACATCCAAACCTCATCGAGTAACAAGCATTATAATTCTGCAACTTTATAAAATAGTGCAGAAAAATGAGGTGAGAAAAAAAGTAAAATTTTCAACCTGTCGTAGCTTTCAGATAAAGCAGTGAATAAATTTTAGTGTTCGATGTCTTAAGTGCATTCTTTTTGGCTTGAAGAAATTGGATTTCGTGGGGCCAATTATCTACTGAGTTTTTATTAAAGAAATTTTATTTACACGTTTAAAATCATACGATTGTGAAAAAGGCCCTAAATAAAATTTCCTACACTCATAATAGAATGCACTTTTCGGCAGATGGAATAAGACATCAAACACTAAAATTGGAAATCACGAGTGCGTACGTGCTTTTTTTCACAATCTTCAAAAAGCCATAGAATAAAAAATTTCTGCATAAATTTAGTAAAAAATTGCAACGATTCAAAGCGGAACTGCTGCTTCATTCGTGTGCCAAATTTTAGCTCAATCGGTTAAACGGTTCTTGAGGTCATTGAAATTTCGAAGCCCTGCACATAAACACACACACTGTAAAAAAAATCTACTCGAAATTTACTGTACTTTTATTGGGAGTTTTTATTCATAAACTAGTATATGAAATTTAGTATACAACTGTAATGTAAAATTAATGTATGGTACAGCATATTCAATAATTAACCTTATTTCTCCAGTAAAAGTACTTGAATTTTAATAATGTGCTTTAAATTTACTGGAAAAGTACATTAATTTTATAACACAATTGTTTATTAAATTTCGATGACGAGTTTATGAATAAAAATTTCCAATCTTTTCTAACAGTGCATATACGGGAAATTTTTCTAAACCACTTTTTACCATGTTTCGAACAGTTCTGAGTGTTCTGACATGGAAATTTCAGAAATTTTTTTTATCATCAAAACAAAGTTTCCTCTTCGAGGAAGAAAAAGGTCGATTTCGTACGCTGTATTGTTATTTTGTTCTTTTTACGTTCATATTTCTCGTGCGTCGAGAACATGGATGGCTATGATTGCTCGTATACCTCCAGATGGTAAGTTAGTTTTGGAGAGGGTGATGCAGGAATCTGCATTCCAGGCGACACCGATATAAAATGTCCAAGCTCTTCATGATCCGCTGTAGGAAACCCACACTTAATGCGTTATAGTGACTGCAGGAAAATAGTCAAGGGGATTCGTATTATCTTAATTTTCATGCACTTTCTGACCGCTCGACCGATCGAATCGTTTCTTATTCATTATCCGTATCCATATATCCATAAAAACAGCTTATTTCAACGCTAATAATTAGACTCTTTTTATTTCTAGTAAAAATGTAATTTGTTTCGAAATCAAACGTAATTCGGTTTCAATAATTAACTACAACTTAGGGAATAAGTCATCAATGGACGACAGAATCATTAATCTACTGTACGATAGATTGTTATTCTAAATAAATAATAATTAACCAGCAATATCCTTTAAAAAACGATAATAATAATTATTAAATACAGCGTGTTACATATTATATTGTTGTTTGAAAATTACTTTGAAAAGTGATTATGAGTTGTAAGAGCAGCTAACTACTAACTTTATGAAAAGCAGGTCGTGTGCTTTACATCCTTTGATAAGAGAGTCAAAATCAAAGACACGCGAACTTAAAAAACCGTTATTCTAAATAAAAATTAACCAGCAATAGTGATTTAAAAACGATAATAATAACTGGAATATTCCGCCAAACATCGGACGAAAATCTGGGGTTCAAATTTTTAGTGCTTTTATTCATAATTCGATTCACTATGCTAAAAAAAAAAGAGTTCAAGTTTGAGATTTTTTGCTCATAATTTCTGAAAGGAATCGTCTATTTTAGTTTTTCAACTGAAAATTCGTACACCTAGAGAAATCAGTCTAAAGAGCTTATTTAAATCAATTATAGGGTGGATTTGGAATGATTACAATTTCATTCAGATCGAATAAAGTTTATTTCGATCAGATGAAATTTTATTTAGATTGAATAGAGTCTATTTCGATTAAATAACATCCTATTAGGCCGGAAATTAAATAAATTATTTATTTTTGATTTGAAAAATTATTTAGAAAATTATTTAAAAAATTTCATATCCAACAGAGTATTTTTCAGATTTTTAACCCTCCGTGGTTTTTTAATCGACCGAAAAACTACGAAAAAACCGAAAAAAAACTGACCCTTCGAGGGAACGCTACTAAATAGATTTTTTAGGATAGGAACGCGAGTGGGAAGTCGAAGCCCGCATTTCATTCGTTGAAGGGAAATTTCAGTTCGAAATTTCGACTCTTCCTTAAAAGACCCAGTTTACAACACGGAGGGTTAAATAATGGCATTCGATGTGTGACTTTAAAAAAATTTTCAAAGTTCAGGAAAATCTGAAAAATTCCCAAAGATCCGAAAAAATTCTTTAAAAATCCGATTTTCATAAATAAACATTTGGCCGATCGCCTATAGTAGATTGATTTTTTTTCTATTTTTCAATAACTTTTCAAGTGAAAAAAGGCTAAAAAACTATGAGAAGAATAATCTTGCCAACTTTGGCTATGAGCTAGAAAATTTTGATATTGAACAAAGTATTTTTCAGGATCGTTTCAGATTTTTTAATTATGCCATTCGATATGTAACTTCAAAAATATATTTAAAAAAAATTGCCATAGAAATTTTTGTTTTAACTGGTGCATTTGAGAGTCTAAGCCTGCAAAAAATTACGAGCCAAATCGGAGAGGTCGAGGTCAAATTCTGGTCGGCAGGGGACCGACTCTACACCTCCCAAGTCTACACAAAGATAGGTCTACACAAAAAGTCGACACAGAAAGACTGTACACGCAGACAGCTCGACACCGAAAACTCGTCACGAAAAACTCGACACCAAAAACTCAGCACGAAAAACTTGACACCGAAAAGTCAACACGAAAAACTCGACACGCCGAAATGTCGGCACAAAAAACTCGACACCGAAAAGTCGGCACGAAACACTTGACACCGAAAAGTCGGCACGAAACACTTGACACCGAAAAGTCGATACTTTGATCGATTTGGGGGGAATTTTAAGGCCCTATCCGATGTGAAATTTTCCGTTAATTACAATTTTTATTTCACTCTGTGGGCAAATCGCGATTGCGCAAGCGAAGCGTGCGTGAAACTTTGTTTACACACGTCGTGAAATAAAAATAGGTACGATACTCGCGCGAAATAGTATATTACACTACAAGAGCAGAAAGTTTAAGATTCCTGCACAAGTCAAAAAAAGTTTTGTCGCACTAGTATGATACTATCGTTCAAGGGGATATCTGAATAGATCATATTTTGTTTCAAATGAAAAAAGTAATGTATTTCTAGGTTTTCAGTGAAAAATATCACGATTTTTAAAAACATAACATATTCGTTGTCTGCTGGCAAAAATGCATCGAAATAGTGGGTTAAAAATGAAATAAAACCACGTTTTACGCACCGAATAAAATAAAAATTGTAATTAACGGAAAATTTCACATCGGATAGGGCCTTAAAATTCCCCAAAATCGATCGAAGTGTCGACTTTTCGGTGTTGAGTTTTTCGTGCTGAGTTTTCGGTGTCGAGTTTTTTCTGCCGACTTTTCGGCGTGTCGAGTTTTTCGTGTTGACTTTTCGGTGTCGAGTTTTTCGTGCAGAGTTTTTGGTGTCGAGTTTTTCGTGCCGAGTTTTCGGTGTCGAGCTGTCTGCGTGTACAGTCTTTCTGTGTCGACTTTTTGTGTAGACCTATCTTTGTGTAGACTTGGGAGGTGTAGAGTCGGTCCCCTGCCTTCTGGTCGAAACGGGGTGGATTGCCCCATAACAATATTGTGCTCTGGAAACACTTGGAAAAAACAGGGGAAAAGAAGTAGAAGTGTTAATAAAAAAAAGTCTGTTTGCCTCTTTCTCATTAAGATCGGACTTAAGACTAACGAATTAAAAACTAGCAATAACCTGAGGAATATATATACATATTTACAAGGTGAACTGAAGTCTAATGCTATTATCTCCAACTGAATTAATTTATTTACAGTCAATGACCTTGTTTGGGACGGGTCGGTTGGTCTGAAGGTGTCAAACTGCGAAAACTATCTTTGCGGGATACAATGTCGTCCTAGGATAACGAGATTCTTTTGTTGGCTTTATTTCTCTTCCAGTTGTAGAAACTACAACTTTTTACAACTAACTAGAACTTAATACAACAAAAAAGTAGCTTGTTGTAGTTAGTCGTTTCTCTGTCACAAAAATAAACAACCGTTTTGCTTTCAATCGGTTCAAAATTTCCGTAAAAAGTTGTAGTTAGTTGTAAAACGTTGCAACTAAAACTTATTACGAAAATTTACAACCGTTTTATCCCCTATCCACTCAAAGTTTTCCTAATAAGTTGTATTTTTTTATTACCCCAGATTCAGCGTAAAAAGTCGAAACTACAACAATCTACAATTATATTCCACATCTCGAATTCATTCACCGAAACTTATGTAAGTAGCGTAGGTTGTTATAAAAAGTTGTAGTCTTAAGATGTTTTCACGTCGTGAGTACCACTTTCCGCTTAATTATTTGTACTAAAAAGTTTCAGAAATAGTGGAGTTTCATCGTAGAAAGTTGTAAAAAATGTTTCCTCCCGGATGTTACAGTAATTTGAAAAGTGCCTAAAGTGAATACAAGTTGCAAAATCCGCTAACTACAACCTATATCAAAAGCCTCTAATCCAAAGGTCAAAGGGTGGTGTGCTTTTCACCCTTGTCGAATAGAATCAAGTTCAAACCCGAGCGAAGCCGCAAACCCGGTGTTCCTCGCGTTTTCTCGTGTAGTCGAGGTTGCGTCGGCGGCAACAGCAGCAGCAGCAGGTCCATATGACGGTTAGAGTGCGCGCAGGAGTCTCGTGCTTCCCCGAGAAGCGCTGCCGCAGTCGTGGGAGAACTCGTGGCGTGGTTGATTGTCGCGTTCTCCACATTCCGTCGGGATAACAACACACAAGCTCATTGCGCGGGCTTTTTCACTATAAGCAATACCCTCAACAAACTAAAAGAATAAACGCCGTCAAACTATTCAGAATAACAAATAACTGCATCTTAGATTAAATACCCGGACGCACAAAACAAAAGAAAAAGAGAACCTACATTTCCCGTCGCGTTAAGACGCTGAAAACCGGAAGAACGCGCAGCGCCGGATGAGCGCTTCGGTAAAGTAAGTCTTCACTGCGATTGACATTAGCGCGGCAGTCGCAGTAATATAGTTTCCGGTTTCGCTGCTACAAGTTGTGACGACGAAAAAGTGCGAGCGTAACGAAGTTTTTTTTTCCAAGATTAAACTACGAAAGCACAAGTGAAGAAAAGCGAGGCGAATGAAATGCGCCGTCCGCTCATTCGTCATTTATCGGAAGGCGGCGGAGGCGATGGAAATGGACGTAGACAATCCGTGATAAAAACGAGTGAGGATGAGGTTATGGTGCGCGGTACTGGCGAAGCGGGAATCGGAGGTGGATGGCAATGCCGAGATTACAGACATCACTTGTCGACCTACGACCTTCTCAAAGTACCTTCGACTAATCATAGGGGACAACTGTCACCGGAACCTCGCATCACCGCGGCCACCGGATCGCCTGGCCTCGCCGGCGCGTTCCACAGGTTAGTGGGTTAGCAGTTATATGCCGCGAAGCCTCCACGAACCTTCCACTCAACTAGACGGGCGAGAACTGCTGATCGACTCGCGGAACTTCCGAAACTCGGTCAGTCACTCGCTCGGCTTAACCGAGTTTTGGTGAATTTTCCATCATCGTCGCTTCTACGCAATCTTTGCCGGGAAATGAGCCGACTGCTTTTTTAGGGTTTTCTAGGTGAATTTTATAGATTATTCCGAAGCGCTCAGATGCAGAAGTGGGTGGAAATTGTAATCTTGAAGAGTGCGTTCTTATTATTTTAGGTTGTTTCTTGAAAAGAACGAACTTGTGAAGAAATATGTTTTGCGATTTTGAGTCCTTATTTGTTTGTTTGTTTATTGTTAAACGGATTTCTCCTTAACGAATTTGTTTCTTACATTATATACATACTTATTATTTCAGTTTATTAAGAAGAAAATAAGAACTTGTGAGGAAATATGTTTGACGATTTTGAGTACGTAAAAAAAAGGTTCGTGAAAGAGGTAAAATAGGGAGAAGGCAATTTGTGGGGAATTTCGCGATTTTTTCGGGCTTTCTAAGTGAATGTTATAGATTATTCCGATGCGCTAAGGTGCGAAAGTGGGTGGAAATTGTAATCTTGGAGAGTGCGTTCTTATTATTTTAGGATGTTTCGTAAAAAAGACGAACATGTGAGGAAACATGTTTGGCGATTTTGAGTACGTCAAAAAAAGGTTCGTGAAAGAGGTAAAATATGGAGAAAGCAATTTGTGGGAAATTTAACGAATTTTCCGAACATGTGAGGAAACATGTTTGGCGATTTTGAGTACGTAAAAAAAAAGGTTTGTGAAAGAGGTAAAATATGGAGAAAGCAATTTGTGGGAAATTTGACGAATTTTCCGGTATTTCTAAGTGAATATTATAGATTATTCCGAGGCACTGAGTTGTCGATGTGGGTGGTAATTGTTATCTTTGAGAGTGCGTTCTTATTATTTTATGTTGTTTCTTAAAAATAATGAACTTGTGAGGAAATATGTTTGGCGTTTTTCAGTCCTTATTTGTTTGTTTTCTTTGTTTATTATTGAACGGATTTCGCCTTAACAAATTTCTTTCTTACATTATATACATACTTATTATATACTTATTATTTAATTTCATTGAAAAGAAAGAACTTGTGGAGAAAGATGTTCGACGATTTCGACTACGTAAAAAAAAAGGTTCGTGAACTAGGTAAAATAGGGAGAAGGCAATTTGTGGGGAATTTCACGAGTTTTTCGGGCTTTCTAAGTGAATGTTATAGATTATTCCGATGCGCTGAGGTGCGGAAGTGGATGGAAATTGTAATTTTGGAGAGTGCGTTCTTATTAGTTTAGGTTATTTCTTAAAAAGAACGAACTTATGAATAAATATGTCCGGCGATTTTGACTTAAAAAAAAAAAAGTTTCGTGAACTAGGTAAAATAGGGAGAAGGCAATTTGTGGGGAATTTCACGAGTTTTTCGGGCTTTCTAAGTGAATATATAGATTATTCCGATGCGCTGAGGTGCGAAAGTGGATGAAAATTGTAATCTTGGAGAGTGCGTTCTTATTATTTTAGGTTGTTTCTTTAAAAAAACGAACTTGTGAGGAAATATGTTAGGCAATTTAAAAAAAGGTACGTAAACGAAGTAAAATAGGGAGAAAGCAATTTGTGGAAAATTTCACGAATTTTCCAGGATTTCTAACTGAATATTATAGATTATTCCGATACGCTGAAGTGCAGAAGTGGATAGAAATTGTAATCTTGGAGAGTGCGTTCTTATTATTTTACGTTGTTTCTTAAAAAGAACGAACTTGTGAGGAAATATGTTTTGCGATTTTGACTACGTAAAAGAGTGTGAGAAGACACACTTCTCACACTCATAAAATAAACTTTTATAAAAAAACACAGGCGGAAAACTTTTTCTTAACTCGTGCGATTTCAACACTTGCCATCGGCTCGTGCTGCAAACTCACGGTTGTCATGAAAAGTTTAATCGCACTCGTATCGTAATGTAATATTGTTTCACAATGTGTGAAAATGGGGTTTTATGCGAAGCATGCACAAAACCGCGTTCTTCGCACCGAGTGAAATAAAAACTATTCCATAATTGAATAATTGAGGACCTTTTATTTCTATTTTCATATATATATAATATATATGAAATATAATTCATTTAAAAAATTCTAACATTTCATTATAACGAAACATATGTATTTTAGGTGATTAACACTTATCTAAAATTAATAATAATAATAACAATAATAGAATAAAATAATAATCATAAAAAAATAAATACAGTAAATTCATGGAAAAAAAATTCTAATATATTATTATAATGATAATATTTCCTTGCGTAATTAAAATTTATCTCAAAACCCGCTAGATAAATAAAGTTTCGTCTAATGTGTTCCTCGTATTAATTTACCGTTTTCATTTTCGAAAAATTATGAAACACCTTATGCGTTTTAGATGCGAGCAAATGTACCGTGGGAATCGTCACAGATATCAATCGTGATCACGAAGACGCGATCCGTTAGCCACATTATAATTCTCGCTCAAACGATTATTCTTGTTCAACACAAATATTTAAATGCAATAATAGGGGGATGTCCGTATCCTCGTCCAATTCCTTTCTCGCTTAACTCTCCCAAAGGGTTGAAATCATCTTTTTCCCATTTATCAAGATTGATTCTGTCGATTCTAGATGAAAAGTTAATCCCCTAGATATAACGATGTTTCCTAATGATCCTCACATGTTTATATCGTTGGGTACTACCTACATTTATATATATATATATATATATATATATATATATATATATATATATATAATTGAATATCTTGAGAACTAAGCGGCTTAAAACATTTTACGATATACGGAATTAAAGTTAATCGTTCCATCTATCAAATGCTACCATAAATAACACCGTCCATCATGTACAAAAATAATAATATCGGTCCAAACAGAAGAATTAATTTTCTACAAGTTAATCAAATAAAAAATACAAAAAGTCGTTGCGCGACCTCAAAAGAAAATCGCACGAAGCTTTATCTTCACGAGATTCAATATTAGTACCCAAAATATCCTTTATTCGATGTGGCAAGTAAACAATAAAACTATTTTCTGTGTTTCCAAAATACACTGAGAAAAATATATAGTAAAATAGTATATCCAACTATACCGATATATTTTCCAAGGAAGACGATCACATCGATTGTTACCAGACACTATATATTAGTTGATCTATGACGTTTGAAGCTACACTGTTAAAAATATAAATATTATTAAATTTACAACACGTTTAATATACGAAGTTATATGAAATTTACAAACGAGGTATACCAAATTCAAATTCATATATAACGTATAGAAATTTTTATCATTCTTTTTTAATTTTTATACCTGTATGTTGAAATTAATGTAGCTGACATTGAAATTTAATAAGCTGTGTATTGCAAAAGTTGATTCACAAACTTTGTTGTAATATTGATATATCACTGTTGAAAATATTATTAAATTTACAACACGTTTAATATACGAAGTTATATCAAATTTACAAACGCGGTATACCAAATTCAAGTTCATATATAATGTATATAAATTTTTATAATTCTGTTGTAATTTCAATACCTGAATGTTGAAATTGATGTAGCTGACATTGGAATTTAATAAGCTGTGTATTGCAAAAGTTAATTCACAAACTTTGTTGTAATATTAATATATCACTGTTGAAAATATTATTAGATTTACAACACGTTTAATATACGAAGTTATATCAAATTTAAGTTTGTGTGTAAATAATGACAAATATTGCATTGTTCTTAATATACGAATAATTTAATATTTATACATACTTGTATATGAAATTTCATATACTGTATATGCATAAAACTTCATATACATTTTATGAATTTTCATACAAAAATTTTTAACAGTGTATTCCTTTTTGCCATTATCGTTACTATGATGAAATATACTCATCGCTCCAGGAAATGATATTGAATGGTAAAAGTCTAGTACCGTTACTTCAACCATGTATTTTTCTCTCAGTGTAAACACATTTCGTTGCGCACGTGCAATATAACCGAATATATCGATCTCCGGTTGTTTACAATCAGAATCCCGCAGTACAGTTTGCCACGCACAAACAATCATTATTTGTCATCGTATACGTTTTTCCGCGCAGTCATTATTCATTCGGACAAATCCGTGCGGACAGACTATTTCGCAGGGTGGCAAAAAAAAAGTTAATCCTCTCAAGTATTTTCGTTTAATGGGGTAATTTGGGCCTCGTCATCGTAACGTTGTCTGGGGCGTTGATTCTGTGACGTCAGCGCTATGATATTAGTCGGGGTTAAGCGATCCTGTAGTTTACTATCGATAGGTCGTAGCTCAGTTGTATTTGCTAATAACCCTAGCGTCATCGTTATGTTCGCACGTCAATCGACCTCTCTAAACGTAGTATAGCTAAGCTCCGGTGCAAAGTTGGGTTAGCGGACGATTCTGTGACGTCAGCGCTATGATATTAGTCAGGGTTAAGCGATCCTGTAGTTTACTATCGATAGGTATCGTAGCTCAGTTGTATTTGCTAATAACCCTAGCGTCATCGTTATGTTCGCACATCAATCGACCTCTCTGAACGTAGTACAGCTAAGCTCCGGTGCAAAGTTGGGTTAGCGGACGATACCCAACTACGCGGCAATGTTATGGAGTTATAATAGGTACGTGAGGAAGCAGCGAGAGGCGGCGGTGGTGAAAGTAGCGGTAGCAGGCGCAGAAGCTTCTCTCCCTGGATATCCAGGTGTCCCGGGATCTCTCGTCCGGGGTGCAGCACCAGCGCTCGCCCACTTTTAACCCCTTCCCTTCCGCGTGCCCCTGCGAAGCCCCTCGTTCCCTCTAACCCGTTCGTTATATCACGCATTCTCTGTCAATTCCGTCACTTTTTTCTTCCATCATCTCAGATCTGCCGCATAATTGGTTAGATGTGATTTTTTTAAGATTCTTAACCCTTTGAGTCACACACCGCCAGAAAATGATTCATTGATGCACGGCAATCTGCGCCAATGAAAAGAAATACTCGAGTTTCAAAACTATCTTTTTATTGAATGACTCAAACTCAATGAAAAGAAGTGATATTAATTTAAATAAACATTTCTTTAAACCGAGAAATCGTCTCTGTTCTTTTCCCCCACTTTCCTCATTACAGCTCAACATGTTGAAACCTTTTTTTTTGCTAAACCACTCGGCAAATAAAGATTATATTTTGAGAGAATGTGTAGAAGTACGCTAGGATTTGGCTAAACTACTGGCTCCTTGAAACTCGAAGCCTTTTGTTCGGGAGAACCGGAAAACAAAAAAGTGAGGTTAGGTGCAAGAGAGACAGCCTTAATAGGCGGTTAACATTGGACGACGAAATTCCCGGCACTTGCTGCCATCAAGTATATGTTTTCATTAAAGCAATTAACACTTTTTTTTTAAACAATGAAATTGTTTCTTTATCTTATGCCTATTAAGTACACCGATAAAAAGAATTGGTAATACCAACCGAATCTGCGGTTACGGGTGGCGGAACAAATATTTGGTTGATGGGAAAAATAATTCGTTTAAATCAACCTAAGATTTCGTTCGCTACACTTTCAAAGGAAATGTTTGTTTGATTGGAACTAATATTTCTTCCAATCAACCAAATATTTGTTTCGCCACCCGTAACCGCAGATTCGGTTGGTATTACCGATTCTTTTTATCGGTGTAGATGTTTCTTTACAGGTAATGAAATGTTCTCTTTAAAATTTAAGTGCACTGTCTCATTGAAATCAAATAGATATTTCGTTGAAATCAATGAAAAAAGAATCAAACCACTCATTTCTTTGCTGTCAATGAAATTTTTTCTCTCAGTGTGGAAATATCATGGAATTTTATGTTTCTGGACCATGGAAATAGCATGGAATTTTTGGCCAATCATGAAAATTTTCATGATGTTCGCTGTTAAGAAGGTCCTTACTTCCTTGGATCCTTAGTTTTTTTCGGTCTGACAAATTTTATTTCTAACCATCATATACGCGTTTATCTCCTTTGCCGAAACATTTTCATAATAAACTAACTACCGAGGAACACCTAATGAAAACAATTAAACACGTAATATTCAAATTAATTTTATTTACATTGAAATACGAACGTCGATCTATGATTCGTCGATCGTCATCAGTGCCATTGCAAAAAAATGCATAAATTATGCATTTTATTTATTATTAATTATTATTAATAATTGCTCCAAAGAATCTGTTATAAGTGTACGAGTCGAGAGAAACAACAGTATTTAAAAAAAGCTGTATTATCATAGTTATAAGTTTTGTTAATATAATTAACTATAAATAATAAATACGTTTTCGATCATTCGGAATTCGAAAATTTCCGATAATAATTTCTAATTTTTTTAACAATTCAACGAAAAAATTTTGGTCGGCAGTTTTAATTTTTTTGTTTTGGGAGCCGCATTTTTTTCAAAAATAAAAATTTTGGTCGACCCTTCGATCAATACCTAGATTTATCTATCTTATCTACTGATAGAATATTTTTGGTTTTCTTATTTTCGATAATCCAAATCAGTAATCTTGCTCACCACTAGACACCCTTTTTTTTTAGGACCTCCAGGAGATCGTCTACAGGAGCAGTGTAAATAAATATTTTGGAAAATGAAAAATGCTGATATAAAGTTAAAAGCTACCACTACATTTATTAGTATTTCTTGTATTTGTCAAATAAAATCCCTATTCAGAATAAATTCGTAAAAAAACGACTTTTTTGGCTTTGCAACCTCTTAAGTTCAATATTTAAAGGAAACGCGGTTTTTCCCAAGTGTGTATATCTGAAAAACTTACAGTTACTGTAAAAAACGGTCTTCATTTAAAACCTGTAGTTTTGTGTTAGCTTTAAAATGAGATATTAAAGATAATTTTTACATTCTGGTAACAATGATTTACTACCGCAAAACGTGGGCACTATTATTATTATAATTTTTTTTTTGTTGCGAAAACTGATATTTCTTTGGCTGCAAAAATTACCCAGTATTACTACATGACTGTCGATACTACGAGAAAATCATCAGGGTGACACAAATCGAGGTTCTAAGATTAAAAAATTCAATGAAACTAAAATAATGTCGATTCCGAACGATGTAGGGTTATTTAATTTTTGTACCCCAAAACATCGGTCCGTGCCATCCAACGCTGTTTTTTCGCGGTGTCGACGATCACGCAGGAATACTCTGTAATTTTCTCATCCAAAAAAAAAAATACGCGTTTTAAAATAAATAAAATAATTCCCTGTTTTCGGTAATAAAAATAATTTTTACCAGAATGTGAAAATTATTAAAAATCTTCCATTCGAAAATTACGACAAAACTACAATTTTTATGTAGAAACATTTTTAATTCAGTAACTTCAAGTTTCCGAAATTTCCAATATTCATTTTGAGAAAAGTCTCTTTTTTTAACTATTCGATTAAAAAATCGGCAATAATTTATATAGAGTACATTAAGTGGTACTTTGATATCACCAATTAAGCGAGGATTTAATATTGTCAAAAGAAAGTAACTGTATTGACAGAGAATGCTCCATATCCAAAGCGCTGCACGTACACTTCGCAAAGCAATAGAGAAGCCAAAGCTCAACCGAGCGACTACACAGCGCCAGCGCGACCTCTCTTGGCTCGCGGAATTTAATCGACTTGCACGTTGCACCGACGAGTTTGCATGCGCTCTCACCCACACAATATCTCACGTGACGGGGATGCGAACAGGAGGAGCCGCTGTTAAAAGATTACAGTGTACAGGTGAGCCGTGTGGACAACTTGTGTCCACATCTGGGCGAACGTCCGGTCATTCATGCGGGGCAATATCGGAAATTGTGCGCTTGCGCCTTACGTCATCGATTTACTTATATAAGAAATAGTGAATTATGTATTTTGTTTAACGATGATAGAGTAACTATTATAGGGCATCGCATGGGTAGCAAGATCCCTACGATTTAATGGGTGCCCATTTTTATTCGAAGCCACTAAGACCCTAAACAAAAAAAAAATAAAAGGTTTAAGGGTTTGTACCACTGTGAACCTTCCAAAGTTAGATGATTATCGAGAATTATTGCAAAAAGGAAAAATTGTGTCGGATGATTTGAACTTGATGGTTGTACCGATGCATAAATTAATTATATGACATAATTGTTTATTTAACAGACAGCAGTCGACGCGTGATGTTATAGTGATAGTCAAGCGCCGAGAAAGTACTGAGCAAGAGAGATGCTCACTAAGATTTGTTATATTGCATCGTTATGTGGTATTGATTATTATTTTTTTCATATGAAGAGAGTTGACTACCCTTAAGATACGCAAGCGAGCCGGCAAATTGGTATTTTTTTTTAGAACTTATGGTTATTCTTATAAGTTGAATGTAACCATCAAACGTTGGGAGGGTTTGGATGTGACCAACGAACTTGAATAAGCATTGAAAAAAAAGATGTGTGATTTCGGTGATCCACAGGGGACAGCAGCATCATTTGCAGCCATAACTTGAATGGGTAACCGCTTAGCTGCTCACTGCGACTTGCGCGCCAACTGTTGATCGAGAGGCATTTTTTTCTGAGTTTCTAATGTACTTTTATACCACAGTGCGTGAAGTGCCTACTTCACGCACACTTCGCTTCGCTTGCGTGCGTGAAACAGGCACTTCTCGCACTAGTGGCATAAAATTGTATACGATCCTCGTGCGAGAAACTTTTTCTGGTCTCGTGTGATTACAACACTCGCCTTCAGCTCGTGCTGCAAACTCACTTCTTTGTTTCCTTTGTCTCTTCTTATAGCTAAACATGAAATTTGTATGTTTATACCACTCGTCATTTCATATGACTGTATTTCTGCTCCAGTGTTCCAATAGAATCGACTTTCGATGTGCAATGTCCTTTTTTTTTACGAAAAAAAATGAAAGAATGAAAAGAAAATCTATTTTCGTGAGAAGAAAGTATTTTATTTCACAAGTCCGATAAAAAAAGCTATTCGAAACGTGCGCCACGCATGATACGGCAGCGATTAGAACAGTCTGAAGTTGGCTCTATGTTAAAGCTAGTGACGACCAATCAGAATGCTGGAAAGGTGGCTTCAGTCTTCGATATTTCGACCTTCGATGTGCTAGTCTTTTTTAAGAGAGAAAAACTCAGTGAAAACGAAAGAGTATGTATCGACCAGGTTTTCTGCAATTTCTCTTTGCCCTCGTGCATAAGTAATACAGTGCATTAGGAAGAGTGGCTGCGGACAATACTCTAGGGGTCTCGAGCAATGGAATGGGGTATGAAGGGGAGGGGATAGTAAAAGCCATTAAGGGCCTTAATCACCTAATAAAAGTGTTTTATTTGGAAATCCATTTAATTGAAGCAATTAAATATTAACTTGGTTCTAATAAATATCGTTCACATCGAAATAAAAATTGTCCACACTGAAACAAATATTGTTTTGATCCAACATCAAATTTGGTTGGTCAGATTGCCGATTCAATACGACATGATATGAAAAAAGTATTTTGTCTCACTTTTCTCATAGGACAGTTTCATTGAATCTACACAATATTTAAACAAAAACATAAAATATTTTGTTAAGTCAATAAAAAATTTTTTCCATCCAACAAAATAAAAAATAAAAAATTATTGGTTCATCGGATCAAGTAAAGGGATTACTTGAAGAGATTCGAATAAATTATTTATTTGGCTGATTCCTTTGATTCAACTAAATATTTCTCTCAGTGTATTGTCAATACCCGTACTTACACCTCCTAGAATATTGTGATAATGATAAACATAAAGTGGGAATCTGTTATATTGGATCGAGAAGGATAATACAGCATGAGTCAGAAAGAGAGAAGAGGCAGACAGCGGGAGAGGACATCCTCATTGCGTACCGGTATGTACGCGCGATGCAAACTCTCGATCTACGTGTTGCTGGGTCCCGTAGTGCTCGCCGGAGATGATCAGTTAAGTATAATAAATTAATTCTGCCAGGTGGTGACACCGTCGAGAGTTAGGGGAGTGTGCGCGACTAGAGGTTTGAGGGGGCGGAGGAGGAAACGGGGAGCGATTATGCAAGCGACCGGCTTCACGAAATTATCTGCTGTATTGACGTCGAGCTGGGCTACATACAATATACTCGTTACACGCAGCCCCGCGTGTTACAATATAGATGTAGATCGATTTAGGAAGGGGAAAAGGTCGTGCAGGACAAGGGAAAGGAAGTGGACCTTGGATATACTCATGTTATTGTCTAGCTACTGCGTCGATCAAGGCCATTGTCGAAACACGTTAAACCGTTCCTCAATTTGTTATTATTATTCTCTCTTGACCCAGAAAATATATTTGCTAGCATCAGAGTTATTTAGTCCACCGAGAGAAACGATTTCATTGATTCACGGCAATCTTTGTTAATGAAAGGAAATACTTGAGTTTCAATGTTTTTATTGAATGGTCTCAAACGCAATGAAAAGTGGTGATATTGAAAGGAATAAATCGTCTCTGTTCTTTTTATTGATTTCGTCATCACAGCTGAGAATTTTGGAAACTGTTTTTTTTTTTTCTAAAATGCTCGACAGATGAAGCTTAAATTTGGAGAGAACGTGCTTAAGTGCGGCAGAAGTAGGTTAGGTTATCCCGAACAAACTGCTTCTTGAAACTGTCGCGTCGTTAATTCTTAGTACATTCGTAATGTTTATTTTTGAGGAAAAAATTAAAAACTACATTCATTGCAGAAGAATTTATTTTTATGTACAATTGACCAATTGTTGGAAATATTTGCCTTACCGATTATCACAGAAAGATGTGAAGAGCTTAAAAAATTCCCAAATTCTCCATAGCTCACTTACCATACTCAAATGATTTTGCCATAGGACAAAAAAAAATTTGTTTACGTCCTAGAAGAAAATATATTTCTTAAATGACTTTAGGAGATAAACGAGTCAGATGTCTGTCAATTAATATCAGCAACTTAGGTCTGACATCACCAAGTTTAGCATATTTCAAGAAGTTATCTTTTTATATGTCATATATATATATATGATGCTGAAGCTTGAATCGTTGGGATGCAATGAAATAAATTTTGAAAAATTCCGATGACCTCAAATCATCATAAAAGGTACAAAGAAAAATGACTTCCATTACTAAGATTGAAAATAAAGGTCACCTTATATTACGGTGCTCCCCAAAGGATAAATTATCAGATCCCAGAAAAGACATAAAAGCACAGAAACATATACTTACATATACATTACAAATATAAATATCAAATAGGCAGAAGCGACTTGATTTTCTGTTCCATTAAATCCGTAATCTAACGATGTTCAACGTTCACTAACTTTCGTCTTTCCCCTTGACTAATTATTGAATTTTCAATTATTGGAGAAAAAAATGATAATAAAAATCGGAAAACCATCAATCGACAATCGGGTATCGTTTACAAACAGTAAATATCGGTTTCCGATTAACCGAAGAGGCACATCCATATTTTACATTAATTGAATTTCGATAACATCGTTAAAATGTAAACTCATTTCATAACTTTTCCATTTTTCTCTTTGTTGTACTACCCAACATTGCCATATAGTCACCAACGCTCTAGTTACAAATTTACCCATATAGAACGCACTTAAGTACGCAGAAGAGTAGTTCAGATCTCGAACAAGATGCTGCCAGGATACAATGCGCGTCCCCATAATTTTCGCTCTCATATTTTAAACGACTGCATATATTTTAACCGGTTGCTATGGTTACTCGTTCCCACGTGTGTAACGCGTATGTACTTTTCCCAATGTCTGCCCGCAGTGCGAGCGAGATCGGAATAGTTAAAATATGAGATCGCCCAACCGGTTAAAATATGGGAACGTGTACTGTATTTGCAATCCGCAATGGCTGGCCGTGCAAGGATTTTATAGCGAGTAATTCTTGAAAGACGATACCCCGTGCTCAACACTAGCGCAATGCGTACGTAGGCAATTATTTTTTTTACTCATGGCTTTTTTTTGTTTCCACAGGCACAACGCCAGCCCAGACTCTCCAGGCTTTTTCCCTTATTCCTGTATCCGATTCTCTAGCACATCGAAGAGGAGGATGAAGCTAAAAAGAACAGGACAAAACAGACGGTCACGTTATAAAGTGAAATGGAGAAAGAGCGTGCAGCAACCAACGATTTATTTACTTATCGGCGTCACGAGAGAATCGCCAAGAGATTCTATACTGTATGGTCCTGCTGTTGCGGTGCACCTAGATCCTTCGAATGGATAGAGAAACAGAGAAATACGTAGATAAGAATGCAAGGAAAGCGAGACGCAAGAAGAACCGAAAGAAGAAGATGAATAAAGAGAGAAGAGTTGCCGCGGCCTCGCTCACCGTATATATGGGTGGGTTGTAGGTTGTGTGTTGTGTGTGGGCATCCGCAATCGCTGCGGATCGACACACCAGAGATCAAAGGTGTTGTCTATAACCAACCTCGCGTTGAGCACACGTGCATTCAACGAGATCCATGCACAACATTTTGCACATCTGGCTCTATATATAAACTATCTTTCGGGCCCTCCCGACTGCTTATTTTTTTAATCATCGATCATATCAAGTGAAAAGATTTCATTGACGCCGGAGAAATGAGTGGGGTGATTTTGTTTTCATTGATTTTCATGAAATTGTGCATTTTTATTTGAAAGGAAACATTTCATTGTCTGTAAAGAAACATTTACTTAGCATTTAATTTAAAAAACAGTTTTATTGTTTTATCAAAGAGTTTTCATTGATTTAAGGAAACGGTCTCCTTAATTCATTTGAAAGACATACTTGATGGCAGCAAGTGATGGGAATTTCGTCGTCCGATGTTAAACACTTACAGGGCTGTCTTTCGCACACCTAACCTCACTTTTTTGTTTCCCGGTTCTCTCGAATAAACGGCTTCGAGTTTCAAGGAGTCCGTACTTTAGCCGATTTCTTTCGTACTTGTTGTACACGTTCTCTCAAAATTTCAGCTTTATCTGTCGAGTAGTTTAGGAAAAAAATAGGTGTCAGAATTTTGAGCTGAGATGGGGGAAGTGCCGCTGCCTCTTTAGTGAAATCAATTAAAAGAACAGAGATAATTTTTTTGATTGAATGTCACTACTTTTCATTGAGTTTGAGATCATTCAATAAAAAGATAGTAAATCAATGAAATCATTTCCCTCGGTGCACTTGCTGCACCGCTAAAAGTGCATTCGCGAAATATGAGCATATTTTCTTTCGCGGGTTTGACGGGTACTGGTTTCGTTATCAGCTGTTTGATTTTTTTTTTTTTTTCCAACAAAAGTTATGTGCGAATTGTTTATATGCGGTAATTTTTTCCTGAGTCCTTCGTTAGATAACCGCTTATCTTACAATTAACTTAATAGTTATTGTGACGCAACGATTGTCTGTAAATCTCGTTTGATGCATGTTTTGATTTTTTCCTGCGGAATAAAAGAATTAAATTCTTACGTCATTCCATAGCTATTCCGAACTTTCATTTTTCGTGAGATTTTATTGAACTTTTATTTCTGTTGCAATTAACCAAAAACAGAGCGCCAGATATCCTAACCACTAGACAATATCGGAGGATTATTATCCAAAAACTTAAGCATCTTATAAGCAATGGAGATTGGTATGACAACAAAATTATAAAATGGATTATTCGGCAACTGTTTATTCAGTCAAGTAATAAATTAGAACTCTGCTTATAACTTGAGTTATACAGGACGAAGGGTCGAATTTATAGTCCCAAGGTTGACCGTAAGTTCGTACTTAAGATCGAATTTCACATGTTATTTCATTCGTAAGTTCAAACTTGAATCCAAGCTTGGAACTATAAATACGACCCTGAGGGAAAACTATCAATTCCTAGTCCATGTGAATATTTCATTTCTATTTTTATTGGATTGTAACGTAAACCTTCACTCGCTTTTTACGAGCCATCTCTCCTCCCCCTCTTGCTTTCGCAGTTGACTTCAATCCCACTATGTCGCATTTTTCGAGAATGCGGAGAAACCGCGGAAAACATGTGGTGATATAGCCGGTACCTACGTAAGTCCCCGGTGTTAATGCAAGTAAACTGAAGCACGAACACCAAGGCGCTTACGAAGACGCCTGCATCTCACCAACACGATGCACCAGTCAGTGCACAGCTCAGTGGTATAACATCCAAGCGGTAAAAACTGCTTGGAAGCTACCAGAGCCGCACACTGTTCAGTGGAAGGTAATTTGGTCATCCCTTTAATTAAGATGGCACCACCCACCAAGTTTACAGAAAACACACGGACCAGAATCCTCTTTAACTAAGTCTCTCGTAATTCGAGGGCATAGGTTAATAGTAAATGAATTTGACTCACCTGAAACATGTGTTGAAACATGTGTCCGCTGACCTTTATAACGGTTGAAAAAACGAAAAATATCGTTGCTCTTACTAAACATTTGTTTGACAAAGGGTCCCAGCCGGATTTGTTTCAACTAACTAAACTATTTCATTTTGGCACTATAGTATGTTATAGGCAGCGACCGTGTATTATTAACATCATTAAAATTTCATTTTTATTCGTCATACACCACGGATTCACGTCTGGCCTAATGGACAACGACGCTTCCGTACTATTATTATCATTGCGCTTCCGTCGGTATCCTTTCGAGATTGGGCCGGTATTAGCAATATGAAACTGACGATTGCTGTCATCAGGAACCACAGATTCATTCTCGCTATGAAAAATTATTTGGCGCTTCACTAAACCTGAAATTTGTATTTATTTTTCTTTCAACAGTAGCGCAAATAATTTCTGAAGAAATTTGAAAACTCCTCGCAACATGCATGACAAAATAAGATTAAGACTGTGCTGTCACCTACTTTGAATTTGATTGTTAAAGCAAATCTTTGGTCTTTTGGTTCACAGGGAAAAATTAAATTCACCTTATGAAATAGTGTTGAATGGTTGCGTGCTATTTCTCGACTGATACAATCTCGGTATATTTACAGAATTTCTCTGAAAGCCGGATTCGCATGTGGTCAGAGAGCATCCGTCGGGAAACCGTAGACATCTACGGTGACGCTGTTAGAAGATTAGCTCTAATATTGATAAATGAAACAGCGTTGTGTTGAAGTGCCAGCAATTTTAAAGTAACTGTTTGGTAATGTTGTTTTTCTCAACAGAAAATTTTTAATAGGAAATTATAAAAATCTAGGAATTTTTTATGCATGTTAAGCATTTTTTTCCATCGTACGTGCGTAGTCGTTTAAGGTTGGTCCATTTGTAATCTATGGAAATTATAAGCTGTTTTGGGCATTTCTTGCTGAAATATTTACCTCGACATACAGCAATAAAAAAATTGTTAACTTGCATTGCGCATCGCGTTAAACTGATTCGATCTCACTGGTTAGTCAAGTCCAAGCCCTAACGTATTGCATCATCGGGTTATCGAAATCCACAACCGAATAAAAATGTTTATTTACGATAAATTTTTTTTCCAAAATCGAAAAGAAGGTTCCGACGTTGGGAATTTTTCAGCTTGCAACATAAATTGCCAGAATATTGTGTGAAATATGTTATAAATATTGACAAAATATTAATTTTGCTCTTAGAACAGTTACTTTATTCAATACCTTTTCGGCGACAAGTAAAAAATGCATAAACATATTAAGTTTGGGGTCTAATAAAATATTTTGCCAAAGCTTCTATGGATCAAGCTGAGAACATTCAACGTTCCGACAGAAAAAAAGCAAAGTGCGCAACTGTTTGTAATGAGGGGGAAAAAGAATAAATGCATTCGAGGCTCCGGGACAAATTTGAGATTAATTATTATCGATGCGCTGGATGAATGATGCATAATCTGTCGGTGCATATGATAAATTTGATCATAGAGGTAGAATGAAGTGTGTATGCTGAACGGCTTTAAGCTGCCATACGAGGTTCTACAGCCAGTGAGACAAGCTTAAAGTCCCTATTAGTTCCAGTAATTTATGCCTTGTTTACACATTAATATGTAACGATTTTTTCATTCTATCATCTTGGCAGGTTTTTCCGTCTGCAGTGGCGCGAGATATGCTGTAATCCCTTCTCCATGAATACGCGTGACGTAACGTAAAATTATGCACAATGGATAAAAGGAGTTGCCGGTTTCGATCGAGAAGGAAATAATCTCGTGTGAGCGTTCAAAAATTTTGAAACTTTCTGGTACTTAACAACCGATATTCTCCGCATCTCGACGTTAGTCTCTATACGTACATACCACCTTTCAATAATATATTTCTCCTTATAATCCGCTTTTCTCTCCGTTTCGCTTGTTTTTAATGAAATCCGTCCCGAAGATTTTTACCTCTCGATAACACAAAAAATGACAATGCTGAGGCATTTATCGAGGGGATGGAAAAAAGCAGGAAAGGCTCTAGACGAGATGGATGGAACATAGTGGCTAAAAAAGAGGGTTCACTGCCATGATTCGTCGATCGATCAATATACACCGTCTAAGCGGGTATCGATTGTTATGTTACGTAGAGACGGATACATTGAGGGGACCCAGTCACCTCAAAAAAGACATAAAAAGAAAAATTCTGAGAACGATACTCTTCTTTTTAAAAATCTTACGCTTGAACCTCATCAAGTACATGAAAAGCATTATCATTTTGCAATTTTGTGAACACATGCAATGCACCAGAATGGTGTGAGGTAAAAAGTAAAATTTTTCCCTTTTCGTAACTTTCACGTAATAAAATTTTAGTGTCTGGTGTCTTATTTTATTTGGCACAGAGTGCATGCAGTATTGAATATAGGAATTTTTATTTCAGGTCATTCAGACGAAAATGTGACGGCCCTACATTGCAACGAAGAAGATAATTCGAATGGGAGAAATATATATTTTCTCTCTTCGATACTTCGTCTGTCCATCTGCAATGTCAATATCAATACTTTACCCAAACTCTCCGCCTGGTCATGACAAAGATACGATTCTAACTGTGTAAAGGAATCGCTTTTTGTTAAAAAATTACTGAACGATTGGTTGAAGCGAATCTAATTTTCACTGCATCCACAATTGCTATATTCAATCCAGAATGCAGTCATCGACAGATAAAAAATGACATCCAACACTGAAATTGGTTCACCGACTCGGTCTGAAAGTTACAACAAGTGGAAAACTTTACTCTTGACCTCACACTATTCTTGTGCACTTAAAAAAATGTTACTTACATGTAACATTTTTTTTGTATCACGTGAATTGAAAGTGACGATTTTCGTAAGCAGCAGATACCGTAGCGACATCGGGAAGACGGATTCGCGCATGCGCATTCGTCATTATACTCACTTTCGTCCCTAGAGCAAATTTCGATTACTTTCGTTTCTCTCTGGCGGGACGAAAGTGATTATATCGACGCAATGAACAGTTCTCGTAGTGAGCCTATGTTCGGACTAGTTCTCATTGTGCGCCAATTAGTTTTAACCTTAAAATAATGAAATTTTCGTTTTCAACGTTAACGTTTTTAACAAATTTTTTTCCGATAAAAAATCAGATTTTTCTCTTCAGTCCCCAAAAATCCCCACCGGGGCTTCGCCCCTGGAATAATTATAACCAAAGACTCTGTCCCCGTGCGTTAATTATGAAAAGCATTGTGTGCGACGCGGCCCTCAAGTTGGCAGATCTTTACCTTGACTTAAATAGTATCGTGTGTGATGCGGCCCATCACACACGATACTATTTAAGGACAGATGTAATTCTCAGAATTTTCCTTGTTATGACTTTTTTTCGGTTAACGGGTTCCCTTAATTTTGATCTTGTTAAATCGGTCGATTTCTAAAGCGTGTCAAAAGTTTCCTATTACATAACACGTACACAAACCGTATTGTGAGTTTCGTATTTATTAAGCGAGGGCTTTTGATTGATAGAAGGTGTGACTATTTTGTATAAAAAATAGTTGCAATATTCAAGTATATTTTTTGTACTTATTATAGGGTTTCGCGATTGGTCGTTGCCATTTTTTTAAAACTGCATCAATATTTATTTATTCATTCCATACATCATAAAATGTAGAAATTATCGATCTAAAGTACATTTTTGACGAAATTTCAAATTACGACAAATTCTTACTGCTGTAGATACTCCGCTGAAAATTACAACGTGCAATGATATATCATATATCCGTGTGATATATTCATTTTCATTGCTCGACGCGTTTTCGAATTATACAATTAAAACGGGGTTTAAATCCGCTGTACTTTTCAAGCTGCGGATCGTCATTCTATGGTAATTATAGCTTTTTTAATCGAATTTCTAACTTCGTTTCACGCACTTTGAAAATAATCTCTCGGCCAAATTAAATTGCACGGTTTAGAAGATTTCGGGCCACAGAATTCGATGAGGCCATTCATTTTTTGATCGAGCTAATAAATTAGTCAATGGTTATGGAAAATTAGTTAATTGGCGACCGATTAATTGATAAGCCCAATCAACTAATTTTTTTTTTTTTCGTTCGGTGAAGTATTGTCGAAGCTGCACATAAACAGTCGAATCATAAATATAACTAATCTGTTCGGTAAAATAAATATTCTATATTCAATGCGATGCAATCATTCTGTACATAAGTAAAGTTTGTTAACCGAATTGCAATTTAAAAAACTTCATATTGAACAGAATATAATAATTGTCGGAAACGTGAAGCATTTTCCTCAAAATGTCCATCTATGGTTTACATTTATAATCATCGCTTAAATCTTCCGTGTTGAAACGGTAACTAGCCTGCAAAAGATCGTCGTTATAATGATTTACCAGCGTAAGCCAAAAATCGTATATTCCGCACTCGATCATCTCGTTGAAAGTGACCGTCACATTGATAGGGTCGCCCGTGTTCACCTTGTATTTGCCCTGAGTTCAAAAAATCGTTAATTGCATGTTAAGTCATTATAGCGAAAGACAAAAAGATTTTTTCGTGTATCCCCAAAATATTACCGGATCAATTGGACATCCACCGTTTGGCATTACACTTTGAATAATTAGTTTAACTGTAACATAGTCCCAAGTACCATCTTCGTATTCGTTGCAAGGTTCAAGAGAATGCGTATAATCAACATCTATCAATGACTGTGAATTGAGATCCACATCACCTTTTATCTGCCAGGTGAAAAAATTATATCATTGATCAATGCAACCCTAATATTGTTGTAACGCCATGTAAGTCGATTGAGGAATTTGATTTTATAGCCTGTTGATAAAATCTCTTAAGGACGGAGAGTCAGCTCAAAATTTGTGGCATTCATTGAAGGCTCAATAATTTATTATGAATTCCCCAATCATCGATATAAAGTCTATGCGGGACTCTCGAATTGGATTCTAAAAATTTAGATTACAGGATGGTCTAACTTTTATGGTAGGCGTTACTAATATAATCATTTAACAATAAAATCTTCTTTGGACATTCTAAACCTGAAAATTGGATTTTAACTAAGCTCAGCGTAATAGTTGCTCTCTAATATATTCTGTAGTGTTATTTGGCCCTGTAATATGAAATAATATGTACTCTTGATTACCTCAAACAAAGAGTTTCTTACTACGGCGTAAAAGCATTTAATTTCTTTAAATCACCGCCAATGTAAATTTTTTTGTTTTACTCTATAAAATTCCGTACAATACACGTTGGAAAACTCCTTAATTCATACGATTTTAAGACGTGTCGAAAAAAATTTTACCACACTTGTATTGAAATATAACTATTTTGCATAGTACTAGCCGACAAATGAGTGTGATACGTGTCAAATTTCGCTAATTTTGAGCTAACTTTCTTACTTAAAGTATAATTGGGCAAGTTTTTTAAATATCTGAATAATATCGTCAACCACATCTGACGTATTCCTGTCGTTCGAGAAAAATCAAATAATTCAACTTGACTCTGACGTTAGTAATAAGAGGATAATTAATTACGTATATCGGATTACTACGGTCCACCCTTTGTGTATATGTAATATAACCAGGGTTATCCCAGGCTCTCGTTTCGATCATTTGATTAGGTTTATCTATTTTAAATTCCAGGGTAATAGGCAAAACGTAATAGTAGCCTTTTGTCGTATTAGCGCTGTCAGCAGTTGCGGCCTTTAATAAGAATGTTGTACCATTAAACAAAATGTAGAACATATATATATTTCTATTATTGTTGATTATTTAATATATACCTCCCTAGTTTCCATAGTAATGATGAATAAGGCGAGAATAGCAACACAGAATTTCATGGTGAACGCGTGTTATTTGTAAAAGCTTTCACACTTCTGCGGGTGGTTCTAAAACTAACAGGCAGAATCAGCAGGCGTCTCATTATCATTTGTACAGTCGTCAGCAGTCGGAAGTGCAGCTTAGCAATAACTACTAAGATTACCTATAATCATATAGTTTATAATAATAGAGCGTAAGGACTATGTAGATAAGAGTTACAGGTGTTGTCGGTTTTATATCTAAGTGTTGATAACAAGACCTTCTTCGTCGGTCAAACGGACATACATATTCATTTTTAAACAATTCTGTTTACAAATGTATGAAATGTATATAAAATTTTATTCATTTGTCATATAGAAAATTCCATTGGTCAAAGTGCAAGAATATTACGTTACTGTAATGTTAAAACTAAGTTGAAAAGTTGTATTGACGTACTCAATTATTTTTAATTTCGAGTAGTTATATACATATTCTAATATTTTTGCTGCTAGTTTTATTTAATAATCAATTAACTCTAATTTCTATCATATGAAAGTCTCATGTTCAATGGTAGCAGAGTTGTTTCGAAGGCCCCATTAATTTATGAGATATAGTTTACAGTACAATTTGTTTTATAATTATGATTTCATGATAATAATATGTAGTGATTATAAAACATATTGTAAAAATTTGAGTACCAAACAAAATATAAAATTTTCCTTAAAATTGAAAGAAATAGTAGAATAGAACATAATTAATGCATTGAGAAAGTAATGCATTAACTATTTCTTTCATTTTTCAAGAGGATCACCGTGAACTTTCATTAAAAAATAATCATTTTGGCAACTATTGAAAAGCTTAGTTATCTCTTTATAATCGATACATGTTTTTATTACGAAATCATAATTATAGAGCAGATCGTATAATAATTGTTATTCCATAATTCAATAATTGTTATTAATACATGAGTATTAGGCTTTCACAACTCTACATGGAAGCTTTATGGACATCGTTTTTTAGGCAATGTGAGGTTATGCCTTTATACAACTTTGCCTTTTATTTTTGATGTGCTGTTCCTAGCAGAAATCTTGAAAACAGTAATGATATATGATGTAATAATTAGATTGTTCAACAGCAGAATTTCGTGCAGATATGAGAGCGAGATGAGGCTAACTATTCAAGTTTAAAGGGAAATAGAGTCGTGCGCTCTGCCGCAGGAGATAATACACAGAATTACCAACAAGTTTCATCCCTCTGGTGCACCGCACATTTGTATAATTTACTATTCTGTGGTGAATGCGGAATTCCCGGTTGAATCCAAATGTGCAGCACCTCACTATCTACCAGAGCTGTTAAACATTAATTCTATCCGGAATAAAGATGTATCCATAATTACAATTGTAATTATCATGTCATAACAATGACATGCAGTTATCATAATACATGCATAAACTTCTCAATAGCTGCAAAGAAACATTCATTATTCATAAAATCACATGGTTATCTTTTTACTTTAATTTAGGGATTCATTTTTATTCATTGCAAATTTTTACTCTTCCATTTATTTTTTCTGTTATTATTTTTGCCACTGCCCGATGAGAAAAATTCAGGAGTTGTGCGTTTAGCGCTGATTGGTTGATTCAAGTAGTTTTGTATGTCGACATTTTCTTAGGAAACGACGACAAATGCCTTGACCAAATTTCGCACATCGATTCCAAAAGTGAATAAGGTGTTGATTAGATATATTTTGAGATGGTAAATTATTGAGCTCGCTGAGATAATGGAGTTTTTGCTTCTCATAGTGGAAATTTCGTTCAAACGAAAAAATTCTGAGATTTTAATGTCAAAACATTCACAATGGTAAAAAAAAAGTTAAAAAAGCTGGTTTAGAATTGGCGTACGTCCTCACGTACGCCAATCGATACTTGTGTTTATCTGTTATTTAGCACTGACGCTCTTTTTAGGTCTTTTATAATTTACTTCCAACAACAATATCACCCTATGAAAAAAATCTACTTGAAATTTAATGTACGTCTACTAGAAGTTTTTTTTTTGCAGTAACTGGTATATTAAATTTACTGAACAAGTGTGATATCATATTTATTTGTGGTTCAGTAATTTTAATAATTTTCTTCAATTTTACTGCAATGGTACTTTAATTGTTTAAATTTGTGTTCAACTCGTGGCGAAAGTGCTTTAATTTTATATAACGGACATTAAATTAAATTGCATATTTTATTCATAAAAACTTGCATTTTTTCTGACAGTTCATTGGATAGATATTTTCAAGAGATTGTAAAACTTGCCACATTTAAAAATGAAGATAAATAATACTTACTTACAGAACTTTTTTTTTTCTTGCAGCTTTGTAACGAATAGGATATTATAATTTATTAATAAACGAGAACACTGCTTATTTTTTCAATATGATGCCACATTCAGGCTTTTTATTGAGTTTCTTGCTCTTTTAACTTTTCCCTCATTTAAATACGTATATTTCGACATTTACGACGGATCATCGTCTGACCATATGGACAAGCACGCTTCGGTGCTGTTATTATCGACATTGGTACAATCTTTCCAGATTCGGCTGGTATTGTTAGCAATATGAATACCATGATTGCTGTCATCACGAACCACAGTTTCATTTTGGCTATGAAAAATCACTGGCTGTTTTAGTCAAACTGAAATTGTTTGAATTTTATCTATTTCAACAGTAGCGCAAGTTATTCTAAAGAAATGAGAAAATTTCAGTAACATGCATATTAAAATAAAATTCAGGCAGTGCAGGTACCTACTTTGAACTTGTTCGTTTTAACAATTCGTTGTCCTTTTGGGTTGCAGAGTATATTGAATTCACTTCGTGGAATAGTGTTGAATGGCTGCTCGCTCTTTGTCGACTGAATTAACATCGGTACATTTGCAGAATTTCTCTGAAGGCCTGATTCACAAGCGGTCAGAGGGCATCCGGCGGAGAACCGTAGTGATCTACGGTGATGCCATTAGAAGATAAGCTGCAAAATTGACAAATAAAACCGCATTCCTTTGAAGTGTTGCAATTGTGAAGTAAACGTTTGAAATTTTTTTTATTTTTCAGAGGAAATCATGAAGATCCAAAGATTTTCCATTCACGTTAAGCATTTTCCATCATCCGTCCCTTTTACGGCACATCATACGTAGTTTTTTAAGGGAACCAAGTCACCTTAAAAGAATAATAAGAAGAAAAATTCTGAGGATGATACCCTTTTTTTTTTAAATATTACATTTAAAACTCACTAAGTTTATCAAGAGCATTATTAGTCTGCAATGTTAGAAAAAAATACAATGCACAGAATAATGTGAGGTAGAAAATAAGATTTTTCACTTGTAACTTCCAGACCAAAATGGTGATCAAATTTCACTATTCGATGTCTTATTTCATCGATTGAATAGTGCATTCTGCATTAAATATGGGAAATTTTATTTCAGGTCTTTATGACAAAGATATGATTAAAAATGTGTAAATAAATCTTACATCATTTAAAAAAATCACTAAACAGTTTTAGGTTTCAGTAAATCTTAATTCCACTCTTTCGGAATCGCTATATTCAATCCAGTATGAACTCTTCTTCGGACAAAATGAGATATCGAACACTTAAATTGGATTTGGTCTGAAAGCTACGACAAGTGAAACATTTTATTTCGGATCTTACACCTTTCTTTTGCACTGTACACCGTTACAAAATTGCAGACTTATAATTCTTGTTATGCATTTCATGAAATTTGAATGTAAGAATTTTTAAGACACGTGTATCATTCTAAAAAAATTTCTCCGTATGGTTTTTTTAGATGACTAGGTCACCTCAAGGTTAGTTCTTTTGCATTCTACAGAAATCATAAACGGTTTCCGAAATCCTGCGCTTTTTTCAGGGTTCTCTCAAAGTTGGTTCACTTGTAATCTATAGAAATCAGAAGCGGTTTTAGGATTTTTTGCTGAAATATCTAGACATGAAGCAAAAAGAAAATAGTTTATTTCCAGCGTTGCGTATCGTGTTGGGCGATTTATTAGGTTATTTCAGCTCAAACCGCATTATTTACATTATCGGAAGATAATCGAAATCAACATCCAAATAAGAAAATTAATTCATATTTTTATTATGTTTCAGAACCAAAACAAATATTTCGACGTTCTTCACTTTGCACCTTGCAACATAACTTTTCAGCATATTATGTGAAATATGTTACAACAAATATAAAAATAGTAATTTTGTCCTCAAAACAGTTACTATAATTTCGTTTCGGTGCCACATTAAAAAAAATGCATAAACATAATAAGTTTGTAATTTAATGAAGTATTTTGCAAAAGCTTCGATTGATCGAGCAGACAATGATCAACATTCGACAAAAGAAAAACATACGCAACTGTTGATAAAAGGTGAAAAAATGTATTAATCCATCCGAGCCTCCGGGTCAAATTTAGGATTAATTATTATCGATGCACTGGATGAATGCATTATCTATCGGTGCATATGATAAATTTGATCACAGAGGTACAATGAAGTGTGTATGCTAAGCGGCTTTGAGCTGCCATACGAGTTTCTACAGCCATTGAGATAAGCTCCAAGTCCCTATTAGTTCCAATAATTTATTCCTTGTTTACATATTAATATGTAACGATTTTTCTCTTTACCATCCTGGCAGGTTTTCGTTTGCTGTGGCGCGAGATATGTCGTAATCCCTTCTCCATGAATACGCATGACGTAACGCAACACTATGCACAATGGTAGGCGACTAGGATATGAACGGGACGCAGGATAAAAAGAGTTGCCGGTTTCGACGGAGAAGGAAATAATCTCGTGTGAGGGTTGAAGAATTTTTAAACATCGGGGTACTTAACACTCGATATTCGGCGTGTCTCGATACGTACACACCACCTTTCAATAATATATCCCTCATCCCTTCTTATAACCCCTTTTTTTCTCTGATTTGCTTGTTCTAAATGTAATCCGTCCCTAAGATTCTTACCTCTCGATAACACGAAAAATGACAATGCCGAGGCATTTATGAAGGGGATGAAAAAGCGGGAAAGGTTGTGGACGAGATGGATGGAACATAGTGGTTAAAAAAGGGGGTTTACTCGAATCATTCGTCGATCGATCAATATACATCGTCCAAGCGGGTATCGATTGTGATGTTACCTAGAGATGGGTACATTAATTTTGATCTTTTTGAATTGATTTAGTTGGCATCCGTCTCGTATACCTGCACGTGTGGGTTGTATTGAACTTGGAGGGAGTGGGAAAACGAAAGGGAGAGAGGTAATCAACACTAAAGAGAGTTAAAAAGTTTTTATTACGTTTCTCTTACAGGAATTCTGTTTGGTTCCGCATTTATGTGGATGAGCAAGCAGTGATGGATTTTTGTTGTTAGAAAGTGTTGCTATTTGTTGTATGAAAAATAATTCAAGCATGTTATTTATTAATAAGAACTTGATAATAAATATTATTTATTATTATAGTCAATGAACAACTAGAAAGTATTGTTATAAATTTAAAATATGATATGTAATTTATTTTACAAAAAATTTGTTTATGGCTATAATTTTGTCTTAATTAATTCATTTCGTAAAAACAGAACCCCGTATCACATTTCTTAACTGTTTTCCAAAAGTGTTGAGTTGATAGAAAAATAATTTTACAATCGTACTTAATAATAAATATTATTACTATTATTTATGTTATTAATTATTAAGTACTATTGTGATATTATTTTTCTCTGGACTTAACACTTTTGGAGAACAGTTAAGAAATAAGATCTGGGGTTTTGTTTTTACGAAATATCACTTGTTACTTGTCATAATTTTTTATGACAAGTAAATAAATAATTCTTAATTTAATTAAGAGTTATTGTCATAAACGAAACTATATTTAAATGAATTACATATCATATTTCAAATTTATAACAACACTTCTAGTTTTTCATTTACTATAATCAGGAAATCGTATTTGAAATACATGACACCGTGAGAATCAATGCTTTTCATATGTACACAGTTGCCACGGTGCGCCACAAGTGGCGCTGGCATCTTAAATGCTGTCGAAGTTTGCATCTTTGTAATGCAACGACATAAAAAAGAAATAAAAAACAAAAACAAAGAAGAGGATCGTATATTGAGCCCTATAATAGGGCAATATTTTTTTTAAAACCTTGTAATCGATCTTTGTAGCTTTTACAATCACTTGAGATCATTACAATTAAAAAAAAAAAATATTTCGCCGCATACTAACGATGCAAACTTCAGCATCATCATCTTAACGCCCAAAGCCAATACCTGATGGAACTAATGCATTACCAGATAACTAAGAATTCCGCCGTGACGGTGGCGCCACCGGAGTTATACGCTGAAAGTCTGAGCATGATTCTCCTATTATTTCGTGCTTTTTTTCTCTCTTTCCTACGCTTTCCTCGATCCAATGACGTCATCTTAAGAGATAAATGATTCTGGGCAGATTTCATTAAGTGGAATGGACCGATGTGCATGTACACGTTTCCCATTTTGTCTTCCCTTTCCACTAGTATTCTGTAACAGCTAAGCATCATCCCGATATGTTTCTTCTCGCTCTTCATCTTGTCCCGTTCGCCCCTATAACCTCGCGAGAAAAGAACCAGGGGAAATGTAAGTAGGGAGCTAGTGAAAGCATCCCCAGCAGAAAATCTCGTGATCCCGCATCGATATCTCGATCCCAAGATCAAACCGCACGGGCGCGAGGCCCAAAGCGAAATTATTTACGTTTATAAGTACTACGTTACGTGTATAAGAGGAAAAGAGAAAGAAGACGTTCGGTAAGGGGAGAGCAGCGCGCATCTAGTATGCAGCACGAGTGTGGATAGTTCTTCTTCGCAAACGACTTAGCGCGACCCTGCGCTTTGTGTATACAGGGCATTCCATGACAAATCAACAGGGTTCTAAGAAATTTTTATGTTTCTTGCTGCGTTTTGTTGTAGAGCGTTGAAAAGAAATACGGCATAGCAATTTTACATTTTTTACTCACTTGTGGACAATGTTTTTGACATTGATGTTGATTTTTGACGAATCCTTCTCGATGAGGAGGTCGAAATCAATCGACATATTTCCTAATACACCTCAGTCATGAGTTCGAAGGCGAAAAAGAAAAATTCGTGGGTTGTAAGAGTGTTTTTTAAAATTTCGTACTTCGAAAAATGCGAGTAAATTCATTATTCAAAACAATGTGAGATTTACCAATCCAGTATGTGAATTACATGTTAAGGAACTTTGGTTGTAAAATTAAGGATAGTATAAGAATTCTACGATACACCGTGAGAAAAAATGTCATTGATGCCAAGGAAATCAGTGGATTGATTTTGTTTTCATTGATTTTAACAAAATATTTCTTTGATTTCAATTAAATAGTGCACTTGAGTTTTAAATAGAACATTTCATTGCCTGTGAAGAAACATTTACTCAGTGAGCATATAAGAAAGAAACAGTTTCATGGTTTTAAAGAATAGTTTTCATTGATTCAAGCAAATCGTCTTCTTGATTAATTGAGAAGATATACTTGATGGCAGAAAGTGCTGAGAATTTCATTGTCCAATGTTGAGCACCTATAGTGCTGTCTCCCTCGCACCTAACCTCACTTTTGTGTTTTCTGGTTCTCCCGAAAAAACGGCTGCGAGTTTCAAGGAGCCCGTACTTAAGCCAATTTCTGCTGTACTCAAGTACTTCCTCCTTAAATTTGAGCTTTATCTGTCGAGTAGTTCAGGAAAAAATAGATCTCCAAATTCTGAGGTGTGGTGGGGAAAGTGCCGCACCCTTGTCACTTGATCAATTGTCTTTAGAAGAATACTATATATATGTAGCGTTTATAGCTATATTATAGCTATATACATGTATACGTTTTTGGCATGGTAATTCGCAAAACACTTGTCATGTAACCTAAAATTTTTACAACAGTACAGTTTGCTACAATAGTTACTATTTACTATATTAAATATATATATACAGTAAAAGTAATTTTTACAAAATAGTTACGGTCGTATTTAACTATTAATTCATAGTCAGCAGTACCTTTTTCTCTCAGTATATATTAATTATTTAAAAAATGCTAAAAAGTCGTTTATACCACAGTGTGCGAGAAGTGCCTGTTTCACGCACGCAAGCGAAGCGAAGTGTGCGTGAAGTAGGCACTTCACGCACTAGTGGCATAAAATTGTATACGATACTCGTGCGAGAAACTTTTTCTGATCTCGTGTGATTACAACACTCGTCGCGAAAAAGTTTCATCGCACTAGTATCGTAATGTACTGTTATGCAACTCCGTGCGAGAAGTGCTTACTTCTTACACGCTTCACTGCGCTTCGCGTGCGAGAAATCTCACTTCTCGCACCAGTGAAATAAAATTGCATACGACACCCGTGCGAGAAACTGTTTCTCAACTCGTTTAATTGCAACACCCGACTTCGGCTCGTGCTCCAAACTCACCCTCATCAGAAAAACTGTTAACCCACTCGTATCGTAACCCAGTAAACCAAAAAATCGCTTCCATTGCTGCTCTATTACAATTTCCCACTCACCAATGTAAGTGTTACATAACACTGTTGTTACATAACAGTTACATTGCTGAGTGGGAAATTGTAATAGAGCAGCAACGAAACCGGTTTTTTTGGTTTACTGGGAATATACTATACATACATACATTGTGAATTTATTGACATTACATACATTTATCGTTGTAACATTTGTATTTTACATTAATTTTGATTCGTTGCCATGTATTGCCAATTGGCCATCGACCGCGGTCCTTCAGCCTTGGAATATACTATTTTCGGTGTTTTTCTAAATTTTGTACTAGAATATATTGAAGAGTAATTAATAAAAAAAAAGTAATTTGCTCTGAAATTCCCCATAGATACCCACATGCTTCGTACTCTCCCGGTGGTTGCTCTGTGAAATACACGAAAGTATGGCGTGCGGGACTCGTGTGCTGTTGCTGATACTGTGGCCGAAGCAACTTTTCATCCTGCTTTAGCTACATCTTTCTCTTATTCGCGTGTCCTCTCTATGGGTTGCAACTGAGCCATAGGGCAACGCTGCCGGGACCCCACGAGGTCTTTCTTACCTCTTCTCTCTTTTACTTCTCGTCTATGGCGTCGACCGCTTTCTCGCTCGCACACAAAGACCCGCAGAACGTTCATCGACTACTAGCGTTGAGGAAGACCCGGGTCAACCGGACGGGGTAACCACAGAGCAACAACGATGGAAGGAAAATTTCCTTCTTCACGCTCGTACTTTCCATCAGCCTCCCTGAGTGTGGTCTCGTTTGTCTCTCGTTTCCACAGAAGCAATCGAGTTGGATTGAAAATAAACAATGTATGTTGTCGGGCTCGTGGGGAGTTCGGAAGCCTCAACGCGTTTCTAATGGGAAAACTGTTGAGATCTTTTGACATTAGAGCTTTCAAAACTTCGCCGTGTTGACTAGAATAATATACGTATTTTTTCTCCTTGCGGCAATTTTATACTCTGGAAAAAAAAATCAGTTCCATCAACAAAAATTTGTTTTATTCAACAATATCGTACAAGTCCATACGCTCAAATAAATATTATGTACCACCAACGAAATATTTTGTTGTTTGTGCAAAATGAAATACAGGACTTACAATATGATATTGAGTTGTTTAAATCAAATTCGGTTTATAGTAATGAAATATTTTGTCAAGTTGACATAAATATTCACTTAAATAGAGAAACATTTTGTTGCTTCAATCATTTTTTTTTCTCAGAAAAATGAAGATCATGTTTTTCAAATGAAAAAGATTCAAATAAATGATTTAGTTCATTCAACGGTTTTTGTTTTCTCAGTGTACTCACTGTAAGAAAACGGTGTTTTTTAAATATTGAATTTAAAAATCTGAAAAGAATTCATACTAAGAGCTTTTTAGAAGTACTTGAATATCATCAATTATGGGGTGGATCTGAGATTATCGCAAAGAAAAGTTTCTGAAGTGACAGAGAATGATTGATATACATCAAGAAACGACGTTTACACTTGGTTGCCTGATTTACTGTTCAAAAGCGTCTCCAAGGTATCGAGCTTACTTTTTATCTGAAGAAAAAAGTATGTCAATCAAATAGAAGAGACGGCACAGCTGATGTGCATCGGAGAGACCGCGAAACGGGCGTTCAAGTTTTCAAGTAGAATTGCGGCGAAAGCCGCATCTCGTCACGAATAGTGATTAAATTATTTATCGCAAGAGGACTTGATTATTTACGCCACTCTCACGTCTGAAGAAACGTTTCGCTACAGATATACGTATATACATCTCGAGGGAGAAATTCGATATAGAATTCTTTCTCTCTCTCTTTCGCTCTCATGCATACTTCCAAGGTATACAGATACTCTCGAATCTTCGATAGTCGGTATATAGTCGCAACTATATGTATGCGACACGCATATATATATATATATATATAGTATATTTCCCCGTACATATATATATATATATGTACGGGGAAATCCACCCCGTTTCGATCAGGATTTGACCTCGACCTCCCCGATTGGACTCGTGATTTTTTTAGGCTTAGTTTGGGCCCTCAAATGCACCATATTTTTAATTTTTATTATGACAATTTTTTTTAAATATATTTTTTATGTGACGTATCGAATGCTATAATTTGAAAATCTGGAAAAATTCTGAAAACTACTTGGTTCTATAGCAAAATTTTCTAGCTTACAGCCAAATTAGGCGAGTTTTTTTTGTTAGCGTTTTTAAGCTTTTATTATATTTCAAGAATTATTTTTTTAGTAAAAAAAATCTCGAGAACTATGAAAATATATGTATATATATATATATATAGTATATTTCCCCGTACATATATATATATATATATGTACGGGGAAATCCACCCCGTTTCGATCAGGATTTGACCTCGACCTCCCCGATTGGGCTCGTGATTTTTTTTAGGCTTAGTTTGGCCCCTCAAATGCACCAGATTTTTAATTTTTATTATGACAATTTTTTTTAAATATATTTTTTATGTGACGTATCGAATGCTATAATTTGAAAATCTGAAAAAATTCTGAAAAATACTTTGTTCTATAGCAAAATTTTCTAGCTTACAGCCAAAGTAGGCGAGTTTTTTTTGTTAGCGTTTTTAAGCTTTTATTATATTTCAAGAATTATTTTTTTAATAATAAAAATCTCGAGAACTATGAAAAGAAAAATCTTGCCTACTTTGGCTATAAGCTAGAAAGTGTTTATATTCGACAGAGTATTTCTCTGAATTTTTGGGATTTTTAAATAATGACATTCGACGGGTCGCGTTAAAAAAACCGCTTAGTTTGAAAAAATCTGAAAAAATTGCTAGAAATTTGAAAAAAATTCTAAAAATCTGAAATAATTCTTAAAAATCCGGGTTTACACAATCAAACATTTGATCAATTGCCTATAATAGAATAGTTTCTAATAATTTTTTTTATATTTTTAATGTTTTTTTCTATAAAAAAAAGCTCAAAACTATGAGAAAAAAAATCTCGTCCACTTTGGCTATAAGCTAGAAAATTTTGCTATTGAACGAAGTATTTTTGAGAATTTTTTCATATTTTTAAATTATGGATACTATGGATCATGAATATTATAGATATTCCACTTCAGAATTTTTTTTTTTTTTAATTCCATTAGAAAAAAAAATATGATGGTGCATTTGAGCGTTCAACTAAGCCTACAAAAAATTATGAGCCAATTCGTAGAGGTCGAGGTCAATTTCTGGTCCAAACGGGGTGGATTGCCCCATACATACACTGAATATACTTAAAGCAAAGTCTACGCCTCGTCGTATCTTCTCTTAGAGCATAGAACGTCCGGACGACGTAAATTGAATTTTCTACTCGACTCGAACGAAACCTCTGTCGTTATATATCCACATTATGCTCGGATTCCAGCTAGTGCACACTGAATATAGTACAATACAAATTAAGTACACTTGGTAGTGCGATTTTTTTGTTCTCCTCGAAGTGTTGTTTCCGCGAAGTCAGATTAGAAATTCGCCGTAACTCGAGGCAGAAGGAAGACGAGAAGTAAAGATAGAAAGAGAGAAAAACCTTTGACTACCTTTGGGTAAATTCTTCAGGAATTCTTCATGAATTCTTCATGAATAAGGGATATAGTTGAGAAAAAAAAACAGAAGACGCGCGTTTTCTAAGAATGAGAAAAACGATATCACGAGCATAGAACACAACAGCGTGCATCTTCTTTGGTTATTATTATCCCTTTCCTTTTTTTTTTTTAAGGATTCTTCGTCTATTCACAAGCCACAACCGAGTACGAACCTTTTACATGTAAATTCGTGAGAGCAAAGCAAACACCTTATTATTGAGGTATATTCCGTTGGGAAATTGGTTAACATAGACGAGTGTGCGTATACATATAGAGTATATTGGCGATGTGAAGGGCAAGGTCGAGGCTTTACGTCGGAAAATATATCTTTCTTTGTCTTGTTTGTTGGGCGCGCACTTTGGCTTAGCCGAGTGTAGAGGTAAAAGACGAATAGAGGGCGAAGAAGGACGAGACTCTCGGTTCGAGCACTTCGCCCGCTTTTCATGTCCCACAGGGCCAAACTGCTATTTTTCTCGAGTGTACAGATGAGCGACGTGAGCCCGAACGATTCGTTGAGACGAGCAATTCATCTTGTCGCCATGAATATGCGATATTTTCGACGCGACGCGCGTTGAGGGGAAGTTCGATACCGGCACTTACCTCGAAACTTTCAACACTTTCTTTCTCGAAACCCGATTTCTAAAGGGCTGTCGAAAGCGAGGCTGCATGCTGAAAAATTATCCATTAGACTTTGATGAAATTCAACTGGAATAAATAAATTTTCTTATTTATCCGGGAACTCATTGATTTTTTATTGCTTTCTCATAGATGAAGCTTTTTTTCCATTAAGGGTATTTAATTTCCATTTTTTTTTTCATCGCACAACTTTTCATCTCAACTAAGAATATGAAGTAAAAATGTTTTTTTATAATCCAAAAATCTTTTTTTTTTTTTTTTCCTCCAGTGTATCCCAAACCCTAAACGTAATTTTATTTTTAATGTTATTTTGAATGCGGAAAAAATTCTCGAAGAGAAAAGTAAAAATCTGCGATTATGGTTCCTTTTTTTTAAATTTTAATTTAATTTTTTTCACTTTCTGACGTCTATATTTATGACAATGTTGTCGCATTTTTTTCGGCGCTCATTTCATACTTGAAATATTATCAATTGCTAATTCTCCATGAAGAATGGAATTTCATTTTTTTTATTCCTTGAAAACTCGAAGCGTTCGAATTATTCATGAAAAAAAAATACATTATTTATGGAGAATCAGCATCTGATAATATTTTGAGTATAAAATGAAGAAAAAAAATACGACGACTTTGCAATCAATATAGGCCTCGGGAAGTGAAAAAAATGAAATAAAAATTTAAAAAAAAGGAACCCTAACCGCAGATCTTGACTTTTCTCTTCGAGAATTTTTTTCCTCATTCAAAATAACATTTAAAAAAAAGATTACATTTGGGAGTTGGAGAAAATCTTTTTTTTTTTTTCCTCCCAAAATGCGCGCGAAATAACGAATTTTGGATATGTGTTTGGCATATAACCATCAACAACACTCAAGTTTTTTTTTCAAAACGCATATCCAAAATTTATTATATAATGCGCATTTTTCAAAATAATCAAAATCAAAATCGAAATAAAGAAAAAAATTTGAAAAAATTCATACGCATTAAAAAAAATTAACATATCATTTTCATTACAAAAAAGTTCGGTTGACTGTTTATTCGTTAAACAATTGTTTTTTTCACCACTTTGTTAATAACATTTTGGGATTATTATTATGCGAAATCGATCTTTTCAGCACCTTTCATATGCATTATTTTTATCCGTTTTTTATCGCATCAGAAAGTGATCGAAATTGTTTTTGAAACACACTTTTAGCGCCATTGTACCTATCATACATCCTTAACCTTAACTGTTTCCGTAACATTTTTTTGACAATATTCCAGTGCACTAATAAATGATAAAAAAAAATTATCGCTCGATCATGTTTGACATTTGACAAGTCTTCAATTCCTGTCTTCTCACAATAACATTTCATCGATCAATAAATGTGCATCAACGTTGAATCAGACGATGTGATTTCTGTGGTTCTAGTTAAATCAGAGAGTTTGTAGATATCGCATGTATTCGTTCATTGCGGTCGTGTCGTGCCCTTGCTCGTTCATTTGCCTCTTTATACGATTACGCTGTACGATATAACGCTCTATGTATAAAGTTATATATTTTACGACCAACATGCTGCTGTAGGTCCCGAGATAATGAGGGGCCGGAATATCATGTACGCAAAAGAATAGATTGCTCACGAATGGTCATTGGTCATTTGCACACCTCAGGAACATCGAGAGCCTCGGGGGGCCAAATGACTGCTTCCAGTATTATAATGAAAATAAAGTAACAGAAATTCGGCATTCTCTTCGTAAAAGTACTGCATTATAAGCAGGTGCAAGCATATAACTCGAGGCCTTTAGAGTTTCAACTTCCCTTATCAAGATATCTTATCGTATATGTTTATCCGGAAAAACTAGTTTTTCTTTAGACCATCGTGTAGAAAAATTCATTTTTAAAGCCGCCAAGTAGCATAAAAATAACAACAAACTATACTTCCTTAAAGATTAACAGATTGTCTCATTTTATTTTTTTTTGCGAAAGTATATTAGGTGAGTCCGACTATTACTACAATATGTTTATTATTTTCTTATTATGTATATGCAATTTTCTAATTTATATGGGGCGTTTTATCTCGATTCGACTTGGGTCTGAGTCTCGACCTCCTCAATTTGACTCGTAATTTTTTGTAGGATTAGTTGGAAATTCTAATGCATCATATTTGTTTTTTTTTCTATGCATGTTTTTTTTAAATATTTTTTTTAAGGAACATATCGAATGCCACAATTTGAAAATCTGAAAAAAAAGTGAGAAACACTTTGTGGAAGAATAAGGTTTTCAAGCTTAGACCCGAAGTGGGGAAATTTTTCTTCACATAGTTTCATGGTTTTAGATCCAGGTCGAATCGAGTTGAAATGCCCTGTATACATATCTATATATATTTCGCTCGAGCTACGAAGTCCTTGTACCCAGAAGCATATTGTATTGTGCCTATTGTAAAAAAATGTACAATTCCAATGATGGTATTTTTTTTAAATAAATATTTATTTATTTAACTTAACATGATGAGGAGTTAATTCTGTACTTAACGTCTTACTGATGTGTGTTTCCTGAAGAGTGTGATAAAAATAACGTAAGAATAATTCACGGCATTCGTATCGCACAAGTACTGCACTATAAACAGGTCAAAATATATAACTCAAAGACTTCACAGTTCCAACTTCCCTCATTAAGAAATTTTATATTTCCATGCGGAAAAACTAGATTTTTTCTCAGTCAACCGTGTAAAAAAATTTCTTTTGTAACGCTCGCTACTGACATAAAAATAGAAACAAACTCCCTTGGCGATATTCAGAATGTTTCAAATTCTCATTTTTTTTTTCTAGAAAACCATAATGAGGCAAATGCAACTTAACATGCTATGGATATATTTCTATACCTAACGTCAAACTAGTCCGTATTATTTTCCTGAAGAGAGCTTAATAAACAGGTCCAAATATATGACTCGAAGACTTCAGAGTTCCAACTTCTCCGATTAAAAAATCGAAATTTTATATTAAAAAGTATAATTGTATATGCGGAAACATTTTTTGGCCAATCGCATAGAAAACTTTATTTTCCCGACTACCGACTTAAAAATGAAAACAAACTTTCTCGGCGATGATCAGAATATTCTCAGATTTTTTTCCAGAAAATAATCTAGAGTCCGACCAACTTAACATGATAAGGAGATATTTTTATACTAAACGTTACCCTCATATTAGCCAACACCGAAGCCCTACATATGCCGCGACTGTTATGCGTTTCTTCCTGGAGAGCGCAATCGGAAATTCACTGCGATAAAGCGAGATAGAGATATTACAAGGGAACGAGGGAGATAAAGCGGGGGAGGGATGGCGATTGGGATTATATGCGGGAAGGAGGGATAGACTGCGGCTGTGGCCGGCTAACGTGCCACTACCGCCTCGTTCTCCGAGTCTTCACAGTGGCGATGGCGATGCACTGAGAGACGCCGGCGAGTTCTCGAGAGTTGCCTCTGCCAGCAAACAGTAAGAAACTGCTAGTACTTGTCCAGCATTCGAACAATCAGTCACGTTGCGTACGTGCGCGCCGCTTCGCCAAAAGATTTCTCGCGTCCCGTTCGATTAAGCAAGGACCTAAGCTATGAGTGCCTTCGAAGGATTTAACAGACTCAGTGTTTTCAAAGCGATACACATCACAGTCTGCGTTCTAGTGACTTGAAGAAAAATAATGTCTAAGGTCGGGAAATGTGCGGCGGTGTCAGAAGACCTGTTTTCTGCAATGAACCGATTAATGATTTAGTTTCATAGACTGTTGACAGACGCGATTTAAGTCAGTTAGAAACTACGAAACGATCAATTTCGACCGTAATGCAATGAAAAATAATTGTTAGAAAAAGGAAATCGTTATTCTGTATCACTGATGGATCGTTAATTTCCGTGAGAATTGATACGAGTGTCTTTTCGGTTGAAAAGTAACATTGAAAAAGGGAAAATCGGTATCCTATACTGGCGATCGATTGCGAATTTCCGTGAGAATCGAAACGAGTGTCTTTTCGCTCGAAAAGTAACATTGAAAAAGGAAAAATCGGTATCTTATACTACCGATCGATCGTGAATTTCCGTGAGAATCAAAGCAAGCGTGTTTTCGCTTGAAAAGTAAGATTAATAGAACAAAAATCGGTATCCTACATTGCCGATCGATCGTGAATTGCCGTGAAAATCAAAGCGAGTATCTTTCCGCTGGAGAAATAACACTAAAAAAACGAAAATCGGTATCCTTTATTACCGATCGATCGTGAATTTCCGTGAGAATCGAAGCAAGTGACTTTTCGCAGGAGCTTGGAGGTCATTGGTCCTCTCGCGTCGAGGACGCGTGCTCAACGTACGTAACGAGATCGTGTTCTCTCGATTTCGGCTAATCGATCTCGCGATCGCGTCCACCTCGATTATCTCGCTGTTGGCTCACTTGCGTGCGCGCGCGATTACAAATAATAAAAATAAAGAGGCTTTCGAAAAGAAGATTTAAAAAACCGATTCTCGGGACTGCGCGATCGTCTTACCGATCCTCGTGGACCGGGTTCATCGCCGCCACAACCGCAATTATTACTCGCGAAGCATTTTGACTCGCTTCCTTTTTTGACTTGGTGGATAAAAGTACAGCAGCAACACGGAGGACCCTCTACTCCTCCTATATAGATACACGCCGTGCTGCATATAATGGGCCTCGCAACAAGAGACTCGTTCGTCGTCGTTATTTCTCCTCGCTGTCGTCTCATTCCACATCGTCTTCGTCTTGGTCTACCTCGTCGATACGATAACGGTATCGAGATATCTCTCGGCGGGCGTCTCCTCGCCTCGTAATTGCACTGGACTGCGCGGCCCGTTTCGCTCCTGCCGCAAAGTACGCGACCGAAGAGTTTCGAGGTCGACCAACTACGAGTTTGCGACTCTGCAAGAACAAAGTCTCACTCTCCAAACAGTTTTCGTGTAAACGTGCTTTCGTGTATATTGTGTATGTTTCAATACCTCAAGTGAAATAAAAAAAAAAAAACAAGTGTTGTCTCAAAGCTCTGAGATGTTAAGAATCACAATGCTGGATTATATTGCCGATGCCGGGTGAGTTAATGTTTTTGTTTACTACTTACTACGCGCGCTACTCTGTATGAGAAACTGAATCCACGCTGTGCGACCTCTAGCGTCATAAAAACCTTTCTCACGTACGCATAGCCAAGTGGTATGCACTTGAAGTACTCTACTAAAGCATATGTCGTGGCGTATACTTTTAAAAAGTTCTGAAAAAAAAAAAAAAAATGTATATATCGTAGCGTATAGTTTTAATGGCTTTTACTCGAATGAAAGAGTAAGTGGGATATACACTGCTGTGAAATGGTGCGTTTCTCGAGTGAATAGTGTGGAATACATTCTTGCGAGTAATCGCGTACTCGAGTCGAGTGGCAATCAGAGTCAATCTGTGTCTGTAGCACAGGTCTTTAAATATTATGCACATTTTTAATGAGGATATAAGGAAAAAATAACGATCTAATATTATACATACTATATGATGAGCCGGAGAATAAGCGAATGTCGTGAGGGAGGACAGAGTGACTATTATAAGGATAGAAGGTATCGTTTATATGTATTAGTACACAAAGAACAAGTATGTACATCGAGGACTCGTATAAATCCACTCTCGCCGCATATGCGCGTTAAGACGTAAGTGGCAGTAAAATCGCCGGTGGATGTCCTCATGACTGATTCGAATGCTCTCTTCTGCGTCCTTTCCTCTTCAGACTCGCGCTTGCATATAAATATACATATATATGCATATGTCGTAGAGTGTACACACGCACAATCGCAGAGTGCGTGAGGAATGTGATATCCCCATTTGCATATCTCAGAGCTCTCTTGTAGTAGAGAGTAGCAGTCTTGAGTAGTCTGCTACTCTCAGTTGTCGCGCACTCTTCGTCGGGATATCACACCCACGACACTTGTAATTGCTTTACGTATTTACCGACATCTAATTTATCGCCTTCTTTTCGCCGCGCAGTCTTTCATTTTATAATTTATTCTTATGGAATAATGCAACGGCAGGCTTATATTTTTGTTGGGGTCGTAGCAAACGCTTTGATTAGCTGTAAAAAGTCCTTTTGGTTAGATGCTGATGCGGAGATGTCGCTGTTGTAGTGTCTTCGAATGATATCAGCAAATAATCAAGATATTAATTGTATGCAGAAAAAAATTTGGATTGGCTGAGGAGATGGATGATCTTTTGTTTTATTATATGCTTAAGTTAGATGAGAAGTTTGACTTCAGAATGTCGAAAAAATAACAAACATTTGGGTGGACGTACCATTCTTGGCCATTGTACCATTAGTGGCTACACAAATATAGCGTATATTCATTCATCGTTACTTCAATATATAGAAATTACTAAATGATATTTTTTTATAATAATCAAAGCGCATTTCACATTAAATGCACAGGGCTTAAAATACCTTATTGTTTAATAAATTATGTTTAATGTTGCTTGCACCATTCGTGGTCAGCACTATCGTTTACATGCAATAGGTATGGCCACAAATGTATGAAGTTAATAGATTTATTTTCATTTATTTTCAAAGTAAAATGCAACTGCAGACTTGCATACTTGTTGTGGTCGTAGCAAACTCTTCAATTAGCTGTAACAAGTCCTTTTGGTTCGATGTTACTACAGACGTGTAGCAGTTTTATTGTTTTTAAATTATATTAGCGAATAAACCAAGATATGAGATTGTAATAAAAATGATGACTGGAAAGGTGGATGATCTTTTGTTTAATTATATGCTTAAGTTGGATGAGAAGTTCGACTTCAGAATCTCGTGAAAAAAACAAACATTTGGGTAGAATTACCATTTTTGGCCATTGTACTATTAGTGGCTACACAAAACATGTATCTATCAATTTCATCACTAGGGTGAACGACCTAGTGGATGGACACTGTCCCTAAGACAGTAAACCTACGAAACCGAACCTTTTCAATGATACTGAAGTTTGCACCGTTGGAGTGCAACGAAATAAATTTTTTTAATTCCCATTACCTCAGTTCATCATAAAATGTACAAATAAAAATCATTTCGATTACTAGCATTGAAAAGAAAGGTCACCTTATAGTACGTCGCTCCTAAAACGACGCTAATCTTGGTTTTTATGATTAATTTTTTTATTTCGTTGCCTTTCAACGATGCAAACTTGAAAAACATCCTTTTTACTGATAAAATTCCGTTAAAAAATAACTCCACCATCCGCTCAATAGAACTTCTTCTATTTATTTGAAAGTACATATCTGCTTGATATCTTCAGAGACAACTCTTCATCGGCCATAATTCTTATAAAACAATAATTACGTATATAAAAAGGACGTAACATAATTCTAAAACGAATCTGTAACAGTATGGTCATTTTTTGATGTCACTCTTTCAACCAGTACGTAAAAAGATTCTGAAAGGGCCGATACTAAATAGTGTCAACTGGTTCTGAAAGGAGTAGAGAAATGTTGAAAGGACGGAGAACGTTTGGCGACGCGACGCCGCAAGGGTAACTGAAGGACGAGGCGATAAGAGTTCCTGCAGTGTTAAGAATGCGTTTCTCCAAAGAGGGGCGCTTCATTCTCGAGGCGTTAGATGCGACGACTTCAACGACACACCGAGCCACTGTGAATTCAATTACTCGCGCGACTCGATAAGATAAGTATCAAAGAGGGCTGCTGCTATTGCGGTCGCTATACACACTCCTGCGATATTCCAAGAGTACACTCTTAGGCTACTCGGCCTTTGTATATCGTAACTGAGAAAAAAAAACGAACAGTCGGCACAGTTTGCCTCTATGTTTGTGCTTCCATCCTTCCGCACACCTTCTCGTTATTTTTTATTCACACTGCGCTAAATATACAAGTTACGAAGAGTATCAAGCAAAAAGGACAAAGGATCTTTTATTCCATTATGCGTACTTCCTGCATATCGGTTTGATCTTGACACGATACATTTTCGAGAAAATAGGTAGAACTTCGTAGTAAGAACAAAAAAATAACGGCACGGCGTATTCTGATGATTGAATGCAGTTTTTAGAATGATTTCGGATTAAAATTAATATTGCGGTATGATCGACTGTCAAAAAGTACCTTTGTCGTTATCGTTTTATGGATCTGTGTATTATGCGAAGTTTGACGAAAGATAGATTCGGTTATTTTTATAGTTGCACACGTGTTTTCAAATTATTTTTGTTTATTTGTGATATGACTGGAATAGTTTAAATATAGATTTTCAAAAAAATAGAAAAGTTGGTTGTTTCAGCGTAAAAGATATAAGGTAAAATTAGCTGTTTTAATTTTCAGAAACTACTTGAACAATTTATCGTATCTATTAATTTAGTAGTGTCGATGCTGTGATGGAATATTATAATGGCCGTATAAAAAAAATGTTCGAGAAAAAATGTACCAAAGAATCAGAACGTCATAAATCTCAAATCCATTACTTTTTCCAAAACCATTATATATCTCTATACTTTTTGTTAATTGTCAATAAATCCTCCCCATAACATCATAGAAAAAAAAAGCATCAATTAATACGATAAAACATGAAAGATCGTTGACAGCGAAAAATCTTTTAAAAGCAATTAGAAAATCGTCAGTACAAGTAGAACGACTTCAGTGGCATTACGTGATAAATCACGACTAATGGGTTTCTTCACTCTCACCAAATTCGTATCTCGAAATCATTACGAATTCGGTGCATATCCTCGTTTTACAAAGTCGCCCAAATGTGAACAACTCCCCATAAAAAACCATCAATTATTACATTAAAACGTGAAAGATGATTGACAGCGAAAAGCCTTTTTTGTAGCACGTGCATAAACAGCGGTGCTTTCGATGGCAGTTTTTCGGGCCGAAAGTCGCTAGTTTCATGGCAGTGTTAAAAAAAATCGATCTCCGCGAGTATAGCTCGCGTTTCTTTCACTTTCGTCCCTAGGGACGAAAGTGACAGACGAAAGTTTGGAACCTCACTTTTCACTGTTCTTCCCTCAAAACTACCATCCAATGACATGGGGCGAAATTAGTAATTGCAACTCATGTGATTGTACCTCTCACTTGTCGCAATCGCAGACTTTCGACCCTTGTTGCACAATACACTATTGAAAGCAATTAAAAACTTGTCAGTACAAATAGAACGACTTCAGTGGGATTACGTAATAAACAACGATTAATGGGTTTCTTCACTCTCACCAAATTCGTATCTCGAAATCATTACGAATTCGGTGCATATCCTCGTTTTACAAAGTCGCCCAAATGTGAACAACTCCCCATAATATCATGGCAAAAAAACCATCAATTATTACATTAAAACGTGAAAGCTGATTGACAGCGAAAAACCTTTTTTGTAGCGGTGCTTTCGATGGCAGTTTTTCGGGCCGAAAGTCGCTAGTTTCATGGCAGTGTTAAAAAAAATCGATCTCCGCGAGTATAGCTCGCGTTTCTTTCACTTTCGTCCCTAGGGACGATGTTACGTCCCTAGACGAAAGTGACACACGAAAGTTTGGAACCTCACTTTTCACTGTTCTTCCCTCAAAACTACCATTCAATGACATGGGCCGAAATTAGTAATTGCAACTCATGTGATTGCACCTCTCACTCGTCGCAATCGCAGACTTTCGACCCTTGTTGCACAATGCACTATTGAAAGCAATTAAAAACTTGTCAGTACAAATAGAACGACTTCAGTGGCATTACCTAATAAACAACGATTAATGGGTTTCTTCACTCTCACCAAATTCGTATCTCGAAATCATCACGAATTAGGTGCATATCCACGTCGTACAAAGTCGTGCCAAATGCGGACAATGAGGTCACTGTGCCAGACCAAGTACCAGTAAAGTCGTGCGACCAAAAGCATCACGAATGCGGCAACAGGCTGCCACCTGTCTGCTTGTGTCTCTCGTAGGTACATAATCGTTTATGTGACGATGACGACGACGGTGTGTTCGTAAAAGCTTTGCTGCCTCTGCAAAACCGGTGCGTCGTGATCTCGAAACGGTTTGCTTACAGTAGATATATATACGAAGTGTATGTACATACGTCCATTCTTGGATGTCGAAGGAAAATAAAAAATGGTTGTTGGTGAGCGAGGCTCGAGCTCGACGGTAATCGCCGTGGATTATCTATCGACAATCCGGGACAAGTGAGAAAGGCAAGAGATGATCTTCGCTCGCCCTTTACGACCGTCATTCAACTTACACCGAACACAGCGCTCGCTGACAAGTACAATAATAAAGAAAGCGAGTCCAGAGCCTCTGTCTGTTTGTGCTGCTTGCACGTCGTGGCTGCGCATACACAGTCACAGATCACAATCATACCTTTTCGCTGACGAAAAGGATTGTTGATCTTCGGCACTAGACTTGTAACTATTTTGATTACTTTCGAAATCTATCTGCGTGTTGAAATGGGTGTTTGTGTACTTTTAACAAAATGGGTCCGCAAACGTCCACATACATGTTAATAATTTTTTTTTCAGTTCGTTGAATTTATTTTTTCAAGTAGAATAATAATTTATTGGAAATATTTTTTGATTCTATTTTGGTGTTTTTAGGACAAAGAAGAATTATAGGTATAACACTTTTTTTTTCAATTGTTAAGTCTACGATTTCGTAAATTGGTTTTGGTACCTTTACACTGTTAGAAAAGATTGGAAGTTTTTATGCATAAACTCGTCACCGAAATTTAATAAACAATTGTGGTATAGAATTAATGTACTTTTACAGTGAAATTAAACCAAATTATCAAAATTCAAGTACTTTCACTGGAAAATTAAGGTAAATTATTGAATATGCTGTAACATACATTAATTTTAAATTACACTTGTATACTAAATTTCATATACTAGTTTATGAATAAAAACTTTCAATAAAAGTACACTAAATTTTAAGTAATTTTTTTAGAGTGTAATTTTTAAAAAAACATGGTAAGTTCGTCAATTGTTAACAAATTTTACTACTCTGTGAATTCAATTTGATTGCGTACTCGAAGTACGCTAAATGATCAGTAAGACATGCTTAGAAAAAATGCCTTGCGTATATTGTTCGATCGAGCTGTAATTTGTCAAGTGTATTAGCTACAATCAAGGCAAATTTTGTTGGAATAAGCAGAGTGATAAAATATGGAAAAAATGGAAAACTACTTTGCATGCAAAACGAAGTACTTTCGGAATAATCCGAGACAAGCGAAGAAGGCAAGAGATGATCTTCGCTCGCCTTTTACGACAGTCATTCAACGTACACCGCACTCGCTGACAAGTACAGTCGAACCTCTCATAGCGTACATTGGTAAGTGGACGTGCGCGTATCAGCGCTGCGATTGGACGATTTTGTGAGAGAGAGTGAGAGCGAACGTTTCGTGTGCCTGATTGGTTCTTGACTTGGCGTACATGTCTCCGCATTATGTACGCTATGAGGGATTCCACTGTAAAGGAAGCGAGTCTAGAGTCTGTCCGTTTGTCTGTGCTTGTTTCACGTCGTGGCTGCGTACACACAGATCACAATTGTACATTGGTCCTACTATAACCTTGTCATTGACGAGAAGGTTTGTTGATCTTTGGCACTAGGCTTGTAACCATTTTGATGACTTTCGAAATCGATGTATGTTTTTATGCGCAGTCCTCTCTTTAAAAGGACATGACACATCGAAAGTCAAAATATCGAAGACTGAAGTCACCGTTATAGCTTTCCGATTGGTCGTCGATGGCTTTGATATGGCGGCAACTTCAGACTGTTATAATCGCTGCAGGATCACGCAAAGCGCGCTCTTTGAAATGCTGTTTTTCCGCAGTTGTGAAATAGAATACATTTTTCTTCCGAGAATAGATTTTCTTTTTTTTCTTTCATTTTTTTTTCCGTGAAAAAAAAAGAAATAAAAATAATATTGTTTTTCTCACCGATATAAATGCATATTTTTTAAAAATGTTTTGAAAATTCTTCATCAAATAATATTAGTCTTTTTATAAAGTTGTAAGAAAATTCTTAAGTGTTAAAAAATGTCCTAAAGAGAAAAGATAAACGAATTGTAACTAAACAAATTTTTTAAATGTGTTTCCTCATTTTTTTTCTTGGAATTTGCAGGAGTTTAAGTATTTGCAAACATTTGAAAAAAATTGAAGTTGCAATAAAATTAGAACCACTCTACCGACTCTAGTCGAATTTCATACACATAATCCTTTGATGGTAATACAGTAACGTACAAGATTTCAGACCGATATCTGTTGTTTTGCACAAATTATGGCGTGAAAACAATTTTTCCAAAATGTTCGAAATGCTGTAAAATAAAAAATTTTAAATCAATTCGCGTCAACTCAGGTGGGTACCAAATTGGACGTATATACATCGAAAATTACGACAGTTATCGTGCTTACAAGGAAATTTGCGTATACGACACGGACACGGACACGGACACGGACATTTTTCTTAACCACTTTTCTCGACGTTTTAAACCTTTCTGAGCCTCATAACATAGAAATCTCGAAAACAAAGCTTCCTCCATGAAGAGGTAAAATAATATCCATCGTAGAAATTCTTTCCTCTTGCATAGAAATAAAATACATGTTGCATTTAAAATATAATCCCACTGACCCGAAATTTTGTCTAGGATTACTGAAAATGTTACCATATAAACATAAATTAAAGAACATATTTTGAAAAAGCTGTTTCTATAATATAATAAATACGCCAAATTCATACTCAAAGGGTTAAGGGTTCCAAGCAGCTCACCCAAGAAAGCGTTAAAATGGATACAATTGTGAAATTCAATACATCGTCAGTCCACAACTAAATGCACCATGCGCACAATCTATTATAAATTGTATTAGATTACAGCAGCTGAGTACCAACGATATATTCATCCACGCCTACTTTTTGCATACATCATCCACCTCAAAAAGTTGTTTACCGTGTGAACGGTTGCCAATATTATTAAACCACCGTAAAAACCCAGCAGACGAGTTTCTCGAATCGACCGGAGGTCGTATCCTCGGCTTCCCTCAACAACGAATACACAGAAAGGTCTTTTGAAGGTTATTAAAATGATTGAGAGAAGTAAAAAAATAGCACGTCGTTGAAGAACCCTTTTTGGCAGTTTCTTTTTAATGGGCGCGTTCTTTTCTTTGCGTTATACCCTTTCACCGTCGTTACGCGTCTCAAGATAGACGAAGAAACGTACGCATAGCAGCGGACGTCAGACGGCGCTGCTGGGGAAAGTGGTTAGAGAGGAAGAAGGCGTTCGGCGTATCCGCCGTAAAGTGGCACCACCGCGCACGACGACGATGCCCTGTCTCCTTACTCTCTTTTCTTTCTTCTTATGCGTCTTTCTCGTCTTCTCGCACCGGGTCACACAATTATCTCTCGTGTGGTGCGCGGTGAGAGTACACTTAGCCCGAGTGCCTCGAGCTAGGGCGAGTGAATAGCATCCCCCAGGATACTCAAACCAGATTGCAGATTCTTCGGCTTGAGATCTTGTCTCGTGCTGCTGAGACGACGTACGGCCAACTCGAGTATTCCTCCTCGAGACAGTTATGAGAAGCCAACGGGAAAAAGCTTTCTCCCTGCGCTCTATAACATGTTATTTGCCTTCCGTTATTATGTAACGTATGCAAATAGTATATTATTTGGCAATTAAAGCCAAATTAAAAGTATAACTTCGTGACACAAATTGTAACATTGGGGGACATTTTTTCCTGAGACACGGAATAAAATGTGAACATGTTTCATTTAAGAACATTTTTGAAAATATGTTTGGAAATAACAAAAAAAAATTCAATTTGTTTTACAACTTGTTTCAGTGAGAATTGAAGAGTACTTCTTGTACATGTGTCGTGTATTCAAGTAAATAGTAGCGACAACGTGATCGCTATGTTATTGAAGTTTGCATCTTTGGAATGCAACGTCATGAAGAAATAAACCGTAAACACAGAGATTAGCGTATTTTAAGAAGCGCCGTTATAGAGGGTGACCTTTCTTTTGAATGATGGTAATCGAAGTCATTTTTATTTGTATCTCTATGATGGTTCAAGGTACAGAGAATTTTTGGAAATTTGTTTCGTTGTATCCTGAGGATGCAAACTTTAGCATCATTGCTCACTTCGCTCGCACTCATTTTCTTTGGTTTGTCTCTTATGGCTAAACATGGAGTTTGCATGTTTATACCATTTGTCATTTGACGTAACTCTATTTGTACTTTAGGGTTTCGATATAATCAACTTTAGATGTGTTATGTTTTTTTTGACAAAGAAAAACATAACACATCTAAAAAGAATGAATAGAAAATCTGTTTTCGAAAGACTATTCTATTCTATTTCACGACTGCAATAAACCAGAAATTTGAAAAGCGCGCCACGCGTGATACTGCAGTGATGATTATAACAGTCTGAATTTGGTTTTATGTTTAAGTCATCGACGACCAATCAAGATGCTAGAAAGGTGACTTCAGTTTTCGATATTTCGATTTCCGATGTGCGACGTTTTTCTTAAGAGAGGATGAGGATGATATCGTTGTCAACATAAGTTAGTTAGTTATCAGGAGCCAACACGAAAAAAAGTTTATCCCTGCGCTGTATAACATGTTATTTGCTTTCCGTTATTATGTAACGTATGCAAATAATATATTATTTGTTAATTAGAGATCAATGAAAAATGAAACATAGTAACACAAAATGTAACATTGTAGAGAACATGTTATCCTGAGGCACAAATTAAAATGTGAACATGTTTGATAAAAGTACATTTTTTAGAATATGTTTGGAAATAACAAAAATAAATTTTTCTATGTTACAACTTTCCTCACTGAAAATCAAACAGAGGGTTTTTTCATGCGGTATCAGAAAAAAGTAATTTCTATCCAAAGTGATAATAACTGCGCGTTAATAATGAAGATTTCTGCGTCAGAGTTTTCTCATGTCTCGTTCATTTTGTCTTAGGAATGTCGTAAATTCATGCAAATATTTATACCTCTGTCATCGTAAGTTAGTTAGTAAGACAGTTATGAGAAGCCAACGGGAAACGCTTTCTTCCTATGCAGTATAATATATTCTTTGGTTACCGTTATTACGTAACGTGAGCAAAGGCGCTACTATTTAAATTATTAGTATTATTATAGTTATTATTGAAGAGTAATTCACGGCTTTCCTTTGGCTTAGAAAAAACCCATTTTGACAGCTGTAAAAATATTAATAGTTTTTTTTTTTTTTCATGTTCAAGCCGAAAAAATTGGATAAACATATTTGATTTTTATTCATTGTGTCGAAAATACGTTCAACATTTGTGAATTTTCTGTTCTCTCGTGAATTTACAATGTCTCAAGAGAGTTTTATTTCATAAAAAGTGTTTAATGGTTGGCAATAAGTCTTTTACCGAAAATATACGGTAATAAAACTGTCTTAATTGCCGGTTATTTTAGTAATTAGCATAATTTACCGGTAATTTCACAACACTAATAAAAAGTGGCAGTAAAATGTATACGAGAACACGCGATGGCGGTTTTGACAGAGACTGTACTGCTGTTGCACGAACCTACGCGTCGAAGTTAGTAGGACGCTCGGCCAAATAATCCATCGTCGCTGTACTTTCACAACTTACGATCGCAAACACACAAAGATTGGCGTAAATCTACGACATTTTAATGGGAAATTGAACAAGATACGAAAATGCTAGCGAATAAATCTTTATCATTAAGGATGTATGATACGTACAGTCCCGCCAATCGTGAGTTTCAGAGAAAATTTCGATTACTTCCCGATGAGATAAAAATCGGAAAAAAATAATCGATATTAAACGTGCTAAATAGATAAATTTTGCATAGTAAGAATTCCAAAATGTTATTAACAAATTTCTGAAAAAAACAATTGTCCAACAAACAATCAGTTAACCTAACTTTTTTTCTAATGAAAGTGATATGTTAATTTATTTGAATGCGGATGAATTTTTTCAGATTTTTTTCTTTATTTTGATTTTGACTTTTTTATATTCAAAAATGTGCGCGAAATAACGAATTTTGGATGTGTTCGGCATAAACCTGAAAAAACGCATATCCAAAATCTGGGCATGTTTCAAAATTAAAAAAAAATCGAAATCAAAATAACGAAAAAAATCTGAAAAAATTCATACGCATTCAAAAAAATTAACATATCATTTTCATTTAAAAAAAAGTTAGGTTGTCTGTTTATTTGTTGAACTATTGTTTTTTTTTACCAATTTCTTAATAACATTTTGGGAATATCATTATGCGAAATCAATCTTTTCGGCACGTTTTATATGCATTATTTTTTTCCGATTTTTATCCCATCTGGAAGTGATCGAAATTATCTTTGAAACTCACTTTTGGCGGGACTGTACGTATCATACATCCTTAACTCTCGTTTGTCACTGTGAATCGAAATGACCTTTTATCACATCTTTCATTTTTTAAAGGCACACTCAACAATTATCCCTCCCCCAAAATGACACACATTAAAATTTTGTAGCTTTAATTGGTAGCAAAAAATGGTGCAAAAGAGAAAAATTATTTCATTGATATATTGAAGTTTTTCTACATTTTATTTTATACAACATGTCTTTTCATCTTTCTACTTTACCGTATTGAAATTTGGTACATTTTTCACAATAACAAAAACCGACTGTTTGAAATTTTGAGGAAAAAAAATGGCGGCTAAATTTTGGTGGACTTGCTCATATGTAAATTTCATAAATTTTTTTTTGCCAGGTCAATGAGTGTGACTTCCATGTGACGAAGTGTCCTCAAGCGTATCGCCCGAAGAGAAGCGCCAAGTCTCGAAGACGCTTGACACCTCCCTTCGCAAGAGGTCAAGAGGGTGTATTCGTATTATTTTTTCGAGCGTTGCGCGGATGCTCGCTTCCGTTTCCTGCAAGTGTGACGATCACGACTTGCTCATCACATTAAGAAACAAAATATAGTATATGGCATATCCTTGCTTCTATATGTAATTTTCGAAGGTAAAAGGGTCCGCAGAACTATGGAAAAGAGGACACAGGATGTCTCCACAATGCGTTCTGGAGCATTACCCAAAAAGAAAAAACTTCATTGTCACTTTTGCCACGATTTTTTCTTAACCAGCTAATTTTTCTTTCCCTCATTCTGTTTAAGTAATATTGAGTGACTCTGCCACTTCTTTTGTTGAATGGAATAAAAATTGTATTGAGTCAACAAAATATGTAATCCTTGTTACTAAATATTCTGTTGATACAATCGAGCTTCTGGTGATATAATCGAGTGCACAAGAATGGTGTGAGGTCAAACCTAAGTTTTTTAACTTGTCGAAGCCTTCAGGCCAAAACGGTGAACCAATTTTGGCGTTTGATACCTTATTTTATCTGTCGAAGATTGAAAAATGATACGAATGCATGATTTTTTTCAGAGGATTTAGCTAAAAATGATTTAAAAAAAAATCATTTTTATGATTTTTCAATGACTACCAATTTCAGAATTTAATATTTGATACAAATTTTATTAGTAGATTTCTCATCGAAAACAGTTAAATACCAGTGATGATAATTTTGTATATCTGTAACACACATCATATTGTACTTGATAGGAATTTTGTACAACTAATGATTTTATAAACTTCATGAATGATTAAATAGTAACAAACTGTTTACTCTACTGAATTGCATACTTTTGTTTATTGATCATTTAGTAATGATTCTCTCTGTATATGTCAGACCGAAAAATAAATTTTAGTTGCCAGTCTGACAAGAAATTTTCGCAATTTTTTTTTAAATATATATTTTTTTCACATTTAAGATAAAGTATCAGAAAGAGTAGGGATTTAGGCCTGAATTTCAATACCAAAACTGGGATTTGAATGCAGAAGGCTCACACGAAATTTCATTCTGCTCCATACACTTTTTCAAAAGTTATTGTACTTCCAAATGGCACAGATAGACGTCCGACAGACAGACAGACAGACAGACGCCTGACAGACAGACTGACAGATACACAGAAATGAGTTGATATGGTTTTTTTTAAATCTGCGACACTCAAAACACGTATTTCCATCAAATTCCAAGAGTTGATTCTTTTTTTGTTTGCATACCTTCTCTTTTTGTGATGAAAAAGTAAAAAAACGGGCTGAAGAATTCCCGTCGATGGCCTATTTTTTCACTACTTTCGCACACATAGATGCACTGAGGGAAATAGATACTACCCGATAGTAAAAATATACTATCGAATAGTATATTGGATGCTTCGTATAGGGATCACTCTCTGGAGTGCAACAGTTAGTATAATTATAGTAATGGTTAATATCTGATTGTACCAAGTACATTCCGTATAATAAACCCTTACAATACACACAATTCACGGTACTATCCAAATACTACCCGATAGTATATAATATTTAGTATATCGGATATTAAAAATCTTAGTATCTATATCTCTCAGTGTGCAATACAAATATAGTTTTGTATACATAGACACAATACAAATATACAAGGAAGAACTAAAGAATAAATAAAAAATAAACAAATGTAACACGTGCCGCAATAAAAACATTGCTACCACTACTCATCAAAACTTTTTAAAAACCGCTTAAGCTGGCGAGTAAAGTTCACTTTCGCTTTCAATTATCCCTATTGTCACTTCTCGTTCAATTTTTCTTTTTCCCAACTGATTTTACTCATCCTATTGAAATAATATCGAGTCCCTCGTCTGCACTATTCACTCGACCTCGAACATAATCCTTGATTTCGGTAGCCCACAAATCATCCAAGTAAAAAAAAAACCATAGCAGCTAGACTTGAATCACGTGTGGAAGACTGCGAGGATCGATGACGCACTGTCGCTCTTCGATGGCAATAATTCATTCTAGCGGCGAGTCAAACAGTCATTAACCTACATTCTACTATCCTATAGTGTATATTTTGCTCGGGAATCATCGCGACAGAGATTAAGTGGAACATAAAATAAATAGAAGCGAATCTCTACTTCCGGGCGAAGCTATGCTGTGTTTTTTTTTTTTTCTTCTCGAGAGATGCCGAGTATAATGGATATAATGGAACGTGGTACAACGAAAAAGTGGCACGCGTTCCCGGTCTTCAGTTGAGCAACCAAGGGCGAAAGTAACGTATAAAGGGAAAGGGAAAGAAATAGGGAAAGGGAAAGAGATGAAGAACAGCTCTCCGGGCTTTTTACTCGAGCAGACAGAACGGAATTAGAGGTAGTTTATACCGGCTACCCTCGTAGCAGGTCTGCAGGGTTTACGCCGGCGCCATTGGCATAATCTCACCCCTCGTGTCACCTTTTTTCCTTTCATTGTTATCTCGCTCTACCTTTTTCATTCTCGCTCTCGGATTTCCCGAGCCCACTTTCGAACCCATTTGACAATCGAGCTGGAGCAACCACCAGTTTTTATTGTGGTATGTACCACGTACTTTGCAGTATTTACGGCGCTTATCCGAGATTACGCACTTTGCTACAATGTACATGTATATTAATACTAACGCGGATATCTCGGTGTACGTGTCTGACGATTCATATCCGGTTGTGACGCTCAGAACGCTTTTTAAATTTAAGTATAGAAACTTTTTTATTATGTCACGGCGATTTGCCGACATAGAAGCACTATATATTTTGTTATTACGCGGGTTAAAAGCGATTCGTGTATAGTGAAAAATAATTTTGTAATATTGTTTTTTTTTCTTTAAGTTTTTTGTGAGTAATAGACGTAGGATTTTAATTTAACGTTGTTTATAATGTCCCGTGGTTGTTAAGGTCGTTGAAGTTCTTGAAATATCTCTAAATTTTTGCAGGTACTTTGCATTTATGGTATGTAGTAAGGAATAATAAATCTAGTTGTCAAATTTAACGTAATCTATGGTGGTTATTAGGCCTCAAAGTCCTTAAAGCCTTTGAAATGTCCCTAAATTTTGTCTGTCCTGAAAAGTTCTGTGAATGTTCTCGAATTTTTCATATTTAGTCATAGTCTGTTTTGTAGTTACTCTTTTTTTCAACATTTTTAAATATCAGCAATGAACCTAAAAAAATGTGTACTCCAGTTTTTTCTTATTTGATTGTTGAAATGAATCCAGATTGTTTCATGGTTTCATCTTTTTTCAGTTTTTGTTGTTGTCCTAAAACAACCTGGAACTCGTCGTTGCGATTTTCTGAATATGTTCTTGAAATTTTTTAAGAATGTTCGTGAAGTTTTCTGAAAATGTCCATGAAATTTTTTGAAAATGTTCATGAAATTTTCTGAAAATGTTCATGAAATTTTCTGAAAATGTTCATGAAATTTTTTGAAAATGTTCATGAAATTTTCTGCCAATGTTCATCATTTTCTGAAAATGTTCATGAAATTTTTTGAAAATGTTTATAAAACTTTCTGAAAACGCTCTTAAAATATTCTGAAATTTTTTTTGGAAAATGTTTTTGAAATTTTCTGAAATTTCTTTCAAAATGTTATTGAACTGCGCACGATGATTACTTTTTCCTTTTAATTATAAAAATTTCTTCATTGAATTCACATTGTAACTGAAAGACTTTTTTGTTTGTCCATAAAAAAACTTACAAATGTCTTGTTTTTTCTACAGTTAGAAGTGAAAAACGTAAACGTTTTATTGATCAATCGCGAACAAATCTTCTTGTTCACAGTACAAAAGTTACAACTCAAGTTTTACTGTGTAAATCATTTTTTACGAGGCTCGGCTCATTTCGTGTTAATAATAACATTCCTCAAAATATTAAACTCAAAAAATCGTGTGTTTTAAAATACGCGTCTACGATTTATTGTGAATTCTTTCGAAATACTGCTCACTTTTTCACAAATATAAAAAATTGTTAGTGTAACATTTATTCATACCGGTATTTCTCAAATCTAAATCTTTTTTTAATCCATATGCCAACGCCAAGTATATGTATATACGTCCGTGCGTATTTCTCCCCTGTAGTGCATCAACATTACGCAGTTTTTTTTTTTCATTTTCTTTACGTTCATTCTTACTTCACAATAAAGCGAGAGGGACACGTGTTTATGCGATTTCGATACAGTAGTCGACTGAATACATCAAACTTTTGATTCGTCATTTACCCCAGCGAAAAAAGCTTGACTGAAAGCGCATTATAAAATCCCCGTGTGCAGTCTCTCGTTCCGCCACGGTGATTTTACCGAGACACGACGCGACTGACGTTGCATTCTCGTGTCAAAATTTCGTCACGCCCTGTCAAAACCGACTGTTCCGTCAGTCTGCCCATATTCAAGGGTGCTGGTCAACCCTTCGTGATTCGTATTTTAAACTATATTCCTTCAATCATTTTTACATAATTGCAACGCTGAATGACGAATATATTTTCGTTCCATTATCATCCACTGACTCACTGGCCTCAACCAAACTTTCATGGTAGAAATGTGCAACCTTGATAACCGGTTGAAAGATGTATTCAAAAAAATTGTAAATGCTGTATTAATTTTTTTTAGATTTTTTAATTTTTACGCACTTTAGTAAAGTTAAAGTTGGACGTCCACAAAATTTTTTTATTAATTTGTGTTTCCGATTATTAGATTTAATATAATACATTTTTAGTTATCAGTATTTTATGAAACTAATCAAATTGGAAGTTTTAATTGATCTATTCAATTATGTTGAAGTATGATAGAAGTTTTGAGATTATTGACACAACGTAGTAGACATTTTTGCGTTTGGGGAAGTGTCGAAAAACGTTGCATTAATAAATCAGGAAGTATAAAAAATATTAGTTTTATGATTTAAAAAAAAAATCTTGTGGTTTTTTTATGGAACAATTATTTTAAAAAGTTGAGGATACGAGTTTATGGGTTAACTCATGCAATAATGACATTCATATCACTCGACAGTATTGGAGCAGCTAGCGGTAAACGATATGAAGTAACTAGAGGAAAAAAGACTAATTGAACACTCGCTATGGAGACGGTCGATGGCATAAACTCGTTTGGATAGAGCTTCGAGTACATTTTTACAGTGTACGTCACGTGTTGCTAATTGGAAGATATTACTGGCATGATAATTTTTCAATCTCACGTGAATAGGAAGTAAAGGGTGAAAATGTCTATTTATATAAATCGCGATGTTTGATATAAAGTATAGCTTGCAGTTCATGCAAAAAATACTTTAACCTATGTATTTGCTTGTTTGCTTTATTTCTGATGCACACAAAAATGTATTTAAATTTTTTGTTTTTTTACACCGCGAAAAATGATCGAGGTTTTCCGATACAAACATGGAGGAATTTTGAACAACTTAATATAAACAAACGGACGTCTTTAACTACAAATGTGCAAAAAAATTGTTTCCTCACTTTACAGATTTTTTCCGATGATTTTCTACTTATACAAATGAATTTAGAACAATTTGTTCAACAAAAAACAGAAAAATATAATACGACTGAACTCTTTCTGCAAAATTAAGGACATGTTGCCCTAAACATTTGCAGTCAAGTTTCATTATGAGCACAACAAATTTCAACGTTATTCCTGAATTAAATTTTTAATATCAACTTTGTATAGCGAAAATCACGTGTTATAAATTCGAAGATATTACGAGTGTGATTATTATTTTTTTTTATCTCACGTTGTAAATAGGAAGTACACGCTGAAAATATGTAATAAGATAAATTGCGGTCTGATATAAAAGTCCCTATGTATAGCATGCGGCTCACGCAAAGACTACTTTAACCTATGTATTTATTCGTTCACTCATTTTCCAGTACACAATAAAAATAGAATCCAAATTAATGTACTTTTAACAAAACGTCTTCAACTACAAATGTGCAAAAAAATTGTTTCCCCTCTTTACAGATTTTTTCCGATGATTTTCTACTTTAACAAATAAGTAAAAAAAAAAAAACTAGAATATGACCGAACGTTTTCTGTAAAGTGAGCGAAATCTTGCTTTGAACATTTGCAGTCAAGCTTCATTATGAGCACAAAAAATTCCAACGTAATTCCTGAACTAAATTTTTAATATCAACTTTGTATAGCGAAAATCACGTGTTATAAATTGGAAGATATTACGAGTGTGATTATATTATTTTTTTTATCTCACGTTGTAAATAGGAAGTACACGCTGAAAATATGTATTGAGATAAATTGCGGTCTGATATAAAAGTCCCTATGTATAGCATGCGGCTCACGCAAAGACTACTTTAACCTATGTATTTGCTTGTTTGCTTGTTTTCCAATGCACGTTGAAGGTGCAGCAGGCCAGAAACCGCAAACCGTGCGGTGCGGCTTGCACATGGGGAATAAACGGGCTCGCCGCGCGCGATATACATACCAGTGAATGGAGGAGGAGGTGGCGAATTACTGTGAATGTATTCATCGAGTAGGTAGGTCGTACAATACCAGCAGAGACTGTAGGCTCACATATGTTGCTTATATGCCTCGTGAGTTCGCTCAGCCAACGAAGCCAAGTCTATGAGTGGGTTAACACCGCCGATCTGCTCTCGCAAAGTCGATTACAAATTGCTACCAAGTATTCTAATGTCTCGATCATTAACAGCAATAATTGCCGGCTGTAAAATTTTCCTTTGCGTTGCGGCTTCATAAATTTTACGACGGTAACAAAACCGAGTTTTCTCTATGAACACTTTAGTGGATTAACTCGAGTTAAATCTAATTACGTAAAAGAATTATAAATAAATAAATTCGTGTCTACTTAAAAAATTTAAAAAATTATGTTAACTTGTATGCTTTCAACAATTTCCTCAAAATTTGGTAGACGAATTAATTTACTTATTTACAAGTTTTTGATGCGCTTAAAGATTGCTTGAGTTGAAGCATTTAAAAAGATTACAAACAATTCGAAACGATTGGAAAAGAAGTCACCGTCTTATTGAGTTCAAAATTTATGTAACTTTGTGATTTTTCAATTGAAAAATGTTTAATTTTTTTTGAGAATTTGAAATAATATTTAAAAATCCAGGTTCTGATTAAAAGGGGTCACGGTTAATCATTTATCGTGTTGGCCATGGATACTGCATATAAAATATAAAATACTACTTCAAAGTGACCGTGAAAGGATCAGCAGATCAGCGTCGAGAAAAGCAGAAGTAGCGGTAACGCCTCGAGCAAAACAAAGTATTTATATGTCTTTAAAAATACTTTACGTGATGCTATCAACGAGCCTCACCGATTTTGTAAGCCGCTTTTGAAAAAAAAACAATATATTTAAAAATTATTTCTATAAACACTATTTTAGAAAAATTATTTTCACTGTTGATGAAAAGGTGTCTGTGTTTTACAAATTTTCACGATTTTTCCCTCAATGTGTGAAGTACAGTCTCCACATTTTATTGTCGAATTCAGCGAAATTTTATTTATTGCTGTGAAAAAATTTGAAAAACAATAAATTATTAAAAGCTGCAGTATAATTGTTGCAAACTAATAATAATAATATAAATATGCAAATTATGAGCACGTGCTGACTGAATCTTTTTATTTGATAGTATCCGCCGGAATTGTTAGAACCAAAAATTTTGTTTTCTCCGTGCGAACATGTAAAATTGGTTCGAATAAAACTTCACGAAATCTACATTAACTATAGTCTTAATTTTTTTTTCCAATCCAACGAAATGGTGTCAAGTAATTTATTGCCAATAATAATTGGAAAGTTCAGCAGTTTCAGCTTAACATTAATTCAAGTACATGTTCAACTTCAGTGAAAACGTGGTGACTTCAAGTTTATTTGACAGATCGTATTTCTAGAACCAACCATTCTATTTTCTCAGCGTGTAAAAAAGATCCCAAATCAAATTTCACGCAAATAAATTCAATAAAGTCTCCATTTTTTTTCGATTCTGCGATTTTATGAAACCAATTTCCCTCAACGATTCTAAAAAAAAAAGCTTTAAAAAGTTGCAGATAATTGTTAAAAAATTCGAACTGTAAAGTGAACAGCATAATAAATGTTTCTAAATTATAAAAATTTTTAGTTTCTCTAACATTCATTTAGTTCAGTACTTTCAGTCCAACATTTATTTAGTTCAGCAGTTTCAGTTCACCATTTATTTAGTTCAATCGATTTACTTCAACATTAATTTATTTCAGCAGTTTCATTTTACAGATCACAAGTTTAACTTCACCGAAAACGTTGCGACTAAAAATGTGATTAACAGCTTGTACTCGTCGGAATTTCTAGAACCAATCACTACTTTCTCAGCGTGTAAAATTGACCCCTAATCAAACTCCACGAAAAGTAAATTGAACAAAGTCTCAAAGTTTTTCAATTCACCGAAATTTTATGCAACCAATTTTCCTCAACAATTCCAAAAAAAACATAAACAGCTTAAAAAAAACTGCAGAAAATATCCAAAAAATAATAACTGTAAACCCAATTGCATGATTAATATCCCCAAATTACAAACATTCCTAGTTTCTCTAAAATTCATTCAGTTCAGTAGTTCAAGTTCAACAATCGATTAGTCCAGCAGTTTCACTTAAACATTAATTCGAGCACATGTTCAACTTCACCGAAATCGTGGTGACTAAAAATTTATTTGACAGCTCATACCCGCTGGAATTGCTGGAAGCAAACAGTTTATTTTCTCAGTGTGAACGTGTAAGCGAGCGAAGAAGATAGAACAGTATACTATCGAAAGTTCGAGGGGCATTTTGTAATAGAACCGGCAGAGGAAATCCGCGGGCCAGGTATGGTAACAATGACAATCAGAGCGAGGAAGGAAGGAAGAAGAGACATAAGCTTGCTACGTGTGTCGTGTGCCTATTGTCGACTCTTCGTAGTTTACGAGCTACCGAACGCATATGTGCGCTTCTCTCGCACTCGGATATAATACTGCGTGTTACTATACCTACAGATAGCTTATTTCTACGCTCTAATATATATATATACGAGCTGGTGTGGCGTACGGACTAAGCGGTCACCGCCTGTATAGTCTCGTCGTCGGAAATCCACTATTTGTGCTCTTTACTATTGCTACTGCTTCTGTGCCTACTATAACCTGAATCTGATATTACGTAGGTATCTATCGAACAACCACCTACCTCTAAATCACACTGACCCTCTATTCCGCAAACCCCTCCATTTTTCCCTTCTACTCGACGCTTATTCGTATCTATAGGCAGACATAAGTTATGTAAGCCGGGCCGATTTTGCGCTGCTCGATATATCCTCTAGGCTTCCTTTCCTTTTATATAGTACGTACGTCCTCTCCACATCCACATTCTTGTTTAATTAATGTCTCGATTATAATATGCGAATTATTATTTTTGGCAATTTTTTTTTGTGTGTTTTATATACTTGATAAATGTTTAATTGGAGTTTGTAACACACCGTTTCGGCTAGGATTTAACCTCGGCACTTGATTTGATTTAACCTCGACACTTGATTTGGCTCGTAATTTTTTGTGGGCTTAGTTAGACAGTGAAATAAACCATATATTTTCTTTTTATATGACATTTTTTGACATATATTTCGAAAGTAAAATATCGAATGCCAGAATTTAACAATACGAGAAAATTCTGAAAAATACTTAGTTCAATATAAAAAATTTCTAGCGTTTAGTTAGAGTGGGCAAGATTTTATTTCTCATAGTTTTTAAGATTATGTTTTGAATTATTGAGAAATTGAAATAAAAATTAATGTACTTTAGGCGATTGATCAAATGTTCCTTTATGTAAATCCGGATTCTTGAGAATTTTTTTGGATTCTTCTGGACTATGCAAATTTTGTTTTCATTTTTTTTTAAGTGACATATCGAATGTTATTATTTGGAGATCTGCAAAAATTCTGAGAAATACGGGCGGAACGCCTTTTATATAGAAAGACATAAGTTCATGTAAACCTAAACGATTGTGTGTTGCTCGGAATATCCTGCAGTCTTCCTTTATTTTTCTATGTCATGTACGGCCTCGTTTGCCCGTAAATTCATTAAACCGCGCGAACCGAGAAATTCTCTTATTTTCTTCTGAACCGACGCATATACAGGATACCGTACGTTTCCCGAGGTCGATGGTTCTATGATTAAATTTTTTTTTTTATTCGTCCTTAAACGCAAATAAAAAATCTGTAAAAATAAACACGAATACCACTTCTTCAAAGGGGCATTATTAATTGCTTGTCGAAGCTAATTGTTTTTCTCTAAAAGAAAAGGAGACACAAAACCTTTGTGTATTTTAAAAAATTTGCATCCTTAAAAACAAATAAAGAATCCGTAAAAACTAAACATGAATTTGACTTCCTCAAAATAGCATTGATATTTTGTTCGAGCTAATTTTATTCTCTGAAAGGAAACAAAACAGAAACCCTTTTTTCTTCAAAATTAAAAAAAAAATCTGTATCCTTAAACCCACATAAAAAATCTGTAAAAACTGAACATGAATACCAGTTTCTCGAAAGGGCATTGACTTTTCGTCCGAGCTAATTTTATTTTCCCTGAAAGTTATAGATAAAAATAAATAAATAAAATTGCATATTCGTCTTTAATCCAACCATAAATAATAAAGAAGTTAAAAAAATATTGGAAAGAGTCTTGGGAATTCGGATCCGTGTGGAAAGGCTTATATATATATATATGTATATATATATATAGGCAGGCATAACTTTATGTAAGCCGAATCGATTGTGTGCTGCTCTAAATATCCCGCAGCCTATCTTTATCTTTCTATGCCACGTACGTCCTCGTTTCCTCGTAAAGTAAATTTTTTTGAATATTTCGTTTAGTGCGTCCTTAATCGCAAGTAAAAAATCTGTAAAAACTGAATATGAATACCACTTCCTCAAAAGGGCATTGACATTGACTTTTTGTCCGAGCTAATTTTATTTTCCCTGAAAGTCATAGATAAAAATTTGAAAAAAAAAAAAGAACACATTCGTTTTTTATCCAACCATAAATGATAACGAAGTTCAAAAAATATTGGGAAGGGTCGTGTTCTTGGGAATTTGGATTCGTGTGGAAAGTCCAATATATATAGGCAGACATAAGTTTATGTAAACCGAACCGATTGTGTGCTGCTCGAAATATCCTGCAGCCTATCTTTATTTTTCTATGCGACGTACGTCCTCGTTTCCTCGTAAATTTATGAAACCGCGCGAACCGAACGATTCTCTTATTTTCTCTCGAATCGACGCACACAGGACACCGCACGCTTTCCGAGGTCTTTCGATCCCTTGTCATTTTAACTGCCCGATCCCTTATATTATATTTCGCCCGGTGCGCGTGTTGACGGGGTTCGAATAAACGGGGCACGCGCGACTCGAGTGCACTCGATCGGGCACCGTTCGAGCGTTCGACGTACCCCATGCTACTTTTTTTTTTGTCGAATATCATGATCGACCTTTTCTCTTCTTTATTATTGTTTCACGACCACGGTATTCTATGTTCAGCTGGGAGGTATGATACGCTTTTATTTTTAGGTCGTTGAAGCGAATGGTCAGCTAAGCCACCGTGAATAATCGAGTCGTTGATCGACATAGCACGGTTTTTTTTTGGTTTTTTACTGCATGATTTTCGTACACGAGAAGGTTTTAGCTTCTTGACCTTTGATCCCTTGGATGACCTGTTGGGATTATTAGCTCACTGGGAAAAAAAGAGACTAAAAATAGTTTTTTTTTTTGTCGCGCAGTTATGACCTCTACAGCAAATATAACTTCGTTATACTTTTTTTTTTGTAGGTAAATAAGAAATAGAGTAAATATGCACGTATTTAGGGCATTCACTGCACTGTTATAAATATTTTAAAGGAAGAATAGGGAAAGTTTAGTTGCGGATATTACGTATGAAATTCATTTTAATATAAACATATCGCAATGGAGTCTTCGATTGCCATCGCACTTTTTTGTTTGTTTGTTTTTTTTGCATGATTTTCGGATATACAACGGTATTAGCTTCTTGAGATTGGACCTTTGATCCTTTGGATGACCTTGTTGGGATTATTAGCTCACCGGGTAAAAAAGAGACTAAAAATAGTTTTTTTTTGTCGCGCAGTTATGACCTCTACAGCAAATATAACTTCGTTATACTTTTTTTTTATAGGTAAATAAGAAATAGAGTAAATATGCAATTGTTTATGGTATTCACTCCACTTTTAAAGAATATTTTGAAGACTAATGTAGTGAGGAAAGTTTTTTTTTGCAGATACCGTTTATTGAATTCAGTTTGATATAAACATATTTTGTAAAATAGGAATATTTTCATGATGACCACGACTTTTGTAAAAATTTTAATCGGTCGTTCTGGCGACGGGTCAGTTCAGCCACTGTGAATAATCGAGTCTTTGATCGACATGGAATTTTTTTTCGTTTTTTTTTCTCCATGATTTTCATCCATAAGAGAGTTAAAACTTTTTGACATTGGACCTTTGATCCCTCGAGACCATAAATAGTTTTTTTTTGTTTGCTTACTTATGGCCTTCATACGAAAGCGGCTTATGGCTTTATCGTACTTTTTTTTCGAAAATAAAAAAAAGTGAATATGCAAATATTAATCGTATTTACTCAACGACTGAAAAATATTTTGAAGTCTAATACAGTGGTAAAAATATTTTTTGCAGATGCTGCGTAGTAAATTCGTATATTAAAATAAGATTATTCACATGATAACCACAAATACGTTCATTAGTACAATTGTACTGTAGATTTAATATCGAGTACCACATATTTTCACGTTTTTGGAATAATTACTAATAATTAACAGTTAATATCCTCCCACATCAAACACCAATATTTTGTATTCTCAATGTCCATAATAATTTATACAAAAAACAATTTTAATTCCCTTTTTTCGAATGGTGATTGTCCCTTTTTACAAAACTGTCACATTAGCAACAATATACTCGTCAACCGAAAACAGTTGCCAATCTAATCTCATACAGTAGTAAAAATATTCTTTGCAGATGCTGCGTATCAAATTCGTATATTAAAATAACATTATTCACATGATAACCACAAATACGTCCATTATTACAATTGTACTGTAGATTTAATATCGAGTACCACATATTTTCACGTTTTTGGAATAATTACTAATAATTAACAGTTAATATCCTCCCACATCAAATACCAATATTTTGTATTCTCAATGTCCATAATAATTTCTGCAAAAAAACAATTTTAATTTCTTTTTTCCGAATGGTGATTGTCCCTTTTTACAAAACTGTCACATTATCAACAATATACTCTTCAACCGAAAACAGTTGCCAATCTAATCTAATACAGTAGTAAAAATATTCTTTGCAGATGCTGCGTATTAAATTCGTATATTAGAATAAGATTATTCACATGATAACCACAAATACGTTCATTAATACAATTGTACTGTAGATTTAATATCGAGTACCACATATTTTCACGTTTTTGGAATAATTACTAATAATTAACACTTAATATCCTCCCACATCAAACTCCAATATTTTGTATTCTCAATGTCCATAATAATTTCTACAAAAAACAATTTTAATTTCTTTTTTCCGAATGGTGATTGTCCCTTTTTACAAAACTGTCACATTATCAACAATATACTCGTCAACCAAAAACAGTTGTCAATCTAATCTCATACAGTAGTAAAAATATTCTTTGCAGATGCTGCGTATCAAATTCGTATATTAAAATAAGATTATTCACATGATAACCACAAATACGTTCATTAGTACAATTTTACTGTACACTGAGAAAAATAAGAACTTGTGATTACCAATAATTGCTTAAAGCAACCATAGTATTGGTAACGCTTACGAACATATTGGTAGCTCCAATAAATTATTGATAATCACAACTACTCATTTTTCTCAGTGTAGATTTAATATCGAGTCCATATTTTCACGTTTTTGGAATAATTACTAATAATTAACAGTTAATATCCTCCCACATCAAACACCAATATTTTGTATTCTCAATGTCCATAATAATTTCTACAAAAAACAATTTTAATTCCCTTTTTTCGAATGGTGATTGTCCGTTTTTACAAAACTGTCACATTATCAACAATATACTCGTCAACCGAAAACAGTTGCCAAAACTCCATTACCGATTGAATCCACAACTTTCTGTTCCAATTTGGCAAAGATGTCATTGTTCGATTTTCGAGCGACGGGGGAAGCGGCAAAATAGGGGGAGGGTGGAAAACGTCGAGTGGTCAAACACAGGTCGTGTTCGTTCGAGTGAAGGAACGTTCGAATGCACTCGCTCGTTCTGGCGTAGAAGTGCGTGTGCATTCAGTGTCAAATTAAAGTCATTGTGAGGGCTCAGGGGGTTTGGTATCCCATCCGGTCTTGCTCTGTGTCCGGTGGTCCATCGAGTGGTCGATTCCACGATTCACTCGGTTGCTTTGACAAACCATAGCGCAGAGAGGGAGGAATAGATTCCAGAGTCTGAACGCAGTCAACATATTTAGCTCGATAACAAGGGATGAAAAAAAAAAGAGGGTGTGCGTTCAATAATTTCCATGGCTATCTGTTGGTCATCCGCTTTTTTTTTTTTTCTTTTCCGTTCGAGTGTAAAACCACGAGCACCGCACAGTAAACCATGAAAAATCTCCCTTCTCGACTCCCGCATATATATATATATATATATATATGCGGGGGAAAAAAAAATATATTTTTTTCTCCCTTGTTTTACGTTTCGTCACGCGTGTCATTTCTTTGTGTACCCCGACAAAAGCAGGGAAAGAGCGAAAAAAAAAAGAAAAACTTTGAGAGGTTTATCCTATAAATTTTCGGGTCAGAAAAAAAAGAGGAAAACAAGGAAAAAGTTGAGTGGCTTATCCACTAAATTTTGGAAATCTGGTCCACAGTGCAGACTTACTGGTCGAGGACAATTGGAGCCCATATGTGACTCTATTATTTCACTGTGGTAGATATATAAAAAAAAGTCCCTTTGAACTTGTTTAAAATTTATTAGATCGGTTACACGCTGGATAAAAATGTGGAAAAAGAAAAAGGGGTGGAGATGCAATGGAAAGGTCAGGACTTACTTTTTACCCCATTCGACGAATTTATCGGATTTGGGATCACTCGAACGTACGAGTCGTTGTCCTCGTATACCTGAAAAAGGGAAAAAAAAGCGCGAGGGACAAAATACACACTTGAAATTCTGCCACCCTTGGACACTCGACTACAGCAAGGGTTTGAGTGTAATGTCTAGGAAATGTGATTTTTTGTGCAAAAATATAATCTTTACATGGTATATATGGGGCATACCATGAAATCTCCATCAAGAACTGGCGACGATATCTCAGATAGGCGCTGTAATTTTTTATACAAAAGTACTTGTGGAAAAACACGTACCAATTTTTTTTTTTTAGATTTTTGAAACACTTTTTGATTGAGATATGAATTTTTTAAAAAACCCATCGTTTTTAAAAATATGACAAAATTCTTGAAAATATTATAAAATATAACGAAATTTTTTAGCCTTATTCGAAAACGTAGATTTCGTAACTGTCAAAGACAAATTTGAAAGACGATTCAAAAAATAGAATGAAAGAGTAGAATGCATTTTTGGGTTAAAAATAAACATAAAAATTCCTTACAATATAAATCGAAAAAATGATATTATCAAAATAGCAGGATGAGGACTATATTAAAATAGTAACAGTGGCATTTCATAACATCTGGATCAGGATTTGGCGATGATGTCTCAAATCAACTACGTAATTTTTTATACGAAAGGACGTGTCGAAAACCACGTTCCACATTTTTTAAAAGATTTTTTAACAATTTCCACCTGAGATATAATTTTTCGAAATTGTTCGAAAACCTCATTTTTTACCTGAAAAAATGCAGTAAATTCTTCTACATCATAACAAAATTTTGAAGCTATATTTGAAGCCGGAGCTTTTATATGATAAAACAAACGATAAATTATTAAATAAATTACAATATTAAGTATATTAAGAGCTTACCAAAAAAAGTCATAAAATCAAAAATTATTTTTTCAAAAATGTTACAGTCACACCTCATAAAATACATAACAACCATTATAATTCTGCAATTTCGTAAAGATGTACACTGCACAAGAATGTTGTGAGTGTCAAAAGTATAATTTTTCAGCTCGCGAATATTTAACGTTCCCTAATATAAATAATAAACGATTTTTTATCGATATTACTTTTTCCCTGCGACAAAATCCCAGAGCCATAAAAAAGCGATTAACATTTCCAATAAAAATTTATTCATGCCCCCAACAATATTTCAAAGCGACTCATTCTGATATAATAATACATTATCGTCATTTTCATATAACGATTTGTATGTGTTCAAGATAAACATCACGAAGAAGGTCAGGACTTACTTTTTACCCCATTCGACAAATTTATCGACTCCCGAATCCATTTGAACATACGTATCCTTATTCCTGTATACCTGAAAAAAGGGAAAAAAACCCGGGCAAGGGACAAAATACACACTTGAAATTTAACCACCCTTGGACACTCGACTACCGCAAGGGTTGGATGTGTTACATCTGGAAAAGTCCATAAAAATCGATTTGGTCTATCTATCGTAATTCCCTCGCACAGAAATATAAAATATATGACTCATCGCGGTATATATAGTACACGAGTGAAGAGTGTGCGCATATGTGTGTGTGTGTTACGATATCGAGTCACCTGTCTGTACCAATTAAGTCAAGTTACCTCGAGTGTCCATATAGATCAACTGAGTTCTCGATACGACCTACGCACGTCTTCGACTAGAAGCCTCGTGGAAATTAAAGCTCGGAGACACTATTATGAAATAATTGCAATAAAACAAATTGCACAGTCTATTTTAAGGCCGTCGTTCATAAGACGTGATCCAGATAAACCGTGGTCGTTGGTATGATTTACTAAGTCTGCACTTTTGTATCGCAAAAAATTCAAGACAGAAAAAAAGTCGTGACACACGAAGAAAAAACGATTTTGCTGATCCAGGAAATCATTTGCCAAAATAGTGATGACATAGTGTTGTATTCTACCAAAACTTTTTTTTAGACTGGCAGAAATATTATGTTAGGCTGTAAAAAATATTTGTTAGAATAGCAGACATTTCGTTAGACAAAAAAAAATTTACTCGTCTAGCAGACGATTTTTAGGCTAAACAAAATTTGTTACTCTAGCAGAGACATTTTGTTAGACTAGAAAAAAAATTGTTAGACCAACAGACATTTTGTTAGGCTAGAAAAAAAATAGTTACATTAGCAGAGTTATTTTGTTACGCTGCAAAAATTCTTTTAGTCTAACAGACATTTTTAGGCTAGAAAAAAAATTTCCGCCGAAATGAAAAAAAAATAAAAAAATTTATGAATGCATTTTTGTCACTACCGTGATTTTTAAAAGTGCAGCATTAAAATTTTTTTTTTTTTAACGAAAACGGGTCTTGTTTATTTCATAGTTAAGTAACAATTATTAATTTTTACTTCATCGAACCATATAAATATGTACTTAAACTTAAAAAAAAGCTAAATATTCGGTGCAATATCGTACTGAATATTTATCGTAATATACATGAGAATATATAGTCACATGGACTAAGAATGATATTACTCCATAAGCGTACCACAATTTATCTGACCGCGTCGTACTTTTATCTCCGTGCAGATACACAATAAACTGTAGATTCACAAGCGAATTTATTATTCCACTTTCACTACATCAAGACTCGTATCGAAATCCAATTACGGAACGAGACCTCGTCGCGTGCTGTTTTCTGGTGACCGAGAGAAATCAAACGGGAGAACACGGCGTTCGCTATACACACGACGACTCTCGTGACCACCTGTTCCATCGAGTGCTCTCTAAACAGAACGAGAGTCACGCGCATGTATGCACGACGATTTATTCCTGTCTATGTTATGTATGTATATTCACCCAAGTAAAGTAGTGAGTGCATGTCTCGCATTGAACTTTGTACTTTCGCAGCAAAAACGACGCCGTTACTTTTCTTGGGTCCTCAGATTAATGGCAAATATTCAGTTAACTGATATATTGAATTTGCATATTATAATATCGGGATCGGCAATAACGGAATAAAAATGTATCCAAAAGAGTTTCCGGTATGAATAATGGTAAGAAATTCTTAACACCATTAACAAAGTCGACTACAATTATTTAATTCCAGCAGAGTTGAGTTTTTTAAACTACTATTTATGGTTATAATTACAACATTTTTCTATGTGTTTAAAATAAGCATAATCAATTAATAATTGTTGTCCGAAATTGACAAAGTTAACGTCGATTATTTTATTTTAAAATACATACAAAACAAAAATTGAAATTTGGAAATTATTATTTTTGTTTATAAATACTAGATTTTGTTTAGTGTATAAAAAAACATGTACTGTCAATTAACGGTTGGTATCCGCAATCAGCGAAGTCTACGGCGATTTTTCAAGCGTCCAATTAATGTTTTATCTCTGCAGGTCAATTTCACTCTTGTAGTGACAGACAGAAAGCATTGATAAAAAAAAAGTTTTTCTATGACAGGAATGAAGTGGAATTGCGTCGTGCCGAGAATGTGATTGATTTGCCTCAGTGTAATTCCACTGCCATTATAAATATGTACTCAACAAAAAAATAGTCATAACTATATATAATTATGATTATAATTATAATTATAATTATATATAGTTATGACTATTTTTTGTTAGTCGGTACTTTTTAGTTTTCGACGCTTTCTTTGCGTGTGTCGACTAATTAAGGAATAAATGTTAACCGAAACTCCATACGACTATTTACATAGTTACATCAATGAATTAATGTTGTGAACCATTCATTTTTAAGCCATGTGACTGTTGTGTATAATTTTATCAATCATTTTTACGGTAATTCCGACTCGATAAGTAATTATGACTAATTGAAGAATTTTTCCCATGACCGGAAATGAGATGAATCACGTCGTGCCGAAACTGTTATTTACATTTGTAAACACTACATTTTCCTCATTGCAAAAAAAAACTTATCGCTATCCAGTTAAAATTCCCTGTAGGTCAATCTCTCTCTCGTAGTGATATCGACAACAGAAATGGAATAAAAACGAGGTTTTTCCACGATCGGAAAAAAAGTTGAATCACGCCGTGCCGAAACAATTATTTACATTCATAAACACGACATTTTTCTTGATTCACAAAAAACAATACATTTACAATACCTATTTTTCCCCACCAAAAACGAAACCACCTACAATTATTAATCTGACGAATAAAAATCCCGTAGGTTAATCTCTCTCTCTCTCTCTCTCTCTCTCTCTCTCTCTCTCTCTCTCTCTCTCTCTCTCTCTCTCTCTCTTCGTAGTGACATCGACAACAGAAATGAAATAAGAAACACATTTTTTCCACAACCGGAAAAAATTTAAATCACGCCGTGCCGAAAATATTTTTAACATTAATAAATCCTTAATTTTTCTCAATACTTAAAAAACATCACATTCAATAAATACCCCATAAACAAAATCACCTACAATTATTTCCCCGCCGAATAAAAATTCCCTATACTTCAATCTCACTTTCAAAGTGACATTAAAAAAAAAAAAATAGGTTTTTCCACGACAGGAAAGGAGTTGAATCACGGCGAGAATCGTGACGAGACCGTAGAAACACACATGAGTTACTACCACTACCCCATCATACATATGTACTGTATCTCCTACGGTGTCGACATCCGGAGCATCGGCACGCAATATTACGCATCTACGAGAAGCGTCAAGCGCGTAACGTGTCGATGAGCATAGAGAGCCCACGAGGGGATAGGAAGAAGGGATGCGCCCCCCGTCCTACGGATTTCTCGATTCCCCTTCGCACTTCCTTCCCTCTCTCTTACGCTCGCTCGTCCTTTCCATCTCCCTTTCCTATATACTATACACTTGGTTTACTCGGTGGGGTCCCGACGATCCGATCGCCGGCTAGCGCTCTTCGCTGTCCCGTGCCGTACTATGCGCTATATATATACACACATATATGGGGAATTCCACGTCAAATCAGCAGGCCATGACCCTCACCCTCATCGATTTTCTTCATTTTTTAATATGATGTTATTACCGATCCACAAAGGCCTCGAGATTTTTTTCAAATTTTTTTTACCACCAGTAATATTTTTAAATGCTAAAAAAAAACAATTTCGAAAACGCCGTTTTTAAAAATTTGAAAAAATGCACACCGATTCTATGATTTGAAATATGATTTTTGAGCGCCTTGCAATAATGTGATCTCAATATTTACAATTTTTTCCGAATTTTTTCTTTTTTTTTCATGTCGCAATTTGAATTTTATTTTTTTAAATCAGGATTTTCTTAAATATCGATGGATCTCAATTTCTCTGAAGATGGTAGAATTACCTGAATCCCCGAAAACAATTGATAGTGTTGGAAAAAAATTCGCAAATGCATTTCGCAATACAATATCGCTTGGATCGCGAAATTTTTTTTTCTTTTCGTGAAAGCTTTTTTTTAAATTTTGTTCACCAAAATCGAAATTTCCTGACATTTCAACAGTTCATTAGACTGAAATCTTAATTGGAAATCAATAATCGTGAAATCATATTGGCAATTGCAGCCGGATATCTCCGAATTTGCATGAGTTTATAGTATTCGCAAACATTAAAAAAAAAATTAAAATTGTAATAAAATCAGAACAGTTTCACAGATTCTCACGAAATTTAGTACACACAATATTTCACGGGTAATCCATTTATATACAAAATTTCAGCCCAGAGCCTTTTTAACTGCGTAAGTTATAGCGTAAAAACAATTTTTTCAAAATTTTAAAAATGCTGTAAGAAAAAAAAATTTCGACCATATCGCGTCAAATACAATCCCAAACTTTGTTATATGATAACCTAATTGAGTGCCAAATTAGAAGAAAATCCGTAGAAAATTACCACAGTTATCATGCGTACAAGGAAATCTGCACACACACACACACACACACATACAGACATTTCGCAAAAACCATTTTTCTCCATGTTTTAGACCATTTTAAGTATCCTGACATAAAAATCTCAAAAAAAAATTTCACGAAAACAAAGCGTCTATGAGAAAGCAAAATGACTAAAATCGTTGAGGGTGAGGGTCATGGCCTGCTAATTTGACGCGGAATGCCCCATATATATATATACCCACTATACTACCGTGCGGATACATACGTACGGCATTGCCGCTCATACGCCGCTGGTCGCGTGACGCATGGCTCGCTCGTCGACTGCCGCTTCATACCCGTTTCGTTCGTCGGTCCGTGCGGGTGCACACCACTCATTGGCACGTCTCTCGCGTATATCTAAACGTCGGGTATTCAGTAATCGCTCAGTACCTTCCACTACTACGAACTACTACAGTCCAGCTTCTGTCGGTTGATCCTACGGTGTTTCTTCGCGCCTACACTGAGCACGTGCTCCCACACGAGTCAGCACAACACACATAACATTCACTGGTATTCGCCTCATTCTTATTCTCACGTGAGTTCGTGTGTGCGCGGGCTTCGAGTCCATTGATAAAAATAATAGTCGAGTGGGTTTAATAAATGGAATAAAAGGTGAAAGGGTTGAGTGGTTGGATTAAGGATAGTCACGCGATCTGGAGAGCGCGCATTGGAGACGAGTGTTGTCGCCGATGATTCGATTCTCGTGTCAAGTGTCATGCACGTGGTCTGCAGTGGAGATTTTTATCGCTGCGAGCTTCTGCGAATTTGAGAGACACAGGCTATTGGCTCAGTGAGGATTTTTGTTGTTGTTTACTTTCGTGCTTTGTTTTCGGTGATATTTGGTGTTTTATGAGGAACGACTGTCAAGGGTATTAATACGATCTGGATGCCAGTGTTGGAAGGCGGTGTCGCCAAGAAGCGAGGGGACAGGGCACGCAAAATGCGGATGCGACTTTGCACCGCCTCCAAGGAGTCGTATACACTCCTGTCGAAGAAACGGTAATTAAGTTGTCATTTTGGTTTCTTTGATTAAGGTAGCTTCTATTGCGTCTGTTGAATTAATACAAAGTTATGAGAGGTGGAGACGAACATAGGGAATGAGAAAAATGGCAGGGGACCGACTCTACACCTCCCAAGTCTACACAAAGATAGGTCTACACAAAAAGTCGACACAGCAAGACTGTACACGCAGACAGCTCGACACCGAAAACTCGGCACGAAAAACTCGACACCAAAAACTCTGCACGAAAAACTCGACACCGAAAAGTCAACACGAAAAACTCGACACGCCGAAAAGTCGGCACAAAAAACTCGACACCGAAAACTCAGCACGAAAAACTCAACACCGAAAAGTCGACTTTTCGATCGATTTTGGGGAATTTTAAGGCCCTATCCGATGTGAAATTTTCCGTTAATTACAATTTTTATTTCACTCTGTGGGCAAATCGCGATTGCGCAAGCGAAGCGTGCGTGAAACTTTGTTTACACACGTCGTGAAATAAAAATAGGTACGATACTCGCGCGAAATAGTATATTACACTACAAGAGCAGAAAGTTTGAGATTCCTGCACAAGTCAAAAAAAGTTTTGTCGCACTAGTATGATACTATCGTTCAAGGGGATATCTGAATAGATCATATTTTGTTTCAAATGAAAAAAGTAATGTATTTCTGGGTTTTCAGTGAAAAATATCACGATTTTTAAAAACATAACATATCCGTTGTCTGCTGGCAAAAATACATCGAAATAGTGGGTTAAAAATAAAATAAAACCACGTTTTACGCACCGAATAAAATAAAAATTGTAATTAACGGAAAATTTCACATCGGATAGGGCCTCAAAATTCCCCAAAATCGATCGAATTGTCGACTTTTCGGTGTTGAGTTTTTCGTGCTGAGTTTTCGGTGTCGAGTTTTTTGTGCCGACTTTTCGGCGTGTCGAGTTTTTCGTGTTGACTTTTCGGTGTCGAGTTTTTCGTGCAGAGTTTTTGGTGTCGAGTTTTTCGTGCCGAGTTTTCGGTGTCGAGCTGTCTGCGTGTACAGTCTTTCTGTGTCGACTTTTTGTGTAGACCTATCTTTGTGTAGACTTGGGAGGTGTAGAGTCGGTCCCCTGCCAGAAAAATAGCGATTGGCTACAATAGCGAATTCAAAAATAAGGAACGTCTAAATGTAGAATGTCTATAATTATGGAATTTGGTTTTCAGCCATTCGCCATTTTTATCATTCGCTATTTTAATAATGCATTTCAATAAAATAGAGGTGAAAATAGGAAATGATTGAAATAGCGAATTTCATAATGATGACCATTCTTCATTCAGACGTTCTTAATATCGAATTTCGCTATTTTAACCATTTTTTATTTTGGTCATTCGCTATTTTGACCCTCACCTGCTGTGAAAAAATATGTGTATCGATTTTGGCTTTATTTAGAAAAAAATTTACTTGAAATTTGTGTACGGGTATGGGAAGTTTTTATGGGAAAACTATATTTACTGTACACGTGGGATGACGAATTTATTTTTGGTACGATAATTTTATAAATTGGCTTGAATTCTATTGTAACAGTAGTTTAGTTTGAAAAATGATCTCTAATTACATTGTAAAAGTACCTTATGTGATATCACAATTGTGCATTAAATTACATTGAATCTTCCAGTATTTTCGGACGGTTTTTCTCATAGAGGAAATTTTGTAAAACCAAAAGATCATGGAAAAGTAATTTGCAAGGTTCTATTTTGCGGGCTTGTTTATTTTTGAAAGATACCTTTCAAACAACTTGAAGTCTCATAAACTTTTCACCGCTCGACAGATACGTGTAAATTTTTTTACATAAACATTGTTGAATGGTAGTCCACATGTAAACCAAATTTCAACCAATTCGAAACTACTTTTCTCGCCGTTTTGGACCATTATGAGTGACGTGGTGTATGAAAATCGCCAAATTCTTTTTTTCATGAAACAAAGTTTTTTCTATGAGGAAGCAAAAAACTGATATTTTTTTCTACACTGCTAAAAGTGTTCTAAAAATTGAATAACGTTTATCAGAAGATTCTATCCATAGACCGATGTATTAAACTTAATATACAACCATATAACAATATTATATCACTCTTATATTGATTTTTCTATCGTGTTCAGTATATTTAGAAATTATGATTCAATACATTTACTAATTGTACATCATACTTGTATATTAACATTCATATACGAAAAAATTTATTTAATATCCCAACAAGAGTATATAAATTTTCATCGTTAAAATTTATACACTGTTGGGATCATTTATTTTCGTGATAGTTTATTATTAGTGACTGATAGCAAGAGTGTACAGAGTCGGGTTCTCACGTGGGAGCCTCAGAGCTCGACATGCTTCCAGATGAGCTTGCTATAAATAGTGCAGTAAAAAGTCTCTATGACATTCCAACTTGACTATAATACAACACTTTGAAAGTTAAATTGTACCACACTTGAAGAAATTGTGAACGTCCTGGCAACTGTACAATGACAGCTACTCTCAGTGAAAAATATCGTAATTTAATAATAAAAATCATTAGTCAGACGATAATCTAACTATAATGTATAGTTGCCAGAAAAAAAAATTATAATTTATGGTTATAGCAAATATAAGAAAATAGTTGGATCGACCATTAATATAATTCCCAAGAGAAATATCAATATTTTTTGGTTATAGCAAATATAATTATAGTAGCAATTATTAAAATGATAATAGTGTCAAAAACTATTCTAATAGTTTCAAATATGCCATTTTGTTGCATATACGATTTCAACGTTTGTTTTCAATAAACTTGTAAGTATCGATTATTGAATCATATTATCATCAATTCAACTATAAAACATTATCAGCCTTCTTATGTTTTTTATCATGTGAAATCGTTAAACCAACGACGTCCTCTCAGTGTATATATTTCTCGTTGATACGACTATTTTTGTGACAATTGTTATAACCATAAAATAATGAAACCAGTATTTTTATATTTACGATGAGGTTATATCAAATTGACGTAATTCGCACATTTACAATATTACCATTAATTCATCCGAAATACGATTCTGACATTTAATTTAACGATAATAAAATACTGCAAAACTGCAAAATTGTAGAACTTCTCGCAACTTTTCACAGTCGATTCAAATAAAATCCCGTTAAGTTGCCCTTCAATTCAATACCTTATTCAAATCCCTTAGAATTTAATTCCGATCAAACAGAATTAATTTTATTTAAATAAATCTTATCGATTTTGAAGAAGCTTTTATTCTATTCAAATAAACCCATGAAACCGATTTCTCTGGGTTCGATCTCTTCGTGAATGTGTGTGTGCTTGTATTTGTGCCGGAGCTGCCGCGGTCTCTTGACCACGACTGCATAGTATAGCACGCAGCGTGGGCGTTATGCACTTCCGCGTCTAATAAATATTCGACGAACGAGGAGTAAGATATTGAAATGAAAAAAATGGTGGTAAATAAACGATCGATCACTCGATACTTCTCCACACCTCTTCAGCTTTGTTAAGTTTTCGAAATAAACGTGAATATATATTTAGAGGCGAAGTTATGGTCAGTGTTATTAAGTCGTTTATCGTCCGAGAGAAGGGAGCGCTGTCTGAATAATTGCTCTCCGTCTTTCCGTCTCTTTTACTATGTGTGTGTGTACGTGAATGTCTATGGAAGAGTTTTATCGCGCGTGGAACGGTTCTAACCGCGAGCTTTGCTGCTGTTGCAGTTGATGTGCATCGCGTATGCACTTTACCAAGACTTTTCCTCCGCGATCTACTCGTCCCACTATTCAATTTCAATGATATGGCGCCAGCGAGAGCGAGCAACCGACTGTTGCGCCTGCCGCTGCGTATCCGGTTGCGCGCCAACCGGCCAACGGCGAGGATGCAATCGGTTATATCGTACTAGCTAATACGGCAACGAGCGCGTCACATTCTCACTGTTCCTTCTCACTTTTGCAATGCTCTGTTCATTCAAACGGAGGAGTTCAATCTTCATGCGGAAACACGCAGAAAAAACGACCCTGAAATTACTGGATGTCGAATGGTTTTATGTTTCGTCATCGGTGGTGATCACGTCTGTGAAATCGTAACTAGGAAACAATACGAAACGTCGGTATGTTGACTGCGGAAAATTCTTTACAATATAATTTTTTGAAAATTTTGAAAAAGTGAATTCCCAATAGATAATTCAAAACATTTTGAAAAATTAAGTTCCCAATATATTTTTCAAAACATTGTGATAAATTAAGTTCCCAATATATTTTTTAAAACATTGTGAAAAATTAAGTTTTCAATATATTTTGAAAAATTAAGTTTTCAATATATTTTGAAAAATTAAGTTTTCAATATACTTTTGAAAATTAAGTTTTCAATATGGTTTGAAAAATTAAGTTTTCGATATATATTGAAAAATTAAGTTTTCAATATATTTTACGAAACATTTCCAAGCATCAAGCTTCTAATGTATATTTTTCAAAACATTTCGAAAAGTTAAGTTTCCTTTATAATTTTCGAAATACTTTTAAACAAAGTTGCCAATATATTTTTCAAATACTTTTAAAAAAAGTTCCCAATATATTTTTCTGAAAATTTGGGAAAATTAAGTTTTCAATATATTTTTCTAAACAGTTCGAAATATTGATTGCTCAATATATTGTTTTAAACATGTCAAAATATTGATATCGAAATATATTTTTCAAAACATTTTGAAAGCTTGAGTTTCCTATATATTCAGAAAAATCATATTTCCAAATGTTAATTTAAAAAATTCTTATTCATTTCATATTAGATATTTTTTGTTTTTATATTCGATATTCGGTATTTGAAAAGAATTTCGAATATAAATTTGAGAAATATAATGAAAACTTAATTGAAAGGTGTGTGCAAAAGTATATTTTAAAAATGGTACGTTTTTTTGGACACACTTTTCGGTATTAACGAATATAAATTGCATGTGGATGGTAATAGTGAGCCTAATTAAAAATGATAAGATTAACGGTTTTAAAAAAAAATTCCATATCATATTCCTCGCATTAATTGCAATCGAATTGCATTTTCGTTATAATTCTGATATAATCATTTGCACGCGTTGAAAAAAATATATCGGCTTACACTTGGCATACATGTAGAGCATATATCTTATCTCTCTCTTTCCCGATATTCATTATCCACGCTTGAAGTTTCTCCCCCGAATGAATCAAGGCACTGTCCCAGCCATTACTATGTTACGTTGTCAATGGAACAGCAGTTTCCGGTGAGCGGATGGAAAAACTTATACCGAATGATCCAGTGCATCGCGAAGGTTTTTTCATTATCAAGATGACGTTTAAAGAAAACTTGGCAGACGAGAAGTCAGCGAATTGTGCATACGATTCCCGTCGTGAGCACCTTCACGGAATTCCTGTGTTTATTTTTTTATTTGTAGCGCACGTAAAGCACGTCGTTTCACTGTGTAATATATCTATATACATTAAACCCACGAATACTCAAACTCCGCCGATTGCGCGATGCATACGTAAAGTTGTGACAGCGGCGGAAAACGCGATTTTAAATATTCTCATCGTGTTTGTTGGGGTCCGGCGATTCCGTAAAGAGCGTCGTTCGATGCTTTTGTAATAACAGTTTTAAATGCATAAAAAAATGGTGACGTATTACCATTATCTTCTCTTTTTGAATGTTATTGCACATGTTGCATTTTAAATTATTACGGAGGGTTACATTATTAGACTGTCGAAAATAAATTATTTAATTAGCTTAACACGGGATTTTTATAGCGTGGGTACAGAACTTTTTTTTTACGTCGCAAAAAGATGGAATTGAATCAGGCATTCGTGTTCTGATAACTCACTTAATTTATTAGGTTTCAAGAAAAAATTTAAAAATTCGGATTTTTCTATCCATAAGGTGATAAAAATCCATAACTACATATTGTAGGTAATTACAATAATAATATATAGTAAAACATATTATATATCTCATTTTTAACGATAAGACTTTTTAATAGCTGATAGATTAATGCTTACGAATTATTTAATTGTTAAATTACTTTCACTATTGAACACTATTGAAAGCTATTAAAAAGTTGTGTCGCTCAAAATGAGATATATAATATGTTTTATTAATGTAACGATTTAAAAACCCATCACCTGCAATCATGGTTCTGTTGGATGGATATTAAAGAGCGAAAATAAAATAGAAGAGAAAAGCCATAGTTTTCAATCGATTACGTCGCTATTAGAAACATGGTCAAGATTATTCCATTATTTATAACAAAACTTAAAGAAAAATCCTACAACTACATGTAGCAGTTACCTAAAAAATTCAGTAACTTGTAAAAGTTGATCTCTTAGCTATTTTTATTCGTACCTTTTATCATAATTTAAGTATTTTAGGTAATCAGAATTTTTTCGAAATCCATTTCATTGCATCCCATTGTCCCAAACTTCAGATCATCGTAAAGTTACGAATTGTATAAACATGCAAATATAATGTTTACCCATAAGAAGAGACAAAAGAAAGGGAAAGGGTTTGAGCGAAGCGAGCACGTTGTTGCTATTAGCTATAAAAAAAGTTGCATCGTTCAGAACGAGATACACAATACGATCTATCGATGTAACGATTCGAAAAGCCATAAGTTACAATAAGGGTTCTGTCTCTTATATTAAACGTAGTTAGTATACTATAGAACGAAAAACGAATGAATAAAAAAGGGAAATAAAGTATAAGAGAAAAGCTAGAGTTTTTATTAGGTCGCCATTAAAAACATGGTTAAGATTATTCCACTATTTATAATAAAACTTAAAGAAAAATCCTACAACTACATGTAGTAGTTATAAAAAAAAATTCCGTAACTTGTAAAAGTTGATCGCTTAGCTATTTTTATTCGTACCTTCTATCATAATTTGAGTATTTTAGGTAATCAGAATTTTTCAAAATTTATTTCACTGCATCCCATTGTCCCAAACATCAGATCATCGTAAAGTTACGAATTGTATAAACATGCAAATACCATGTTTACCCATAAGAAGAGACAAAAGAAAGGAAAAGGGTTTGAGCAAAGCGAGCACGTTGTTGCTATTAGCTATAAAAAAAGTTGCATCGTTCAGAACGAGATACACAATACGATCTATCGATGTAACGATTCGAAAAGCCATAAGTTACAATAAGGGTTCTGTCTCTTATATTAAACGTAGTTAGTATACTATAGAACGAAAAACGAATGAATAAAAAATGGAAAATAAAGTAGAAGAGAAAAGCCACAGTTTTCAATCGATTACGATTACGTATAATAAAACTTAAAGAAGAATCCTACAACTACATGTAGCAGTTACCTAAACAAATTCAGTAACTTGTAAAAGTTGATCTCTTAGCTATTTTTATTCGTACCTTTTATCATAATTTAAGTATTTTAGGTAATCAGAATTTTTTCGAAATCCATTTCATTGCATCCCATTGTTCCAAACTTCAGATCATCGTAAAGTTACGAATTGTATAAACATGCAAATACCATGTTTACCCATAAGAAGAGACAAAAGAAAAGAAAAGGGTTTGAGCGAAGCGAGCACGTTGTTGCTAGCAGCTATAAAAAAAGTTGCATCGTTCAGAACGAGATACACAATACGATCTATCGATGTAACGATTCGAAAAGCCATAAGTTACAATAAGGGTTCTGTCTCTTATATTAAACGTAGTTAGTATACTATAGAACGAAAAACGAATGAATAAAAAATGGAAAATAAAGTAGAAGAGAAAAGCCACAGTTTTCAATCGATTACGATTACGTATAATAAAACTTAAAGAAGAATCCTACAACTACATGTAGCAGTTACCTAAAAAAAATGCAGTAACTTGTAAAAGTTGATCTCTTAGCTATTTTTATTCGTACCTTTTATCATAATTTAAGTATTTTAGGTAATCAGAATTTTTTCGAAATCCATTTCATTGCATCCCATTGTCCCAAACTTCAGATCATCGTAAAGTTACGAATTGTATAAACATGCAAATATAATGTTTACCCATAAGAAGAGACAAAAGAAAGGGAAAGGGTTTGAGCGAAGCGAGCACGTTGTTGCTATTAGCTATAAAAAAAGTTGCATCGTTCAGAACGAGATACACAATACGATCTATCGATGTAACGATTCGAAAAGCCATAAGTTACAATAAGGGTTCTGTCTCTTATATTAAACGTAGTTAGTATACTATAGAACGAAAAACGAATGAATGAAAAATGGAAAATAAAGTAGAAGAGAAAAGCCACAGTTTTCAATCGATTACGTCGCTATTAAAAACATAGTTAAGATTATTCCATTATGTATAATAAAACTTAAAGAAAAATCCTACAACTACATGTAACAGTTACCTAAAAAATTCAGTAATTTGTAAAAGTTGATTTATTAGCTATTTTTATTCGTACCTTTTATCATAATTTAAGTATTTTAGGTAATCAGAATTTTTTCGAAATCCATTTCATTGCATCCCATTGTCCCAAACTTCAGATCATCGTAAAGTTACGAATTGTATAAACATGCAAATATCATGTTTACCCATAAGAAGAGACAAAAGAAAGGAAAAGGGTTTGAGCGAAGCGAGCACGTTGTTGCTATTAGCTATAAAAAAAGTTGCACCGTTCAGAACGAGATACACAATACGATCTATCGATGTAACTATTCGAAAAGCCATAAGTTACAATAAGGGTTCTGTCTCTTATATTAAACGTAGTTAGTATACTATAGAACGAAAAACGAATGAATAAAAAAGGGGAAATAAAGTATAAGAGAAAAGCCAGAGTTTATTAGGTCGCTATTAGAAACATGGTTAAGATTATTCCATTATGTATAATAAAACTTAAAGAAGAATCCTACAACTACATGTAGCAGTTACCTAAAAAAATTCAGTAACTTATAAAAGTTGATCTCTTAGCTATTTTTATTCGTCCCTTTTATCATAATTTAAGTATTTTAGGTAATCAGAATTTTTTCGAAATCCATTTCATTGCATCCCATTGTCCCAAACTTCAGATCGTCGTAAAGTTACGAATTGTATAAACATGCAAATACCACGTTTACCCATAAGAGACAAAAGAAAGGAAAAGGGTTTGAGCGAAGCGAGCACGTTGTTGCTATTAGCTATAAAAAAAGTTGCATCGTTCAGAACGAGATACACAATACGATCTATCGATGTAACGATTCGAAAAGCCATAAGTTACAATAAGGGTTCTGTCTCTTATATTAAACGTAGTTAGTATACTATAGAACGAAAAACGAATGAATAAAAAAGGGGAAATAAAGTATAAGAGAAAAGCCAGAGCACACAATCGAAGAGTAGCCAACAGGCGAAAGCAAGCAGGCGAGTTTCTGGCCGGCGCGTGAGTCAACAGCGCCGCGGGGTATCATTGCAGCACGTAACAGCGCAGCATATATCGAGTGGAGCAGCTACAGCCACACTGCGCGTCACAGAGGACTCCTCTGGACCCCGGGGAGTAATAAACGCGGTGAGCTACGCAACACGCGCCTCACGCACGCACTAGAGCTTTAAACGTTCTGCTTGCTCGACTCTCCTCTCTCCTTCTTCAGCCCCATTGCCAGATTAGAAAATAAAAGCCGCTTCGGCCATCTGGCTTGGAAAAGACGCCTTATATATTTTCTTCGACCAGCTACAGTTAATTTGGTCTCGTTCGATCTCCCGTCTATATTTCTTCGACTTTTGGTGCCTCAATCTCCTAGAGTAGGTACCGCCTTATTGCCAATCTTCATATTACTATTAACAACTTTATTTGATTGAAATTTCATCCACCGAGTTACTGGCGGAATAATGACTTTATCTAATTAATTATTTCTGCGGGCACTGGAAGAATACATTATTTATTAATTACGAAAATGCTTGGATATTTTTGTTTCATTCTTGGTTCATATAGTGAGACAATTTATGGATATTTTTTTTTAGAACGTAAGGCTGTGATTATGATGGATAATTGTTGTTGATGGTATTCTTGAGATGTCATTTTTATTTCATTTTAACATTCAATAGTTTTTTTTGTAAGTTGATGTTTTCTGTTTTGCTGTCGTTCATCAGACAATTGAAAATTATCGTTTTGGCTAGAAGTTTCGGTTCGTTTTTTGGGAAATTTTTTATGTTGTATTTTTTGCACTGACTTTTTTGAATTCGAAAGTTTTCGGTTTTTTTTTTGTGCCAAGAGCTGGGCACTATCAACGAGGAGAAAATGAGATTGCGGTCATCAAACTATTTTCACTGTGGCTAGTTTCCGACTCAATTTATTACAGTGTTCAGTCTTATTTTATTTATAAAATCAGAAATTAAGAGCTTTAGTCTTTAGTATCCCAAACACAAAATAAGGAACAAGAAAAATAATACTGTAAATAATACGCTTCTTTTTAAAAATCCAATATTTAAACCTCATTAAGTGCATAACAAATGTTATAATTCTACGCTTCTGTAAAGACACACAGTGCACAACAATAATATGAGGCAAAAAATAAAGTTTTTAACTTGTACCCTTCAGACGAAACCAGTGAACAAAATTTCAGTGATGGATGTCTTACTTCATTCGTTAACGAGTACATTTTTCCTTCAATGTAGGAATTTGTATTTCAAGTCTGTATGACAAATCTATGATTTAAAATGTGTAAATAAATATTTCTTTATTTAAAAATCGCGAAAAAAATTGGTTAAAGCAAATCGAATTTTCTCTGCAGACACAATTGCTACACTTGAGCCAAAATGCACTCTTTGACAGATAAAATAAGACATTGAATCCTAAAATTTGTTTAACAACTAATAGCTACGACAATTTAAAATTTTACTTTTTACCTCCCGCCATTTACCTAACCACTGTATGTCTTTACAAAATTTCAGAATTATGGTGCTTGACAAGTACCTAATGAGGTTTGAATGTACGATTTTTTCAATGCATTTTTTTTCGTATAATTTTTTTTAGGCGACTGGTTCCCCTCAAATGTTTGCAGTCATCAAGCAATGCCACTACAATTGGTTTCTGACTCGACTTAACTCATTGTCCATGTGGTCAATTGCCATATAAACCACCGGCATTTTCGAAACCGCTGCTACCCTAACTAGTTTTGGATTACCATTAAGTCCACGCAGAGACATGGAGACGTGTAACAACTGTATCTACGTATCCAACGGCACAAACAGCCCCCCCCCCCCCCTCCCCCCTTCAACACACGAGTGAGACAGATTAACGTTGAATAGAGCGCAAAGTAAAAAAAGATGAAGCTGCGTATCCAACATATAATATAAACACGTTGATGTCCTATACGCAGTTTTATTATAGACACACATAATACATATAGCACCACTAGTTTTTTTTTTTTGGAAACCTTAATATTGTATATTTTTTAATGAATTTTTCCGAATATAAATGTTTTACACGTTTTTGTTTTGTCCTAAGTATTGTATTGTGTTATTAATGCGAAGAAAAGGAGTTTGTAGTCATCATGTCATTTTCATTGCAGTTTATTTTCGACTTTACTTATTACAGTGTTCATTTTTATTTAATTCACTAACAAAAATGTGCTAGATTCGCTCGCACTCTTTTCCTTTAATTTCTTAATTAAGTCTCTTCTTATGGCAGTAATTAAGTAATTAAGTAATTAAGTCTCTTCTTATGGCTAAAAATAAAATTTGTATATTTATACCATTCATCATTTTACGTTACTCTATTTCTGCTTCAATGTTTAGACATCATCGACTCTCATGAAAAAGTTTCATCGCACTCTTATCATAATATACTATTATGCAACTCCGCGCGAGAAGTGCTTACTTCTCACACTCTCCGCTTCGCTTCGCGTGCGAGAAATCACACTTCTCGCACTAGTGAAATAAAATTCTCCACGAAACTCGTGCAAAAAACTTTTTCTCAACTGTTTGATTACTACACTCTTCATCTTCGTCTCGCGCTGGAAACTCAACATCGCCAAAAGAAGTTTAATCGCACTCGTATCGTAATATACTATTATACCACAGTGTGCGTGAAGTGCCTACTTCACGCACACTTCGCTTCGCTCGCGTGCGTGGAATAGGCACTTTTCGCACTAGTGAAATAAAATTGTCCACAAAACTCGTGCAAAAAACTTTTTCTCAACTGTTTGATTACCACACTCTTCATCTTCGTCTCGCGCTGTAAACTCAACATCGCCAAAAAAATTTTAATCGCACTCGTATCGTAATATACTATTATTTCACAAGATGTGAAAACGAGTATTTATTCGCGCGAAGCGTGCGTAAAATCGCGTTTCTTGTATTGAGTGAAATTAAATATTCGAAAGTTCGCAGTCATTATAGTTCGTTTCTGACTCGACTTCCCTTATTGTCCATGTGGTCAATTGCCATGAATAAACCACCGCATCTTCGAAACCGTCGCAACCCCAACTCGTTTTGGATTAACATTAAGTCCAAGCAGAGACATCGAGACGTGTAACAACTGTATCTACGTATCCAACCGCACAAACAGCCCCCCCCCCCCCCCTGCCCCCTTCAACACACGAGTGAAACAGATTAACGTTGAATAGAGCGCAAAGTAAAAAAAGATGAAGCTGCGTATCCAACATATAATATAACACACGTTGATGTCCTATACGCAGTTTTATTATAGATACACATAAAAGATATAGCACCACTAGTTTTTTTTTTGGAAACCTTAATATTGTATATTTTTTTTATGAATTTTTCCGAATATAAATGTTTTACACGTTTTTGTTTTGTACTAAGTATTGTATTGTATTATTAATGCGAAGAAAAGGAGTTTGCAGTCATCGTGTCATCTTCATTGCAGTTTATTTTCGACTTTACTTATTACAGTGTTTATTTTTATTTAATTCACTAACAAAAATGTACTAGATTCACTCGCACTATTTTCCTTTAATTTATCTCTTCTTATGGCTAAAAATAAATATGTTTATACCATTCATCATTTTACGTTACTCTATTTCTGCTTCAATGTTTAGACATAATCGACTCTCATAAAAAGTTTCATCGCACTCGTATCATAATATACTATTATTTCACAAGATGTGAAAACGAGTATTTATGCGCGCGAAGCGTGCGTAAAATCGCGTTTCTCGTATTGAGTGAAATTAAATATTCGGAAGTTCGCAGTCATTATAGTTCGTTTCTGACTCGACTTCCCTTATTGTCCATGTGGTCAATTGCCATGAATAAACCACCGCATCTTCGAAACCGTCGCCACCCCAACTCGTTTTGGATTAACATTAAGTCCAAGCAGAGACATCGAGACGTGTAACAACTGTATCTACGTATCCAACCGCACAAACAGCCCCCCGTCGACACGAGAGTGAGACAGATTAACGTTGAATAGAGAGCGGACTAAAAGAAGAGGAGGCTGCGTATCCAACACATAATATAAACACGTTGATCGCCCGTACGCAGCTATATTGTACATACGCATAATACATATAGCTGCTGCTGCTGCAATATAGCAACTTGCGTATTATTCTCCGTAGCCGAGGCTACGCGATCTCTCGAGCAGCTTTCTGCATAGACGGTCGACCACTATAATGCCCGAGGACACTGAAATACCCGTGGATTACGCTCGGCTTACCAGAGGATTATATTCACTGACGTATACCACGAGCGTGCGCTACCATAGATTGCTCGATTTTCCGCTCGATCGCTCGACGCAACCGAACGCGACTTATTCCACAAATTTTCGATCTTCCGCATTTTTTCAAAAATCCTTTACACATTTTTTTCTTTTTTTTTTTCTATTATTATTCGGCAACGAGGATTTAAAGCACTGTGACATTTATCTGGCACGATTTATCTTCTTTTATTCAGTGCTCTAGTTTTTGGCCGGTTTAGATCGATTTTTGTGTCATTTCGGAGGGAGTTTTAACGTAGATTTTTGTAAAGCGGTGAATGATATTCGGAACATGGTCGAAAACTAAGCCGATCAAAGAACTCGATGGAAATATTCTCTAGACGAAATAATAGCTAACACTGGAAAAAAAAATTGTGAATATATATTCAAATTTAATAAATATTTTAATCACTTGAAAATATTTTCGAGTACTAAATTGGGAATTTAAATTAATATCGAATATACAATAAATTTGGGGGTTGACTATCAGTGGCTTTTACTGACTTGAAGGGCCGAGTATTAAAAAATATTTATTGATCAATATTTCTTTAATATTGAATGCTTTAATATTCTCCAAATATTGTGAATATTTATATATTTTTGTACAACACTCCTAGTTAGTTAATAGTTGATAAATGTAATGAATTTTTTATTATCAATAATGCGTTAATACTTAATGATTTGATATTATATAAATATTTTAGATATTTATATCTATATACCTTTGACAACTCATTACAGACAATTCAGCGATTCTTCCGAATCTTGGCACATTTTAGTAAATTCTGCAATGCAGATTTCTACCATGACATTCATCTTAAGAATATTTATCGAATAGTAAATCGAGTATTCATCAAATTTCCGAGTAAGATATCAGTCGTCTAATCTAATCACGATGAGTCAAGTATTAGAATGAATGTTTCTTTATCAATATTTTTTCAATACCTAATATTACTTCGATATTCTCTAAATATTTTGGTGATTTATATATATATTTCTTTTGATAACGCACTCTCTTGAAGAATCGAGTATTATAATAAAAAAAATTTTAATAAACATTACGTTATTTGTTAAAAATTTAATATTCTCTAAATATTTCAATTATTAACATTTCTTTGAAAACGCATTACAGAAAATTCTATAATTTTTCCAAAGCTTAGCATATTTTTAAAAAATTCTCCAAAGCGGATTTGCACTATGACATTTATTTAGTACGATTTATTTTCCTCTATTCAATGTATCAGATCGCTTTCCGCATTATTTCAGAGGGTGCATGGTTTTGGCGTAGTTTTTGATGAAACGGTGAATAACATTCCACTGATCCGATCAAAGAATTAAGAGAGAGTCTACGCTCGTGTGCGTTCACTCGATCACCGAAAAATATCTTCTGCGTCGTTATGTTTGCCCCGCTCGGGCAATTTCATGGTCGATTTTTTTCACGATTCTTCTCTCGCCCTCCGAACGTTTACGCACACTCATGTGGTTTTGACGGGCCACTGCCTTCGAGTCCATCCACTGTTACGCACAGTATACTCGTGGTACATATATATATATATATAGGTGAAATGCCCCATATAGCAGCAGCGCTATACAGTGTATTATTGCCCTCGACTGACTCTTTCCCTCGCGAGTAGATTTATCCTCACGCCCGCGAGCACGAATCGCAAACGAATCGATCACCGCGCTCAGCTGCACTTTTTTTTTCCTTTCTAACGAAATGCGCTCGCGTAACGCGCGTAAATTGAATGGTTCTATCAGAAAGAAGGGACGTTATATAAACGGCATTGTAAAGCGAATGGGAAATGAAAAATTGCGAATTTTTCACGGTTGCAAAATGATTTTTTTGTCGGCACATAAACTGAGCATTTTTTCAAATCTACTTATTTTAACGGATTTTCATTGAATTGAAGTGACAATGAGTTAAGCTTTTCTATATTTTTTTTCCATTTAGGGATACACGTAATTTTTATTTAACAATCCAGATTGTTTTTAAAGGTTCTTTAGCATAAAAATCATGTGTTTCGTTAAATTGGATGTACGGATTTGTTTGCGATTTTTTTTTCTAATCGAAAAATTTAATCGCCCTCAGGTGAATTGGAAATGAATCAAATGGAAATGGAAAAATAGCGCATTTTTTTTTTAAGTAATGAGAATGGATACTCATTTAATTGAGCTGACTTTTTTTGTAGCATATTTGTTCATCAATATGTTAAAATAACATGAAATTTTTGTAAACAAATTGCAGTATATTATTTATCTTTAAAAAGCTTATCAATTCTTAATGCAACTTTATTTTCTGCACGTGCATGGCTATGAAAAGAGAAGTTTGAAGTGACATTGTAAAGCGACTGGAAAATTGTGGCTTTTCACGACTGCAGCTGCAAAATGTATTTTTCATGGTGCTATATATGTCGACATCATTCGCACAATACGAATAGAGCAATTATTAAATCGACAAACCGTCAAAACTGTGTAAAAATTCAATATGCAAGTACGTAAACAAGATGAAGTTTTGCGATATTAAACTTTTTTTGAATAAAAATACCATTTATCGATGTATTAAAACTTTCAGGATTAATCAAGAAACAAGCCGATTATTTTTACTACGATACCTTTTTCGAACGTTTCTTTACAAATGAATAACGGTGTCGTAACCTTGTCAAATGTAATGTGTAAATTTACAGTCAAGCGTTTTGCCTTAACGATAAAAATACAATTTGTAATATTTTTCCCCATAACATACACGAATAGATTGATTTTTTCTTCGACAAACCGTTAAAATATGTAAAAATGTAATACACAGGTGCAATAAAAGGTTTAAAATTCTTCGATATAAATCTTTTTAAACCCTTATCGTACCGTACATGAATTTTACACAACACCTTTCTTATATATTTATTAAAAATACCATTCATCGATGCCCAAAAACATTCATTATGAATCAACTACCAAGCAGTTTTTTTTCAAAACTATAATTCCTTATTCGAAAGTTTCTTTAAAAAAAACTGTGTCATAACCTTGTCGAATCGACTTTGTAAATTTACAACCGAGCGTTTTTTTTCGAACGAAATTGCGTGATGAGCGTAGGAGCTGAATGGAATTCTTTCGGAGTGAATGAACAGCTCACGGTAGAGTTAAACTCGCCGAATTAACGATGAATCGCGTCTGTGACCGAGAAAAGTCTCTCTCTCTCTCTTTCTCTGTCCCTTTCTCTCTTGGACAGAGTTGAAACGACGCGTCACGTTTGCTTCTCATGCTTGCGCTTGTCATTGGCACGAGGATGAAACTAACAGCAATGAAGACAGGTCAAAGATGCATTCAGTCTCTTGTCGCTTGGTATGAAAGTGGCGAGAAGAAGTGCGGCAACGGTAGAATGCCAGATGCGCCAACAGCCAGCGACTCTTCTACTCCTTCTTCTTCTTCTTCTTCTTCATCTTCATCTGGACAGGAAACGGGCAATTAAAAGGCCATTGCGACCTTATCTCTCTCTCGCTCTCTCTCCTGACCTCACCGCAGTGACAAGAGTGTTTTACTTGCGAAGTATGGCGACTCGACGAGCAACAATTATTATTATACCATCCACGAGAGTCTCTATCTTTCTTTTTAAATACATTTTATGTTCTCAGTCTGCAGTAGGTTTATGGGAACTCGAATACGTGCCCAGCATCCAAAGTGACAATTACTTTTCAAACCCCGGTTATGGACAACTTTAGTACTGACAATTGCAGTTTACTCTATTTACAAAAAAAGATATTCTATTTATGGAGCCTATTTTTTTTAAATATTGTGGGAATTGTTTGAGGATTAAGAATATCAGCCTTTTGGGAATTGAAAAAGTGGGTTTATTGATTAACTTGGACCATTCGTCACATCTCTATTGACATTGGAAATTATTTATGAATTTTTTTAGTTCATTGGTAAATATATTCAAGATAAAATTATGTACAATTCTCGTGAGTCCGTTACAAAAGTCGTTTTAGTTGATACGTAGTTTTCTTAATTCTTTAATAAAGTAATATTTTAAATATAAGTTAACTTTTATTTTTCCACACATGAATTTTCATTCTTGTTCGTACATTAAATTGAATTTCATACACGTTTTTAGTTAAAATACATTACACAGGTTAAGTATAAATTTCTATACAGTTTATGAATTTGGATTCAACGAAAATAAGTATTTTTCTGAATTATCCAACCGCTATTCAAGTTGACTAAATTTATATATGTAGTTGTAACTAAGTGCGATAATTGACCCGCAACAAATTGAAATTATTGAACATGATGGTACAGCATATTCAATAATTTAATTAATTGTCACAGTAAAAGTACTTGAATTTTAATAATTCGCTTTAATTTTACTGGAAAAGTACATGAACCAAGTAAAAAAATAGATAAAAATTGTATAAAAATTATAGAAGCTGTATACAAAAGTGGTCATATACATTTTCTATATGTTATATACAAAGCATATGAAGATTCTATAAAAATTATATGAAGTGCAATATAATTTATGTAAATTAATGTAACGTTTCTACAAAAATCGTTTTATAAAATCTGCGGACGATATATAAATTTGATATGAATGAAATACAGTGTATAGTTATTCTCTATGTCAATTTTCTTATACAGACTATATATATGATTTTTTTACATGGGGAATTTTATACCATAATTGTTTATTCAATTTCGATTACGATTTTATGAATAAAAACTTGCAATCTTTTCTAACAGTGTATGATCGACTTTGAGCAGTACATAAACTAGATCAAAGAGGGTAAAAGTTATGCTGGTGGGCCATTTCGCAGCAAGCAGCTGTTAGGAACGCGTTGTACGCGTTCTCGTCGTCGACTAATTAGGTCGAGTCGCTCTTCTTCGTAGTAACCCCCGCAAACATGTACTTCGTCAGCTCTGTGCTCACCCGGCAACAGCTCTGAGTAATTCCCGGAGGTCATTCGTTAACCTGGAAAGCTGGACGCGCCTATATATCTACTGTGCTATATATATAACTACTATATACGCGAGCCCAGAGATTTATTATCGGTTTTTCCGTCCACTAGCATTCTGGTTTGTCACCGACACATACGCCTTGAAGAATATAAGGCAAAAGTGGTGAATATGGACCAGGGCTTAACAACCCACATGTGAATTTAAAAAACGTAGAATTTCGTGCAATCACTCGTGATGATATCAGTGAGGTCATTGTTGAATCATAGCCATGATGAAATTTGGCAACGTCAAACGAATTTTACTCTTTTTAGAATGTATCAATGCAAATTAAACGATGCGAAAATCTATATGTAAATGGCCCGTTTTTAATGTTTTTATGTATATCTATGACTCACTTCATGTTGTGGGCAAATTTAAGCATAAATTAGCTGAAACCTGGGGCACGATAACTGCATTTGTTAATTTATGACAAACAGAATAATTAAAAAATTATAGACCCGTTGACGTTTGGTAATATGGACAATTTTTTGCTTTGAAATTTTTTTCCAACTCTATAAAGCTTTACCTTTTAAATTTGGTACAATGGTGCAACTAGTGCACAAAAAAAAACAAATATCAAAACTAAGAAACGTCAAAAAAGATTCTAAAATTTTAGAATGATAAATTTTTTCGGTAAAGTTTTTTTTGAAAATGTTTTGAAAAGAATATTTGGAAAAAAGAATTTTTATCCAAACAATTTTTACAGAAAAAAAAATTACGACCATTTCTTATTCTTCTTAGAATCCACTGAAGGTTTTTATTCTTATGTACGTCGACTGCAGAAATTAATTAACGATTTTCCAGAAAGTAGTAGTTGGTCTATATTAGTCGACTTTAATGATGGTCCGTAATACCAAACTTCGAAAAAAAGAACAGGACTAATGAAACACGGCGTGACGATCGTTAATAAAGAATCTTGGAACCTTGGCCCAGTTTATGTCACCATAATGAGATTAAGTCATTCGAAAACCGCAGAATGAATTACTTTACGCACGGCGATCGAAAACCGTAAAGTGAATTACTTTACGCACGGCGTTCGAAAACCTTAAAATGAATTACTTTACGCACGCCATTTTACTTTACGCATGGCGTTCGAAAATTAAGCACTTTAGTCCCGCAACAACCGCCCGAAAAAGCTCACTTTTCGACCGGCTGCTACAAAAAATATATTTACGTAACTTGGTTATATTTATTTTCCAAATTGTTTATATATTTATTCCACCCGGTTATATTTTTTGAAAGTTTGCTAATAGCCTTTGATGTTGATGCGACCTCATGAATAAAATAAATAAACAAAATTCAATAAAAAATTGTGATATAAAATAAATCTAAATTATAATGAAATTACAGCGGATTATAAAAATTTATGTATGCTCACAATAAATTTCAAGTGTATTGGAATCGTACCATAAATTAATTTCCCATTGCATCTAGATATAAATTTACAAAACTAGTTTGTGGATGAAAACTTATTATTAAATGTTAAGAAGATTTTTTTTTCACAATGTACATCTCTAGAAATATGAAAAAGATAGAGACTGAAATTTTTTAGTAGTCCATATTCACCACGTTTAACCTACACACACACACACACATATACACACTGTCTACCTGCTCTTCTTTCTTGCAGCCTCGCAGATCTGTTTCATATCCCTTCTTCCGCTTCCGGAAAATCCAATTACGATACTGCGCATGTGCCGCAGGCCCGATAACTCGTGCTATTGAATTATCGCATTTAAGCGCCAGGCGTCGATGAAGTGAATTGAATTTCGGGCCGAACCGGCTGGATGACCTCCGGGGAATCCGTGCCGACGTTTCATCATTGAATCTGCACGCGAAATCGAATTCGGCCTACTGTAACGCTGCGTATATGACTGATAACGAAAATTGCTTGACAGCTATATATATATATATATATACACTCGGAGCGTTGCAATCATCAATGATGCGTAATTGTCACTTCATGGAAAAAAAAATTACCTGAAATTGAATCCACAATTATTGGAGCGTATTATGCATAAACTGTTATAATACTAAATTTAAATGCCACTAAAATTCACAAATGCATCTGTCATCCACATGTGTTGAATGCAGCTAACTTTTTTCGGAGATTTAAAAAAAGGTATCGGAAACCATACAATTTGCATATTTGATGTAAACGTGGTTTAAGGAAAGACTGGAATTTTTCATCCGCAACTCAGTGTGTTCAGGAGAACTGCAGAAAAAGTGAGGTTAGGTGTGAGAGAGACAGTCCTATGGGCGTTTGACATTGGATGATTATATTCGCAGCTCTTGTTGTCATATCTTTTCAATGAATCATGAGACCGTTTCCTTGAATGAAATTTTTTTTTTTTTTATTCTATGAAATAAAACCTTTTCTCTCGAAGCAAACTAAGAAATATTTCTTTTCAAAATCATAAAATTAATTTATTAAATCTTATTAAAATTTAATAGATCTATTCTCTGGGTGTTTATGAAAAGCACTCTACGCTAAGAGGATTGCATAGCTGGTCCACCGAACATCTTCAAAGTCGAGCTGCTGTTTATCGGTTAACTGAGGAGGTCTTGAGGCCGCGTCGGGTCGAGGCGTTCCGATAATTCCCTTTCGCTTATCACTTCGGTATTAGTAGGTGCCTCTGTGAAACGCGATAACCACCAATTACTGACCCGATGGCCAGTGGCCCCAAAGAGTATTACAAACGCCCCAAATTACATGTAATATCCAAGGAAATAAGATAGGAGCGCGTGGAGGGGAAAAACATAATTTATGGGTTTCAATTCGTTACGCTCGAAAAATCTGTTGTAGCTGCTCAATTTCGGCGAGTCGTACATTTCATCCCTCGTCTCTGACTATGTACATTGGAATAAATAGCCATGTATTACGGGCGCCTAGGGTCGTCCTTTCCCATTCTCCACCGTATATATGCACTTCCCCTCCCCTTCGCCCTTCTTATGACGCCTCGGCGTGTGCTAATGATGTGTGCGTAATGTGATGCAATCCCGAAGATGAATACAACGCCCTGAGGGCATAAGAACATGAGAGGGTCGCACACCCTCGCTTTCACGAAATTTGAGACATTGCGAATTCGACTCCTAACTTCTCCTATTTCTCTAGAATGGTATACTTACATAATACAGTGATGCAGTATTGTCATTGACATCTCTAAACCATCGCAGACTTCTCTTTCGAGGGGTCAACATTTAACAACTTTTTTAATGGAAAATGTATTTGGAGGTTATTCAACAAAAGATCGGACGAAAATTTAGCCTTAAAATTTTATATATTTAAGGGGCTCTTCTTTTAGAATTTAATTATACTGAAATAAAGAAAAAGGCTAAATTTGACATTTTTGCTTATCATTTCCAATGGGAAGAACTTTAGTTTTTAAGTGAAAATTTAGACTAAATTTCGACGTCTTACTGAATTTGATTAGGAAATTTTTTTTTTTAATGGAATAAAAAACGAGTCAAGAAAAGTGGAGAGTAATAATAACAAATCTGGAAGACGAATTACTTTTGGATTGCAATGCTTTCTCTTTTGCATACTTGCATATGACGAGAAAGTAGAAAAAATATTCCATTCATTATATAACATTATTTCAGTTTTATAAATACCGGAAAACAGGGAATCACTCCATTCTTTATTTGATTAAAGTGAGTAAATAACTAAGTCATTTAAGACACTACTAATTTTTTTTACCAAAAAAATATTGATGCCTCAAAAAACGCAAAGTAAATAATGAGTTGTTGTGGGAAATTTTGGTGAAGTTTTAATGTGATACAAAAATAATTTCAGGAGTTAATTTTGAAATTAATGATACTATTATTAATGTGCCTAATTAAAAAGTATCTAAAGAAGTAACACCATGAGATTAATGAAGAGTCAACACTAGTTAACACGACTTTGAAATTTTTTTTAAAATACTAGACGTCGAGAAGTTAGCGCGTATCTTGATGTAGCGTTAATTGTGCGTTCTTCCGGTTCATTTCCTGCATGCAGCAATATTAGTGTATGCGGTGTATTATAAATACCCATATGGGGACCACTGAATTTTCAAGAGTACTTTAATCATGCAGATTAGCATAGTAGAGTGGCTCCGCACTGCGAATGATTTCCATTGCCATTGTTTCCGGTCCTCGATGCCGAAACTCGGCGAATGTTAGTGGTACAACAATAACTGTGCAGTGCTATTCTGGAATCAAGGGCGCAGAATTTGTACACCTTGAGGCTATTGACATCTGTGTGCGCGTGCTCGCTGCGATAATGACGTCAAGCATCGAACACTCCTCTTATTCTTTCTGTTATTCGCACGCGCACACATGTTAATAATAGTGCTATTTGAATAAACGGTCGAATCAATAATAGGAATTAACACGTCACAAGTGATTCTTCATGGAAAAAAAAAATTAATAAATGTAATATGATTGAGCCGGTATATAAAATGGCTAAGTTTTCAACTCTATCTATATTTTTTAAAAGTATTATATTTGATATTTTCAAGGAACAGTAATTATTCGAAAAATGTTTTTCAATCTTTATCAAAAAATTCAGATAAATTTTTTTAAAACTATGGCGTTGTATTAGAAATGGATTTTTGATTTTTATTCCACGACAGATAAATGCATTTAGACGATAGAATTTCAAAGGATTTGCTACTTAGTTTTTCATTTATAAAAAAAATCTAATATTTAAAAAAATGTTTATTTTTATTTTCAATTTTTTAGTCGTTCATACTTCAAGAACGACTTTAACAGACACAGTTTTATCTTGGGACGATAAATGCGACCCATGATAAAACTTGACTAAAAATTCGAAGTTACGAAAAAATTTTGACTAGTTAATTTAACAGTTAATATATGACATGCATTCAATTTTTTATATATTCTTCGGTAAAAAGTATAGTAATGGTAAAAAATAATAAATTTTGTATGCACAATATGTCTGAATAAATGTTTAATAAATTTTTCTGCTTATTTTTTCTTGGGAAGTTACACGATGTTGTATGAAGCACATTTATAAAAGTGATGAAAAAAATTTGAATAGTTAATTTTACAGTTAATATATGACATGCATTTAAATTTGTATATATTCTTCGGCAAAAGTATAGTAATGGTTAAAGATAATAAATTTTGTACGCACAATATGTCTGAATAAATGTTTAATACATTTTTCTGCTTAATTTTTCTTGGGAAGTTACACGATGTTGTATGAAGCACATTTATAAAAGCGATGAAAAAAATTTGAATAGTTAATTTTACAGTTAATATATGACATGCATTTAAATTTTGATATATTCTTAGGCAAAAGTATAGTAATGGTAAAAAATAATAAATTTTTTATGCACAATATGTCTGAATAAATGTTTAATACATTTTTTTGCTTATTTTTTCTTGGGAAGTTACACGATGTTGTATGAAGCACATTTATAACAGTGATGAAAAAAAATTGAATAGTTAATTTTACAGTTAATATCTGACAGGCATTTAAATTTTTATATATTCTTCGGTAAAAGTATAGTAATGGTAAAAAATAATAATTTTTTCTGCTTATTTTTTCTTATGAAGTTACACGATGTTGTATGAAGCACATTTATAAAAGTGATGAAAAAAATTTGAATAGTTAATTTTACAGTTAATATATGACATGCATTTAAATTTTTATATATTCTTCGGCAAAAGTATAGTAATGGTAACAGATAATAAATTTTGTACACACAATATGTCTGAATAAATGTTTAATAAATTATTCTGCATATTTTTTCTTGGGGGGTTACACGATGTTGTATGAAGTACATTTATTTGAAAATTGTGTGCCTGCTGCTGCTGCTGCGGGGGCGCCTTCCCCTCTGGAACCAATTACCGTAGGCATACATTCGATATCCAAGGGCGATTTTGGTACGGCCATCACCTTCAATTCGCTTTTCGTGCATCGATTGCAGAGACGATTGGCCACGGGGCTAACGTTAATCTCTCCCAATATATCTTCCCATCCAAGGCATTTGAGTATTTCACGGTCACTGCGACGTAATCCAACGGTTCCTAATATAATGTCCTTCTCCCTGGGATTAATTCTTTCAAATTTCTTTTTTACAAGCTTATTAAGCTTACACAGCTTTGCCCACAATATTCTCATGACGTGAGTACGGAATTTTTTCAATACTACATTTGAAAAAAAAACTACAACTATAATAGTAGATAATCGGATAAGGATAGACTGAAAAAAAATTGTAAATTCATTGACACAATTTTGCCATTCTCGTTACTAACTTTAACACGCCGCCATTATTATTTTCATATGTATCTCTATTAATGCTAAAAGTCTTCAAATCAATTATTAACTCTTCAAAATCTAAATATTTGGAAATATTTTACACTATTCTAAATCAAAATAATAGAAAATCTGTTTCGAAAATTGACGCCTAGTTTTATAATTATGAATATGCGTCTTTCTGGCATAAAGTAAAAATGTAGAATTCATTACTCATAGAATTTCGCGGTTCATTAATTTTTTTTCATAATTTCGGTATGTAATTTATCTCTCATGTCTACTCAACAATTATTTCTCTAATTATGCAAATATGCTGCGTTGATAATTAAATGTTTAAGGGACTACAATTTTTATTTAATTCCTTGTAAAACACAATTTTAAAAAAACACGGTTTTTTAATTAGCGCTCTTGTGAATAGAACACGATACAATTATATGAAAATAATACTGTGCCTCGTTAACTTTCTACTAAACGTAACCAGACATGCATTCAAATGCATATTTATCCTGCAAGTTTGCTGCATAATTTTCGAAGCGTGTTGATAAAAAACCTAGCATATGGAAAGCGCCGTTAAGTCGAAAAATTACGCGAGCGAAAAATAGCCCAGAGCGTGTTTTTTAGGGAAGCAGAAGATCGCGTGGGGTCGTCGCGTGGCCTGCGTCTAGATTTCAATCTCCCAAAGTCCTGATCTCGTAACTGAGCGCATACAACGTTAAATTAATACGTGAAGTTTTATCTATTTTCGTTACGTTCCGTTACGCTATAGACATAATATTGTGTCGATGAAATCGAGAGATAAGAGTAGCGGGGCACGTGTGGCTTAACAGACGCACGTGTCGGGCTCCCCTGCGATAGTCCATCGTCATCTGGACGAATTAAATTGTACGAGATTGAGCGAGCGAGGGGACCGAGTCGGAAAGCTTAGACATGGCGTGTTTTTTTTTTCGACAAGTCACCTATAGAGTGTGGAATAAATTATGCCATAACACTGCATCGCAATGCATGCGGCACCCTTAATACGAGCTATATATTAAAAATGGGAATGCAGAAGCGCCGCTAAACGAAGAGAAGAATTTCATATGATCCACTGAATTTTTTTAATAAACTAGTAGTAAACGTGTTTATGACATTTGGTGGTTACATAATATAGTTATGACGTAAAATGCAAAAAATTCCAACAGGCCATCGATCGAAGTCTTTCAGCCCAGAATATAAACTATTTATTTGAAAATATTGGAATAAACCCTTTATTTGGAAATATTTGTATAAATTTTTCATTTGAAAATATATTCAAATAAACTATTTATTTGAAAATATTGGAATAAACTATTTATTTGAAAATATTGGAATAAACCCTTTATTTGGAAATATTTGTATAAATCTTTCATTTGAAAATATATTCAAATAAACTATTTATTTGAAAACATTCCGATAATTAATTCTTAATAATACTTGTATAAACTATTTATTAAAAAATATTTTACTGAACCCACTATTATTTAGACAAATTCAATGTTTTGTTGAATGGAATAATAATTTTATTGACTCAACAAAATGTTCAATTTTTTTTTACTAAATATCGTGTTGATTCAATCAAACTTTCTTATGAAATGTTATGAAATTTTTTTTCGTTATTCCTGAAAAAGGTTTCTATGATATAACTTCACTGCATTTTTGCGAATAAAATCACATGCAATTAATTACTACGTAGTTATTTTCTAAACCTATTATACGCAACTTTTAATGAAAGGTAGTAAATTCGTTCATCATTAATAATTAACAAAAACGAAATTTCAATCGAATTTCCTTCAAAGTACATCGAATTGTACTTAATGCATAAAAAACCCGTTTACCGTACAGTTACCTTTTTTCCGACTGTTCTTGGCATTGAGTCGAAGCTCCAACGCTTTATTCCGTCATTATTATTATGACAATTGTAATAAACGAATTTACCATATATTTGTCTATCATCTATCAAAAGGGCTTACAACTTAGCTGCAGCCTCTTCCAAACGTTGAACGTCCAAAATAAATTGAATGATACCCTCGACATTATATTCTCATTTAGGAAAAATATCGCAGGGCTGTTTTGTTGGTACGAGCCCCGAGAATTTCATGGCACGCACTTATGCCGCCTATTATACCCAAGGGCACAACAATGTCGAGTGCCTCTGCTGCTTATACATTGACCATTATGTTATCCATCACGAGGCCGAAAATAAATCGATCCTGACAATGCGGACGAATAATCGAACGTCTCTTGGCCAGCACGTTTTTAGCTGCTAGTAGCTGAGCAGTTGACACAGTCCAACTGTTTGTTTGTCCAGTGAGCAATCGCAAACTTTCGAGTGGCTGTCCTTTCTCTATGAAATATTTTTCACTTTCTCCCCCTCAACTTTTTTTTTCTCTCTCTCTCTCTCTCTCTTGTTTTATCTCTTTCTCTCCTCATAATTTAATCGCCACCCTTATTTCAAGCTTCTCGCTCATATTTTCGAGTCTCTCCAAATGGAGAGGCTACTGAAGAGGCGTGAATGCTCTCTTTGTCACGATGCAAATGTCAACGCGATACCCAATGCTGCATTATGTCGAATGTCGGACAATGCCGCGGCTCCTCATAATAATAGTAAATGAGGAGAGAAATATGGCTATGCAAATGATGCACCCCTTGGTTATAGGTGCACCCGAACCCGGCATGGCTATATATATATATATATATATATATACTGTGTTACTATAGTCATGTACATCTTCCCGTGCCTATACTCGAGACCCCTTCACTATATATTCCACTTCTCTTGCTGCGATGCACATGTGTGACGGGATGAGCCAATGTTATAGGGGAGGAGGGGGCAAAATGGGCACCTCGACTAAAAATTGAAATTGGGGGCAAAATGGACGCGGGCTTGACTTTTTTTTAAGGAGGTTGGAGCGAAAGAATGGTGAATATGTTATTTAATTTAGACAAACTTTTATGCATCTGTTGATTATAGTGGATGGTGATTCATAGCTGCATATAAGCAATTCCACGTGAAATCGGCCGGATTTCACGTGTTTTTCCTTGCCTCGCATTTTTATATTAAAATGGAAAATTTTTTACGCCAACTATACCCAAAAAGAAAATACCCACATTTTTTTGTGTGGCCAAAATTTAGTGCAGAATCCGAAAATTTTGAAAAAAATTATTTTGTTTTTCAATCGTTGATAAGAATAATAATTTGCAAGGTTTAAATTCTTAGAAAATTATTTCATGGACCCTCTTTTTTTCAACTTTGAAACGCGCTCTGGTTTATCTTGCTAGGACAAATAGAACCGGAGATATTAATTTTTTAAATTCATCATGCACTTGTTTTTTAAAACAATGGAAAACCTCATAATTAAAGAATTTTTTTTTTTTTTTTCGAAACATTTTTTTGGATATCTGTTATTAAAATAAATCTTCCGAAACATTCGTAATCAAAATAATGTTTTCGGACAATTTGTAATCAAATGTTTAAAAAAAATTTGTTATCATGTTAAAATTTTCGGATTATTTATAATCAAGTGCAGATTAAACAATCAGAGTGGAAAAAGTGTTATTCCAACTGCATGTATCGCTAGCATCTAATAAAACTTTTTTTTTTTCTCTCCGCTATACCTTTTGGCTTCAAATTAGTACGTGCTATACGCAAGATGCGGAAAGTGACGCTTTCCACACGGCAGTGAAGAAAAAAGTAGTTTTTACCAAATTTAAGACGGTGTCCATTTTGCCCCCATCTCTTCTATACCTCTTGGCTTCAGATTAATACGTGCTATACGCAAGATGCGGAAAGTGACGCTTTCCACACGGCAGTGAAGAAAAAAGTAGTTTTTACCAAATTTAAGACGGTGTCCATTTTGCCCCCATCTCTCCTATATCTCTTGGCTTTAGATTAATCCGTGCTACACGCAAGATGCGGAAAGTGACGCTTTCCACACGGCAGTGAAGAAAAACGTAGTTTTTACCAAATTTAAGACGGTGTCCATTTTGCCCCCATCTCTCCTATATCTCTTGGCTTTAGATTAATCCGTGCTACACGCAAGATGCGGAAAGTGACGCTTTCCACACGGCAGTGAAGAAAAACGTGGTTTTTACCAAATTTAAGACTGTGTCCATTTTGCCTCCATCTCTGTTTACCTCTTCGCTTCAGATTAATACGTGCTATACGCAAGATGCGGAAAGTGACGCTTTCCACACCGCAGTAAAGAAAAACGTAGTTTTTACCAAATTTAAGACGGTGTCCATTTTGCCCCCATCTCTTTTATACCTCTTGACTTCAGATTAATACGTACTACACGCAAGATGCGGAAAGTGACGCTTTCCACACGGCAGTGAAGAAAAACGTAGTTTTTACCAAATTTAAGACGGTGTCCATTTTGCCCCCATCTCTGCTGTACCTCTTGGCTTCAGATTAATACGTGCTGTACGTACTCTATCTACTATGCGATGTGTCGTCTCTCTTATGGTTGCATCCAACGAATTTTCACTATATAATCTATAGATATATATACATACATATATATATGTATGCGTTTCGTGCCAACCGATGCGCAGCATATGCAGAGTTCAGTCTCCGAGCTGGGTACATACATCATGTCGTTGTCAGCCCCTCGAGCCGATCCCCCAAAATTACGAGGGCCTCTCTGTTTATTATTTTTTCCTCGCCGTGCTTTCACCCTTCGTGTTGGTTATACCCCTCGTTCGCTTTCTCCGTCTCTATCTGATATCTCTCTCTCTCTTTCTCTCTTTATATGTTGGCTTTCACTAGCACTTGGCAGAGATACTCCGCACAATTTTCCCCTGTCCGACCAATGACCGCATAAAAAAGCCACCCTTTCTACCCCACCACTGATTCAGGCACAATGTACGAGAATTTTCTTTTTTCTCGAAATATTGAATAGGTATTGTGCAAGCTCAGTGTGCGCGCCTTCATTTTTGTCTCGGGTATCTTTCGTGGTTTTGGATGTTTTTTTAAATATTTTTTTTAAATTTCCGCTTCGATTGGAAGGGAAAATAAATCTACTCACGAACTTGAGTTAATTGTTTTTTTGGGAATTTCTATTATTCCGTAATCTCGTATTGTGTAGTCGGAAAAATCGTTGGCGTTTGGGGGACTGAAAAATGGTAACTATTAATTCATGACATTGCGTCTATTAAATTCTCGTAGTTATGCAAACTTAGTCGATTTTATGGTAAAGATGAAATCGTTTCTACATATGAAAATTGATACAACGAAATGAGATCCTAGTTAAGAAAAAACTACGAACAAATAGGCAATCGATTTTATTTTTTAAACGACGGATATTTTTATAGGCCGATCGAGGTTACAAGTCATTTACATTGGAGGAAAATTATGATTGCTCTTTTATTAAAAAAATTCTAACTGAACTAAGAAAACCTCAAGAACTAGGAATATTAGTTTCATTATAAGGTTTCATGAACTCCGACGGATATGCAAGTTCCATTTAATTGACTATTCTAAATAAAAATTCTTTAATAATGACCCTTGGTAGTTATAATTTCATTGGCCTTTTATTCTGAACAGATAACTACACTCAAACAAGTCCAACTAACTTTAATTAACGTCAACGAAATTTGGGGTTTAAAATTTAATTAAGGTAACATGATGAAAAACTATATTGAGTCTACTAATCGACGTTATATTCCGTTACTTAAACTACATACTATAGTTGGTATAAGTTTATCGTGTAGTTAATCGAATTTGCTTGTGGAATTTGATTTACATTAACTCAATTAAATTGCGCCGGGTTGATCTAAGAAGTTTGCTCTCGGTATATATACAAGGGGATATTATTGCGAGTCCCTCGCTTCGCGCGCTCGCATGCATAATTCGGGCCAAAGGGGGCAATTTGTAGAATGAGGTTAGCCACTCCCTAAGATTAGCTTTTCCGCGCGATTAGGCACTTTGTGACTTTAGCCACTCCGTGCCAATAGCCACTTCATGACTAGCCACTCCGCGACTTTAGCTACTTCATGACTAGCCACTTCGCGACTTGAGCGACCCTGTAATGTTGACCACGCCGTCATTCTAGCCACTTCGCGACTTAAGCCACTTCGCGACTTGAGCCACGCTGTCTTTCTAGCCACTTCGCGACTTTGATCATGCAATGACTTTAGCAACTTCGTGACTTTAGCAACACCGTGATTGTAGCCACTCCGTGAACTCAGCAACTCTGTGATCTTAGCGAATCCGTTACTTTAGCAACTTTGTCACTTCAGCAACTCCGTTACTTCCGCAACTTTGTCACTTCAGCAACTCCGTTACTTCCGCAACTTTGTCACTTCAGCAACTCCGTTACTTCCGCAACTCCGTTACCTTAGCAACTCCGTTACCTTAGCAACTCCGTTACATTAGCAACTCCTATACCTTAGCAACTCCGTTACCTTCGCAACTCCTTTACCTTAGCAACTCCGTCACTTCAGCAACTCCGTTACCTCAGCAACTCCGTTACTTCAGCAACTCCGTTACCTTCGCAACTCTTTTACCTTCGCAACTCCTTTACCTTAGCAACTCCGTTACGTTAGCAACTCCGTTACGTTAGCATCTCCGTCGTTTTAGCAAGTTTGTCACTTTAGCAACTCCGTCACTTTAGCAACACTGTCACTTCAGCCAGTCCATGAGGGACTTGGAGGAAATGGAGGCCTGCAGGGTACTTCCAACACGGAATGTCCTGTATATTCTACACTGCGACGATGTCGGCGACGCCATCTTTTCATAATACCGAAGGATATACATATATACCTAGAATTGATAGTCAAACGTGCGATATCGATAATGCAGCATTCGAGGTCGTCCCTAGAACTGATCGATCATGCTGTCCATAGTTTCGTTGTCAGTCTCGTCTCGGAACTTGGCGGAGTCATCACAGAGCATACGGCTCGAGTTTCAGACGATGATAAAGCTCTATTGGACAATAACAACTCTGTAAACATAGATATTATTGCCTGCATGAGCTCAGCCTCACTCCTTAGCTTTCATTCGCGAAATAAAGATAAGTTCATACTAACAATGGATTCGTTAATGTACTTCTTGGAGCAAGCAATATTCTTCTATACAACGTCGATTCGCATAATGCAATGGACTTGCTATACGATAACAAGAGCATCTTGTATGGACCCAGATTCATAGTGTAAAGCAGAAAGCGAGAAATTGTCAAATAGAAATATAAACTTACGACATAATGGTACGTGGAGAAAAATTAATAGTCACTATTCAATTTTCTTCGACAGTTTCTATTAATAGCACGTCTTCAAATATGACGACCATTAGTTTTGGATTTGTAAATAATAACTATTTAGACGATTATAAAAGATTACTAAGACTATGAAATATTCTTTTACTTTCAAGAATATGCAAAATGAATGAATGAATATTTCTGAGTAAATTACATAGAAAAATTTATTAAAATTAAAAAAAAAGTTATCTGAAAATCTTTTTGCACACCAAATACTCTATTGCAGTTTTTCTGTTTTCAAGATAAATTCTTTTTTTGTAACAAAAATTTATCAATAATTGGTCATCGAAACTTTTTGGTACTTTGTCAGGACGTTTTTGGTTAGTTTATAGTTTTATATCTTTAAATGTAGAAAAATTATTCGGCACACTGAAAATGTCGGACTCGCGAATTTATCAATTGTTTTTCGGGTTTTCAAGTAATACTATTGATTTTAATTACTTTTCTTTAATTTTTGTTAGAAGTATTAAAATTTTTATGTTATTCTATGTGGAAAGTTTATACATGTCATTTTGGTGTGTCAGTTATTCAATAGTTGAAATATTGGCCCATAATCATAATGATCAATTATTACGAGATAATAATTACATTGAAAATTTCACTTATTGAAATTTTTTCACGCATATAATTTTTGTCGCTTTTTAAAATTTTTTTACTCGTTTCGCCATTTTACTAATTTCAATTTTTTTTTTTACTAATCTCGCTTTTTCACCAATTCTATATATTTTTTTAACTGTAAAACGATTCCGCATTTACTCCACCGTTGATTTCAATATATTTAAAACATAATACAAAAAATAAATGGATTCAATTTAATCATTAAGATACTTTCAATAAGTTTCCATTTCCCGGCAAAAAAATGGTCAGACCTCAATTGTCATCATTACATCCTCGCTCACCCCTCCAACTTGCTTTCCGACCAAATCTCAAAGAATCGACCTAATCGTGACCAATCCATCTCTCTCGGAAACTGTAATAGTAGGAACCAAAAGATTGCAGGGGGCCCCCCAGTGCGCATTGATTTATGAGCCCAGCATTATTGTCAATAGGGCGCCAATGAAGTCATCCGATCGTTGCATATAGTGTAAAATTTATGCAGCTCGGGGTGCGTAAATTTGCGTCGATGATTACCACGTAGTTCGTACCAAAATCGAATCACAATACTTTTCAACATTCGTACAGAATTTTTTTCGAGACTTTGTTGAACAAATAATTTTTTTCAGATTTATTCATCTAAACGATTGTTTTTCAAATCTGTTATTAAATCAAATCTTTTATAAAATGTGATCCAATTCATTTTTCGGAAAATGCACAATGGAATCGATTTTTTTCGCATTTGCAATCAAATTAAATCTTTCGAAAAATGTATGATTAAATTTATTATTTCAAGAAATTTATTGTTATAATTTTTTCGAATAATTCGTGATATTAGTTTTTTCGAAAAATTTACGAAAAAATCTATTTTTCAAACAATTTCGAATCAAAATAATTTTTTTTCGCAAAATTTATGATCAAATCTATTATTTTTTTCAAAAATGTATGATTACATCAATTTTTTTCGAATATATGTCATAACATCATTTTTTTTTTCAAAAATTCATGATCAGAATAATATTTGTTAAAAATTTATGATCAAACTTATTTTTGTTAAAAATTTATGGTCACATTAATTTTATCGAAAAATTTATGACCGCATCATTTTTTTCTAAAAATTTATGTCCAAATAAAGTTTTTCAAAAGATTTATGATCAAATCAATTTTCTTCAAAAATCGATGGTTAAATCTATTTTTTTTTTTTTTTCATAAAATTGATGGTTGAATCTAATTTTTTTGAAAAATTGATGAACAAATAATTTTTTTTCCAAAATGTATGATCAAATCTATTTTTTCCAAAATGTATGATCAAATCTATTATTTTTCAAAAATATATGATCAAATCTATTTTTTTCCAAAATGTATGATCAGATCTATTTTTCCGCAAAATTTATGATCGGATCAATTTCTTGGCGAAACGTATGATCAGATCAATTTCTTGGCGAAACGTATGATCAGATGAATTTTTCCGAAAGCTCTATAATCAAGCGTAAATCTCGGAAGCTGTAATAGAAAGGACCATAAGACTGCGGGAGGCCCTGCGGTGCTTATTGATTTATGGGTCCAGCAGTATTGTCAATAGGGCGGCAATGAAGTCATCCGATCGTTGCATACAGTGTAGAAATCATGGAGCTCGGGGTGCGTGGATGTGCGTCGATGATTATCACGTAGCTCGTGCTAGAGAAAAGAGAGGGGCCCTCGTGCTCGTAAATCCATGCAACGATCGGGCGATCGACGTGCTGGCCGTCGAAAAAAAAAGAGGGGAGGGCGTATTCGTCGAGTTGGTTCGTTCGATCGACCGACCGATCAATCGATGGTTTGCAGCGTTATTGGCCCGCGCGACAATGCAAAAACGGGCGTGGTTTTGCCTCTCGCGTTTTATGCATCGTGGTGTCGAGAGCAATGAGAAGTTAAAAAAAAAAAAAAAACGCTGTATCCGCACAACGATCCATCATGTGTTCGCGGTTGCGCGCACAAATGTATTAACATATTCATGCGTGACGTTGACAGAGAAAGAGTGGTACAGTAGATAATATGCGACATACGTAGAAGGAAGGAAGAAAAGCGCCGTGATGCTGGGACATCTGTCCGTCAATCTCCTCTTCTCTCGTCTCTTTCTCCTTCTCTCCCTACGTGTATAATTTTGGTAGTTGAAAAAAAAAAAAAAGTATATTTTTCAAACGCGCAACAATTCTGGGGCAATTTCTGACCGGGAATATTGTAACAATAACAATAGAAAAAAAAAGAAAAAACTGTGGGAAATATCTAATGATGCATTAATATTGAAGAATAAAAAAATTGCTCCCCTTTTTGCTAGGAAGACATTTGTATCGAGGGTTTATCGTTGACGGATTGAGGCTGTCTTTACGTTTGACAATGTAAACGGACATTTATATAACTTCCGGTTTTTGTGATGCGCAAATGATAGGAGACAATAAATTACTTTATTAATTCATTTAAAGAAAAAGGAATTTCAATCGGATTTTTTTTTCGTGACAGAAGATTAATAAAGAAAGAAGTATGTGAGATTCGGCAACAATATATATATATTTTTTTTTTTCAAACGCCTAAGTATACATTCAGTAGCAATTTCTCAGTGTAACGATTGTTTTAAAAAACAAACAAAAAAATGTGGGAAATATGTTATCTCTCGATTATTTCTGTTGAAATTAGAAAATATGAAGAAATTTTTTTTTTTTTACTGAAAAATTCTCCGCCATTCCGTCATATCCTTAAAACTTCAATCCTGCAGTGACAGGATTTTTACCGATCTAATTTTATCAATTTACGTTTTGATAAAAAAATGGTAAAAAATAGTATCGAGGCTCACTTTGGTTCTATTTTCAAAAAAATTGATATCAGATACAGGATGTATGAGAAATTTGTCAGATTTTTTTTTCAAGCCTGACGCTCAAAATATTCGCGATAAATAATCATAAGTATACATCAATTGACAAAAAAAACGTAATATAAATTGTGGTCATTTCTTGGAGGTGAAACAATAACATAAAAAATCGGGGAGAAAATCCGAAAGTTCAAGTATCAGACCCAAGTCCAGTCGTTGAAATGGAATGCCCTGTATACACTATTTAATGCTATTCAACTACTCAACAATTGGTTAAATAAACCCAATACCGATCATTATTAAACAGAACCTCTTGAATACACAAGTTGTAAGTATAACCGCAATTACATAAATTCACAAAAAAATGAATGAATAAAAATTGTGCTTGTTCCTTACAAACATAACAATAACCTAAAAAATCGGGAAGGAAATCCGAGAGTTCAAGTATCAGACCCAAGTCCAGTTGTTGAAATGGAATGCCCTGTATACGCTATTTAATGCTTTTCAACTACTCAACAATTGTTTAAATAAACTCAATACCGATCATTATTAAACAGAACCTCTTGAATACACAAGTTGTAAGTATAACCGCAATTACATAAATTCACAAAAAAATGAATGAATAAAAATTGTGCTTGTTCCTTACAAACATACCAATAACCTAAAAAATCGGGGAGAAAATCCGAGAGTTCAAGTATCAGACCCAAGTCCAGTTGTTGAAATGGAATGCCCCGTGTACACTATTTAATGCTATTCAACTACACTAGAATTTGTTAAATTAACTCATTTAATTGGATACACCTCTTATTATTCCGCAGAAGCTCGTGAATGCACACATTGTAAATATAGCTCGGTTAATAGGACAACATAACATGTGTGGACGTATGTGGCCACATAATAGCAGCAGTTGCTGTACTGCACACGTGCGCATAATTGCGTATGTGTACGTAACACGATATGTACGGAGTGAGAGCTAAAACGTCATGTGGTTTGTCTGTCTGTCTGTCTGTCTATTGGTCGTTCAGAGGTCGCTGTCCGTTTACGAGCGGCTAGTTCGAGGGTTGCGTGCTCGTATTGCAGTAGATTTGTACGGGTTGACAACGTTGACGATCACGATACTCGTCGCTTCGCCGACGTCCATTCGGTTCTCGTGACCGAACCACAAAATCGTCTGATTATCTCGTGGAGATAACGCAACCGAAACGTCATGGATACAACAGCCACAGTAGATTCGAATAATCGTCTCTATAGGATTATCTGGGTATGGGTTAACAGGATTATATGCATGCGAAGGGTTGGACCGTCTGAAGGGTTGAAAAAAAAGAAGTGCTCAAAAGATACGAGTACAGAGACTGGAAAAAGTGCAAACAGTTTAATTCCATCAGTATACACGATGAACAACAGTTGGAAAAATGCTTCAACTCTCTTTTAGCTTAATAGCAGTACGCACCCTTTATAGAACGTCTCTCTAATTGTCCATTATTAAATTTCCCGCTATACGAACTGTATCAAAGTACATTATGAGAGGGAGAATATGAGAGAAATAGCAATAATGATAATGATGATGATGATGACGACTACGGTGACGATGATAATGGTGATTATTCGACTCTGAAAGAGAGCTTCGCATTAATGCCACGGCAACTTCGTCGTAATGGAACTGTTATGATGTTCTACTCATGTTGCAAATTAATGTATATGGAAATGTAGATGCAATTATACTTTTTTTTTCGGTGATTGATATTTATTCGACAAAACTCTTATTTTGGATTATATTTGAAAGTGGGTTCCTCAAAGAAAATTATTATAGAATGGTACTAAAATAAATGTGAAAAGTAATGAATCATTTTTTTCGTAATGTACGTATATTGTGTTTCAAATTTGGTTAACTTTGTGCATAATTCGGAGGAATTTTACGAATGTTAACATTTGTTGATTGCAAAATATAGTATTAAAACGAAATCGACGTTTTCAAACATATTAATCTAACTAAATATTATGCGAAATGATATATCTAAATACATGCAATAATTCACCTGCATTATTTATGAAATTTACTTTTTTTAAAACGAAATGAACAAAAAGATTCTTCAGGAGTAGACTCAATTCTTATGAGTGTAGGATTTTTTATTTCAAACCTATTTGACAAAGTTACGTTTTTAAGTGTGTAAAGAAATTTTGCTTTTCTTTGCACTGTACATTTTTACAAAATTGCAAAATTACAATGCTTAATATATACTTACTGAGGTTTAAGTGTACGATTTTTTAAAAGAAGGCTATCATCTACAGATTTTTTTTACTTATGACTTTTTTAGCCTTTATGACTTTAAAGCTTTCCAAAAGATGAAAGCATTACTCACGGGCTATAATGTCCTCAGCAGCAATCATCGACACTGATATAATTAATAGTGTGCGCATCGATTGTCGATTCGAATGATGTTCTTCGCCTCTTCTCTCGTATAATACATATGCACGATTCCATTGTCGAATGGAAATATAGTCGTAACTAGGTGAAACGTGGCTTATTGCGGTGCACCGTACAATAGAATGAGACGGGATTACCGGAAAGAGTCCGGGTATTCAGGGGAATGACTCGGAACTCTTGGATTTCGATTTCACGTCGTTCGACGGTCGATGACTAATAGATTATCGATCGGGGATTCGCCCGCGTGTTTGTGGCTGATTCGTGCGGCGATGTTTCCTTAACGAGATACACGATGACTCTCAAAAAACATACAATTTTTTTTTTTTTTCGAGTGGCTAACGATTGGCATTTGTCACGCTCGTTTTCCTGCACTATTCGTCTCAATTTCTTAGAGCATGATTTTGCTGATTTCCGATGCGACAATGCGCTGAAAATCGAGTTAACGTCCGTGACTAACATATATATTCAAGTATTGTAAACATTTTTCTTAAACGGCAAACGCACGTGTCGAGTTCGATGCTGCACAGTAATAACCATTAATGTGCTCACACAAGAGAAAAAAAAATTCGAATCACGAAAATCTTCGCCGATGAAATGAAATACTTGGTTTTTAATACCATCCATTTTCTTATTGACCTTTATTTCACTGATGAAGTTGAGGAAATATTTGCTTATATGATAATCTAGGTAAAACATAACCTAAACAATAACTAAAGTAATAAAAGCACAGCAAAGGTTAATTAAGGGACTAAATTTACCTAGAAGTGCGACAAAAGTCAGAATTTGCTTTTTTTATGAAGTATCTTTCGAACACAAAATTTGAACAAATTGATTTCCGAAACTAAAACGGTTTTTTTTATTGGGAAAAAATAATCATAGAAAAATATTATCGTTATGTCATATTTTTTTACAATTACTTATTTATTATTCATCTATCTTTATTTTTAAATATGGCCGCCGGCCGATAGTGCAATTCTTTGATATTCAAATAAAAAAATTGTCCGTTGGGATCAATGAAAAAAAAAATTTAATCGCCCATTTCTTTAGGGTCAAGGAAATTCTTTCTCTCTTTCGGTGTATTATTGAAAGTAACATTCATGGTAAAAAAAAAATTTAACCACCCATTTCTTTAGAGTCAAGGAAATTCTTTCTCTCTTTCGGTGTATTATTGAAAGTAACATTCATGGTAAAAAAGAAATTTAACCACCCATTTCTTTAGAGTCAAAGAAATTCTTTCTCTCTTTCGGTGTATTATTGAAAGTAACGTTCATGGTAAAAAAAAAAATTTAACCACCTATTTCTTTAGAGTCAAAGAAATTCTTTCTCTCTTTCGGTGTATTATTGAAAGTAACATTCATGGTAAAAAAAAAATTAAACCACCCATTTCTTTAGAGTCAAGGAAATTCTTTCTCTCTTTCGGTGTATTATTGAAAGTTACATTCATGGTAAAAAAAAAATTTAACCCCCATTTCTTTAGAGTCAGAGAAATTCTTTCTCTCTTTCGGTGTATTATTGAAAGTTACATTCATGGTAAAAAAAAAAATTTAACCACCGATTTCTTTAGAGTCAAGGAAATTCTTTCTCTCTTTCGGTGTATTATTGAAAGTAAAATTCATGGTAAAAAAAAAATTTAACCACCCATTTCTTTAGGGTCAAGGAAATTCTCCCTCTCTTTCGGTGTATTATTGAAAGTAACATTCATAGTAAAAAAAAAAATTAAACCACCCATTTTTTTAGAGTCAAGGAAATTGTTTCTCTCTTTCGGTGTATTATTGAAAGTAACATTCATAGTAAAAAAAAAAAATTAAACCACCCATTTCTTTAGAGTCAAGGAAATTCTTTCTCTCTTTCGGTGTATTATTGAAAGTCACATTCATGAAACATTTAAGAGCGTCCACGCGCCCAGCCGCATCCTCCAGGAGTTTTTCTGGAGTCAGAGGCGAAGGGTAAAAAATGCAGCTGCCGCCAGATGTGTATTTGTGTTTCGAGATTTTTTCTTCGCTAGTTTTCTTCGTGGGGGAGCGTTTCTAGCTGAAGCATCGATATTTACGATAATTCTCTACGTTCGCACGAGAGACAGACCTTAAGCTTGGCCATATCGACGACCCACTTGGTTAAACGTGTCACTATCAGACCGAGCTAGAAATATGCAGGCGCCACAGTCCAACTGGCTGTAATCTGTTCTCAGAAGCGCCGTCCGCTTGCAGAGAGAAAAAAAAATTGTTCTTTCATCAAAGTCTGCGGTTGGGGCTGTAAACTAAATATTTTTCCAACCAAAAACCAATATTTAGCCCCTTGAACGACACGAACAATATTTGAACCGAATATTATGGTGATAAAAAAATGATTTCGTTTATACATATATATCGTAAATATACACTCAGATCGCCACATCCGGCAATAAATTTAAACCACGAGATTAAAACGTTTTGATTGAAAAATTTATTTGGGTTACACTGATAATAATATCATATTATAATGTTATCTCTATTTTTAATTCCTGCAATTTAATATGACGATTAATCGACCTTTTGACAATTTGTAACGCTATAATGTATGAAAATATTATATTCATGTATTCATATTTCATATTCCATATTCCATATTCATATTTCAATTTCATATGGAATTGCAAAAATTTAAAGTTCGGTTGAAATTATTAAATTTGTTGTCAAAAGCGTCATTCAGTTGCAGTTTGAGAGGAAAAAATTGTTTAGTCAACCGTCTGTGGTCGGGGCTGTAAACTATATATTTTTCACAGCAAAAACCAATATTTAGTCACTCGAACGACACGAACAATATTTGAACCGAATATTTTGGTCATTGAAAAACGATTTCGTTGAATAAAATATATATAGAGTTCGCCACATCCGATATTTAATTTGGGGCAAGGGAATAAAAGACTTTGATTAAAAAATTATCTGAGTGACGCTAAAAAAATAACATTATAATTGTATGTATACCTTTGATTCTTGCAATCAAATATAAGGATTAAGCAATCTTTTAAATTATTCCAATTGTAAAACTTAAAAGTTCAGTTGAAATTATAACATTCCTTCTCGAAAGCCAATCGACTGCACCAACATAAAAAAATTGTCCTACCGAAACAATATTTAAACTGAATATTGTAAGAATCGGAAAACGATTTCGTTAAATTAACGACACAAATAATGAGGCATTAATTAAAAATGATTAGCATGATGCCTTGAATCGGCCATTTGAAAATAGGTAACACTATCTTTAATTGTTCCAATATTATATAAAATCATGAATAATGGAAGTACAGTTAAAATTATGATTTTTGTTGGTCAAGTTTTCCAACAGTTATTTTTTTTTCAAATTGACTTTAGTATTTCTTGAGGTATACAACTGCTTGAAGAGATTTCCTGTATTTCAGCGAACTTTTCAAATACTGCAATAATAATTACTGACATATTTGTGTTTTTTATTTTCTAGGAGGCAACAATTGGATCAGTCGGTTTACTGTGAGCAGACGGACTCCCGCAGGAGTAACGTTCATCAGGATGATCGTCACAACGACTCGCGAGGAAATGCAGACAGAGTATGAAGACGAATAAAATTTACTACACCCAATAAATAAATTTCCGTTATTAAAAATCGTTTAATTAATTTTTTTCCATTTTTCTTTCAGAGTACAACGCAAGATCTTTTTGAGCTCCTCGAGAGGGTTCAGAGCTCTCGACTGGACGACCAACGCTGCGTTCTGCCTCCTTATTTCTCTCAGGTATGTGCTGGAAATTTTTCAAAATTAATTATTTTTAATTCGTGAAAATTCTGAAAATAGCCAAGCGCAACGAATGGTAAAATATGACCGCTTGTGTAGTGAGAAAAAAAAAGATTGTGAAGGGAAAACTGGCGGAGAAAGATATAGCGGCACCCGTATAATAAACCTTATATACAGCATCACAAGAACACGCAAGTCTCATTTGTCCTTATTTAATTTCCCTGGAGTTTTACTGGCCGCCCTCGCGAGAAGGGTGGTCCGAGTTGATTAGCGTCGCCGCGCTGTAATGATGATAAAAATTTACGAGAAAACCTGCTGGTGCCCAGAATAGACGCAGTTTTAACGTTTCTCGTGCCTTGCTCTCAGTTTTCTCATTTCGTTTGGATAAACTATGAACAAGACGAGTGATAATGTCGTACTCGTTTCTTGATTTTAATGTCACTGGAGAAAATCAAATTACCGATGCAAATATATTATCGCCCTATTCATTTTTCCATAAATAATATTATTTCGCAATCACCGATTGTCAAAAAAGTACAAATATTTCATTTTTAAAAAAATGTTGTCCATTAAGATCTATCTTAGAATAGTAAAAAACCAAAGTACATAATAGAGACTGTAGAATGGTAGAAAGGTAGAACTTTAAAAATTACGTATCATCCATTATTTTTTTATCTAGGGATTTTTTAATTATTATAGAATCATTAAAAAATGCCTAAATGTCGGAAGCTATTTCGTATCTTCAAAACAATTCTGTTTCCAATGCAATGCCAGAAGGATTGAATAAGTAGAGATAAAAATTTTGCGAGAAAACTCGATGGTCGCCAGAATAAACGCAGCTTTAATGTTTCTTGTGCCTTGCTCTCAGTTTTCTCATTTCATTTGGATAAACTATGAACAAGACGAGTGATAATGTCGTGCTCGTTTCTTGATTTTAATGTCACTGGAGAAAATCAAATTACCGATGCATATATATTATCGCCCTATTCATTTTTCCATAAACAATATTATTTCGCAATCACTGATTGTAAAAAAAGTACAAATATTTCATTTAAAAAAAAAATGTTGTCCATTAAGATCTATCTTATAATAGTAAAAAACCAAAGTATATAATAGAGACTGTAGAAAGGTAGAACTTTTAAAATTACGTATCATCCATTATTTTTTTATTGAGGCATTTTTTAATGATTCTATGTCGGAAGATATTTCGTATCTTAAAAACAATTCTGGTTTTAATGCAATGACAGAAATATTAAATAAGTAACGATAAAAATTTTGCGAAAAAACCTCATGGTCGCCAAAATAAACGCAGCTTTAATTTTTCTTGTACCTTCTTCTTAGTTTTCTCACTTAATGTGGGTAAATTATGAACGAGACAAGTAATAATGTCGTGCTCGTTTTTTGACCTTAATGTTACTAGAGAAAATCAAATTACATCCCAAATATATATATATATATATATATATATATATATATTTATCGCCCTTTTTTTATATAGCATATAAAGTATATTGCCACAATTCCTGATAAGTTAAGAAATGACCATTAAAAAAAAATTAAGATCTATTTTAAAATAGCGAAAACCCCAAAGTAATAGAGAAAGTAGTGAGCCATAATTTTTTTGATTACATATAGTTTTTCAAATTCTATAACCAATATATTTTCACAATCGCTGATTGGCTATAAAAATGTATAAACACTTTATTAAAAATATTTGTGAAAAAGATCTCTGTATTAAGATTTATTTAAAAATGACACAAATACCAAAGGAATAGAAAAAGATTACAATCCTTTTATGTTTTCAACGAGGTACAAAACCCGAGAAAAAACCCTACCTCACATTAATTCCATCAGTCTCTCCAGCATGAAATAGCGCACAGACTTTTTCGACGTATATTACGCAGTAGCCAGACTTTTTTCATCCATTAATTCGTTGGTCCGTCCCTCTGTGTCCGGCCATCTGAAAAATATGCTGTTTCGTTGAGCCACAGCTGATACTCGGGTCTAGTCACAGATTAATAACGGAAATGCGCGAGGTCCTGAAGTTATGCGCTTGGCGACACTTCGAATACATCAGAAGCCGTCACATCGAAATAATGGATAATAGACAATTCGATAAATAATCGTGTATCACTTTTTAAATTACACATTATCAACTTTTTAATGACGCTTAAGAACCGTTTTATGTGAAAAAATCAGTTTTTCTTGTTTTTCTTTCTAACTTCTATCCTAATCCGATAAAAATGTATAAAATTATTAATGGTATAAATAAACAAATCAATTAAAGTTTAGAGTCATGAAATGAATTACTGATATTTTATGTATCTGCTGAACTCCAACTAAAAAAATGATACATGTTATCATTTCATACAAATTATAAAATATATATGAAGTATAAATAATATATATTGTTTCGATTGGTCATATATATGCAATCTATATGCAATTTATATGCAATTTATATCTAAACTACGTATAAAGCCGATTTAATTTTTGGTTCCACATATAAATTGCAAATAGATTGTCCATACAATAAATGCAGAGTATCCCAAATAAACAAATAAATAGATATAGAGTACATAAAAAAAAAAATATAAATTTGAGTATAGGATTTGGCATTTATAGATTGTACAAAATCTATATACAATTGACATAAAAACAATATCTAAATCCAACTCCATCTTTGGTTCGATATATAAATTGTATACAGATTGTCTATATCATTTATGCAGACTACATATATCAAATTGCATATATTTGTCAAGCTACATTTTTTTTTTACTTTCGTGCTATTGCTCGGAAGACTTTTTCAAGTTATTACTCAATCGTGAGGCTTCATCCATCCATTAATTCTCCGGCGAGCCGAAAAATGTGCTATCGCATTGAGCCACAGCTAAAGCGGAGGTCCAGTCACGGATTAATGACGTGAAAGCGTTAGCGCGTGTCCCTAACGTTATACGAATGGCGAAAGTGCATCGGAAACAGTGACATCAAAGACACAGGCAGAGGACAATATTAAAAAAATAGCTTTACCACCGCATGTATAGGTATCAAGTCACGTGAAAGACTCGAAGATGGATGGAGTCGATTCTTCACGCGGGTGCGTTCGACGGTCTAGTACAGCGTGGTACACTGTTCTTGCTGGGCCGGACCAATCCGTCACGAATCACTCGGTCACGGCCAGTTAAGGGTGTTCAAAGCGTGATTCTGGGCCTCTGTTTCCTTTTTTTTTTTAATATCTCTCTCCCTTTCATCTTTTGGTCCCATCAGGTCCACTATATCGTTGGTCCAGCACACGGACGCTACTTTATACTGCAAAGTGACCTATGCCCAGTAATTTGGGTCCGTCCCTTCGCCTAAAAATTTCTTTGGCACCCCAACAATTTAACCGGGAGCTGTCGTTTTCGGAAAAAGATATTAATTGCGGGGTTCCCGAGTGAAAAATATAGAGAATATGAGTGTATGGGACATTTTCTACCAATACAAATTGGGTCTGACCATCAGCCTCTGGGATTTCATCCCCAATCTTTTATATTGTTGTTTCATCTATTAAGAAGCATTATGATTATTTATAACGAACATATTCAGGGCTATAATTTAAAAATCTGACAAAATTCTCAAAAATAATGTATCAGATTTCGATATTTTTAAGCTTAGTCCCAAAATGTTCCAGAGGTCGATTCTATTTTTTGCTGAATATTTTTCAAAACTAAATCTCAAAAAATTAGAAGTGTAAAAATATTTCACTGCTGTTGCTCGAAATTTTCTATATATGCCAGGACATAGGAGAGTTTTTGCAGATTTTTGAGAAGCGATTTATAAAAATTTTTATATTTAAATAAAAAATCAGACCCATTGGGTCCATTATATGATGAGTCCCGAACACAGAGGCTAGTTTATCATGAAAAGTGACGTTTGCCCGGTAATTTGGGTCCGTCTGTCGTGGCTGAAGAACGTGCCAGTCACGTGACCATCCCTCTGCCCAAAAACTTGTTTGGCACCCCAATAATTCAACCGGGACCTTTCGTTTTCAGAAAAAGATATTAATTGCGGGGTCCCAAGTGAAAAGTATATAGAATATGAGTATATGGGACATTTCGTACTAACTCGATCTAAGTCTTACCATCGAACTCTTGAATTTCATCCCTCAGTTTTTATATTATTGTTCTTCTCTAACAAGAAACTACAATTTTTATCCGTTTTTTTTAAACAATTCATATACTTATGATTATTTATAACTAACAAATTAAGGTCCGTAATTGGAAAATGTGACAAAATTTTAGAAAGGAACAAAATGCCCAAAAATGGACCAATAAAATAAAAAATGGGGGACGAAATCCGAGAGGTCAAGGTTCAGACTCAGATCGAGTTGGTATGGAATGTCCCATATAAATGGCCTTTTTTCCGCCCTGGTCGAGGATAGCGAAAAGATATTAATCTATCTTTCTGTTCGGTGGCTGCCACTCTTTTTTATTTAATTTTGCTTTATTGGACAGCCGCCATTGTGGGATAAAAGATAAGGACAGAGGTCAAAGATAATCGTTAGTTGTTGTATATTTCATCCACTTCTGATAGCGGATTAAAGTGTAATCGGTTTTCAGGTCTCGTCATAAGAGAAACAAAGTAGGACGGGATTATCGAAAGAGGGATAATCGATGTGGCAATGCAGCTCTTCTAGCGATATAAATGGATGGTAGAAGCTGATGAGGCGTGTACCTATGGCTCACGACCGCCCATCCCGTTTTGCAAATGACTTCCGTATTAGATTATGATAACGTGATTAATCTGCCATATATGAGAAATTAGGGCGTTTCTCGTTTTGGGAAGTCTCAGCATTCATGTTCTTTTTTTATTGTATCTATTTCGTGAACTTAAAACAAATTCAATAATTATGAGAAGTTTTACATTTTAACAGCCATCAAATGATCTTATGTGATAGCCCTAAAAATTGTCAGCACTAAAAAAAAAAATTCCACTTATTTAGAGGCTGCATTTGATAACGAGAATATTTGTTTGATTAAAAATGGTTACAATCATCTTATTACTTCTGAGCTATTCGCTTATATGTGCTCTGAGTAGCGTATGATTTTTCTAAATTTTATGCTACATTGACAGAAAACCGAATAAAGTTTAATTAAAAACTAAGAAATTTTTTTCACATAAATTCATTCACAATTGCTAGACAAACGTAAATAATGGCTAATGGGAAAAACGTTACTTTCTGCAAAACTTTTATTTTAGTGCCATTTTTAGATGTATGATAATGGTATTTTTTAAATAAAGTTTTCATTCATTATTTATTTTCTTTTGTATCATCAAAACGAAGTGAATAAATAGAAGGATTAACGACAATATTTTTTTATCATCTGACCAAACGATCAATTAAATTTAACGTTGCTTTCTTTGCAATATCAAAGAATTATTATTATTGCCTTTAAACAGCCAAACATTTTCGTTAACCCCCATAAAACCTGATCCATTTGATAGAATCCACTTTTTTCTCACACTGAATTTTTACACAGGATGTAAACGAAGCAATCACGAAATTCATTATGTGTTTGCTGTATAAAAAGTGCAAAACACATGCGAGATGTTCAACAAAAGAACGAGTAGAAAAATCGTAAAAGCATCACACAGATTCCCATGGCTTTTTGTCGAGTTGAGTAAAGTCATCCGGTCTCTCACTGATGACGACGCACACGAGAGTGCGTTCATCTGTTGACCGTGTGTGTTGATTTTTTCAGTGGATTTTATTCGAACTTCCGCCCTGGGAACTTTTCTGAACTCGTCAGACGATTTTTTTATCATGTCGATAAAATCGTTATCCACGTTACCTGCGATCGATAACTTACCATTGCTCGGTATGGTAAATTACTTAACGCAGGGCTCTACCTTATCATTGCAAATTCGCATCGATGGTAACATAGATTACGACTATGCCTTTGAAAGGGAATTAGCAAACGGAGAAATCTGCCGTTACTACGGTCGGTACAGTAGAAATATGCATTCATGGAGCAAGTATTGCAGGTTTCTGTATCTCTGCAGTCGATATGCATAATTACTGCGGCGCTCTGCATCATTGATACTCATCGGAATTCCCATTCGCATTTATCAAGTCTCGTATTGCGAATCTCATGGACGCAACGAACGGAAACAATTTCATGAAACAACGGCAGCCGCGTGATAATTATCTAGCAGAAACAATGGGATACTTAAGCGGCGTTCCACTTTGCGTGGAAACAGGGACTAATCTGATAAAGCTGGGCGAAATTCTGCGATGACAATGAAAATAGGATGAGAGAATTAGCTCTATCTAAAATTTGAATACACTATCTCGAAGTTTCATTCTCTTTTGAAGGATGTCTTGACGTAGATCTTTGTGATCTACGCAATAATGAAACTAAAAATAATGACAATAATAATAATAATAAAAAAAACAATGAGCAAAAAATAAACTTAGAAATAAATGTTGCATTGTTTCACTGAAAGTAAATCTGTGGTTGAGGTTTCGTTTGAATGATTTCTTAATGTAGATCGTCAAGATCCACGGAATAATAAAAATAAAAATAAAAATAATGGCAATAATAATTAAAAAACAGAATAAGTAAAAAAAACTTAGAAATAAATGTTGCATTGTTTAATTGGCAGTGAGTCTGTGGTTGTGATCTCTTTTGAAGGATCGCTTGACATGATTCTTTAAGATCCACACAATAATAAAAATAATGAAAATAATAATTGAAAAACAGAATGAGTAAAAAAAAAACTTAGTAATAAATGTCGTATTGTTTTACTTGTAGTAAATCTCCGGTTGCGGTCTCTTTGAAGGATGTTTTGACGTGGATCTGCAAGATCCACGCAATAATAAAAATCAACATAATGACAGAAAAAAAAGAATATGTAAAAAAAACATAGGAATAAATTTTACACTGTCTTTCTGGAAGTAAGTCTCTGATTGTGGTCTCTTTTGAAGGTTGTTTTGACGTGAATCTTTAGGAACCACGCAATAATAAAAATAACAATAACAACAATCATGATAAATAATAAGAATAAGTAGAAAAAACTTAGGAATAAATGTCGCATTGTTTTATTGGGAGTGAGTCTGTGGTTGCATAACTCTCATGTTCGTTCGAAGACAATTTAATCCGAGGTACAAGTTCTTCTGGCATTTTGTTGAGATGTCGAAAACATTGCTCAACATTATGTACGCAAAAGACAATTATATCTGGAAGGACAGCGCCAGGATGTGGGAGGGTAGCACTCGGCAAGCTACTAGCTCTTAGTTCGATGGCAGCGTCGGGAGAACGGTGGGCGGAAGAGGGACGGGGCAAAGCCACTTCCGGTCGGCCATCAGGTACCCGCACCGGAAGTCCCGCTTCAACTACCTCAGCGCGCCAGCCAGCAGTCGGGGAGGCTACGTTCCTCTGCTATGCCTACTATCAAGCTGCTTTCTGACTTCGCTTTCAACTAAACTCTATTAGCTTTGTCCCGAACTCTCGATGCTTTAATGGCCTTCACTCTCAAAAAAGAAAAGTTCTTTAATCGTTGACACTTCCCGATGCAAATGGAGTAGAGAAATGCTCTTTTTTAAAAATAGAAGTTGAAAAAATGCACTTTATTTATTTTTTCGTGCAAATGCGTTTTTGGAATAATTCTTAACTTCGACCTGAGTTGATTTGCCGCTTAATAGTATTAATTAATGCATTGATGTATTTGTCACTGGGGAAAGTACAATACTGTGAAGATTGCAATAAAAATTCAATTTTATTTTGTTAAGTAGTGATATAGGGTTTCTATATCACTGATGGGATTATTGTTCAGATATTTTTTGTCCACTGTGTACATATTTTGTTTTATAAATTTTCGCAATTTTTCCTAAATAATATGTTTTCAAAAGCGTGGCATATTTGAGACATTGAAGGGTTGAATTATTTCCTTCAAATTCAATTAAAATTGAGGTGCTGCATTTATGGAGTTTCCACTAAATGCGTTTTGAATGCATAAAAATGTATTTTTCTTGAATTTAAAAAAATATAGGATTTGTAATAAAATTACTGTTGATCCATTTTTTCCACCGTGTGTACTTTTTTTTTCTATGAATTTTCTCAACATTTATAAAATAACATATCTTTTGGAAAACGTGACAAACATGATACTTTTCTCGGCATTTAAAAAATAACATATCTCTTGATAAACGTGGCAAACATGATACTTTTCTCAATGTTTAAAAAATAAAATATCTCTGAAAAACGTGGAGAATATTATACTTTTCTCAACATTAAAAAAATTAAACATCTCTTAAAAAACATGGCAAACATAATACTTTCCTCAACATTTACAAAAACAAAATATCTCTCGAAAAACGTTACAAACATGATACTTTTCTCAAAATTCCCAAAACAAAATATCTCTTGCAAAACATAACAAACATAATACTTTCCTCAACATTTAATAACTAAAATATCCCTTCAAAAAACGTAACAAACATGATACTTTTCTCATCATCAAACAATAAAATATCTCTAGCAAAACGCGGCAAACATGCTACTTTTCTCAACATTACAAAACTAAAATCCCTCCTGCAAAAAGTGGCAAGCATGATAACTTCTGGAGTTTAAGGGTCGAACCCCTTTTAACTTAAACGAAATTTGACAAACCGCTCGACAATAGTACTGCGTTGGTGTAGTTCCCACTGAAGAACGGCGCAATACCGTGAAGATCGTAGATTTCCCGTTGCCACTGTACGTTAGTCGAGTGCCTTTGGACAGTGAGCAGAACTTAATTCTCGCGTCCTGTGGCAACGAACGATCGTGAACGCACGATCGCCGTATATATACGCTCCCGAGCTGCGAGCGCGCTGAGGTTTTGTGCTCTATAGGTACGAAACTCTTCGCCACGGCCACTGCGCTGTAAATTTTTCTTGTATGTATATATATATACAACGATACGAGTAGAAGAAACGACAACACGCAAAGTGTGTTTGAATGCCTCGACGGCCATGGGAAAGAAACGAGGCAGGAACTAGCGCGATCGCCTTATGATTCTCAGAACAATTGTTTGCGACGCGCGCGTCTCGGACGCGTGCACATAATGCACGCATAACGTTAACTCCCGTGGATGGATAGAGTCTGGGATACTATAATCCGTAATAGTACGTAAGTCTAGCGTGCTTCGCCACTTGGAAATGTAACAATGCCGCGCAGGCACGTAATCCAAGTGTACGAGACAACGCACGTCATAGCCTCAACCGCACCATGAATAACGAGTGTATTATTATAATATTACATGGATGCGAGTTGACTCCGTGCTATCCCTCGTAAATAATGTCTGCTATGTATATGAAAGTGGTCCACCAATTGAGTTAGAATCTTCTAAATGAAATAACTTTTATTTGGACTATATTTTTTATTTATTTGGGTATTTAAAAAAAATTATTTCCTTGCTACATTTATTCTTTTGATCATTCGAGAATTTAAAAAAATGTATGCCCTTATTTTATAAAATATTATTTGTATTTTCACTGAAGGTACAAATAATATTTATTTTGTGCTATATAAAAGTGGTCACCAATTGAATCAGTAGAATCTTTAAAATAAAATAACTTTTATTTGGAATATATTTTTTATTCATTTGGGTATTTAAAAAAAATTATTTCCTTGCTACATTTATTCTTTTAATGATTCGAGAATTAAAAAAAAAATGTTATGCCCTTATTTTATTAAATATTATTTGTATTTTCACTGAAGGTACAAATAAAACATTTATTTTGTGCTATATAAAAGTGGTCATCAATTGACTCAGTAGAATCTTCAAAATAAAACGACGTTTATTTGGACTATATTTTTTTTAATTTGGGTATTTAAAAAAAAATTATTTCCTTGCTACATTTATTCTTTTGATGATTCGAGAATTAATAAAAAAATGTTATGCCCTTATTTTATTAAATATTATTTGTATTTTCACTGAAGGTACAAATAAAACATTTATTTTGTGCTATATAAAAGTGGTCACCAATTGAGTCAGTAGAATCTTCAAAATAAAACGACGTTTATTTGGACTATATTTTTTTTTCATTTAGGTATTTAAAAAAAAAATTATTTCCCTGCTACATTTATTCTTTTGATGATTCGAGAATTTTTAGAATTTGTTTATCCCCTGATTTTATAAAATATTATTTGTATCTTTACTCGAGGTCTGAATAATAATGTCTGCTATATAAAAGTGGTCCACCAATTGAGTTAGAATCCTCAAAATAAAACGACGTTTATTTAGACTATATTTTTTTTCATTTGGGTATTTAAAAAAAATTATTTCCTTGCAACACTTATTCTCTTGATGATTCGTAAATTTCAGATATTTTCTTTATCCCCTGATTCTCCAAACGAAAATATTTACAAATTCACTGAGTTCACAAAACCGTTTTGTCACATTTATAATTTGAGAAAAAAATCGTACAACTCCCATAGTCGATTAAAAAAATTGATTAGTCATATACGAACAAAATAACAAAAATTTTACAATACTATTTTGTACTAACTGATTATTATTATTTTCTTAGAAAATTTTCAAGTTGTGAGAACAAAAACGCATTGATTCCAATGAAGTTTCGTAGATAAAGATGCTAGAGATAGAAATCCCTATCAGTTGCCGTAACCACGTGATTGCAACCTTTCCCAATCGACTGACAGTCACCAACAATTTGGATGGGAACCTCAGCCATTAGATTCGTCGTGCATCTCGCAACTGATCGTGAATAGTTGGGATTACTGTACGAACTGGTCGTGGCGATAAATTTATGAGTTGTCGCAACTTATTTTAGAGAGGATAAAAAATTAAAAACACAGCTGTCACGATCAATCTTTATTCTGTGCAGAGAAATCGTCGTACAGCTTGCAACTATTAAGTAACAACTTTTAGCGGTTCGTAAATGGAAAAAGATGATTCAATACAAATCCAATATAAAAATAGACGCATCTTAATTGCGTGAACGAACCAGTGAACGGACGAGACCCAGTGAATGCGCACTATTCATAAAAGCACCTACATAAAAAAATGTCCATTCACTGCGTTTTTTCGTCTGCTCGACTGTCCATTCACTGGTCAGTTTACCCTAGTTATAAAGAAAACGGTTCCAAGCCAGACGTATTTTTAAAATTACACACAAAATCTACAAAGTCGATTATTAATTAAAGTCCATCGCTTTATCGTTTTTCTATAATCAATTTTGTGACTTTTAGTATTTGATTGGCAATTTTGGAGTCTACGAATTTTGGAGTTCACGATGACAAACGTGTTTAAAAAACGGTTACATAAATATGCTCAACCTAAATTCACAGAATTTAGAAATGAAGACAAATATAATTTTTTTTTTTAATTTCATACATGAGATTACAAAGTAAATTGAAAATTGGTTTGAGATTATATTATAAGTTATCGAGCCAGTTGATGACTCAGTAAATGTCTTAATGTTATCGAATAAGATTTTGTCAACTTCGATACACAGAGAATAACTACAGAAGTGTGTAAGAAGAGTGTTGAACGTTTAATCGGTTGTAGTCACCGTTTCTAAATTCAACAATGTCGTCATACTCGTCGTTCCAAGTACAATAATTTCACTGTACTCGTACGAACGCATTTATCCATTGCAGAAAATTTATTTAGTTGGACTTTAACTCAGCCAAATCGTTCGGTTATTTTAGTTGGCTCAAAGTGAATTTACTTGGCTCCAACGAAATATTTTTTCCTCAATGTCGTTGCGGTATTTTACTTCTTGGCAAATGAGAGCAATGCGTTTTACGATCTAACCGATACGTATTATGTCACGTTCAACAGTTAAATCACAGCAGATACTGAATTCTATATTTAGAAATGAGTCGTTTTTAATTGTAAGGATATTTATTTTCCATTCGATTCTTCTGAATATGCTGAAATTCACATACGTTAGATGCATTATTCGATTGAGCTGAATTTTCATATTTAATGGACGTGATAATTGATAGAAAATCAATTAAGATAATGCCGGAGATAAGTTTTTTTGTTCACATACAACAATGTTTTTTAAAACTTTTTTTCATAAAAAAATTTCGAAATTGATGAGGGAAAAATCTATTTTCATTTAATGAAATATCTTTTCAATTAGTATGAAAAAATTGTCACTTTCACTTCACAATATATTTTATGTGAGCTTTGCATAAAATGAAGTGTTAATTGGAATAATTTTTTTTCTACAAATTCCACAAATATAGAATCCTTTTTTTTCTATCTGTAGTCATTTAACAAAAATAAAATCTTTGGTTAAAAAAATTATTACTCTTAGCTCGTGTGATTGAAGAATTGCAGTGCGGTTTTGATTACTACAAAAAAAAGAACTTTTCCGCCCGTTGCAGCAATTTCCCGTTCCCTGCATTACTTTTCGTCCCGTCGGTCAAGAATCGACAACTTCCCACCCGAATTGGCACCTGGAATATGCTCTTTTTAGTGTAGTCGAGAATAAACCGTTTTCTACCTAGTGTCAAAATGGACCATTTTCCCGAAGAGCCCAGCGCCGTTTGAGTACATAACTGGAACCACGGTCCGCTTTTAGACCTCACGTGACCGTAAATTTCTACTGTTACGCTTCCTAAGGACATTTTTCCAAAAAACCCTCGACAAACATATTTTTACAATAAAAGTCTCTCCGCCCTTGTAGCGTAATATATTGTCATTGAATAAATACTTATCCGTACATCCGTGCAAGAAACTCTCAAGCGAATCGTGTTTATTCTTCGGAAATTCTCATTGGCTGATGACGGATCTGCGGAAACATCGAAGGCAGGAATAAAAGCTTTTTCTCCCTAGTATTGAAATGGACTATTCTTCCGAAGGGCCCAGCGTCATTTGATTACACCACTATAACCTCGGTCCGCTTTTAGACCTCACGTGACCGCAAATTTCTACTCTTACCATTTCTGCGGAAATTTTTCCAAAAAACCCTCGACAAACATATTTTTACAATAAAAGTCTCTCCGCCCTTGTAGCGTAATATATTGTCATTGAATAAATACTTATCCGTACATCCGTGCAAGAAACTCTCAAGCGAATCGTGTTTATTCTTCGGAAATTCTCATTGGCTGATGACGGATCTGCGGAAACATCGAAGGCAGGAATAAAAGCTTTTTCTCCCTAGTATTGAAATGGACTATTCTTCCGAAGGGCCCAGCGTCATTTGATTACACCACTATAACCTCGGTCCGCTTTTAGACCTCACGTGACCGCAAATTTCTACTCTTACCATTTCTGCGGAAATTTTTCCAAAAAACCCTCGACAAACATATTTCTACAATAAGAGTCTCTCCGCCCTTGTAGCGTAATATATTGTCATTGAATAAATACTTTTCCGTACATCCGTGCAAGAAACCCTCAAGCGAATCGTGTTTATCCTTCGGAAATTCTCATTGGCTGATGACGGATCTGCGGAAATAGCGAAGGCAGGAATAAAAGCATTTTCTCCCTAGTATTGAAACGGACTATTCTTCCGAAGGGCCCAGCGTCATTTGATTACACCACTATAACCTCGGTCCGCTTTTAGACCTCACGTGACCGCAAATTTCTACTCTTACCATTTCTGCGGAAATTTTTCCAAAAAACCCTCGACAAACATATTTCTACAATAAAAGTCTCTCCGCCCTTGTAACGTAATATATTGTCATTGAATAAATACTTTTCCGTACATCCGTGCAAGAAACCCTCAAGCGAATCGTGTTTATCCTTCGGGAATTCTCATTGGCTGGAAACGGATCTGCGGAAACATCGAAGGCAGGGACGACTGGAGTCGTCAGGAACAGGAAGTGGGATTGGAGTGACGGTAATGAGATAGAGAGAGAGAGAGAGAGAGAGAGAGAGAGAGGACGCACTACTAGAGTGAGAAGTGAGCAGGTATGGAAGACACAAAGGGAACGGGAAGCCGGTGGTCGTCGCCAGTATTAGTGCCTATATAGGTGCGATATGTATACCAGGAGCTGTAAGCATACGGCAGACTGACAATGGCCAATGGCTGCTTCTGCTGGCCAAACTGGCAACGAAATAAGTCGACCACGAAACTACATCCGCTCTTCTGCTGTTCGAGACTCGATGCCAAGGTCTTTTCATCTCACTTTTTCTCTCGCGTTACTTTCTGTCCCTCTCTCTTTCTCTTTGTCCTTACCTCAGCCACCTGTCATAGACCCGTCTTCGAGAATTTCGACTGCCTTCCCCGCATATTCATGAAATTCAAATATTTTAGCAGACATAAGTGTCTAACATGTAAAATACATCACAGGGCGGCCCTTGAATGCTGAAGAACCACTAAAGCTTTCATGACTCGTAGCAGAAAATTCGACTTTTTCTTTGTGCAGCCAAGATTTTACGAAGCCAAACGCCATGATGATTTAATCGTATGTTCAACGACTTGAATAATTCGCTTTTTTATTTTTATGTATCAATGATTTTTTTTTAATACAAAGGGAAATTGTGTCACTATTGAGGAAATAAAAATAAGTGGTCACCGATTATTGATAACTGAGAATTAAAATTTAATTAATCAACGTTGCAAAAATTTTTAATTTTCTGACGATTCTGAAACAACGTTGTTATTTTTTTCGGAATTTTTTCCCGCTCCATTCATATCGATTTTTAATTTCTATTAGCGTCAACAAAAATTCTATGACGAGATCAATTTTATATAATATTATTTTAACACGATTAATATTTTCTTCTTAAATGATGATTGAATTATTGCAAACACTTCTTGTTGGTCTAAAAATCCTACCTATCTTAAATAATTCAAGTATATTGAAGGCATTGAACAGACTCATTTTGAATAATAATAATTCCGGAATGTTATTAACAAATTATTCTAAAAATTAATTAATTGATAAATATTCTGGCAACCTAATTTTTATTCTATCACGAAACGTCTATTTCTTTGAATAGTTAAGAATTTTTTCACATTTATAAATTTGCTTTGTATTTTGTGTTCGCCCAAACATTTATTCTATTTTTAAATAAAAAAATTGAAAGCAAATTTAAAAATCTGAAAAAATTCATACGGATGCAGAAAAATACACGAATTATTTTCGTAATAAAACAAAAAATTGTTAGTCGGGATTTTTTAAAATAATTAATTTTTTATGAAATTTATTTATCTATTTTTATACTGTCCAGAAGTATTTGCTATTTTCTACTATTTTTCTGAAACTTATGCAAAACGAAAAACAAGCGACGGAATCGCCTTAAGATTCCGATATTAAGTACGTGCATCCGAAACCATAAAGCGCATAATGTTATTCTCACTTGTTTTCGAGAATTTCGTCCTCGTATATTCATAAAATTTTGATATTTCAGCAGACATGAGTATCTAACATGTAAAATATATTGCAGTGCGGTACTTAAATACTGAATAACCACTAAAGCTTTCATGACTCGTCGTAGCAAATTCAACTTTGTTCTTGTGCAACCAATATTTTCGGAGCCAAACGCGTAAAACGCGTTGCCTTGAATAATACTGAGAAATGTTTATTATTGATGATTTAATGGTGTGTCAAATATTCTCTAGTGGTATTTATCACCATAAATTGACTTGTGTACCATTTTTGACATTATTCTCTTCATTTGTTTATCCCACAAATAATTTATTCTTCAAACTGCTTGAGACGTTGACAAGAAAATTCTATAAAAATACAATAACATACTTTCACAATTTTCCTTAATATATTTGGATTTTAAAAGGCATTATTTAAAAAATCTTGCATAATAAATTCTTCCATCAATTTATAAATATTCACACTGCATCGTTGAATATTCTTCACAAAACTATATTTGCAGAGTTATGAAACAGAGTGAATTTCATGTTTAAACAAATAATTCATAAACATTCATATACAGATTCTTTAAAAAAATATTAAATTACTCGCGAAAAAAAAATTGAAATTATTGGGACGGACTTAAACTTCTTCATGTGTAGAATTCTCATTATCAAAAAATCGTTGGTTCTAAGAATTCTCCGAAAAATCTAGCATTGGCAGAATGGTGAAAAACCCCATGAAAAAAGGGAAAATAATAATTTAAATCTCTTGGGACATCTCGTTGCTAGAGACCGAAGAGATACGCTGGTAAATATGACCTCGTGCGTGAAATTAACGCGCGGCTATCAAGTTATTACTCTTACTATACCGGGTGTACCGGAAGTTCCCACGATTCCAGGCAGGAAGGAAGATTCTGTGACCCCGTATCAGAAAGTGCGATAAGAGTGCGTAGCGTATTATATCTGATGTTGCACTTTCCACAAGGAGGCAATCAGCTGTGGGTACGCGGAAAATACGGGTAACCCACTAAGGTTGTTATTCGTCGGTGGATTTGTTTACCGATGCGCAGTAATTTGGTGGGAAATTTTCGATATTCCAGCCTTGATTAATAGTTTCCAAGAAATCAGGACTCTCACCTGTCTCCGTACATTTTAAAGCTAAGTGCAACACTGTAAAAAAGAAAACGCTTTATTCGTTAGCATATTCAATTAGATAGGATGCAATTAATGTACTAAACCTGTGTCAGCACTAAAGGCAATGCAGCATAAAAATTTCGCATCAGTCTGCAGAGCTTCACTCCTTCTCCTTTCAAATTTCTTCTCACCACGTCTTCAGCCGTGGTAAATAGTCGAGCTTAGAAAAGAAAGCAGCAGTTTGTTCAAATTATTAGCCGACTTATCACTTCGTCACGAGCATGAAAGTACGGCACACTTTTCCATATATTGAGGCAATTCTTGCAAGTCATAATTCTCAACTGTAGGATTGACCCAAAAAATTTTTAATGCGTCAATTTATTTATTTAATTTATGATTGAATTATCAGTGTGATGTTAATTGTTATTGTATGGAGTATAAAAAATTTCAAATGCTTATTTGACTGACCATTTTTTCATTTTGAGCTCAATGGTTTAGCGCAAAAAATAAAAATCCAGGAAAAAATTGGATTTTGGCTAATTTTTTTAAATTTAAATAGTGAAAAAAGGACTTTCAAAATATCAAAACAGTAAAAAAGGGTGTTTGAAAAAATCAATATAATGAAGAAGGACTTTAAAAAAATTCAAATATTGCAAAAAGGGATTTACGAAAAAATCAATTTGTAATTTTTTTACTTGTAAATGAGGTCTTTGATTTTATTTAAAATATCAGATGCATTCCTAACGGAATTCCGTTGTTTGTCTAATTTTCTCAAAATTTATAAATTGTAATTAAATAGAAATGTTACGTAGGAAGTAGAAGGGTTAAGGATTATCCACGAAATGTGCTGTAATATCGCCTTTTGTATTATGCCTAATTGTAAAACTATCTGCAATCTGTACATTCTTCATGGTTTAAAGGTTATGGTTAAACCTTTTTACGAAAAGAAAGTTGGTCAGTTTTCCATCAAAGCTTGTTCAGAAATCCTCTTTCTAAATACTTCTAGAGGTATTATGACGGTCACTAATTGTCAAGCTTCGTAATGCTAATAAAGGGCTTTAGTTAAAACCCTTTTCCATTATGATTATAATACCATAAAAATGTGACTCTCAATAATCCCCAAGACATTTAAGTATTATAAACCGAGTGGGACTCTATATATCTCTTAAATTACACTTATTCTGCAAAGATTTATGAAAATAAATAATCATGCGACACAATGTTCTTTTTTTCAAATTCTGCCAAAAAAATGTATAATCTATTCGAACACTTTTTATATCCCACAAAAAAAGCCGTTACACTTTGTTTACGTACTGCACAATGCAATGAGTTTGCTTTTTGTCTCAAACATGAACCGTTTCCGAGTAAATTGGATTACAGTTTTTATATTACCGACTGAGTCCGGAATGAGGGAAGAGGAGGAGAATGTGAAGCACGAGTCCCGTCACCTTAATCGTTTAACGGCTGAATGCTTTTCCCGTTACAAACAATGCTTCTCAAAAGATGGATGCTTTTTTAAATAAGGTAAAATAAAAAAAATGTTTAAAATGCTTCTTCTCAAAAATATTCACGTATTAATGTTTTTTCAATTCACAAAATACAAATGCCGCAAAATGAGTAATCACTCTCATATCTGAGAACTACAATCATGTCCAATAAATTTCACATGATAATTGCACTTTTCGAATGATTCGAAAACGAAGTTTTTATTTGTTGGACTATCTATTTGTCGGAAAACTGCTGATAATTGTTAGTCCGTACGTCCTTAAGGTTTTTATGCTTCATGCGAGTTTCGAACACCACAAAGCGCATAATAAAGACTATATTGTCAATTTCAATGTCACATAATATTATCGTTTCGTATTTATTATTTTGTTCTTAATTGATAATTGACTTATCAGAATGGACCTAAAAGTAAATTTCTCTGCGACAAAAAACTACATACTGCATCGATTTCGTTAATTCGTATGGCCCTAAAACTCCAAAATTTAGTGCGGACCTAAAAAGCCGCGAAGGGCATAATAAAAGATAGATAATCAATTTTAACTGTGCGTAATTTTGTTCCTACTTTAATTATTGTTCTTTTATCAATTTATAACTGACTAAAAGTGACAATTGTCCATTTCAAGCCCATGCAAATTTTTTATACACTATTTTCAAAAATGTGAGTAAAATTACTACACAGTGCAGGAAACACCTTTACAGAAACGAGTACAGAAAATTTACTACCCAAGTTCAACCTGAAATTGATGAACAATTCCCCTCAATCCGTTACAAAATTAATTTTAGTTAATACACAGTCTCGTAAATTTATTAATAAAGTCATGTTTTTAATATACGTTAACTTCAATTTCACCACACGTAAATTAAATTTTAATTTTCTTTCATACCTCAGATTGAATGTCGTACACGTGCTTAGTAAAAATACATTACACAAATTCAGTATAAATTACTATACGAATTTCCCAATTATTTTTTACAGTGTAGTTACGATAACTGCTGAAAATAGTTATGATAACTATTTTGTAGTTTTCGTCACTATTTTATATTTAATATAATAATGATTTTAAAATTGTTTACTCGGATAAAAAATAAATAAATTCGCTGTATCACATTATATTTACTCATACCATAATTTTAATACCGCACGGACCTCGAAAACCGCGAAACGCACATACATACATTGTCAATTTCAATTTTACATAACATTTATCCCACATAATTAATATTTTCCTCTTAACCCATTGAGTCACATGTTTTCGCTCAGATTGAACTTTTTATATTTACCTCCTGACATTTATTAATGAGTTTCATAATTTCGGAAATGACAAATGTATGTCTCAAAGGGTTAATTGATAATAGACTTATGATCAAGCATGTAAAAGTGAATTTCCTTGCGACAGAAAACCGCTGTCAATGGTATCCCTAAGATCGCAATGTTTCGTGCGGGTCTCAGAGACCGCGAAGCGCATAAGTAACTACATAGTCGTCGTCGTCGAAGGAACAGCAGACTGAACGCGGCGAGGATAGTGTTGGTGTTGGGGGCGCGGGACGTTAGCGGGAATCCGAGGGGAATAAAAGCCATGGCATCGGAGAGCGCACAGTGTTGTTTTCGTCTCTGTCGCACGGTTTGCTCGGGTGGTGGAGGCGCTCAGACTCGAGCGGTTGTACAAGTCGTCGTGTGCGCGACTTCGAGCCTTCGCAGCAGGCAACTAGCTCTCAGTATCGCTTCTGCGAGCGACTCGTGCGTCTCGAGTGAGCGTTGAGCAGCGATTGTACCTCTAAACGATCTCGTTTTTTCGATTATCCAAAAACATAAGTACTTATACCCCAAAATCATGGTTTCCAAGTGCACGTGTACTTAGTTTCGTACCGGAAGAAAATATCTGCGAGACAACACGTAGCACGTGTGCATTAAACGTGCGCCTACAAGAGTTTCGCCGCAGTTTGAAGAATCAGGAGGCGAGCGAGAGAGAGGAGCTCTCGCGTTGTGGATAAACACTTTCTATTTTGACCTCGGCTTTCCGCCACGAGGAATAGAGAGAGAGACACAAACCTTAGCAGACCGCATACGACAGCGAAGCAGAGACAATTCGCGCGTGGGTGGCTTAAGCAAATATCTGAATAATTTCCTCTGCTTACGAACTCGTGTTTTTTTTATGTATATCGTTAGATATATTCCGACTTTACGTGCTGCTTGACACACTCGCGTGTTTGCTTCGATATAACAATAAATAAAATAATAAGGAACTCGTTGGAAAGAGCATTTCACCGCAGAGTTCACCAAAGTTCACGAAAATGCTTAATCAATGAACAGCCGAAAATATAAAACATTTGTGAAAATGTTTGTGGACGTTTGTGGACGTTTGTGAACATTTGTGAACATTGGTGAAAATGTCACGTGTGCAAAACGATTGTACCTACGAATTTTGCTACGTTAAATTAGGTTAAATCGCACGTGTTTCCGGTGAAACTTTGTGCGGATGACTGCTGAAGATGTGCGAAAATTGGATACGCTAATTTTGCGGTTATTAAATTCGTGCGAGTGATAGACACGTTGAAGAGTGAATAGAAAAATAAATTTGCGGTGAAAAAGCAAGGCGAGGTTATTTAGAAGCGATAATTGTCGTTGGCACGATACATTGGACTGGGAATCGCTTCTACACGAGCAGGTACTCTAGTCGGGCTTCCAGGAATCTCTCTAAAGATAATACGAGCTAGTGACGGAGACTCTGAAGACTTTGGGTTCGATCGCGTTTTCCTCGCGTGCATTCGCTTCCGACGAGCGAAAGCATACGTCACGTAAGTTGAAGGGAGTGTTTTGGGCATAAAGATCTATCGGGTCCGTTGAGAGAAAGGGAAAGGGACGAAAGGAGATAAATACGAGGTGAAGAATAGCTTCTGAGGGATAAGAGAAAGAAGAGAGCGGTAAAAGGAACGGACGCGCGAGTTCGGTGGCACCGTTCACCGTCCAACCGGGTTATTTACGTTCTCCGAGTAAGAGCGCGAAGAGCTCTCTTCTCACCTTTCATCTCTCCGGATAAAATAGTGAGAAAGGATCTTGTCTCGCTGCTTTCCAGACGGCTGAGCGATTTTTCAAACGCCGATTGTGAAATACAGTGAGTCTCTCGCGGCTAAGGCGATGAAGGTACTTTTTGCCATAATGCAACGAAGAGGACTTCCGGTTTCGCCTACCGTGACACTGAGAGCAACAGCGTGAGAAGAAGAGCGCTCCAGTGATTCCAGGATTAAAACCCAACGCGTTTCATCATCGAAATACAATTATACGATTTTTTGTTTTGCTTTTTTTTCGTACTGAGGGTTTTTTTTTTCTTTTCGTTGGTTTGTTTGGTTTTGTTTTGCTGAGAGGAGTGCGCGAGTGAGCGCGCTATTGTCATGATGGGTGTTTTGAGGTGGAGGCACGATCTCAGATCGGAGGCCGGCCAACAACAACAGGGACAACAACAACAGAATCAACAGAGAAGTGCTGGACAACCGCACAGTAATACACTCAATAAATTAGTCACACAGGTGAGATTATTAATGTTAATGCATTTTGCTTCGCTATGGATATTTCATTCGATCGGTATAATTGATTTAATGCAGTTGGATATCGTTTTTAAGGTATCAAGGGTATAAAAATGTTTCGAGCTTCATGGGTTAAAGATTTTTTTGAATTTAATGTAATCTAGCGTATGAAACGATAGTCTCATAAAAAGCGAATATCGTGTGTATTTTTTTGAGAGGTAGCATAATGAATTCCTACTTCCACTGAATTTATAACAAATTGTTGCAAAAGGGGAAAAAAATCTTCATGTCACCTTTTACAAAAATCCACATGGTGGTTTTTTGATACGAGATTCAAATTTATAAACTGGGATTTTTCAATGTATATAGTAGAAAAAAAATTATTAGACATTTTAATGAGCTCTGTATTGGTAAAAAATGATAATAATACACCGAGGAAAAAGATTTCATTGATTCATGGCAAATTGCGCCAATGAAAAGAAATACTTTAGTTTGAATCTTTCAATTTAATGATCTCAAATCCAATGGAAAGTAGTGACACTTAATCATGGAAATTGTCTCTGTTCATTTCATTGATATCAGCGCCACTTTCCTCATCGCAGCTCAGAATTTTCAGGCCTATTTTTTCCCAAACTGCTCGACAGATAGAGCTCAGATTTGGAGAGAACGTGCTCAAGTACGGAAGAAATGGGCTTAAGTATGGGCTTCTTTAAACTCAAAGCCGTTTGTTCGGGAGAACCGGAAAACAAAAAAGTGAGGTTAGGTATTAGAAAGACCGTTTCTGTGAATCAATGAAAACTTTGTTTTAAAACATTTCCAGGCAACGAAACGTTCTCTTTGAAATTTGAGTGCACTATTTTATTGAAATCGAAGAAATATTTCGTTGAAATCAATTTTTTTTTTTGGCGTCAATGAAATCTTTTCTCTCGGTGTGATAATCACAAATAACGCTAAAGATACAATTTATTGTATGAAGGATAATTATTGTATGACCTTGCAAAATTTTATACAAATTTCGACAATATTACTACCAGGGAAAATAGCATTTTGTCTTATATAATTTTTTTTTGAATTTTTTTATTAAAGAAAACGACATCTGCTTACGCAAAATGGAATATTTCGGACGCTATGTGGCCAAATATTTAGTACGATATACAGACTTGAAGGTTATCGTTCAAGCTATCAAATGATACCACACAAAGCACCGTCCATTGTGTACAAAAATAATGACATCCTTCCAAACGTGATATTCGATTTTCTATGTGCTAATCGAATGGGAATTGCCAAAGGTCGTTGAGCCATCGCTGAAAAGATTCGTACAAAGGTTTCCTTTAATGAGGGCCAATATTATGATCTATAGTTTTTTTTTAATGTGTGAAGTAAACAAAGAAGTTTATTTAGACACACCTTAGTAATTCATATGAATATGTCTATACTTTTGCTCAGCTCAACTATGCAAAAACATCTGGAATACATATGAATAAACCCAAATACCGAAGAAGTACATATAAATAGACCCAAACATAGTAGAACATATAATTAAACTTGAACACACCAGAAATACATATAAATGGACCGAAATATTATAATATAGTAGAAGTATTCATTAATAAACCTAAATATAGCATAGTTACATATTAATAAACCCAAACATATCATAGGTATACATTAATAAACCTAAATACAGCAGTACATAAATATAAACTTGAACTCAGCAGAAGTTTATAATTCCGCAGTTGATATGCATTTTCAACATTCATCGTCTCACATGAAATTTATCTGCATTTCCTTAATAAATTCATAGGACATCGAATAAATAACTGGAAATTTGCACGTAGTGTACACAGAAAAAAGAATTTATAGAAACAACCAAATACTTATAACCCAAAAGTTGACCAGAAATATTTAGTACGGCTAACCAAACGATTAGTAACCAAACCCTGCGCTTAATAGGCTTCCAAAATTTTTTTTGCTTATGCCAACTAAGTTTATCTTCACGAAACTTTTAACTACATTTTTTATTAAAACAAGTAAGTTCAGTGATTTCCCAATAGAAAAAGGCTATCGATGCAACTATGTAAATAGTTACTCAATAATTTCCCGGATTATTAAAATTCCTAATCACAGCGATTAATGTTCTAGATTGCCGGTCTAAAAAAGTATATATTATCTTTTGTAAGAAAAGCTATCGGCTTTTCTGAATCGCCTCTTGAAGCTAATAATCTATGGTATTAGTCGATTATACAACTGCTCGCTATTCCAAACAAATATACATTTGTTTACGAGGTCAAATTCGCTGTATCCTAGCAACGCGGTAATTTATCAGCGAAGCGGTTAAACAATGGTTTTTTTTTTTTACATTAAATACTCTCTGTGCCTAGAAAAAAGTTTCAATAATTTCTATTAAAAAAAGCTACAAACAAGTCTGAGGTTTTTTTTTAGCTAGTTTAGATTCTAAAAGTAGATTAAAAACAGTTAGATTTCATTGTGTACTTTTGTGTATATACTTGTTTACGAAAGTGAATTCGAGGCATTCGAGCCAAGCCGCTATTTTATTGCCGCAACAGTCGAATCACTGTTTCACTGCCGAATGCTTTACATTCCTGAGGACGAAAAAGGCTTAATTAATTTTTTAACAAACGATAGTTTAGTTAGAAGACTTTTTCGAGCAAATTAAAATTGCATTAGCTGATTGAATGCATTTTAAATCTTTATGTATTTCTTTGTGGAGCAATGCAAAGCTTTTGAGCAGTATATTATGATCCTAAAGTTTGCATCGTGTTGGGATGCAACGAAATACATTTTTTTTTCAATACTGATTACCTTCGATCATGATAAAAGGTACAAATAAAAATTACTTCGATTACTAGCATTAAAAATAAAGGTTGCTTTCAAAGAACGTTTTTTTATTGTTTTGATTAACGTTGTTTTTTATTATTTATCTTGTTATGTCGTATTCCAACGATGCAAACTTCAATCACATAGTTTATTAATTTCTGGTCCGGTCTAAGCGATTAAAAACCCCGTTTTTTTTTTCATATACCACAAAAAAATATATAAAGTATCAATTATTTCCTTCAAGAAGCCATTAGTTCATCCGGACCGACATTTGAAGCGAATATAAATATGATTAATCGATATAAATGTCCTGTTGTCATTTCGAACCGTTAAGCACTCGTTTTCAAAGCCAAATACGAGACGCAATTCGAACAGCGTGTTAATTTATAGCCACAACAGTTTCAGAACTTTTTCATTGCCGAATACTATACGCTGAAGGACACAAAAGTTTTAATTATTTTAATTAACAACGCTATATGCTCCTTATTATTTAACCTATAGTTACTCAGTTCCAATATAAATCCTAATGGTAATAAAAAAAAAAAAACAGATTTAATTTCGAAGCATTAAGCACTTGTTCTCAAGCCAAACGTCGATTCACTCGAGCATTGCGTTAATTTATCGTCGAAGCGCTTGAAAAACAGTTTTAATTCCAAACGCGACGGAAAAAGGTATCAATTATTTCCGTTGATACAATTCGTTCCAAATTGAGTTACGAAGCTAATATAAATAGAACGAGCGACAAAAAATGGTCTGTTACTTCGAGCCGTTAAGCACTTAATTTTTTAAACCAAAATAGCAATCGAACTCTACGTTATTTATTGCCAAATCAGCCGGAAAACATTTAGAAAAAAGATTCTTGATGATAAATGCAAGACAGCATCTTCTCTCGGTTTCCGTCCTTATAAAGCTTGATGTAAGTAGCAGCCAAGCCTCTGTACTGCTTCGTGTATTCTTGTCAAAGTCCTTCCCCCTCTTCGGCGATTTTTCCCGTGACCGTTACTTCGGCTTCCACCATCCGGCGGTTCTATCGTTACTACCTCGACTTCTTCGCTATGGTTCTCTTCACCTTTCAGGAATTCCCCATTTTCCCATGACCATGAGCTTGCTCACACCGAGAGAAAAGTTTTCGTTGAATCACGAAAATCTTTTCTGACTATATTTTCATTGAAAAATTTTAAAATCCCTATTTTAAAGTTCCAACAATATTATATCCGGATTTAAATCTCTTACTCATACAATGTTAGAACTACTGAAATCTTTGACTACACTTTAATATGAAAAAAATAAATATAAATAAAAAAAAATTAATGAAAAAATAAAAAAATAAAACATAGATAAATGAAAAAACAAAACAAAAATGTAAATGAGAACACCATAAAAATTCTGCCCAATAGATCTCTTGTACTACTACTTTTAAAATCAATGAAAAGTAGTGACATTGATCGAAGGAAAAATTTCTTTCAACTATTCACCTTTTTTTTATTGATTTCAAAGAAATCGTCTTGGAGACTCTAAAGCAAAACATAACCTATAAAATAACATGTCGCTAAAGTTATTTTGTAGGTTATGTTTGTGGCCTAATAAAAATTGAGCAACAAATTGTGCTCAAATCAGTAAAAAATCTTGGTACCTGATTGATCCCAAAATCGCTTTGAATTTTTTCAAACATTTGTCGGGAATGACACTTTTTGAGATATGGAAATTTATTATCACTATTTGACATAATTAACTTTTAATTAATTAAAAATTAAACGTTTTTATCTATTTCAACAAAATTGTCTTCGAGACACTAAAGTAAAACATAAACTATAAAATAACATGTCGCTAAAGTTATTGCATAGTTTATATTTTCAACGCACTAAAAATTAAATCTCAAATTGCGCTTTTAAATTTTCGAAGATTTTTCGTCTTAACTCGTCTCAAAAGTGTTATTAGGTAAATGTTTCTTAACATACAATTCCACGTTAAAAAAATGGTCAATTTGTGATCATAACTTGACATATCTCAAAAAGTAACATTTTGAAGACTCATCAAGACACAAAAATCTTCGAAAAGTTCAAACCTATTTTGAAATCAATTCGATACGAGGTTCTCCCTAATTCCATCGCAATTTGTTACCTTGTTTAAGAAACTTTTTATCTCAAACAATGAAAAATTTGTCAAATCGTAAGATTATCAAACCACCATACACGGAGAGAAGAGTCTGCAAACAGCTACGAGGGTTTCCGTTCTTAGTTACTATAATTCTTGTACCGGGGTGACACATGGGGTTTATCGTCATTGCTTTTATGCACGTAGAAGCATTCAAAATGTGTATAGTAATCGTTCCGATTTGGCTTTTGTACCATTCATATTATTCGTATATAAATGTTTCCTACCGAGATTTTACTTATACATATACGTATGAAAGTATTCCCTTTTTATATAGGAATAATTAATAATTTTTTGGTACTGTTTTCAATATGATACTGGAATCAGTAATAGGAGGATTTTTTATGCTTTCGGTTAAATATATTAATACTTTGCAATTAGCGTGTCAAAAATGTAGTAGTGAACCCTTTTATAGATTCCATCATAAATTCTTATTTTATTTCACTGACTATTGTGCTAACACTGCAAACACGCTAGCCAAAGTTGGTCGAATTGTCATAAAATTATAAATCAACTTATATGGTAATGCGACCAAAACTATTAATTCAGGCAGTATTTCCGCCATGTCTTCGATGTTCCACGAAAGACAACTTCAGCGAAAATTCTGCACCTTATATGCACCGCCGTAGATCTTTTCGGTTACGAGAAAAGTCGTGATCATTCGCCATCTAGCGGCAGAAAGCTCACGCAATTTCAGTACTTCATATTAATTGATATATTGGATGTTCTGTTCTACATTTAGTATTGTATTCCTTAATATGTACACAGAACCGCGTCATTTCGTATATGCTTACGAGCGACTTACATGTATACCACTATGTATATAGTGAGGCGGCACATGTGTACAACAAACACCACAAATAATATGGGTGTATTTAGAATTCACATTTGAGCGATCGCTATATATCGCGGCTTCTCATGCAGTATAGTAATCGAAACTGTACGCATAGATTTAGTTCGCATGAAGATAGCGCTAGTCGCCAATGTGATGCGACGTCGTCTTATGGTGTATAGTGATTGCACCTACATGTATAAGAACGTTCTGCACATGTAATCTCAACATTTCTTATAGATCCTAGATTCACAGTTTTACTTTCTTATGTGCTCGCCAGATGGCAATTTCGTATACCGATTCTCGTCAATGGAGGTGACTACGGAGGTGGATATAAGTCGGGAGGATTAATGCCGATTCGTCCTGTGGCATTATACCACAGGGCTATATATAGAATTTTTGTCGCTCTGTTCGGGTCGTTATGAAACAATAACGACCCAATGCTTTTTAATGAAAGAAAAGCTAACAAAAACCTCGAACAGCAATCGTATGTTGTAACCATATTCTATATCACTCGTGCACGCATACATTCTCCCATCATCATCATTAACTATGATGTCATTTGCGAATCTCAAAAAACCTTACATGTTAATAATCCCAAAACAGTATAGGAAATTAATACAGATAGACACTAATAAGAACCATATAAATAAAGATTACTACAATGTTGTCACATTTCAGACCGATTCAGATGCAACGGATTACAATACTGTTAAGGAATAGGTCATTGCTGTGATAGAGCAAATTTGGGACGATTACAATACGTATCGTAGTCTGTGAATAGTTTATATGAGCTATGATAATAAAGCCCATGTGTCACCTCAGTACTATATTTTCTGAGAGTGGCATCTATATTCGAGGCTCCATTTCTCTCCGTGTAAAATCGTTTTAAAAAGTTGCCAAAAAATCAAGTCACAATCCGCGCTCAAATTAGCCAAAAAACTTAGTATCAAAACGATCCCAAAATCGCTTTGAATTTTTCAGAGACATTTCGAATTAACGCATCTCAAAATTGGCACTTTTTGACATATGTCAACTTAAGATCTGAATATGACATCATTTTTTTCACGCTGGATAAAATTTTATCTCTGAAATTCAAACGCCCAATTTAATTGAAATCGAAGAAATTTTTCGTTGGAATCAATAAAATAAAATCAAAACAAATTAATTCACGGATTTCTTTGGTGTCAATGAAATTTTGTCTCTTAGAGTTTTTTCGAACTGAAACTGCTACATTTGGTCGGCAACAAATGAGATTCTTTTCACGGCGTTGAACGACTCAAATCTTTAGTATCGTTGAATCCCCTCGTTCTATATACACTGACACGAGGCCACTCGACTTCTCTCACTGCGCGACAAGAACTCGTTCACCACGTCTGTCCAGCCACGACCAAATAGGTGGCCGCTCTGATCTGATCCGATGGCTCTCGTTTCGATTCTAGACTCGCACGTAGCACCACAACATCGCAGCACACGATATACAAGCCTTTATTTACACACACGCGCCTTATTCCAAGTCCTACTTTCTCGCGACTCTCGGCCTACTAATAATAGAGGAAATTCTATCACGTTCGAACATTATTCAGACGATAAGTGCATAGAATCATAGAAAAAAAATTATGCAAAAATCATTGAAAAAGCACCTTTTTATTCCAATTTTTTGCAAGTTCATGAATTTTTTTTCTCATAGAGAAAACTGTAGAAAGTTGAAGATAACGAGAAAGCAATATGCTAATTTCTACTTTGCATCCTTGTTTTGAATTAATTTAAAAATCTCGAGTTTACCTTAATTTTAGTCGTGGAGAAATAATAACAAATAATTCAGTTTTTTATATAATCCGAATCTTCCATCGATTTCTACTCAATTGTCAAACGTCGTTCATTTTAGGAAAGAAAATAAAAAATAAGCGATTACGGTTTTTTTAAATTTGAAAAAAAAAGATAGAATTTTTATTTCTGCGTACATTTTGTTCAAAATAATAACAGTACATCGAGTTTAAAATACTTTTTTTCCAGAGTTATGAGTAAACAAACTTTAGATCAAATTAAACAATAAGACGAGACCTTTTGCGCGGATTCGGCTTAATCCTAAGAGAAAACTTCTTACGTTGTATTTAATCCCACTGAAGCAATTACATCAAGTTAACTCAATTGAATTTACTTGAAGCAAACTAAATTTAGTGCTGTCTGCGAAGTTTCCTATTCATTAAACAACAGCGAAGTCGAAATCAGTGCTATTTTTTTCTATCGCACGTGTTCACTCGATAAAGAAAAATTAGTTTCCTGGTGATAAAAATATCTAGTTATACTCTCTAGTATAAAGAAAAATAATTTTTCTTTATCGGCTGAACACGAGCGATATAAAAAAAATATCACTGATTTCGACTTCGCTGTCGAAGAGGAAACTTTGCAGGAAAATAATTTTATTATTTCATATGAAATTCATTATTCTCTTATGAACATGCAGAGAAAAATTCACATGTTCATAAGAGAACCAGTCGGCCAAAAATTCCCAAATAATTCTCATGTGAACATAAAATGTATTCATTGATCTTGCGTTCAACTTTTTGAGCCTTCTAAAAAATAATGAACTTATAACATATTTAAGAATTTAAAAAATTAGGGAATCGAATAAATTTGCAAGCCGCATAGAATAACTGAGAATTATTTGAAAATATGTCACCAACCCATTTTCTCATAAAAGTCTGTAAAGTGTAAAAGCAAAGAAAAATTATAGAATATTTGAATGCTTTTGCTTTTCATTAAAACATTCTCTGATTACAGGGATAGCAGCAAAATTTTTTTACATATTACATTATCTAGCAAACAATTGAGTTATAAATCGGTGATTATCCATAATTTTTATTAAAACCTTCTCTTAAATTTGTTGGTGCTCAGAGCTTTTTGTAAATTAAAATTCATGTGATTACTATTTTTACAAACCGCTCTGCGTCATTAATAAATATGAAAAATTGCTCTGATGAATGAAAATATTAATTTCTATTATGTATGTATAAATGAAAGATTTTTTTTCACATTTAAACGCCTATACCATGAAGAAAAAGTAAAAGTGGCAATTTCGGATCATAATTGCAAGATGTATAGCAAGTGGGACAACACAGTGCTATATTTACAAGGTTCACAATTGGCTCCAATTCGTATGAATAAATTCGTATGTGGCGTTGCCCAAGTGCCGAAGGAGAACTCGGGTCCATATCTTGAGAGGCTGTCTCTGCGCTGGTGATATGTCGATGCTTCGACCAAGCGATTGAAACGATTGACGGAGTTTAAACGAACGCCAGTAACGCGCGCGTGTGTGGAAAACGAATCGTGCTACGATATATTAAGCAGAGTTTTAAAGCACTATTGCTTTTCATATAAATTTTTTAAACAAAATTTTACGCTCATTTTCTTAAAAAAATAGGGATCTATACTTATGCATTAAAAAATCAATTGAATACAGTAACTCATTAAATACTTCTCTATAGTAAATTTTGGTATAACTTTATTCAACATAAAAAAAAATGCTTCAATAGAATTTTATTTTTTAATGCTGTGATTTGTATGCCCCTGTTTTTATTTTAATAAAATAATCGTAAAATTGTACAGAATTTCTTTTCCAGTCTTAACTTAACATTTGAAACAAAATTTCACGCCCATTTTCTTGAAAAATTAAGGGCCTATACTCAATGCATTAAAATCGAATGAAGGGCAGTAAGTAATCTAATATTTATTTCTAGTAATTCTTGGTGGAATTTATTGAGCATAAAAAAATGCTTCAATGTAATTTCATTTTTTAATGCTTCAATTTATACGCCCCTGTTTTTATTTCAATATAAAAATCGTATAACTGTACTGAATTTATTATTTAATCTTCACTCAAATGAAATTTTTGCGGCCATTTTCTTGAAAAATTCGTAGCCTATACTCAATGCATAAAAAAAATGAACGGAGGACAGTAATTAATCCTATACTTTTCTACTCATTTTTGGTGGAACTTTTTTAATGCTTAAATAAACAAGCCCCTATTTCTGAGTAAATAAAAAAATCATGAAATTCTGCTGGTTTTCGGTTTTTAATATTGAGCTTAACATTTGAACTCGTGTATGTAAGAATTACAGATGATTGTTGAAAAATTGTAACTATCATGTGAATTATACGGTAGATATTTATGAAACGAAATGATGGAGTTTTATGACCCTGATACAGATCCAGCGAGACTCGAAGGCGAGCGAGTGGAGAACCAACGTGCGATTCCTGAGGAACATATGTGCGAGCGGACGGAACGAAGAACGGAACTGTCTTTCGCTCACTCACTTAGCTTCTTTCCTTCTGCAATGATTCATCCGTAGAGGCTTGTGGCACGCATTCGTGTCACGCTCTCTTGTCATCGAATGAACCAACGAGCTCAAGATCTTCAAGCTCGGATAAGCCGAAGAGTAGAAACATACACGCACACTCCATTTCGTATATACATACGCTTACGATACTAGAAGAACAAGTCTAGGTTTTATAACTGTACAACTGGCGAACGCTCGGAGAAAGAGGAAGAGAGGGAGAGTGAGAGTGAGACAACTTATCGATCGGCTCCTTCTGATTCATCGTTTTATTCCCTAAACTTGAACTCCCTCTACGTCATTGCGAAGTCTTTTAAGCCCAACCGTGAGCCACCCATTCAAAATCCTCAGCCCCAGGATAAAGATTGTCAACACCCTCTTTTTTTTTCACTAAATTTCGATCATTTGTTCACATCTTCCCTCGCGAAATCCTGAGGAGAGTTTTCCATTAAGTCCACAAGATTCATTGAGTGGAAAAGAAAAATTATTTGTGATAGGTCTAGTATTCAATTTCCTATAATGAAGCTTTTTAAATTATGCAAAACAAAAATTTGAGATATTGAACTTTTTTGCCCCTCATAAAGATTTTGTAATTTGTATTAAAAAAATTACTTTCAGTAGAGGCTGAAAAAAGTGGCAGGAATTTTATAAATGTATTAAAACGCATCAAACAGAATTTAGAGGCCTTCGAATTTGAGGTTTATTTCTGTAGAGAATCATTTATTCTTGAATGGAGTAGGAAAAATTATGTTTTTATTATTCTCTGGGAAAGTCAAAGGTATTTAGAAAATGAAATTAGTTTTTCCTGTGAAAAACCTGGAATATGGTTCAAATTGAAAGTATGCACTGACTTCCAATAGTTTTCTCGATTGTTTTTAATTATTTAGTCGAGCGGAGAAGGTGATAATTATGTAGTTTGACTGGAAACGATTTAATGTGAGGTTTACTTACGAGCAGTTCGCTTTTTTTAGTTTATTCGAGTTTGAACTGCAGCAATTTCTAAAGTTATCGCAACAACAATTCCAAATAATAGCCTCAAGTATTGGCGATTACCGCGAGATAACACTGCAATTATTGTTCTTACGACGGAAGCCTTAATGTCGACTTGCATGATAGTATCAACCAAATAATTAGGTGACTTTGTAGCAGTAGTTGCTTAACGCAACTGATAATCTTCCAAAGAAATTTGGGTCGTGTCGACTATTCTTAATTTTTGTTTTCGTAACTAAACCACGATTTAGCTAAATAAATTAGCATTATCGATTCGTTGCGTCAGTTTATTTTTTTTTATTCGTCGGCGCTTCCCTTCGTGTTCAATTACGTTCTTAATTTAGATAAAGTTTCACTTTTATCGAATGGCTCGTCCACTTTACTCATTAAAAAATCGATTTAAAAAATGCATAATTTCTTTAGCAAAAACAGATTTTTAAGGGGACCAAGTCACTTAAAAACAGACCGGGAAAAAAATTCTGTAGATGATACCCTTCTTATTAAAAAACTTACATTCAAATCTCATTAAGTACATATCAAGTATTACAATTTTACAATTACGTAAAGTCATACAGTGCAACAAAATAGTCTGAGATGAAAAGTACAATTTTTCACTCTTTGTTGCTTTCAGACTAAACGGGTAAACCTATTTTAGTTTTCAATGCCTTATTTCATCTGTCAAAGACTGCATTTAAATATGAGTATAACAACTCCTCATGTAGTCGAAATTTGATTTACTGTAACCAATGATTTGGCAAGTTTTTTCATGAAAAAGATTCACTAACACTTTTTAAATCATAGCTTTATCATAAAAGGCTGAAACAAAAAATTCAATACTCATACTAGAATTCACTCTTCAATAGATAAAAAAAACATCGAACACTAAAATTGTATTGGTCTGAAAGCTACGATAAGTTAAATAAATTTTTATTTGGTTTACACGATTTTGGTGCACGTCTTTACAAAATTGCAGAATAATTATAATGCGTTATATATACTCAATGAGATTTGAATATAAGATTTTTCAAAACGAGCGTATTATTGACAGATTTTTTTTTTCTATGACTTTTCTCAAGATGACTAAGCTTCCTCAATGCACTATATATTATAATTATATATATTTAGAGTCCAACGAAATATATTTCGCATTTATGCTGAGCATTGACCCGGTTAAAAAAAACCCTTCGGTAGCTAAATTCTAATAACAATTCTAACCGCAAAAGTCTTGAGAAAAATATTCGACATATTTTTATAATATTTAATAAAATATTTATTTAATTTATATTCTACAAGTATGAAATACTTGTAAAATATATGACTTAAAATCCGATATTTTCAATCCGAAATAGATATTTCATCTTATGTTTTTTTCCCATGGTGTTTTATCAAATATTTTGTATGCGAAATGTATATTTCGGGTTACATTTTATTTCCATGGAATTTTACGGGAAATATGCCGTGATCTTCACCAACGAATTCAGTAATACAGCATGAACTCTGCCACCGTAAAACTGCTTGTCGAGAAGTTTCTCGTGTGAAGCAGGCGGAATTCCACTCATCCTACGCTGCTTTGCTGTCCCTTTATCGCTGTTCGGCAACTGCCAGCAGGATTATGAGAATCGACGACGTAAATCCAACGAACTCGTCGTGTTCCGGAGCCTAGGCCAGGTGCAAAACGTGAAACCAGCAGTAGAGTCGAAGCCTCGTTCACCCTCCGTGAACGAACACCTGGTGAACTACGGTTCGCTAAACCGCCTACAAAATAGAAAAAAGAAAAAAAAAATTTAAGCAAGTCGCTCGTGAGAATCGTTGGTCGCTTGCTTAAATTTAGCAAACGTATCAATGAACACGACTATTTGCACAAATTAACATAACTCATAATTACTTTTCGACATCCAAAATCTTTTCGAACATCTGCCATTGTGCATTTCTTAATTTTATAGTGCGTTATAATAATTGTGATAATTCTTTAACACTGTAAAAAATTTTCTTGCGAAAATTAATAAACTTTGTTGTCGGTTTTTATACATAAGTCCGTATATTAAATTCAATATACAAGACGAAGGATTAATGAAGGGTACATTGAACCCATTAAAAAATTCATGAAAAATAAAAATACTGTAATTTTCCGCCAATTGTATGAGAAATTTAATACATAAATGTGTGTTGAATTGACATTAATTTTCGAAGCATTTCGGACGGTGCTTTTATGTTATACAATTATTTGATAATCAAACCAATTATTTGATCCTCAAAGGTTACTAACTCAAATTAGTTGCAACCTTATTAACGATCAATATAACTATGAAAAATTTACCAATAATGCTGCTATCATTATTATTATCATTAGATAAATTATAGTCCTAAATACATTTTTATTTCGAGTACAAGTCTTGAATACTATATTCAGTACAGAAAAGATTGAGAAAAAAAAAAGTACATACATGTATCATGCACAAAAATTCTTATACAAATACTAAAAAAATATATTTGACCCAGAAAAATTTCCGTAGAGGCTCTCAAGGCCTGGAACTCCTTGGCTCTATCATTATCTGTCAAGAAATTTGAGGCAGGCATCGAAACGGTGATGGCAATCGGCTTGAGCCGTGTGATAAGAGGTGGCCAAGATAATAATGGTGATTTCATGATAAGCCTAATAAAACAGACGCGCTTAGGACTGGAATAAAAAAAGGTATTCATGTCGATCATAAGGCAGCTGGTCGTGGTTAGCCCCTTAGCGTTGTTGTTGTTGTTGTTCCAATTTGCGAGCAGAGAATGAGGAAGAAGACTGAAATAAAAGAGCGGGGAGACAGGAAGCGGAGATAATATAGGGTTAGTTACACACGGAGTGTACCAGTGGTAATTGGGTTGCGTAGGCCACCTATAGCGACTAGATTGGGTCATCCATTTCGAGTTCGTATTCCTCCTCTCCTCGTTTCTCCCTAAAAATACATATCCGTACGACGTCCTGCGTTGAATCCTACGTTAGTGGTCCACACGACCATCGAGAATGGTTATTTCCGTGCTTGGGTTTATCTGCCCTAACATCCAAGGTCGCAGTTCATTCTCGAAATTCTCCCCTCTCTTCGTCACTCAAGAGCTAAGAAAAATAAGAGATAAATACGAGACGTTGCACTGAGAGAAAAAAAAAGAACTGCTGACTCTTAATTCATAGTTAAATACGACTTTAGCTATTTTTAAATAGTTACTTTCACTGAATATATGAGGGGCAATTTACCGCGTTTCGACCTGGATTTGACCTCGACCTCTCTGATTTTGCTCTTAATTTTTTGTAGGTTTAGTTGGATCCTCGTATGCACCATTTTTTTTTATTGCTATGGCAAAAATCTAAAAGAATCTGGAAAAATTCTGAAAAATACTCTGTCGAATGTGAAAATTTTCTAGCTTATAGCCAAAGTAAGCAAGATTTTTTTTTCTGATGGTTCTTAAGATTCCTTGATAAAAAATAATTGAAAAAATGCAAAAAGCTCAAATAATATGAGAAGGAAAATCTTGACCACTTCAGCAGTGAGCTAGAAAATTTCGATATTTAACAGAGTATTTTTCAGAATTTTCGTAGATTTTTAGAGTTGGGTTTCGAATGTTTTTCAATGTTTTCGTTTCTGTTACTATTTTTTTTTTTTTGGCACTTCAGAATTAAAGAAAATGTTTCATTTTGTGTATATCCGCAAAACTTCTATTTTATATTTATAAACAAGTTTTCATTGATTCACAACAAAAATTTCGTTTTTTCCTTTCACAAAAAATATGGTTTTTCAAATTTATTTCGTCACTTTTAGTTTTACCAGTTTTTCCGTCATTACTAAAATAAAGAAATCATTTTACTCTATCCAATACAAACGACCTTTTCTGCCCACGAAGATCTACAAAATTTTTATTTCATATGTATAAGCATTTTTCCATTAATTTCACTGAAACAGTAAAAAAAAAAGCTGAAAATTTCGTTGTTTTTCGTCCCACAAAAAACGAAATGTTTTCAAATTTTTTGTTTCTTTCAGTTTTACCATTTTTCGTCACTTCTCAATTACAGAAATTATTTTACCTTCGAATAGCAGAACGAAAAAAAAAATCAAAACGAGGCCTCGATTGTCGACCTTGCAAACTCAATTTTGTACGGACATAAATAATGCAGAGAAGTGAATCGATTTATTGCTTACCGTTTGAAGTGCATGTCCATAGCCATGACCCCCTTATTATACAAGCTTGCATGCTCGTTTTGTTGGTTCGTGAGTTCTTGTGTCACTTCCGAATTTGGAGAGCACGAGAATCCGTTCGATATCCACACTTGACGGGATCACGTAATTTATTAGTAGATCACGATGTGTATCGTGCTTGACCGCGAAGAGGGCGACGAATCTCTAAGCCTTTGTCAACATATCAGCTCGTATTCTCGTACACCGGACCGGACTAACAACGTCCGGGAACGCGTAAGCTGTCTATCTCGTAGCTCACGCGTCAATTTCATTCCCGGCACACCTTCGACGTATACGGACTGTACATGGGTGCGTCCAACAATGCCAGTACTGAATTATTCATTCCCACGAGAGTCAGCGACTCTCTGGGCCCTCTTGTCTTCTCCTCATCGTCTTATTCTCTTATACTTCCCTTCGTTACTGTATTATCTTCCCGGTGCTAGCACGTTTATTCACCCGCGGAAACTATATATAAGAAAATTCTTCAATTCTCTTTTCCTCCTTTTGAAAAAGCTTTGTTTGCACACCCAGAAAAATGATTTATTACTTTTACCTGAGACTGCTGCCTCAGGTGAAACTAATAAATCATTTAGGGTTATCAGAATTCTGTTTGTTTCAATGGAAAATATTTTTATTTGAGGCGAAAAATATTTATTGGATTTTGACTATGAGCGATACTTATTGAAACTTAATGATTTTGGTTAAATTGGTACCAAATAAACGATATTTAAATTCACTTCTATATAAAATAGTTGGGATTTTGAACTGGATTTAAATACCAGAACTACAGTTCGTTAAGTATCTTGTCTTCGATGCTTGCAGTCATTGACAAAATCCATGCAGATATTCAGATTTTGTAGCATTACGGATTTTATTTTTTTCAAAGAAGTGTTAACTCTAACTTTCGTACAATATGGGATATATCACTTATTCTTCATGAATGAAGGTACATCTAATGTCGTTTAGTAGTAAATTTTGTCGATATCGGAAAAGTGGTTCGAATTACATGGAATATTTGAATTTTATTTTTATTAAATTTTGTACTTGTATGGTATAATATTCAGTGATGCTAAATACATAATTCAGTGGAGATCAGTTAACGGCTTCAAGGTATATAGAAAGTTGAAAATTTCGTTATATTAATTCTCGATGCCTAAAATTGATCTGAGGTTTTTTAAAATTTTAATCATTTGAATAATTGAAAAATCTTTAATTATTTGAATAATTAATAAAGTCTACATTATTCATAACTGTTTACAAAACTTCCTGTATAAAATGATGAACACACATCCTCATCGTGGCAGATTTCAAAAAATTTAAAAATAATGAGGAATGAAAATGCAAAGTTTCATTTACAATCGTTCTTTTTGTCTCAGTTACACTCCTAACATTGGCTCGAAGTGTTCGTTTGAAATAATATGCTTTCATTTGTCCTGAGGATTTATATTTCAATCGTATACCCTTTATCATCCACAATTACGGTGAGATGAAATATTGGATTCGTTAGCTAGCGACTCGGAACGAAACGTCTACCATAACGACTTCATAAGCTCTCGTTTTATCATCATTTTATGTTAACCTTCTAAGCTATCGCAATATAAACGTAGAAAAATTAATAATTACGACTCATCGACTATTATTATTTTATTATTTTCTCCTTCGCTATTTTCACTGCAATACAGCCCACAATTTTTTACCTTCAAATTTTATTGGACCTGCAAATCACATTTAATGCAATTGCACTAGAATTTACTCACCATGGTCATAAACTACTATGCCAATTTTTTTTCACATAAAACATTTATTATTAATATAAATAGAAGGTCGATGACCGAGACGAGGACAGTGACCGAAACTGGGCTGTTTACCTTATGCTCACAATAATATTGAATAAAAAAAATTCCAGTCATAGAATTCTCAACATGTCAAATTTTTAACGTTCAATTCTACAAATCGAGTTCCTGTGAATGCGTAAAAGTATATATTATGCCCATGACGATTCCGCTGCTCGAATTGCTACTGCGGTGATGATTGATGGAATATGTCCGCAGGTCACTCGTCTCTAACTGTCCGCTTTTGTTGGCATCGTTGAACCGGTAATGCGAAGCGTTTCGCGCCAAACTCGTGACGCTGTGAATTCAACGATCACGGTTAAAGAATGAGGGTCGGACAAGTTGTTCTCGTAAGAGCGCGGAGAGCGTCGCGAAGAGGAAAAAACGTAATCGTAATAACGGGCAGAGGTTCACGGCGTAACTAAATACCAGAGTGGCCCGTTATGGTCGGTTTGTTCGTCTGCTCCATTATTTTTCTAATTCGTGGGTCCAAATTATTCATCAATATGCGCTCACAAAGAGACATAACTATACTTAAAAATATTTGCGTATTTACATTGCGGAAAATTTGATTCAGCTGATATATTTAATTTAATACACGAGTTCATTGAAATTTCAATTCTCAATATTATGTTTACAGATTTTCGTGCAGTGAAATATTGAAATTCTTTATATTATATCTATACATTTTCATAGGATTTAGTAAAAATACTGTAATTTTACATTTCACTTGCTTGTAAAATTTAATATGCCAGATTATGTAAATGGCTTTTTTGGCTGTAATAGAAGCTTATGCAAAATATTTTCAACAGTGTATACTGAATGTATTTGCTTTCATTGTAGCGAGACTGAAAATGAGCGTATTTTTTAATTTGGTAGTCTAAATTTCTGAAAAATGTTTGGTTAACTTTAAAGGTTTTTGCGGAAAGTGATTAGTTTGAAAAAAAATGATGACCATGGTCTTTTCTAATTAGACTGACAATGGCAATAAATCGATTAGGTATCAAGGGTCAAAAAGTCAATCATGTTCGGTGAAATTGAAGTACGTCAAAAAATGTACACAAATTACAAACTAAATGACAAATTTAGTGACCAAATAATACTTGAAAGTGCATTTCGGTCCAGGCAAGTGTTCTGACCACAATTGTGATTGAAAGTTACCATGAAAAATAAAAGAATTCAGGACAAAATTTGTGACAAAAATAAAAACTCGTACATATGTTATAATACATTGGATTTATCTCGTATCCATGCCAATTAATAGCCCAATTATTACTGACAGCTCTTATTAATTACTCGCTTCATAACAAGAAAGTCCATCACTTTTTAATTGGTTGTACCTAGAATCTCCAAAATTAGATGAAATAATCTCATGAATTTATTATACTTTAAAGGTTCGGAATAGATAAATTCTCCTGTGATATTAAAGTCGACAAACAGCTTAAGCTAACATTGGAATTGTTTAACACCATTTTCGCAGTTGTGGAATGGTATATAAAGTCGATAATATCAAAACACTGCAGCAGAAATAGAGGAATGTACACTGTTGAAAATATTCAGAAATTAATATATGCATTGAAAGTTTTTTTTTGCAGATTTATTAATTTTTAAATATACATATATGTTGTAAAATTTTAATAATTATATTATAACCAGAACTTTTATGAAGTGTTCAGTATACTGGTTATCAATTTCACAGCAATTTTTTTATTTATCGATTAATATTTGTATATTCAATTTAATATATGCGTAAGATTAAGTCACCAGTGAATGAACAGTTAAACAGATCGATTTGTTTATCATAGTTTTCTATAAAATGTAATTCAACATTAATTTCTTTTAAATGCTTGACTTCCGCGTCTCTCGATATTTCCACACAATCGTAAAAAATCTTAACGAAAGATCAAAATATCGAATTATCCGAAGAACTAAAAAACCTATTGTGTTTACAGCACAAAGTACATAAAAATAAATACAACATACAAACATTCCAAAAACACCTGTAAATAAACGGGCCAATCTAACCTACAATTTTAGTCGAAATTAGACTTCTGCTCCAAAATAATCGCAGTAGATAACTTTTAAAAAAAAGTGAAATTGAAAATCAAACATTCAGTCCAGTCGTCAAAATTTATCATGAACTCTCAAAAAGCTGTCGTTTATTCACTGGTGACTGTTCACCAGTGAATAAATTCACGCTATCTGCAAAAAAATGTCCAATTCCTTTTCATTAATTTTCATACAGAAATGTCTAACAGTGTAGAATCAGGAATTTAATAAACTTGCAAATATCATATTAAGCGACAAGAATAGACAGATGTAAATAGAGATTTGCGAGCAAAGCGAGCACATTGCTGCTGGTAATAGGAAAATCCACACCTAGCATCGCTTCTCAGTCACGTCTTCTCCTCCTTCTTCATCTTCGTCTCGAAGGTGTGTTCCCATAATCGCAGAAGCGAGCCTCATTCTATTCTCATAGTCGACAAGGGAATCTCAGTTTTCCACTAGAATATACACAACTCGTGCTTCCTACACATAGATTAGAATCATCGAAGCGAGAGAGATCCTACACTTTCACGTAATTGCTATCCCTGCACGGTGTTTTCGCTTTATCAATCTTCCATTACTTCCCCACTATTCTCTTCTTATTCTCTAGCGTATCTTTGTCTCAAGCGCGAAATGGACTCTCCAGTGTAAAGAGTCCGACGCGAGTTCTTACATCATCGTTTATGTCTTGTCTTTGAGAGCTTTATTTCTCTTTCTGCTTGCTAGTCGTCGCTTCATTCCTCATTCGTTCATCCATATATATGCTGTGTTCTATCATTTGCTATGTACTGTGTCATATATATGTATATATATGTATGCATATATGGGGAATTCCATACCAACTGGTTTTTTATTTTATTGTTCTACCTCTAAACAGCAACCACAATTTTTATGAGATTTTTTTTTTGAAAATTTGTATACTTAGGATTATTTGTAACGACAATATCAAAGACCCTTTTTTTTTAAATCTAACTAAATTCTCAAGGCAAAATCACTCAAACATTTATGTATACATCAGACTGGGAATTTTTTAAAAATTTATTCAAATTTTTGTTAATTAAACTTATTATAGTAATTTTTCTGAGTATTTGTAACGAACGTATTGAAGGCCATAATTCACAAATCTGAAACATGTACAATAATCGTGCATTGGAAATGAAGAATTTAAAGCCATATTCTATACTGAGCTCTTAATGTTTTCCATTTAAAAAAATTTGTTAACCTGTTAAAAGCTCGTGGATAATTTTTTTTTGAGTTGAATTTTAAAAAAGTAAAAAGCGCTTTGAGAAAATCTAAAGATATTCTCTGAAGTCCTGATATATGTAGAAATATTTAGGCGATAGTCTGAAAGAATACTCACGCCTCTTTTTTTTTTCAATTTTCATTTTGAAAAAAATTCGTAAAAAATAGAAACTGGGTCCGCCCCACTTTGGATCTAAGCTTAATAATATTGATATCTGATACAGGATTTATGAGAATTTTAGCAGTTAGATTTTTATAGAATGGCCTTCCATATTTTCGTTATAAATAATCATAAATATATAAATTTTTTAAAATAAAATTTAAAAAAAATTGTCGTTGCTGCTTAGAGATAGATAAAAAAAATAAAAAATCGGGCATGAAATCTATGAGGTCGAAGGTGAGACCCCAAAAATAGCGAATGACTAAAATTGCAAACTTCAAAATAATTAAGCTCTGAATCGAGAATTATTGATTATGAGATTATACATTATGAAATTCGCTATTTCAGCTATTCGCTATTTTGATCATTCGCCACTTCAAAATCCATCTTAAGAAAATGTAATCAAGACAGCGAATGAAGGAAAAAGTGAGTCGATAAAATAGCGGATGAACAAAATAGGAAATGGATGAAATAACGAATGGACAAAATAGCGAATGACGTTAATTATTATAAAATACGCTGTCTTAGCCATTGGCTATTTCAGTAATTCACTATTGTGACCCTCAAACAAACTAGCAAATGGGAAAATACCGAATGACGCTCATTATTTAGGCAATTCGCTAATTCAGTAATTTCCTATTTTGGCGCCCACTTGGTCGAGTTAGTATGGAATGGCCCATATACACATTGTTCCCTCAGGCGACCAGGAGACTTGATGTATGTACATACGAATAGGGATACGAAGTGCGCTGCAACTATGGGACATGGAGACGTAGACGAACGAATACAGAAGAGAACGAGTCGTCTCGGGTGTATAGTTTGCGTTTGCCTAGGGTTGAGCGAACATAATACTGGAAAGACCTGCACCATGCGACCAACTCTTTCTCTCTTTCTCCGTATCGTCTCGTATCCACCCTGCGCCGGTTTGCCAAGGGTTAAAAAGAATCTCTTCATCTCCCTTTGCCACTCCCGTTGATCTCTCGTCCCTTCCCACTTGCTCTTTGAGCTGCTCACGGTTCGTCCCCTCTTCACTCAGCTCCTTCTCACTCTAACAGCAAAACTCTAGCCGCACAACATTAGCATCTTTCTCTCCTCATCTCTCCATTCGTTCCAGGTTCGTTACCCGTCTCCCACTTCTCCTATCTCTCTCTCTCTCTCTCCCCAGTTGTGTTATTAATACGCAGGCTTGGCTCCAGCCTCTTTCACACATACACACTCCTGCACAAGCTTTTTTTTCTTTACCTCTTCTGACCCTCGTGTCTCGACGTTTCCTCCTTCCGTTTTGCGTTTTCCATCAGCTGTATGGCATTTTTACAGCAAGTTTTTTCAAGCTCAAATCGAATTCGATGAATATCGACGTCTATTCACTTTTTGTTTTCCGAATTTTCACCCTTCTTGGGCCGGAATTGTCTGTTGAAAAAGAAAAATGTTTCACGAGTGTTGGACATTTTTGTAGATGAAAATTGTCGGAATTGGCGGTTTAGGAAAAACGATTAATTTCCAACGTGTAATTGCATTTTTGTTTCACAAACAATCTGGAGTGTAATTGCATTTTTGTTTCACAGAAATTCTAAAGTGCAATTGTATTTTTGTTTTACAAAAATTCTAAAGTGTAATTGCATTTGTTTTTTACCCAAATAAACGTAGGTTTAATTCTCGAACCTAAAGAGCTTAAACGTTTGAACCTAAAGAAATTGGACTTGATTTTATAGAAAATTGAGTTAAACCGAAAGAAAAATGGAGTTGAACCTAAAGAGAAAAAAATTGAGTTAAACCTAAAGAAAAGTGGAATGGAGCTTAAAGAAAATGGAGTTAAACTTGAAGAAAAAGGAGTTAAACCTAAAGAAAAAATGGAGTTGGGCCTAAAGAAAAAATGGAGTTGGGCCCAAAGAAAATGGAGTTGATTATGAAGGAAATAGACTAAAACCTTAAAAAAATATGGAGTTGAGTGTAAAGAATATGGAGTTAAGTCTAAAGAAAAAAAGAGTTGAAAGAGTCGAAGCTAAAGACTCTTCCTCCAATATTACTTCTTCCGTTTTGCGTTTTCCATGAGCTATATGGCATTTTCACAAGAAATTTTTTGAAGCTCAAATCCAATTCGATGAATATCGACGTTCATTCACTTTATTTTGGGAAAGAGTTAATGCAATCCTGGCTAATTAAACAAAAATATTGTCAATGAATAACTTTTTTCAACCATTATCCAAAAATGAATAAACCTTCGCAGTTAAAGAATATAAAAAATTTTCTACAACAATAATTATCTAATAACCATCTCTTCTATTCAACTCTTTTAATTTATCTCAATTGCAATCTTTGACCTTTCATTTCCTTTGCCCTTTACCCAGGATCCCAGTCTTTTGATAAACGACCTATGAATGCTCGTTATATTTCCTTTGGCTAGTTCCATCGGGACCCTGACGCACGCACCCCTTTCGCGAGCAAGGTCCGAAGGTATAGAGGGCTATACAGAAGCGCCAGCGACTTATTCATGACAGGCATGCGTTGATCTCTCGTCGAGACGGCGTCAAATGTCAGGGTATATGAAAAATGACTTTTTCTCTCAACTGCTCGACATTTTTTTTCGTCCTTTCATTCCCTTCGCTTTCTCGAGGCTGTTCGGGTTTATCGAATTCGATGGAAGACGATAGCGCGGTGGAACGAGGCGAAAACTGCCACCTTTCGGTTTTATCTCTATTTTATTTTATTTTTTCCACATCTGCCTCTGGCTTTCTCCACTGCTTTCGCTTTTTTCTCCCCTGACAATTTCGACGGGCTACTGGGATTATTAAATTCAATTGTGGCGCGGACCTATAGTTTTTCTGTCTGCACCTATACACACGTATCGTCGCCGTTTTCCGATAAAATGTTTGCCTTCCATCTGCGTTCGTTCGTTTTCAACGGCATTTCGTTTGGTGCTTGCTAACCATCGTCTACCTACTCTGTGTATCCTGAAATTTGAGAAGGGCAGAAGGGGAGAGATAAGCTCGGAACGTTGGCCGTGCAGGGATGTGTCTGCCAACCTGACTGACTGACTGAGCCTCGCTGTGAGCTCTCCGTTGTACCTTGTCGAGGCTCCACGTGCATCAGCCTCTTCAACGGTCTCTGTACGTCGCCCCCAGTTTATTTTCGATACCTGAGAACGGGCCTCAGAGAAAAAGCTATCTATACAAGCAACTTCGGGTCGGAGCTTTTTGCCTGATAATCCTGCGGTCAGTGCATATGATCAAAGGAAAATTTTGCAAGTTAAATTTTCAACAACGTCATGGTAGATTATTACATGAATATCTATCAGGATGGGCATTGAAAAATTAACGGGCTAAATTAATAATGGGAGACAGAAATTTTTGTAGCTTTGGAAGTCGTCACCATTTTTTTTTTTTTGTAGTCTCTACTTACTTTTGCTTATGAGTTGAATGAAAATGCAAACTAATTGTTTGGTATTACATCCAAGTGTACATTGTTTTATTGTAGCGATTTTTTTACATTCACAACGTTTAAACGTCTAAAGCTTGAAGTTTAAGAAGTTTAAACATGTAAAAAGTCATTGGATTTAATGGGAATGATAAGTTATCTTCGGAACTCGATGCATGGATAAATTATGTAACGCTATTTGAAAAGGAACCGAAAAAAAAGCGGAGTCGAACCTAAATAAAAATGGAGTTGACCGTAAAGAAAATGGAGTAAAACCGAAAAAAACGGAGTCGAATCCAAAGAAAATGGAGTTGAACGTAAAGAAATGTGGAGTTCAATCGAAAGAATAATGTAGTCGAACCTAAAGAAAATGGAGTTAAACCGAAAGAAAAATGGAGTCGAGACTAAAGAAAATGGATTCGAATCTGAAAAAAATGCAATTAAACCGAAAGAAAAATGGAGTCGAGTTCCAAGCTAATTCTCTAAGGAGAATGGAGTTGAGCCTAAAGGAGAATGAAGTCAAACTTAAAGAAAAATGAAGTTAACCTTAAAGAAAAAATTCAGTTGAGCCTACAGAAAAATGGAATTAAACCTAAAGAAACAATTGAGTCTAACCTACAGAAAATGGAGTTAAACCTAAAAAAAGCCTCGAAAAAAAAAAAAAAATTTACAAAAACAATGCCTCCTCTACGAGGATGCAAAAAAGCATTGACTTATTGGCAATCAAATGAATTGAAGTCTATTCTGTACTAGACAAATACCCGAATCGACTAGTGAAAGGAAAACGGAAGGGGTAAGATCGAATCTTGTCTTGCACGTCTGATCGAGCATCGTCTCCGTCGCCGTCGTCGTCGTGGTCGTCGTTTCCTACGCCCACACTTCCAACCAGCCGATGAGTCACTTCGTGCACAGAGTGCTCCGCTCCGAGGCACTCTTACGCTCGGTTTCGCACAGAGCTGGCCTCTCGCTCCTTCTTTCGAGTTTGAGCTGAAAGCAGGGAGCGGATGAGGGGATATAGAGAAAGAGGAGATCGAGATAGGTAGACCAGAATCTTGCAACCTCCCTTACGGCCTATTTCAGAGTAGATTGCTATCGCCAACGAAGGAACAAACGGTCGACGTGACGCTACTTTGGAACCTTCGAAACTACGCTCGCGTTCAAAAGAGGATTCCGAAAGGTCGATCAGTTTCTTCACCGTCAAATACAGCGTAATAGCGGCATTGAAAAGTGCGTGGGTTGTGTAATCCGATTGAATATATATATATATTTATATATCCGTTCATATATGTGTGCAATTGTGTATATATATATTCATAGGTAATCCTTCAACGAGCACGAAAGTCTTGTTCGCGTTGTGGCATGATATTATGAGCGTAACGTGCGTGCACGGTATCGTTTACATGACACTATGTATACATAATATATGTATTAAGATTCACACCCGCTCTGCATATATAACAGTGAAATCGCACTTTTATAAATGTACAGGAGTGTTAATTGAACAAAATAATTAGGCGATGGGTTAATCCAATTTGTTGGAATATAAAATGGAGGTTCTTACATTTTCTTTTATTATGAAATAAAATTTGCACCCAGGGAAAAGATTTTGTTAATGCTGAAGAAATGGGTGGATTGGTTTTTTTTTTAAATTTGTTTCAACGAAATATTTCTTTGATTTTGATGAAAACGAGCATTTGAATTTAACGGCTTAACTCTTTTTTGTTACTGATACAAATTTAATGATGAATACTTTTTTAGATCAATACCGTAAATAAATAGCACTTTTTAAAATTATCTCAAAATGGTACCTGTAAATTCTTTTTTTTAAATATTTATTTCAAAATTTCTTGATTCAAATTTTGAAAGATGTGTTAAAAAATAGCTAACTATTCCAATTTAATAAATATAGTAAACTATACTGAAAACCTCTGTTACTTTTGTAGATAAATCGTTATTGATCAGTAGATTCAATAATAATTATTATTCAACATTAATCTGCATATTCTATAAACAAAGTTTGGAATTATATTTGGTATAAAATCAAGTTCTTTGATTTTATACCAAATATAATTTTGACAAACTTTGACAGAAAAAGTCCTCATCGAAAGCAAAAATTTAATTGATGCATTAAAAAAATAAGTTCTTACATTACTTTCCTTTTCCTGCAGTTTTGTAAGTGTTGATACGTATCAAAAAACTTTACTGATCATTATTTGGACGTAAAATTTTTTCCAAACTTATAAATACCCATTTTATGACGTAATGCGGTAAAACGTTGTTTTCCTAACTAAAAATGCTTCTGACAGATCATGACAGTCGAATTTAACTGAACCAATGAATCTTTTTTCTCACAATTTTTTCATTATTTTTCACTATTTTTTTCTTTTTCTTTGTTTTTCAAATATAGCCACTAAAGATTGATTGCCGTGTGAATAACACAAACATAATGTCTGCCATACGAGCCACTCATAAATGTAGCGAAGGCATCGAAAGTAATAGAAAGAAAAATGATAAAACCGAGACATTTCGCCAGTAAACATATCTATCATAGAAGATAACGTCCGAAGTTAAATTCTTATGATTTAGAGGCAACTCCATTCCTTTAATAGAGACGGTGTAGTCCATGGAGACTGAAGATGCTATAAATAAGAGGAAAATGCGGTTGTCACGTCTTCATCGACGAGCAAGGCTTCCGAGGGCCTCGAAGTGTCTCAATATTTGTTCATGAGTTCGCACACCATATATATAGACATACATATCATAACATCGCATACTATACGACTATTCTCGAAGAAGAAAATGAACCTCTATATAGTCTCGGATCTATCGAGCGAACCAGGCTGCGCGGCGCCTTTATTACATAAGTACAGTGCGGTTTATATCGAAGAAGAATTTAATACGACCGTTTAGAAGATACTCAGGAACGTTTTACCGGAGTATCATCATAATACGTATTAAATTACACGATTATTCTTCATTACTACGTAACAACATATTTTTATTATAATGTAAAGCATTTCTCGTTTTTTTAAATCGTTATTGCCATTCAACTAGAATTGTGAGCACCCGTAATTTTTCTGAATTGAAATGTACGGTAAAAATTACGCGATTATTATGTATTGTTACGTAATTACACATTTTTTATATCATGTAAAGGTTTCCTGGTTTTTTAAAAATCATTATTGGCATTTAACTAGAATTGTGAACACCCGTAATTTTTCTGAATAAAAATGTATGGTGAAAATTACGCGATTATTATGTATTATTACATGATTACACGTTTTTATTATAATGTAAAGCTTTCCAGGTTTTTTTGGAGTCATTATTGCCATTCAGCTTAAATTGTGAACACCCGCAATTTTTCTGAATAAAAATGTTCGGTAAAAATTAAGCGATTATGATGTATTATTACATAACTACACATTTTTATTATAATGTAAAGCTTTCCTGGTGTTTTTTAAATCATTATTGCCATTCAACTAGAATTGTGAACATCCGTAATTTTTCTCCATAAAAATTTACGGCAAAATTATAAAAATAATAATTATTTTATGATAAAAAATTGCTTATAAAAAGGAAGCTTACTTTCATGTTAAATTTCGCATACAATTATTGACAAAAATCGGAATATAGCACCATTTATTTTCCAATGCGTTTCATGTTCTAAAACAAAAATTTGTGCAATTTTTAAATAATGCATTGACCCGCAATTATTTTTAAAAAAAATTTTCAAATAGAAGCTGCAATTTATTACTGCAAGATAATGAGTATAAAATCAATCAAATCTTATTGGTGTAATATCTGTTGATGAATGTTTATAATTCTGCATGGAACTTACATATTATCTGATAAAACTTGTAAAAACAATTTTTTTTTTCTCATACACGATATTCTGGCTTCGATCACAGCAGAGAGTTGATATGTTCCTTACGATCCATGGTCTGTCACGGTGTCACGCTCGTTCGTGTCCAACAAGTAAACTCGGCGTAATTGTCGACGTGTCTCAATATTTGTTCCGGCATTACCCGATAAAACGGAGAAATAATGAATTGCTTTTCGTTCGTTCACGGTCTTCGTGGCGACATTTGTCGTTGGAATATTGAATGGTATTGACGGTAAAGTTGCAGCGGCTATTGCAGCTCCTATTTATAGAATGTTACGTTCATCATCGACGTCGCACCTCCTTCTTCGACTGAAAAATTAATTACGTTTTACCGTTGAATAATTGATGCCTATGTTCAAGGAGACTTTTCCTCCGGCGGAATTTTCTCTCTATCTCACGTGGCCTGTATTACCGACATCCGGTCCGTCGCTTTCTGCCTGGTATTAAAAAATGCACAAACTACTTTGCGAGAGTTTTCCACGCCGCTGGAGACTCCACAACCGGAGACGAAGTCAAGTGCTACTAGAATTTCGATGCATAGGCTGAAAATGGCGAATATGGACCAGAACACAATGACTTCATGTGGACTGAAAAAAAAAAGAATTGGTTTACTGAGTTTTTCAAATGAACTGTTCATTAAAAAATTTCCAGATAAATCCTTTTGATGATATGACTATTTGAGAATGAAGAGTGTTTTTTTTATATTCGCTGTTACGAATATTCTGAAAATAAATATATTTATTGGAAGTTCTTTTTAAGATACGGTACATTAAATTTTATTAAATATATAGATGTGTTGTAGAATGTTTATAATTATATTGTAAACAAAACAATCATATTATAATCACAATTTTTATGAAGGTTTTGGTATACTGTATATTATTAATTCTACAAATATTTTTGTATACTAAATTTAATATACGTCCATCTGTAAAAAAACTTCCAATGCTTCATATCAATTATTAAACATTTCAAACAGTGTTCAAATAAACCCTTTATTTGAAAATATTCGAATGAAGACTATATTTGAACTAATTATATATTTAATTGCTTGTTTTGTTGAATAAAATCAAAGTTTTATTGACTCAACAAAATATTTAATCTTTTTGACTGAGTATTGTGTGGATTCAATCAAACTTCTTTATAAAAACGTCAGGCAATATACATATTCATATTATGTCCTTAATCCTGCCAACTAAATTTATCGTTAATTAAAAACAATATTTGCTCCAATATGGACAATATTTATTTGAACACGATTAATCTTAAATTGCTGCAATTAAATGAATTTTGCTTCAATATGGACAATATTTACTTGAACCCGATTAATCTTAAATTGCTGCAGTTAAATGAAGTTCCAAATAGAACATATACCTGATTGATATTTATGCAACTAATTGAATGAATTTTTCTGCTTTGATTCTACTGTTTGCATTGACTCAAATAAATAAGATCTTTAGTCGTTGTTTTCAGTTATATTATTTAGTGCACTCGAGGAGACACTTTTCCGTTGCAATTAAAAATTTAATCCACTCGAATAAGCCATAATTAAACCAATCCGACTTTATCTATGGATACACTTCCTCATACATAACATATATTATATATGCGGACAATATACCATGAGTTCCGTATATAAAAAATATTCACAATAAAATGTTATTAAAATTTTTATAAAAAATTCACTACAAAATACTTTTTTTTTTAAATAGAAAATATCCAAAAAAATTCGTTCGGAGTTTCAGAGCACAATTAATTTTTTTTTCTTATCTAACGCGAATCATTTCCAGCAATTTTCAATTGGTCCATGTTAGTCGATTTTAATGATGATCCACAATAAATAAAAGCAAACATTAAATTTTTTTTTAAATCTGAAGGATCACCGTGCGATGATCGTGAAATAGAATTTCAAAAATATTTCAGTGTTTGTTACTTATTCCATAAATTGCCGGAATGTTTCTGGCATCACAGTGAAATTCATCCCTAGAAGAGAAGATACAGGCGGAAAAACATTTTAGTGGACCATATTCACCACATTTACTCCATAACATTTTCAGCTTAATGCCCATCTCGGGATCCTCGCATTTTTCCATCGCCTGGACGTGACCAAGCTTGAGTGTTTAAATATTTGTGATGAGATTAAAGTGGCTTCTTGTTCCAAGGGCTCCCTACGAACTCGGTAAACGCGTCCATGGCACGGTACGTCTACAGGGCTCTTCGGCATCGCGGAAACCGCTGGTAATAATAGCTCCTGGGACTTTGTGGTAGCGACAGATAAAAGCTCGTTTTTCTGAATCACTCTATACACTCAAGTGGTTCGACCTCGACTTACGTGTCTTTTGCAGTATACAGTACCATTGTTTCACCATTTGGCGGCCCAAGGTCGAACAATTTTCTCTTCAATGCCGAGAGTTTTTCCGCAAAGAGCTGAATAATTAATCAAGCGAATAGCTGGAGGAAAAAAAAATACTCCGGGCTCTAAAAGTCCCGCGACTTCGTATTAATAATGGACTATAGTTGTCCTTGAAGAGACCTGATTTTTCGGGACTTCGCGGAGAATAAAAAAGTAGTTGTTACAATCGTTTTTTTTTTATGATGTCGCTGTTAATACAGTGTGGAAATTATTTATTCAGGTCCGGTTGATGAATAAATCGTGTCACAATTCCGCTGACATTGAATACTTAATCGTTCGATGATTAAGTACCGTAACGGTACAGAATATAAAATCTCAAATCAGCTTTTTTGATTCAAAGTAAAAACATCGAACATCCAGAAAATTTTCCGCCTTAATGATGTTTTTTTTATTAAATAAAAATCTGGGATGCTGTCCTAAAAAAACTTCGTTTTATTTATCCGGGTTTTGGGAATAATATTGAAAATAATTTTTTTGAAAAATTATGCTCGAAAGTTAACAGAAAACGACAACTTTTATGTACGGACATTTTATTTCAGTAACTTCAAATTTCCGAAATATTTGCATTTGAAAAAACCGGCATTTCCTAAAATATTGTTTAAAAAAATCTGAAAAAACGCCTTTACTGGCATTTTGATATGACTAATTATGAAGCACATCGGAGAAGGTCGAAAAAAAGTGTCTAAATAAATAGATAATGCTTCGAATATGCTCTGTATATGCTATGTTGACAATTAAGAGAACCGAATGACCTATCAAAAAATCACAAGAAAAAAAATTCTGAAGATGATGGACATTCTCTAAAAAAAATTGTACATTTAACCCGAACTAATTTACATATCAATCATGATAATTCTGCAATTTTGTAGGGATACACTGCACCAAAATGATGTGAGGCAAAAACCAACTTTTCTAACTTGTCGTAGCTTTGACACCAAAGCTGTGAACAAATTGTCGTGTTCAATGTTCTATATCATCTGTCAAATAGTGCATTCTAAAATGACTATAGCAATTCTGGATGCAATGAAAATTGAATTTACCATAACCAATTATTTATTGAGTTCTATAATAAAGAAAGATTCATTTCCACATTTTAAATCACAGTTATGTCATACAAACCTGAAATAAAAATGTCTTCATTTACATAAAATACACTCATCTTCGACAGAAAAAAATGTCATCAAACACCGAAATTCGTTCACCAGTTTGATCTGAAAGATACAAGTAAAAAAAGTTACTTCTTACATCACACCATTTTGGTCTTTACAAAATTGCAGAATTATAATGCTTAATATATACTAAATGAGGTTAAAATGTGAGATTTTTTAAACGAAAGATATAACCTACAGAATTTTTTTTCATATGACTTTCCCTTAGGTTTTTCGGTCCTCCGAATGGGTTAATAATTACCAGTGATTTTTACTAGTACACTTAAATAATTATTTAATAGGGTCATAAAATTCGCTGTGTGAAGTCATAGATAACATGAAAAACACAGGATGTTGGAGTGCATAGAAACCGATTTTCTAGTCTCTAACGTTTCTCCCTCTGCGACCATTCACTAATTTAAGTGTTTCTAAATTCGTGAGGAGGGTGCGCAGATGGGTGCTCCATCTCGTTCTCTCTGAAAGTTCGTCGCTTCTAGAAATGACGTCGAGAAAAAAAGGCAAAAGGAGGAAAATCAACATAGGAAGAAGAAAAAAAAAAGAAAATAGTAAAAGTCGTCCGCAGCCGCTCAGTCTCTCGGTATCTCTTCGCGCCCGCTGTTTCTCTCATTGCCAAATATAACTTGACGCTCGGAGCTGCTGCTGCAACGTTTCAGGAAACGTGCGCTCAGCGCGCGGTATTCCAAAGCCACGTTATAGCTGAGCTATCATTGTGGGCTTTTCTACTGGAGAAAATAAAATATCGTAAACCTCGTTCACCAGTTCGACAGCCAGTCTCGTATATATAATTGGTAAAGTCAAAGAGACAGACGGAAATAGAGATATATAGATATATCTATATATATCAATACATTTATATACATATAGCCAAATGGTGAAATGAGAGCAAATGAATTGGAGCTTCTTCGTGTCTAATTGTAGAAATGAAGTCACACTATCGCAACATTCTACTGCATTCCGAAGATGTGCTCTGTTTGGTCATTGCGACCAGAGAAAAGATTTCATTGACTGGAAAGAAATGGGTTGATTTTTTTTTCTTTTAATTTTAACGAAATGTTTGTTTTTTTTTAAATTGCAATGAAACAATGCATTTAAATTTGAATGCTCATAAATAAACATTTACTCAATGACAAGATGAAAAAATATTTTCCTTGATTGAGAGAAATGATGGAAGGATAATCGAAAACGAAAAAACTGGAAAAAATAGTGAATGATTATTAATGGATGTTGAGGTGAATAATTTGAAACTATTTCCATAGAATCTCTACATCTAATGTGGCAGAAAAGTGGTATATTACGATACGAGGGCGTGTACATTATTTCTAACTGTCTCATCCCTTCCAATAGAAATTTTGTTTTTTTTTTTCAATATTAGTCGTATCGAGAATGAAAAATGTGAGTACTTATGACTCTACTAACTCGAAATATAATTTCGATAATTTGGGAACAATAATATTTTTTATTTATCATGCGTATTTATAAATCTGACATTGTTGAGCATGAAAGTTGAAAACACTTAAGCCTAAAAAAAATGGTTTGCGGTTGAAAAGTCATGCACATATTCCCTGCATAAATTCGCGATAAGAGAAATTTAATAATCTTAATCTCAGATGTAATTTGATAATCTTACTCGACCAATTTGTCAGGCTATCAATAAAAAAATCCTGATTGTTATTTTCCACGCGTCAATATGACTACGGGAAAGATTTAGGATTTAAGTCAAAGTGTCTTTGACTTAAATCCTACTTCATTCAATCCATGTTAAATCTAGCTCCATGAGCATCCAATTTAATTGGCTCAATTAGCTGATACTGATGTTCTAAAACCATAGAACGGTGGCTGTCATCAGATTCACCATCGAAATTGAGTGACAGAATTTTGCAGAATAACCGTTTAATTTTTAGTCACGTTTGGCGATTTTGTATGTTTTGTAAATTAAATCTTTTTTTGAATAATCTGTTTCTGTTTCTGATTTTTTTTTTTTTTCAAGTTTGATACTCGCGTTATCAATTATGTATAAATTACCATCGCATTCTGCAGTCAAGTTACATCAAAGTCAAATGTTTCCATGATTGGAGAAAACTTTTTTCTCGTTATAGTTCCAACACATTGCAAGCGAAAGCCGAATCTTTGATATACAACGAGGGCATTGCACCACACAATTGTTCCCAAATGTTCCAACGGTCGTCGATATATTTTACAAAACACAATGACGGTGGTGCTGTTGAAGAGCACGTGCCACCTGCTTAAACGCCATATGCCGTTGTGTATTATTAATGTACGTTGGTCTGGTGGCTGTTACAACCTGCAGCTCTTCCTGCGGGTCCAACGTGGAAATCCATACGAAACTCGTTAAAGTTACACCTGTTCAAAAGTTATCCAACCAAAGCTTCGGGTTCCATTAAGTCAAACAATTCACAAACGTGTGTAATTATATTTCCGATGGTGACATTATATTACATCATGTATTACAGACTATACGTTCGGGACGGTATAAATTGAGACCGCATTACGTGCACGTGTAAAGCAAATCCCCTCAGTAAATGGCGGATTTATTACGTCAGTTTATCAGAAGTTCGTCCTCGGAGACCATTTTAGACTTTACTGTAAACTTTGAAACTTAAATCAGTAAATCTACCTGGAAAACTTAATCCACCTATAATTTTATTGTAAGGATCGAATCTACAGCAAATGCCAATTTTGTAATATACATTTTGATGTCTAGAATAATTTCTAGATAACAACGCAATTTGTATAAACCTTTTTTTTATACAAATGCTTGCAATCCTTGTTTCCGATTATTGAGCAATGAGTAAATATTGATATTATTCTCCAATAAGCACCTTGACAATTTGTCATTGAAAAGCTCACAGGAAAAAGTTAATTTAAAAAATATGGGAAATGTTGTTTAATGTATTGAAACCACATATGTCACATTTCGAATATGTATTATATAAGAATATGTACAATTTATTCGATAGCTAATATCAAATACATTTTGGCATATACTTTTTTTCAGTTGGGTTGATTTGTAAAGAATCATTGTAAAAAAGACCCGAAATCCAAAGAACTAAGACTTATAGAATTTACAAACTTCGTACTTGAAACTGTAATTCAAGAACAGAATACCAAAAAATGTTCAATTATTTCGCGAAATTAAAAAACAATGCCTGAGTGATAATTCAATTTTTCAAATTGATTTAAGCCTATTAAAAATTTCCAACACATACGTACTTCGATTTTAAGATACTGCTTATGCAATAAAAAAATCTATAACGCACATTAATTTTATTTACATTAATTTTATTTACAATATTGAGAAATGTCCAATGCATCTACATTAAATTTCAAGTGAAAAGTCTCTGATATTCTCATAACATTGCAATTATTTTCATGTGTCATGATTAAGAATTTTAAATACATTCGTGCTTGAAATTTAGAGCGTGGTAATTGCATAAAAACTTCCATCATACGGACCTTATTTTTCAAGCAGATTTTTTAACAGTGATCCTCTGACGTTGATTATTTAAAAACTATAAATATAAATGATTAATGACGCATTGGCAACCGTTCTAACGATTATTTATAATTATTTTGCAGTCGCAGACATCGAGAGAGGACAGACAGCAACAGCAGCAACACCATAAACAACAACAACAGGAACCGCAGCAGGCGTCGAGTCCGGGTGGCCAGACGTTAACCCCGAGCCCATCGCCCTCACCGGTTGGCGATGCGCCCCTCGGTCGAGCTCTCATGGAGGCGGCTATTCAGCAAGCTGCGAATACGAGCGGCACGATTGGAGGTGGCAGTTCACCAGGACATCAGCAACAGCCGCCGATGGTCGTGACACCTCCAGGATACTGGGTCGATGGTACCGACCATCGGCACACCCTCGATTCAGCTGGACGAGCGTTACTTCCGGCACAACCAGCCTGGCAACCTCGCATCGATCAGGACGACACTGCTAAGTGTTATCGTCGCTTCTTCGTTGGCAGAGTAAGTTATCATGGAACATGAATTACAGATATGCCACTCCTTTTTATCGCTACTCTCATTCTGTGGCTCACATGTCTCTGTCATCTTCCAGACGACATTTTACCATTTTTCAGAACACGAATGCCATTATCCTTCCTCATAGAGAAAGCTTTGTTTTCGGGAAAATAAAATCCCTGGTTTTACATGTCAGATTACTCAGAATGGTCCACAACATAGAAAAAAACGTGGTTCAGAAAAAATGTCAGGATGGATGATTGTTTGTGTGGAAGACTTGCGAAACTTGAACCGATGTATCTCGAAAATGGCTTTATCAATCTAGCTGAAATTGTGTACACAAATAGAGAAGGGATGCTTCTTTCTGCGTATAAATTTAGGGAAAAATTGAAACATTTTTTCGGATTTTATAAGCCTTTGAATTTTTGACGAAAAAAAATCTCTGGCTACCGCATTTGTTTAGCTACTGAACTAAATAGTTGTTGACAAATAAAGCAATGAAAAATTATTGTTGGTATCGAGTTGGACCGAAATTCATAAAGTGGTTTGGATTTTATAGAATTTAGATTTTTCGGAGAGTTGATGTTTTCTTTTTAATTCAAGTTAACTTCGATCAACTCTGCTGAAATGTTCTAAAAAGTCGAATTTAAGTCCAGCTGGAGTGCATATCAAATTTGTTGAAGATCGGCAAAAAGGTTCGAATTCTCGAAAAACTGACGTTGTATTATGATATGATAATTTACGATCATAAATTCATGGTATGATAATTTAAATCACCTAATCCAGCTCAGAATTTATACGCGTCACCGAATTCAAATTTGGTTCACGTACCGATCAACATGGATCAATGTTAAAGTACAAATGTGACATGGATCTGTCGAGTGGTTAAAATCAGATGACACTTTGAATTATTAGAAAAATGTCTCTCGAGTTAAAACGAGCCTGCGACGTAGAATTTTTAAATTGCTTCCTCATTATTTTTTGCTTTCACAAAGCTTTCTTCATGAGGAAGACAAAATCGATCAACATACGTCTCCATTGCGGTAGCTTTATAAAAATTGATAATTAAAGAACTAGATATTTGACATTCTTGAACGTTAAAATAGTACAGGCAGTTGTCAACTTGTTAGCCTAAGTAACGAATTGTTGATTGAACAAACAGTAATCATCTTTAAATGTTCAGAACTATAAAATAAGTGGGCAATCAATTTTTCAAGTTTCTTTCACAAAGCAAATCTGTATTTCCACATTAAAATTAATAAAGAATTGCGGATTCTTCTTGAAAAGATAAAAAAACTGATCCAAAATATATCTCATTAAATCATATTTTCCTGAGTGAAGAAGTATGTCTATAACATCTTTCAAAATTACCGCCGATTACCCTAATTTGCAAAAAACTGTACAAAAACGCTCAGAAAAATTCACCGCTGATATGACTAGAGTGTAAAGTACTTAAACTGCCTCAGCAAGTGCCTAAAAAAATCTTGGTCTACAATCTACAATTTCTACCAAAAAAAATGTCCAGATCATCCTAAAAACCCTGGAGCTAAAAAATATCCACCTTCTTAAAATACAAATCCCAAACTCTCTAAAAAAAAATAAGTAGTCGATTACCAATCATCTCTCAAAATTACTAGAAATAAATAAAAATCTAAATATCGTTCCAACTTGTGTAAAAACTGAAATTTACTGAAATCAGCTTTAACTTCACTTTCTCATTGATTCGTAACAGAATTGAATGCTAATTTTCCTCGCAATAATTTGATCTCCCATCCATCGCATGATTGGCGATTCTGCAATATCAAATTATGTCCCTACATCCATACATAAATTCGGCAGCTCATTCAAAATTGTACATGCGAATAACAATGCAAATTTCACCCGTGCATCAGCAAAGCTGCGGGCGTGGGTTCGGTTGATTCTTTGTACGGGTATAACCATCATAACCCACGTAAACCCCGACAAACAAGCTATTGTACAGTTATCCGCGATCCCCGGCGCGCATTCCCGATCTAAACGCAGCTAGGTACGATAATCGCGTACAATTCTTCGAGCTCTATCTGTGAATCTGGCTGTGTGAACTCTTCACGCTTACGCGTCAACGCTCGCAGCGAGAAATTGAAGAATTGAAGTAAAAAAGAAGCGCGTTAGAACGAACCAGTCTGTAAAATGTTGAGAAGAGCACGCGTTATATATAATGTACTGTTCGGTACTCTAGATTAATATTGTGTTGAGCAGGAGAAGCAGGAGAAGCAACAGCAGCAGCGCCACCAATGGACAAGATAGATCTATGTACAACGCAGGAAAAGAGCACTTCGGGCGTGGGAGTGGGAACGTTCTCATAGCAGCCTTTCTTTCTCTCTTATATACGGAGTTCAGAGCGGCAACGTCCGCTCGGAACAGGCGTTGCGATCTCTTCCTTCTCTCTCTTCCTCTTCAAGCCCTTGTTCCTTATAGGCCAGAGCGCGTTCTCTTCGTCGTTCGCTTTGTCCAAGTCCTCTTATTCTCTTCGTCTTGGCAGTAACGTTCGTACAGTCTCTCACCATCCCCATCGTCCCATTCCCTCGTTCTCATTCTTCTCTCTTATTCCTCTTCTCTTTCGACCACATAAGAGAAAACTTTTTCTCTCCGCTTTTCTGCTTCACAAAGACGAGAGACGTTGGATTTCGCAAAAGTGGTAGCGACAGCAACGATTTTCATTCGTCCTTTTCTTCCGCTTCCTCTCACCACCGTAATCCCGGTTATTTCACCCGGATACGCGTGTTTCTCTCCTCTTCACCTACCTACTCGTTTTATTCTCGTGTCTCTTACGAGTCCTTCCACCGTTGGCGTTCCGTTCGTTCGTGAGATTAATTCCGCAGGGAAAAACGCATACGGTAGAAATGCAGACGACGCCGAAGTTTGATGCAAATCCGAGTTGTGTACACACGAGTATTATTCCATCGTCGTTCCTCGACAACGAAAGTATCCTCCACGCAAATGCTCCACCTCCATTCTTTCGTCTCCTTCTCTTATTTGTGCTCGCAAGTTTTCCTTACCGAGTCACAAGTCAACGTGTACACAAGCGACTGTCTCTTGGATCGTGACAGTCGCGAGGGCCATGATCCCCAGAGTCGTAGAGAAGTTAACGACGAGTAGTTTGCTCAACTGGTCGATTAATTACTTTTCTATGATTACAGAGAGCATCACCAACGTCGATTCGGTGAACTGACTTTCGGAAGCAGTTGACTTAGTGCCGAGTTTTTCCGTATGGCGACCGAGGAAGCCAAGAAAAATACTTAACGGAAAAGGGGAAGAAGTCGAGAGCTTGGCATACACTGTAGTTTGTCCTCAGCCAGACGAACGTATCTCACAAACCTTCGGTTTTCATGTAACTTGATCACGGAAGGCAATAGTAATTGATACAAAATTAATTTCGGGAGTATCACAGTTTTTTTAGACCCGGAAAACATAATTGATATGAAAAGCATTATTCCGTTTTGTAATTCACCGATAGACTTTTTTTTTCATGGATCAAATGCCGACATTATTAACGTTGTAGTGCGTAACAATGATTTTAGCTTTACTTTGTATTGCTTTGATATGCACCTTCAAAATAATAAGAAAAAATCATCAACTTTTAGTAAAGTGAAATGACTGTAACTGTAATTGCCGAAGATGTCGAAAGATTGAGCGGTTATCCTGTCAACTTCTGTCTCTCGGTTTCGATAGAGCATTTACAACCTTTACATGGTTGAAAAATATCAGCACAAGCTTATTGAGTCTATGAAATTGTATGCATACAAAGGTACATTAATCACGGATTGACTTAAGTGAAATTTACGTCAAGAAATCAATTATTTTGATCGAAATGTCAGGATTTTCTCATCGTTACACTGCCAAATTGGTCAAATAACATGACTAAATAACACCTAAGTACGTTACTGTTATCGTCAATAATTTCAGGGAAGATGTACGTGACTTTTCAATCGCAAACCATTTTTTTTTTGTCAAAGTGTATTCAGTTATCAGATTCGGGAATGTTCATAAATTTGTGTAATACAGTTAAACTATTATTATTTCTAAAATATCCAAATCATATTTTAAGTTTGCACAGTCATTACCAGTCACATTTTCAGTTTTTGTATACAATTTGAATAAAATTGGACAAAAATAATTATCTATTGGAAGGTATTAAAATATGTCTTCCAATAGCTCATTTGTTAAGGACAAAGTTTTAATAAGTCAAACTCTTATAAAACGCAGGACAGATGATGACAGATAGTTCTGCTAACGAATTTGCACCGAATGATACTATCTATGAATAAATATTGCTTTATGAAGGACAAAAAATTCTAGTGTACAAAAAATTGGTGGACGTGTGTTTAAAAAGTAAGATTTTGATATTTTGAAGCTATGAATGTTGAGGGTTTGTGGGAAATGCTCATATAATGTGGCGTATAGGCCAAACGACACAGCGATCGCCAGAACTTCGTCTCTCTTCATCAAATACAACTCCTCCCTTCGAAGTCTGCCAAAAATTCGGCCACTCAGGTTCAGACATCGAGGAAAAGGAATGAAATCCTCTGCTGTGTGTGTGCAGCCACTTCCTTGGCAACTTCCGCTTCTGAAATTTCTCGGGTTACGTTGCTGCTCGTCCGCTATCCTCCCCTTGGTTGTTCCTTTCGACTGTATAAAGCTATACTCGGAAAGGCAATATTTCCGGAGAGTTTTTCAGTCTGCCAACAGGCGCATACAGCATGGGCTCGCTCACTTTTTCGTGGAAGACGTACATTGAACTGGAGCTTCAAGAACTCTAGCCACACGTAGACAGTTTTATTTCTTTCACTATTCTTCCTTTTCCACCGGTCTTGCTCTCTTTTTTTTACTAATACACCCAGAGAAATCGGTCTGATGGATTTATTTAAACTAAATGTAGCGCGTACTTTCAATAAATAAAATCTTATTAAGATGGAATAAAATTCATTTAAAGTTAATACGATTTCTTTGTATGCAATAAATAGTATTAGATTCAAATGAAATTTTATAAAGCTGGCCATTGAATAAACTCCTTCTTTAAATGTTAGCATAACAAAATTTCCTTTCGGTCAAATAGAATTTATTCCATTTCAATGAATGGTTTGCATACATTTTTTTTATGGGAATAAAGTGTTATTGATTTCGAACAAATGCCATTTGAATGAAATAAACCCATGAGACTCTTTGGACTTTTTTTCTTTGAAGTCAATGACATTTTGTTCTCGGTGTGACGTATCGGAAAACGCTTCGATAACTCCTTAAAGTTTCGACGGGTGCGCACATACATAACTACAATCGTGAATACGTCGTCGCTTCGTTCGATAAGTTTACGGTTCGCTCGTTCGTCGTTCAGAGAACGCGTAATATTACAAAACACTCAGACACGGAGCGAGAGAAAATGAGGCGAGACACGAATATCCACGTACTGTAAATAATGAGTTACGAAGTGAAGAAACCAATAAACACCCAAGTACTTAAATGCCCAATTAAATGTGCCTTAAAAAGGAGCAAACAGGGACTTTTCGGAATTGCCACACATTTAACACTCAGCGAGAATGAATTTTAAAAACCCGACAGCGATTTTTTCCTCCACTTTTTTTGACCTCGACTCTTCCATCATTCCCACTGCTTTTTCAGCATAATTTATGTCATGGTCTCGAAAGACAAGAGACACGCGATCTGACTTGAAACTTGAACGATCTGTGCGCACTCGTAGATTTTATATCTATCGCGACGTAAATGCCATCGCGTGTCGCGTAAACAGCTAATTAAAAAAAACGAGACAACTTCGTGGCTGTTATCTCGTTAATAATAAATAAACCGTGAAATTTAAATGGAATCAATTTTGCGATTAAGCAATTTGTGTTGGAAAATCTGTTCGTGGTTGTTGAAACATCTGTCAATTTGTTTCGGTTCAATTAGTCTGCACAATTCAATTAGTTTTTTTGTCAATCATTTTTATCACTAGCCGCCCTACATTTAAAAAATCATCCAGTTTTTGCATCACGAATAATTAAAAAGTAAGTTTACTTGATGCAATTTCTCTTCCACAATTAATATTGTGGAAGAGAAATAAAACAATTTTTATGGTAGTCGAATAAATAACAAAATTGCTATAACAGACACAAAAAAACTCAATTATCTTTCTATCTGTTAATATTAAGCAGTTAAATCGTTATCATGGTTAATAATAAATAAACCGGTAAAATTAACAGCAGAACAGTTCTGCGATTATCCGATTTATGTTGAAAAATCTATTCGATTCAATTACTTTGCACAGCTTTTATTATCAAACATTTCAATTCTTAGCCTTCCAAAATTTCAATAATTATCCAGATTTTTTATTTCGATAATAAAAAAATCACTTTATTCGACGCTACTTTTCCTTTTACCATATCATTTTATAGTGGTGCAATAAATAACAAAATCGTTATAACAGCTATAAAAAAAATGCAATTATCTCGTTATCTGTTAATACTAAACAGTTGTAAATTTATCCGCGGCAATTGTTATGAATATTTGAAGCGTTATCATGAAATTCCGGTGCTTTTGAGACCCATGGACCAATTATAGATTGTGCAGTAGCGAGAGTCTATAATTGCTTGCTGTATTCGATATTCTGGTTTAGTCACTTATTTTTTCCTCACCCTTCTCGCTACTAGTTGTCCCGTAATTGCATGCACACGCCAACCGAGTCCGTTAACGCGAAGCGTGTTATTGGAACGGGGCCAGAGAGTCTTGTAGCTGAGAGAATTGCGAATATATAAGGCATACGTTGTATACCTCTAGAGTCTCGACAGCAGCATAGAGCTCGAATTCGCTGGGTGTTAGACTGGATGGAAATCGATCAGAGGTTCTCTAGTTTCGTCCAAGTACCCGCTATTCCCTCGCACAGTATGAATACCAGAGGTGGATGTGCTCTCGCGCCAACCTCTCGTCAATTAACGTCGCTAAATCATTAATAACAATAATGGTTCTCGGGAAAGGAGAGATCAAGCGAAAGAGAATCCTCTGCTACTTCAAAGTCGTAGTGGGCTCTATACATAGCTTGTGCAACGGGAGTATACGTCCTAGTAAATCCGGAGCGTCCAATTTGCCAATTACTCAGCCTCAAGCAAACTATAAAACATATATGAGGCATTCTCCGCCAACGCGACTACTTTTTCCCCAACTCTATCGGATCTGTTGGATAATAATGGCCATATATTGGTCAACATTTCAATATATTCTGTTTGGATTTGTTTGATAAGAATGGCAACGTTATTGTTAGTCAAAATTTTCTTGTATTGTGTATTATATATATACTCTATACTTTAATTCTCTGTAGAATGGTTTTTATAGCTGTCAAGATTTCCAAGTTTCACGGTGTCCATTTTTTTTCAGATGCTATGAATATTCTGACAAACACCCTGTAAAATGTAGAGCGACATAAAAGGTATCACATTGGAAGAAAAACAATATTTTCCACTTTTTTATTGGGTAAAAATGACTTTTCTGGTGCCATCAAAAATATAACATTTTTTAAATCAAATTGTCCATGGAAAAACATAATTTTTTTCTTTCTATAGTTATTCTGCCGGAGTTTAATTTTTCATGATATACGAACATGAAAAAAAAAATCCCATTTCCAAAACTAGTGGATTAAAAAATCTGGAAAAACTCGCAAAAAATACTTTTGAGTAATACTTCGATAAGATCATATATTGGGCCAAAAAGTGGTGAATCAACAGAGAATGCTTTCTATACATAGTAAAGAAAAAATATACCTACACGTAGCACAAATAACCGATGGGTAACATATAATGGAAAATAATTAGAAACAACTATTTTTCGAGAACCAATAAAACCACGCATTTTTCATTGAATAGATTAAATAATTTGGAATATCGAATCTTCAAAAACATTCCCTTCATTTTAAAGAATAAAAATAACACCGAATTAAGTCAAGGTACATATTGAATTTATGATTAAATAGAACGAAAAATTACAAAAGTAATTGATGATATTCTTCTCATTCGATTATTAGTTAGTTATTAATGGAAAATAATTAGAAACAACTATTTTTCGAGAACTAATAAAACCACGCATTTTTCATTGAATAGATTAAATAATTTGCAATAACGAATCTTCAAAAATATTCCCTTCATTTTAAAGAATAAAAATAAAACTAAATTAAGTCAAGGTACATATTGAATTTATGATTAAATAGAACGAAAAATTACAAAAGTAACTGATGATATTCTTCTCATTCGATTATTAGTTAGTTATTATGCTTGCGGAAGTGGCCGCATATTTGTGGCAGCTCTCACTCGGCTCGGCTCACTCGCCACCGGTTAAGTCTGCGCCTCGTTGTTCGTGCATGCGTGCAACGTGCGTGCAAGCATTGTCAACGATATGTACAGGATAGGAACGCAGGAACTCGAAAAATAGTCACGTCGAGGCTGCGTGTAAAACCCAGAGATTTTCCGCTGCACAGCTTCTAGGCTGAGACGATTATTTGTGGTCTACATGCGTATTTTTACGTCGCAAAACAGACTCACAGATGCTGACGACTTTTCTCCAATTTTCCTCAGAGTTTTACTCTAACACTTAAAGTAGAAAAGCGGCGTTCGCGTGCTGATTCAATCGTACCTCTATTCTTCTTGCAACGCCCTATGAACTTTCTAATATTAAGCGCGCTCCCACTTTGTTCTGACGCATTATAAAAAAGATCGATCGCAATCCCGTAGAGAGCAACCTTTATAAAACTTGGAACTCTGAACTTTACCGCAAAGTAAAAAAGAAATGTGAAGAAAAACGATAACGACTTCACGGAAATACCACTGAAACTCAATATTAATCGTTGACTTAAGATTTCCTTGATCACTTCATACGATGCCAGCAAATACTAGGAGAGAGTGGAGTATAGTGAGAAAACGAAAACCGGTGAATGAACTAAATTATTTATTTGAATCCTATATTCTTGACTCAAATAGCTTGATATTTGCAGCAACTATACGTATGGTATAAATAACAATATATTTTGTTGAGTCAACTGTATAAAAACAGTCAATTTTATGTAGTCAAAAGAATCAGTACAATTATAGCAATTATATATTTCGATGAGTCAATTAAATAACTGATTGTATGTATTTCATATATATATTTGAATCAATAAAATTATTTAATTAAACCTATATAAATGCGGAACTGTTTTCATGGGAACAATTCGATTGATTAAAATTATGCCTTATTTGAGGGAATTAAATGTTGAATAGCAATGGAAAAGTATTTTCTCAAGTGCATTAAATAATATAATTGAAAACGACGACTAAAGATCAAATGTATTCATATTGTTATCTGCAGTAAATGAAAGAATTCATTCACTCAGTCCGAAAATAAATAGGTTTAATTCTTCATTGAAAAATCCAAATGTCCGAAAATATTTAAAATGCCATAAAATCCGAACCGCTTTACTGATCATTACAAAATTTCACATGTCAGTTCAAATGTTTCGGCTGTTAGTTCTTCCTTGAGGCCAAATATCATTATGACGAGCTACTGTTATTACTTATTTAATTTCTACAATCCCTCATATTAGTACCAAAAAATAGTAAAACCAATTTGAGAGGGATTTTCAGTTACAAACTCCACTTTGTATCGACTTTTAACATTTCTTTTCATTGTCTCATTCGGCGATTTGAGAAAAATCTAATTATTATACCATCTACGATCTTTCTACAGTAATTTTTCCAAACTGCTTTGTATATCTAAACGTCAATAAAAATCAAATATAAATGGTATTTTTTCATTACACTACTGTACCATGAGCATGAATCTACTAAAAAAATAGTGACACATTGCGCTGCACTCTCCCCTACATATTATGTAGGTCGGTACACCTGCATTAAAAAAAAAAGAAAAAGAAAATGAAGCGAACAAGGAATACACGGATTTAACGATCATGTAATGACGATGTTTCCAACATTGTATAAACACGAACGAGTCTGCGGAGTGCATATTCGAAGAGCTGGCCTTTTTTGCACACTTCCTCCTTGGAAGATCGTGGAACTTTGGCGCAGCAGCAGACAAACTGTGTGTTTTTATTCTCGACGGCTCAGCAGGATAGCTCGCTCGTAAAAGCGTTCTGTTTTCATTTTTTTTTTTTTTTCCTTTTCTTCTCTTTATTGTAATATGGAGGGGTAACAGGAGTGATGCTGTTGAGAGCTCTTCTGGCATACACCGCCGCTCTTATTCTCATTCTTATTTTTATTTCTTTATTTTTTTGTTGCTGTTGCAGGAGCACGTGAACCTCGTCGGTCGAGACGGTGAAAACGGGCCAGTCCTAGTATCTGTTAAGGCCGAAACCGTTGCAGGACAGGAGCATTGGCGTGTACTGCTTCGATTACGAGCTGGGTCGACGCACGAACTCGTACCGGCAGCCACACTCGGAGCGAATCCCTCGCCCGCCAAAATGGTCAAGGTAAATTTATCGTTTGGTGCACAACTTTACGAGGAACTTTAAACCGCGGCTGTGTCCTCTCTCCCGTTGCTTGTCCTTTTAACTTTATCCCTTTCTTCATACTTCTCCCTACTTTGTCGAGCTGATCCTCTGTTCCACTATTTTTTTTCCTTCATTTTCGAAAATATTCTCTTTGCAAACAACATTCAACAAAAATTATGGTGCCAGTAACTGTTAAGTGACAACTATTCATTTTTTATTTGTCCAACAAATTTTGTTATCATTGCCCTAACTTTCGAATAGTTACTATAACTATTTTCATATGAAAATAGTTGCAGGGACTGAAAATTGATAGTTGTCACTTTATAGTTTACTGTATTATTGCGATTTCTTCGAATGTACGGTATTTCTTTCTTGCCATACATTTTGGAAAATACTCAGTGCAGACATTGACATATCATCCTTTCTAAAAAAAGACATAGCGCATCGAAAGTTGAAATATCAAAACTTAACGCCAATTTTCAAACATTCTGATTGGTCACGCTTGACTCTGACGTAAAGACAACTTCAGACTGTCATGATCGCTGCAACGTTACGTATTGTATGGCTGTATTTTTCGCAGCGTAGAATAGAACACATTTTTCTCCCCGTAAAAAAAAAGACACGTCACATGGAACGTCGATTATATCGATCCATCAAAGCAGATATAGAACTACGTAGTCACTAATCGTATAAACATGCAAATATCTTTTTCAATTAAAAGAAAAGATAAATTGAAATGCTGCTAATCCTTACTTCAAAGAGACATGGCGCATAAAAGGTCGAAATATCGAAACCTGAAGCCATTTTTCAAACATTCTGATTGGTCGTCCTTGGCTGTGACATAAAGCCAACTTCAGACCGTTATAATCGCTGCAGCCTCACGTATCACGTGTATTTTGAAAGACAGTATTTTTCGCAGTGTCGAATAGTATACATTTTTCTTCCCACGAAAAAAAAGACATGTCACATGGAAAGTTGATTATATCGAAATCGTAGAGCAGATGTAGCGTCACGAATCGTTTAAACATGCAAATATCATGTTCAACCACGAGAAAAGTTGAATGAAAAGAAAGAAATGCAAGCGAAGTGAGCACGTTGTTGCCGGTTATGTATATCTTGATGATTTAATGCTTTCTTTTAGGCTATCAACGAGTCGCTGAATGTGAGCACCCTTATGCCCGTTGTATGCTCGGGAGCTGGTATTCTCATAGCCAGATACGACGAGCACGCCCTCGTCTCAAGATTCAAGTTTGGTGTACTTCATCAGCGAGTGGGACAGATAACGGAGGAACAGCTTTTCGGCAACAGACAGATCACACCGGCCTTTCAGGAATTCCTCGATCTTCTGGGTCAGAGGATCGACCTTAAAGACCACAAGGGGTGAGTTTTATCTTCTTTATCATTGGACAATGTTCTTCTTCTCCTAACTGCTTCTCTACTCTTAAGACTTGTAATACAGTAAATAGAGCGGCATTCATTCAATCAAAATACATTCAAAACACTTCTACAAAAATAACTTTAATTAATTATTGGCCAAAATTTCATAATTCTCACATACCTGAAATAATAAATAAGGCATTCGTTTAATAAAAATTTATTTACAATACTTTTCGAAACCAATAACGATAATCAATTATTGGACCAAACCTGATAATTTAGGCATTCCCGTTATGATTAATATGACACTAATTCATTGAAAATGTATTAAGAATACTTTTTCAAACACATAACGATGATTCATCATTGGACAAAACCTGATAATTTTTATGTTTCTGAAATAATTAATGAGGTATTGATTCAAGGAAAATATCTTTAAAAAACCTTTTGAAACAGATAATTACGATTAATTGTTGGACCAAACATGAACATTCTCCCATTCTGAAACAATTATGAATAATTCATATAAACTACACTTTTACAATAAAGTCTAATATTCGATATACGTCACAATCTTCAATCGCCCAGTCACGAAAGTGTGTCAGAAACATTTTTATCGAATGAATGCCCATTTCTGTATATGTTTGCGGATTCGTAACGGCCTGAAAAAATGACAAAAGGTCATGAAATAAAAATAAACTACCGTTGAAAACGGGATCTTCTTTTGAAAATATCCAGCAGCCGCGCTATGACAATCTATTGGAAAGTTTTTTAACTGGATTTCGTATGGTATCTTTCTTGTGCAGATATCGTGGTGGTCTGGATACGAGACACGGACAGACGGGAGATTCCGCCGTCTACGAGGTATTTCGCGGTCGCGAAGTTCTCTTCCACGTTGCCTCGTTGCTTCCTTACAGTCCTGGCGATTCTCAGCAACTCCAGCGTAAACGACACATCGGCAACGACATCGTTGCTATAATATTCCAGGAGGAAGCGACGCCCTTCAGTCCTGATATGATCGCCAGTCATTTTCTACACGCTTTCATAGTCGTTCAGGTTATCGACCCCTGCACGCCGAACACCAGGTAAATCCACACAAGTGTTACACCAGAGCATCTGATATACGGTGAAATTACTATGCAACAACGCATCGTTCGCCTCTCGAGCGTAGTTCGAATTTTATCCACGATATTAACGTTTTGTTTGCTATCTCGCGTCTGGCGCTATTCAGGTATAAAGTGAGCATCACCGCGAGAGACGATGTGCCCTGGTTCGGCCCACATCTACCCACACCCGCTGTCTTCCTTCGTGGCGTCGAGTTCAAGGAGTTCTTACTGACTAAACTCGTCAATGCTGAGAACGCCGCCTACAAGGCCGAAAAGTTTGCCAAACTCGAGGTAAGAACGCATATTCCTACTCTGCAAGTCATTTATTCAATTAGTTCAAAATTACACGATTTTAATGGTCCCCGTCGCATTGATTCTTTCGTTTTTCATCGGTTCTTCGCAAAGTACATATCGATAAAGTTTGTTTATTATTTATTTTTTCTTCTTCATTATTCCGATAAGATCTTATCTATAATAAGGCCTGTGAACGTATTTTTTTAAAAACATTTTCAAGTTCATATGTATGTTTTAGATAAAAGTGTTTTTTTTCTTCTTAATATAGTATATGGAACTTCGGGCGTGATCGGCGCGTCGTGAGCCGAAGTTAAAACATTTTTTCAATCGCCTCTTTTAATATTGAGGAAAAATGTTTGAAAAAGCGTTGTTGTTTAAAAAATATTCATGAAATTTTCAATCATTTAAATAAATACGTTTAAGAATCTAATTGACAAAAATATTGGTAGTATTCAATCTAACTCACGAACACGATCAACAGAACACTTAAATCGAACCATCATCCTTGCTCCGTTTTTTCCAAAATAAGACGCCGAATTTCAACATCTTTTTCTATTATTGCATTTAATACCTATGTGACCACGATTAAAAGTCTTTCTTGTTGAATTTATTCAGTGAATCACGTCTTCTACAAATATTGTTCCAATTTTTTTTCTCGTTACATCAGAAAAACCGTTCACAAGTTCGTTTACAAGAAAACAATAACAGCTGACAAGCAATTCTCCTGCAACCAGAATTTTTGTCTTATTGCCTATTTCCCCGACAGTCAATTAACAGCGTTATATTCGGAATTTCAGACACAAAAAATGGTCAATTCATTAATAACGTATTATTTTTCCAAATTTCCTAGTTGAGAACGCGCTGCGCGCTGCTCGAGTCGTTAACGGAGGAGTTGCAGTCAAAGACGAGCGATTTCCTCGGCGGTGGAATCCCAGGTCCAAGCGGTTCAGGTATCGGTTCGAGTTCGACGTGTCCGGTGAGTCCGACGGCGAGCGATACGTCAACTTCCGGTGGCGGTGGTAGCGGCTCCCGATTCATCGAGACAGTGCGAAAGGCTTTGATATCGCGGGTAAGAAACGCCTCGACGGAGAGCGTTCCTCAGCAATTGGCGAAAAAGGGAACGTCCGAACCGAGTCCGCCGAGCAATCGGCAATCGACGTCAAAAATCTCGAGCGGAAAGCGATCGGTCGAGCCCTCGAGTCCTTTGGGATCGCCGGATCTCACGCTGCGAAGGGATTCGGACCGCGGAAGTCCGAGTCTCGGAAGTCAAGACAGCAGCCTATCGAACACGGATAATCAAGACAGCAGCTTAGCGACTCTTCAGCAAGACGATGTCGACAGACGCGAGTCAACGATGGTCGCGTCGGCTTCGAGCGGCAGCAACGAGGTCACCATCGCCATTGCCAACGATAAAACCCTCGGTTCCTCGCCTTTCCAACGATTGACGCACGAGAATCTACGAAAACGTGACGACACTCGACCGGAGAAAGCCGAGACAACGCAACGCGTTGTTTCCGAAAGCGACGATAGCTCGCTCAACAGCGAACTTGAACTCGATCAGGTCGTCTATCCCGATAGCGACACCGGTCTCGAATCCATGAGCTCCGCCGAGACTCACGAGGCCGCGAGGTGCAATGCCAAGGATGGCGTCAATGAGACGGAAAATCTTAGGCAAGAAGTCACGAGACTCAAGTGCGACAAGCTGGACTTGTTGAGGCAGAACGTCGTAAGTTTATCCCTTTTTTTGGTTTATATACGCGGAGAAATCGGCGATTATTTTTTGTGGATTTAGGCCTTGTGATATGTCTTATTTTTATCAATCGTCATTTCCGTATTTTTCATGTCAAGCTTTTCTTCACGTTCATAGAATTTTTTTTGCGGATTATCTGTAACGATTTTTACCGATTTTTAATTAGGTTCTTGAACGCAATTTGTTTTATATTGAAACAAAAAATTATGTTTAAGAAGGTAATCAAAACAAAAAGCAAAATCAGTTTGAAAACTTTGCGTTATCATTTTTTTTGTCATTTCTGCAAAGAAATTTTCTTTTTCCTCTTACACTATATTTTGGTGAATATGACTGATTCAGTAACGTTTTTGTGGTCGTCATATCTTTGTTTATATTGAGAATAGAAATTTTGAAAAACATTTTTATTAGGAATTTTTTTCAACGTTTTTGTTCATTCTAATTATATACGATTTTTATTTTTCACTCAAAATTTAACTGAATATATTTGACAACACACATTTTTTTAATTAGGCAAATTGACGAAACAGATTTTTCAAGATGATTAACATTTATTGTCTTATTTCCCAACAAGTTTATCACGATTTCTCTGAGTGAGGCGACGGATTTTTTAATGAATTACTATTAAAACATATTCTTTTCACGCTATTTTCAGACGTGTCAAAGGGACATCAAGCGTCTTCGCGAAAAGGAGCTTCAGCTTCAATCAGATCTGTCAGCCGCTTCCAAAGAGATATTTCGACTCCGAGCCATGCTTAAAGAGTGCTCATCGAGTATTCCGATGGAAAACAACAATCAGCAGACTTCGACTGTCTAAAAAAAACCTTATAAAAGGTCGAAAAAGAGGCGAAGACGTTATAGAACCGCTTGACGCGGCCTATTAGATTCTCGTTGCAATTATTAGCATTTATTCGTTGCCTCTCTTAGTTTTTTCTCGGAAGATAAATATATAAATACATATATATATATACATATATATTATAAGAAAAAAAGCCGAGATCGTCGAATGTAAATTCGAAAACGAGCTCCATTATGTCCGCAAGTATTTATCGATTTATTTATTGATGTAGCGAATAATAAGATACCCCTCCGAGAGTTAGTCAATGTATAGAAATAAGATATTGAAAACAAAAAGAAAAGATTAAACACCTTAGAACGAAAAGTGGTTAGAATGCGATAAAAAATTACGCGAATTAAGATGTAATTTATAACTAACCGTGGTTCGAATGTCGTAATCACTGCGGATGGATCACAGAATCCATCTTTATGCAGTTTTAGCAATGTTTAAAAGATAGAGAAGGAGATAACGTATAAACAGAGAAAAAGAGAGAGAGAAATAGAGTGTGTGCTTTGGAGAATGAAGAATTTAAGCGCACGTGCATGTGGCGCCGACCTTTAGTTAAGTATATATTCGAGATATCGCCGGGATTCATAGAGCCGGGTGACGTTTGAGTTCCGGTGATGCAGCGTGCCTACGTCCCACGTTCTCGACTCGTCGCTTCCGGTCTCTCGTCTTTCAAACGCAATATATATCATTTTATCGTTATGATTTTCATAACAAAACGCGCGAAGTATCTTTTTTTTTCGCGTTTTCCACAATCGCGATTATGGTAGTCGTTCTGCTACGTACCAGTCAAATAAGTAACAATTTCTAGAAGAAAAAAATTATTTTGCGGCTTTGGTAGACATTTTTTCAACAGGAAATTTGTGCATCTCCATGAATTCTTAATATACAAATATAATCGCGGACACAGTTTCGCAAAAAAAAAAATGCACTGATGAATACAAATGTCCGATAAAGTGTTTTTCTTTATCATTCAGTTTTACAAAAGAAAAAATCTCAATTTGCGTCCGATTGTGACGAACAATAGCTTATTATGTTCATTGGGCAGTTTTATCGTTCCATTGAAATTATTATTTTTTTATCCTCTGTAAAAAAAAAATTGCAATCGTTTGTTTATCTAATGTAATCTTGAATTAAACATACTAACACTTTGTAACTTTCCAACGACAAATATGAACAGAGATTCAGTCGGGTGAATTAACAAAGCACAAAAAAACTTTCTCGTCATGGTTCCATAAATATTATGATATTCTAATGTGAAACTGGATGACAAAAACTTCATATCGGACATTTACATATGTCATAGTCTTTAATTTTTAAACTGTGTCTGTGAATGTATTTAAAGATTAAGAAAATGTGTTAAATTTCATCAAATAGATAAGACGAAAAAATTGAACACTAATTTAACTAAAACGTAGCAGAAGCAAAACCTCAAAACGATTACGCATTGAAAAATCGGAAAAGCCCGATCAGACATACTTCGCGGACTAGCTAAACCAAATTCTTGTTTTCTAGAAATTAAGTTCGTCAGCCGCTGGCGTTTTTTTCCCCTTCCTTGTCTTTAGTTATTAGCAAAAGTTCCAATAGCGTCTCTCGTCTATCACGATCACAAAAAACTACTTTGCGTAGTATATATACATAGATATATATACACCCACACACACACATTATATATAAACACATACATATACATTATTATATTATTATGAAATTAACTTCGTTGTATTTTTATACCGTTTTATGTAAATAGGTTTATCGATCACGAGAGATTTCCGAGTAGAGAAATCGCACTCGTGTCGGTTACGACCGCATAACAATACCAAAGTTAAACGTAGAATGCCATTTTTCAATTGTATTTCTTTATTTTCATTTCTTTGAATTTTTCCCCTTCGTTCTACTATCTTTCAATTACCTACATTCCCACGCAATTGCGCCAACATTACAAACCGCACATCCGATTATTATATCGTCCACGTCGAAGAAGGAAGTTTTATCGTTAGGCGAAGCGCAACTTCCTTGCACACATTTATTATACATTTATTGTAGACGGTTCTTCCGCAGTCAATTTCGTGAGCGAGTTTTTCATCGCTGGCATTAATCTTGCAATCTAGAACACCATATACAATCACCACTGCCTGTTTCGAGCGACTCGACGGTTAAAAGTCGGTCTCTCCGTCCCTCTGTACATAAAAACCAAAATACTCGACGATTATGCGGTCAGATGCGATTACGATAAACACAAGCGACAATTCTTCTTCCCTTTTCTCCCTTGTCTCGATCTCGATCCACTTAGTATCTTCAGCAGGAGTTTTTTTGTACTCGCATCAAACCGCACGGAGATTTTAAAAACTTTCATTATTTTTACTAAATGTACACACAAAGAAGCACGTCTCGGACCAAGGACGATCGACGAACGCGCGTTACTCTTTGTCTAAACAAAAAAGAAGGAAAAGAAAAGAACCTCGACTAAGTTTTACCAATTTTCTCGTGTGATTTCTACGCTGGCCTTGCAAAATCAAAGAAAAGAATTACCTATAAGAGATATGAGAATAGAAGAAGAAAGAGCGATACGCGTTATTATATTGCGAGAGAAGAGAACTAATCCGACAAATTATATAGATATATATATATATATATATACACAATATATATATAAATAAACATATATATATTTTATATTTAACATTAGCGCCCCCCTTTTCCCCCTAAAACGGAGGAATCTAATCGATGTTGTAGCGAAACCGATGCTGTAACCCCTTTCGATGACCTCATAACACATAGAGAAAGAAAAATATAAATAAAAACGTTGTACATCTCGTGACTGGCTGATCGGGTACTCGTCTTTTGTTGATCGTTTTTTCGCGCATCGTGCACCGCTGTTGGGCCATCGAGTCACAGTAACAATGTTCTACAATAAATATTAAAATAAACTGCACTGAACTCGTCGTACAATTATTTACACCCGCATTTTCAGGACTTAACCGATAAATCTGAAGCAGCATCACAATCAATAATCCCCTTTTTCATTACAATTGTCAAAAATTGCATAGCCATTTCTATCTCGAGGATAAACAGTATCATTTATAAGAGTCAATTTGTTGGAATTGAGGTAGTCTGTTCTGTTCTGAAGAGTAGCTTGCTCATGAGCATTAATTTTTAATATATAAATCCATCCACGGACACGCTTTGAAATCGAAATACCCTAATACATACAAATGTCAGATGAGCTTTTGGTCATCCAGTTTTATATTAGAAAAAACGATAATTTTAGTCAGACTTTGACAAACGATAGCCCATTCTGTTTATTAAAAGATGCTACATTGATTGACCAGAGAAATTTTGTTATAGGATTCTCTGAAAAAAAATTGCAGCCGTTTTTTATCTACTGTAACTTATCATTAGATTTACATATGCTTGTCACTTTTGAATAACTAATACTTATAAAGAATTTACTCAGTCAATCAATGAAACATCTTTTAAGGAACAAAATAATCTATTGCTTGGCATGACGTGATCATGATCAACTAATATTATTGTATGTATCAGGGTATTTTCATTCCAATAATAAGATTTAGATAATAAGAGCTAATGCTGATCAGCAAGCTACCGTTTAGAACAGTCTGCAGAATTACCGAAATGTGTACAAACGTGATAAACAATTGAGACCTGATTTAACTAGCTAATGCGAAAAGACTACCTTAATTAGCGGTACGCTTGCATTTATTTTTCTTGTTTGTTTATTTATTTATTTTTCTCCCCTTTGTATTTTCCACAATTCGTGCCTCACGTTTTCATAACATGCTCATTTAAAAAAAAAACAACGCATCTCAATTTTTTTTACATACGTCGTATAATTTTTAATCGATTGTAGCAACCTCTTTCGATGACCTCATAATACATAGAGAATAAGAATATAAAAAAAAGCTTTGTACATCTCGTGACTGGTTGATCGGGTACTCATCGGGTATCATCGTTGACCAAAGTTGACTTAGATTATAACGTAAACATTAATTTTTCAACGATAAATTCCATAAAATCTCAACTGCTGTACAGTTAGCTTGAATTTAAGTAGCTTATTGTACACGAATTTCTGAACAATTGCAATGTGTGGAATTTTATGGCCCACAACAAGAAATTAATACATATTTATATGGGACATTTTGGCTCAAATTTTTCGCACCAATTATTTTCTATCGAAGGTACCGCTACTTTATAGCCTAATGAATTTTCTGAAGTTCTGTATATAAATAACGAATTTTTAAGCTTCATTTTGTAATTGCATTCGAAGTTGCCGGCAATTTTTAAAGAAAAATCATTACGTAACAGACTTTTTTTTGCAAAAACTTCGCTATATTTATGTCGAACTGATTTTCTCGAATTAAGTACATGAATAATGAATGTTAAGAACTTTTTTTGTAATGGGATTACAAATCGTTGAAAAGATTCAGCCATTTACTCAGTGAAATCATTGAAAACTCACATTGTTATCATTATTAAATAATAATACTTTAGGCATTACAAAAATTGTTTTTAAACTTCGCTACTCATACTTAATTCGAGAAAATTAGTTTGGCTCGAAAATATAACTAGGTTTGCGCAAAAAAAAAAATTCTAAAGATATTGCTTAAAAAACAGCCAGAAACTTCAAATCTCATTCCAAAAAAAAACTCTCAAAAACTCGTTATTCATATGCAGAACTTAAGAAATTAATTCGACTAAAATAAACGTTACCTTCAGTGATAAAAAAAATTATTCTTACTTTTTCAGAAACTTTGCGTTAACTTAAACGAAAATGTCCTTTATAAACCTGTATTAATTATAAAGTCGTAGGTCTTAAAATTCCGCACATTTACATTTTTCAGAAACGCATGTACAATAAAAATGTCCCAAGATAAACCCGTTTAAACAAAAAATAAAAAAATACAAATATCTCATCCGATTTCCATTCTATCGTATTGAAATTAAGCGAACTTTTATATAATACAATAACAACACCCGATTTTCCGGAATTTTTTTAAATACCGAGCAAATTTTTAGTGGCTAGATTTCGGTTAAATCTCCCACAAACACATTCTTCAATTTATATTATACTTGTTTTATCGACTACCAGCTCCTTACAAATCTGCACCTTATAAAATTACTAACTATATCGCCTACTATAAAAATGTACATGTCAAAAATGGTCCTCCTTTCAAATACCGATTTCTCCATTCAATCAATAACCATTTCCATCTCTGAAAACCAAAGAACCAAACTCGTCCCCCATTCGCCACATTTCCAAAAACCTTATCAACCGATTTAAAAGCGCATTTCCCAAATATCCCGCTAAAAGAGACTGTCTATTGACTAGGCAACTGTTGCAACGCCGCGTCGAGAGCGCAAGCGCATTGCTACCAGACTGTAGCATGTTTATTACCGAGAGTTTGTGAATCGAGCCGTAGTATCGAATGAAAATGGCTAATTGTCAGGCCCGTTGGTGCAGCAGGTGAGAGAGCAGCTATTGTTATCGGTGGATATGCGAGAGGAAGAGTGTCCATGACGATGACATTAACTCGTCGTGTTTCCCGGTGCGAGTCAACAATTATTATCCCTCAAAGCTTTAGTGACGGTGATATCAAGAGCTTTTTCTGGTACCGATACCGAATAGCTTCGCTCCATCGGTTCCTTACAATAACTTGTTAATCCCCCGTCAACAATCTTCCGTGACAACTCGATAATCGAGCTTGTGTTTCTCGTTTTCAAAATAACATTCGGTGGAAAAAGTTTATCGTCAAGTGCCATCGAGAATAAACGATTGATGGAGCACACACGAGAAACCTCCGAGACACATCATCAAAAACCCGTATATTCAATCCATCTCTATCCACCGTTCGGAAAACATAAGCCCCAGATTGTGCACCTCTCGCATCGATGTTGCTTTTTCGCATGGAAAAACACGGTTTTTCACGCGAATTAATCGCGCTCCCGTAATTCGATCGTGCAGTGCTAGTTCAACAGTGTCGACGTTCACACACGAGTTTTCGCTGTTGTTACTGTTGTTGTTGTTATTGTTGTTGTTGGGCAGTTTTTTTTTTTTTTTTTGGAGCATAGTTTATATGTCTCACGAGTATCGCACACGAATGAGAAATGTCATCGCCAATTGCACCTCTCGTTGAACCACAAAGGGCTCGCTCTTGCGTGAAATATAGAGTGCGTCGATTAATTTGCAGGAAAAACGTTGAGAGAAAACTGCCGAAGCAGTATCTGTGGTAGAGCGAAGGGAGGAACGCTCAAGTACACAGCCAGAGCGGATGCAAACTGAGAGAATGGCATCCGGCGCCTCTTCGCTGGACAGTGCTGGGAGCAGCGGTAAGATTTTTCAGTATTTTATTTTGTGTATGTATCGATAATTATCTCATTGGAAAATGACACATTTTACGGGAACGCCTCGGAGGTGAGAGGAAATGCTGCGTATCTTGAGGAGACCGAGTCAATTAGAAGAAGTCGTGAGAAAAAAAATTCTGTTTATGATATCCTTTTTTTCAAATATTTTATACGGATAATTTACTTAGTACATATCGAGCCCTATAATTGTGGAATTTTGATGATACAAATCAGAATGGTGTGATTTAGGAGTAGAATGGAGTAGAATTTCTAACTCGTTGTAGTTTTAATGATTATAATGGTGAATGAATTTTAGTGTTCAATGACTTATTTTATCTGACAAAGAGAGCATTTTAATATGAGTATTGCTATGTGGAAAATGTAGTAAAAAGTGGATTTGCTGTAACCAATTATTTAGGGAGCTTAAAAAAAAAATGTAGGATTATAATGCTTGACATGATTTAATGAGAATGAAATGTAAGATTTTTTAAAAAAAAGGGTATCATATACGGAATTTTTTTTTTATGACTTTTCAGGCGACTGCGGCCTTTTGAGTTGACCGAGGTTCCCAAAAAAAAGATAAGAAAAAAAAATCTATTGATGATATCGTTCTTTGAAAAGATCTTACATTTCTATTGTATTATGTACATATCAAGCATTGTAATGCTCCAATTTTGTGGAGACATTCTGCAATTTTGTAAAGATATATAGTGCACTAGAATAGTGTGAAGTAGAAGTAAAATTTCTAACTTATCGTAGTTTCAAGATGAAAATGGTGAAAAACTTTCAATGTTCAATGTCTTATTTTATCTGAAAAACAGTGCATTATAGTATAAGTATAGTAATCCTCGATGCAGTGAAAATTGGTTTCAGCGTAACCAATTATTTGCAAATTTGTAAAAAAAAAAAAAAACTCACCAAATATGTGAGGTTTTTTTTAGAAAATTGCAGGATTACAGTGCTTGTTATGCACTTAATGAGATTTAAATGTAAGATTTTTTTAAAGAACATTATATATATAGAATTTTTTCTTCAATTACTTTTTTTCTGTGTCTTTAAGGGGGATGAGTTGGTCAAAATAGTCCATTTTCATTGTAAGGATAATGTCCCCCATTGCTAAAGAAAAAATTGGAAATATTTACCTCTTTTTAGGAGGAAGGCAAAATATTCTATACTTTTGTCTTTAACTCTATTTTGAGAACCTTAAAAAAAATCGCTCCGCTCAATCCATGTGATTGCCAAGAAAATGCAAGCTAGCGAAGACCAATTATTGGTGCAATGTTCTTTGTATCGCACACAGAGTGTAAAACTCATGAATCTGGGTTCAAATCAACCGATTCATCCAATTGCTCCATTTCATTGTTCCATTTATAATAAAATCCTTCAGCTTAATTCCAAAAGGAGTGAGATATTTTTAATTTTTTCTTCTGTGAGGGGGGAGTTGTCCTTATAATACAAAATTATAATTGACTGACTCATTCCTGTTGAAGGCACTGAATCAATTAAAGAGTCATATGATCAAAGTTCAAATTCAAATAAAAAGCAAAAGGATATGATCACAAATTCTGTGGATCATAGCCTTTCTTTGGAAAATCTTACATTCAAATTTCACCAAGTACATATCAAACCTCATAATGCTGCAATTCTGTAAAGATGTGAGGATTCTGTAGTGCACCAAAATGGTTTGTGATAAAAAGTGAAATTTTTAACTTGTCGTAACTTTCAGACTAAACCAGCCAATAAATTTCAGTGTTCGATGCCTTATTTTATCTGTCGAAGAGTGAATTCTATTATGTGTGTAGCAATCCTGAATGCAGTGAAAATTTAATTCACTGTAACCAATTATTAAGTTAGTTTTTTATAAAGAAAAGATATAGTTACACATTTAAAATCATAGCTTTGTCATAAACGCCTGACATGAAAATTTCCAAACTCATACTATAATGACTTTTCGACAGATAAGATGAGACATCAAATTTGTTTGCTGATTTGGCCTGTAGACTCCGACAAGTAAAGATCTTAATTCTTACCTCGCACCATTTTGGAGCACAGTTCATCTTCACAAAATTGCACCATAATAATGCTTGTTATGTACTTAATGAGTTTTTAATGTAAGATTTTTTCAACAAAGTGTATCATCTACAGAATTTTCTTCCTTATGATTTTTGAGTACAAGAATCAGCACCCTTAAGACTACTAGAATCGATACCATTGTTCTTGTCGTTGCTTACGCTTTATTATAAACCGTTCGTTCTTAGTTAACAGTGTCGACATGCGGAGATGCTTAAGAAAAGCTATTAGATTTGATCTGCAAAATCAGGATTTTGTAAAATGAAAAATAAGAGTTGAAACATCGTCAATACGCAGTTCACTTAGAAATGTTATTATTTTTATCATCATAGTTCACAGAAACAAGGTTTCTAAAATCTTGTTACTTCTAAATATTGAGATCACACATATAACAGGATATAAAGCAGTATTATAAAAAAACAAAAGCCATAATGAGAGGAAACAACTATCCAGATTAAGTATTAATGGTCAATAAAAGTTCATTGTTAATTTCATTCTCCGCTTTGCTCTCAGTTCAGGCTTTGTGAAAAGTTTGATTGCGATCTACAATAAAGACTTATGCAAAGTCAAGCACGTTCTGGGAATTCCTTTGGTAATTTCTCCTTGTTATATCGTAGAGACTAGTCATGTTACAATCTTTTACACATAATCTGGCCATTGTTATTTCCACCATAAAGCTAAATTACAAATTAGCGTAACGAAATTCTTGAAAACTGCCAAGATAAATGACTGTACAGTTTGCATTGACTCAAAAGCATATCACTTGGTACTTCTGCTCTTCAAGGCATCTTTGTTTTCCTGTATCAACACAGAGAACGAAAAATCTTAATTTTCCATGTAATTTATGAGATATATAAATAGTGCAGAGTCGCTGGTGCTTGCATGCGTGACCCAGAGTTTCTTTTCTGGGTGAAAGCGTGTAGAGACCAACTAGAGAGTAAAAAAAAAAGACGGAGAGTTTCAGTAACGAGTAGCCCTAGAAAAATTTTGCTTAGGCAACGCCAAGAGGAGTAGATTCTAGTTTAGTTTGTTTAATGTGTGTTATATTTTTTCATTTTTACAGATGGAGCGCTCAATATGGGTAAGGATTTTTCAGGATCGTTAATTCCGAAACAGCTCGATTGACTGACCTTTTTGAGACACACATTATTACACGTTATTATCGCCTCACAATTTTATTTCACGTTTACTTTATCCCTGGGTTTTTTGCCATTTTGTTTTTTTCTTGATATTTGGATTGATACACACTACACCCTTGGCCTGGCATGCAGAGAGGGATAGCGGAGGCTACGGGAGCGTTGGGAGTCCAGTCGGTGGTCCCGAATGTCGTAGCGATTACGATGGACTGCAGGCACAATGTGACGAAGCCATGCGCCAGCTCCAGCTCCTTAGACATAAGCACACCGAGACCATTAGACGGTTTGTTTGGTTATTTGTTTATTTTCTTTTTTTTCCCTTCTGGGTTTTCCACACGTTTTGCATCACATTTTCACAATGCACTCAATTAAACATGGATGTAAAGTAGAACCTCTAAAAATGCTTCCCTATTTTTTTGGTTTTTATAAAGTTACTTCTATGAGGAAATAAGTTAAGCAAATTTGGCTTTCACATGGAGGAAGTTTTGTAAAAAGCGAAAAATAATGAGGATGCAATTTGGAAGGTCCTACTTTGCATCCTTGTTTTAAATAAATAAATAAATAAATAAGCGAATACTTCTGTTTCGTGAAAATGCAATAATGTGGGCTTGAAAAACCTTCGAATAACATATCTTCTTTTTCTTTCTGAGGAACACGATAGAAACCCTTAGTTTTCCGAAATTTCTTTGGGAAGCAAGGATTTGGCTAGTTTATACGACATAAACTCGCATAGCTACTCTTCGCAATATAGACTGTACGAATCGATATGAAAATATAGTATCGTTCATCACGTTTTGGGTTATATCTGAAGTACTTCTTTCTGTTTATCATGAATCTAGCGCTCATTTAACTATCAGCTCGATATTTGATACCAAAATTTGCATCAGAAAAAAAATCGAAAAATTGAATAAATCTAGACTCGTAAACTTTTTACGGATCAACTGATTTTAACCAAATTTAATAGCGATCGCAGTGTATAAAAACTCACATTCATATCAATTTTGAACTTAATATCTCCAAAATTGATAGAGTAATCGCGTTAACATATATTTTCCAAAGAAGTCAAAACCGCGTAAGAATTTAACGATCATGATGATTTTTAAAAAAATTCGTATTAACGATGAGGGCTGACCTCTTTATCTATGGTGAAAATTTCAGCTCAATATCTTTATTCATCTACAAATTATATAGATTTGACTTTTTCTAGTGAATGTGCAAGGTTTTACTTTGCATCCTTTTTTCATGTCAGATATTTTTTAATCGGACATTTTAAGTCGGATATTTTCACCAAATTCGATATCTACTACAACGGAATATTAATTCGACCTTGTAGAAAATATGAGCAGTTTTGATAGAAGTTAACTTAAGTTAGAACGAAAACAATTTTTTTTTTCGAAAATTCAAAATTATGTAAAATCCAAACCGCTTTATGAATTTCGCTCAAATTCAATACCGACCGTCATTTTCCGATACTGTATTCACCAAAAACTGTAGATTTATTCTAAACGACTTTTCTCGACGTTTCAGACCATTTTGAGTATCCTGATATGAAAGACTTGAAAATACATTTTCGCACGAAAACAAAACTTCCTCTATGAGGATTGAGGAGGAAAAATTACACTATTCTCAGTAACAATGTATTACTAATAACAGAAATTTGTTTGGATTTTTTCGCATACATTGTATGAATTTCAATCGATTGTCGAAATTTCTGCAGGGCATACGCAATAAATCGAGGTTAAGTAATATTTAATAAAATCTAATTTGTTGGAATTAATTAGCGGTACGTTTAGATTTATTTTCCTTGTTTGTTTATTTGTTTCTTCCCGTTTTTCCCTTTGTGTTTTCACACCTTGTGCATCACATTTCCATAACACAGACTCATTAAACGAAACAAGAACAAATGACGTTCTATTCTTAATGACGATTATTTATTAACAAAAAACATTGACTCCATTTTCTTTTCACATAAGTCGTATAATTTCCACTCGATTGCCAAATTTTCTCCAGGGTATACACAGTTGATCAAGAATAATGATTAAGAGTTGATTATAATTAATAATGAGTAGCAATTGAATTCGAATTAATTAGCGTTACGTTCCATTCATTTCCCTTGTTTGTTCAATTATTCGTGTATTTTCTGTTCTCCCTTGGTGTTTTCCCACACCTTGTGCATCGCATTGTCATAACACAAACTCACTAAAGGAAACAAAAAAAAAGTGCGCTGTATTCTCACCGACGATGATTTATTAATAAAAAAAAAACTGCCTCCATTTTTTTCACATCTATCGTATAATTTTCAATCGATTGCCAAAGTTTCTTCAGGGTGTACGCATTTGATCGAGGATAATGGGTAATATTTGATAAAAGTTAATTTGTTGGAATTAATTAGCGGTACGTTTGTATTTTTTTCCCTTGGATTATCGTCGTGCCTGAACGACTTTGTCACATAGCCCGTTTATCCCGCACAATCTAATCGGTTATCAGCGTCGAGAGAGCACGCTCGAACTGTTTATAAGGTTGTACGTTGTGGGTTATTGATTTTTTATAAAAATAGACGAATCAATTGGTGGAGGAGGCGTCGCAGCGTGGCAATTTCTTTATAATTAACCCGACAAGGTCGTTACCGCAGGTGTGAACATATTATGAAGGAATTGGAGTACTACAGAGGACAACATATAGCAGCGATGAATCAGCTGGAGGCAACGTCGCAGGAGAGCTCTGCTCTTCGAGGAAAGTACGGCGATCTCGTAAACGACAAACAACGTCTTGATCGAGAGGTCCAGGCGTTACAAAAAGAAGTTTCCGAATTGCGCTGCCAGAATCAAGAGGTTCTCGTTGTCGATCCTGGCAATAGTGACTCTATGAATCAGCATTATCTCTCGGTACTGAGGAAGTACGAGGGAATCAAGGATGAATATGATTCCTTGAGAAAGCGGTACGACGACCTCATATCATCGCACTCAGCTGCGGTCAACAAGGTAAGTTTTTTTTTTTTCAAATCGATATCGATTTCCTTTTATTATCCGTTGAATATATTTTTTATTGTTTCTAAAGTTATTCGAATATTCATTAACTATTTAACCAATATTCTCTCTGAAGAAATAAAATGATGGATACTGTTAAAACAAAAGAGTGAAAAAAGGTCGCGTTTCAAATTTTATGTTTTGAATGGCAATGTGTAAATGCTTTTTGCATGAGACAAAAAAAAATGTATTCTTTTTGAAATTTAAGTTTTTATAAAATTTTGAATGAATTATTGGATAAAAATTATAGGTGCTTTATGAAATAGCCAATTTGCTGATAAAGCGATATTATGATGTAAATTTAGAAGATTTAAAGAAGAATCATTCGAATAATCTTTAACCGTTTAATCTCCTTTTTTGAAGAGAAAAATCATTTATCGCAAATGTTGCATAGTTTTAAGTCAAAATGGTGGAAAAAGTCTTATTTGAAGATTTACTTTTTAAATGATAATGCATAAATCCTTTTTTTTTATGAGATAGAAGTTTACCATATATTCTTAGTAGAATTCAAGTTTTCATGAACTCTTGAAAGGATTTTTTAATAAGGATTGAAAATAAAATAGGCAATTCGCTGTTAAAGTCTGATTATGTGCATTCAAGAGATTCAATGCCACTAATTGGCGTATCTGTTGTTTTTGTAGTTGGAGCTGGCGCAGGAAGAAGCAGCGAGGCTGAAAAAACAATGCGAGGACGTTGCGCAGGAAAGAAACAGCGCTATTCGCGAAAAAAATGGATTGAAGCAACAGTGTACAGCCGCGATAAGACAGTGGGATATCGCTTTACGAGAAAGAAACGAATATCGCGAGGCACTGGCCAAGGTTCAGCAGCAGCACGAGGAAGCAGTAAAAGAAATAAATCAGGCGATGGTAGTACGCATGAAGGCAAGCAAGGACATGAAGAGGTTAACGGAGGAAAGAAATGCGGCGATGCAAGAGTACAGTCTTATAATGGGCGAACGTGACACTGTTCATAAGGAAATGGAGAAGCTCGGCGATGATCTTACTCAGGCTTTCGCCAAGATCACGCATTTGGAGAGTCAAAACAAACATCTCGTCGACGAGGTGAGTCTACAAACGTTTTTTCGTCTTTTACACGTATTTATATGAAGTATTCTCTGTCACTTCAGCCACTTTTATTTATGAACACCTCAGATGTCCCACATGATTGTTGTGGAATACCATTAAACATGATTGGTGTGACCATTAAAAAACATTTTATGTGAATTTTTTTCAGATTTTGAAATCCAATATTTAACAGAACGCCTTTTTTAAAAGTGAACATATCTCGAAATCTTGAAGTTAGTGAGAATAAATGTCGCCACATAAAAGTTGTAGTTTTGTTTTCGACTCCGAATGGAAGATTTAACATAGTTTTCGTTTTCTCGTTATACTATTTTTTTTAAATCGAAAAACTGGAGAATTATTTTCTTTACTCAAAAACGGAAATTTTTTTTTTTTTGCTGAGAGGATGATGGAATGACTGCCAATATTGCTAAAAATCAACGGAGTGGCACGATCGATGTTCTAGGATAAAAAGATGGAATAACACTACGCTGTACGAAACCGACGAAATCGATCTTATTTTAGTGATAATCCATTTTTTTACCGTAGAATGTTGATCAGTTATCAGCTACTCTAGTGATTTTGTTCGCCATATCGCCAGTCATACAGAAATGTAACTATCTCATCCAGAAAGGAATATTCGTTTTCAAATTAAGAAAAATGATGCCCCGTTTTTCGGTAAAGAATAAGTGTTACTTAAAAATGAAAATTAGTTTCAATAAAGCATTCGAAAACGAGCATAAGACTACAATTTTTATGTGGAAAAATTTGTTTTTAGGAACGTCAGTTGTGTGAGCCACTTGAAAAAAGAACAGCGACTTTCGAAATATTGTATTAAAGTCAGGAAAAATCACATGTAGTGACTTTTAGAAGTATTGTAAAGGTAAACAAAAGTGAATTGACAGAAAATCTTCATACATGTATATTTTTTAAAAATGTCAACCCTTTAACTGCCAACGTTGCATACTTTCGATATTAAAAGAATAGTCGCACCGCGAGAAATCGTTGAAGTCCTGGCATCTATAAAACACAAAACCTGACAATTCATAGTCATAAAAAAAATCACACATATTAGAAATGAATATCTGCCACTTTATAGTTCCGGATTCCTCATGTTTTCCGTGTATTTCTTTTCAAATAAATATGTGTATTAACATTTACAAATGTGCCATCAAATTTTCAAACACCGATATTCCATTAAACATGCATATATTTTTATTTCATGGAAGCAAAACGGATTCACCAATCTAATTTTCGAAAGTGAATCTTCCCTAAATCTAATTTATACCGCTATTTTCCAATTCACTACAGTGTCTAAGATTTAAAAAAAAACGGAACACAAAAGAGCGTTGGTCGTTAAAGGGTTTCTTAGATAATTAGTCAAAAGTATCCAATCCCAGCCGGAAATAAAGTCCGCGAATTCGTTCAATTGCCAGAAAAAGACGCTTTCGTACCAGATCGAAACGCTGCGAAGGGAGATATCCTCAGCATTGCACGACCGCGACGAGGCTCTCAAAGAGTGCAATGATTTGCGTCAGAAATTCGGAGATTACACGGAAGGTTCAAGCAGGGATTACAAAAACCGTGTCGAGTTGCATTCGTACAGTCGTGAGCGAGACAGTTCGAGTAAAGAGGCTGAGCGCGAAACGAACACTCGAGACTACGCAAAGCGAGAAAAAGAACGAATGGATAATCTGGATCAAGCGAATTTGGAGCTCGATAAACTGAGGAAATCCGTTGATACGCTACAAGCCGAACTCGAGGAAGCGGTGCAAGAAGCCGAAGTATCTAAGCGTCGACGAGACTGGGCGTTCAGCGAGCGTGATCAGATTGTTTTAGAACGCGCTAGCATAAGCACACTGTGCGATAGACTGAGAAAAGAGCGTGATCGCGCGGTTTCCGAACTCGCCGGAGCTTTGCGTGACTCCGACGAGATTAAAAAGCAGCGGAACGAGGCATCGAAAGAGCTAAAGGATCTCAAAGAGAAGATAGGTTGCGGCGATCATTCGCTGAGAACTAATCAGTATTCCTCGAGTCACGGACACGCTCACGGTCACGCGCACGACGATAACGAGGTCGGCGAGTGGGATGTTCTCGCAATACATTTGGATCTCACTAGAATTTGTCAGGAAGCCGATCGCGATCTTGGTCTCGTGCTCGTCGGCGGACGAGAAGATCCCCAAGGTCCGAGCGACACTGGAGTCTATGTCGCTCAAGTCAGTCAAGGAAGCGCCGTAGAAGGCAAATTGCGCGTTAACGACTGCATTATTCGCGTCAATAACGTCGATTGCACTTCTGTCTCGACGAGAATGATCCTCGAAACTCTACGTTCATGCACGTTAGGCCCGGCAACTCTTACCATCAGAAGGCGGCGATCCACTCGAAGACCCTTGCGCACTACTCAACTGCCCGTTGGAAATGTTCCTCATGGTATCGCTCTTGAGCTCGGCATTTACATCGCCAAAATTTCACCTGGCAGTCTCGCTGCCAAAAATGGCAATTTGGCTGTCGGAGACAGAGTTCTTAACGTGAGTTTTGCATAGAAATTTTGGTTGTGATGTCGACCAGCTGCAGGCGTGATTAATTTGCAATATGACGTAATTTGGACGTTACTTTTCTATTGATTTAATAGAGACAGAGTCGTAAATTCCTATTAATTTGTTATATATGGTTTTTTTACAGTACAGTTTTTTTTGTGATTATAATTTCATAATAATAATATGTAGTGATTATAAAACAGAGTGTAAACATTTCTATAGTTGTGAAAAGATACTCATTTTCGCTCAAATATCGGAAGAAATAGTGGAAACGATGAATCCATTATGTTTTTAATGCATTAATTATTTTTCTTTAGATTTTCAAAAAGATTAGCTTACAATTTTGTTGAAAAATAATAATTTTTGAAGCTATTCATAAGATTAGTCATCGTATTATAATCGCTGCATGTTATTATTCTGAAATCATAATTATACAGCGTAATTATATTATCATCTTTCCTTATTTAAGCATGAGGCATTTACAATTCTGATTAAAAAGCTTTTTTATTTTTGGACAAAAGGATTGAAGACATGATTTTTTGGATTATTGGATGACAATAACTGGTCGTAGAAGGAAAAATGTTCCATTTTGGCGATGGAAAGCGATTTTCAATAAAATTCTCGTATAATTTCATGAATAAATTTGTTATGTATGCTGCAGGTAAATGGAACAATAATTATTTAGGCATTTTTATGATACATTTTTATGAAACACGGTAATAGAGTCAACTCTGCATGCTGACAGTTTTTTTAATAAGAAATGTCTACCCGAAAATACACGATTTATAACATCTTGTGGAAAATCGGATTTTTAGATAGTTTGATAGAATAATTAACATCATATATATAATTCGATAATGTATATAAGAAAAGTTGCTACTTTCAATTGTGAGGTGAATATTTTAATGTGATCATAGAAAAAAGACATGACTTTTACTTTATATATTTATCGTTATACACACTAAAAGTATGAGCGATTTGTCAAACTTAAATGTATTCGCTCACAGACTTGAGCACTATCCAATTAAAATTACAGTTCGAATGTATTCCATTCAAAGAAGTATTTCAGTTTTGCTTAAAATGCTTTACCAAGCACGAAATCGTTTGGAGAAATATTCACAGCTTTCAAATACTTTTTCAAGACAATTCGAATTTTATTATTTATTTAATAATGCAAATCACTGCTCGGTAACGGTCACATCGACAGTTTTGGTGAAAGGATCAAAATCGGAATAAAAAAACGATCTTAAACACGATTCTTTTGATAACTGATTAAAAAATGTATATTCATAAATTTAGCCTTTTTTTTTCAAGTTTTTTAATGAAGACATTTTCCGTATGTCTACAATTTTTGTATCAGCGCAACTTGATCCACCAATTGAGTAAAAAATTAATATTCACAATAAAACAAATTGTATACGCCCCTAATATTTTTGCCAAAGATATAAAGCATCACAAAAAAAATAAAAAGCCAACGCCATGACCACAGAGCCTCAAATACAATAGAACTTTAAGTGCATCACATCGCTTCAGTACCTTAATGTTCTCTAGTCGAGAATTATTTTCCTCCCTTTTATTTTCGCTGCAATTTCACTACTCTTTCGCAGTCTAAAATCACTGCGCCCGTTCGAACTTTCCCACATTCTCAGAACATTTCAGCGATGCAGTTGGTCGACCTCCGAATATTTTTCGTCGATACTAACATCTTAATGACCCGTTTCACCTGCAGATTAACAGTAAACCGATGGATTCAGTGAATTCCTCTCACGAGGCAATGTCAATCCTGAATGACAACAGCGCCGACGTTCTAACAATAACAACATTAAAAGGAATCGCAGTCCCATCAATCGGAAGTTCCGAAACACTGCCAATAGATTCAGATTACAGCGCGTCGGAAAAGCAAAAGATGGTGAACAGTTGTTCGCAGACGGAGCAAGAGCGTCTAATGTTAAAAACGACATCGGACGATTACGAGCGTCGTTACATAGCGTCGAGTATGGGCGACCGAAGCGTCTACAAAGTCTCTAAATCTGTAAGCAGCGAGAAGCCGAGCGGTATAAGCAACGCTTGGGACACATTCCGCGAGAAAATCGACATAGTTCGCGGCCGAAGGCACAGCAAAGATCGCGACGACAAGAAGAAGCGTCACACAAACTCAAGTCCAAATACATTCGAGCAAGAGCAAAACGCTCTAGCGGAATTGGATTCCGTGATCGACAGCTACAAAAAGCCGAACAACGGCGTTCTAAAGCGAAGCAAACGTCGAGGAACGGAGAAGATCGAGAAAAACGGCGGAACCTGGCCAAAAGCTCGCGGTGGTCCATTAATTCAAAACGGCACAGGAACAATTCTCCATCCACGTAAAACGAAGGAGCGACTACCGCTGAGCGTTCTCCTCAATCATCCGCCGAAATACGACAGTTACAATTACAACAGGATCTCAAATCCAATACCACTAGCGACTTTCTCAAACGTGAGCAATCGTCATACCGTATACAAAGCCGTGGAGACACCACCGCTTAATTTCACTAAATCAGGACATCTTTTCGGTCAAAAATCATTTATCCCTGGTCTACAGTTTAAGGATATCCCGATGGACAAGAAACTTCCTGAATTCGAAGCCAATGAGAGCGGCCGTCTTGGTTCTGGGCTTACACCGTCCGAGACGAGCATCGATTTCTCAGTTAAATCTGGTAATAATGTCAGCCGCGACATCACCGAACATCACGCTAAAAGGCGGACGCAAAAATACGGATCGGCCGGTAACGAAGCGCAGCTCGAGGCTCTTCAGCATAATCGCGCTCACTCGCAACTCTACGGAATCGGGGTTTCCACCTCGACTACAGCGCCATCTGTGGCGTCGACTGCGGTGACATCCGGTCCTAGCGGACCCCGACAACAGCTCGCCGGTAATTTTTCGTTTCCCCCTTACACACACTCGCATCCGCATCCGCACCAACAAAATTCCTTGCCCTCTCGTTACCCTTCACCGCCATCCTTACCTTCGGCACAATCCGGCGAGTCAATCGGACTCCCAGACGCTCGTTCTTACTGTTTCGAGCCGCCTTACAGTCCCGGACCGCAAACTGGTTTCGGTCATTTGCACACACCTTCCGTAGATCTGCACTATCACAAATCTCGGGGTCATCCTGTCGGTGCGGCTTACGAAACGCCCGCTTACACGCATGGTTACGAGGGCGGTACTTTTCCCCGTAAAAAGGAAAATCAGAGATTTCGGATTCCCTCCAATCCGAGCGTAACGTCGAAGAGCAGCGTTGGCAAACTGTCCACCGGAAGTATTGAGAGAACTTCGGAACGAGGCAGTCCTATGCCGACTTTTCACGTCGAAGTTTTGAGCCCTGGAACTGGAGGCGGAAGCAGCGGAGGCGGAACTGTCAGGGGAAGCGGAAACAACAAAAGAGCGAGCATGCCTGATTATGCATGTTATACTCAGCCGCGACCCGCGCCTGGCGAACTTCGCAGAGTTCACATTGACAAATCCGTGGAACCACTTGGAATTCAGATATCTTGCCTCGACAGCGGCGGGGTTTTTGTCTCGACCGTTAGCGAAAACAGTCTAGCTTCTCAGGTGGGACTTCAGATTGGGGATCAGCTTCTTGAGGTTTGCGGGATCAATATGAGAAGCGCTACTTATCAACTGGCGGCTAATGTTCTGCGTCAGTGCGGTAATTCGATAACGATGCTGGTGCAGTACAGTCCGGATAGTGAGTATATTGGATATGAAAAAATAGAAAATACGTGTGAAACAATTAACAATCTCGTTTCCCTTCCTTCGTATTTTGTACTTTTACGCTCATCAATTTCATGAAAATTTACTGGCTTATTTATTGGTGTTTATTACGTGATTGTTGTATAACATTCTATATTACTAACGACTTTTTCTTCACGTCAAGACGTAGGACTAACGACTACTAACAGCTCGACGTCGGCGGATCAACTTTCTCGCCGTCGCCGTCGTTCGAATCATCGTCATCGTAGTTTTGCGCTCTCAAGAAACTTTGTTTTGGTGGAGATATATTTTTTTTCACAGATTGTGTGAACGGCTTTGGAATTTGCAAAAACAGCGGAAATTTCTGCGCACGGGAGGAGAGAATTGGTTGGTTTAAGTAACTGGAATGGGTTTATATGCTCCAAGCGACTGAATTAGTTATTTTAACCAATTTTTTGATTCCCTTGACAAACTAGAGTTGGTCATGTCATCCAATTCGTTGGTTCAAACAGATTTGTCGCTCCACTCAACCGATTTGATGTCACAAACAACTTTTTTATTGGCCCAATCAATTTTACTGGCTGGAGCCTATCTATCCAATTCTTTTTTTCGCACGCTTTGTGTTTGTATGAGCGCATCATTTTATCTCACAACTTGAGAACGGTTTCAGAGATTATACTGAAACTTATACTGAATGTTTTGGAGACAAAACCCGTTATTTGATTCAATTTTTAACACAATATATGTTATCATCAATATTCAACCGAATTATTTAATTTTGTTAATGTCTGTATGCGCTCCAATTCTCACACTTTTTAAGATAACGAGTTAAAATTTTGTACACAGTTAAAGTACCATAAACTAACCATCGCTATTGAATTTGACCAAAATCCATTAAGCCGTTCCATTTTCCCGTTATTTTCACTTTTCTGAAAAATGTCTTGAAGTGCTCTAATTTCTTTATTTTTAAAAATACTCGCTTGAAATTTACAACAAACATAAATTTTCATTAAACAAGGCTTAGGATTAAAATCTGGCGTAAATTCGCTCGATGGATCGATTAAGCGATTGAGTCGCGTCACAAATCAAAGTAATGAATCACAAAACAAAACTTCTTGAGTAAGCGAAAAGAGATAAACGTACTTTCCTACAAACAGAGCTGGGTATACAGCTCAGAAGGAAAGAGCGACAGCGACTAAAGGAAGAGACGAAGCAATGTGCAGCTTTTTGCTTTTCACTCAATGTGAAAACGTTTTTTTTTTATTCTTACCATTTTTCCGTACAGAATACAACGAACTCGAAGGTTCAGGATCGTCGAGCTCGTCGGAAGGAGGCGGCGAGGAAGCCGCTAGTCGAAGTGGTTCGCCAACTCCTTGCAACAGTCCCGAAGCGCCTCGGAAAACGACTCTCGAAGTTCACGAGCAAGCGGAACCGGAACGCGATCAACCGACGACGACGACGACGCTCACGGTTATGCGCGGAGAACGCGAAGTAAGATCGTCCGCTTCGATGGAAGTGCGTGGAACGCAGGAGAGAGAACGAGAAATTCGAAATTCCGCGAGTTTGGATATAAACATCAGAAAACCGGAGCTGCGAAATTCCGCTACGCTCGAAAGTATGAGAAATTCCGTGACTTTGGACAGTCTTCGTGGTGTTGGTAGCACGCTCACGAGAGGACAGATTAATCAGGCAATGACAACGCTACAGAGGCAAAACGCGACGATGAGAAGTCCAACGCAGGAAGAACAGAGTCAGAAAAGTCCGCCGACAATGGAACCGCGTTATCTCTTCATTGAAACGCGAAAATGCTCGAATTTGGGCATTTCACTTGTCGGAGGAAACGGCGTTGGTATATTCGTGCATTCTGTACAACCAGGATGTCTCGCTGAAGACGCGGGATTGCGAACTGGCGACAGAATACTCGACTACAACGGCGTTGACTTGAGACAAGCGACTGCTGAACAAGCGGCCCTTGAACTCGCTAGACCCGCTGATAAAGTCACGCTCCTCGCTCAGTATATGCCTGATCGGTATAATGAGGTTAAAGACAAACCTGGCGACAGTTTTTATGTCAAAGCGATGTTTGATAGAGTCGGCGAAGTTGGCGATAGTCTTCAGCTTAGATTCAACAAGGACGATGTTCTGTATGTTGATAATACAATGTTCAATGGAACTCCTGGACATTGGAGAGCGTGGCTCGTCGATCAGTCGGGAAGGAGACAACAGTGTGGAATTATACCTAGCAAATTCAAGTAAGTTTAAATCAAGTATCGAAAATTACAAGGCTTATCATTTTTTTTCGTCGTTTGCCACTTTTCTGGGCCAATTTTAATGATGCAATTTGGTTGGATAGTGTTGAAATTTTTTCACTTGATTGAGATTGAAATTTGCCGATTGTTGCTGTTGGATTAATTGATCAATTAAGCGAGGAACTACAGCTGATGTTCATGGAGAAATTAGCATTGGTGAAATTCGAATTTGGCTTCGGTTTTGCGCGCTTTGAATGTGGTCATTACTGTTTCAGACCCGAGATTTGACTCGCGAAATCTACTATTAAGAGGATGGAGTAGATTTTTTTTTAGCGATTTAAGTAGGTTACGAAAGTTTGGTTTCATAGTTTGGGAAAAATGTGTTTTAAGTTGCACAGGATTGTAATATCCACGTAAACGCATGTGCGTCCAGTCGAATTTGAGGAAATGAAAGAAATGAAAGAAAATCGTAAATCTGTATACCTACAGACAACTAATATGGCCGTTAGTTAACATACTATGGTAAAACGCTTATTAATTATATGTAAAAGTCTATTAAAAATAACTCGATTTCTTGTTGAGGCCATACGCACAATATTCTCTCTTGCAGATCCCACGTTCAGTCGGTACCATAAATTGGACCGACTGAACGTAAAGATTGGGTCTCAAAATAGCGAACGGTTGAAACGGCATATTTTTAAATAATTAACTTCTGAATTGAGAATGGCAATTATTAAATTTGGTATTCTTGCCATTTGCTATTTTGATCCACATTCCAAAAAATGTTATGACAATCATGTTGAAACCGCAAACATCGAGGAAAAAAGAAACATTTCACTGCGAGTATCAATTGTTGTTTGCGGTTTGACACACACTTTAAGAACTATTCCAAATTTTTTTTGCACCACAGATTATGTATCGAATAAAAAACCGCTGTCTATGCTCTGCAGAATCGTTATAATCCACGGAAATTCGAAGTACAGTTTTTAAAACTGATAAGCATTATCTTAATTTTCGTTTCATTTCTAGAATCGAAGAAGAACTTTTGTTACGAAGATCGCTCGGCGATCTGGAAGCCGACACCGGAAGACGAGCCACAACAAGCGCTCGCCGAAGTTTCTTCCGGCGCAAGAAGCACCATCGTTCTTCAAGCAGAGACAGCAAGGAACTTTCTCATCTAACCGGAGTTAATCTTGGCTGGTACAGCGACAGCGGTACACTTAACGAGGAAAACTTGCCTGCGAGTTATCAACGCGTTGAGAAACTCGATTGTGAGTTAATAATTCAGCTTTCGATTACAGGGAATATTAGAACGGTCGAAAAAAGTACCATGTTTTTTATCGGCTTGCTCATCAAAATTCAAGTATTTTTATGAGCGCGAAATGAGCGATTTCCCAAACAAATTGTACGACGTTCTCGCGGCGATTGAAATTCAAAAATCGCTTATTCAATATTGACGCAACGTAAATCAAACAAGAAAATTTAAGTTTTCGTACGATCTTAAGACGCTGAGATGCTTTTGAACTCATGTTGAGCGCATTATGGCCGATTTAGACTTCAATGTGGCCGAATTAACCAACTTTTGAGATCCTACTTTCAACACTTTCTAGAACACCCTTTCAAAATTATGAAAAACAAACTGAATTTGGTAAAAATATCCTTGTACCAAATCTGCGATATTGTGATTTTCTCACATTGTGACTGAAAAAATCTCAGTGTCTTAAGATTATACTAAAATGTCAATTCGCAGCCAAAAATAAAATTCACACTGAATAATTTAGCGATGTCCGAATTTTTTTCAACATTTTTGTGATACATTTTACTTTGCTGGTCATTTTGCATAAACTTTATTCCGAGTGAAATTACGTGATCCCATTTTGAGCGCATTATGGACGATTTAGACTTCAATGTGGCAAAATTAACCAATTTTCGAGATCCTACTTTCAACGCTTTCTAGAATACCCTTTCAAAATAATGAAAAACAAACTCAATTTGGTAAGAATATCCTTGTACCAAATCTGCAATATTGTGATTTACACACATTGTGTCTAAAAAGATCACAGCATCTTAATATTTTACGAACATGTCAATTCGCTACCAAAATTAAAATTCACACTGACATAATTTAGCTATGTCTAAATTTTTTTCAACATTTTTGTGGTACATTTTACTTTGCTGGTCATTTTGTATAAACTTTATTTTCAGTGAAATTACGTGAATCTGAATGAGCAATCGAATAACAAAATATGGCGGTTTTTTTGTAAATCGTTCTGATAGAATATGCCCTCAAATTTCTGGGTATAATTATTCTTGATATAATTTTTTATTTCAAGATCGAACTTTAAGACCTGTGCTGATTATCGGCCCGTTGAACGAGTGCGTAGCGACGAAGCTCCTGCAGGAATTCCCCAGTCAATTTACGCGATGTCTACCGGAAGCCATGCACTGTTCGCAGGCTACACTAGAACAAGGATTACGCGATTCACTGTACGTCGATTACAGGAAAAAGGGCAGCTATTTCGAGTGCACAACAGTGCAAGCCGTCAAGGACATATGTGCTAAGAATTCTCACTGTATTCTCGATATATCGATCGCGTCATTGGAACGTCTTCATCGACATCAAATATATCCCATCGTACTACTGATAAAGTTCAAAAGCACCAAGCAAATAAAGGAGGTCAAGGATCCGAGGTATCCGAGCGACAAAGTCAGCGCAAAAGCGGCCAAGGAGATGTACGAACAGGCGCTCAAACTCGAGGCCGAGTATCGACACTTTATTTCCGGTAAGAACTTACCTTATTTCCGAAACGGATGAATTCCTCTCTTAAGGCTCTTGGGTACTGCTAAATAATACAAAAACCGAGTTATGAATGTCTATCCGGCAATGTTAATGGCTATAGTTCAAAAACTGTTGATTTTTGTCGAATTTTTGTGACTACTGCACGGCCACGTTGAAGAAGCATCAATTTTTCAGACATTGGTTCTACAACATGGACTTTAAAAATTCGGAAGAATTAGTAATAAAGTAGAATTTTAATAAAGTTGTATGGGAAGTTTTGTTTTATGAAAGGAAAACGCATTTCTGAGTCCAAATATGAAGAAGTGATTTTCGAAAAATGGTATTTTATCACGATATTTATTCAGAAATGTGAAGAAGACGAATATCATTCTTTTTAATAGAAAAAGAACGATAAAGACATAATTATTATGCATAATTAAAAATTGTCACATGTTTGCAATGATTATTAATAATTTCCATGAGTTCTCTTATTCTGCAATGGATTGTAATATTTGAGTACTGAAAATTGAGAATATATTCGAAATTGCAATAGTCAAGCGACTTTTGCCATTTTTTAAAAAATGTATGCCAAAGTGAAAGTTTTGTAGCTTTTTAAATTAAAAAAAAGACGTGGGCGCTTTAGCCTGCGTAAAATTGACGATATTTAAAAATCATAAAATCCGAAACGCTCTTCCTATTTCAGTCAAATTCAATACCAAACAACATTAAAAGTATCCGCGCGTATAAAGAATTACTTAGCCAAGAATCGCCATTTTTACAAAAGCTTAGAGCACGCATGTCCTTTTTTGATAAAAATTCAAAAAGCTCTAAAATGAAAATTCCTGATTATATTATTTGACACACACACACATATATACGGACATTTCTTCAAAACCACTTTTCTCCATATTTTGGAGCATTCTGAGTGTCCCGATATCAGACTTATAAATGCCTAATACTCATAGCAATAATAATTATTATACAATCAGCTCTATAATTATGATTTTATAATAATAACATGAAGCGATTATAATACGATTACTAAACTTTTGAATGGCTGCAAAAATGATTAAGTCTCAATAAAAGTTCACGATAATCCTTTTCAAAAATGAAAGAACATAATTAATGCATTAAGAAAGTAATGCATTAATTATTTCTTCCATTATTCGTACTTTTTCTTCCAATGTGAAGGCGAAAATTACTGCTTTTTCTACTCGAATGTTTACACCCTACGTTATAATCACCACATAATATTAGTAAGAAATCATAATTACAAAACAAACTATACTATAAACTGCATCACATAGATTAATGGGGACTCACAACTCTGACCAATATAAAAATTTTAGAAAAAAATATTTCATGAAAAAAAAGCTTTCCCCACGAGGAAGCAAAATGTTCGCTTTTCTTTAACCTTTCTAGTAACTTTACCCAGGAGTCTCAATTTTTTATTTATTCTTTCTTATCGAACGGAGTTTACCATTGATTTTATCGAAATTTTCAGCTGTTATTCCAGCCGGCGTTAACGTCGCATATATCTGCACGCAAGTGAAATCTGCGGTTGATGATGAGCAGGCAAAGGCGCTATGGGTGCCTCGGGGGCCACCCTGACATCATCGGGGGGGTCCCCACAAGCCGCAGTGGAAATCAATCTAATTCCACCCGGGGGCCCTTACGTCGTTAATATCTACAAAGATATTAAAATCTTATCGTTGGACTTGTTCATAAGCGGTCTATCGTACCGTTTGCTGCTCCTGGGCCGCGCGAATTCAAAAAACCATCAATTTCCCCTTCAAACGAAGAGGATAACGCGAGTAGCGCGGTACCCAAAAGCATCGTTCGTGTCGCGAATTCCGTGATTTATCGTTTTAACTTTTGTTCTTACGTTTATCGCGGGTTCTGTTTGATTACTTCAGTCATCGACCAACAATTGGCAGTCGTTGACACGTTTTTTCGCCGTTCCGTTCGTAAACTTTTTGTTTTTTTTCTAACATTCATTTCCGTCGTTCGGTGACGCGAATTTTCAATTTTAACGGCAAAGATGTTTTTACATTTGTCGTAAAGTCGTCACTGCACGCAATCACCGTGAAAAGAGGTGAGCAATCGCCAGAAGGAATTGGAAAAATGTTCATAATCTTGCTTCGAATCCGGAGAAGAAAAGAAGCGTCGAACGGTTCGTTCAGCGTGTCAAACGTTGATCGATTTGAAGAGAGTAACGTTAATAGTACGAACGAAGAAACAGGAGCAGATGTAAGAAAAAGTCGTCGTCGTATCGTGGCCCGCCTAACGATAGCATAAATCGTTGATGGTGGAAGAAAATTTGTGGCGTTAAACAACAAAAAGAAGAAGAGGAAGGTAATGAAAATAGGGAAGAAGAAAGAAGCGGAAAAATGGAAAAGTCGGAAGCGGAATGATCAAATTGATCATCTCAGGGTTCGTGAATGGAGTCGATGCCAAGTCCGAGCCAAGGAATTGATAGAAATTTTGATATTAGATGCAGTAGTGATGCAAGTTCACTAAATCAGAAGAAAGTGGAATTGATTAGACGGAAAACTCGGTTCCTGATATTCGAATTGAAAATGAAAATTCAACTGTAAATACCTATAGTTGACGAGAATCGTGCAATGTATAGCGCGATATCGTCCCCACAGTTTTACGAATTTATTCGGGGTTCTTCCAATGAGCTTATTGCGCTCAAACGGAGCGCGGAGAAAGTCAAATGACGAAAATACTTGAGAACCTCGGTTGAGAGGGATCAACGCTGGTTAAAATTGATTTTTTCTCTCGGTTGATTATCCGAGAGGCGAAAAGAGCGTTTGGTCGAAAGTCGTTACGTTTTTAAACTCGATATTACTAGAGTTCTCGCAACAATCCTAAGCAAACAGTCGAACGGGTGATTCACGTTTATTGTCTATTTATTATTCGATTCTGTATTATAAGAGCACCACGTTTGGCGTGTAAAGGATCGACACAAACGCTCTTCGGTCTCTCATTGTAAAAAAGAATGAAAAAAAAAAAAAATGATTCGCCTTTGCGAAACATCAATCAAGTGGTAAATTCAATCACGACAAGTCGTATTATCAACGACGATAATTGTGATTATTATTACTTTGTTTTTTCTTCTGTTTAACTTTCTTTCTCTATCTTTCTCTCTGTCTCTTTATATCTTATATATTTTTCACCTCGTTGAAATTTAAGTTTTTCTAATCAGAGACAATATTTAGGCGTAAGTTAATAAGACCGAGACCAAAAATTAAAGGAATATTAACGATGTTCAATCGATCGAAGTGTAGGTTATAAATGATTATGAAAACTTAAAGGAATATTGGCAGCGTGGAGAGCGAGATTACGAGATAGACAAACGTGATATATAATTGTATTAATTAGCAATCGCTCGTCGAACACGCGTCGCTGATTTATTCCCCTCATATCGGCGAAGCGGCGCGTCGACGTGAGCAAATAGGAACAATATATTATGAGACAAGCGGCGACTCGAGGGAAAAAATGAAAGAAAGAAAAAAAAAGGGGGGAAAGAAGATATAACGTGATTCCGAAATATTCTCAATCACATCACTGTGATACGTATATACTGCTTTTACGACATATCATCATATTAACCATCCTCTCTTAACGTACATTAACAAATATAATAGATCACTGCAATAACATATAACAATAACCTACCAGTCAGAAATTATTGGCACACACTCGTATTTTGGCAATGCATACATATACATATTGACAAAATGAAGGCATATATATACATATATTTAACTGCACTTTTGATATTGAGCAATAGATTCACCGGAATCCTTTTCCGAATACATTCTCGCCGATAGATTCTCATCTACCGCGAGATTTTGTTATCGCCGATCGAACACGTTGTTGAAAAGATTTTTTTTTTCGCGAGATTTAAGAGTCGCGAAAAGAAAAACGCGCATCGATTACTTCTTTTTAAGAAGAAATGAACTGTAATAATAAATAATTATAGCGTCGACGGTGATATATAATTGCGTAGCTAAGAAGAGGGAGCGGCGGTTACGTCACAATGATTCTCAGAGACCATCGAGAATCCAGAGTGATCAATGATGATAACTCATCGATCTCACGGATTCCCGCGGTTCGAAACTTTGCGACGGGAATCACGACTAGTCTTCGATAGTATTCATCTATTTTCTATGGGAAATAAAAAGAGTGAGCGTTGTTCTCTCTGATTGACGTCGCGTCGTCGAGAAATTATCAACAATTCGACTACGTATACCGACGTATCATAAATATATATTTCATTCTTGCATTAAAATATAATCCGTTCAAGCCTCAAGGCTCTTCAATTATCGTATACGCTATAGATAAATGAAGTAACAATTAATTTAATGTTATTACGTACTTTTCTTGGTGGTCCGTCGTCGTCGTCTCGTCTCTCGTCGTTCGTTAAAGCGCAGCAATTAAATAATCGACCGATTTCTTATTCGTTTTACCTGAATATTAAAAAAAATAAAAAATAAAAGCGCGCTCACCGTTCTCTGCAAAAACATTATCCTAACGAAAAATTATAATTATTATACGTATGTAATTAATACATATCACTTTTGCAGGCGAAAGTATAAGAAAGATCGCGTTTGTTTGTAAAATCTGGTCGCGAGGATCAATGAGAATTCATCATTTCTATTCAATAAGCCGAACGCTTTTCACATTCGACGAGAATCGAATAATGACCGATTTATTGAATTCTGCAACAACAAAAGCAATAAATATCTCTAAAGTCGTATCTAATAATTTTCCGAAGTGCATGACGATTCGCGTTACGGATCAACGTGTGATTAGGCTCCGTCCTAACGAAATACTTTGCTATTACTATTGAATCGTCGCTCGCTCAAAATAAACAGTTGTGTCGCGTTCACAAGGTTCGGAAAATAGTTGCTTATGAGTTTTTGGTGCTCGTTGTTAAGAAAGAAAAAAAAATGAACAAATAGAACGAGAAAGAGAAAGAGAAAAAAAACCTTGTGAACGTGTGTATTTAGATAGATCGGCACACATAGCTTTGCAGCTCGTTGCCCGCGCTTTCACTCAGAGGCCAGGCACTTTTCAGCTCGAGTGCCGCTCAAGACGGATTAGTTTTTAGACAAGCGATTAGGTTGACCCGAGGTACCTGTGATTTTATATTCTGAACGTGTTCACTGCGCGAAGAGAGTGATTTGACTAATCTCGAAGGTAGATAGCAAGTATTTTTTATACTTATCGGTATACAGGCAAACGAATAGGGATCATCGCTAGCTCTGCGAATAAAAAGAAAATTTTTATCGCGAGAACGAATCAGCGCGAAATAATTAAGAGACGTAATAGGAGTTGAAATTGGTACTGAGCTTCGGGTGAGGGTGGAATTGATTGCTTCCAGGGATAAATACTTTTAATAATTCAAGACCAATTGTCGATCAATAATGAGTCGTTGATTGATTGTTATTTTTCATTGCTCGTTGTTGGTGTTGAATTAGAAAAAAGTTTGAGAAAACGCTTGTTCCTGATTGATTCTGTGGCGACCGTCATACGCCGTCAACTTTCGTCCCTTTCATAAAAATCTTGTCCATACTAATTCATACCACTGCCCCGAACCGACCGAGCCACAAAAATTTTAACTCGAATTTTCAGACTTGCGCGATTTAACGTATTCTCTATCGTTCATGTACAATATTATAATATGATAAGAAATAATAATCGCCATTCGAAAAAATCGCAATAAACTCGCGAGCGCTTGTATCAACTATCTAATTTTAAAAAAACAAACGATATACCGCAGTATTCTCTCTATATTATTAATTCAATGGAATTGGAATTGAAACAATATCTTCGGGATCATGAAATCGACTAAAAAAAACTCAAGGTTTAAACATAATGCGAACAGTGGAGGATGTCGTTTATGACAGTTGTTATTTGGTGAAGATTTTTGTAAGAATCTTAGCGAGTCTAAGGGACTCGGAAATGAAGAGACGTATAGTATTTGTATAGTTAGAGTTGAGGTGGGCGAGAGTCTGTCTAATTTTTTTACCCGCTTCGTGAATTTTTGTTAATCGAAACAGGAAAAACGAATTGAATAATAAGTGACGGATATTAAGCTTAAATTGTTGTAAAATAATGAAAAAGAAAAATTACTTACATACGAGACTACTACGCGAGGAGACATTAGATCGGAAATAATTATTATCACAAATTAATTTTTTTGACAATTTTTTCCTCCAATGGTTTTGATACCAAATGTTTTAGCCCATTATTTATAAATATTCTTCTATTTATACACAGCTTCTTTATACATACATACATATATTATATATATACGATTATCTGTGTCCGTATCATCATTATTATTGTCATTACTATTGCTATTATTATTATTATTATTATTATTATTATTATTATTATATGTACATAAAAATATCGTAACGCAATATAACGATTATGGCGTTTGTAATATTATTTTATTATATATATGAACACACACACGCCCAAACACACTTATACATAAACATATATAAATAAATATATATTATATTTCTGTGACATTGATAAATGTACGATAGGCAATAGGTATTACACTGTTGAGAGCTATTTCAGCTACGAGCGAATGCCCAAAAAAAATTTAAGTATTAATGTCAAACGTTCGTTGTATTTGTTTGTAACGATTGACTTTCGTTCGAATATTAAGTTGTGTATCCGGAAAAGAATGCGGCTAAAGAAAGGAGCGAGCGGTTGTAAGAGAGGAGAGGAAAATAAGAGAGTCGCGACACGTAGGCAGCTTTAGTACATTAATTAACTATTAATTAGCGATGTTATCTGAACCTTATCTACTGTAGTTGTTAAATTAATTGAATATGAAAAATACACAACAACAAAAACAAACAAACAAACAAAAAACAAACGACCGAGGGAGACGCTCGCACGCGTGCCTGTATCTATTATAAATAACATCTATATGTATATAACGTTGTTTCAGACGATGAGATTAAATAAACGATAAATGGCGTATACTATATATACTGTGTAAAGGGATGAAATTATTTAAGCAGTCACTAGCCTTGTGGCGGATCATAGAACGTCCTGAAATTCCTTTGTTTTCAACCTCGTCGATGAGATGGAGTTCGAAGTTTGAGCTTCTGCTTCTGAATTCTCGGCGAACGTGAAGTCACTCGAAATTCCACGGGCAAATCGTAGCAACGGCAAACGCAGCAACTTGGGAATTTGAACCAGTCGCTAAATATCCCACGGCATTCGTTGTTCGGGTCGTAAGCCAAGAGCCTGTGTAATCTGTACTGCTGTTCACATCGACATCCGTCCCGACAGTACATTTGCTTGTTTTCGTGCCTTGACAAAAAAAAATAAGTACAAACCGAGTCGTCGATACATCAATCAAAATTTTTCACATTTTGCACATTTTTCAAGGGGCTATACGAGGATAAAGCTTTCGAAAAATTAATTCTTGCTTCCTTGTTGAGGAATGTTTTCATGAATTTTTTTTTCAATTTTCATGTTAATATACTCAAAATGGTCCAAAACGTCGAGAAAAGTGGTTTAGAAAAAATGTCTGTATTTATGAAATATTCAAAAAATTCAATGACCCTTTTACTCAGTAACGAATTGAGGGATCGGGCTCAAAATTTGCAGGCAAGTGAAGCAGTTTTCACTTTTTGTATGTGGCGATTTTTGACTAAATATATGCATCCATTTTGATTTTATGTAATTTCTAATTTTTCAAAAAAGGGCGTTGTCGCTCTGATTTTTGTAGAAGTTCGACGATTTAGCTAAATAGTTCTTTATAACTGATGACACGTTTCAATGTTGTTCGGTATTGAATTGCGACGAAATCGGCAAAGCGCTTCGGATTTTATAGAATTTTTTATTTAAAAAAAAAGACATTAGCGCTGTATTGTAACTTTTACAAAACTTGACACAGCGAGCTCAAATTTTGTGATTTTGTAATTTTTTGAAAAAGCAAGTAGCGTCACTGCTGTCCTCGAAATGACGACAGCTCTCATTCAATTATTTTTGTACCAAAAAATTCTTTAGTATAGTATCATTCATGAAAGAATAAATCCCTCAAATTTGAGAACATCCGGTGTTGATAATTTGAAAAAAATTACAGTAATCACTCAATTTTAGAGAGTTTAAACTGGAATAGCCCCTGGAAAAAAATTAAGAATTTTCATTGTATGTTTGAAAAACTCACGTGCACTTTTCCCAATGAACGTACTGTTCGAACGGATATAAATTGAGAAGAGCCAGAACCTCGCCTCGCGTGTTGTTTGCCCAGAAAGGAGCTACGACTTCCTCCTTCACTGGACACGCGTTACTGTAATTAAAAAATTGTATAAATCATATGTTCCATGCTAGATTTTTCATTCTCATTGGTTCCTAAAGATGCGTTTTATTCACTAACTTTTCGAGACTTTTTATATAAGGATATTAAGAATGAACTAAATTATTGTAAACTTTCAACATAAAAAATGTTTAATCCGCATCTAATATTGACCCGCCCGAAAAAAAAGTTTCGTGAGGATTCTTCGTAAGAATTCTTTCGGCATGAACGTAGCTTTTTCCCTCACAATTAGTCAATATATAATTTTTTATGGAAATAATTATTTGAATTGATAATCGTAAGTGTATATGGAATTTTGCTAGTTTTACTTTTATCTCAAATCGCTTCATTTATGCCGAAGATTTATTTTTATGCACGATTGAGCAACTTTTTGCTTATCGGATAATTCAGGAGAGTGTAAAAGAGTTGCAAAAAGCTTCAAATTTCTTATGGCTCAATTGCCATAATTACACTGAGAGAAAAATATAATTGGATATACTGAATTTTCAAGTAAATCATTAATTAAAAAATATTTAACTGTGCGGCTTATATGAACAAAATATATGTATTAAATTCCTTGTTCTCTTGAATCAAATGAACAGTTTATTGACTTGACATTTCCTTCACTTAAGATCGCTTTCTCCAATTTACAAAATCTTTAATAAATTACGCTTTTCGTGGACATTTTTGTCACAAAAATGCCCAAATACATCTTATGCCATCAATAATACGAAATCAATACGTAACAATTTATTTTCCACATCTAAAGAAATCGGTCTGCTTTGTTTCTTTGAATGAAATATAGGATCTATCCAAAATAAATGATATTTTATTTGAAGCAAATAAATTGTATTTGAAATCAACTTGATTCATTAATATGCAATAAACTGTATCCGATGGAAATCCCATTACGTCGACAATTTCGCAAAGTTCTTTTAAAAATGCTGGCGTAGTAGGATTTTATTTTAATCAAACAAAATCCATTCTATTCAAATAAATCATATTGTGTTCGAAAAAGTTATATTTCATCCGAATAAAATTTTATGTAGATCCTCCATTCGATTGAAATAAATCTATTGAACCGATTTTTCCAGATGCATTCTTGTTAATTATCGCTTGACTAAAAGTATCAATTTACTCACACGCCCCGAAGTTTAAGAACAGGTTGATCATGTTTATCTTTCGCAGCAACATCCTGAAACAATTGACTCTTATGATTGGAATTTTCCGGTTTAATTTCCGTAGGTTTAAACTCCGGTCGCGGTCTAAATTCCTGTTGGATGTGTTGTTCACTAGCAGCGAAAGCTTCGTCAGTGGCTTCCTTAAAATTTTCATCAGGATCAGCCTCGCCAATGCGATCGATCGAGGAGAACGTAGGCGAATTATGTGTGGCTTCAGGTTCGAGGGTCGTGTCGTCGATAATGGACTCAGGAACAATTGGTACTTGGCTTCCATCGGTCAAGTGATCCTTGACCCTTTCCAATTGTCCGGGAATCTCATTGATGCTTGAATTTTTTATTCTCGCTATGTCAGCGAGTGTAACACCAGCTGCGGTCGAACCTACTTTTTCTGGAGTCGATGAATTGTTCCCAACACTTGACAAATTTTCTCCAGTAGAAAAGCCAATATTTTCCACCGGAGTTTCCGTCAAAATTGAGGAACTTGTGGATGATCGAATGGAAAGCTCTTCTGGAGTCGTTATTTTTTCCGAAGTCGAAGAAAACTCCGTAGTGGATTTTTTCAAAGATTCGGGAAGCGTTTTTGTTGATGCCGAAGTCGATCGACTTGTCGTCGTCGTCGTTGTCGTTGCCGATGACGTCGAGGAATCGGTTGGCCGATTTCGAGGCCTCGTGTATTCTTCCGTTGACTTGGTATACTTTCTAGTTCTCTCGGTCGTTGGCTCTTCGATTGAACCGCCCGTGAAACTGCGGCCTTGAAACGACTCATCGTCGCGAAATTTGGACCGCTGATGATTGTCCTGTTCCTGATCGAAATCGGCGAATTCGTACTCGTCTTCGAACTGGAAACGTCTTGTGGAAAGTATCGATTTTATTAATAGAATTGTCGTTGGTTGTCATTCGATGTTATCGAAAATGGCAGGGATATTTAAAATCGATACCTTACCTTGCATCCTCAGGATATCTCTGATAACGATCCTCGAACTCCAATTCTATGTCGTTCTTTTCTAACTCGGATTTTAGAATGTTTATGTGCCGTTCGTCGCCGTACATTCGTCTCATTAAACCGTGATTTTCTTGAACGAATCTACGGACTGCGTGCCTGAAAATGTCAAAAGGGTGAGTTTTTTATTCATAATTTTTTATTATGATTATATGAGGTTTTCCAGGGCAAAAAAAGACTTGACATTAAAGAAAAAAAATAATTATTTCTATAAATTGATTTTTTGACAATGTTGATTTTTTTTTATTACAATTTGGGCCTTGTACAAATATGAAGAAAAGCTCAAAAATCAAGTATCGGGTAACTAACATTTTGAGCCTCATTAGAGAGTGGAATTTGACTATGTTCCCATTTTCATATTTCATGAACATATGGTGCATGAATAAAAAATAATAATTATGAATGGTTTGAGGAAATTGGGTTACATAGAATGTTCAATTTAGTCGTTTTCAAAAAAGCATATATTTGGACGGTGACTATTTAAGTTCGAGCGAAAGAAAACGCAAGTACCATACGTCAAATAGATCTGTCTGAGCTATTTAACATTTTGCTATGCTAAATCAATTAGCTTGTTATGAATCCATTCATTGTAGTTAATTGTTTGGCATTCGATGAAGTTCAAAATGCAAAAAAAAAGATGGGCAATGGGCCACTTTCTAATCAGCCTTGGAATATAAAATATCTGATAGTTGAATTTTAATAATTTTTTTTTTCAATTTTCGATTTGGAGCCAACATTTTTTTCGTAAATACATATTCATTTGTAGACAAAGATTGAAACAAAAAGCTTTGAAAGATATTTGGCATATTTATTTGTTCAACGGAAAAACGAATACAAGAGCAATGGACATAAAATTTAGGAAGCAGTCTAACTCACTAACGAATCCACATAAAAAAGAATATGAGGCCAAATCAATTAAAACGCTGACTTTTTAATATTCGTTGCATTATTCTTGACATTATTATAATTGCTGAAGAAAAACTCATTAATTATTTTTTAGATTCATTAAAACAGATCATTGCTCTTTAATTTATATTTTATACGAATATTTAAAATCCATTTTCATATTAATTTTTTATCGTCGTACAATTAAAGTTATATCATGTCTATAAAAAAAATTATAGGTATTCTTTGTTCCTATGGAAAGTGGAAGTAAAGTCGAAGACAGTAAAAAATATTCAGATGCAAGTAAATGAAACTGGTTCAAGTAAACTTAGTTAGGTTTGCTCAAAGTTTATTTTATCAGTATATAATCGGCGAAAACCATCTTGAATTATACGCAAGGACAAAAAAAAATTCTTTAGTCTATTTTTCAAGTTCAGACATTAATAACACGATCTAAATGGTTTGAACCTCTATAGCAAAGCTAAAAGGCCTTGAAAAGTCACTTAGCGTTAAAAAGAAATTTAAGAAATCATATTACTTTTCAAAAAAACCATTTTTTTCATTTCGGAATAAAAAAATGTATTCCGATCTTTCTTATTGGCACTATCAAAGAGAGCAACCTTAAAGACATACTGTTAAGCTGTTCATTATAATTCGCACGTTATATATTATATAACGTGCGAATTATTTTGCACGTCAAGTAACCGAATGAAAAGAGCTCGAAGTCAGTTGTGAAAAAAGGCTCTTGTCGGCTTAAATGACTTTAGTGACTTAAGTGTGTTGAATATAATGATGAGATGGTAATTAAAATTTGTATATTAAGTACAACTACTTGACGCACAATTCGTGCAGTATTTCGATTTTTCCCGCTTTTGTGAGGCTTGGAAAAAAAATTCAAAGTAATTGTGCCAAAACTCCCATGTTATGAAAATGTTTGTGCTTACAGGCACGTTTTTCTGTAGAGATAGATCTCTCAAATTTTAACCAGCTTTTTGAAAATTTATTTCGAACAAAATGAAGGGGCGTCGTGGACAAAATCGCTCAAAATCGAAATTAACGAACATCCTAATAATTATAGTAGCAATCATCAAAATGATAATAATTTCAAAAACTGTTCTAATAGTTTCAAATATGCCGTCTTGTTGCATATATGATTTCAACGTTTGTTTCCAATGATCTTGCAAGTATCTTTTATTGAACCATATTATCATCGCTTCAACCATAAAACATTGCAAGTGTTCCTATATTCGTTTTACCATGTAAAATCGATAAATAAATTATATGCTTTTCTCTCAGTGCACTGTAAAATGTGCCTGTCATAAAAATCGTTTCGGAAGATGCAGTTGGGTTGTTGGTGACGTACCACGGATATGCACTACCGGCAATGGTGCACCAGTTCTGCCGGCGAAAGTCACAGGGTAATTTTTCGAAGCGTGCCCGGCCATGTCTGGAGTAGGGTTTGCTACAAGCAGAGGATGCATCGTATCCGAAAGTGCTTGGACCACCACCTCCGCCGAACTGAGCATTAGCCGAGCGCAGTATCACGACCTGCAATCACAATAACATGAAATTATTGTAGCGGTGATGAGACGACGATGGGAAAACATATTACGTTTTACTCGAGTGGCAATATCATATGTGCAAGCAGGCAACATGCATTGGGTGCATCTACCGTTACGCACAACGCTCAGAAATACTACGCGCGCGGTCTTCATCTCTGGCCAAGAGATCTTGTCTTGAGACTTTCAGAACGGGTTCATCGTTCGGTTCCTGCGCACTTACATATTACACCGAGTTGTATTACACCAGAGTGTATCAGAGTCTGTCCAATTTGCGAGATCACTGCACCCACACCCAGCTGATATATAATTTAATCAATGGAATTTTTACATTAGCCATTTATTTGAATTTTTAGATGAATTATTTATTTGAATTTTTAGGGGAATCATTTATTTGAACTTTTAGATGAATCATTTATTTGCATTTCTTAATAAACCATATATTTGAATTTTGAAATGAACCATTTATTTGAATTTTGAAATGAACCATTTATTTGAATTTTGAAATGAACAATTTATTTGAATTTTGAAATGAGCCATTTATTTGAATTTTGAAATGAACCATTTATTTGAATTTTGAAATGAACCATTCATTTCAATTTTGAAATGAACCATTTATTTGAAATTTTAAATAAACCATATACTTGAATTTTTTAATAAGCCATTTATTTTAATTTTTGAATAACCCATATATGAAAATTTTTAAATACATCATACATTCAAATTTTTGAATAAACCATATATTTGAATTGTTGGAATAAACCATTTATTTGGATTTCCAAATTCATCATTTATTTGAATTTTTCTTTATTGCAAGTTTCATATAAACTACTTATTTGAATTTCCAAATTGACTATTTATTCAAATTTAGGTAATTAAAAATATTTTATATCGTTTAACAAACAGATCCGAGTTGCACCATGTATTTTCTTGTATGTGCAATAAGCTATCTATTTCAATTTTTAAATAAACCATTTCTTTTAAACAATTCTATGTTAGATTGGTTGTTATATTAAATTAAATTGAAATCTTATTGACTCATCAAAATATTTAGTCGTTTTGACCAAATATCGTGTTGGTTAATAATCCTGTGAAAAAGTCAGACAATATACGTATTCATATTACATCGTTAATCCTATCAATTAAATTTATCGTTGAATCAAAAGATACTTGTGTCAACAATGTGAACAATATTTATGTCAACCTCGTTAATATTTAATCATTCCAATTAAATGGATTTTCAAATGAAACATGTAACCAATTTATTTTTAAGTGACTAATTGAATGAATTTTTCTGTTTTAACTGTAATGTTTTCATTGGTTTCAATCATATTATTGAGTGCATTCGAAGAAATAATTTCCGGATTTAATTGCACAGTTAATTCGCTCAAATATGGCATAATTAAATCAATCTGACTTTACCTGTGCAAATAGTTCGGCATATTAACATTTGGCATTGCAAACTATTGATAAATTCCAATAATTCACAAACTATCAAAGTTACGATAAGAAAATGTAAAATATTATTGAACAATTGAAAGATTGTTAAGACAAGTGGAGCAAGAATGGCTTATCAAGAAACGCGATAGCCTTTCAATTATTTTTTATACATTTACAGCGGCGATAATTATCTATCTATAAAATGATTCTATTGATTTAAACATACATATATGCGATATACAATACAATCATTTACTTGTATATGTGTATGTATACATGGTTTTATTATTTTCGGGGGTACATTATTACTCCTATAGCAAAATCATTTACTTATTGCACTCAATGAAATAGATAATTGCGGCTTCAATTATAATAATTTTTTTGACTCAAATAATTTGGCGTCGATACATAATTCACTCAACGAAATATATCATTGTTTGGTCTAATAGAATTTTATTCTGATCAGATAGGATTCATTTAATTTAAACAAATGATATTTGTCATAAGACTATTTATTACATTTAATCATACAATAATTTTTTTAATACGCAATTGATTTTTTAATAAAGGATAAACAAAGAAATTGGACACCACTATTAAAAATGGCCAATGAATGAAGACAAGGATAGTGAAAGTTTCAATGACCAAACTGAAAGTTTTGATTTATTATTCAATTATAATGCAAAATTAAAGTACTTTCATGTTTAAGGTAACCGTATTATGCATAAATACTTTCGATAGAAGTAAATCAATTCTCATAATAAAAATCTTCACAGTGCTTATAATTCAGTTTTGCGGTGATATTATTTCAGATTTTGCAGTGATATTATTTCAGAAAATCCCTGTTTTATAATGCAACTCTACCAAGAGAAAATTCTACCATGCTACGAATGCCAGAAATATTCATAAACTCATTAGCAATGCGTAATTGAATTTTAAAATGACCTAAAATTTTTCCCCAGCATTGAATACTAAGAGACTTTCTATTTCGATAATCTCAATAGTATATCTATAAATAGACCACAAATGAATTTTGCTACTGTATATCTATACAATAAATAAAATGCAATTAATCGTAATATGTATTTGATTAATTGCATCCTTACATACTCATAAAAAGACTAAAATTTTACGTCGACGTTATGTCAGTTATAACGCAGTTCTAACAGTCCATAATTCTACACTGCCATTAATGCCAGAAATTGTCATGAATTTATTAGCAGCGTATTATAAAATTTCAGTACGAGCTAAAGTTTTTATCCAGCATAAAATACCGGCAGACTTATTTTCGTAAAGTCAATTATATTTATAAATTTTGCTCGAACCGAATGCATCGCCTAATTAATGTATATCTAAATAATAATTTTCCAATAATTTTCTTGGCAATATTATAATGCAACTCTACTAAACAAGTTTGTCATGCTACATTGAGAAAAAATTATGGTATCAGTAACTATAAAGTGACAATTATTCATTTTTACTTCGTATAACAAATTTTCTGACAGGTGTGACAACTATCAAATAGTTACTATAACTACGAAATAGTAAATATAACTATGCAAGGACTGAAAATGATTAGTTATCAATTTATAGTTGACTGCACTTTTACGACTTCTCTGAGTGCACTAATGTCAAAAGTCATCATAAATCAATTGGCACTGCATTACAGAATTTTAACGTGACATAAAATTGTTTCCCAAAGTTAAATACCATCAGACAAATTTTTTGTACTATGTACTATACTTGAATAATATACCGCAATTTAAACGTACCAATGTTAAATAATAGCTCAACATATCAACAACTAGATCTAATTAACCACCAATAAATAACTAAAATCTAAAATATTACACATACACACTAATTGGTCTAAATTCGTGTTTAACCGACAGGAGAAGTTCAATAATAAAATAATACAAAAACATATATATAACCGGGGATGAAAAATTTAAGTCGATGGCCTGTTGGCAATACAAATAGAAAAATGTATAAAACGCTTGAAAATCTGCTTGTAATATAATCAAGAATGCATTGTCAATAAATATACTTTTACTTCTACTACTAATACCACATTCACACTATCAATTAAACAAATTACTCTAAATATCCAATCAATACCTACAATCTCATAAAAGCAAACAAACTTAATCAGAAAAATTATCTCACCTGAAGAATAATGAGACCGACAGCACTCATGGCTCACTTCGATATTACAAAAATCGAAATAAAAATTGAATCACTCAGATCCTTATAAACCAGTCAAAAATAAACTTTTATCAAAGTAAACGCTGCAACAATTTGAAGAATAATCACTCAATCTTTCCTCATCTATTCACTGATGAATTATCGAATAAAACTCGCGTGAGCGTTCGTCGAGAGGTCCGCGACCCTCGACTATTCTCGAGGGAGTTCTGATGATACCGGTGCTACCAGTCAACTTCCGTTTGTCCACTCACTCGTGCGGTCCACCCACGCGTCTCACACAATTACCCCTCACTTATCACCTTCGCGCACTTGAACTAAACTTTCTTTCCAACACAAGTGCTCGTTAATAATTATAAATAATGTCGTCTTTGTTGTTCCTTCTTTTTCGATTTTATACGACTCAACACGATATGATTGATTGTCAAGGGTAAATTCGTAACGCGTCGACAGCACCTTCGCTGAGCGAGAGCGCTTTCATTACTGTGCCAAACTCACTATAATCGGCTGACGATGAGCGCAGCGCAACACGAACGAACCGACAAACTCATGGGGAAAAAGTTTGTATAGTACAGAGTAGTGCGAACGCTGAAAGAGCGCGGAGATATATCCACAAGAGCGGCGAGAACGCCGCTGAAATAGTGTATAAACACTACGACGTATAGGAACGAACTTGACCGTCACGAGACGAAACGAAGAGAGAAACGGAAGAGGCGCAACGAACGGGAGAGAAGAGGACGAGGAATAAGAGCAAGAGGACTGTGTGTGGATGTCTCGGGCTGTCGAGGAACGAGCGGCGACCGTAGGAAAGGAAAGGAAAGGAAAGGAGAGAGGGAGAGAGCTTCGAGCGCTCCTGAAGAGTAGGTCACTCGGTGGATACCGTTAGGGCACTTCCATTGATGTGTGTCACGGGGCCCCGTCGGCGCATTCACCAAAAAAAGAAAGAAAAAGGAATAAGGAGGAAGAGAGAGAAGAATAATAAAAAAAAAAAAAAAAGGTAACGAAGAGGAGGAAACACACGGTGTTTAGAGCGAGGCTGGAAAAGAGTTCTCGGAGAAATGGAAGAGTCGGGACGTTGACGACAGTCGTAAATACGCATCGAACTTATTACTGTTCGGGAGGCGACACTTGTTATTTATGGGCTGAGAAAAGTGAGGACATTGGGGGAATTGCGGGTATTTTGAACATTGCTGCGGTTTGTTTTGGGAGATTTTTTTTTTTTTGCTTGATTAGATTTTAGGAAATAGTTTTTTGTGGTTTGTAGGGATTTTGCGATATTGTTTTGTATTGTTTATTTAGATGGAGGGTGTCCAGTCGGATTTGAACTGGGGTGACTTTTGACCTCAACGATTTGGGTCGTTTTTTTTTTTTGGAGGATTGTTTGGAACCTTAAATGCATTTGGTTTTTTATTTATTTTTTCTATGCAAACTTTGGAACGATTTTTTTTTTTTTTTAGATTGATGTCGAATGCCATTATTTAGAAATCTGAAAAAATTGGGAAGTATACTTTATTGAATATCAAAATTTTCTAGCTTATAGCCAAAGTGAGAAAGATTTTTATTCTTATTGGTTGTAAGCTTTTTTGAAGAAAAAAAAATTATGAAAAAATAGAGAATTAAAGTTAATCTAGTACAGGCGACTGGTTAAATGTTTATTCATGTAAATCCGATTTTTTTTTCGATTTTGTAGATTTTTAGACATTTTTCAGGTTTTTCTGAAATAGGACTATTTTAGCATCATACATGACACATTTTAGCACCAAATGTTTGACAAGCATTTCTGTATGTACACAGAAGTGTTTGGGATCGTTCATAGTAGATTATGATTTTTTTTCTATGTTGTAATAATTGTTTCCATAAAAGAAGCTCAGAAACTATAAGAACAAAAATGTTGCTCACCTTGGGTTTAAGCTAGAACATTTTTATATTCAGCAAGGTATTTTTCAGATTTTTAAATTATGGTATTCGACATGTAGTTTTTAAAGCATATTTCAGAAAAAATTACATCTGGTGCATCGAAGGGTCTAACCAATACTGCAACAACAAAAAACCAGTCAAATCAGGGAGGTCGAGGCTCAGACGGAATGGAATGCCCTATATATATATATATAAAATACTGTGATTCGCAACATTTTTATTTTTAGTTCTTTGATATTTATTGTAGTAGAACGCAAGACGGAAAAAGGGCGGGAAAAGAGTTCTCCGAGAAATATAAGAGTCGAGACTTGACAACAGTCGGAAATACGTATCGAACTCATTACTGCTTGAGAGGCACGAATGTAACAATTTGTATACAAAGAAAAGTGAGGAAATGTTGGGAATGCGAGTATTTCAAGAATTGCCGTGGTTTATTTTTTATAAGATAGTTTTATGATTTGTTTAGATTTTATAAAGTAGTTTGTTATATTTTATTCATATGTATATGAAATACCTCGAGTTGCAACATTTTTCTTTTCAGTTTTCCAATATTTATTGTAGTAATAAAACGCTGTGGGAAAAAAGTTCTACAAAAAATGGAAAATTGAAAATTTGGAAAAATTCGTTAGACGCATTGAACGCATCACAGTTTCCGAGGCACGGATATAATAATTTATATTACAAAAACACTGACAAAACTTTGAGCAAACGAATATTTTTAGAATCGCAGAATTTTATATAAAATAAATAAGCATTATCATAGTATTATTTGCTTTAAAAAAAACGCAATTAAAAAAAAAATTAAACTAATCTTTTTAGAAGAAGACGATAAGAATGAAGTTGTTCGAAAAATAGAAGACTCGAAACTAAAAAAACAGTCGTAAATGCGCATCGAAACCATTACAGTTTCCGCAACGCTAATATCAAAATTTTCAATCAAGAAAAAGTGACAAAATGTTGGAAATATAATTAATTTCAGAATAGCAGTATTTTATATGCAATAAATAACATGAAAAAAATAGATTCTGCTTTACGCAGCAGCGTCGAGAAAAGGAGATGATGCACCTGCTCCACTGACCCCAAAAGTGCTTCAGAGTTTTTTGGTCCACGCAACCAGACATTAATTAATTAATTAAGCTATCAAAGAAATCGAACGCACCGTGACATTATGCTCTGATAGATACATAAATATATACATGTTGTTGTTGTAGTTAATTTGATCTGAGAAAGATCTTTGCACCTGTCGATGAGTTTCCATAGTCATGCTCACTTGTTCGTGCTCCTCTGCTGATGCCCGACGAGTGGCCGCGACCACTCGGCCTCTCGGTCGGACACCGGGCTCCACTTTTACGAACCTATACGCTTTTATACTCGCGCGCCGCGTGATACTTATTATTACGGCTGGTGGGTGGCTATTTAGTTCACGAGCTTAAGGAGGTTTGTCAGTAAAATTTAAAATGCACAGAGAAATCTAAAATAATTACCGCGCTTTTAATAATTCATAACAAACTCACATTTTTTGAGAATTTTCGTCTACATCGTTTACACAAAATTAATTTTTTTATGCATACATTTTAACATGGGCTCTTATGGCATATTTACGAATAAAAAAAATTTTTGAATATTGAAAAAAAATTTTACATCGAAAAAAAAAAATTAATTCTACCAAATACTTAAAAATTCAACGATGTGAAAAATTTGTTCAATTTTTTTTTTAAATAGCGTTTTAAACCTTAATAGGGTTAATTAATATTTTAATGATAATAATAATAAATAATTCCCTCTTAATAGGCTTAAGAGGGTTTTAAACCCATCACGGGTTTTATTATTGTTATTATTATTGGTCAAAGAAGACACCTAAAAAAAAGTACCTGGCTGATCTCGGTAATTTTGGCTCTTGAGGACATTTGAAATAAAAAAATCGAATTGATTACTAATTTATAAAATTTTCGTTGTCTTCGAGACTAGGATTTTTTTTCTATCGCTAAATTTCCGTTTTACAGCCCGATTTGTACCTACAAAAAAACTCTTTTATTTTCTGAAGTCGGCCATTTTGTTATATCCTTATAAAATTGTAAAATCGAGTCAACTTTTTTTTTGTATCTCTTAGATGTCAATTATAATATGCTAAAAAAACGATTCGATTTTATTTTCCCAAAAAAAACCCCGATAGAAATGTTAAAAAATGTGCAAGTTACCTTAAACCTTATTAAGTACATAGGAGTGCATTTTGGGATGAGTGTAGTAAACCTGGATGCAGTGGAAATGGAATTTACTTTTCCCAATTATTATCTGAGTTCTTAATGCAGTAAGATTTATTTACACACTTAAAATCATAGCTTTGTCAAAAAGACCTCAATTAAAAATTCTTACCCATGCTAGAATTTACTCTTCGATAAATACAATACGACATCGAACACTAAAATTTGCTGTTGACAGATTAATAATTTTAATATTTTTCCTGAAACCATTTTGCTGCACTTTGCAAAATTGCAAAATTATAATGTTTGGTAAGTACTTAATCAGGTTTAAATGTAAGATTTAGGAAAAGCATTTCTATTTACCAAAATGTTTTTTTTATTCTTCAAAAAAAAAAACAGTTCTACACAAAATTTGGGCCACAATATTCATCCTCTCACTTTTAACTTTCTGAAGATTTTGTTATTATTCAGATACTCATTTTGTACTTAATTAGTTCCGGATATGAGGCTAAATATAAATTTCGTGAAATCAGTCATAAAATCATTCCTCTCAAAATATCCAAGAAACATTCACCTTAAATTTAATACCAGTTGTACATTCCATATAAGTCTTCCTGGAATCATTAATTCCTCTCACCGCATATTCTCTGCTCATATGAAAGTAATTTCACATATACTTTTTTCTCACATTTCCACCTTTCGTTTCTCCACTCTCAGTTTAACCCTATTTGAACCTTTCCTTTTACTCATTTTTCAAACAACCATATCTTTTCATCGTCATTGATATTTTTCTTTATTGTTTGTAGATTCGACCTAAGAACTCATACATTTTTTTTTATTCCTTTTTTTGCACAATTCTTAGCTTGCACATAAGTTTTGTGTAAACATTTGCTATTCTCCGTTTCATAATGATTATTCAGTATCCATGACATTTTATCTTTCTGCTATAATCGAAATAATCACTTTTATCGATAGCTTCCCTTTTAACATATTCTCTTCATCTAGTCACTTGAAAAAAATTCATTAAAAAAATTCTATAGATGATAACCTTCTTTTAAAAAATATAACATTCAAACCTCATTAAATACATACTTATATTTATAATTCAGCCGTTTGGTAAAGATATACAATGCACAAAAATGCGCAAAAATGCAAACGCAAAAATGTAAGATGAAAAGTAAAATTTCCAACAGACCAAAAGTGTAAACTAATTTTGCTATGAGTGTAGGAATTTTTTTTAGGCCTCTTTGACAAATCTATTATTTCAAATGTAACTTATTCTTTATGAAAAACTCACTGAATAATTAATTACAGTCAATCCAATTTCCACTGCATCCAGAATTGTGAGACTAATAATGAAATGCACTCTTTGAAACATAAAAAAAACATCGAATACTAAAATTTGTTGACCAGCTTCGTCTAAAAGCGACAAGTTAAAAATGTTACTTTTTACCTCTCACACTATTTTGGTGCCTATAAAATTGCAGAGGTATGTCTTTATAAAATTGCAGAATTATAATGTTAGATATACATTTAGTGAGGTGTAAATGTGTGGTTTTTCAAAAGTAGGATATAATGTACAGAATTTTTTTTCTTAAGGGTTTTTTTTAGGTCACTCGTTCCTTTTAAAGCCATATTTTTCCATGCAACTTGATATGCAGCTGCCCAAGATGAGAGGCTATAAATGCATTTCCTCGGTTCAAGCAATGTTTTACATATGGAGCATTCTGTTTCAAATCAGCCACTTTTTTTCAACGATCTCAGATCTGCGTCATAATTAGGCATATCTTAATACTAAAAGGCCCTTCATCAATTTCAAATTATTTAAAAAAATAACAGAATATTTTCGGGCATGAATCTAGATCTAGGGTTAAAAAATTACATAACACTACATAAATTCCAATTTTAAAAGATCACTATCATTTTATTATTTTTAACCCTAGAATCTCGAATTGTATCACTATGGAAATTTCTTTACGATACCGATTGTCCTGCAAAAATAATCAGTAATTTTCTCAGCCAAAAAAAATCATTTTTCGAATAAAAATTATAATTCTTCTGTCTTTCCTTAAAAAATCAGTGTTATCAAAACATGAAAATGATCTTGAATATCCCATTTGAAAGCCAACACAAAACAAAAAATTTAACGTGGAGACATTTTTTTAAATAACTTCAAGTTTCCAAAATATAATTACTTGAAAAAAAAAAACCCTAATTTTTTAAATGTTTGAATGAAAAATGTGAAAAAATTCATATAGAATGCCTTTTGATGATACTTTGATGTAACCAATTATGGGGCAGATCTGAGATGATGGAGGAAAGATGGTTCAATTGACAGGGAATGCTTCATATAATCACGTCCGGTATAGTGTTGGGCTTGCGGTCCGGTAGTGTATTGAAATTCGGGCCAATGCTGGCAGGTTTAGCATCGAACTCTCCCAAGGAAGCTGGTTATGGCCTCGGCGACCACTTTCACCGCGTGTGGGTGAATGAAATTTAGCTCGTGTATATGCGCGTCGTTTCTCCTTCTCCAAACCGTGCGCACACTTACGTATCTTGATTCTTTGCGGCGCCATACATTATTCTAATGAGTAGATATATTGTATTGACGAAGCTATATGTATTATCCTATTAGCATTACTGTCAAAAACTCGAATAGTATTTTTTGCAGGATTCTTCTGAATAGCACTTTCTTTCCGTAGCATAGATAATTTACGGGAATTTTCTAATGCGTCATTTACGTCTGAGGCACGCAAAAGTTGAAATTTTGTTTGTATTTATTAAAACACATTACTCTACATTCATTAATTTTTCGATATACATCCGGGGAAATCAGGACCATAAGTTTATTTTATCGAATACTTAATTTTGTTGAATCAAATCAATGTTATTTTTATTAAGGGCAGATTTTGCCTAAAAAGACGCGGAGATAATTTTTTTAGAGGATTTTTTAAAAAGGGAACGAAACAACTTAGCCCAGAGAAGTTTGGGTAATTTTTATTTTGTATTGAAGTGTAAATATTCATTTTTATAAGTAGGTAAGAAAGTTGTAGTTTGAAAAAAAAATTTACATCTATATATACTAGGATATGCCAAAAGAAGCAATATTTATTTTTCTTCGCTCTTAGCCCAAAATATCGTAGAATACGTCTTAGTAAAGATCCTGTCAAAAGCGGAGCTCATAATTTTAATTATTAAAGGTCTATCATTGCGTTTGAAGTTTTCCCATTTAAATAACACAGAAAAGTGTTTTTTTTTTCATTCTTTCTCCCTGCAGCCTAAGAAATCTTTTTTTTTTCATAAAATCAATTACTACATCTTATGAATTATTAATTTTCGAACAAAAACCTTTATTAAGACGAATTTCAAACTTTAATATTTGATATTTTACAAAGCCTTGAAATTTGCAATGTTGTAAATTTTCCGTCTTTTTACATTTTTTAGCTAAAATATTGAAGTTAGGACAAAAAGTTATAAAAAAAATGTTGTAGTCCGTCTGACGCACTACAAAAAAGTCGTTGACGATTTTTTCGTATCGTTGATATTTACAAAGTAACAGACCAACAAAGTCGTGGTTTTCGTATTTTCAACTTTTATTGAGTGAACTACTGATGTTAGTACAAAAAAGTCAATAGAAATTTATTAGAACATTAAATTTTCTAAAAAATTGTTCGGGTAAAATTTTATATATTGCTAACCCTTATAAGATATTATCAAATTTTTGAAAATTTATTTCTTATGTATATCAATTTTTTATCGGATAAGTTAGGGCTAGAAAATGAAGTTTCTAATTCCAACAATACTATACAATACTATAGATTAATAATCAATTCAATATTTTTTTATCAGATGTTCTCAAGAGCAGAAACCACCAAATCACATACTTTTTTTGTAGATATTTATTTTGACCAATAATAAGATTAATAAAACGTTGAAAAATTAAGTCAACATTTTTTTTTCTGCAGATGTCAATAATCACATACTAAAAGAACAAAAGCATTGAATTTTATTTTCTCATGAAAAAAAAATCCCGATGAAGACGTGAAAAAAGTGCAAGTTACCAATTTACTAAGATTAAGTGAGTCTTGTAAATATTTTGCACAAGTAGAAATACAAAAAAATGTTCGATCGTTAACACAGTGATCTACTATTACCTCCATAATGATCATAGTAGTTTCCTCCTGTATTGACGGGTTCGGCTCGGATGCGATACCGATCAGATAGAAATTCGACTCTACCGGCAGTTGGAAAATCGGGAGTTATACGACTATTTGATTTTTAACAGGATCCTATCGATCAATAATAGACAGACGCGCCAGTTGAAGTAGCCGCGATCCGATTTTGCATAAGAGTGCGCTCGAATCGGCGCCATTTCCGTAAGAGAAAGTGTTGCGTATAGTTACCACGTGATACGCCGGCGAATCGCGTGAACGAGATCTTCTTTTGGCGTAACGAGGCCGCCTAATTATCCGCGATGCTGAGTGAGATCCACCTGCGGATTCGCTCGAATACGCGGATCATAGATAGGCAAAACAATCTCCCTCGTTTGTTAATGCAATTTCCATGGGAAAGATATTGCGAAAGGGATCGAGAAACTAGTCTCAATATATAGTCATGAAAAACTGTGAGACGAGACACGAGAGCGACGCAACAACAGTCACCAAACTCATTTTCTCACGAGTTTCCGCCTTTGAACAATTCCACATGAAATCGGCCGAGGATTGCCTCGCATTTTTTTTCTTTTGAATGAAACTTTTTTTACGGAAACTGTATCTGAAAAGAATAGACCTGTATTTTTTTTGCGAAAAATACGGGTTTTATGGTTAGAATTTTATACCAAAAAATGTTTACAAATTTTTACCAAGACCCGAAATCTTTGCAAAACTTTTGCAAAGATTATGGGCTTTTCTATTTTTTTTAAGCGCGTGCATGATGAACTTGAAAAATTAATATCAGCGGTTCTATTTGCCCTAGGAAGATGAACCAGAGCGTATTTTGAAGCTAAGGAATCAGGGCCCGTAAATTAATTTTCTAGAAATTATAAACTTGCGAATGACCATTGTAATTAACAATTAAAGGCAAAAATAAAAGTTTCGAATATTTTGGATTTTTTTAAAATTACATTCTTCATTTCATCCCGTAACAATTACAAATTTTTTTTTTTGAGGCGTAGATTTGATAGACTCTATTTTATTTTCATTTTATAAGGCACCAAACTTGGATGTAAGTACCGATAGAGTCCCGCTAGAAAAAAAAAATAGAGTTCATCGAATCTCAGTCTTAAAAAAAATTGGTAGCGCACCCAGAGAAATCGGTCTGCAGAGTTTGTTTGAATCAATGATGAGTTGTACTTCGAATGAATAACATTTTATTCAGATCAAACAGAGTCTATTTCGATCAAATGAAATTTCATTTAGATCAAATAGAGTCTATTCCGATTAAAGGAAATCCTATTAGACTAATAGAATTTTATCCAACTGAAATAGAGTCTATTTGATCTAAATAAAATTTCATCCGATCTTAATAGACTCTATTTGATTGAAATAAAATGTTATCTATTCCAAATATACCCCCTTATTGATTCAAAGAAACTTATCAACCCCTTTTTTCTCGGTGCGTTACCGAATGAAATAAAGAATTTAGTAAAGTGAAAAAAATCCAAAATTTGCGAAAATAAAAATTTCACTTCTGGATCTTCATCGCGTCCATGTTTTTATTTTTCAACGAACATTTTTGACGGCACCAGGAATCGAACCCGTGACCTACCGACGCTCTGATCTAGAAACTGGTACTCTAACCACTAGAAAACCACACCGGTTAATTCTGCCATATTCCGGGCACATACTTTTAAATTTTTTATTTTTTTTCAAAATTTTAGCCCTATCTGTCAAGAAGCTTAGAAAATAATAGCTTTCAAAATTCCTGCGGAGGGGAAGGGAGTATCACTGCCTCTTAATTCTGGAGAATAGTTGCCATTTGATAAGAATTATTCAGCTTTAAAAACCGATTAGTATTTTCAATAGATTTTTATGCTGTAGTTCTTGTTCATCTGTCCCGTCGCATAGTTATTGCATGTATATAGTGCATTCGTGACATATGAGTCGCATTCCTTCTGCTCGAGTTCGATCCTCGACTGGACTGCCCTGGTGTCACCTTACATTATCCAGTGCATGACGTGGTATTAGCTGACAACAGGCACAGCACCTGTAATTTGGAAAAAAAGACACATCTATTCAGGGTCCGTTACTCTGTCGCAAACTAGCGTGATAATTATTACAAAAAATATAATTGGATACACTGAGTTTTCCATTAAACCATTTATTTGAAAATATTCAATAGCTAGTCTTATTTAATGTAATTATGTGTTTAATTCCGTGATTAAATTTTTTTGTTTCGTTTATTTGTAGTCGCATCATTTTATATATTTTACTTTATGAATAATACTTTATGAATATATTTTGCGATATGAAATTTTCATAGAATCTTGATAAAATTTTTACACTTGGGATTAGCTTAGTATGACACATGAATTATGTTAGACATTATTTGTGTAATAAGAGAATAAAGATGAACGTAAACTAAAAATTACAAAGATGAGAAAAAAAATGCATAAAAGTAATATTAATAATCAGTAGATAAATAGTTAAAAATATGGGTTGGTAACCGCTCACGTAAAAATTCCTAAATAAATTGGCTTCACTTATTGCCACTTAAATTATTGAGTTGCAATAAATTTTCCTGGTATGATTATTTATTATCTATGTTCATTCTTTTCAATATTCACTTTCTATTTCTGCCAACGTTAATCCGTTGAGCAATTTTGGGCTTCCGTTCATTGCACTCTTACATTATTTTCGCTGACAGCTGTCGTGCGTTGTCAGCATCTTAAGGCCGTCGAACGGTCCCCGAAAATCCCACTTAAATTCCGATTCACTCTTTCATCATTTGTTCAAGCACTTTTACCCATCACTCTTCAATCAATCGTCAATCAACACATACGGAATAAATACATTATTAGCAGGTCAAAAGTCTACATTTCAAATATAAACCTAATTTATAGTATTTAATACTTATCGTAAGCGGCGATAATTAAGAAGTTTTTTCCTATTAAACCGGTCAATTAAAAGTGTCAAATTCGGTTCTTTAAATAAAGAATATACGCGTGATATAATTCAAAATTTAAGTTTCAACTCTTAATCGAACAAGAACTCCCAAAAAATATTTTTCCAACGTTTCGTTAGCTCGGGACGTAAAAGAGCCCAAGTGTAAAAATTATATCAAGATTCTATGAAAATTCCATATCGTAAAATATATAAATCATGTATAGGAAAATGGACATATACAATTCCTATATATTGTATACAATACATATGAAGATTCTATAAAAATGATATATAGTGCAATATAATTTATGTAAATTCAATATAACATTTCTACAAAAATCGTTTTATAAAATCTGCAGACTATATATAAATCTCATATAAATAAAATGCAGTGTATAATTATTCTATATGTCCATTTTCTAATACAGACTATATATATTGCCTTAAATATGATTTTTTTACGTCAGAGGTCATAGCTGAAATCTAATAAATATTTTTCACCCTCAAATAGGAATGTTTCTTTAAATTTAAATAAACAAGAAACTAGAAATCATTTCTCCGGGTGCACAGATAATTTATAATACTGTAATTTCCTCGGATTTTCCACCCACACAATTTCCTTCGTAAATTCCCAATATCGTCAAAATGGTCTTTTACTTTTCTATTATGTGAAAGCACTGCTCCCGCATTTTTTTGTAGACTTATTGTTGCGAAACTTTCATTACTTTCAGTACAAATACACCGACAGATTCGCCGGAGATATTGATCCAACATTCTAGAACCAACAATGCACAAAGTAATCCCATTATCGAACACATGTTTGCATCGAGTTAACCTCCTCATCATCGATTCCGATGAGTCCCTAGATGCGTATAGGGCTTTAGGTAGCTCCTATCAGCGTATCCACGCTGGAGGAGATTACAGGGCTGCGGCTTAACCTCTCGTAATACAGTAAACAAGCTTATATATTGAGCTTGTCGAATGCACTCTCGTGTCGTGTGCCAAGAGTGAAGCTCACCACTCAGACTGTCTCTCCTCTGTAACTAGGACGGGGACAGAAGCAAAGGGATTCTCTCACCTCTGTTACAGAATGTTGTTTGTAAATAGACCAAAGACAGCGAGCGTAGGGTCGTCCTTCCATCGCTCGGGCTGCTTACTGCGCATCACTCGCTGGAGACCCATTTACAGTAAAGTGAGTAAAAGAAGAAACGACGGGAAAATATCCCAGAGATTTTACGAAGCAACGAACCGCATAGTCTAGCTTAAATTAAAGGGCCCGAGTCACGTATAAGCGGGCATAAAAAAATTCTGTAGATGATACCGTTCTTTTAGAAGATTTTACATTAACCTCATTAAAGGGTTATGACACTTTAACGCTCGGAAAAATACGTATGGCAATAAATATTTTTTGGGCAGCTATTGAGTATGTTAAATTATTTTTCTTTTACACATATAGGTTTTATAAATAGCTTGAAATAAGAACGAATAAAAAAAGTCAAACGAATATGATTGTGTATTATTTTCTTTGTCAGGCGTTGATGGAAAAATGTAATAGTAAGGATGCAAAGTAGAACTTTGCGCATTGCTTCCTTATTCATTTTCGTCCTTCGCAAAGTCGCGTCTATGAGGAAGTTTATTTATTTAATTTTTGGCTTTTTCATAGAGGAAGCTTCTCGAAGGGTGAAATTCATTGAGGGAGCAATGTACCAGGTACTACGATGCATTCTTATTTTTTTTAAATTGACAATATGTGGGATCCGAACCACTTTAACTATGTAGAAAATTTTAGTCGATTTGTGGAAATTTAATCTGAATTACAGCAAAACGAATTTTTTTAGAAAAATTCGAAGTTATGTAAAATTTGATACGTTTTACTCATCATCACCAAATTTGGTACGTAACAAGGCTAGATGTTATTTTTGTTGTGTAGAAAATTTCAATCCATTTGTTAATGTTTTACCTTAATTAGAGCAATACAAATATTTTACGAAAATTAAAAAATTTCATAAAAACCGAACCGCTTCATAAGTTTGGACCAAATTCAATATTAAAGGTCGCAAGTCTTCGTACGATTTTATAACAAATTTTTAGCTACATAGCTAAAAATTGGTTCGAGCTTAATATTAATAAGTTCAATATTCTTGTGAAAATAAAATGCGTGAAGCAAATGCTGTACCAATCGACATTATAGCAATCGAAAATTAGCCAATACTGCACATGTTGTTCGAATTTGTGCTGACTCAGTCGAATAATTTACGTCTTACAGTGATATATAAAATTTTGACCTTCCATCACACGCACATGCACGGAAAATTATTTTGAACCACTTTCCCGACGTTACAGACCATTTTAGGTGTTCTGACATGGATATCGCAAAAAATGTTTTTCATGATAATAAAGCTTCTTCTATGAGGAAGTAAAAATGTCTTATTTAGGACAGTATTAGCTAGGATCTGACGTAGGAAATTTTTTTATAAACTTTTTTTGTAAGATTAGTAGCTGTTTAAATTCTTATTCAAATTTCAAGTTCAAAAATGTATAATTTATAACCATGGCATCCATTAAAAAGAAAAAATACGTATTGTAAATATAAACAAAATTTGTTGAGTAGTTCTTCAAATATCTTCTACACGAGATTTAAAAAAGTAGTTTTGGAAAAACGCAATAGAAAAAAAATATATAGTATCATACTGAAAAAACTCAATAAAAACTCATACAAAAAAAACCATTTGAAAAAACAGTATGACATCAGTGACTCGACCAGTTTACTTTCAATTGCTATAACTTCAAAAATTGTTTGAATTTTTTTATGAATTAACGTTTAAAATATTTTTTAAAGTATAAACAATTTATCTATGTAAAAAACGATTCTTTGAAAATTTCAAGGTCGTGTAACATATACATTAGGTTCAGTACATATGTTGCATTATAAGAATGACTAAAAAAATCGGCAAGTGGTTAATGGGTAAAAAAGCCATTTTTTTATTTAAAAAAAAATAACTCTTGCAATTCTCATTATTTTTTCATAACATTTTAGGACTCCCTTAAGATATCATAGTTTGAGGAAAAAAATTGCTCCACAATCTTCTTCCCATCGCTTTGACTGCTTACTGCTCGCCACTCTCTAGAGGCTCACTTAGAGCAAATTGTGTAAAAGAAGAAAAGACGAGAGGATATCCCAGAAATTTTACGAACCAACGAACCGGATAGTCTAGCTTGCATTTACTTACGTATTTCCGTTTAGGCTTACATCATATTAGTATTATCCTTATTATCCTTATTATTCTTAGAATTCTTATTATTGTTACCGCATCTCATTCCATATACTATATATACATCCATACTGATAGTTGAGTGGCCGTGTAATTTTATTCCCAGATAGTTTTCTTTTATCCCTAGTGTTGAAATGGACTATTTTACGGGATTTTGCTAAAAGCATCTCATTTAGTGCGCATGAATTACTATTCTTATCCCATTGCGTTCTTCACGAAGACAAATTTCTATATTGTGATAAGAAATTTCTATATTGTGAACGAATTTGGAATAAATAAAAAATTGAAATTTTTTTTTACATCGTTGAATTTTTAAGTATTTAATGGTGGAATTAATTATTTTGTTTTCCATGTAAAGATTTTTCTCAATTTTGAGCCCATGTAAAAATGTATGCATAAAAAAATTAATTTTGTGTAAACGATGTAGATGAAAATTCCCAAAAAATTCATATGAGTTTGTTATGAATTATTAAAAACGCAGAAATTATTTTAGATTTTTCTGTGCAATTCAATTTTACTGACGAACCTTCTCAAAGAAACGCGAGCTATACTCGCGTCGATCGATTGTTTTAACACTGCCATGAAACTAGCCACTTTCGACCCGAAAAACTGTCATCGAAAGCACCGCTGTTCATGCACGTGTTACAATGCACGTGTTACAAACAATTTTCACCTTTCACAAAGCTCCCTTTATGACGAAGCAAAAACATAATGACTGGACTGCCGCAGAACGCCTTATTGACTCTTAAGAACCATAACTCGACCCCTGATAATCACAAGATGACATTTTCAAAACTCCCAAGCTCTGGCCCTTTAACTCATTCCCTCCTCTGTCTCTATCGCCTCCCCCGATTTCCAGGTATACACACTAATAGTGTCGTTCCAAGCCGCAGATGCATCAAACCGCATACCCGTATAAACCCACAGCCCATATCTACAATCGAGAAAAGTTCAACGTTGCATTTTACAAAACGTCCGTCGCGGCCGTCCCTCGTGCACTGAGAAAGAGAGACGAAGATAAAGAGAAGGTTTTCGGTTAAAAATCTGTTGAAAACCGGTTGTCGCTGTAGTTTTGTGAACGTGTTGCTCCGCCAGCAGCAGCGCATGTACTTGCTCGCGCTCACGCGGTTTTGCACCGTGCACCCGCACGATCGCACTGCACCGCGCCAGGTACACACGTACTCGTACTACTTGCTCTCGTATGGCTGCAATGCAATAACGTACGGCTGCTGCGGCTGCGGACGTCGCTGCTCCTGCTGCTGCAACACTCTGCTGTGGCCCTCCACAGGACGCGCATGTATTACGACCCAACTGTACACAGAGGTGCACCTCTGCCTATATATATATGTGTGTGTATGGGGCATTCCACGTCAAATTAGCAGGCAATTACCCTCGGCCTCACCGATTTTGTTCATTTTTTAATATGATGTTATTACCGACCCATAAAGGCCTCGGAATTTTTTTCAGATTTTTTTACCAACAGTAAAATTATTAAATCCCCGAAAAAAGTAGTTTCGAAAACGGCGTTTTTTAAAAATCTGAAAAAATTCACACTGATTCTATGATTGAAAATATGATTTTTGAGCGCCTTGCGATAATGTGATCTCAATATTTACTAGTAGTAGTAGTAAACGTTTTTTTATTGGCTACACGTGTAATACAAATCTATAATTATATATATTTATTTTGGTTAGGTCTAAGTGTATAAGATTGGTGTTACACAGAGTGCAAAAGCCAATGGGCCATCGACCGAGGTCCTTCCGCCCGTTTTTTTTTTTTTTTTTTTTTTTCCTTTCGGTCGCAAGGTGATTTTTATAATTATTGGCCTGAGTCCAAATAAATAAACATTGTTTACAATACATACATGAAATATTTACTATTTTTTCCATATTTTTTCTTTTTTTTCATGTCGCAATTTGATATTTAGTTATTTAAATCAGGATAACCTTCTTAAATATCAATGGATCAAAATTTCTATGAAGATTGTAGAGTTACCCGAATGCCTGAAAACAATTGTTGTCGTTAATAAAAATTTCGCAAAAGCATTTTGCAATACAGTGTCGCTTGGATATCAATTGTTTTTGGGCGTTCGGGTAATTCTACAATCTGCAGAGAAATTGAGATCCATTGGTATTTAAGAAAGTTATCTTGATTTAAATAATTAAATATCGGATGCAACACGAAAAAAAAATTAAATGAAAAAATGTGGAAAAAAAGGGTTAATATTGAGATCACATTATCGCATGGAGCTCAAAAATCATATTTTAAATCATAGAATCAGTGTGAATTTTTTCAGATTTTTAAAAACGGCGTTTTTGAAATTGGTTTTTTCGGGGATTTGAAAATGTTACTGGTGGTAAAAGAATCAGAAAAAAATTCCGAGGCCTTTATGGGTCGGCAATAACATCATATTAAAAAATGAACAAAATCGATTTGACGTGCAATGCCCCATATATATCTCTACACCGGAAGTAGTCATCTGCCAATTCAGCCACTTTTTTCAACCCCTTCTGATCTGTTCCATAATTGGATATTTCAAAGCACTAATGAAAAGCAAACTATGAGAATTTTTTCAGGTTTTTTAAAACATTATTTCAGAAAATCACGTTTTTCATTTGAGAGCTAATATTTTGAAAACTTAAAGTTACTAAAAAAAAAAATGTCTTTACATAAAAGTTATCGTTTTTTGTTAACTTTCGAGCGGAATATATGAGAAATTATTTTTTTATTCGAAAACGGATATTTTTCCCGGGCTGAAAAAATTACAAAGTATTCTTGCATAATTGCTGATAGCGAAAAAAAATCGCCAGCGTGGCACCGCCAGATTTTCCTGCATAAAAAAAATAATTTGTGTGAAATTAAAAAATGCCTCCGTTTTTCGATAAAAAAATCATACTCGTTGGATCGTAAAAAGCATTTTATATATTCTGCTCGAAAGTTAACAAAAAACGACAAGTTTTATGTAAAGCCATTTTTTTTAATAACTTTAAGTTTTCGAAATATTAGCTTTTAAATGGAAAACGGGATTTCCTGAAATAATGTTTGAAAAAACCTAAAAAAATTCACATAGTGTGTTTTTCACATGTGCTTTTTATTAGTGCTTCGAAATATCCAATTATGGAGGTGATTTAGATTTATTTAGATTTATTTATTTGCAAGACTCTGGGATATTGAATCCCCTAAGGACCTGAGCAATACAGAAAAACTGAGCAATACAGAAAAATAAAGCGAGAGTTCAGCCAGAGAAAAAAAAAAGAGATCAGAGGGGGTCGAAAAAAAAGTGGCTTAATTGACAGAGAATGCTTCATATGAGGCATTCTTTATCAACTGGGTTACTTATTTCCGTCGACCTTCCGAATATTTTTTCTGAATTTGTTAAATTGTTGTACTAATTTAGATAGATGTCTGGAATTTTCTTTTCCTCAGATTTTTAAAGGGCGCCGTTCAGGATTTAGGTTTTTTTGTTAAAAAAAGGTAAACGGCCCAGTTTCGGTCACTCTTGGGTAACTTTCTTACTGTGTACGCGTGTAAGATCACGTGGATAAACGAGGAGGACTGAATGTCGCAGTTTCGGTCACTGTGAATGCGTAAACAGATGTTTTTGAATTTTTCAAAAAATAAAAACCAAAGTCAAACTATACAAATTTGTATAAAATTTCTCAGAGACATGGAAAAACTATTCATCGTGCAATCAAGCCTTTCTTATGATTTTATTATTGTTACTATCTAACAATTACATGCTTATAAAAATGTAAAATTATTTTTTTTTACTATACGTATATGTCTCTGAATCATAGTTTATGCCATAACATTGAGTCTGGTATCAAGCGGCACCGTAAGGATTTATGTAAGGGGTGGCATGAAATATGTTCATATTCTTCCTTTGCAGCAATTTTTTATAAATCAAGTGAGAGAGTGAATTCTTCACGCTACGTCAGAGGAAAATTTAGATGGTGTTGTCTTTATACGAGGCTCGATATTATGGCATCAAGCGAGATTTTCGATCATGTCTAGTGGTAAAATAAATTATTAGTTATTTTACTAAGCGATTTTATTGTCAAATGAAGATAATAAAAATAATATTTAAAAATCGGTCTACATCACATGGAGGATAGTTTTAACAGTCCTTAACCGATTTTATACAAATTTTTACTGTACCAAAGATGACACTTCGTCTTATGTAACAGTTTTTTTTAAAACAAAAAAACAGCTGTTTACGCAGAATTGAATATCTCGGGGAGTATGCGGCATAAAATGTTTTACGACATACGGAATTAAATTCCATCGTTGGAACTATAAAATGATACCATATATAGCATTGGCCACCGTGTCCAAAAATAATTAATCGGTCCAAACAGAAGGCTTGATTTTCCACGTTTTTATCTGATGAGAAATACGAAAGGTTGTTAGGCGACCTCTGAAAAAATTCATACGAAGCTTTTCTTTAACGAGGACCCATATTATGATCCAGACTACAATCTTTTGATGTGGCAAGTAAAAAAAAGTTTTTTTTAGACACCCTATACTATACATATACATACTGGAAATCCACCCCCATTCAACCAGGATTTGACCTCGACCTCTCCGACTTGGGTCGTACTTTTCTGTGGGTTTAGTTGAACCCTCAAGGGAATCAGATTTATTTTAAATGCAATTTTTGGAAAATATGTTTTAAAGTGAATATCGAATGCCATAATTTACAATTCTGAAAAAATTCTGAAAAATACTTTGATCAATACCAAAATTTTCTAACTAATAGCCAAAGTGGGCTAGATTTTTCTTCTCACAGTTTGTAAGCTTTTTTTTTAAATTATTGAATAATAGAAAAAAAATCTACCACAGAGGATTGGTAAAATGTTTATTGGTGAAATTCGGATTTCCCAAAAATTTTCCTGATTATTAGGAATTTTTTCAAATTCTTCTGGACTATGCAAGTAAATTTTTTTTTAAATTGATTTATATCGAACGTCATAATTTTAAGATCTGCAAAAATTCTGAAAAATACTCTGTTGAATATCGAAATTTTCAAGCTTATTGCCAAAATGGAAAATATTTATGTTACAGTTTTTCAGCTTTTTTTGTTAAAATAATTTTTTTAATCAAACAATCTTTAGAACCATGAGAAGATAAATCTTGCCTACTTTGTATATGAGCTGGAACTTTTTTATATTCGACAGAGTATTTCTTAGAAATTCTGTAGATTTTCAAATTATGGCATTCGATTTTTTACTTCAAAGAGATATTTTTTTAAAGTTTGCATATTCCAAAAAAATCTGAAAAAATCCTTTAAAAATCCGGTTTTACATGAATAAACATTTGATCAAGCGCCTGAAGTAGATTCATTTTTTTCTATTTTCCAATAATTAAAAAAAAAGCTTAAAAACTGTTCGCAAAAAAATCTTGCCCACTTTGGCTATAAGCTAAAAAATTTTGATATTGCACTAAGTATTCTCCATAATTTGTTCAGATTTTTGGGTTATGGCATTCGATATGTTACTTTAAAAATAGATTTAAAGAAAAATTGCCATAAAGGAGAAAAAGCCTTCGAGGGTCCACCTAAGCCTACTAAAAATTACGAGCCAAATCGGAGAGGTCGGAGTCAAATCCTGATCGAAACGAGCTGCTTGCCCAACGCACACACACATACATACGGACATTTTTTCCAGGTCACTTTTTTGGAGGTTCTACATTATTCTGATTATTATATCTATTATTATTATTTTTTTTTAATATATTTTTTTAATACACCTATATTACAATATATATTAATATCATTATTTTCCATGAAAGCAAAGCTTTCTCTCCAAGGAAGCAAAAAAATGTCATCGTTCAAAAAAATCTAAAAAAATGCCCATAGAGTCCCTTTTACTGGTACTCCGATGTATCGATTTATATATCATAAACATCTATATGTAAATATATAGATATAAAATATATATATATTTTCATATATATATATATTTAGTAGTAGTAGTAAACGAAATTTTATTGGCCGCATTACATTGTGAATATAGAAAAAGTGTTAATTGTTACAATCGTGCGCATTTGTCTTTAGGGGCCAAATGGCTACACTGTAAAAAAAAATCTACTTGAAATTTCGTGTACTTCTACTAGAAGTTTTTATTCATAAACTAATATATAAAATTGACTATACAAGTGTAATGTCAAACTAACATATGATACAGCATATTCAATAATTTACTTTAATTTTACAGAAAAAGTACTTGAATTATAATAATTTGCTTTCATTTTCAGTAAAAGTACATGAATTCTATACCAAAATTCTTTATTAAATTTCGATGACGAATTTATGCATAAAAACTTCCAATCTTTCCTAAAAGTGTATAGACCGAAGTCCTTCAGCCTGAAAATTTATATTTGGCTTCATACTTATTAATATAAACGGATTGCATAGGATCTAGATAAATAAAATAATAAAATAATATACATGGAATGAATAAAGCTTACATTTTTAATATTCCTCCGTTAAAATATATATTAATATCATTATTTTCCATGAAAGCGAAGCTTTCTCTCCAAGGAAGCAAAAAATGTCATCGTTCAAAAAAATCCAAAAAAATGCCCATAAAGTCCCTTTTACTGGTACTCCGATATATCGAATTATGGAGCAGATCGGAGAGGCTCGAAAAAAAAGTGGCTGCATCGACAGAGAATGCTTCGTATACACTATATTCCATTTTCATATATATTTTTAATACTAGTAGTAAACGAAATTTTATTGGCCGCATTACATTGTGAATATATAAAAAGTGTTAATTGTTACAATCGTGCGCATTTGTCTTTAGGGGCCAAATGGCTACACTGTAAAAAAAAATCTACTTGAAATTTCGTGTTGAAGTTTGACACGAAACATACGGAGATTTTTTCCAGGTCACTTTTTTGGAGGTTCTACATTATTCTGATTATTATATCTATTATTATTATTTTTATTTTATATATTTTTTTAATACACGTATATTACAATATATATTAATATCATTATCTTCCATGAAAGCGAAGCTTTTTCTCCAAGGAAGCAAAAAATGTCATCGTTCAAAAAAATCCAAAAAAATGCCCACAAAGTCCCTTTTACTGGTACTCCGATATATCGAATTATGGAGCAGATCGGAGAGGCTCGAAAAAAAAAGTGGCTGCATCGACAAAGAATGCTTCGTATACACTATATTCCATTTTCATATATATTTTTAGTAGTAGTAGTAAACGAAATTTTATTGACCGCATTACATTGTGAATATAGAAAAAGTGTTAATTGTTACAATCGTGCGCATTTGTCTTTAGGGGCCAAATGGCTACACTGTAAAAAAAAATCTACTTGAAATTTCGTGTACTTCTACTTGAAGTTTTTATTCATAAACTAATATATAAAATTTACTATACAAGTGTAATGTCAAACTAACATATGATACAGCATATTCAATAATTTACTTTAATTTTACAGTAAAAGTACTTGAATTTTAATAATTTGCTTTAATTTTGCAGTAAAAGTACATGAATTCTATACCAAAATTGTTTATTAAATTTCGATGACGAATTTATGCATAAAAACTTCCATTCTTTTCTAACAGTGTATTGACCGAAGTCCTTCAGCCTGAAAATTTATATTTGGCTTTATACTTATTAATATAAACGGATTGCATAGGATCTAGATCAATAAAAGAATAAAATAATATACATGGAATGAATAAAGCTTACATTTTTAATATTCCTCCATTATAATATATATTAATATTATAATGGAGGAATATTAAAATTTTCCATGAAATCGAAGCTTTCTCTCCAAGGAAGCGAAAAATGTCATCGTTCAAAAAAATCCAAAAAAATGCCCATAAAGTCCCTTTTACTGGTACTCCGATATATCGAATTATGGAGCAGATCGGAGAGTCTCGAAAAAAAAAGTGGCTGCATCGACAGAGAATGCTTCGTATACACTATATTCCCTACACAGACGTCTCTCCAGTGTAGCCAGGAGATCCGGTCCAAACTATACACATAGTACATGTGTGTAGCGATGGTAGAGTACTCCGGGGGAGCCCAGAGCCGCTGTTACGGCTATGGGCAAGCGAGTGGAGGCACCAGCAAAGCGAATGAGCCAGCCAGGCTGGCGAACGTAGGGGCAACCGGTGCGAACGCGGCCAGGCATCCCAGTCGAGCCGCGTACGCCGCAGCGTGAGCACGTTTCCGTGTTCCCGCCGTAACTAGCAAAACAATACACATATATGCTATATATGTATATATATAAATCCCACATAATAAAAACTAGTGACAGGAGGTAAAAAAAAAGCGATCCATAACGAATGAAAAGTACAAAACCGGTAAAGGAACAAAGAAAATGAATGTTGTTGTTGTTACAGCGAGGCTGTCAGTCTCAGGAAGCCATGTTTTACGGCCCAAAATGAGCTCGGTTATCTTTATAGCTCTCAATCGATCACAAACGATCTATAGACCGTTAAACGTGACGAAATACAATATTACCGTGCAACACGAACACTCGTTTTTCAATTAAAAGGATTATAATTCGCGTGACAGTGACAGTGGCTTTTCAATAGTTTTTATCACGATCTTCGTGTTGTCATGATGTGTGGATGTGACATTGGTTATCAAGTATGGGATGATGATACTCGTTTAGTGAATTTCGGAATGTACGAGACGACGTTTCTCGGTTGAGTGTCGTGTGTATCGTTATATATACGTTTTTAGTGAGTTACGATAATCGCTTGGGAATAACTTGGAGATAAGCTTGTCGATCACTCCATCGTAACCTGTATCGCTGAAATTCATCGGAATATCGTCGGTACTTGTGTTAACAGCGACACATTTGTTGCTGATTGGACGGGTCACGTGTCCGTTCTTCAGTAGTGCCGCATTCGCTATGCCGCAGATACGATTCGGCTGCGCCAAAAGCTAGTTTACGCTCTGATATCCACGAAAAAGTGCGAGTCGATTATACACTAGTGTTATAAACAAAAGTGTTATGGTATATCTGTATATTTATGGAGAAGATATAGACGAAGAGTAAATGAAGAGACGCGTTTCGGCTGCGCCAAAAGCCAATTTACGCTCTGATATCTACGAAAAAGTGCGAGGCGATTATACACTAGTGTTATAAACAAAAGTGTTATAGTATATGTGTATATTTATGGAGAAGATATAGATGAAGAGTAAATGAAGAGACGCGATTCGGCTGCGCCAAAAGCCAATTTACGCTCTGATATCCATGAAAAAGTGCGAGTCGATTATACACTAGTGTTATAAACAAAAGTGTTGTAGTATATCTGTATATTTATGGAGAAGATATAGACGAAGAGTAAATAAAGAGACGCGAAGCAGCGGCAGATGCAATTCGGCTGCGCCAAAAGCCGATTTACGCACTGACATCCACAAAAAAGTGCGAGTCTATTACACACTAGTGTTATAAACAAAAGTATTAGAGTACATGTGTATATTTATGGAGAAGATATAGACGAAGAGTAAATGAAGAGACGCGAAGAAGCGGCAGATGCGATTCGGCTGCGCCAAGAGCCAATTTACGCTCTGATATCCACGAAAAAGTGCGAGTCTATTACACACTAGTGTTATAAACAAAAGTATTAGAGTATATGTGTATATTCATGGAGAATATATAGACGAAGAGTAAATAAAAAGACGCGAACAAGCGGCAGATGCAATTCGGTTGCGCCAAGAGGAAATTTACGGTCTGATATCCACGAAAAAGTGCGAGTCGATTATACACTAGTGTTATAAACAAAAGTATTACAGTATATCTGTATATCTGTATATTTATGGAGAAGATATAGACGAAGAGTAAATGAAGAGACGCGAAGAAGCGGCAGACAGTAGGAAATCGGCGATACTTAGAGGGAAGTGAGAAATAAGAAGAAGAAAAAATTCATTGTTTATGCAACGAGGGCGAGCGCACCAGTGAATCACGTCTGCATCCTCCTCTCGGCTCTCTGCCCCCCTTTAGTTTCTGTTTGTGGGCCTTAAGGCACCGCTCTCGCGGAGTCAGCTTCCAAGTAACAGTACTTCCTCGCGACGACGGTGTCGGGAGCTCGGTGGTGCTCGGTGGAATAAGCCACTCTCCGGACAACTGTGCGGCTACGCCGAAGAACGGGACCCATACTCTCGAGTGGTCCCCGCGCGTTCACCACGCCGTCTCTCTCTCCTTCTTCAAAACAATCCCTCGGTCGCTCTTCTCCTTCGCGTTCGCCGCTTCTTTCTCTTTGCTATCTCGTTTACATGCACTCTCGAGAGATCTCCTCGTGGTCAAAGTAGTCTGGCCGGTCTCTTCGTCATATCCTTTCTTTCTCCTTCTCTGCGCGTGTGCATACGCCGGTCACCTCGTTTAAAACCGCAGCCGCTACACGGACACGCCACCAACACCGACGTTCTCTTCACCAACGTCGTCCAAACTCCTCGATTACTACTCCTCGAAAGTTGCGCGAGTTCCGTGCAATCGCCGCGCGAGGCTCTCGTGTGTAAAAACGGAATAAGAAATAAAAAGAACTCCCCGTCTTTGCACCTGCCAATGAGACGACGAGGCATCGATGCCTATGAACAATAGAACGGCATATTAATTTTTTTTTCACCGATTGAAGATGAACGTGATGCACGTTGATGAGGAACTTCGGATGCAGAGGATCGTTCGAGCTTTCGTTAGATCTTTGAGAACTACTTGAAGACCGGAAGTATAATGGAAATATTGTAGACTGGGTCACTGATTTTGGCGGCTGCTGATCTGAGTTATAATAGAAGTTGGTTCGGAGAGAAAGAGAGAGAGAGAACGATATAAGCATCGAGGAACAGCGCGTGACTCGCGCTCTTGAACTTGGTCATAACTTATCGCACTCTGTTCTATAATAAGACACGGAAGAACAATAATATTTGCGATTAGTAATTCCCGTTGTTGTCGCAGATTCGCCCGAGATTACAAATCGTCTGGGCACAACTAAAGGAATATTCGACACAGTCGTTTATTGGTTTATTAGAAGCGAAGGAACTTCCGAGGTGACTAATTCAAAAGTGCGAGAGTTTATGATACCTGACGCACGTTCGAACGCTTATCGTTGAGTCGATACACGAAAAGTGTCTGTTGCAACGGTTCGACGATACATGTAATCAGTTTGTTCGACGACTCGCTACCGGCAACGTCTCGTTTATAACACGTAGTGTACGCGAATATCCACGGAGACTAGTGAGATTTTGGTTTTGGTTTGAGGAAAAAATTCAGTGCCAAGTGACAGTGGTTTTTGATAATATCGTTTTCAGTGATTTTCTTCGGGAAAAATATCTTGAATACGGCTGTAGGATCAATCGATACATGGATAATTGAGGATTTTCATGTGGCTAATCAATACGCAGAGATGAAGACTACACAGCGAGCACTGAGGTAAGTTTTGGGAATATTATAATGTTATATCGATTGTGTTTCGTATTTGGCGGGCTTTTTAAATACTATTATATCAGGAAGACAGTTGAGTATATTATAGATTACTTTTTGGTTGAACATATTTTGCGGACTAAGTGAATACTTCAGTTTAAAGTTTATTGTATTTCGGATTGTGAATTGATTGGCAATACGGAAATTGCTGATTTGAGTCGACAAGTCGTTGATTTTTTCGGGGCCTTTTTTATGAACTGATGAACTTTGATTGAGGGATTTTATTGATTATTATTCGAAGTAGGACACCGAAAAATATTATTATAAGGAGAATATCGCTGATAGATGAAGTTTTGTTGGAAATCAGCGAATAATACGCATGGTCGATTATGCAGAATGTTAGCAGCGATCACTTGTTGATTGTCTTTTTTTTAAACTTTTGTTTACTTTGCAACCGTTTGTTTGCAATTGTATTTTTACTTTAACGACAAGTTATTGAAATAGAGCTGTGTACTCGATTTTGGTACATATTTTTGGTATTATTTACGAAAGTAAACTTATTTTTTCGATGTATTTGGGGCATTTCATACCAATTTAATCTGGGTCTGAACCTTGAACTCTTTCATTTCATCCCCGATTTTGTAATGTTATTATTCTGCCTCTAAACTGCAAACACAATTTTTACTACATTTTTTTAACGATTTTTATCATTATAATTATTTATAACGAAAATATTCAAAACCATTTGTTAACAATCTGACAAAATTCTCATAAATCTTGAATTAGATGTCAACAATTTTTGAGCTTAGACCCAAAATGGACTGGACCTCACTTTTATTTTTTACGAATGTTTTTTAAAACGAAAATTGGAAAAATTCACTGCAGGACTTTGAAGAATTTTTTTCTGACTTTTTCGGAGTGGTTTTTTTAAAATAAATTTTATTTGTTTTGATTTCGATTCGTCTGATTAATACCTCCTGACACTGTAAGCAAAAGCATATATCCTACAGAATCGCTCTTCGCGAAACTCGCTAGTTTAATAGGTTCAGCATAATTTATTTTATACATATTCATTTATTCATTTAGTTCTTGTTGAATCTGTCAATAAAGTAATATAAAACCAAAATATACAGGCTGAAGAACTTCGGTCAATGGCCAATTGGCCCCTACAAACATACGACGTGCAAAATGTTACAAAAAATAAGTGTATATATACATTCTGTTAAGAGGTCAATGAACTGGTTTATTACTACTACTACTTCTGATTATTTATGACGAAAATATTGAAGAATTTAAAAATCTGAAAAAATTCACGCAAGTCGAGCGTCGAAATAAAATGTTATTGACGTTTGCATCGTTGGAATGCATCGACATTAAGAAATAAATCATAAAAGTCAAGATTAACGTCCTTTGAGGAGCGCCGTAATATAGGGTGACCTCTATTTTCAATGCTAGTAATCGAAGTTATTTTTATTTGTACCTTTTATGATGATTCGAGGTCATCGGAATTTTTTAAAGTTTATCTTGTTGCCTCGCAACGATGCAAACTTGAACTTCATGAAATAAAGGATTTTAAGCCATATAAGATAATTCTATTGGGAAACAAACTTAGCTGACGTTTTAAAATCGGGTAATCCAATTGTTTTTCTTTAATTTTTAATTTTAATAAGAAAAGTTGCTTCGAAAAAATCTAACAAAATTCTTCGAAGTGGTGACATATATAGAAATGTTCAAGCGATTCCTTGCAGTAAAAAGATTCTTACGCATTTTTAAATTTTTATTTTGAAACATATTCGTAAAAATATAAGCGGAGTCCAGCCCACTTTAGACCTAAGTCAGATTAAAAAATGACTTTCAATATTTTCGTTATAAATAATCATAAGTACATGAATTTTTAGAAAGAAAATCTAATAAAAATTGCGGTTGCTACTCAGGAACAATACACAAAAAATCAGGGTTGAAATCCAAGAGGTCGAGTTGGCATGGAATTACCCATTCGTATATTGTATATTTTTCAATCCGTATAATCAGTTTTTAATATGCAGCAGCATACATGAATATTTTTAATCGAAAAATGCAACTTAACGGTTTATCATTACTTGGAAAAAAAGAAAAATTTAATATAGAAATGAGCATCAAAGAATTTAAAAAGCCTGCGGTTTTTAATTACAAGTAACGAAATTAAATTGAATCAAATATTTATCAAAAACAAGATGTTCGTAAGATTGGCATTCGTTGTTAATTCTACTTTTGGCATTTTTACACGAAAAATTCCAAATGCAGAATGAATAGCTTTAGATAAAATATTTTTAACACCTTATGTAAGTCCCTATGAAAATATTGTGTTTTCTAAAGAAACTGTGTACACTTAAATAATGAACTTATCGAATATGCGGCGATTTATCCGTTTTTCGAAATTTAAAATGCGATTTCTAACTATAAATAATTATAATCAAACCTACTATGTTACTCCCAGACTTTATTAACTGTTCTTTTAAGATATTGAATATAATAGTTATTGAGCGTTATGGAACGCAAACGCATTTTTGTTTAATCTGCTGTAATCTACAAAATGTTGAGCTGTCAACATGTTCTTTGAGATATCATGCATTAAAATAGAGAGTTAATCTTCACTATGCACGAGTCTCGGGTGTTAGATTGAAGCATAATCAAAAATCTTGATTTACATTTAAAGTACAGTTACGTCAGCGCACCAGTATCAGCTGTTACATCTGACAGTTGCTAACGGCGAACACAAAAGCTACGCTCAGGAAGGAACTCTGATCGAATACACATTTCTCATCGCAGTCGAGGATCAAAATTTATTTTCTTGTAATATTATAAACGAAATAATACATATTTAACAATTGGTTTGAGTTCAAAATATGTCCATCTTATAGACATATTTAGGAGGGGATCTGTAATGGATTTTTTTGCTTTGTTTTCTTTTTTAATTTATTCTACTACGTGTTGATTGGTAAAAAAAAAATTTTTTAAATAAAAAAAAATGTTTAATACATTTTTTTTTTTAAATAAGAAAAGTTTAAAAACTCTAAAAAGAAAAATCTTGCCCATTTTGGATATAACCTAAAAAATTTTGATATTCAACAGAATATTTTTCAACATTTTTTAGGTTACTAAATTATAGCATTCGATACGTCACTTGAAAAAAAATATTTGAAAAAGTTTGCACAGTTCGGAACAATCCCTAAAAATTCTTTAAAAAATCCGGTTTTACATGAATAAACATTCGATCAATCGCCCGAAGTAGATTAATTTTTTTTTCAATTCCTTTATATTTGTTTTAATAAAAAAAGCTTAAAAACTATAAGAAGAAAAATCTTGCCCACTTCGGCTGTAAGCTAGAAAATGTTGACCTTGAACAAACTAACTTTTCAAATTTCCAAATTATGCCGTTTGACATGTCAATTTAAAAATATAATTAAAGAAAAAAATTGCTATAGAAAAAAAGGTGCATTCGAGGGTCCAACTAAGCCCACAAAAATTACGAGTCAAATCGAAGAGGTCGAGGTCAAATCCCGGTCGAAATGAGATAGATTGCCCCATGTGCCCAGTTCCATGTTCCAGACTGGATACAATTTTTTTTACTTGGTTTTAAAGATGTATGATACTTACAGTCCCGCCAAAAGTAAGTTTCAGAGAAAATTTCGATCACTTCCCGATGGGATAAAAATCGGAAAAAAATAATGCATATAAAACGCGCTGAAAAGATTGATTTCGCATAATAATAATCCCAAAATCTTTTGAACGAATTGGTGAAAAAAAAACAATTGCTCAACAAACAATCAGTCAACCTAACTTTATTTCTAATGAAAACAATATGTTAATTCATTTTAATGCATACAAATTTTTCCAGATTTTTTTCTTTATTTCGATTTTTATTTTTTTTATTTTGAAAAATGCGCAGAATAGAACAAATTTTGAATATGCCTTTAGCAAACAAATCTTGAGTGTAGTACATGATTTTATGCCGGACACATATCCAAAATTCGTTATTTCGCGCATATTTTCAAAATAAAAAAAATCAAAATCAAACTAAACAACAAAATCTTACAAAAACTCGTATGCATATAAATAAACAAACATATCATTTTCATTAGAAAAAAAGTTAGGTTGACTATCTGTTTGTTGAACAATTGTTTTCTTCCCCAATTTGTCAATAACATTTCAAGATTATTATTACGCGAAATAAATCTTTTCTCCACGTTTTATATGCATTAATTTATTTCCGATTTTTATCCCATCGGTAAGTGATCGAAATTGTCTCTGAAACTCACTTTTGGCGGGACTGTACGTATCGTACATCCGTAAATCAATAAAACTTCTTCCTCGTAGACGGAAACAATATATCACAAAAAAGAAACACAAAGCGCGTTGTAAGGCACGGGGTGCTCATGCTGGTGATACAGTTAACAATAATAGTATGCACAGTTACGTGTAATGGACGTTGACCCACTACAACCGCCATTCTCGTAATCCGCCACATCTACAGTATGTGTCTCTAAGTAGAATACGGGAAAAAGAATAAAATGCGCGGCGAATAAAGGGTGGGAGAGCGAACACGCGGTCGCTTATGCCCTTCTCCCCTTCGTTTGCTCGGTTGTGACGCGCGTGAGCGACAAGTGTGGAGCGTATCGCCGGTATAATCCCGAGTAGGGACGTAACGAACGTTGTGTTAACGAATTTAACGAAACGGCACGTTCCCGGCGAGAGTCACGAAGCGTGTCGACAAGTAATACTGTAAGAATAGTAAGAAGATGAGCAGGAGCTAGCGAAACGATTGAGGCTCGCACGTTCGCGTATTCTCTCGTACACCTGACTTTATTATCATCTTCAACAAGTATTATCGTTGCCTCGTATCTCCAGATTTCGGTCTCCCTCGTATTCTCGACAGTCGTCGAGTTAAATGAGAGATCTAACTTCTGGGGTTTATGAGCCTTTCGTAGGCGCTTCGAAATGGCGGAACGTTTTACAGCCTGGAATATGTTGCGGGCATATGTAGACACTTGATAAGAGGAGAGTTTATGTAGATTCGTCAAACTCGCTTCTAATGAGCTTGTCTGCAATTTGCTTTTTTGTGAGAAATTAGTCGCTGGAAAAGACATTCTCTACATTTGAGTTGAGAATAGCCAATGGAGTTTTGGAAAGGAATAAGAGCGAGTCAACAACGTTAGCTTCATTATTTGTACGTGTTTGTTCATTTGTATAAATACAAGTTGAACATGGAGTTCTGTCGTATACTCGGAAAATTTCTAAACCGTTAATTCAAGTTACAGGGAAAATTTCTAAACCGTTAATTCAAGTTACAGGGAAAATTTCTAAACTGTTAATTCAAGTTACAGGGAAAATTTCTAAACCGTTAATTCAAGTTACAGGGAAAATTTCTAAACTGTTAATTCAAGTTGGAGGGAAAATTTCTAAACTGTTAATTCAAGTTACAGGGAAAATTTCTAAACCGTTAATTCAAGTTACAGGGAAAATTTCTAAACCGTTAATTCAAGGTACAGGGAAAATTTCTAAACCGTTAATTCAAGTTACAGGGAAAATTTCTAAACCGTTAATTCAAGTTACAGGGAAAATTTCTAAACCGTTAATTCAAGTTACAGGGAAAATTTCTAAATCGTTAATTCAAGTTACAGGGAAAATTTCTAAACCGTTAATTTAAGGTACAGGGAAAATTTCTAAACCGTTAATTCAAGTTACAGGGAAAATTTTTAAACCGTTAATTCAAGTTACAGGGAAAATTTCTAAACCGTTAAGTCAAGTTACAGGGAAAACTTCTAAACCGTTAATTCAAGTTACAGGGAAAATTTCTAAACCGTTAATTCAAGTTACTATTCTAGAGACTTTTTTTTTGTGACATATATTGAAACGTCAAGAATCTTCGATCATTTTTACTTGGAATGGATTTTGACTTTATTTTACGCAGAATAATAAACTTACGCTTAGAATGAATAACATTTTCGAAAACTAAGGAACACTATAACTTATAAGAGTTTATAAATATATAAAGATGAATTTCATAGAAATTGTCGACGATTGAGTTCAACGTCATATATCGAATGAATATTATTTCCTCGTTATTTGCCCTTGTAAAATGACAATCAAAAGCTAAAAGCGTTTTAAACAATCCAATATAAACAAACTGGAGATCACATCGGCCGAAATCGAGATAAGAATATTATCTTATAGATTTGAAAATATAAAAGCATATTGTTGATTTGAAGATATCACATGATATAAAGCATACAGAAAGGCTTCAAATGTTTTATAGTTGAAGTGATGATAATGAGGTTCGATAAACGATACTTACAAGTTCATTGAAAACCAATGTTGAAATCGTATATACAACAAAACGGCATATTTGAAACTATTAGAATAGTTTTTAAAACTATTATCATTTTGATTATTATATATTTGATATAACTATCATTATATTTGCTATAACTATGAAATATAGATGTTCTTCTTGGGAATTATATTAATGGTTGACCCAACTATTTTCTTATATTTGCTATAACCGAAAAATATAGTCGTTACTTCTGGAAACTATACATTGTAGTTCCGATCCAACTATTTTTATTATTAAATTATGATATATTTCTCTGAGTGTACTACAAATTGGTTCCATACATTTTAGTACATGGTCGTATTTTTACCGATAAAAAAATGGCTGATTTTCCACGTCTTTCTGTTACATTTGTCAATTACGAATTATACGCGCAGTGATGGGCATGAAATGCCCTTAATAATATACTGTGACTGAAAGCGGAGCGTGAAGAGCACGGTATGTACCTGCGCGGCCCTGTTTTGTCCGACACCTGCGCGACACGAATTCAAATGTAAATTTACGTGACGTTTAGTCGATGTTGCTTGGCGGCACAGCTGGTATTCCCACCGAAAAGCTGTTGGCTTTGGGGGGTCGGGGAGATCGGAGGAAAGCTAGTGTACTTCTGCGACACCTTCCTGCCGCATACTGAATGACTTTACATCGAGGCAAGGTCGTCCGAAAGAAATATGTTCCTTCCTGTATTTGTACTCTTCAACAATAACACATGCCACCTGTGCAACTGTGCCCTATACACTGAGAAATAAAAACTGAACACGCCAAATCATTTATGAGGCATTCCACATGACTTCAGCGAGAAAATTCTAAAAAATGTCCAAAAATCAGGTTCAGTGGTTATAATAGATACACAAATTGTTTATTTTTTGGAAATTTTTTCTGGCCAAGTATGCCATATTTTCCATTTTTTATTTAACTCATGATATTTCGGGAACGATTAATCGTATCGACATCTTAAAAAAAACGAAAATGTGCGTTTTTTTTATGGCTTAGAAGAAAATAATTAATTATGTAATTTCAGACTTCATTTTTCTACAAAATTGATGAAAATTTTTTTTTTGCAAAACGGACTTCGGAAAGTCGCATCGAAAAAAATTGTTGGCAATTGTGTATGGAAATCCTCAATTTTTTTTTTTTTTTTGGGACCATGCAAAGTTCATAAGTTATCGCAATGACTCTTATATGGAATATATAATATATATAATATATATAATTGACGAAAGGAACTTGATATGTGTTGTCTAAGGCAAACGGCCTATTTTTGGGCCCTGTCCCGGTTTCGGTCATCGACTTTCCTTTTATATTTAAAAAAAATGTGTTTTGAAAAAAAAATTTCATTTTGAAGACCCTTTTTTACACTACATTACAAACTGCGACTTGGAGGTTGAAAAATGACTAAAACTCCGACAGACGCGCGTCGCTAGTAAAACGATAATTTAAATATTATAACCTAATTATTTATCGTGAACGCTTATTTTACTGTATTTCGAAGGGGTTATTGCATAATTAGGGAAAGCTTGTGTTCGAAATTTTGATAAAACTCAGAAGGAGCGGAAAACATGGGGCGGGCTTTAAAGATGACCGAAACTGGGGCATTTACTTTACAACTTTTTTTTTCTGCTTTTTTAAGGTGACTCAGGTCCCTTAATTTTTCAAAATCCTATATATATGTCTCGTTTAAAAATCTCTTCAATTGAAGCAATTAAATATTCGTCAGCTGTAAATTAATATTGTCAATATTAGAAAAATGTTGTCAATATTAAAACAAGATTTTGTTTCATTCAAGGAAAAATTTAGTTTTTAGGATTGACGATATAATGTGAGTATATATTTTATCTGGCGTTTTCATAGAATAGTTTGATTGAATCAACACAATATTTAGTCACGAAGATTAAATTTTTTATTAGTTAATAAAATTTTGATTCCATTCAAAATACAAGCGATCAAATATATAATTCGTTCAAATAAAGTGTTTATTTGAATATTTTTTAATAAATGGTTCATACGAAAATTCAGTTGTCCAATTATATATTTTTTTCAGCGCACGAGTTGCCAAATAAACCAGTAATAAATCAAACACATCAACTTTGAACGACTGCAGAACGAATGTGAAACAAATATTGACTAGATCTATAATCGACGAATACTGTGATTACCGCAATTTCCTTTTACCTCATGCTTCATTATTTATATTTTATATTTTGATTGATTCATTTTGTTTCAATTTACAAAAGTGGGTCATACTCCCCAAAGAAACTAATTGGACCATTAAAATTGAATCCTGAATATTATAAGCTTAGCAATCTTCGGTCCAAACTTTTGGAAAACTAATGTTAAATTTCCTCTAAAATAAAAATTTGTAATTAAATAAAACAAACTATCATTAATAAATTCTTCCCAAAAAAAAAAAAAAAATCTCTGCCAATAATACACTGTTAGAAAAGATTGTAAGTTTTTATTTACAAACTTGTCATCGAAATTTGATAAACAATTGTGGTATATAATTCATGTAGTAATGAAGAAATCGCAAATCATATTTAACTATTAAATGTAACTTTGACGATATTGTTAGTAAATAAGTCTAATCCTAAGCGATGTATACACTCAAATTCTGTCATGTATTGTCAATAAATGTTCCCTTACTACTATTACTAATTTATGTACTTTTCAAATAAAATTGAAGCAAATTATTAAAATTCAGGTACTGTAAAATTTAAGTAAATTATTAAATACGGTGTAGCATTAATTAATTTAACATTGCACTTGTATACTAAATTTTATTTATTAGTTTATCAATAAAAACTTCCAGTAAAAGTACACAAAATTTCAAGTAGATTTTTTTTGACAGCGTAGAACTAGTGCCTAGGTTAACAAAAATTGTAATCGTGAGTCTTTGTGTCACCATTAAATGAATTATTTTTATACACGTTCAGGTTTTATCGAAATTTAATTGGGATTCCGTTGGTGGCTCGTGCGCAACTCAACGACCGAGCCCGAAGTACATGATGAAGAGACACTCGTCATCGTTATTTCGTAATCGCGTCGGAATCGGAGAAAGAAAAAGTAACAGCTATTGAAGCGAACGACAAGTAACACTCGAGGCTGCTTAACTAGCCCGCGCGTGCTCGGATTATTGTATAGCGAAAAGAGTACTCACATCCGGTTGAATTTCATCACCTTTCTAGTCGTACCACACGTACACTTGTCATTATTATTGTCAACTGGGAATTTTTTTAAATCCGCAAACAATTATTCGCTCTGCAGCAGAAAGAAGAATAAAACATTATAATTCTCTTTATCTGCCAAAGAAATCGTAATAGCTACTCTATGGACTCGTTGGAGTTAGGAATGGAGACCGCGACCTACCTTATCGACGTTACCACTCGAAACGCTCGTTCTCAAGGCAATTTAATTAATTTGAGAGCTTCACTCTCGCTATCTCACTGTGAATAAAAAAGCCGTTGTGTCCGTGGTTATCCCGACGAGAACAGAAGCTTTTTAAAACAAAAAGCTTTTCCTCGTCTGCACAATGACTCCTCGGGACAATACTGGCCACCTGTAACTTTGCTATAACACTTTATTCGTACGTAAGCTTAAAATACCGCTTTCAGAGCGTTTTATACTAGTATTTATAGCGAACGTTGATATAATGGTAAGAAAAACGTGCGTATACCATTTAGACGTGTTGACTATATTTTTTGATCATGCATTAAAAATAATTCTTGGGTTTTGATTTTGTCAAATTTATAGAATGTGTGTGATTAATTTTTTTTAACCTGTTTTTTTCTTACTGTTGAGATGGAAGCTTAAATTTGAAAAAAAATCTGCGGAAATTTGTGTACCATTTTAAAAAATCAATTTTCCGAGCTTGATAAATGGAACTATTGTTAAAGAGTATTGGGAAGAATTATTTTGCATGAGATAAGTAACTACGGTTTTTTTTATATGTCAACTTTACAGAAATGCAAAAGATGTCGATATAGAAACATGTGTAATTTAGATATCAACAGAAAATTGTATATCATTATCACATCGGTCGGATGTACAGTGAAAAATTTAATTTAGATTTAATTGATATATGAGAGATTATTCGTCAATTCAGACACTTTTTTTTCTATCCTCTTTGATTAATTTCATAATTGGACAGAATTTAGTACCAATTGAATATAATCTCTACCAATTTTTTCAGCTTTTTAGATCCAATATTACGGAGAATGAGGTATTTCTTTAAAGTCAATATAACTTGAAATATTAAAGTCATAGAACAAAATTTTTTCAACATAAAAGTTGTAGTTTCATGTGAACTTTTCAATGACATTTTCCAAACAATCTTGTGACCCTATAATATTACTTTTTTGCTAAAAAATATAAAGATAATTTTTTTAAAACAAAAAAGGCCACTTTCTTTTTACTGAAAAAATTACAGAATCTCTGCACCGACATCATTTTTTGTTACTTAGAACAAATTTTTTTTTTTTCCTTAGAACAAATTTTTTTTTCCTTCGGAACTTTGATCGGTCCCAGTCTGGCAATTTTTTGATGTTATTAATACATAGGTGCAGATATTCTGTAATTTTTTCAGTAGAAAAAAGTGGACTTTTTTGGTTTAAAAAAGTGGACCTTTTGCCTCAAAAAAGTGGACTTTTTTTTGTTAAAAAAATTATCTTTATATTTTCAGCAAAAAAGTACCATTATAGGGTCGCAAAATTGTTTGAAAAATTTCATTGAAAAGTTCACATGTAACTACAACTTTTATGCTGAAACAATTTTTCTCTATGACTTTAATTTTTCAAGATCCATTGACTTTAGAGAAATACCCCAGTTTCCGTAATATCGGATTTAAAAATCTGGAAAAATTTTGAGAGAGTATTTTCAGGTGGTATTAAAATGTGCCCAATTATGGCATATATATGGCAATAAATTTGGCAATTATTGACTTATATATCATTTTTCCACGTGGGACCATATTAAAAAGGAAAAGTTGCAAATGACGGACTCTCTAAATACAGACTACAATATTCTACGAGGTTCTGCGGGACAAGAAAGGCAGGCGAAAAGTGTAAGATTGTTGCATATTAGCCTATACGCACGTCCGGTGCTTCAAGCGAACGTCGCTGTTGGGATTTAATTAATTTGAGAGGACTTACTCGGCGGTATCCAACGCCTCCGAGTTGCTGACGACTCTGGGCACTTTGTACGCAACACCGGTAGCCGTAGCAACTGAATGGCGATGGCGAGAGAAAATTGCGCCAAGTCTGCGGGAGTTCGGCGGCTGAATGGTTCATATTACCAAGAGTACTGTGCTTTACTGTGCGAACGAAAGACTCTCGGGTTTAACAAAGAACAGCGGGCGACGCGCGCAATTAACCGGACGACCTCTAATTAAAACTGTTCATACTGACTACAGGCTACAATTTATGGGAAAGAGTCATGAAATACGATATTCTGCCGAATAAGTGGCCCAGTTTCCGTACAAAATTCCAAATACCTGATTCGTTCTTATATGAAGCATTCTCCGTCGATTTAGCCACTTTTTTTTGCAACTCTCTCGGAATTTCTCCATAATTAGTGATATCGAAGTACCAGTAGAGGGCATTCTATGTGAATTTTTTTCAGATTTTTTAAGTTAATATTTTAGAAATTGCCGTTTTTGTTTTAATGCAAATATCTCGGAAACGTGAAGTTATTAAAAAATATATATATATAAAAAAAAATTTTCTTTATAAAAGTTGTCGTTCTCTGTGAGATTTCTAGCGGGATATTGCAAATAATTTTCACATCCCCGTGAGAATAATTTTTTACCGAAAAACGGAGGAATTATTTTTTTTTAAATTAAAAAACGGATATTTTTTTTGGACTGAAAAAATTACAGTGTATTCCTGGATGATTGTTGATGGCTCAAAAAATGGCCAGGTCGGCATCGATCGATGTTATAGTATAAAAAAAATAAATTTGTGGGAAAGTTCCGAAAAACGGGGAAATAATTATTTTTCAAATTCAAAAACGGTTCTTTTTTGGTCAATAAAATTACAGAGTATTCCTGTATGTTTCTCGATATCACAAAAAAATCATCAGAGTGGAATGGATCGAGGTTTGGGTTCAAAAAAATAATTCCCCCGTTTTGAACAGATTCGACATGAATTAGAGAAAAATAATTTTTTTTTTCTTCGGAAAATTCAAAATTCTATAAAATCGGAACCGCTCTACCAATTCCACTGAAATTCAATACCAAACATCATTTAACGTGTCTTCATTTATAAAGAACTATTTAGCTAAATTGGCGAACTTTCACGAAAGTTAGAGCGATCACGAAATTTTTTTGAAAAATTAAAAATTCCATAAAATCTGTATACATCGATACATTCAATTAAAAATCACGCCAATTACAGATTAGTCAATACTCTAGTTGCGTGCCAAATTTCGTCTCGATCTATCGTGCCGTTCGTGAAAAAAAAAATTACTGGAATATCTTTAAAAAAAATATTTTATAACCCTTAAATTGATTCATTCATTAATTTATTCATTGAAAGTATATAATAAATTAAAGGCAAATAAATAGAAAACAAAGCTTCTCCTCTATGAAGAAGCAAAAATGATAAAAATCAAAAATATACAAGGTTCTACTTTGCATCCATTATTTCGACATCAAAGCATCGCTTGCTTTAGCACTAAAAAACATTGCAATACGAAGGAATAGATGAAATTTCGTAGCGGTAATAAAATCTGCACAGCAGCGACGAGTTAAGCATCAGGAGATACGAAATATCACGAGATTAATAGACCGAGACACGGGCAAAGATCCGCGAAGAAATCTCAACGGCATTGTCACTCTCCCACGATCGCGAAAGGAGACAACATCGATAAATCATTCGTTCGAGTGATTCGTGAAGATTTTCGCAGAAAATAAACTCTCAAGTGAATTTTCTCGGAAAGTTGAAGAACAGACAATCGTATATCAGCCAGCAGATGTTTTCTGTTCGTGGAAATCTGGCGAATGCTGAAAAGATAATAATTCGCCCCTCCTTTCTTTTCTCGTCGTCATATCTCAACGCATAAATATTTAATCTTCCTACACGAATAGTTTAAGCAATTCCGGTACAGCGAGTCCCACAGCTTATTCTCTCGCGAGTTACTCCAACTCCGGCAGCACTTGTGTCAGATTGAATTATTCAGAAGAAAGTTTACTAATTTGTCGAGGGTATATAAGTGATGGAACAATAGGCTCAACAGTATCGTCCGTCACTCTCTCATTATCACAGCATCCACCATAAATTCGTACACACATATTCATAGAAAGAAAGTTTATTATAATTATATCAACATCACGAGCAATTAGAGATTATTGTCAAAACGATGAATTTATCCACAGACATCGATAAAAATTAATGGACGACAAAAATTGGTTGCGTGAAATGAACGTATTATCTGTCGAAGAGAAAAAAAATCACTGCAAATTGATACGTCAATAGCATCATTACAAGATTTTTAATTAGAAGTTTTAAAGAAGGGTAACTTTACAATGCAATTAATTTTTTATTTTTCTTCCTGCGAATGTCTAGAAAATATAATTTTGTTTCATAGATTTTTAAGAAATTTTAACATTGAATTAGAAAAAATAAACAAGAAAGTATGGATAAAATAATACAGGAAGTCCAGAATAATTATGAATTACATAAGACTGTCGTACTTTTTTGAAAAAGGTTTATTAACAAAAAGAATACAGAGATGTTATTACATTTAAGGGCTCCGACCGAATCATCTCAAAACATCAAAAAGTCATTTTATATCCCCCGCTGGTTACCAGGGAAAATCAATAATCTCACTTGTTTCCATTAAACGATGGATCCACTCGCAAGTCATTAAACAAATCAATAAACATGTAAACTCTTAGAGTATTCTCTTACATTAACGTCTTCACACATATCATACACCACAATTTCGGCCGTCCTGACATGTTGTCGTCCTCGACAATAGAATTTATTTAATGACTTGCGAGTGGATCCATCGTTTAATGGAAACAAGTGAGATTATTGATTTTCCCTGGTAACCAGCGGGGGATATAAAATGACTTTTTGATGTTTTGAGATGATTCGGTCGGAGCCCTTAAATGTAATAACATCTCTGTATTCTTTTTGTTAATAAACCTTTTTCAAAAAAGTACGACAAGACTAATTTTTAATAAGATAATGATGTCAGTAAATGAAGACTTTGTAACATTATAGAAAAAACTATACTGAAGAGGACCAAAAATCAGGGCCGAAGCGTATTAAAAGGAAAGAGGAAAAAAAATGTCTCAAACTTTTCCGGTCGTCAATAGCCATTTATAAATGTAGATTCGTTTTTTAATTTTTGCTAAATATTTCTCGCTACATATCAGATTTGCTTGTTCAATGCCAAATAGATTTTTTTTTCGTCTGAAAAAATTTCAAAGCTCCGTAAAATTCGAACAGCTTTTCCGATTTTGGCAGAATTTAATACCAAATAGGCTGCAATTACGAAAAACTGTTAAACAAAATGACATAAATTTTATGAAAGTTAGCCCTTCTGATAAAGTATTCAAACAGTTATAAAATTTTATTTCTATATATATTTTGACAAAAATTGCAACCATCGACTAACAGCTGCTGCTTCACATGTGCATTCAATTTCAGTTCAATCAGTTGAACAGTTCTTTCGTTATAGGAGATTGAATTTTTCACAATTTATGTACTCGCACATGTGACATTTTATCTAAATCGCTTTTCGCGATGTTTCGGACCATTTCGAGTGTTCTGAAATAAAAATTTCAAAAGCATTTTTTTTTATTCATGAAAACAAAGCTTCCTTTATGAGGAATAACGGAAAAAAAAAAAAGAAACAAAAGTAGTGAAAAAAAAATAAGAACGTTAGAACTCGTACCTTGGCCATTTTGGAATATAATGGAACAATTTGGTCGTGTGAGTAGTCACGAAGTACCATAAAATGTTGTCAGTAGGGTGAAAATTTAGTAATAACGTTAATGAAAAAAAAAAAGAAAATAAAATCTTCTAGAAAATTGTACACTGTTTGACTTTCCGATGCATACAAACATCAACTTGGCGAATGTGATAAGAATCGCTTTTCTCGATGTTTCGGACCATTTCGAGTGTTCTGAAATAAAAATTTCGAAAGCATTTTTTTTTTATTCATGAAAACAAAGCTTTCTCTATAAGAAATAAAGAAAAAAAAGGTGGTAAAAAAAATGGAACGTGACTAGCGTAGGCGATACACATGGGCTCGTACCTTGGCCATTTTGGAAGATAATGGAACAATTTGGTCGTGTGGGTAGTCACGTCGTACCATAAAATGTTGTCAATAGGGTGAAAATTTAGTAATAACGTTAATAAAAAAATAAAAAATAAAATAAAATCTTCTAGAAAATTGTACACTGTTTGACTTTCCGATGCATACAAACGTCAACTTGGCGAATGTGGCAAGGAAAGGAATTTATATACGAAGAATGTGCTGTAATGAGCTGTAGATGCAACTTCGAATGAAATATGTACACGTGGGCTAGAATAATAAACGTGGAGCGACGAGTGCAGGAGAACTTGTAGGTTGAATAGGAAATAACAAAGGGGGTTAATAACCGCAATGCAATAAAACAAAGATGGGGAAAAAAAATTAACGATTGGTGCTTAAAAAAAACAATGGTTAAGTGGAAAAAAAATTTCATGTTTTTTTTAGGAAATTCTTTGAATTAATTTAATTCGAAAAGGAAAATGTGAGTGCAGTCATTTCGTATTAAGAATCCTTTTGATTATTGCGCTTGGTATTGCGTAGCACAATTAAGAGGATCAATTAATTAACCACAGGAAAATAAATTCCACAGCTGTGTGATGAAATATGATGGAAAATTTATAATAAATTAACGATGCAAAGATTATGTACAGACGATACAAAGCATTTTAATTAACGCTGATGAAAGTAATAGGGTCTATATTATGTTGGTCCACTCTCAAAAGAAACGCGCATTTTAGTTGAATTAGAGAATTATAAAATATACAAAGCATTATAATTAACGCAATTAAAAATAATGGGGTCAGTATTATGTTCGACCACGCTCAAAATAAACGACGATTTTAGTTGAATTATTACTACATTCTTGTTAAACAATAATATATTAGACTGGATTTTTAAAAAATTTGCAAAAATCTTCAAAATCTCAAACTTTAATTGACAAGAAGTCAGTACTATCATTTTTTATGAGCGAAAAGCAGCTTGATACGTTTACTTGCATAAAATATGATTAAAAATATAATGTATAATTATAATATATAACCATATGTATTTAAAAATATAATGTATAATTTTATTATTATTATTAATGTATAATTATATAATTAAATTATATGTATTTAAATCAAATATAAAAATTCAAAATGTAGAAAAAAATCTAGGACAAAAATCATTTTTGTAATCATTCCTCAACTTGCTTGAGAAAAAGGTCCATATAACTTTATTGCTCAATAAATACAGTGATTGATTGGATGCAATAAAATTTATTTGAATGAAATAAATTCTCTTAGACCATTAAATAAATTTATTTCTTCAAGTACTGGTATACTTTCATTTTATTTCGATCCAATAAAATTTATTTGATATAGATAAAATTTTATTTGCTCCTAGTTAATCAAATAAATTCATTCCCTGCGTCCATATCGAGATAAAAATTTGATTTCTGTTATTTTTATTGAACTGTGGGAATGGCGATGATATTATTGCTTCCGGCGTAGTATTGCATTTTTCTTTTTTCGATCTGACCCTCGAGGTTAAACGGATTTTCCACTACTACAGCTTTAATTAAATTCAGTGTTTCCCACTATACTTTCAGTTCCATCGGTTTATTCGTATCGAATACGGGATCTATCGGAGATTAACAAATTTTTTTTTCATTGAAATAAAATTTTTTTGAAATCAATACGATTTATTTAAATAGAATAAAATTCCATTGTGCTTACATATGAAGAAGAAACTTATTGAATGACCGACTTAATAGGATTTCATTTCAATTAAATAGAATTCATTGCATACACATAAATCATATTGATTTCAATAAAATGTGTGTGATCCAAATAAAATTTTATCTATTTTGAATAGATTCCATATTTTATTGAAATAAAAGCATCAAAACAATTTCTTTGAGTGTACGAATATAAATACCTTTAACAGTCAATATGTCACTCAAAATTTACGAGAAATTGTGCTCGAATAAACGATCCCACCGATTTATTTCTATTGAATACGGGATCGATTTAAGATTAACCAAATTTTATTCCAATTAAATAAAACTTTTTAAAAATCAATACGACTTATCTGAATGAAATGGAATCTATTTATTCAAAATAAAATCCTATTGTGCTGACATTTGAAGGAGACATTTTTGAATCACTGACCTAATTAGATTTCATCTCAATTAAATAGAATTTATTGCATACAAATAAATCATATCAATTTTAAATGAAATGTACTTGGTCCAAATGAAATTTTATTTATTTTGAATAGATTCAATATTTTATTCAAATAAAGGCATCAAAACAATTTCTTTGAGTGTATGAATTTAAATACCTTTGATCCCCAATATGTCTCTCGAAATTTACGAGAAATTGTGCTCGAATAAACGATCCCATCGGTTTATTTCTATTGAATACGGGATCAATTTACGATCAACAAAATTGCATTCCGATTAAATAAAACTTTTTTAAAATCAATACGATTTATCTGATTGAAAAAAAATTATTTTTTCGAAATAAAATCCTATTGTGCCGACGTTTGGAGGAGAAATTTTTTAAATGAACGACCTAATAAGATTTGATCTCAATTCAATAGTATTTATTGCATACAAATAAATTATATTAATTTCCAATTAAATGTACTTGATCCAAATGAAATTTCATTTATTTTGAATAGATCCCATATTTTATTAAAATAAACTCTCAAACCAATTTCTCTGAGTGTACGAATTTAAATACCTTTAACAGTCAATATGTCTCTCAAAATTTACGAGAAATTGAGCTCGAATAAACGATCCCATCGGTTTTTTTCCATTGAATACGGGATCAATTTAACATTAACAAAATTGCATTCAAATTAAATAAAACTTTTTAAAATCAATACGATTTATGTGATTGAAAAAAAAAATTATTTTTTCGAAATAAAATCCTATTGTGCTGACGTTTGGAGGAGAAATTTTTTAAATGAACGACCTAATAGGATTTTATCTCAATCCAATAGTATTTATTGCATACAAATAAATTATATTAATTTCCAATTAAATGTACTTGATCCAAATGAAATTTCATTTATTTTGAATAGATCCCATATTTTATTAAAATAAACTCTCCAACCAATTTCTCTGAGTGTACGAATTTAAATACCTTTGATGACCAATATGTCCCTCGAACGTTACGAGAAATTGAGCTCGAATGAACGATCCCATCGGTTTTTTTCTATTGAATACGGGATCAATTTACGATCAACAAAATTGCATTCCGATTAAATAAAACTTTTTTGAAATCAATACGATTTATCTGATTGAAATCCAATAGTATTTATTGCATACAAATAAATTATATTAATTTCCAATTAAATGTACTTGATCCAAATGAAATTTCATTTATTTTGAATAGATCCCATATTTTATTAAAATAAACTCTCCAACCAATTTCTCTGAGTGTACGAATTTAAATACCTTTGATCACCAATATGTCTCTCGAACGTTACGAGAAATTGAGCTCGAATGAACGATCCGCTAAATCAATTCGCTATTTCGACAGGTGAAACCGCGTATCTAGCCTCTCGTTGCAAATTGAGTTGTTAGCTACAATTGGACAGAATAGTGCGACGCTCTGATTTCCAATGACCTCGTACATTCTCTCCGAGTCTACAAAACTGCAGCGCGTATCGAATAACCACGACCGATGTCAATGCTGTCACTTTCATCATGATTTTCTCGATATTTATTGTATTTTTTACAATCTCTTTTAGGTTATGGTTATACTTACCAAAAAGCAATGTGATTCCATTGGTATTAAGGGGGCTGCGTTTTTTTTCAAAAAGGTAAAACAAAAAATTCTGAAAATGATACGTTTTTTTTTAAATTTTACATTCAATCGTCATTAAGTACATACGAAATATTACAATTCTGCAGCTTTGTTGAGTCATGCAGTGCAGAAAAATGGTGTGAGCAGAAAAGAAACACTTTTAACTTGTCGTAACTTCAGACTAAATCGTTGAACACATTTTACTGTTCGATGTTTTATTTTATATGTTGAAATTTTATATGTTGAAATTTCGTTGTTCAAACAACAACGAAATTTGTAGAAAAATATATTTGTAATTATAAAAATCCATATTCCCACGTTTCATTATTTTGTAAAAACTGCAACAATCGAGGACGAGTTGCCAAATTAATATTTGTTTAATTTTTCCATTGTAATTAAATTTTAATCTACTTTTTAAACAAATTAATTATTACTTATATTTTCCCCATCAAATAAAAATTTTAGTAATTTTCGGCCAAATTAATTATTATTCATATTTTCCACATCAAATAAAAATTTTAGTAATTTACTCCCAAATTAATATTTGTTTAATTTTTCCATTGTAATTAAATTTTGGTCTACGTTTTAAACAAATTAATTATTATTTATATTTTCCCCATCAAATAAAAATTTTAGTAATTTTCTGCCAAATTAATTATCATTTATATTTTCCCCATCAAATACAAATTTTAGTAATTTTCTCCGAAATTAATATTTGTTTAATTTTACCATTGTAATTAAATTTTAGTCTACTTTTTGAACAAATTAATTTTTATTTATGTGTTCCCCATCAAATAAAAATGTTAGTAATTTTTTCCCAAATTAATATTTGTTTAATTTTTCCATTGTAATTAAATTTTAGTCTACTTTTTGAACATATTAATTATTATCTATATTTTTCCCATCAAATAAAAATTTTCTCTTTTGTGCCATTCCAGTTCAATGAAGCAAAAAGAATGCGCAGGATGTAAAGTATGTTGATTCGCAGTGCGCTATTTTTATTGTGGCGAACGTCGAACCCCACTTTCCAAATGAGGCTGGAAAAGGAGATAGAATTATAGTATCAGAGAGGCACCGCAATATCAAACTGGGGGTATTGCGTGGGGGAATCCTGACGATGCCGGAAGTTACGTATATCCGTATCGAACGCGTGACTACTCAGCACCACATCCGTCCGGTGTAAATATATGGGTATATAAATACATATCATGTCATGATACCAGTTATGCAGATATTATGACACTTTTGCATAAAGCTTCATTAGACTTTAGAGTTCAAAGCACGCACACTGCTGATTGATTAAATAATTTATTGTTTATATACGATAAATTAAATAATTTAGGCAAGAATCTCCAGCTAAAATATAAAATTAAAATTTAATTTATAAACTTATATCGGGTTATAAGTAATAATTTGTAATCGTTCACAGACCGTAAAATTGGAGTATCAAAGGAGATTCTAATTTCGACCTAAGCTTAACCTTGTAACTTGTTGAACTTTTATTATAATTATTCGAAAAAGTAATTTATCAGATATTTTTAATTTGTTGCTGAAGAAGAGAATGACGAATTAATTTGTGTTTTGAATTATTTTCGCTAAGTTAGTTAAAAAAGTAGAACTTTGCAAATTACTTCCTCATTATTTTTGCTTTCTACAAAGATACCTCTATGAGGAAGTAAGTTGATCAATTTTGGCTTCCTGCTAGACGAAGCTTTGTAAAAAGCAAAAAATAATAAGGAAGCAATTTGCAAGGTTCTACTTTGCAGGCTTGTTTATACTTGGAAGACATTTTTATAAAAATTCAAAGTGTAGTAAAATTTTTACCGCTCGACCGATTTGTGTAAAATTGTTACTCAAAAATTGTGTGATGATAGTCCATATGTAAACTAAATTGAAAACCGATATCTAGTAATTTGTATGAGCAAGCGTTCGAACAAGATTTTTCAAATAATTCAAAATTTCATAAGATTTGAACCACTTGACCGATTGGTGTCAAATTTGTACCAAATATCTTTTTAAATGGTCGTCTAAGTGTGAAGAAAATTTAAGATAAATCTGTCGAAAATTTCGAAATTTTTTTTTTTTTTTTCGTAAAACCTTTTTTTTCCTTGTTCACTAAAATCGACATTTTCTGACACGTCAACAGTTAATTAGACCAAAATCTTAATGGGAAACCAATAATCGTGAAATCATATCGGCAATTGCAGCCGAATATCTCAGAATTTGCATGAGTTATAGTATTTGCAGACATTTTTGAAAAAATTAAAATTGTAATAAAATCAGAAAGGCTCGACAGATTCTCGCAAAATTTGGTCCACATAATGTTTCACGGATAGTTCATTTATGTATAAAATTTCAGCCCGGTGCCTTTTTAATTGCAAAAGTTATACGGTGAAAACGATTTTTTCGAAATTTTAAAAATGGTGTAGACAAAAAAAATGTCAACCTATTCGCGTCAAATACAATCCCAAACGGTATTCTATGATAGCCCACTTGCATACGAAATTTGAAGAGCATTCATCGAAAATTGCGACAGTTATCGTGTAAACAACGAAATGTGCACACACACACACACACACTCATTTTTTTTGTTTTGGACAATTCTAAGTCCGACATAAAAATCTCGAAAATACTTTTTTTTACGAAAACAAAGGTTTCTTTACGAGGAAATAAAAAGGGAACACAAATTGCAAAAAATGATGACAGCGTTTTTTATTTCTAATGCTTTTGAAAAAAGCTTTGGTATCGATCTCTATGATTTTACCTGACTATGATCTACCGACTCCAAATCCTTTTTTGTCTCGTGAATATCAGAGGGAATAACGAGTTCGAAAGGGGCATATGTAGAAAGCTAGGCTGGGAGGGCTCGAGGCTATCGAGAAGAAGAGAAGGTTTCGTGGGCAGAAGGCAAACCAAGTTGGCGGCAGCTTGGAAAGATTAGGCCTGGCACAGCCTTTCAGCGAACGCATTTCGGCAAGATCAATCGGTGTGTGAGGGAGAGCACGAACCTTATTCTTTTGCAATTTTGTTTTTTTATTCAACCATATTTTTATACCTTATTTTTTCGTCTTCCTTCAAGGCGTGGGACCACCAAGGCCCATTTTCAAACAGACTGTCCACATGCTGCCGAAATGAATTTCATGGAAAAGTGCAAATTTACACGGTAACAAATAAATCTTCAAAATTCCGTCGGTCTTTGTAAGTACGAAAACAATTTTGAAGTGTCATAAATTTTTCATTCCTATTTTATCAAATTTCAAAACTTAAACGTATTTTGTTAAATTTGAAAAGTACAACATTTTGGCAAAATTATATATTTCGTGCGATCAAAATAGCAAATTCGAGACTCAACATTTTTATTTTGGGTCTGGAAACAATTTTTTTTGCCAGAATTAACAAAACGTTTCTATGAATTTTTATGGACGACATTCTTTGTTAAATGTACAAAATATTCAATCAATTTTTTCTGTACTTGAACTTCTTGGTAAAATTACATATAAGTTTTAAATGTAATCTTTACATATAAACACGTTTTCCTATTATAAAACATAACAATTTCAGAAGCATTTATTTAGTCTCTGAGCTTTATTTCAGGGTTAATTTTCTTGATCTTACCTTATTATTCATTTTGCGACATTAACGGCACGTTAAAGAGACGGTCGTTCCATTATTTTGCCAATCCGTAAACATAAGCAACATAAATTCACAGATAAACTCCCCCAAACACAGATCAGCAACTCAACACTAATGTGAATTGAACACAATAAATTTCCGAATTCCATTAATTAAGGATAGCTTAACCACAAAATCCAAAACATAAGGTTAAATTATTTTTGTGAAACGAAAAAAAAACATTGTTTTTTGCCCAAGTCAACAAAACGTTACTATGGATTTTTATTGCCAAAAACTTTTTGTTGAAAGAAGAAAAAAGTTGATTAAGCCTTTCTGTACTGGGACAGTTGAAATTTTTTTTAAAATTAGGCGATGGACACGAATTTCTAATCCACAAACATTTTTGCAGTATTTAATTACTCGTCGAGCTTTGTTTTAAGGTTAATTTTCTAGACTCTTTACCTCATTACTCAAGCACGTAATTTGCTACCAGTCTGTCAATTAATTACAATAATCTCAGATTATAATTTTAACTCCAAAGAGGCTGTAGATTCTTGGACTGCGGAGCCGATAAGAAATTAATTTTCCTGAATAAGGATAAGCTCAACCGTGGCGTACGATAGGGCAAAGGGACATTGCCTGTCTTAAGTAGGACGCGTTCGGTGAAGGAGGTCCTGCTTGAAGAGATTAAAATCTTTCTTGAAGATGAGAACCTCCGTTCGCGAAGAGTCTTTTGCACCAGGATTATACCATCTCCCATTCTCCCTTCTTTCTTCTTATAATAGCGTATTTTACGTCTTACGTCTGGCGTTATCCAAGGAGTCAAAATTGTGCAGACCCGGACGCTCAGAGTTCACTCATTCTTCCAACCATAATACACAATCGAGCGTGCGAATTTCAACAAACCGGGTGGCTTAAGAAATAAGATAAAATGGACCCCAAAATTTTAAGTATAATAAACACTAAGTTGTTTCACGGATTAATAAAAATTGGGCAACAAAATAGCATACAAAAAAATGAAAAATATAAATGTAATTTTGTCTCCGGACGTAAAGTATTGTTAAGAATAGTCATTGGCAAAAACTGAGACAATTCGTTTCTAACAAAGTCTAGAAATCGTCGCTTTTGTCCCCAATTGGTATTTGAGACGAGGGGACTTTTTATACTGTCTGAAAATGTGTGCATTTGACATAATTTTTTGTTGTCGTAGAGTTGGCAAAAAATGTTCACCAAAATAGGAATATTATGTCTTTAATGGACAAACATTTTTTTAAATGAAAATGTGTGATAAAGATACTAATACTTTTTTTTTCGAATTATTTTTTGACGTATATTACGAACCCAATATCGGCGATAAATTCCATTTACAGTAAACACTAGGTTATTTCATGGATCAATGAAATTTAAACAACTAGATACGTATAAAGAAAAAAAAACGGAAAATATAACTTTGTCTCCTGCTGTAAAGTATGATTCAAAATAGTTAATAGTAAAAACTGAGACGAGTTGTTTTGGAGAAAGTCAAGAAAGTGTCAGTTTTGCCCTGAATTGACTTTTTATTTATTTTTATTTTTTTACCTTCTGAATTGCTAAGAAATATTCACTAAAATATAATTAATAAATTATCATTGGTTAAATATCTTTTATGAAAATGCGTGGACAAAAAATGATGAATAAACATAATAATTTCTTCGAAATTATTTTTACTGTGTGTTACGTTAAATATCCATCGAACATTGCGAAAACGATGCACAAATATGACCGAACATTGTTGATAACCAACATTCACTCATTTTCAAGTGGAATGTGTTGGGAGTTTTCTGGTTACAATGCAAATTGATACTAGCTATAGAAAAGCTACCAATTAACGGTCTGCGCTATGGACTCGTTATAATATCGCCCGGGGTTGATATTTCACACCAAATTTTTTACAGTTCGTGAGCCCAGGGCTAAATTGTTGGAAATATTTTACCCTTTCAGTGCGGACAGGCAGTCAAGGTATTCATAAAAATATTTCCATTCATTTTACAGGAAGAAGGGAAAGGAAAAAGAGTGTTTTAACTTTAATCGTTAAGCCCACAAACATTCAACTTTGGCCTGTCTAAAAGTAGAGTAAAGACACCACTGAATGAACAGTTAAACAGAACGATTTGTTTATTATGGGGTTATTTAAAATACAATGTTACTCGTCGTTGAAATTTTTTAGAAATGACCACAATGTCGAATTATCTGATGCAACTAAAAAAATATATATTTATATATATGCAAAGTATAATAAAATAAATGCTACATATAAAAAATCCAAAAAACACCAGTAAGTGAACAGGCCGATCTAGTCAGTAGATAGCTGAGAAAATAGTCGAATTTAAAATCGGATGTTCAGATTAGTCGTGTAAATTTTTCATGAATTCTCAAAAAGCTGTTGTTCATCCACTGGTGACTGGCCAATTATTGGTGCATTTACAGGGTTCGCAAGGTCCGCGCACATTTCTCTTGGTTTTTTATAACGACTGCCGAAATGACGAAATGTACGTTAAATTTCAAGCTTTATGTCCCGCTCCTTCATCACCTTTTATGCGAGTACATACGTCACTCTTAGTCTCCAAAGAACGGGCAACGAAGGAATTCTTGTAACTCGTTCCTTGTTTTACATTACCACGACCATCATCACAGAAACGACGGCAATTCCGTTTACGATTAATAATCCATCGCGCAGAGGGTAATATTTTTATTTCATTTTTTTTTGTTCGGAAATCATCAGTTGTAAAAGAAAGATGACTTCCTGTATTCGTTACCAACCATAAAATAACACATATTAATAAATACCAATCCGTAAAGAGAAATTACATTCCGGAAAAGGTTAAAAAAAACCGATAAATTTCCTGGCTCATTTGCAATTGTCAGTTGCTTTTGTCCTAGAGCAAAAGAATCTTCATACAACTCTGTGCGAGAAGTGCTTACTTCTCACACGCTCCGCTTCACGTGCGAGAAATCGAACTTCTCGCACTTGTCAAATAAAATTGTATACGAAACTCGTGTGAGAAACTTTTTCTCAACTTGTGTGATTGCAATACTCGCCATTGGCTCGTGGTGCGAACTTACCTTCGTCAGGAAAAGTTTCATCGCACTCGTATCGTAATATACTATTATGCGACTCCGTTCGAGAAGTGCCTACTTCTCACATGCTTTGCTTTGCGTGCGAGAAATCGGACTTCTCGCACTAGTGAAATAAAATTGTATACGAGTCTCGTGCTAGAAACTTTTTCTCAACTCGTGTGACTTCAACACTCGCCTTCGGCTTGCGCTGCAAACTCACCCTCGTCAGAAAAAGTTTCATCGCACTCGTATCGTAATATACTATTATGCAACTCCGTTCGAGAAGTGCCTACCTCTCACACGCTGTGCTTCGTGTGCGAGAAATCGGACTTCTCGCACTCGCGAAATGAAATTGTATACGAAACTCGTGCGAGAAACTTTTTCTCAACTTGTGTGATTGCAAAACTCGCCATTTTCTTGTGCTGCAAACTCACCCTTGTCAGAAAAAGTTTCATCGCACTCGTATCGTAATATACTATTATACAACTCCGTTCGAGAAGTGCCTACTTCTCACACGCTCCGCTTCACGTGCGAGAAATCGGACTTCTCGCACTCGCGAAATAAAATTGTATACGAAACTCGTGCGAGAAACTTTTTCTCAACTCGTGTGACTTCAAAACTCGCCTTCGGCTTGTGCTGCAAACTCATCCTCGTCAAAAAAAGTCTCGCCGCACTCGTATCTTAATATAATTATTTCAGTGTTCAAAATAATATATACTATTTAATGATATCATCAGAAAAATAACTTAGATATCTATCAATGAATATCAGGAATATAGGTCACTCTCGAATAGGTCCTCTCCATAAATTGTCAATTAATCTGTATCTAACAATCAATTGCGCAAAGAATATAATGTTTTCCACTAAAAAATCATCAACATTCAGAATGAAGTGGGTACAATTTTGGCAAGTACAAGTTTTAAAGTACAAATAGCACAGCGATTTGCGCACCGGAATATAATACTTGAAGAGCGCCGAGACGAAGCTAACACCTTCCCATCGTAGCAGAAAGAAAAGGAGTGAGTTGACAAAAGAAAAAGAGAGGCAACCTCGGGAGTTGGCTCTTGAAGTATATCGCTGCGACCTTTGAGGCACGAGAGATGCTTTTGCCGCGCGCCGGTTGCTGCTCGCTTCGCGTCCTCTCCCCATTATTCTTTTCCATTCGCGCCTTTCGCACTCGAACAAAGAGAACGCGCGCCCGCGCGTCTATGCCGTTCGTCGTGCCGCGCGCGCGCGTCTTTTCCCGCTTAGCGCATTCACAAACGCATGCGACCACAACACTGCGCACCGTCTTTGACTTTGCTAGCTACGAGGATCCCACGATTATCATGTATCTCATGGTGTATTAATCGCACACTGAAACTATTTCCACGAACTTTCACTAGATATTATCTGTACATATCACCTACAAAATTGTCCACTTATATCTTTTCATCGGTGTTTAACGCGCGTTTTTCTCCTGAGTCTCATTGATAATCTACGGCGTCAGTCTTTCTTTGTTATGGGGTTTCTACCAAACGACCGGAAAATAAAGTGAATTACATGAATTTATTTTTCATAGACCAAAGAAAATGAACTTTTCAAATTTTTTTACAATGATTTAGTTTTGAGGACTGAAAGTAAATTTCTTTAGTAAAAAGTAGTCTTATAAATTCTGTGTACATGTGCTGTAATATGAATATCTGAAAAAAGATCGGTAATCGGTCGCCGTTGTAGTTAGAAACTTGGAAAAAAAAATTTAGTGAATTTGAAAATTTTTTCGAAAATCGATAAACTAAATTTTTCATCCACTGCATAATATCTTCTGGAGCCTGAACCTACACTTTTAAAAAAGACTGGAAGTTTTTATGCATGAAATCGTAAATCAAATTTAATCACAATTGTGATATAAAATTCATGTAAATTTGTAGTAAAATTACAGCGGATTATGAAAAGTAATGTACTTTTACATTGAATTGAATGTAAATGATTGAAATCACTGTACCATACTTTAATTTTACATCGGATTTGTATAGAAAATGTATTACACCAGTTTATGCATAAAAACTTCCTGTACCGATACATTAAATTAGAAGTAAATTTTTTTGCAGTGTATGATATCAATAAAAAGTCAATAATTTGCAAAAATGGCGGACACTTGTATCGTTGGTAGCTTTTTTCAACGTGTTTTTCACTCATAAAAATACTATGGCGTCGCGACGCTACTGCGTCTCTTGATAACATTTTGAAAAAATGTCACTTGCACTTCAGGTTCAGGCCGCAATGAATTTAATCAGATTAGAAAGAAAAGAAAATAATGAAGATCCATCGAGTAATTTTTTGAGATTTCGTGGGGACCGATCTGAAAAACATGATTTTTTAGAAATTGCGCTAACTTTACACATACATGGGGAATTTTATACCAACTCGGCCTGGGTTTGATCGTACTTCTCGCACTCGTAAAATAATAGTACATTACGATACACATTCGATTAAAAAGTTTTGCGCACGCGTTTGTTATACAATTTTATTTCACGAGTGCGAAAAGTGCCTACTGTAAATCAGAAATTATTTTCTTCCACTAGAAACTAACGTTTTGACGAATATTTATTATTTCATGTTGCAATTTTTTTAATTTTCACAGTTATTAACTTTTCTTGCTTGTAACTACTAATGCCTCGTAACTATATAAACAATGATCACAATTCCCGCTTAACCTCTAAATTTACTGTCTGACAAAAACCAAATTGACTTCCCCGATTTTTTTACAAGAACAAAATAAATACATTGCACAAATTCGGTTTGCCGTAAGTTGATCCTCCCAAAAAATGTCTAAAAAATAAAACAAACACCTAAAGGAAAAATCAGTCTATTACTTTGCTGGCATTTCTAAATACAATTTTATTTTCAAAAATCTCCCCGTTCGCTTTCAATAAAACATTATAAATACATTGATATAAAAATAAATAAACGAACAGAGTGAGTCCGAGCTCAATGGTCACAACTCTGTCGTGTACCCGCAAAGGCAATAACCATTAATACTTAAGGTTACTATTCGTAGTGGTTGTGGCGATAAATTTATGAGTTGTCACATGCGCATTACGAAGAGCTTGAATATTGCAAATTGAAAACGTTACCGTCACAACCTTATTTCTCTCGGTATGGAAAAACGATAGAGTGTTAAAAGTCACCATGGTGAGGTAAAATTCTAAATAACGTCTAGAACCTGAGGCGGTGGAAAGCAGCGAGTATAAAGCCCGCAGAGTGAAGCCAGGCGGTGTTGTATTCACGAGACTTCGTAGCACGTATATATACGGTATATACGGTCGAAAGATCGAATCACGTAGCTTCTCGCATAATTAATCGTGAGGTACACCAGCCGATGCTTTTGCTGTGTCTCGGGGGAGTCTCGTTCTTCCTTTCCTTCTTATTTATATACTTTTTTTATTTACTTCTTTTTCCCCCGTAGCTGGCTTTTCTTTATTTAGCTTCTTTGTTGTTGTTGTTGTTTTTTTCCTTCGTTCTTTCTGCGACTTCTACACTCGTGCGAAGCAGCAGCAGCAACAGCAATGGGACTCTCGTTACTCTCATTTATCTTATTCCCTCTTTCCATCTACACACACGCTGCTGACCTCCTCTTCTTGTTCGTCTCGTGTTATGTGGTCGCGCGGCACAGAATTCTCTCACTCTCGCTTGGCGCTGCTGTGCGACATTAGTACCACGGGAACACGTTCTCTTCGGCGTCCTCGTAATCTCGGAGAGACTCCGAGCGACGAGGACTCGCGGCATTTATGCTGCGGAAAAGGTGAACGCGTTGGGGCTATCGCTTGAACTATCCTACTCTCTATCGCGCTATCACGGTACTCTCACTACCCTGTTACTTCTTCAGTGAACGTGTTTAACGTACCTGGAGGATTGAAATTATATCCTATTTTTTGTAGGTGAAATTAGATTGATGTTAATTAGATGGTTCTTAAGGTTGTATGATACGTACAGTCCCGCCAAAAGTGAGTTTCAGAGACAATTTCGATCACTTTCCGATGGGATAAAAATCGGAAAAAAATAATGCATATAAAACGCGCTGAAAAGATTGATTTCGCATAATTATAATCCCAAAATGGTATTAACAAATTGGTGACAAAAACAATTGTTCAACAAACAATCAGTCAACCTAACTTCTTTTTTAATGAAAATGATATGTTAATTTATTTAAATGCATACGATTTTTTCAAGATTTTGTTGTTTAGTTTGATTTTGATTTATTTTATTTTGAAAATATGCGCAGAATATAACCAATTTTGGATATGCGTTTTGCAAAAAACATCTTGAGTGTAGTAGATGATTTTATGCCGAGTACAGTTTGAAAAGTGAGAGGAAATGTGTCTTTATTATTGCATGATTATTATTTGTAAAAACTATTCGAAAAAAATGTCGGCAACCGATTTTTTAAAATAAAAGTGTGCGAAGTGTAAAAAAAAATCATTATAAGTCTGTCAAAATTCAAATTTTTTTTACCAAAAAAATTATTGAATAAACGACCCACATATTAGTTGGTAGAAACCGATGTTTTTTGAGTCTGGCGAATAGTGGACAGATTCAAAGGGTTAACCGGTAAAATGTTGTAAAAAACGATAATAAGTATTCAGTTTTTTAAGACTAGAGTGCAATGAAATATACTTTTTTTTGTACTAGCAAATTCTTATTATGAAATATACTCCTTCCTGATAAATTTCAGCAAAAAACGAAGAAAATTTCATTAAGTGCAAGAAATAATTTGTTTCTTTCGTAAAATTTCGTTAAAACGATGAACAATATTCAGTGCCGAAATGACTAAAGCGCTTCAATCTCCTTTATTCTCTGTACTAACGCGGAATATACACCTTCCCCATGATTTTGGGCGAAAAAGAACGAAGCAAAGTAACTGGGTGCAAGGAATAATGGATCTGGGACAGGATGCTGTCTATATGTATATCTATTCTGCGGAACAGTCAACCGGTTTTTCCAATGACCTATGTACTCGCCACATAGTCAAATCGATCACGCTCGATCGCGCGAATGCAATCTCAAACTCTTTGTAAAAGGCTAAAACGGAGAGATAGAGAAAGAGAGAGAGAGAAATGGAGATGGATAGAGTGAAAGCAACGAACAAAATAAAATATACTGCAGCGAACTGATATGTATTTCCATACCATACATTCATCCACCTGGTGTCGAAATAACATATTGAAATAACATAACTACAAAATAACACATTGAAATAACATAACTACAAAATAACACATTAAAATAACATAACTACATAATAACACGCTAAAATAAAATACCGACAAAATAACACGTCAAAATAACGAATGACAAAATAATCTTACAAAAACAAGACGCACTAAAATAACACGAAACTATTGTCAAAAACAATAACTTTCGAAATATCGAGCTAAATGAACCTGAAAGAACCTAACGTAAAAGTAGTTGGAAGAACTTGGAAAAAAAGAACTTCAAAAATTCAATCTAAAAATACCTAAAAGAACTTGAAAACAGAACATAACGTAACAGTACCCAACAAAATTTGAAAAAATAACCTAACCTAACCCAACAAAACAACACCGAACCATTGCCGGAAACAATAATACTCGAAATATCGAGGTAAATGAATGCGAAAGAACCTAACCTAAAATAACCAAAAACAACATAGAAAAAGAACCTAACTTAAAAGTACCTAAAAGAACCTAACGTAACCCAAAAGAATGACACGAAACGATTGTCGGAAGCAATAGTTTTCAAAATATTAAACGTTGGATGTGTGCGAAATAATGTTTCGAGAATTATTTTCAAGTGTGTTATTATAACATTTTGTTTTGTTTTAGCGTGTTATTTGAACATTTTGTTTTTTCTCAGTGTGTTATTTGAACATTTTGTTTTTTCTTAGTATGTTATTTCAACATTGTGTTTTTTGGAGTGTGTTGTTTTAGCGTTGTATTATTTTAAAGTGTGTTATTTCAACACTGTGTTGTTTGGAGTGTGTTATTTTTCCATGGAGCTATTTTGACGTGTTACGCATACCTACATCATTATAATATATCTGGAGAATGCGAAATATGTTTGCCTATAGGTCATAATGGCCACTGAATAATATGCCTGGAAAATCGTTACCTCTTCTCTTCGACTACTCGTCAATTTTACATTCAAGCTCGTCAGGTCATAGCGCTGAAACGTGAAAAATTGCGAAAAGCTGAAAATAAATGAAAAATCCTCGAAAGAATCGAGTGAATCAACGGAGCTACTGTTAAATAAAAAAAACAACACAGCATATGGGGCATTCTATGACAATCCACGCAGATTGAGACCCGAATTTCCTCTACGCATGCCTAGTATATTTTTTATCTGGTTATTCTTATTGAAAAAATATATCCGTGATTTTTATTCGACTTTCATTTAAAACCATCCTTGAGATGTAATAAAATTAAAGAAACAATACAAAAAATCCAAGTCCAATCAAAAACAAAATTCAGACAAAAATAAAATGGCTATTTCGTCATCTCATCATGTAGTATATAAAAACGGTTAAAAAATTGTTAAACATTTTATTAATCATCGTGTCCTAGATTGACGTAAAAATTGCCAAGTTTAACAAGGTATTTTTCATCTGCTTACGATAAATCTTAAAAATTCTATTATACATTAGAAATCAAACCTTTTAAGCCAAAGTGACATGACAGAGAAATGAAAACTTCATATTTAAAAAAAAATTTAATTTTTTTTATCCGAATTTTTTGTTGATATTCTTTAATTATAGGTCATTATAATTACAGGTCAGTAACTTTCCAGAACTCTCGCTACGTCATCCTCTCGTCTTAGCTTGCAATTAATATTTAATAAAAATTTTAGATATTTTATTTATTAATTTAATCAGAGAAAAAATATATTCGCCAAATCGAAGTGGTTCGGATTTTAAACTCTGTGACTTATCATGGAATGCCCTATGTGCATTTTTTTTTCGTTCGGTTCGACTTTTTAGATAGGTTGGAAAAGCGGATGGGCGTTCTGGTTTTTCGCTTGACATGCACCGGTCTTGCTTATTGTTCACTACGAAACTGTACAGTCGTGAATATACTTGTATTGAGCTCTATGCTCTCTGACTATGACGGCCAGCACAAACTATAAATATCCGGCTCTCTGAATCGATATTTGTACGATGGAAATTCGAGAATTCGCAAGGACAAGCGAGAGCTTTCGTTTAATAATATTTTATTAAATTCATTGTCAGATAAAAATGTCAATAATCAGGAAAAAGAAAAAAAATTGGATTCCACCGCTACGTTTTTAATTATTTATACTTGACGTTTCCAATATTAGTTGTGACAATCCACACATTTCTTTTTAAGAACGGAACCAATATATGCGCAGGTTCATTTAATGTGGCTTGATATCGAATTCGGTCGAAATCGAGAAAACGTTTTAGATTTCATAACGTTTCGAAATTTTCAAAAGAATGCACGTTGTTTAATTAATTTTTTCAAAATAAGAATAACTGAAGTCTAATTTTGTAAATAAACGAAATAATATGCAGTAATGCATTATTAATATTTAGCATACATAATTTTGAACTAAGAATTCGGATTATTATTTTAAAAATTCTGATTTTGTTAAGGAGATTTTATTTTTATTTTGAAAAGTACTGTTTTCAATATCGAAATTTTTTGATAGCTTATAGCCAAAGTGAGCAAGATTTTTCTTTTTATAGTTTCTAAGCTTTTTTATTTAAAAAGTTATTACAAAATAGAATAAAATATACTACAGGCGATTGGTCAAATGTTTATTTCTGTAAAACCGGTATTTCCGGAATTTCTTTGAGATTTTTAGGAATGTCTTCAGATTTTGAGATTTCGGAAAAAGTTTAAACAATTTCTAAAAATCGGAAAAAAAATTCTACAAAATCCGATTTTACAAGATAAACATTCGATCAGTCGTCTGAAGTAGATTAATTTTTTTAAAATGATTTAACATTTCTTCAAATAAAACAAGCTTAAAAACTACAAAAAGAAAAATCTTGCTCACTTTAGCTATAAGCTAGAATTTTTTGTATTATTTTTATAATATGGATTTTTTAATTATGCCGTTTGAAATATCACTTTAAAAAAATATATAAAAAAAATTGCCATAGAAAAAAAAATTATATATATACACATATAGGGTGCACTTAAGGGTCCCACGAAAAATTACGAGTCAAATCGCAGAGTTCGAGGTCAAATCCTGGTCGAAACGGGGAGGATTGCCCCATATATATCGATAAGAACGCGTAGGTTCATATGCACGGTTACGAGTATCTGTGTTACAGCCAGTTGTAAAACTTCTTATTGGTTCCCTCTGGTGCACAGAAACACCTCATTTCACCACAGGTCTGTTCCTTCAAAGTATGACACGATCTCGAGCCTGTCTCTGGTCCAGTCGTACTGCCATCGAGGGTAAGAAGAGAACTGTGAATTACGACCGGATTTACGATGACCTCTCCATACCTTCTCTCTACCAATGGGAACCTTTCAGTTTTTTGTCCCAGGGAGAGGCTATATCAAGTTACAAATGACTTGAAAATCCTTTTTAGGTCGGATAAATGTGAATAATAATAAAAAAACAAACAAACAAAAAACACAACACTGTTAGGAAAGATTGGAAGTTTTTATGCATAAACTCGTCATCGAAATTTAATGAACAATTGTGGTATAAAATTCAAATACTTTTTCTATAAATAATAATAATAAATCAAATATTGAAGATAGAAATTTGACTCAACAAGATTTGCCATTCGAAATTTAATGATTCATAAGATATACTCATTGATTTTATGAAAAAAAAATTTCTTTTTAGGTTGCAGGGAGAAATAATAGACAAAAAACACTTTCCTCCGTTATTTAAACGGGAAAACTTCAAACGCGATGATATACCTCTAAGGATCAAAATTATGAGCTCCGCTTTTGACAGGATCATTACGAAGATGCATTTTACAATATTGTTGAAAAAAATAATGGTCACACCGTATATGCGATATGTGGATGGGCATAACAACGTTATTATAATGTTATTGTTTAATGTTCGTCTTTTTACTTATATCGATAGATTCCGATGTAACAACACGTCTCGTAATATAAATCCTCCCTAGTAATTTTATCGTATTTGTATTTGGTGCTGATTACTACTTAATAAAATACTGCGACAAAATTGACAGGATCACGAAGATGTATTCTACGATATTTTGGGTGGAGAGCAAGGAAAAAAAAATATCGCTTAATATTTTTGTCGTATTTATTCAACATCTATTTTTCAATATACCGGAAAATGTATTTTCTGGTACGCAATTTGTCCATGGGGGAATCCGGCGCTGACAGCGTCGTCGTCGGCGTCATCGTCTAGGGCATATGAGGGCAAGGAAAAAAAATATCGCTTAATATGTTTGTCGTTTATATTTAACATATATTTTTCAATATACCGGAAAATGTATTTTCTGGTACGCAATTTATCCATGGGGGAATCCGGCGCTGACAGCGTCGTCGTCGTCGTCGTCTAGGGCATATGAGGGCAAGGAAAAAAAATATCGCTTAATATTTTTGTCGTATATATTTAACATCTATTTTTCAATATACCGGAAAATGTATTTTCTGGTACGCAATTTATCCATGGGGGAATCCGGCGCTGACAGCGTCGTTGTCGTCGGCGTCGTTGTCGTCGTCGTCTAGGGCATATGAGGGCAAGGAAAAAAAATATCGCTTAATATTTTTGTCGTATATATTTAACATCTATTTTTCAATATACCGGAAAATGTATTTTCTGGTACGCAATTTATCCATGGGGGAATCCGGCGCTGACAGCGTCATCGTCGTCGGCGTCGTTGTCGTCGTCGTCTAGGGCATATGAGGGTAAGGAAAAAAAATATCGCTTAATATCTTTGTCGTATATATTTAAAATCTATTTTTCAATATACCGGAAAATGTATTTTCTGGTACGCAATTTATCCATGGGGGAATCCGGCGCTGACAGCGTCGTCGGCGTCGTTGTCGTCGTCGTCTAGGGCATATGAGGGCAAGGAAAAAAAATATCGCTTAATATTTTTGTCGTATATATTTAACATCTATTTTTCAATATACCGGAAAATGTATTTTCTGGTACGCAATTTATCCATGGGGGAATCCGGCGCTGACAGCATCGTCGTCGTCGGCGTCGTTGTCGTCGTAGTCTAGGGCATATGAGGGCAAGGAAAAAAAATATCGCTTAATATTTTTGTCGTATATATTAAACATCTATTTTTTAATATACCGGGAAATGTATTTTCTGGTACGCAATTTATCCATGGGGGAATCCGGCGCTGACAGCGTCGTTGTCGTCGTCGTCTAGGGCATATGAGGGCAAGGAAAAAAAATATCGCTCAATATTTTTGTCGTATATATTTAACATCTATTTTTCAATATACCGGAAAATGTATTTTCTGGTACGCAATTTATCCATGGGGGAATCCGGCGCTGACAGCGTCGTTGTCGTCGTCGTCTAGGGCATATGAGGGCAAGGAAAAAAAATATCGCTTAATATTTTTGTCGTATATATTTAACATCTATTTTTCAATATACCGGAAAATGTATTTTCTGGTACGCAATTTGTCCATGGGGGAATCCGGCGCTGACAGCGTCGTCGTCGTTGTCGTCGTTGTCTAGGGCATATGAGGGCAAGGAAAAAAAATATCGCTTAATATTTTTGTCGTATATATTTAACATATATTTTTCAATATACCGGAAAATGTATTTTCTGGTACGCAATTTATCCATGGGGGAATCCGGCGCTGACAGCGTCGTCGTCGGCGGCATCGTCTAGGGCATATGAGGGCAAGGAAAAAAAATATCGCTTAATATTTTTGTCGTATATATATAACATCTATTTTTCAATATACCGGAAAATGTATTTTCTGGTACGCAATTTATCCATGGGGGAATCCGGCGCTGACAGCGTCGTCGTCGTTGTCGGCGTCGTTGTCGTCGTCTGGGGCACATGAGCGAGTCAAGGGCGGCAGACCACAAGGCGCCGGAGGCTGGTATAGGATTCGCGGAGGTCGCGCGCGGTCGCTATCGTTCTCCTAGGAGCTTCAGCAACAGCAGCAGCAGCAACAGCGGCAGCGGCGACTACCCTACCAGCCGGCACGACCACACGCCTGGTCCTTGTAATCGATATAGCCACTGAAGTTCATGGCGCACCGGGACGCCGACGCCGCAGCAGTTTCACCGGCGGCCCGGTCCCGTTTTTTACCCGCCCTCATCCTCCTCACCTCCCTCCTCTTCTCTTATTCTTCATCCGGAAGAACCAGGCCGACGGGACCAAATAGTCGACTGACCTTACAGATTCTAAAGAATAACGCTACAACATTCACTTCCGATTATTTCCACAGTTCTCAAAATCTCACCACTTTCGATGCAATATTCTTGTTTTAATAAATTCTCCAAAATCACTTTTTGGGCCTTTACACTAGTGGTGCGCTTGAGAAAAAAAAAATTGGAAGATTCACTCCCGAGTATTCCGACTAGTTAAATAAAATCTCATTGGGTCAGGCATTAACCCTTTCGCAGTGAGGTGAAAATGAGATTTTCGTACTATTTTTATGTTGGAAAAAAAAATTCATAGATTTTCTTCAAGGGTTCTACCATAATTAGACACAAAACATTTTTTTTAAATATTCATTTTACTCAGTTTTCGTACGGAAAAATGGGGGAGAAGACAGATCCGAAAAAAAGATGGATGTGTTGATAAAAATCTCTGGAATGGATGATCAGAAAATAAAATGGTTTTAGATTCAGTGGGTAAATGGCTATAGCGCGTAACATACGATTTTTTATTTGGAAAAAAAAAATGACAAAATGGCGGGTATTTTTGCAAAAACTACGGAAAAGCACGTTTTTATTCATCGTTTTTTGCAACAAAAAAAGTAGTTACACTCAAAATTTGAAAATTCGTATGTTTTACGCTATAGCTATAGTCATAAAGGCGGTCGAATGGTTTCGGAGATTTTATCATCAAGCGGTCCAAAAACGTTATTTTGAGAAAAACGCGTTTGAAGTTTTCGTTCTTCGTCGTTCGCTGCGAGCGGTGCGTATATTAACGCGCTTAGTAAACTAAGCTATAGCTAAGTAAACGTCGCTTAAAGGTACACTTAGACTGCGCGGATCTTTATTAAATTTTAGTATGATACTTTAAATATGTATACTTTCGAAAAATGCAATAAAAAACGATGGATTTTTTTAAAATTCTAATTAGGGTAAAGTCCCTTTAAAATCTCAGTATATAGAAGTTTTTGAGGTCGCTGCATCCGAATCCGAAATCGGTTTTTGAAAATTAAAAATGGCGGAATCAATATGGCGGATACAAATATGGAAAATGATTTGTTTCCGACGAAACTAAATATCGTAGAATTTCCGGAGTCACTGAATTCGAAGCTGGAATCCGATTCTAATAATTTCACATGGCAGGTCCATTCTGACAGGAGAGGTTTTCAATTCTGATTTAATTGAGTTGATTCAAACTCGAGCGCTTAAATGCAAGGAACAATTTAACATATTATAAAAAGTATTCTAAACAAGGATATTCGGGCAAAACTATCACGTATGACGGCGTTGTCATGTGGAATACCGATTTTTTCAAAATTTGTTATCAAAACATAAAAGTGGGAATTATAGATTGTTGAAAAAATATTTCAAGAATACAAAAAATGAAAGAAAAAACAATTGATACAGACAACAACAGAAAGAATAAAGTGAAAAAATCTATAAAAAATTCAAAGTACAAAAGGAAGAATTTTTTTTTTTTTTATTCCGAGTATCAAAAAAGAAGGAAATTCAAAGAATGCAAAAAGTAATTTTACATAAATGCCAATGAAAAATTTCGGAAATACAAAAAACACCAACTAAAATCAACATACAAAAAGCACAAAAAAATAAAATAAACAAAAAAGCGCAAAAAAAAACAAAATGGAGTCAACCGCCACGTCCTCGATGTCACAAAAATGGCACGACTTTTTTTTGCCCCTATGCGTGTCACTCACAGTCAAAGGGTTAAATATATTCCTCCTTCAAAAGCTAGCATTATATGATTTTATTTCGATTAAATAGCATTTCATTTAAATACATGATTTTTTAAACGGGGTTATCACCAATAATATTTTTATCTTATACCTTTTTTTTAGGTAACTCAGGCCGCTCAAATTTGTCAAAGGTCGGTGGAGAGATTAAGATTTCATAGGATTTTGAATTGTCGAAAAATTAACATTTTGTCGTTCGCCTATAAAACCCTATAAAGTCCAGCGGTGGCGAAAAAATACCTTTATTTAGACACACCCTATTAGATATATTCGATAATTATGAATATATCCATTCATATATTCAGCATCATTGAAAAAATAAAAAGCAACTTGGCAATTTTGTTTTCACTGAAGCGCAACGATGTCACTTGAAGGCAAACGTGTGAGAAAGCGGAGAACGAATAGACCATAAGGAGGAAGGAAGAAGATTTGAAAAAAAAAAGAATGAGAAAGCGAGGAAGAACGAGAAGAAGAAGAATCTCCGAGCACTCGTGTCGGCTTCTTCGTTGCGATAATGAAGGTAACAACGCTGACCTCGCGGGTCGCTGGACACGCCTGCTCACTATACCTATATATATGACTATACTATAGATACAGTACCGTACAAATGCATTTTGTTTCCTTCTTTATTTATTTTCTATCTTTCTCTCTTTCTTCTTCTCTCTTTCTCCCTCATGCGCTTTCCCCCCGGATTATCTCTCTCAATGTATATGGGGCATTCCGCTTGATTTTGACCTGACCCTTTACCGCCAGTAAAGGGTCCGAAATTTTTCATATGATCGACAAAGCTCTAAAAGGCACTAATTTTTATTTATTATTTTTTCACACATATTAAATAATCCATGAATTTATTTTTAAAATAATCGAACGACCATCTTTAAAAATCGGGGAAATTTCGGAAAACGTCTGTATTCGAAAGTAAAGATTTTTTGTAACCAAGTCGGTTCGGGCGTTTTTTTTTTAAATATTTTTTGAGCCTTCTGTCGATAATGAAAAAATCGAGAAAAGAGTAACTTTACGATGGGAAGCAGCTAGACAATTTTTGTATGCCTAACATTATTTTGAGAATTTTTTCAGATTTTTAATAAAGTATCGTAACATTATTATTATTATTATTATTATTATTATTATTATTATTATTATTATTATTATTATTATTAATCATAATATACATAAATCTGGAAAAATTCTAAAAATCATGTGATGGATACAAAAATGTCCAACTACTGTTAATCGTAAAGTTTTTTTTTTAATTTTTATTTCTTTTTTTTTTTTTAGAGAAAGGCTGAAAAAATAGAACGAATCTTCAATCTGCTTCCGCTTGGTTACCAAGAATTTTTATTTATCGAAAAATGTTTTTGGACATTTTTTCAATTTGAAAAAAATTGTGCCGTCGATCTTTTTTTTTTTAACGTAGAAAATAATAAAGGTTTTAAAAATAAGATCTACGAGAGTTGTCAATCATTTAAAAAATTGAGGACACGATTAGCAGACAGACAGGTCGAAATAAGTGGAATGCCCCATACACACCTATCTGTATGTATACGATTCTACATGCACAATGAAACGCAGTAGAGCTTATGCTCCCTCCAACATTATCCTTACCGATGCAGCGTACAGTGCACAGAATGCAACCTCTGTTTCTCTCGTCTCACTCGTGGTCAGTAGTTGAAGATGAAAACTCTAGCTTTTATATACATGCATCTCGCTCGCTCTACTTGTATTCGATTCCCTAGCGATTGGCACCGAGCACCCCGCAATCAACCTCGCACGTGATCTATGCTCTCTCGGGAATCGGTTTTTTTTTTTTCAAAATCAGCAACGTTGGATCAGGCTTCTTCGAACCAAACCGGAAACGCATCAACAGTACAGTGCCATATTGACGTAAGCAAGAATGGGTCATGATCTTGGGTTATTCGGGAAAATATTATTTTTCTCGAAAACGATTTTCTTTGGTTTTAGACAGTTAAATTTTCTCATTATAAATAATGGGTCGAAATCGTCAGTTATTTTAAAAAAATTATTCTTTCTTAAAAACGGCATTCTATGGTTTTTAACAGTGGAATCTTTATGTAAGCAAGAATGGATCGAAACGTTCTATAGTTTTTGAAAGAAAATCACGTACACCCAGAGAAAAGATTTCATTGACGACTAACAAATAGATGGGTTGATTTTATTAAAAATTGATTCCGACGAAATATTTCTATATGAAATAATGCACTTAAATTTCGTAAAGAACATTTACTTAGTTAGCATACATTAAAGAAACAGCTGTATTGTATTGGAAAAACGGTTTCATTGATTCAAAGAAAAGTTTTCATTGATTCAAAGGAAAGTTTTTATTGATTCGAAAAAAGTTTACATTGATTCAAATGAAAGTTTTTATTGATTCGAAAAAAGTTTACATTGATTCGAAAAAAGTTTACATTGATTCAAAGAAAAGTTGTCATTGATTCAAAGAAAAGTTTCCATTGATTTAAAGAAAAGTTTTAATTGATTCGAAGAAAAGTTTTAATTGATTCGAAGAAAAGTTTTCATTTATTCGAAAAAAAGTTTTCATTGATTCGAAGAAAAGTTTTCATTGATTCGAAGAAAAGTTTACATTGATTCAAAGAAAAGTTTACATTGATTCAAAGAAAAGTTTACATTGATTCGAAGAAAAGTTTTCATTGATTCGAAGAAAAGTTTTCATTGAGACAAAGAAACTTTTTCATTGATTCAAAGAAAAGGTTTCATTGGTTAAAGGAAAAGTTTTCATCGATTCAAACAAAAGTTTTCATCGATTCAAAGAAAAGTTTTCAATGATTCAAACAAAAGTTTTCATTGATTTAGAGAAATGGTCTCCTTGATCCATTGAAAAGATATACTTGATGGTAGCAAGTGCCGAGAATTTTATCGTCCAATGTTAAATACCTATAGGGCTGTCTCTCTCACACCTAACCTCACTTTTTTGTTTACCGCTTCACGCGAACAAACGGCTTCGAGTTGCAAGTCGCCCATACTTTAGCCCATTTCTGTCATCCTGGAGCACGATCTCTCCAAATTTAAACTTTATCTGCCAAGTCATTTAGGGAAAAATAGGTCTCAAAATTCTGAACTGAGGCGAAAACAATGCCGTTACCTATTTAGTGAAATCAATATAAAGTACAGAGACGATTTCTTGGATTCAACGTTTCATCGACTTTTCATCGACTTCGAGGTTATTCAATGAAAATATAGTATTGAAACTCCAGTATTTCTTTTCATTAGTGAAGATTACCGTGAATCAGTGAAATCTTTTTTCTCAGTCCCTGCGATTGTCCGGTCCGTGATAATAAAGAGCACGAATCGAATCAGATCTCGAGACGTCGCGCGCCCTTCAAAACCCGAGTGCTACAAAGTGGTGGCATTAAAACCACCGATGTGCGATTTAGAATCCCACTTCTGTTCTTATCAACGACCATGGTTTCCGCACGGATGCTCCTTTAGCCGCAGGCGAATCCGTTCTTTGCTAAACGCAGTTGTCCGAAACATAGCAAAAATATTTTAGTTGGCAAGTAGCAAGCGACGAGTCAACACCATTTTCCTAATACAGTTTGCAAATCGTCGAGCATTCAATATATCGTCACAGATAACTAAACCCAATCTAAGGTAGGCTATTGCACCGTGTCTTTTTCTATTATTACTTTACATATTATTATTCATTTTACATTTTACATATGGGGTATTCCATGCGTATCGGGGCACATCTTGGCCGTGTGAAATTTGGTGATTAATTTTTTTTCAACTCAAGCCCCGAAATGAAACCATTAAAAAACCCGTTTTTTCAATCGTCCCAAAACGTAATTTGTCTGAAGATTTTCGAAAGCCAAAGTAAAAAGGATTATTTTGACAATTTTTAATTATTGTAAAATGCAAACAATTCTACCGATTTGCGATAAAATCGTTTCCCTGGATGATTAATTTTTTTCTTAATATTTATAAGATGATATTATTAACATTGATGCGTAACGACCATCGCAGACAATAGTTACTTAAATTAATATTTAATTAATATATTTGTAGAATATCTCCATTTATTTCAATGTTAAAGGAGTTGAAACTGAGTTTATAAGCATCCAATTCGAGCTTAAGTTGTTTGGTAGACAGAACATAACGCAACAGCGACAAAAATTATTTCTATAATAATAATCAATATTGTTCTGCTTAATTTTTTTTTTTTAATATATTTGTTTACAGATGAAGTTGATAAAATTTCTTATCGACTTCCAGTGAGCCGAACATATTCTTCAATAAATCTTGATTTTTTTACGACAGATTTTTTTTTCACTGAGTATAATTCAATTTTTTTTTAAATTCAAAATCACGTAAAATTGGAACGACTTTAGCGATCTTGTCGTAATTCAGAACTAAACAATATTAAACGTATTTCGGTTATGAAGAACTATTTGGCTAAATCGTCTAAATTTTAGTCAAATTTAAATGACCGCGACCTTTTTTGAAAAATGAAAAATTACCTAAAATCGAAATTTTTTATCAATTACGTAAAATCGAAATCGAAAATCGCAATTTTTCGACGTTTTCTATAAAACCATTCTATAAATGCTGACTTGAAAATCCCGAAGAAATAAAATGCCAGGAAAACGAAGCTTTCTCTATGGAGGAGTAAAAGCCTTTCTGATACTTTATTTTAGGAATCCCATTTTTCCATTTGTTTCCTAAGCATATCCGAATAAAATGGGACCCCAAATTTTGCACCGTCGAAATCTGTCCTCACTAGCCATGAACACAAATTGTTCGAGTTTGAAAGCTGCAAAAAATTTCAGGTTGGATAAAGCGATTAGTGATATTCCATGATGAGGTTCGATTTCTGCCTTGCGATGATAGCACTCATGTGTTCACTGCTTGTGACAACCGATGCTTCTTTCCGTACGGGCAGAGAGGACGACGATCAGATCATTGCGAGTCAACATACCCGCCATATGATCTGCCCAGATAATACGCGTTGGTACCGCGGAAGCTGCCGTGTTCTAAAGTCAAAGGGAAGACGAATTGTGCCCGTGCGGAATCCAATTGATGATGAGAAGTTAAAACGCAGAAAATGGCTCGAACGACTTATAGCGGACACACGTCAATATATGGAAAGCATTTTGTAAAATCTTTTGATATCTACGAATAGACCCGCGTAGAAAAAAAGAATCTTTTCGAGAATCTTGGAAAGAATCTTGGAAAGAATCTTGAAAAGAATCTTAAAAGAATCTTGAAAAGAATCTTAAAAGAATCTTAAAAGAATCTTGAAAAGAATCTTAAAAGAATCTTGAAAAGAATCTTAAAAGAATCTTGAAAAGAATCTTGAAAAGAATCTTAAAAGAATCTTGAAAAGAATCTTAAAAGAATCTTGAAAAGAATCTTAAAAGAATCTTGAAAAGAATCTTAAAAGAATCTTGAAAAGAATCTTAAAAGAATTTTGAAAAGAATCTTAAAAGAATCTTGAAAAGAATCTTAAAAGAATCTTGAAAAGAATCTTAAAAGAATCTTGAAAAGAATCTTAAGAGAATCTTGAAAAGAATCTTAAAAGAATCTTGAAAAGAATCTTAAAAGAATCTTGAAAAGAATCTTAAAAGAATCTTGAAAAGAATCTTAAAAGAATCTTGAAAAGAATCTTAAAAGAATCTTGAAAAGAATCCCGTATAGGATCCGGAGGAAGATTGTTTTCAAGATTCTTTACAGGATTCAAGATTCTTTCCAAGATTCTTTACAGGATTCAAGATTCTTTTGAAAATTGTTTTTTCAGCTTGATTTAATTGACCAACCAAATATGACTGATCAATTAAATCAAGCTGAAAAAACAATTTTCAAAAGAATCTTGAATCCTGTAAAGAATCTTGAAAAGAATCTTCCTCCGGATCCTATACGGGATTGTTTTCAAGATTCCTTTCAAGATTCTTTCCAAGATTCTTGAAAAGAATCTCGAAAAGATTCTTTTTTTCTACGCGGGGATACACAGAAAGAAATAGATACTACCCGATAGTAAAAATATACTATCGGATAGTATATTAGATGTTTCGTATAGGGATCACTCTCTGGAGTGCAACAGTTAGTATAATTATAGTAATGGTTAATATCTGATTGTACCCAGTACATTCCGTATAATAAATCCTTACAATACACACAATACACGGTACTATCAAAATACGACCCGATAGCATATAATATTTAGTATATCGGATATTAAAAATCTTAGTAAATATTTCTCTCGGTGTACCTGATTCTAATTATTCGTTAAAAATATTGTAGACCGTCGATCGTCGAATGGATGTGTCAAATGTAACTAAGTGAATTTGTACCGTCTTCGAGAAAATACGTGTCATCGAAAATCGTGTCGATCAGCTGATCGACGCATAACTTCCTTTTTTTTGCCCGTCGGGTAGTTGGAAGTTTTAAAAAATAATAGTGAGATAACTCGAGCATTGTGAGAAATCTTACTAATCCACGTTATGTTATCTACAAATTGAAAATAAATATAATCTCTGAGTATGTCGTGTCTGTTTTTTAAAACCTTTGTCGCTCTGCACTGAGAGAAACTGAGAGAAAAAAGAAAAGCATATCTTGTGGCTGTTTATTTATGTTTGAGGTTATTTTGTTTTGTTGTTAATTTTTCATATTATTAGGCACTACTTTTTTCGTGCCTGTTGAAGCAGAGAAATCGGTGAGCTTTGAACATAAGGGGCATTCCATGCCGATTCGACCTGAGTCCGACCCTCGACTTCTCGGATTTGGTCGGAATTTTTTTATATGATTGGACCAACTCTGAAAAGTACTGGAAAATTTTTTTAGATTTTTTTTATTCCATTTTTTTTTGTTGCTAATTTTCAAAGTTAATATATCGTTAACCGAAGTTTGAAAGTTTGTAAATTTGAAAAAATTCTCAAAAATTCTCCATAAGATGATAAAATTTTTGAGCCCAAAACCAAAGTGGGCCGGTTTACGCTTCTATTATTTTTCGATTTTAGAGAGATAAAGTTTGAAACTTGATAGCTTATTTTCCTGGTTAATCGATCGAGGCCGATTTCAATAGCAATCTACTTTAATGATCATTCGACATGAGTCCCAAATTTCAGCTAGATTGCTGAAAATTTGAGACCGTTTTCGTGTTGTGAACAGGAAAACGGTCTCAAATTTTTTCCTTCCACGAAATACACACTCATAGGCGCACACGCCCACATTTGCGCACGTGCACCGGACATTTTTTCCAGATATTCTTTTTTAACGTAACGTTCTGAACATTTTTTCTATGAAACGCATTTTTTTTTACGAAAAGTAAGCACTTGCAGGAGAAAGCAATATTTTAGAAAAATTCGATAACTTTTCCTTTCTCGTTTCTAAATTTTCGAATAGATTTTGATAGAAAAAAAATAGAAGCGAAACCCGGCTCACTTTGGTTTTAGGCTAAAAAATTTTGTTATCGAATGCAGAATTTTAGAGAATTTTTTCAGATTTCTTAATTCGGGCTAACGATATGTTAGCTTTAAAAAATCGCAAACAAAAAAAAAATTGAAATGAAAAAAATCAAAGTACTAAATAGTTTAGTTCATCATTCGACAGAAAAACTTTATTTTTTAAAAATTTCCTCCGGCATTTACCACAAATTCGCACAAATTCGGATTAAAATGAATTCTATTTATTTTACAGTCACGAAAAGAAGGATATTGCGTGCATGTGTTACAAAAAAAAATGCATTACAATATTTACGATTAAAAAGCATTTTAAGTCTCATGCAGCGAATTGCATGTAAATATTACCTTCAAACGCGCAGAATTATCTGTAAAAATGGTGGATCTAATGTTGCCGAACTCTCTTTTTTACCAGTTTTTTAAAGTATATTGTGTATAAAGAACTTAGATTTTAAAGTTCAAGACATACATGCGTGGACAGCGATGAAAAAGCTAAGAGCAAAGTAGTCCCTTAGAATATACCTGTACTTTACATGGAACGACTTATCCAACGTGCCTCGTGAATTCATAATTTTCAATTAACCACTGGCTTACACAGCTGCAGTGCTGACATCTTTTGTGGAAAAATAAAGAGCTGTAACACTTGATATATGCGCTCGAGGGTCAAACGTTAAGTCATTCGATGAAAAAAGAAATTGTTTGGTTAGAAAAATATGGACAATCGACGAACCACCATATAAATGTTTAGTTACATCATCGGAATATTTCTCAACAGTAATTTTGTTTGAAAATATTATTCTCGCTCAGCTCTATGGGTGTTTAACATTGGACGATGAAATTTCCAGCACTTGCTGCTATCAAGTATATCTTTTCAATGAATCAAGGAGATTATTTCTCCAAATCAATGAAAATTTTTGTTTAAATCAATGAAAACTTTTCTTGAAATCAATGAACACTTTTCTTTTAATCAATGAAAACTTTTGTTTTAATCAATGAAAACTTTTGTTTAAATCAATGAAAACTTTTGTTTAAATCAATGAAAACTTTTGTTTAAATCAATGAAAACTTTTGTTTAAATCAATGAAAACTTTTGTTTAAATCAATAAAAACTTTTGTTTGAATCAATGAAAACTTTTCTTTAAAACAATGAAAACTTTTCTTTAAGTCAATGAAAACTTTTCTTTGAATCAATGAAAACGTTTCTTTAAATCAATGAAAACGTTTCTTTAAATCAATGAAAACTTTTCTTTAAATCAATGAAAACTTTTCTTTAAATCAATGAAAACTTTTCTTTAAATCAATGAAAACTTTTCTTTAAATCAATGAAAACTTTTCTTTAAATCAATGAAAACTTTTCTTTAAATCAAAGAAAACTTTTCTTCAAATCAATAAAAACTTTTCTTCAAAATAACAAAGCTGTTCTTTCATTGTATGCTCACTAATTAAATGTCTGTTCACAGGCAATAAAATACGCTCATCCAAATTCAAATCCACTATTTTACAGAAATCAAAGAAACATTTCGTTGGAATCAATGAAACCAATATCAACACACCTATTTTTTCAGCGTCAATGAAATCTTTTCTCTCGGTGTACTTACTAATGTTATGCGTGATCGGAGCATAATGAGAACGAGAAAACAGGGAAAGAAGCTACAGAAGATGAGTACGAAGAGAAGAAGCCGCGAGTCTGGAAAGGTCGATACGAAAATACCGGTTAAGAGCGAGCCATTAGGTAATTGCCATATAGCAGGAAAAATTAAGATATACGATACGCGAGTATAGTGATCGCAACCAAGGGGAAAGGGGAGGGGGAGGGGGAGGGGACTAAATGCAACGAAAGAGAAGAGAATGGCAGGGACGAGCTTACGGCGATGCGCAGCCTGAGCGATATAATTACAATGAATTATAATGAAATATAATTGACAGGGAAATAGTATAATTCGAGACTTTCTCGGTGAATTCTTGTGTATATCTATCGCAACCACGTGCTTCTCTTCGAACATTATACTTGCACATTGATATGACCATTTACTTCCTTTTCTTTGTAGCTGCTTCCTTCTCAAAGTCGTTCGCAGATTATTATAATTTTCCTTACGGTCTCGACGAGGATAACATATTTACATAATGCCTTTAACGCCCACTTTCAATTACATGAGTTGATAAATAATATGAGGAGAATAATTTTAGTCTCGGGAGAAATGAGATATTCAGTTAAGGAGATCGAGTCACCTAAAAAAAGTCATTAAAAAAAATCTGTAATTATGATACCCTCTCCTTTTTGAAAATGTTACATTGAAACCTCATTAAGTGAATGAAAAGATTGAAATACTGCATTTTTTTGAAGATATAATGCACATGAATAGTGTGAGGTAAAAATAAAAAAATTTCACTTGTCGTAGCTTTTGAATAAAATCAGTGAATAAATTTCATTGTTCGATGTCTTATTTTATCCATCGAAGAGTGCATTCTAGATTTAATATAGCGATTTTTGATGCAGTAAAAATTAGATTTACTGTGATCAATTGTTTAGTAAGTATTTTTAGAGGAGAATTTATTAACACATTAAAAATTATAGCTTTGTCATAAAGATTTGAAATAAAAATTCCTATATTCAATCCAAAATCCCTTCGATAGACAAAATAAGACATCGAACAATGAAATTTGTTCATTGGTTTGCTTTGAAATTATCTTTAATGTCTGTATGTTTTTGCAAAATTGCAAAATTGTAATGCTTGTTATGTATTTAATGAGGTTTTAAGACTTTTTTTTAGGTGACTCGATACCTTTAAGGGATAGCGAATTTGCAAGACGCCTCTCAAGTGTTTTTAAAGGGGAACTGTACACTGGACGATAAAAGGGTTGGTACAGTGTAGGGTTTCGCATAAAATGGCGTACAATTGTTGGAGTCATTATAGAGAGTATGAGGAATTAATTGGCCAGCGTTAAAATTCTTACAAAAAATTTCAAACTCCGTCGGACACTTTACATTGTCACAATAGACTGTAAGTTTTTATGAAAAAATTCATTATTATAATTAAATTTAATAGAACATTGTGATATAAAATTAGGATACATTGCCACGAAATTAAAGCGAATTAAATAAAATTAATAGATGTATTGTTAATAGTCAAATTAATGCGAATTATTAAAATCACTGTACCAAAAAAAAATTCGTCGTTACCCTTGTATAGTAAATTTAGTAAATCAGCTTATGCATAAAAACGTCCAGTAGATGTACATTTTATTGCAAGTAGATTTTTTCAGAATGTAAGCTTTAGCGTTTCAAGCCATTTTTAAGCCTTGAATCTTAAAAAGCTGCTCCGATTTTTTTTTCAACGGTACAAGAGGTAAATCATCTCAATAAATCTTTGAACCTGGTCCTTGCACATTTGATCGAGTCAAAATAGGGAATTTTATGATGATGGCCTTGTTAGATTCGAATGAATTTTTTGATAGTTCAATAGCGATAAAAATAGTTGCACGGATTAAAAATTGATAGTTTTCACTTTATAGCATAAACGTAAACGTGATCTGCGGTTGCGTTATCAGTTTGCTTTTAACCATTTCCTGAAAATGTTTCAGATTAACTTTTACTAAATCCGCCAATGTGCAAATCTCCTAACTTTTTTGTTCTTATCGACCGCTACCGTTTCCTCGCGGATGCTTCTTAGCCGCACGTGATTCCGCTCCCTGAAGAAGGAGAATAGAGATCTAAGAAATATAACGAAAACTATTCAGTATGAAAGTAGCAAACGTCGACTCAACACGATTGTGCTAATCCAGTATCAAAATTGTCGTGCGTCAAATAATCGGCTTGGTAAAAAAAAGATTCTTATTCAACCAAATCAAATACAAGGTACGTGATATCAATAAGTCAAATTTAATAACGCCCATAAAAATGTCCATAATATTTTTTTATCATAATGATTTTATTTATTTTTCAACTTATTCTACGGGACGTGGCATTTTTTTCAAAGAATATTTTCGCTAGTGTAGATATAATTATAATAAAACAAAATTTGTAATAAAATGAACTTGAGGTGAAATTTAATATTGAATTTTTATTTTTTTATTTTTCGCTCCGCGCGCACCCAGAGAAATGGGTCTGATGAGTTTATTTGAATTAATTATGTGGTGTATTTGAAATGAATGGAATCTCATTTCAATCAAATAGATTCTATTTGGCCATTAAATAAATTATTTATTTAATGGCCAGCCCAATAGGATTTTATTCAATCGAAATAGACTTTATTTTATTTAAATAAAAATTCATCTGATTGAAATAAATTCTATCTGATCTGAATAGAATTTTATTCATTTCAAATACACCCTATAATCCATTCGAATAAACCCATTTCCCTGGGAGTGGGTTTCATAAGATGGGAAAAATAAATTTATTGATTGATATAAAAGTTGAAATTCAGAAAAAGTATTGCACTATTTTAAATCCATTAAAATATTCTAGGTTACACCCAGAAAAAAATATCTAGTTAACTGGACTAGAACCTACGCATCGGAAATCAATTTTCTTATTTGAATGCTGATCTAATACACTTGTATTTAACTCGAATAATTTTTTTTATTTGTAAGTAATATATCTGCCGACTAATAAATATATTCAAACCTAAGAAATATGTATTTGATTGCAATATATCTTTATTACTTCGCAGAAAACAATATGTTTAAATGAAATATACATTTCTTCGTGTCGAAAAAAAATATATTTACGTCGAATAATTTATTCTTTCTGTTTACAAAATACATAAATTTGTAAATTCATTCCAAATGGATCGAGTACATTCGTTTCTGTCAATGTTTATTTGTGTTTGTTGTTACGTTTGTTAATGTGCTTCTAATACGTTGTATGTATTTTTTAAAATCTATTTTATCTAAGGTCAATATCGATTAAGTGGAATTTTTTCAAAATAAAAAATAAAACCGATCATGAATCCGTTACTGACGAACAAAAAGCGGGAATGCGTATTTCGAGAATCTTCCACATTATATAATCTTCCATTATGAAAATTCGACACTTACATAAAAGTTGAATTAAACAATATATATTTTTCATATAAACATATGACAAGTCGATTGAACCAAATGTTTTCTATAGATGAACATAAATACGTATTAGAGTTAAATTTGGTGTTTCATTACTAGATCATCAACGAAACGTTGATTTAAATAACTAAATCAATTACAGAGAAGTAATTTCTAATGATTAAAGAAAATAATTACGAATTGGATTAAAAGAAAGTTCTAATTGATTTTGAATAAAAAAGATCGAATACACGTATCCAGTCGTTTTAACTAGATATTATTTCCGGATAAAGAAAGTATTCAGTACGAACGAATATAATATCTATTTAGTGTCCACTGCACAGTAAAAACTGCTTCAAATAAATAAATATGTTCGAAATAAATAAACTGCAATATTGAATGAAATACATATTTGTTCCAGGGAAAGGAAATTTTCGTTGATTTAAATTATGTTGAATAGACAATTTTAGTTAATATTACTCAATCTTTTTTCTGGGTGCATAAAAGTTATAATCCACATAAAATATTGCACTATTTTAAATCCATTAAAATATTCTAGGTTAGATAGAGCGACCAGTAATTTCTCATTATGAGAATGAATTTGTGGCTCCTTGTAATCACTCTCGGGTGTTTACTCGTTTTAACGACCGATGCTTACGATGTACCGATTAGACGGAACATCTTCCCTGCGAAGAGAACGAAATATTGCCAACCTGAAGAGAAATGGGACGGGAAAACATGCGTAAACAGATGCCGACCCCATATGAAATGGACCGGAAACAAATGCGTACACAGATGCTCACGCCATAAGAAATGGTACGGAGAAAAATGCCCATGCGGAAGCGTATGGGATAGAAGTTCGTGCCACGAATTAAACCGTGGTAAGAAATGAAAAAAAAACCTGTCAAATAAACCGACTAATGTGCCAAATAATACTTTTTCAATCGATGTAATAAAAAAATATAAAATAAATATTGTTTCGACCGAGCAAAATGTCCAAGGTTTTGGCACGAATATTATCGATTCCAATCAACTATTGGTTATCGCAATCGCTGTTTGTGAATACTTGTACACTTCTAATGTTTGATTAAGACTGTTATCTGTGACATTCGTCATCAGTCAAGTGATTTATCTGTTCGATAGGCTATTTTGTAATATCGTGTGTATGTGTAATTTTAATCATCATGTTTGTAACAATATATGATCTCGTTAAGACATCAAATGACCAAATAAAAATGTTTGAGACTTTCTATCAAACAAGTACTTGTTTAATCTGTGTTTATGTTTAAGAATATAAAATAAATCGAATGTTTTTTATGGCATCTAATTTAAAGTAACATTTTTTTAAAAATCATTTCGAAAGTTTCGATCGAGCGTAAATCGCCACTTGTTAATATTCTACTTCCGACCGCGGAGGATTTTAATTAATACATGTATTGAGGGTATTTGATCATGAAAACGGTTCTGTGAATTTGAGTCCAAAGTTTTCATAAGAATATTATTTAGTGGGTAATCGAACTTCATCATTTTTTAAATAAAAATGACCCATTGGTAATTTAAGTAATCTGAGTTACTTGTCTATTAATTGCTTCAGATCTTTATCAATATTAAGTAGGGTCTTTTTAATTCAGAATCACCTTTTTTTTTTACTAAATGACTTCGGTAAATATATTACAACAATTTGGCTGGGGGTAAAAATAGCGAATGACCAAAATAGTTAAAATAGTGAATTTCGAAATAAGGAACCTGGAATCTGGAATGTCCATCATTATGGAATTCGCTATTTCAGCCATTCGCTATTTTGACTTCCATCTTATTAAAATGCAATTAAAATAGCAAATGATAAAAATGGCGAATGGCTGAAACGAAAAAACGAATGGAAGAAGGTCAAAATACCAAATGACTAAAATAGTGAATTTCGAAATAAGGATCTTCCGAATCTAGGATGATCATCATTATGAAATTCGCTATTTCAGCCATTCGCTATTTTGACTATTCGCTATTTTCACTTTCATCTTATAAAAATGCATTCAACATGGCGAATGGCTGAAAAAGCGAATTACATAATTATGGACATTTTACATTTAGACGTTGCTTATTTTTAAATTTGCTATTTTAGCCATTCGCTATTTTGGTCATTCGCTATTTTGACCCCTCACCCAAAACGAATTTCATAATTATGGCCATTTTACATTTAGACGTTCCTTATTTTTAAATTTGCTATTTTAGCCATTCGCTATTTTGGTCATTCGCTATTTTAACCCCCACCCAATCTCACCTACATTTTTGACGAGATTCGCTAGAAAACATTTCGTCAATAATTCAGGTGGGATATAAAATTTCAGAATTTTTTACCTTCTTGTATTTAACATTCGGAATTTTAACCCCGCCCCCAAAAATTTAAGTGAAATATTAAATTTCGGAATTTTAACCCCGCCCCCAAAAATTCAAGTGAATTATTAAATTTCGGAATTTTAACCCCGCCCCCAAAAATTCAAGTGAAATATTAAATTTCGGAATTTTAGACCTTCGTGTATTCAACACTCGAAACTTTAATCCTGCTCAGTGTCTACGAGAAAATTCATAGACAAGTCGGAGAAATGAATGAGCATCTAGGAACAACGACTTTCACCGAACAAACTGTGGGTAACTCTGAGAAAGGACGATAGACGAGGCTCCGAGACATCTGATCTACTGAGCATCTTCACAGAATATATCATCTAGTTCATCCCATAATAATTCGAGGCTCTTCGTTAATGATCGTAAAATGTACATCCTGAGATTACGTCGCTAAGCTTCATATATGTATGATACATTTATATATATATATATTTATATATATGTATAAAAAATTATCAATCATCACATATATGCATACTGTAATTGGTTTGCTAAAGTTAATGTCGCAGTATAACGAGTTTCTATGGCGTTTCACATACTCTTGTATAGTACCAACGCGCAGGTATAATACCGGCGTAATAATAAAATAATTGCTGAAGAGAAAACGTTTAAGGTCTACCCGTGCGAGAAAAGACGACCCTCACGATCTGTCGGGCTCTTAAATGTAATTGCGTACTAATACGAGGCACGTGTTATAAATATTCCATTTGCCGCGACGTTGGCGGTGCCGAGTCTGCTGCTCGTCGTCACACAGCATAAAAATATATTTTTATTCTCTGTACTTAAAATTTAATTCTAATCGTTATTTAAAAAAAGGTGACAATTAAAATTGTCACGTTGCGTTTCTATTAATTTCTGGCTTTCTGAAAATTCTATTATTTTTATGAGGATAAGTAAAAATGAAATAATAATAAGTGAAAATTAATAGTAAAAATAAATATATTTAAATATATTTATTTTTAGAATAAATTTAATTTTTATTTTTAGAATAAATTTAATTTTTATTTAATTTTAATTTTAATTTAAGCTAGAAAATATGAATCAATGTGTTATAAACAAAGGTATCTAAATGAGTATGAATTAATGTGAAGGGTTATATTTTGAACCCCTTATTCGTTTCGTTCGGTTTTCATTCGGTTACTTAATGTGCAAAATGATTCGAAACAGCTCAACATTATGTCTTAAGTTTTCAATAGATGTTATGATGCTTCGACGATGCCAGCCTTTAATATTTTTATTTTGATGGAAGTTTGGCAAATCGTAACTCGGGTCTGAGTCGAACGATGCCGAGTTATCGTCATTTATTTTCAAAAATGTGCGCAAAATAACAAATTTTGGATATGTGTTCGGCATAAAATCATCTACTACACTCAAGATTTTTTTGCAAAACGCATATCCAAAATTTGTTATATCCTGCGCATTTTTCAAAATAAAAAAAAGCAAAATCAAAATAAAGAAATTTTTTTTTTTAATTCGTGTGCATTCAAATAAATGAACATATCATTTATACCACAGTGTGCGTGAAGTGCCTACTTTACGCACACTTCGCTTCGCTTGCGTGCGTGAAACAGGCCCTTCTCGCACTAGTGGCATAAAATTGTATACGATACTCGTGCGAGAAACTTTTTCTGATCTCGTGTGATTACAACACTCGCCTTTGGCTCGTGCTGCAAACTCACACTCGTCGCGAAAAAGTTTCATCGCACTTGTATCGTAATGTACTATTTCATTATAAAAAAACTTAGGTTTACTGATTGCTAGTCAAACAATTGTTTTTTTCACCAATTTGTTAATAACATTTTGGGATTATTATTATGCGAAATCAATCTTTTCAGGACGTTTTATATGCATTCTTTTTTTCTGATTTTTATCCCATCGGGAAGTGATCGAAATCGTCTCTGAAACTCACTTTTGGCGGGACTGTACGTATCATACATCCTTAATACTTACAATAACTGTTAATCATAGTAGTCATAGTAACTTTTTGATAATTGCATCCGCTATTTAGAAAAAAGGTCGTACGAACTGAAAATGAATAGTTGTCACTTCATAGTTACTGATACTATATATATAATTTTCTCCGGAATAAACAAAAATGAAAACTAAACGATGTATGTTTTGGAAGCGCTGTATTCGCAGTTAACGGAATGAGAGATTTGCATTTGCTAAGGTTTCGTTTATGGAATAATACGTTCGATTATTTATTTTATTATATCTTGAGTTTTGAGTAACCAAAATCGTACTTATATTGAAATATAAAATTTGCATCGCCACATGCTATTTCTGGCGCTTCCCTCGTTGTAAGTGAAATTCATATGCAAATCGGAAGGAAATTACCGTTCAACGTTGCGTAGCACAAATCACCCGGGAAGTGATCGAAATCGTCTCTGAAACTCACTTTTGGCGGGACTGTACGTATCATACATCCTTAATAGTTACTGTTAATCATAGTAGTCATAGTAACTTTTTGATAACTGCATCCACTATTTTTAAAAAATGGTCGTACGAACTAAAAATGAATAGTTGTCACTTCATAGTTACTGATACTATATATATAATTTTCTCTCACTGTTAGATAAGGCGGCGGATATATGCGAATAAGAATCGTCGGCGCGGGAGGACAAGGAAGGAAGGTGAAGAAATAAAAGCTTGCGACACGATCGTGGACTAGTTTCGTCTCGATAGTTCAACAGTGCAGAGAGCTGAGCTGCTGCACCGCCATCTCTCTCTTAATCTTTACTTTTCTTTCCTTCTTACATGCGCTCGAGCTCCATTCTCCGGCAACCTCTTTCTTCCACTTATTCGCCATCTTCTTCTACAGCTAACCGCTGAAACGAGAAATATAGTTTAGATCGTTACGCGCGCGCGGGGCTTTCACTTTTCTGCCGAGTTCTTCCGTCTCGCTCACTCGCTCGCTCGTCCATTACGATCTTGCGCCGATGTGATGTGGGAGAGAAGGTAACGCAGCACAGTTGCACCACTGAATCACCGCAAACTACCACCGCTTGTTCACCGAGTCCCCCCTTTTTTTTATCTCTTCTTTCTTTCTTTTTCTCCCTGTCTCCTCTCTACTTATCAGTGCTCTTCTTGTCCTTCTTTTTACTGACTTGAATCTGGTGTTGGTTGAATCCGTGGAAAAATACGTTATTACGGACATACTTTTTTGTGCATGTTGGATAATAATTATTATGAAAAACGGTTGGATTTATTTTGAGAAACATGAGGCGATATATGTTGGAAAATATGTAGGGAATATATATTAGCGTCTATTTACTAATGTTGGTAAAATATACTTATGCAACATCGTGCGAGAAAGCCTAGTTCTCACACGCTGAGCTTCGTTTGCGAGAAATCGCACTTCTCGCACTCGTGAAATAAAATTGTATACAAGACTTGTGCGTATCGTGATATACTATTTCAACATCTATCAAGAATATATATAGCAGGCAAAATGTAGGCAAAAAAACTTGTACCAATAAATGTGGCAAAAGTTAATAGTCATACATTTGTTTTTCCACTGGCAATCTCGTTATTTGTGTGGCAAGGGCGTGAAAATAAAATGGCACCGCGAGTCCACTTTTTTCTCTTCTTTCTTTCTCGCTTTCACTACCTTTCTCCTCTTTAGTTATCAGTGCTCTTCCTGTCTTCCTTTCTCACTGACTTGAATCTGGCGGTGGTTAAATCCGTGGAAAAATACGTTTTTACGAACATATATTTTCGTGCATGTCGGATATGAATTATCACAAAAAATGGTGGCATATATATGGGCAAATATCTGGAGAACATATATTCACGTCTATTTCTTGATGTGGGTGAAATATAGTAGTAGTAGCAATCGTTATTTATTAGTGTTTATTAATCGATATATTAGTGTTTATTGATTGATTCGTTTTAGTTGTTGGAAGGTTGTATGCGTGAGGTGTTTGAATTTATGGTTTATGTGTGAAACATATTTTCAATATCTATCAAGAATATGTATAGCGAACATTATTTTGTAAATATAACAAAACTTTATTTTTGTTGTTTTTGAATTTTATAGACTCGTTATTTGCGTGTCAAAGGCGTAAAAAGAAAGTGCCTGTAATGCTGACATTATATTCAATTTAACACCGAATTTATCAACCTATATGTACACCGATGACAGTTGGAACATAATTTTTGTTTTGGAAAATAGTAGTAGTAAAAGAGTTTTATTGACAATACGTTCACAGGTTTTTTTTCCTTGTACATTTTTTATGTATTTTTTAAATAATATATCTATTGTTTTGGCCGTAGACGCATTGCCATCGACGGGAGTTCTTCAGCTTTGCTTGAAATATTTTAGTTGTATTCCAGAATATCTTTGGAAAATAATTATATAGTTTTTTATATAGATATAGGGAAAATTTTTGTTCTTATATCGAAACAAACGCAATAATATCGAGTCGAAAAGTTTTGAAAGTCCATTACTAAAGGATCCTGGAAAAATAACAGCAAATGCGGCTGACAGGCCATAACGAAGTTGCACAACATTAGAGAAGATATTTGGGACAACCTTCGGGTACGACCAACCGAAGAGAACAAAGCGTTCGAACCAAACTCCGGATAGGTCACTCATTGTAAACACACACAAACTTACTCGACTTTGCTGAAGCCTCTGCATTCCACCGACCTTGAAGAAGAGCACCAACAACACGAAACAATTCCAACAATTCATCGAGTTCTGCAAGCGCATCAAAGTTTATGACGAACTATATACTATAACACCTCAAAATGAATGAAATACTTATGTAAATACTTAAAGCATAATGTTTAGTCTCCAGCAGAGTGAAAAAATTATATACGAGGTACATAATAAAATTAATATAGTTTTAAGCATAGAATTGGACATATATATCGTATTGGGCTAAATAAAATTTATATATAAACAAGTTGTAGTAGTATTCGTACTTTATTGACAATATGTACATAATAATGAAAATAATATTGACTGTACATTATGACTTATAATATCTAACTTGTATTATGTTTGTATTATGAATTGCTAATTGATCATCGATCGCCGACCTTCAGCTGAGATTTCCGCTTGTTTTAATTGTAATTATGTATTCAATCAATTATGTTATTCGGATGGGGTTATATAAATTATATAGGGCATTCCATCCCGATTCGACTGATCTGATGTGGTCTGACCCTTGAGCTCCGCGAATTGGCTCGTAATTTTTTGTAGGATTGGTTGAACCCTCAAATACACCGGATTAAAGGAAAATACATTTGCATAGAAGGAATTTCTTCTATGCAAATTTATTTCCAATATTTTTTTAAGTAACGTATCGAATACCATAATTGAAAAATCTGAAAAAATTCTGAATGATACTTGGTTGAATTACGAAATTTTATTGCTTATAGCCAAAATGCGCAAGACTTTTCTTGTTATAGTTTTTGAACTGTTTTTATCGAAATAATGATTAACAAATAAAAATCGAAATTCGATCTGCTATTGGTGACGGTTTAAATGTTTATTTATGTGAAAACTTTACATTTTTAGGAATTTTTCAGATTGTTTCGAACTGAGACTTTTACTGAAAGATACTCAGTTGAATATTAACATTTTCCAGCTTAGAGCCAATGTTGGTAAGATTTTCCTTCTTACAGTTTTGAAGCTTTTTTCTAAAAAAAAATTACGATCCTAAAAATCTGGTAAAATTGTATGGAATCCGGCTTACATAAATAAACCTTTGACTCGTCCCCTGTGATAGATTTTTATTTTGCTGTCTTGATAATTTTTCAAACAAAAACGATTAAGAACTATAAGAAGAAAAATTTGTCCACTTTGGCTATAAGCTAGAAAATTGTTATGTTCAAAAATAGTATATTACGATACGAGTGTGATGAAACTTTTTCTGACGAAGGTGAGTTTGCGGCTCAAACCTTAGGCGAGTGTTGCAATCAAACGAATTGAAAAAAAGTTTCTTGCACGAGTTTCGTAAGCGATTTTATTTCACTAGTGCGAGAAGTGCGATTTCTCGCACGCGAAGCCTGTAAAAAGTAAGCACTTCTCGCACGGAGTTGCATAAAATATTTTCTAGAATTTATTCAGATTTTCAAATCATACCTTTCGATATATCACTTCAAGAAATTTTTCTTTGCATTTGCATTTAAAAAATTCAACAAACCTGTTGCATTGGGAGTCTAACCGATCCTACGAAGAATTACGAGCCGAATCGAAGAGGTCGAAGGTCAGGTTCGACCCAGGTCGAATCGTCATGGAAAGTCAGACCAGATAAATTTTTTTACTTGAGATAATAGCTCGGGTGTTGCTGCAACTTTGAAAAAAGGAAAAAAAATTGTCATACTTCATCAGAGAATAAACACCGTAAGAAGTAAGGCATAAAAAGGCGACAATGAGCAAGGTTTTACTTTGTAAGTGCGTATCGCATATTGGCAACCGGATGTTGTCGTGCGATGGATAAAATAACAGAGACAATAAACGACATTAAGAGCTTCTTACATAATTTATAACTGTCGTTTCCTGTAGTTTTTCACTTTTATGTTTTTGTATTGATAACGTTTGAGTGAGCGACAATAGAATCGCAACGAAGAGTGTCACGGGATTCTGCTTCGGTTCGAATCGATCCGGCACTCATTCGCGACTCGGTGACGGCGTCGCACGTTGTGCATTACCGTGCACACACAGCTAGCGATAAGGTTGCCTGAGGCATTGTCCTTCGACTTGTCGCTGTCTTTATCGCAGCTTCACACTTGCCCGCTACTTGTCTCGTGCGAACTGCGAGAGAACCCGCCTCAAGATTCTATTCATCGCATTCGAGGTATAGCGTGCATATATATATATATTTATATATATATATAGTTATACAATCACAAAAGCAGAAGTCTTTCTTTATTCACTATTGCGATAGTTGGAAACGTGAGAAAGATTCGCAGCAAGAAAAGCCGAGCAAAATCAAACTCTGCCATAAAAACAGCGGAAGCTATTCAATCAGCTGTATTTAAGAATAAGGTATAAAACATACAGTAAACATACTTTTGCAAATATTATTAAGCAACTATCAACAAACTGCAGGATAGAAAATTTTTATTAAATACAATTTTTGATTTTTCAAGACTTTAATTAAGCCTCTAAGGTTCAAATAAATGAATTCAATGATTCCTGTTGAAAATACTGGCAAATGTTTATTTTTTTTATGCTACTAAATTGGAACACTAAAAAAAAAACACTTTTGAGAAATATTATTTTTCATTTTCTGAGTGTTATTTTTTTTCTCAAGATTAAAATGTAGGGTTCAATGCTAATGATATTTTACTATTTGTCAAATGTTGCCGGAATAAACAAAAATGAAAACTAAACGATGTATGTTTTGGAAGCGCTGCATTCGCAGTTAACGGAATGAGAGATTTGCATTTGCTAAGGTTTCGTTTATGGAATAATACGTTTGATTATTTATTTTATTATATCTTGGGTTTTGAGTAACCAAAAATGTACTTATATTGAAATATAAAATTTGCATCGCCACATGCTATTTCTGGCGCTTCCCTCGTTGTAAGTGAAATTCATATGTAAGTCGGAAGGAAATTACCGTTCGACGTTGCGTAGCACAAATCACCCGAGGTGGAAATCACGCGCTCTCCTCCCTAGTATTCGCTACTTTTTACGACACAGAAAAATGAAAAATCTTTTCGCACAGCAAAGTACTTTCCTGCGGCTGCAGCAATTTTTTTGGTCGTTAAGGCACTTTTCGGCCCGAAAGAATACTTTTTTGCCTACCCCATCACTTTTTTGACCACTGCAGCACTTTTTTCCCGCTGCAGCTACTTTTTGTCCAGTGCATTACTTTTTTGTCCAGTGCATTATTTTTTTTGTCCAGTGCATTACTTTTTTGTCCAGTGCATTATTTTTTTGTCCAGTGCATCACTTTTTTTGTCCAGTGCATCACTTTTTTTGTCCAGTGCATTACTTTTTTGTCCAGTGCATTACTTTTTTGTCCAGTGCATTACTTTTTTGTCCATTGCATTACTTTTTCGGGCGCTGCAGCACTTTTCGTCCCGTTGCAAGACTTTTTCGTCCGCTATAGTCACTTTTCTGCCCGCTGCAGAACTTTTCTGCCCGCTGCAGAACTTTTCTTCGCGCTGCAACACTTTTCTGACCGCAGTATCACTTTTCTGCCCGCTGCAGAACTTTTCTTCGCGCTGCAGAACTTTTCTTCGCGCTGCAGAACTTTTCTTCGCGCTGCAACACTTTTCTGACCGCAGTATCACTTTTCTTCGCGCTGCAACATTTTTCTGCCCGCAGCACCACTTTTTTCCCGCTACGTTACTTTTTCTCCCGCTTCGTTACTTATCTTTCTCTGTTACTTTCCCTCCCGCTGCGTTACTCTTCGGCTCGCCGATCAATAATCGCCAGCTTTTCACCCCCGTTGCATGCATGGAAATGTGGTCTTTTTATCATAGACGAAAAAAGAAAGATATTCTCAAAAATAAGTTATATTTATATTGCAAACAATGGTCATGTGTAACGATAATTTCTATTTTACAGTAAGAACGAAGATTTTCCCCGGACAAAATATATAAAATTAAATAATCCTCTTCAATTGAATGACAAAAAAATCGTCGCTGCAAGTTGTCCATCACACTCTCAAAGTTTTGCAGCTTTCAAAGATAAAGAATACCAATACTTCTCAAAAGCTTTCCACTCAGCCCTTCTGTAAAAAACAACTTTCTAAAGCTTATTCTCTGTACCGAGAACTTTATAAACTCTCTCGGAATTCATAATAAATACAGACGAAAAGTTAAGAAACGTTGAGGGTGCGTACAGAGCCAAGGTAAGAACTTTTACTTTACTCCCACAGACTTCGTCGTATATTTTCCTTGCCGGACGATAAAAATATTCTTCCCTTGTCTCGCGCAACAATTTCTAGGCCTTTTATTATTTTTCCTCCTCCCTTTTCTAACTCATATTAATCGTTCCTTTTCTATAAGTCTTCTTACTCTTTCAGCGAATCCCTTTGTCTCTCGCTATTTCACCGGACCCTTCGTTCACTTTTATGGAACTCCGTTGCAACATTGAATTTCATATCTAATTGGTATTCCACATGGAACATCGACGAAGAAACTTGGTTTTCCATCGGGAACACGAGCTGACTGGAAATTCTTTTCACGACACATGCGCCCTCGTCTTTTGCCCTGACCTCGTGCTTAACTCCCTTTTCGTCTCTTTTTACGAATTCTCCGTGACCCTGAATTCACTTGCTCCTTTTGGAACAGAAACTTTGGCAAAATTACCTTTTAAAGCGATTTTGATTATGGCCAATTTATATTTAATGAGCTCCATTAAGGGAACCGAGTGACCCAAAAATAGTTATGGAACTAAAAATTCTGTAAATGATGCTCTTCTTTTACAAAATCTTACATTTAAACCTCATTAAGTACATACGAAGCATTATAATTCTGAAATATTCGAATCAAATTGTAATTAAAATACATTTCGCTCTGAATAACTATGAGTAATTGTAGGAAAATTGTATGCGTAAGATATTTTTCTTCAGTAACGAGAAGTAAATTAAGTTGATTAATGATGAAAAATTGTATTATTGGTCTTGGTTACGACTTATTGACAGTTATTCAAATGGAAAAGTATTCTGAAAACATTTTGATTGGAATAATGCTCATGGTGTTGGGTGAAAAGTAAAATTTTTAACTTGCGTAGCAATTGCTATTGCGTAGAAATTGGATTTGCTAAAAAAAATTATTCTGTGAGTTTTGAATATAGAAAGATTTATTTACACATTCAAAACAATAGCGTTGTCATGAAGATCTGAAACAAAAATTCTTACGGATCAGCCAAAATACATTCTTTGACAGATAAAATAAGACATCGAACACTAAAATTTGTTTATCGGTTTGCTCTAGAAGTTATGAGTGAAAAATTGAACTTTTTTCCTTACCATTTCCTACCATTTCAGTGAACTTGTCTGAACAAAATTGCAAAATTCTAACGCTTTTTGTTTAGTGATTTTTTAAAAGTGATTTTTAGTAATTTTTTAATGCTATTTTTTTTCTTATGACTTTATTTCGGAGACTCTGCCCCCTTAAGAAGATATAAATGTGAGATGTTTCATTTAATGGAGAAATAGTTGCAAGCCTGTCGACGCTTCATTAAGAGAAATTACACGCTGATTTCCTGAGTTCGAAACTGGATGGGTCAGGTACTAACTAAGAGCACTAATCACTGACCTAAATGTCCCCTTCATATTTCTCCTATTCCAATTTGCAACGGAGATGACCACCTTTCGCTACTTTCAAATGCTAACGTTTCGTTTATTTATTCGCTATTCCCTTTATTATAATATATAAGTAAACTATAAAACATATAACGGTATGTTCCAATTTTATTGATCGTCCGTTAATCACGTTTCTAATGCAAACAGTGTCGAAGAACAAAAAATAAGTAATAAACGTAATGATCAAAAGTTTTATTGCGTTTGATCATTACGCTTAGCTATTTGATCTGAATTATGCGCTAAATAAAAAAACCTCAGATCTTTGCTTAAGTTGATAACGACAGCCATAAACTGAACGACCCAATTATTGACCGTGACCAAATTAGTGGTCCGTTCGACATATTATTCACGATAAAAAATCCACTTGATGTCCAATACACATAAACCTTTTTGTTTATATTCTTTGATATCTGCTTTTTGCAATATGAAAAGCGCCAAATTAATTTTCAATAATCACCGATTTTCAAAGTGTTATCTGCCGACTCGACAGAAGTGAACCGTCACCAGCCATTTTCTTGTCACTGTCAGTAAGAACTTACCATCTAAAGAAAAAAATGTAATACATTTTTTAAATATATTTAAGGCTCAAAATTAATTCATGATGAATTATTAAGAATCGAAGAAAACGTTAGCATGTGCGAAAAGAACCAATAATTACTTTTACGACGGAAAATACATATGTCAGAGAAAGGTTCGCCAAAATGCAGGATAGTTGCGATTTAGGTCCGCAACTAAAGCGAACTAGCAGCTCGATCAGACTTTTTTAAATGTAGGTTGCTTCGGCGAATGACGGCTTCGTTATTTTTCTTTGGAAAATTTTCCGATTCGCCCTCTTCAGAATATTTTTTTTCTGTTGGAACTATTCTTTTGTATTTCATTCCAAGGATAACGCGATAGTTCTGAACCCTCATATTCGCTTGTTATTGTTTATTCGTTTCCGACTTTCTGAATCGATAACATCCTGACAGGGATGATTTATTTCCCAATAAATAATATTCAGTAATAATTGTGTGTCATAATTTATCTCGGAAATCGATTCACCTCGTTCCCACATTTTCTGAAGAGGCTTTGATCAGGGCGAAACGTAAAAATTTTCGAAGAAAAATAACTAAGCTGTCATTCGCCGAAGTAATCTACATAAAAAATTATCCCAAACGGCTAAAGCAAATATCAACAAGCTCGATCAGGCTGATACATCGACGAGTAACCTTGTTATGTTATTTTTGTATGAATTACATAAAACAATTCTTAGAATGTACGATTTCTGTAAACGCCTTTTCTAAACGTAAAATTTTTCGAAGAAAAATAACTAAGCTGTCATTCGCCGAAATAACCTACATAAAAAATTATCCCAAACGGCTAAAGCAAATATCAATAAGCTCGATCAGGCTGATACATCGACGAGTAACCTTGTTATATTATTTTTGTATGAATTACACAAAACAATTCTTAGAATGTACGATTTTTGTAAAACGTCTTTTCGGACTGATAGGATTATCCGTAACCTTTAAAATATCTGACAAGATCTAATCATTTAGTCACTAATCACGTATAGATGTACGACGGCATTGGTCAGTGTTTGGGTATTTCATAGGACATAAAATAAGCCATATAAATAAACCCTAAGGTCCCTTGCAGGACGGCGGATATTTAAATAATATTACCTCAAAGTGATAAAAAAGTAGAAAAGTGAAATTCGTTGAATCTAATAAAAACTCTAAGCTTCAGCAGTATTATTTTCCCAGGCTTCCTGCCCCACCGATTGAACATGTAGTGAAATCAATTCGAAAAGAAAAAAAACAAACAAAAAACATCACATTTCAGATGGCCGACATAACCTAAAAATAAGTCACCACAAGGTCAGAGAATCCGGAGACCAAATCAAAATAAACAATGACTCTACGTTTTTATTTATAGTAAACTTACTAAAGAAGACCCTAATCAAGCGAAACGTCTAAAAATGAATAAATAATCGATTCCTTTATCAAAACTGGTCGCCAACATCCCAATAAAACATCTCATCATTTTAAGCTTCACTGTAATACCTTCAAGACGATGTGCTACATATTGTCTCTCTCTCTCTCTCTCAAATTGTCACAAGTGCGAGAGAGATTGCTGAATCCTTCCGAGTTGTAATTCTTCGCTACAGTTGATTTTTCGATTAAAATTCGAGAAGTACTTACTGCAGAGTATTAAGACGAAGTCAGTATTTCTCGTTTTTTGCCTGAAGCATCGATTGTGGCCGAGAACAACGCTTTACAGTTTTTGTTACTGACCGAGCAGTAGCACATCATCTTAAATTCAATAAATCTAGTATTTTTATTCACCTTCTTCCCTCACCCACGTGAAAAAATCATATATAAGTCACTATATATAGTCTGTATAAGAAAATGGACATGTATGGAAAATACACTGTATTTCATTTATATGAAATTTATATATAGTCTGCAGATTTTATAAAACAATTTTCGTAGAGACGTTCTATTAAATTTACATAATATTGCACTATATATAATTTTCACAGAATCGTTACATGTATTATATGCAACATATAGGAATAGTATATGTCCATTTTCCCATACATGCTTTATATATTAAACGATATGAAATTTTCATAGAATCTTGATATAATTTTTACACTCGAGCTGACTCAAATCGCACCTTTTAATCGACTTTTTTACGAGATGTTTTGTTTATCTCGTCTTTCCGGGGGTCAAGGTCGTAGCATCTGCACTTTCTCTCCGTCCGCATTGCGGAAGAAAGGAACACACTACAAACCGCGAAATGATAGCCAGATACGTGCAAGATGAACGAGAATGTCAAGTAATAATAAAACGGTGATCCTGAAAAGGAGCGAGTGAGGGGAGGGAATAGGAGGCATTGGACACGTACTACCGATAGCTACACGGTTTTCTCGTTACGAGAGAGTCGAGAAGAGAGTCGACGGTCTCTGAGCTGCCGCGTTGGGCCATTTTAACGAGCGAACGAGCGCGTGCGAGAAACGGAAACCAGTCCCGGAACAAATCTTGCCGGAACGGGTTTGTCCGAGTAATCGAGAGACGGCACAGCATCAGTTTCTTCTTCTCACTCATGTTATCCACCTCTTTCTCGTATTTATCTCGGTCTCAGTGATAGTTCCTGGTACAAACGGCGGCGGTGACTTTAATCACGAGCGGCAAGCACCGAAAACCCATAAAAAACCTTCTTACACCTTAACGGATTTGCTAAATAATCGCTCGATTAGTTTGTAAATAGTGAGAAATTTTTATATTAAAATTAATATAAGGCATTGGAAGTTTTTATTCACGGATACGCGTGTGTTTAATTTTATATATGAATATCAATTGATATACAAAAAAAAGTAGTAGTAAAATTAATTTACAGTATAATTCATGAAAGTTGTTTTTATAATGTAATTATTGGAATTTTATAACGTAGCTGTATATTGAATTTAATTGAACGTATTGTATTTTTGTTAATAATTATTATATCGGTATTTAATTCATATTATATTGAATCTAATTTAATATACCGGATCTGCAGGAATTTTCAATGCATATATCAATTTTTTTTAATATTTTTAACTGTCCCCATATTTTCATGCTAATGTAAAAATAATTTTGAAAACATTTTTGCGAATTGCGAAAATACGACGTCAAGTAAGTATATATAAATATCAATTGATTAATTGATTTAATTAATGGTTATGAGTAAAACTAAATAGAATAATATGGACGGTAATAATTGATAAATAAAATACGAATACTTTCATATTTCGGAACTAGGGATTTTACAGCCGCTTTAAGAATTTTCTTCGTGAAAAAAAATGGTAATGGGAATTGTTTCAGATTTAGTGTATTTAAACTTTTTTCCATCTTCCAAATTTTAGTTTCTTCGAATGGGATTTTTTTGAAAAAAATATCATTTGTCACTTTAAACAAGTGATGTTCCTTGAATTCATAAAATAATTACTATTCGTATTCGAATTCAGTAGAAATCGTTGTAAAATGAGTTTATATTTGAGTATGTTTGAAAATTTGCCATATCCCCTTTAAAAACATAAAACCGTGACATCTCATTATTTAAAAATACGATGTCGATATTACTCTTCAATATGCCATGAATTGGAGATAACTTCCGATCTGTAGACTATATAAGTTTGAATAATATAGTATAAGACCAAAAACCACTTTTGGTAACGATATTCTCATTCAAATCGTGTCGAACGAATTATGCATCATAGAATCGTGTAGACGATGCACCAGGAGCTTCGCAGCAAAAAATATATGGGGCATTCCATACCAACTTGACCTGGGTCTGACCCTCGATCTCTCCGATTTCATCCCCTATTTTTTATATTCCATCTTTGGGAGGCAACCACAATTTTTCATAGATTGTTTCAAAACAATTTATATATTCATGGTTATTACTAAAGAATATATAAAGGATGGGAATTTAAAAATCTGACAAAATTCTCAAATACTGTGTTAGATATAAATATTTTTAAACTTAACCCCAATGTGTCATCTTTGACATTTTTCGCCTTTTTTACACTTATTACATTTTTTACATTTATAACATTTTTTAAATTTTTAAATTTTTTACATTTATTAAATTTTAAAAAATTTTAAATTAAAATTTTTTTTTTCTAAAGAAGAAAATTAATAGAAATGTAATGCCTGAAAATAGCGCAGGCAGCCACTCGAACATTTATATATATATGAGGATACTGGAGAATTTGCCCATTTTTTAAAAGCGTTTTTCCTCTTTTAAATAATTTTTTAATTTTATACCAATAAAAAAACGCTTTGAAAAAATCTTAAAAATTCTTTAAAGTCCTGCCTTATATATTAATGTTCAAGCAGCCTGTAGTGAAAGGATTTTCAGAGATCGAATTTTTTTCAATTTCCATTTTCAACAAAATTCGTAACAAAATGGAAGTGAGACCCGGGACATTTTGGCTCGGAGCTTAAAAATATTGATATCTGTATACAGGATTTTGTAGAATTTTGTCAGATTATTATATTTCGACTCTCAATTAGCTCGTTATGAATAGTTATTGGCATATAAATTGTTTGAAAAAAATTAAATAAAAATTAGGGTTGTTCCTTGAAGATGAAAAAATAACATTAAACATTGGGGGTGAAAACCGAGAGGTCGAAGGTCGCGTTGGTATGGAATGCCCTTTATACGAAGATGCTCTCGCGAGCGAGTCTCGCGTGAAATCGTTTTCCAACATTCTGCGCACTAGAGTCAGGCAGCCAGACCATCAGCAAGCAAGCAAACGAGCATAGAAATAAACACGTCCTATGGGAAATCGCTTTCCCGCAGAAAACGCTAGGTTTTTTTATTTATTTATTCATTTGTGCGCACATTTGCACCTTAGATTCTTTCTGGTATAACCAGATAGGCAAAACGTGTGGAATATGGTAATAATATTGTAGCGACCATTTGTTTTAGTTTGAGAGTGAAATAGTGAAAATATATTCAACAAAAAAATCGTATGCGCGCTCGAAAACGACGCCTATTTCAGTGGAGATGAAATATCAAGCGGATTCTTCATTTCGTTCACTATAAAATAAATCGTAACATCAATAATATTAATTTCGTTTTTTTGAATGATAAATAGTATATATTTAAATTCTGGTAAATTTTCCCTTTTTTGAGCTTCGATCTCCTTATGCAATCACATTGTTCAATTAATATAATAACGAAAAAATTATTATTCATTTAATAAATAATAAATTATTAATATTTTTCTCGTAATATCTAATAAACATGTTCAAAGAAGCTGAATAAAAAAACATTAAAAAATGACACGAAAATCGGAGGAATGAATTTTCCATCCTTTCATTATTTGTTATGACTTTGTTTTTAACGAAACTATAAAAAAGGTGTTTTTGGTTGTTTTTAATTAAGTGTTTTTGTGACACCTCAATAATTATATGAAAATTCTCAACTAATTTCCATATAAAATTATTTTAAAACAAATAAGCAAAGCTTATATAGAATATACATAGTGTTAAGTATAACAATGAGTCTATGTAGATTGTACACATTCTATATATAATTGATTTATAAAATATATATTGAATTTAACTGAATTTTTTTACAGTGGAAAATCCGAACCACACCTGCATATATCAATTAAATCAAGTGAACTTGATTTAATTTAGGATAAAAGATATCGAAGTCGTTTGTCTTCGAACATTGCAACATCCATTTTTATTAATAAAATGTAAATATGTTTTTTTTATTCGATATCATTTATTTTTTTATTTAAAACTTAATAATTCATTTTTCATACTCGATTGTATTCTTAACCAGGAAAATATATGTTCATTTTGAGGTAGAATAGTGAACTCTGCGCGAAAATTTTAGTAGGAAACGTAAATATTAATACTCGTCTTCTTGTTGTTAACATTATGATTTTTACGATGTATTAAAACATTTTCAGAATTTCTCGACATGGATTTATTGAATAAAATTCGATCAAGCAAAAGTGACATCCAATAAAAATAAAACCAAGATGAATGCGAAGGGAAAAAGCGTTGGAAAAAGCTCTAGCGACAGAATGGAAGCTTTTAGGCTCGTCAAAAGTTGTACCTTTTTTACAGCCCTTCCGCGTTTCTCATAAATATTCAGATGTGCTGATGGTCTTCTTACAAGATGGTGTTGCACAAGAGAGATTAACGCAATTCAACGTTGCTTGATCGATCGAAGCGTTAAATGGGCGCTAAACAACATTTTCCATTATTTGTTTATTTATTCTTATACCGATTGGCCTTCCGTTCGACCTCAAAACGATCGTTTGCAAATGTATTGTTTCCCTTTAGCCGAAGGATTTCGGTCGATGGCAATATGGATTTATTTTATGGATATCACAATACGATATCAATTGTTTTCGGGCATTCTGGTAATTCAACCATGTTCAGAACAATTAAGATCCATTGATATTTCAGAAAGTTAGCCTAATTTAAAAAATTAAAAATCAAATTGCGCCATAAAAAATAAAATAATTTTTTTTTTAAATAGTAAATACTGAGATCACATTATTGCATGGCGCTCAAAAATCATATTTTAAATCATAGAATCAGTATGAATTTTTTCAGATTAAAAAAAACGGCGTTTTTTAAATTGGCTTCTTTAAGGATTTAAAAATGTTACTGGTGGTAAAAAAATCTGAAAAAATTTCCGAGGTCTTAATGGGTCGATAATAACATCATATTAAAAAATGAACAAAATCGACGAGGGTGAAGGTCATGGCCTGCTGATTTGACGTGGAATGCCCCATATATTTTCTGTATAAGAAAATGGACATATAGAATAACTATACACTGTATCTCATTTATATGAATTTCATATATATAGTCTGCAGATTCTATAAAACGATTTTTGTAAAAACGTTATATTAAATTTACATAAATTATATTGCACTATATATAATTTTTATAGAATCTTCATATGTATTGTATACAACATATATGAATTGTATGTGTCCATTTTCCTGTACATGCTTTATATATTTTACGATATGAAATTTTCATGGAATCTTGATATAATTTTATACACATGTGTATTTTATACATACATGTTAATATAATAAACTTTGTACACAAGCGAAATACCTCATAATCATAATAGACAATAAGCTAAACTTTAACCTCCACACAAAATCAATAAAAACCAAAATGAATGCACGAGCCTCTCACTTCAGAAAACTAACTTTTAAAAACCAACTTACAACCATCGAACACGCATCAAAAATTTATAAACGCATTTGCCGGCCGCTCTTAGAATACGGACACGCTGTTTTTCTCATCCTCCGCAATCCTGCTCTGAATAACTTGAAATCAGCAGAAACCATATCGCTCCGACGTCTCACTAAACTACGACACCCTAACAACCCGCTTCATAACCCCTCAAACGAATTGCTATACGAAACAACTAAAATAGAACCAATAACGAACGGGATAAGAAAACTAAGCACAGCTTTTTCAAAAAAAGAACTAGACGCAATAAAACCACTGTGTAGAACAATCCCACAATACTACGTCTCAAAATTCTAATTTCCTACTAACACAATCATAGAAATCCTAACAACCTTAAAATATAACCAATAGCGCACACCATATTATATATGTATATTCACATGTATGTACTGTAAACAATGTTTATTTATTTAGACTCAGGCCAATAGTTATAAAAATCACCTTGCGACCGAAAGGGGGGAAAAAAAAAAACGGGATAAAGGACCTCAGTCGATGGCCCATTGGCTTTTGCACTCTGTATAACACCGAGCTTATACACTTAGACTCAAACAAAAAACAAAAACAAAAAAAATATATATATATATTAAAATAATATATAATATATTTTTTATAATATATTATATATTATATATTATATATTAAACATTATTATAATATACCGGGAGGACACGGTGAAACTAGACAGTCCAATGCGGCTGCGTGAGAATTTAGGAAGCCTGATTGGCTACTGCCTACGGCCGCCAGTGCGTCTCATCCGAGCGGCGACTGTGTCCCCACGCGCCATCAGAATGGGCCAGTAAGGGTAGTGGTAGGGGCAAGGGACGCTACCTGAGCTGGTAGGGCAGACGCCAGAAACCAAGATTTATTTAGAACAAAACATTCCCCCTCTCCGTTCTCTCTTACTGGCCCGACTACTCGGTCTGCACGCATAAAGTGAGAACCGTCGGTTTGACGCGCATGCGCATTTGCGCTGTCTAGTTTCACCGTGTCCTCCCTATATATATATATAGATTTGTATTACACATGTAGCCAATAAAAAAACGTTTACTACTACTACTGTTAATATAATTTTTACACATGGGGACATCGGCGACCATTTTTATTTCGTAGGTAGAAGGAAGCGCAAAAGAAATGTTTGGTATAAAACAATAAAAGTAAGGGCGACAACGAGGAGACGAGGAAAGAAGAGCCGGTAAAGATAAAATAATTGAAAAAGAAGAAAAACGAAGGGAGGAAGGAAGAGAACCAGTCCAGCGGTTTCTTGCCTTCATACGAGCGTCCATACGTCTCTCAACGGTCGGCCTGCGGACTGGCCGCCGGTTTTGCGGCCTCTTTCTGCTTCTGGTCCTCCCCATCACTTCGGTCCTCTTCCTCAAAAGGTCCATTCCCACGAGGAGCACGAGAGCACGTCCCCGAAGGCGAATAAAGAGCAATGACCCTCCTCCTCAGAGCTACGCAACAGTAGATACACATTTTATTTATACCGCGTACGCACGAAGAAAGATAATTTTTTTTTTACGGGGCTTTGCACACAAGCATCAGTCGAAACAAGCGAATTAAGGTAAACGGCCCAGTTTCGGGTGGGGGTACAAATAGCGAATTACCAAAATAGCGAATGGCTACAACAGCGAATTTAAAAATAAGGAACGTCTAAATGTAAAATGTCCATAATTATGGAATTTGATTTTTCAGCCATTCGCCGTTGTATCATTCGCTATTTTGGATGCATTTTAATAAGATGGAGGTCAAAATAGCGAATAGCTGAAATAGCGAATTTCATAATGATGACCTTTCTTGTTTAGACGTTACTAATTTCGAAATTCACTGTTTTAGCCATTCGCTATTTTGGTCATTCGTTATTTTGAGCCTCACCCCCAGTTTTGGTCATCTTTAGAACTTAAGCCCATGTTTTTCTCTGCTTCTGAATGGATTTTATCGAAAATTCGACAACGAACTTTTTTATTTATTTATGCAATAAGTCCTTCCAAATATAGTCAAATAATTGTTTACGTTAATTATTAGATTTTAATGTTTGAATTATCGTTTTACTCACGATCGTCGGCTGCCAGGGTTTCGGTCACTTTACAACGTCCATGTCGCAGTTTTGGTCACCTCTCAAGTACTAATTTCGGCAAGGCTGGGTGGAGTTTCGGTCACCCTGTGGACCTAGTTTCGGTGACTTTCTTATATTTTACGATGTTACAGGCGAAATGGGAGGAAATGAACGTGTTATTAATTACAGTAATAACTTTCAATTTATTATCTTTATCATTACCTGAATTTCAATCAGTCCCATGAGCAATAAAAAAAGTAAATTAATTTGAAAAAATTATATGTTGCTTCGGTACAATATTCGGTTGTCGCTTTGGATTTTGTAAATCATCAGAAAATAAGAATAAAATTTTAAAAAACAATACAAAGTATAACCTTGCATATTGCTAAATTATTTTAATATAAAAATATGATAAACCAATTGTTCTGTCTGACAGTTAACTTACATAGAGATTCTTGGTGCATATGAATGAAGAATGCAAAGTAGATCCTTGCACATTGCCGCATAATTATTTTTCTATTTTTTACAAAGCTTTTTCATAGAGGTAACTTAGTAAAATTTTAAAAACAATGAGGAAGCAATTTACAAGGTTTTCTACTTTGCATCCTTTTTCGTAGGTGTCTCAGACCCCTTAAATGGCGTAAGGTACGTACCAAAACCGTTGCCGAGCCACGTCTTGAAAAATAAAAACCATCGGCCACCTCGCCGAGAATTATGCAGTCCCAAAAAGCGAGGAATAAGATGTTTACGGTTATAAAACTTGACGTAACAACGTCGAGGTTCCGTGCAGTTTTCGCTCTGGTCGGTATATGTACCTTCAACTTGACTAGCCTCTGCAATTTATTGCGTCCGTCTACTCGTACTTTAGTACGCCGTGAAGTACCGTCGATTTTTTATTTAACATTTTTTTTTTTTTCATCTATATAGTAAAAGTAAAGTAGTTTTTGACGTGGTTGCAACTTTTGGAAAAGATCGTACATTTGGCAGCATTTCAAAGAAGAAACTTTTTTTTAATTCTCGGTTTAATTACTCCCTAATTTCTGAGAATTTTTTTGAAATTACCTTCATTGAAATTATATCAATTCTTTTTGCTTATATAAAAATTGCAAATCGATTAAAAAATAATTTTGATAAGAAATTTGTTTTGAAAATTGTGCACCTTCATTGAAATTAAAACAACTCCTTGTACTTGTGTAAAAATTGCGAATTCATTGAAGAATAATTTTGATGAGGAATTTGATCTGAAAATTGTACAGCCTAGCGATTGTGGTGTGAACTCAATTTACGCTTACGGAATTTTTTTCTATGCCTTTTTTAGGGGTCTCAGACTCCTTAAATGGCATAAGGTACCTAAAGCGTTGTCGAGCCATGTTAAGAAAAATAAAAACCATCGGCCATCTCGCTGAGAATTACGCAGTCCCAAAAAGCGAGGAATAAGATGTTTACGGTTATAAAACTTGACGTAACAACGTCGAGGTTCCGTGCAGTTTTCGCTCTGGTCGGTATATGTACCTTGAACTTGACTAGCCTCTGCACGAATATCAATTTATTGCGTTCGTCTTCTCGTGCTTCAGGATACAGTGAAGTGCCGTCGATTTTTTTTTTGAACATTTTGATTTATCTATATAATAGAAGTGAAGTTTTTTTTAACGTGGTTGCAACTTTTGGAGAAGATTTGACAGCATTTCAAAGAAGAAACTTTTTTTTAATTCTCGGTTTAAATACCCCCTAATTTCTGAGAATTTTTTTGAAATTACCTTCATTGAAATTTCAACACCTTTTTTTATTTGCATAAAAATTGCAAATTTATTAAAGAATGATTTTGATAAGAAATTTCATCTGCAAATCATACAGTCCAATGTTTGGGTCGACAACTCAATTTACTTTGACAGAATTCTTTTTCTATGCCTTTTTTAGGGGTCTCAGACCCCTTAAATGTCAGAAGGTACCTAAAGCGTTGTCGAGCCACGTTAAAAAAAAATAAAAACCATCGGCCATCTCGCCGAGAATTACGCAGTCCCAAAAAGCGAGGAATAAGATGTTTACGGTTATAAAACTTGACGTAACAACGTCGAGGTTCCGTGCAGTTTTCGCTCTGGTCGGTATATGTACCTTGAACTTGACTAGCCTCCGCACGAATATCAATTTATTGCGTCCGTCTACTCGTACGTTTAGTATACAGTGAAGTATCGTCGAGTATGCAATTTCGTGTCTTTTCTCGCTTTATTTTAAACGTGGGAGATAGAGAGGACCGGAGCTGGAGAAATTTCGAGGCAATTGGCTCGCTCGTGAGGGCAGTAAGCCAGACATGCGAGCGAACTCGAGAGCCCGCGAGATTTATGACGTTCGTGTAAAACCGTGAAGAGCGCACTTCCGCTAGGAATCCTCGTGGCGCGGTCACGCGGCCTCGGGATTGCGGGCAAGAGTGAAAGAGAGATGGAGCGGCGAAGGGCGCGGAGTGGGGGCCCTAGTGAGGATAAAAACCGTGCGGGAGAGTGCAGCGGCGAGTGTCAGTGGGTTAAGGTCAGTTGTGCTCATCCCCCGCACTTCGGAGATTTGTATCGTTCTCTCTCATCTAGATTCTCATTAATATTTATGAAATATTAATCCATCGTTGATCACCCACAGACTGAACCTATCCCAAGATTATCTCAAAAACGTTAAGTCCAACGATTGGCTCGTGAACTCAATTACGTGCTGGTTGAAGACATTTATTTTTAACAAATTTAATAAGTCGGAATTTTTAGCTGCTTTTAATTTATGGATTGATTTCAACATTTATTTTTTATTTTTGCAGTAGATGTAAAGATGTTTGTAATGTGGTTGCAACTTTTGGGGAAGATAATATAATTGGCAGCATTTTAAAGGAAAGCATTTTTTAAATTTTTTATTGAAACTTAGTTTCTGAATTTATCTTAAATGAAATTGGTAACCATTTTTTTTATTTGTGTAAATATTGCAAATTCATTAGAGAATAATTTTGATGAAGAATTGGACCGGAGGTTATCTGAAAAACGTTAAGTCCAACGATTGGCTCGTGAACTCAATTACGTGTGGTTGAAGACATTTATTTTTAACAAATTTAATAAGTCGGAGTTTTTAGCTACTTTTAATTTATGGATTGATTTCAACTTTTTTTTTTCAATTTTTGCAGTAGATGTAAAGATGTTTGTAACGTGGTTGCAATTTTTAGGGAAGATGATATAACTGGCAGCATTTTAAAGGAAAGCATTTTTTAAATTTTTGACTGAAACTTAGTTTCTGAAATTATCTCAAATGAAATTATTGAAAAAAAAAATTATTCGTGTAAATTTTGCAAATTCATAAAAAAATAATTTTGATGAAGAATTGGACCGAAGATTATCTGAAAAACGTTAAGTCTAACGATTGGCTCGTGAACTCAATTACGTGCTTCCTAATTACATATATTTGCAACGAATTGAATCCGGTAAAAACTTTCCAGCTATTGAAAATTCATCAACTGTATTAAATATTTTATATGTGTAAATACAAATTTCTTCAACGGATTTGCGGCTTTTAAAAATGATTTAAAAAGTGGCAGTATTTTCCTGAAGGTAATTATTTCCAATTACTGTTTAAATGTACTTCAAGAAATTATCTCCATTAAAATGCTTTCAAATTCTTTGAATCCCGTAGAACTTTCAAAATTGTTAAAGGAAAAGTTAGATACAGAACTCACCTCAAGGTTATCTAAAGACCATAAACTCAATCAATTAAGTTGTAAACTTTTTAAATCTAATAAAATTGAATTTTTATCTAAACGTTTTCGCATTCGATTTGAATAAAATGAACATAAATTAAATAAGTCCTAGTTGATCAAAATAAAATAGTTTTACGACGACACTTCAAGCAATACACTCACTCAATGATATGTGCAATAGAATGTACTCAATTCGAATAGCTTCAATTTGTACCAAATTTGTAATAATTTAGATAAATATGCAGCTTGAATTCTATCAGTTCCATCCTATGTCAATAAATAACCATAATAAAAAATCATTAATTTATTTATTTCCATAAATTTTATTTATCGAAATAATCGTATAAACTTAATTTTATCCAAACAAACATTTATTCAATATAAATTAAATTAGATCCCATTGAATGAGGTAGTATTGCTTGATTCAAATAATTGTATCGGCCCAATTTATTTCAGCTTACTGTTTTAAATGAGTCGATACTTTTCCGTCTGACTATAACAGCAGTAACTACTGATTTTTCGTAGCTGACTTCTAAGTACGCGTATATTTCTGCATCCGCCATCGGAGTAACCTGAGCGACCTATACCTTCGTCTCACTACCGCTATGGCGTTCGCACCCATCTATATTATTGAGTAACCTCTAATAGTAGGTAATAGAGAAAACAGAATGAAAAATACTTATATTGGAGCTGTATATGTTGTGGCTCTCCGAGTTGTATATTACAATAATATAATACGAACGGTCAAAGCTATAGCAACGTACTACCTTCAAGTATATGTATATATGGGGCATTCCATAGCAAACTGACCTGGACTGACCTTCGACCTCTGGAATTTTACCCCCGATTTCTTATGTCATTGTTCCATTTCTAATAAATAACCACAATTTTTATGGCAATTTTGTAAAACCAATTCATACACTTATGTATTCATGACGAACATATTAAAGGCAGGAATTTAAAAACACTGACAAAATTCTCGTGAATCCCAAAAAAATTTATAGCAGAAAACAATATTTTTAAGATTAGACCGAAATGGAACTCGATTCTATCTTTTTCCGAATTTAAGTAAAAAAAAAATCGTAAAAGTTAAATGCGTAGAAATAATTTCAATGTAGGCTATGGCTATTTTTTTATACACGTCAGAATGCCAAAGAATTTTTATAGATTTTTTAAAAGCGATTGTTTAAATTAAATTTTCAGTAGTAGCAAATGTACAATGTTCAGGATGGTCTATGAATATTTATACAAGGTGTTGTTCCTTTTTTCCAAGGCCATTGAGCGCGAGGTCCTTCAGCCAGTATTTTAAACGTATGCTGCCGATTTTATATAATCAGACTTAGCTAAAATAAAATATACATAATAGGTATAGTTTTAATCTACTAAACAACCAATAATTTAGAATTTTTCATTTTTATTTCTTAATTAAAATTTAAAAAAACTTAAAATAAATCTGAGTACATCCTCCAAAGTCCTGACGTACATAGAAATATTCAAGCAACATCCTGCAGTGAAATTGACGCATTTAACTCTTATCATTTTTATTTTTGAACAATTTTTTGTAAACAAATAAAAGCAAAGTTCATTCGAGTCCAATCTTAAAAATATTAATATCTGGTACAGGATCGATGAAAATTTTGTGAGATATTTGAATACCGATCTTCAATTGTATGTTTGTTATTAATAATCATACGCACATAAATTGTTTAAAAAAAAATGTAATAAAATCTGTGGTTCCCTTTTAGAGATAGAGCAATGCCATAAAAAATCGGAGGACAGGTTTAAAGTTCCAAATGTTAAATACACGAAGGTAAAAAATTCCGAAATTATATATCTCACCTTGATATTTGACGAAATGTTTTCTAGCAAATTTCGTCAAAAATGTAGGTGAGATTTCAAGTCTAGGAATTTTCGACTTTCGTTCATTTACTATTCGGAACTTTAACCCCAATTCCCTTGCCTCTCAGAGAAAAAGTCCTAATTCGTAAATACTCGAAGGTCTAAAATTTCGAAATTTAATATCTCACGTACATTTTTGACGAAATTCGCTAGAAAAATTTTCGTCAAAAATGTGGTTGAGATATTAATTTTTGAAATTTTAGACCTTCGCGTATTTACCATTCGAAATTTTAATGCCGCCGCAAAATCGGAGATGAAATCCGAAGGGTCAAGAGTCAGACCCAGGTCGAATTGGTACGGAACGCCCCATATATTTATGGGCACTGACTATATCTCGCGGTTGGTACTACTACAAGTACATTATAGCAGCAGCGTACGAAGGGGTCCCCGGATCCATTCGTTCGTTAGTACCTCATTCGTTCGCTCACTCGGTCGGGACCGTGAGGCCCGTTCTCTCCCCAGTCCCAAAGCGTGTAGGAGTAGAAAGTCGCTATTGTACTGGATCTGGTTTTATATAAATAGCATCGGCGTCGGGTCACCCGAGCACACGCCGTCACCGTTTGCATGCGTGTGTTCTCACATTATGGCCACTTATATACTTACACCATATATATAGCATGTAGAACATGCATCCATATACATGACAATTGATATATGCTTTATTGTATAAATGCAGTCCAACCTCAGCGACAAGTTGATGAGTTCGGGTCCATGACTTCTGGTAATAATAGCAATCTGGTATAATGTCTCCATTTGCACTCGAGTCTCTCATTTATTATAGGCTATTTGATAGAAATTTCGGGAATATGCAATTATATTATTACAGACACTTATAGACATTTTTTTATGATAATTAATATAAAGTATTGGCAGTTTTTTACGGGTACTCGTAGATTGTATTCGATATATAAATATTAATGTGAATTCAAGAAGATTTTTGTAAAATTAATATACAGAATATTAATTTGAATTTAAGAAGATTGTTATAAAATTAATATACAGAATATTGAACACTGTATGAAAATTGTGTTAAATAGAATTATTGGAATTTTAAAATATATCTGCATTTTAAATAGAATTTGATCTACCGTATCTGCAAAAAAAATCGAATACATGTAGTTATTTTTAAAATATTTTTTAAAGTGTATGTATGGCTTATGCTATGTGCTTTATTGGATTGTACAGGCCAAACTCTGCAACATACTGATGAATACTGCACCATAATAATAGCCATCTGGTATAATCTCAATTTGCATCCAAATGGTTGATTTATTGTGGTCTGTTCTGCAGTAGTTTTGGAAACATATCATTATACTATTCCATATGCGTGATATATGGTTAATTTTGTTGTCCTATGCGACAAATTGATAAATCTGTCTGCACGACTTCCCGTAATAATAGCAATCTGGTATGAGGTCTTTATGCACACGCAACAGGTTCATTTATTAGGGTATATTTTCGCCAAGTTTTGGGTTTATGGAATTATGTTATAATATATATTATTATATCCTTTATTGTATTATACCGTTTATCCTCTGCGACTAGTTAATAAATTTGGCTCCGTGACTTATCGCAATAATAGCAATCTGGTATAATGTCTCTATATCGACGACAGTGGTTATTCATTACAGTTTATTTTATAGAAGTTTTAGGAACATGCAATTATTATACACGTAATCAGTTTGTAGTTCGTCGTATTGTTATCTAATTATACATTTTTATGCCGTGTTAATAGCATGAGCATTATAATATTGCGAGGATTATGTACATTTTGATAATAATAATAGAGGATCTCGAATGAATATTAAGCTTACTAACTTTTTTAAGGGGATTAAAAAAAAAGGCTAATCCCGAATTTTAAAAATCTTGAATTTTAAAAATCTTGAATTTTAAAAATCTTGAATTTTAAAAATCTTGAATTTTAAAAATCTTGAATTTTAAAAATCTTGAATTTTAAAAATCTTAAATTTTAAAAATCTTGAATTTTAAAAATCTTGAATTTTAAAAATCTTAAATTTTAAAAATCTTGAATTTTAAAAATCTTGAATTTTAAAAATCTTGAATTTAAAAAATCTTGAATTTTAAAAATCTTGAATTTAAAAAATCTTGAATTTAAAAAATCTTGAATTTTAAAAATCTTGAATTTTAAAAATCTTGAATTTTAAAAATCTTGAATTTTAAAAATCTTGAATTTTAAAAATCTTGAATTTTAAAAATCTTGAATTTTAAAAATCTTGAATTTTAAAAATCTTGAATTTTAAAAATCTTGAATTTTAAAAGTCTTGAATTTTAAAAATCTTGAATTTTAAAAATCTTGAATTTTAAAAATCTTGAATTTTAAAAATCTTGAATTTTAAAAATCTTGAATTTTAAAAATCTTGAATTTTAAAAATCTTGAATTTTAAAAATCTTGAATTTTAAAACTCTTGAATCCTTTAAATCTTGAATCCTTTAAATCTTGAATCCTTTAAATCTTGAATCTACAAAATCTCGAATCTAGAAAATCTTGAATCTAGAAAATCTTGAATCTCCAAAATCTCGAATCCACATTTCATAGCAATAGCGTTTCCTACCGCCCCGAGATCTCAAGCTGTAACCACGCGAATTGGATCCATAAGCCACCACCAAAGAATTTATGCGAGGGATAAGTAGGAGGATAAGTAGAGGATATAGGATGTCAAGTTAGCGGCTCATTCACTGTAAGGAGGATAGGAGGAGCAAAGAATCGGGGGCTTAGAATGCAAAGCATAGCGCGACTACTATATAATGCATATATGCATGTAAGGGGCGTTATAAACCGAGTCTCAGAAGTAATCCTGCTGGTCCCATAAATATCATTTCATCGGGAATCATCCGTAAATTATCTCAGAATATTTTCCAACCCTCGGAATGTCTAGACGTCTCTGTACGTAATTCCTCTTTCTTTTGTTCCTACAATCTCCAAAGGAAAAAGTAAAAAAGATCATTGGTGCTTGGCACGCGAACGGACAACCGAGCGATCAGCGGTTCGTAGCAGACCTTCATTGGCTTCGCGCGCCTGACCTATCTTAAATTCTTCGCCACGCGATATCTCGCCGGTTCTACCCGAGGTCGACAACACGAAAAATCCAATCCTTGGTCTTTCACTCACTCCCCCTCACAGTCTGCGCTGCCGCTATATCAAAAGCCGCGGTAGCGGCTCGACGGCCAAGTTGAAAAAGAAAAAAAAATTCCTATTGAGAGCGAAACGTCAAGCGCATAAATTAATAAAGCAATTGTGCGATTGGACCTTCAGGCTACTGTTGGCCTCATTTCTCGCTGGACAATCAAACATTAAAAAATCACTCAAACCGAGAGATATATCTTCGAGAGATTTATCACGAGCGGGAGAAATCAATTGTGTTATTTTGTTTTATATCGGGCTATGCTTCGAATCGAAAGATCTAATCTTGAAAGTCTTGAGCACCAAGAGCGCCACGTATTTACTGTAAATAGTCAACAGCTCACGCACGCTCGATTTCCCTTTTACATCTCGAAAGACTTTCGTCTATGTACGTTCGGTTAATGCGTGTGAGTGCGTTTGTCTATATCTACCGCTTCTAATCGCCTTTTATCTAATACCGCGCGTGAATTCCAATCGCAATATGTGATCATTTGAAAAGGAACGAAAATTCGTCGCGCAGAAACTGTTGCCGCGAACGACAAGATGCAACGCTGGCATATGGTGCATAACTGCAACGCAAACCACTGTAAGAGAGGCCAGATGTTGTCACGTCGTCGTTCTGAGAGTGTCTGCGGAAACGTGTATAATATAATCTCAAGAGTATTACAGTCTTGAACATGAGTTTAAAGCTCGTTTGACTAACATCGACCGAAGCTATGTGTGACCTTAATATTCTGTAATATCGACTCTACGAAGAAATTGGAGAGGTGAAAATCTAAAAAGGACATTCGAGTATTTAATTATTTCATGCTAAATGCTCCGCCAATTAAGTCCACTTGACTTTTTCGAATGTCTTATAATATCAGGATTTTTACTTTATTGACAGTTTATAAAAATATTAAGTATTTAACCTGAGTGCTTAATAATCTCTCGTCAAATGAGAATCATTGGATCGTCTTTTTACCACTACGTGTTATATTGCAGATGATGGACGTTTGTATTCGGTCTGTGCATTGAAAGAAACATTTGGCTTTTTTAGCCAAAAATAGTTGGTAAAAATTCAGTCTGTTAGTGAGTTTTCGTGACTACTTGGATAGAAGGTGGAAGATACTTTAACTATGTATATTTATTTTCCGTAAGATAAACAAAAATAAAACTATGACTAGTAGAATAGGTGTATATTTTTTCAGGTTACCTGTTTCACTTGCATGTCAAGGAAACGTTTGTCAATAGGATAAAGCTATATTTTCTTCTGATATGTGGATTGAAAGTGTACATAACTAGTGGAGTAAACTTTCAATCGATCCGAATAATGATGAAGTATTCGAATCATGATGATTTATCCGAATGATGATGATGATTTATCAAAATGATGATGATTTATCCAAATGATGATGATTTGTTCGAATGATGATGATTTATCCAAATGATGATGATTTGTCCGAATGATGATCGTTTATGCAAATGATGATATTTTATACTTCCCCAGATTTATAATCCTGCACATTTGTAAGCTTGCATTTCGCATTTTTCCAGGAGTTTTCACACGTCCACTCAGCTGCGTAGAAACGACATACATATTAAATATAACATCTTGCTTCTTACCCTATAATCAAGACTTGAATGTCCGCCAGAGCGAACTTTCATTGCAAACCAAAAAAAAAATGACCAACCAAATGATTTCCCAAACGAGTACTAAAAAGTTTATTTTCGAACAGGTCTTAATTGTCTTCGTTTTCATATACAATTATATATACAATGACATATAACTAATCAGTTATGTTTTCCATCTTTCGAATATTGCTGTTTAATAATAAAAGGGTTTCGTTCCCAATTAATCCGGATAATCGACGCTCTACGCGAAATTATTTAATTACTCGACTGAACCTGCTGTAATAATCAGACTTTCCACTGAACCGACATTTTTTAATGAGATACGCGAAATAATTAAAAGCAGAGGAATATGAAAAATAAAGACATTCGTTACTTTTTATGAATATTCGCAATGCGAGTTTGAAATGTTCGGTAGTGGATTGAATACTTACGTATGATTATGATCACATTACACAACAGATGCTGTGGAATTATAGACGTTGCGAAATTTCCAAATACGACAGTCGGGAGGAACGCTCTTACCCTCGCCCGCAAACAGCTTGAAATTCCAAGTCGCACGTTACTGTGGCTGTATAGTTGCGTATAGAGAGAAACGTCGATGCAGCGTGTCAAGCGTTGTCCCGAGACACGGAACGTCGAAGCTCGTTAGATACGCAACCGCTAGAACGTCCAACTGCCAACAAGCAACAGTACCATAGACGGTTCGTGGTCACCCGCAGTGTTCAAGATGGCCCCTCGAGTCCTGTCAGACTCAAAGGATTCTCTTTTCTCTCTGCATCGCTTTCAACACTTGTACGCACTTGCAACACAAAGATCGATTGAAATACCACGTGTTCCAAGTGAAAAAATGGCATATTACGATATGAGTGCGATGAAACTTTTTCTGACGAGGGTGAGTTTAAAGCATGACCCGAAAAAGAGTGTTGCAATCACACGAGTTGAGAAAAAGTGTCTCGCACGAGTATCGTATTAGTATATTACGATACGAGTGCGATAAAACTTTTTCTGACGAGGGTGAGTTTAAAGTATGAGTCGAAAGAGAGTGTAGCAATCACACGAGTTGAGAAAAAGTTTCTCGCACGAGTTTCGTATACAATTTTATTTCACTAGTGCGAGAAGTGCGATTTCTAGCACGCGAAGCGATGCGTGTGAGAAGATGGCACTTCTCACACGGAGTTGCATAATAGTATGTTATGGCATATTACGATACGAGTGCGATAAAACTTTTTCTGACGAGGGTGAGTTTGCAGCACGAGCTGAAGGCGAGTGTTGCAGTCAAACGAGTTAAGAAAAAGTTTCTCGCACGAGTATCGTATCAGTATATTACGATACGAGTGCGATAAAACTTTTTCTGACAAGGGTGAGTTTGCAGCACGAGCTGAAGGCGAGTGTTGCAATCAAACGAGTTGAGAAAAAGTTTCTCGCACGAGTTTCATATACAATTTTATTTCACTAGTGCGAGAAGTGCGACTTTTAGCACGGGAATCGATGCGTGTGAGAAGATGGCACTTCTCACACGGAGTTACATAATAGTATGTTACGATACGAGTGCGATTAACGTTTTTCTGACGAGGGTGAGTCTGCAACAAAAGCCGAAGGCGAGTTTAGAAACGTTTCTCGCACGAGTTTCGTATACAATTTTATTTCACGAGTGCGTGAAGTAGACACTTCTCGCACGGAGTTGCTTAAAATTGTATATGGGTCATTCTTCCGAAACCCGACGCACTTGTGGACGGGCTCTGGTCCGCACATTGATTTTTGTCAACTTTTCGGAGTTTGTTTAGTAAATGATTTATTTAAGCATATAAACGTTGATGAAAAGGTTTCGGATAGAAGACTTTTTTTGTGGAAAAAATCTGTTTCTTATTGAAAATCTTGCCGATTCAATTCGTCTGAAAAACGCGAGAATATATTAAATTGTGGTTGTTGATTAGAGATAGAACAATAACATAACAAATTGAGGGAAATCCAAGAGGTCGAGGATCAGACTCAAGTCGACTTGGTATGGAATGTCCTATATATAGACTGTATACATTACGGTGTGTCTAAAAAGGGTCTATTTTTTTTCGCTGCGAAGACCCTTCTATACTTAGTCCATGTCCATAAATAAAGTTCACTGAAAGGGGAGCTCTGCATAAAAAATTAAAAGGTTACTAAATCAAGTTTTCGATTTTTCGGTCGATTAACAGTTTCACAAAATTCTAACCACTGTATCTTAAAAACGGAATTAACGATCACGCTGATATTTGGTATACTGATAGAGCAGTAACGCTTCTTACTATAAATAAATTCACGACGAAATGAAACCATCTTTTCAGATTTTATACGATGCAATTTTTCGAATTAAGACTGTATGTTCTTTAGCTGCCGCATTTTTTTTAGATAATGACAAAAATGGTTCTCAACAAAAAGAGTAATAAAAAATACTATTTGTATTGAATTTGAGCTAAACCTATAAAACAGTTCGTATTTTATAAAATTTATAAAATCTGAATCTTTGAAGAATTGAATTGAAATTATAAAAAAAATCTATGAATACAGCATATAAAGAGTTTTCACAGGCAATTTATTTTCCGTTTTCTCAGTTATAAAATACGTAAATTGGACTTTTTCATTGTTTCAAAATTATTCACTATCCATTTGCCAGAAAAGTGTCGTGTAATCTGGACAAAATTCCATAAATTTGGCAGCCAAAAATCAGAAGGACGTAACGCATATAATTTGTCATAAAGGTTATGACTATTTGATTCTCAGCTGTCAAAACTAGTATTGAATTTGAGCTCAACTTATAAAACAGTTCGGATTTTATAGAATTCATAAAATCTAAATCTTTGAAGAATTGAATTGAAATGATGAAAAAGCTATGAATACAGCATAGAAAGAGTTTTCACAGACAATTTATTTTCTGTTTTCTCAGTTATACAATAGGTAAATTTGACTTTTTCATCGTTTCAAAATTGTTCACTATCCATTTGCCAGAAAAGTGTCGTGTAATCTGGACAAAATCCCATAAATTTGGCAGCCAAAAATCAGAAGGACGTAACGCATATAATTTGTCATAAAGGTTATGACTATTTGATTCTCAGCTGTCAAAACTAGTATTGAATTTGAGCTCAACCTATAAAACAGTTAGGATTTTATAGAATTTATAAAATCTAAATCTTTGAAGAATTGAATTGAAATTATGAAAAAGCTATGAATACAGCATATAAAGAGTTTTCACAGACAATTTATTTTCTGTTTTCTCAGTTATACAATAGGTAAATTTGACTCTTTCATTGTTTCAAAATTATTCACTATCCATTTGCCAGAAAAGTGTCGTGTAATCTGGACAAAATCCCACAAATTTGGCAGCCAAAAATCAGAAGGACGTAACGCATATAATTTGTCATAAAGGTTATGACTATTTGATTCTCAGCTGTCAAAGTACATTACTGCAGTGTGCATTAATATCACAGTCTGGAATTTGCTGAGATGTAGCATCTGTAGCTGCAGGTGGTGCACTATACGTTATGCAGTACTTACACTCAGTGTGTACTTATATTGTGCTATAGATAATCCAACGTCTTCGCGAGCAGGATATTTCTCTGACTAAAGGACTCATAAATCTTTTCCTTTCTCGTCCTTTGCGCCATAAACATTCTTAACGTATTGGTAACAATATCACATGATACACTGTTGTGTTACAGGCACATATACATATGTACATATATAAGCACATATAGCATCTATATTAGACATCTAAAACGTACTTTCTACTTGCTACTGCAGCAGCGATAGCAAGTCTCAGTGCGCATCAAGTAATTTAAGCCATGTGTCTTGTACTTACTCTATTCCATCGCTAAGTTGCAGCGACGCCTTCCGGTCTGTTTCACCTAAAACAGGCTTAGCAAATTTCCCAAGTATATTATACTGAAGTGAAACAGCAATGAAATTGTATGGGCGTGAAAAAACAATTTCAATATGAAATATTTCTGGACGTCTCGGTAAATTTGTTGCCCTTAATGAATAACATCATTCTAACGACAAAAAAAAGACCTAACGTTGATGTTTCATTTTGGTATAAAAATAAAAGGTATTAGATTTCTTTTTAGAAGGATTATTTAATTAAATCATAAAGTACGAAAAATAATTTTTTTATTATCATTTCAATAAAAAATGGCGACGACAGAGGCCATATTGAAATTCGTATTTTTTTTTTACTACACATTAACGGGAGAACGGTTTTTTCAAAAAGTATGGGACTTGGCACAAAAAGCCAAACATATTTATAATCTATGTGCGATTGACTATAGAAATATGTAGATGATTTTTTTTTATTAAATATTGTGCAATGGCGTATTTTTAAAAAAGGAAATTAATTTTTTTTTGCAAACAAATAAGCAGTAAATTTTTTAATTAAAAAAGTTAATACTAGATCAGAAAACGGCTGATTAATTTTATAGTGAATGTAATTGTGAAGCTACTGTTAAATTTTCAAATCGATTCATGTAACGACTTTCGAGTAATCCTTCCTCCCAGTTTGAAAAAAAAATAGTTTCGAGAAAAATGCGTTTAAAGTTTCATGATTATGCAAAGCGTGCGCTTCGAGATGTATTTTATGAACCTAAAGTATTGCTTAAGCAAAAGAACGATTTTTTCCAAATTCTAGAGTAGCTTTACCCTCGAAAAACACTAAGGGCCGAAAATAAGAGCAGAACTTCTCACAATCTTAAGATCACACCTACGATTAGAAATTTTTTTCCGGTAAATACTGCAAAATTATGAATTTCTTGCTATTAAAATGCTTTTGACACTTCTCGACCAATGCCATGTATTTAATATTCGCATATTTATTCATAACCTTTCCGTTAACTGAAAAATGAGTGAAGTTAAAGTATTTTCAACGAATTCAAATGATGTAAAAGCTTTCAAATCGGATAGAAATTTTATGCTAATTATATTATAGTCTAAATCTTTCGTTACCAAACCTTTTCCTTTTCGTTGTCCCAAATTTCAAATTTAAGATAAAAAAACGAAAATAAATGTCTAAAAATTATTTTCCAAAATGCTCAAACACTTTATCAACCAAAAAGCACATATTTAAAATACTACCCTTTATTTTCATATTAAATAAAAAATGTATAAATTACTTATATTCATGACAAGCAGCGACCTCTGCTACTTACCGTAAAGGTACTTTTTTCCTTGGACACTTCTCATCTTCATAATCAGAAGGAAAAAAATTAAACACAAACCAAAAAAAAAAAAAAAACGAATAGTAAGCTAAACGTTGTAAGGCTCTTTGAGTCGTCTTTATTCCATGAAAGAGGCAAAGAAGAACATGTCAGGGAAATGAAAACTTTGAAAAAAAAAAAAAAAAAAAAAAACAAGTCAAAAGAATCGCTGGAGAATAAACGAGAGCGAGTAAACAGCAAAGAGGAAAACTCGAGGCTCTCTTATTGTTTGAGACGGATATTACAGCGGTAGATAGCAAGAGAGATGCAGTAGTTCTTCGAGACGAATGAAAATGTAGCTGAGAGTAGTGGAAAAATGGGAGAAGGCTGCACGAGCACTCGATCCAGTCTTTTGCGTCGAGCGAGATGTGGAATCCCGCTTGGCAAGGTCGAGAAACGGCCTAGCCGCCGGCAACTACTTTACTACTGTTCGTGTATACGCATTCGTTCTGTATATCCGACCGAGAGACCAACGAGAGTGATGAACGTACGTGCATTTCTCTATGTAACGTTCCTATGCACACATATGCCATTTTACACTGTAGTCTGTTGCATCCTTTTCTATTCTGGCAATTGACCCAGTCTCGAGGCAATCATGTGCTGGATTTGTCACAGATAAGTTATTTATTCATGACTCAACCTTGGACCGTAACTCCATGAGTCTGATCGAATTGCCCAAACTGGTATAAACCACCTTAAATTTATCATGTGTGAAATTTAAAAAAAATTTACCGTCTCCGGGCTGAGATATTTGATCTTGAACTTGGTGAGGTTGAAGGAGGACAGGATAACGACTAATACTCAAGATGTGAGGTTGAAGTCAGTGAAAATCATTTAGGCATGTTCACATTTTAATCATTAATCATGTTGGATTTGAAGAAATAGTAGTAGTAGTAAAAGAGTTTTATTGACAATACGTTTACAGATTTTTTTTTTCTTGTACATTTTTTTTGTCTTTTATTTTTTTTAATAATATATCTATGGTTTTGGCCATACACGCATTGCCAATAGGCCATCGACCGGAGTCCTTCAGCCTTGCTTCAAATAAAAAAAACTTTGGTTTTATTCGTTTATTCTTCCTAGTTGCTGGTAGGTTGTATGTGTAGGGTGTTTGAGTGTAGGGTTTATGTTCGGTGTGGGTTGTATACTGAGAGGCTCAAGATTATCCAGTTGGGTTGCAGCGAATCTTTTGGAGAGCTCTCTGTTGAAGAAATATTTAAAAAAGGAGCACATGATAATGACTAATACTCAAGGCGTGAGGTTAAAGTCAGTGACAATCATTTAGGCGTGTTTACATTTTAATCATTAATCATGTTGGATTTGAAACGATATTAAAAAAAGGAGCACAGGATAATTACTAATACTCAAGGCGCGAGGTTAACGTCAGTGAAAATCATTTAGGCGTGTTTACATTTTAATCATTAATCATGTTGGATTTGAAGAAATATTTAAAAAAGGAGAACAGGATAATGACTAATACTCAAGATGTGAGGTTGAAGTCAGTGACAATCATTTAGGCGTGTTTACATTTTAATGATTAATCATGTTGGATTTGAAAAAATATTAAAAAAGAAGAACAGGATAATGACCAATACTCAAGGCGTGAGGTTAAAGTCAGTCACAATCATTCAGGCGTGTTTACATTTTAATCATTACTCATGTTGGATTTGAAACAATATTAAAAAAAGGAGCACAGGATAATGACTAATACTCAAAGCGTGAGGTTAAAGTCAGTGACAATCATTTAGGCATGTTTACATTTTAATCATTAATCATGTTGGATTTGAAAAAAATATCAGAAAAAGAAGAACTAATACTCAAGGCGTGAGGTTAAAGTCAGTGACAATCATTTAGGCATGTTTACATTTTAATCATTAATCATGTTGGATTTGAAAAAATATTTAAAAAAAGGTAAATAATAAAAGGTTGATAATTTTGTTTGTTGGTTGCTATATATACAAAACAAAAGATCATTCAGCTGCGTTGACCATCTGTCAAACGGACAGATTGAATTAAATTGTGACAGTCGGAGGATTTTATTAAACATAAACCATAATTTTCATCTCATGCTGCAATTCCATTAGTAGCAATTTGGATATGAAAAAAAATCCCCGAATACCACTCGAGCTTTGAAATTAATCTGATATTTACCTCAAAGTTCCCTGCACCCAAATGAGCTCGTCCAGTTTTTCAGAACTGGAAAATTTTTAACCCGGAAAACTTAACTCGTTCATTTGTTTGAAGCGAACCTATTATTATTATGGAAACTATCGGAAAATCTCCGATAATTTTGAAGCTCTTGTGGTATTACAAATGATTATTTTTCTCATCGGAATCCCGACCAATAGAAACGATCGACCAATAGTCGATTTTGTTTCGGATATTTTTTGGATATTTCCTACTAAGTTGCTAGGCAATAAAAATTTTTTTTTTACTATTTTTAACCTGAGGAAACTTCGCATCTGTCAAACTTCTAACTGGAACTGGTCACGATAAGGTCAAATTGCGCCGTTTCTATTGGTCGAAATTCCGATGGGAAAAATAATCTGACAAATACCCCTCGACCTTCAAAATTAATCTGGTGATTACCTTAAACTTCTCTGCTTACAAACAATCGTATCAAGTTTGGCAGAAAAAATTTTCAACCTGCAAAACTTCACTGTTAAAAATATTTATTGTAAGATTAAAAAACTTTCGCAGGAAGTTTTTATTCGCACAAAGTACTGTAAATATCATATGCGTTCGAAACATAAATTTGACGTCGTAGATTTTACCCCAAGAAAATATATAAACATTAATAATTGTCAGTTGTACTCTTGTCCAAATGATTTAAACTGTTTCAGAAAGTATTATAATTAAGAAAATGTGAATTTGAACAGTAATACGTAAAGTGTTCAATAAGAATCTTATGATCTAATTATTTTTTTCTTTTATGTTTCAGGTGAGTTGGAAATTCTGGAGTTGAATCATGTTGAACGAGATTAACGCAAGTATAAAAATTAGCAAAGCAATTGTTTTTTTCCTTTTTTATTTTACGTTTCGCCCTTATCGAGGCCATTTAGAATCAAGGTCGTTCTTTTAAATCAATAATAAGTTGTGATCATTATTATTTCTTCTATTTTTTATTTTTTTCCCTGTTCTTGATGTTTATTTCGTTTTTGTGGTAATATTGTAGTATTATGACCGGGCTCTTCGTTTTTTTAGGTTAAGTCTTTCAGTTGTTATGTTAAGATTTTTTTTTCAAATTAGTCCAGTTTTATTAAAAAATATATATAACTTTCAAAAACCGGAGAATCCGGTCAGCACATAAGATCACATTTTTCTTTGTAAATAGAAAAAAAAACCGTACGGATTGCAGAGGTTGTGTTATGCTAGCAAACAAAGGATTCACTTGAAGTATTTGAACGATCGATTTGCTCCTATTACATATTGATTTGCTTGGATAGCAAACTATATTTGCAATAGCAACGACAACTTCTGTTGTCACTTTTTTAGCAAACAAAATTTATTGCAGTGGCATACAAATTTTTCTCTCTGTGTTCTGACATAAAAATCTCGAAAAACGGTTTTTTTCAAATTAAAACAAAACCTTCTTCCATGATAAAAAAATATTCTGGTTTATAATGTAAACGCGCTGCATTCTCTTCTATTTTGGCAATTGTGACCCAATCTCGACGCAATCTTGTGCTAGATTTTTTACAGATAAGCAATTTATTCATACTTGAACCTTGAACTCCATCCACTGATACTGAAAATGTCTCAATAAATAATTCTAGAGGCGAACAATATTTTTCATTCCATTTTTAATCCCTCAAATATATTGCCATACTGAGTAGATATTGAATTCAATTTGTGATATAGAATTTCTACTCATCAGGAAACGGATTGCAGAGGTCATGTTTCGCTAGAAAACAGAGAATTCATGGTAACAAACCATTTGCTCCTATAACATATAGATTTGCTGGAATACTAAATCAAACGGTAGCAAACTATATTTGCTACGGCAACGAAAAATTATGTTGTTATTATTTTAAAAAACAAATTTTGCTGCAGTAGCATATAGTATGTTTTGGCAACAGAAATTTTTCGCTCTGTATTCTGATATTAAAATCTCGAAAAAAAAATGTTTACATGAAAACAAAACTTTTCCTATGATGAAGCAAAAATATACTAGTTTACACTGTATACCCGGCCACGTAAAAAAAAATCATCAGTCAATATATATGGTCTGTATAGGTAAATGGACATATAGAATAATTATACACTGCATTTCATTTATACGAAATTTATATATAGTCTTGCCTCGTAAAAAAATTGTACATAAGTCACTATATATAGTCTGTATAAGAAAATGGACATGTATGGATAATATACTGTATTTCATTTATATGAAATTTATATATAGTCTGCAGATTTTATAAAATTATTTTTGTAGAAACGTTATATTAAATTTACTTAAATCATATTGCGCTATGGATAATTTTTATAGAATTTTCATATATATTGTATACAAAATATAGGAATTGTATATGTCCATTTTCCTATACATCCTCTTCATATATTCAACGATAAGAAATTTTCATAGAATATTAAAAAGTCTCGACGACGATTATCGAAGTCAAATCAGTGCTAAATTTTCGTAATTGATTCTTTAAAGTTTAATGCATTAAAAATAAATAGTAAAGGGTGATTTGTATTGAAGCATTATTTGTAATCCAGTAAAAGATCAATAGTGACGAATTACCATAAAGATGAACCGATTAACTTTTCTTTTCAATGGGACACATTTTTATTTGTTTCTTTCCAAATATCATCTGTAATTCTTCACCGATTACATTAAGTGATATCTCATTTTGTTTCTTAAATGAGACTTCACGAATTGACCGCCCAGATATTTCGTAATATTGATCGCTCAATAATTATAGCCTGTTGTTTAACAAAAACAAAAATACTTTCATAAACAACAGGCTATAATCATTAAGCGATCAACACTATAAAATATCGTGGCGAACAATTCATAGAGTATCTTTTGAAAAAGAGAATAAGCCATCCCTAATTTAAATCGATAAGGAATTACTGATTATACTTGGAAAAAACGTAACGGAAATGTATCCCATTACAAATAAATGTTGATCAGTGAACCTTAATTCAAATTCGTCACTATTGATCTTTCACTGGATTAAGTATACATGCTACAGTACAAATCCCCCTTTATTATTGCTTTTTCATTAAGCTTTAAAGAATCGATTACGAAAATTTAGCATTAATTTGACTTTGATAGTCACTGAACCTTCTTAATGTCATTTTTACACGTTGCATTCTTCTCTATTCTGGCAATTGTACGAACGACCCAGTCTCGAGGCAATCTTGTGCTGGATTTGTCACAGATAAGCAATTTATTCATACTGGAACCTCGGACCGTAACTCCATGATTCTGATCAAATGCCGAAACCGGTATAATTCACATTGAATTTATAGCCAGCGTTAATCAGCAGTTACGAAGTTCATCTCGGTTCTCCACCCATGAGGCCTTGTATATTGGTAATTGCGTCGATGTAACGAGCCACCAGAGCCTTTCCTGTGAGGACATCATAGTTCTCTACAAATTTAGGGAGAATGTGTTGCACGTCATATCCACGCAGACTGAAAGTGCACGTCACTATTGATCTTTCACTGGATTAAGTATACATGCTTCAATACAAACCCCCTTCACTATTGCTTTTTCATTAAGCTTTAAAGAATCGATTACGAAAATTTAGCATTAATTTGACTTTGATAGTCACTGAACCTTCTTAATGTCATTTTTACACGTTGCATTCTTCTCTATTCTGGCAATTGTACGAATGACCCAGTCTCGAGGCAATCTTGTGCTGGATTTGTCACAGATAAGCAATTTATTCATACTTGAACCTCGGACCGTAACTCCATGATTCTGATCAAATGCCGAAACCGGTATAATTCACATTGAATTTATAGCCAGCAGTTACGAAGTTCATCTCGGTTCTCCACTCATGAGGCCTTTTATATTGGTAATTGCGTCGATGTAACGAGCCACCAGAGCCTTTCCTGTGAGGACATCATAGTTCTCTACAAATTTAGGGAGAATGTGTTGTACGTCATATCCACGCAGACTGAAAGTGCACGTCACTATTGATCTTTCACTGGATTAAGTATACATACTTCAATACAAACCTCCTTCACTATTGCTTTTTCATTAAGCTTTTAAGAATCGATTACGAAAATTTAGCATTAATTTGACTTTGATTGTCACTGAACCTTCTTAATGTCATTTTTACACGTTGCATTCTTCTCTATTCTGACAATTGTACGAATGACCCAGTCTCGAGGCAATCTTGTGCTGGATTTGTCACAGATAAGCAATTTATTCATACTTGAACCTCAGACCGTAACTCCATGATTCTGATCAAATGCCGAAACCGGTATAATTCACATTGAATTTATAGCCAGCGTTAATCAGCAGTTACGAAGTTCATCTCGGTTCTCCACCCATGAGGCTTTGTATATTGGTAATTGCGTCGATGTAACGAGCCACCAGAGCCTTTCCTGTGAGGACATCATAGTTCTCTACAAATTTAGGGAGAATGTGTTGCACGTCATATCCACGCAGACTGAAAGTGCACATGACTCTGTATATCTATACCATGGCATACATTATGTTTGAAAACCCAAGTCAAGAGCCTCAGGCTTCCAGTCGGGAAGCCATCGACGGCGAAGCCCTGCACTAGGGTTTGTTATTGGCTTCGTTGGCAGGGATACGGAATATTGTACAGGCATATTCCCCTCGGAATCACATAGGGTATTTCCATGAGCGATGCTCGCAATACGACTTTTGTTTTTAAATAAGTGCTTTCCACGTGATAAAATTTTGCAGTGTTCATATGGTGTTTCTCGTGAATTTTTTAATCATCCTGTGTGAGCTGAAACATTTTTCTACAGGGTTGAAATGACGTAAGTGAAATTGTTTAAAATGTTTGGGTTGTACTTGAAAATGTTCAATGTATTCATTCTGAAAAATGCGCGAAATCTGTAAATTCAATTAGGGTCAAATTATGGCTTACATAAGTTGTAAATTTGTAAAAATATCAATATATACAGTGACTGGATATTATAACAAACTCAGAATATCCGAAATACATATGTAACAGGTCGCTAATAATCTTAGCCGTTGATGTGACCCTAATTAAACATAATTTTTTTAAAAAGTCCTGAATTTTGTAAGTGTTATAGTAAATGGAAATTTTGTGGTTTATTTTATTAATCGCACAGTGGGAAAATGTTTGGTTGCCATTACTAACTGATATGGTTGAAGGGAATGAAACACTTGAAAAGAATGGAACTATTTAAAGTGAATTTGTTCCATTGGTGCGACCTGATTATAACAACAAACTGAAATTGGAAAAAAAATTTAATAATGAAATCTAAAATTTCGTTGTCTAAAATAGATGTTGGTTTAAAAAAAAAAACCTGTTCGTTAATTGTGGCAACTGAAAAATATTCTCCAAGTATTTTTAAGCGAAATAAGTAGACAGTCTTATCGTTGTATTATCGATTGTAATAAATTTTTGAACGATAAGCAAATGATTCAATTATTTTGATAAAATACATCGACGAGCGATATTTTTTGTTACCATAGATAAAAAACATAGGTCCTAAATTTTGTACGATTTTTATCAAATTGGAATTTTGTATTGTATTATTTTTAATCGCCCGATAAATAAATGTTTGATCGCCATAGTTAACTCAAAAAATGGATCCATTCAAAGAGAATTTGTCCCATTGGTGCAACTCGATTATTACAACTAACTGGAATTAGAAAAAAATTGTAATAATGAAAATTATAATTTTGTTACCACCAAAAATGTTGATTTTAATGAAACCAATTTTGAAGAACTCCTGCTCATTAATTGTAGCAACTAAAAAATATTCTCTACGTATTTACAAGCAAAATAAGTAGACAATCTTATCGTTGTATCATCGATTGAAACCAATTTTTCAACACTAAGCAGATGCTCGAACAATTTTAATAAAATACATCGACGAACGATTTTTTTTTTCTACTATCGATAAAAAACATAGGTCCTACATTTTTTACGATTTTTATTAAATTGGAATTTTGTTTGGTATTTTTTTAAATCGCACGATAAATAAATATTTGATTGCCATAATTAACTGGCATGGATGAAGGGACTAAAAGACCCGAAAAAATGGGCCCATTCAAAGTGAATTTGTCCCATTGGTGCAACTCGATTATTACAACTAACTGGAATTAGAAAAAAATTGTAATAATGAAAATGATAATTTTGTTACCACCAAAAATGTTGATTTCAATAAAACCAATTTTGAAAAACTCCTGCTCATTAATTGTAGCATCTAAAAATTATTCTCCACGTATTAACAAGCAAAATACGTAGACAATCTAATCGTTGTATCATCGATTGAATCAATTTTTCAACACTAAGCAAATGTTCAAACAATTTCGATAAAATACATCGACGAGCGATATTTTGTTCACCATCGATAAAAAAAATCGTTGCCATCTTTCCCCTACGACCCCTAAACATCGTGTAGTAGAGTCTCGCACGAGCGATTCTATTGTGAAATGTACCATAGTCGACTGTATAAAGATGCTAATTAAAAAAACCGTTGTATATAAAAGAAGAAAATGAAGAAAAGAAAAGATAGATAGGCTTCATTATCCTAATTGCAGATAATCGTTTTTTATTTGCGATTCAAAAAAATGTACGTGAATACCAGACATAAATTTTCGAAGTTGTACCTTCCCAACTTACTTTTAATGAGTCACCAATACTGTGAAGTAGACACGCACTCTAATCTCGGCCATAAAACAAAGTCTGTGGCCTGTCACAAGTTGAACTTTGTACCTGAAGAATATAAATCCATTCTGTTACCATAACGATAAAGATCGATCTTCGAATTTGCAAAACGCGATTGTTATTACCGAGGGTCGTTGGTGGTTCGTCGACACGCGATGTTCAACCGGGAATAGTAGAGCCAGTCACGCGAATTCAACTCCTGCGTCATCGGTGTGCTCGTTACTATATTGGTGTACTGTAATACTGAGGTAGCCTGATGTACGTGCAAACCACACGGGACTGATATTTGTTTCCTGCACTTCCATTGTACAAACGATCCAGGGTTTGATTGACTGTGTGTTCTATCGATTTAAATGCGGCTGCAACACAGTATGGCGTTGATGGATGAGCGAAATACGAGTGAAAATTTATTTAAAAAACAATGTCAGGAGAAATTATTGGGTTCAACCTTAACATATTGAATGAATGATTCAATGAATAAAAGATCCAGGGATTGATTGTCTATGTGTCCTATCGATTTAAATGCGGCTGCAATACAGTATGGCATCAATAGATGAGTGGAATACGAGTGGAAATTTATTTAAAATACAATTTCAGAAGAAATTATTGGGTTGAATCTTAACTTTGATATCTAATGAATAACTCAATGAATGAAATGATTCAGGGATTGATTGTCTATGTATCTTATCGATTTAAATGCGGCTGCAATACAGTATGGCGTTAATAGATGAGTGGAATACGAGTGGAAATTTATTTAAAATACAATGTCTGAAGAAATTATTGGGTTGAACCTTAACTTTGATATTTAATGAACAATTCAGTGAACGAAACGATCCAGGGATCGATTGTCTATGTGTCTTATCGATTTAAATCCTTCTGCAACACAGTATGGCGTTGATGGATGAGTGGAATATGAGTGAAAATTTATTGAAAATACAATGTCAGGAGAAATTATTGGTTTGAACCTTAACTTTTGATATTTAATGAATAATTCAATGAATGAAACGATCCAGGGATTAATTGTCTATGTATCTTGTCGATTTAAATGCGCCTGCAACATAGTATGGCGTCAATAGATGAGTGGAATACGAGTGGAAATTTATTTAAAATACAATTTCAGAAGAAATTATTGGGTTGAATCTTAACTTTGATATTTAATGAACAATTCAATGAATGAAACAATCCAGGGATTGATTGTCTATGTGTCTTATCGATTTAAATGCGGCTGCAACACAGTATAGGGTTAATGGATGAGTGGAATACGAGTGGAAATTTATTTAAAATACAATGTCAGGAGAAATTGTTGGGTTGAATCTTAACTTTGATATCTAATGAATAACTCAATGAATGAAATGATTCAGGGATTGATTGTCTATGTATCTTATCGATTTAAATGCGACTGCAACACAGTATGGCGTTAATGGATGACCGGAATACAAGTGGAAATTTATTTAAAATACAATGTCCGAAGAAATTATTGGGTTGAATCTTAACTTTGATATTTAATGAATAACTCAATGAATGAAACGATCCAGGGATTGATTGTCTATGTGTCTTATCGATTTAAATGGGGCTGCAAAACAGTATGGCGTTAATGGATAAGCGGAATACGAGTGAAAATTTATTTTAAAAAACAATGTCAAGATAAATGATTGGGTTGAACCTTAACTTTGATATCGAATAAATAATTCAATGAATGAGAGATCCAGGGATTGATTGTCTATGTGTCTTATCGATTTAAATGCGGTTGCAATACGTTAATGGATGAGCGGAATACGAGTGGAAGTTTATTTTAAATACAACGTTAGGAGACATTTTTGAGTTGTAACTTTACTTTGATATCGGATGAATAATTCAATGAATTTTTTATATAAACCGTATTGAAAAAAAACGTAGTGTTCGCTAACATCGCGGTACAATTTCGTTGCAAACTATAATACAATTATCAATTTCAAATTAAACGAAATAATTTGTAAGATTATTTCGATCGATAATGATATAGTGCGGAATTTTCTCGTTATTCGAAAATGTACATTAAATTTAAAATTCGGGCAGTTGAATTCTAATTAGCGAATGTTTATTTACAATTTTATATTTTCCATTAATATTAGTTTCAAAACCCAATATTAATATTATTCATAGCCGCTACTGCTTTTTTCGTGGTCAGTAAATTTATTCAGAATCCACAAGAGATTTTTTTTCTATGTTACACGGAGATGTAATTAACGGTAATTAACCTTAACACATGCTAATTACTATCCATTTTGCATGATCATCCATTGCTAAGTCACATATAATTACTAACTTGTTTCACGCCGCAATTCGATGAAAGGAATTATATCGTCATTCTCGCGGGTTGAATTTTAAATCGGCCCTGTGGCGCTTTAAATTCGGTGCACTCCAGGGACTCCATGTATCGATCGTGGCTGCTCCAGTGAATATGTCACGGTATCTACATGAAATATATGCATTGTTCTTTTTTTCTACCTCTTTGCTGCTGCAGAAAAAGATGAGCGCTTCTTTTATTCGATGTATCGAATCTCTGTTCTCTTATCCTTCTTCGACGTTCTGTACTAACACTGTAAAAAATGTAGTGTTAAAATGGATGAATTTCAACGTCACTATCATCGACAGAAAAATTCTGTAGCTTCTTTAATAAAATCTTACGTTTAAACCTCATCGAGTAAAAAACAATCATTATCATTCTGCAATTTTTTAAATACATAAAGTGAACCAGAAGAGTCTGAGATAAAAAGTAAAGTTTATTGTAGCTTATAGAATAATCCGGTGAACAAATTTTAGTATTTGATGTCATATTTTATCTGTGGATGAGTACATTCTGATTTAAGGAGAGCAATTCTAGGTGAAGTTGGAGTTGGATTTAATATAAGCAATTGTTTAGTGAATTCCAATTAAAGAAAATTTTTTTTACACATTTAAAATCATAGTTTTGCCAAAAAAGTTTAAAAAGAAACATTTCTTTACTCCATTTGCCTTACACCATTTGCAACATGAATTTATTACGGAATTGCAGAATTATAATGGTTTTGATGTAGGAGAAAGTGGGAGACATTGTGATACTTTTTATTCTTAGGATAGGAATTTTTCGGCGAAGTGTGACAAATGAATTGCAGTCTTAGTTGGTTTCTCTAAAAATTTTGGTATACAAAAAAGCTTTAATGAGTAGGTAATGATTTTAACTACTCATTAAATAATTAAAATAATTCGCAAAATGGCAGATTGTGCCCCACTATCAAAAAATCTTATGTATTCTAATTATCAATATTTTTTCGAGTGAAAATAACAGAAATATGGTAACTGAGTAAAGCACGAATGATAATTACTCATTTTTCCGACAAGCGACATTTTTTCAGAGATTTCCAAATCCATTTTTATTTTCTATTCTTTTTTGCATTATATGTAATTCTTTTTTTTTTGCGCTGACGAGTTGCAATTTAAGTTATTGCCTAGTACAAAAAATTTAACAATTTACACACTAAATACACCCGTGATATTAACCGTGTCACATTGTACCTTACTGAATGAAGTTTAAATATACGATTTTTAAAAGAACGGTATCTTTTGCAGAATTTTTTTTCTTATGCCTTTTTTCAGTCGTTTTGGTTACCTTCATTCTAACAACGAGTTTTTTTTCACCACTGGCACCGTTTCATTTTACACCGTCGATTTTTTACAGTGTATCTTCTGCTTTTTCTCATTGACTCATATATGGTTTTATCAAGCACCAAGTAGAATAGCTACAGCGACAGCAACAAAGAACCGCAGCTCGTATCTATCCGCCGTTACAATGGACCACGTATCACATGGCGGTTATCGTCGAGCAGTAAATCGCCGGCGGCTGTACAATTCATCGAACGAGACGCGGATACATATGTGCACGTAAATTTACACCCGCGCGAACTTGGTACCCACGTTGATCATCGTCGAGGGCGATATCCTTGAAGTCAGATTGCAGAACTACGACGTGTCCCTGTAAAAAGAACATATCCAATAATATAACAGACATTTGCAGGGATGAAAGATTCCCTATGTATATAGGGCAATCCAACTCGTTTCGACCAGGATTTGACCTCAACCTCTCCGATTTGACCTCAACCTCTCCGATTTGACCTCAACCTCTCCGATTTGACCTCAACCTCTCCGATTTGACTCGTAATTTTTTATAGGCTTAATTGGACCTTCAAAATGGACCGGATTTTTTTATGGCAATTTTTTTTTTTTTTTTCTTAAAGTGACTTATCGAACGCCATAATTTGAAAATCTGAAAAATACTTTGTTTTCCGAATTTTTCAGCTCATAGCTGAAGTGGACAAGATTTTTAAAAAAATAGATTTTGAGCTTTTTTCATTAAAAAAATTATTTAAAAATAGACAATAAATGAATCTATCCATGAATCAATTCGGGCGATTGATAAAATTTTTATTTTCATAAAAACGGTTTTTTAAAGAGTTTTTTCAGAATTTTTAGATTAAAAAAAAAATTCGGTAACATCCAAATTTTTTTTTAAATATTTTTTTTAAATGACATATCTAAAGCGATTGTTTGAAAATCTAAAAGAATTCTGAAAAATACTTTGTCGAATATAAAAATTTTCTAGCTTATAGCCAAAGTAGACAAAATTTTTTTTCTCGTGGTTCCTAAGATTTTTTTTATTAAAAAAATAATTAAGAAAAAAAGCTGAAGGACTTAAATCGATTGGCTATATAGATGTTTGGTTACATTTGGCTCACAGTGAAACTGCATGTAAATGTATATCATGTATTGCCAATGCTACATATAAAATGCTACATATAAAAAATCCAAAAACGCCAGTCAATGAACAAACCGATTTAACCTTCATTTTTAGTCAAAAATAGGCTTCTGCGAAAAAATAATAGCAGTAGATAGCTGAAAAATAGTCAAATAAACAATCGAAAATTTAGTTAAGTCGTCAATATTTTCCATGAACTCTTAAAAAGCTGTCGTTCAATTACTGGTGCATTCACCCGAGTGGCATTAGAAAAAAAAGAAAAGGAAGTTTTGTACGATTTTAACTTTCTTTTTTGTTTACAGTCGTATTTTGGAAAGGGTCGATCTCGAATTCAAGATCACGATAATACGCGTTTTTTTCATGGTCTGTAATCAGGAGATCCGTTCAGATATAATTAATTTATGCTAAAGCACATTTCACTGCCAAAAACGTCGTAAATTTACTGTTGAAAGCAACAGCCACTCTGAATTAGGCAAATGTTGGATATTCAAAGTTGTGAATAAGTAAATGATTACAAAATTTAATTTATATTCTCAACGATACGCTACATTATCAGAGACAGAGAAATTTCCACTCTCTGTTTGCTTTTTTTTCATCACAATATTTGTTCATCACAATATGATACTGAGAGAAATTTCCTTCTGAAATAAGGTGTGCAATTTATTCAAATTTTGCCATTCCCTTTCAATTTTTGGGATTTTCCTCATGTAAAAAACGAAAAATTCAAAGTGAATTCAAAAATTTGAAAAAATGTATGCGTCTTCAGAAAAACGAAAGAATTATTTTTACAAAAAAAAAGGGTGTCGAAATATTTGTTGAACATTTTTATTTTTCATAAATTTGTTAATAACATTTTGGAATTATTATGAGGCAAAATTAATCTTTTCTACACCTTTAATATGCATGATTTTTTAAAGATTTTTGTATTATCGAGAATTGTTTGCAATCCCCTCTCATTTTTCGAAAACTTATGCGAACTCGACACTATTCAAAAAACTACCTTAAGGATGTATGATACGTACAGTCCCGCCAAAAGTGAGTTTCAGAAACAATTTCGATCACTTTCCGATGGGATAAAAATCGGAAAAAAGTTATGCATATAAAACGTGCTGCAAAGATTGATTTCGCATAATAATAATTCCAAGATGTTATTAACAAATTGGTGAAAAAAACTATTGTTCAATGAACAATCGGTCAACCTAACTTTGTTTCTAATAAAAATCATATGTTAATTTATTTTAATGCGTACGAATTTTTTCAGATTTTTTTTCTTCATTTTGATTTTGATTTTTCTTATTTTGAAAAATAATCCTTAAGGAGGTTCGTCAGTAAAATTTAAAATGACAAAAAAATCTGAAATAATTACCTCGTTTTAAATAATTCATAACAAACTCACAGGAATTTTTGGGAATTTTCGTCTACATCGTTTACACAAAATTAATTTTTTTATGCATGCATTTCAACATGGACTGTTATGGCATATTTACGAATTAAAAAAAAATAATAACAATTGAAAATTTTTTTTACATCGTTGAATTTTTAAGTATTTTGCGGAATTAATTCTTTTTTTTTCGATGTAAAAAATTTTTTCAATTTTTTTCATTCGTAAATATGCCATAAGAGCCCATGTTAAAATGCATGTATAAAAAAATTTATTTTGTGTAAACGATGTAGACGAAAATTCCCAAAAAATTCATGTGAGTTTGTTATGAATTATTAAAAACGCGGTAATTATTTTAGATTCGTCTGTGCATTTTCAATCTTACTAATGAACCTCCTTAAAGTATCGACTACTCCATTATTCTCAAAACATGGTCTGAAGTACTCTAACTTCTCAGCGATGAGCACTAAGCTATTTTTACTTAGCAACTTTGTGTAGAGCTGATATACTGAGTAAATGTAATGCGGGTGTAAAGAGACCGGAAGCCGCCTCGACCGTCCGCCCGGAAGCACTGATGCGCTCGATGCTTCGCTTCCTGTCGCAGGGCGAAGCCATTCAAGCCGCGTTCCGCTCGCGAGAGTCATAACGCCATCGCATTGTCGTCGCTACTGTCCGCAAATCGTTCATCGTACCACGCAAAAGTTTCCTCAAAAAATAAACTATTTAGTTACAGTTAACTGAATTTAGATGAAGCCAACTTAATTCACTTGCCTAAATGTACATTTACCAAAGTAAAGTGAATATAAAATGGTTAATCTCACAAAATGTGCACTTCTCAAAAATTACTTCGTAACATTTTACGTACTCATGAATTCTTTCATTGAATCAAAACATAGCATTGAAGTTTGCATCGTTGGAATGCAACGACATAAAAAAATGAATCATAAAAACCAAGATTAACGTCCTTTGAGGAGCTTCGTAATATAGTAATCGGAACCATTTTTTTCCAATGCTATATTAATCGAAACCATTTTTATTTGCACTTTTCATGATGATTTAGAATTAGAATCACTCTATTGTCTCCTTTATTCTTTCAATCGTTGAAATACAAAGTTGTGTTGATTACATCTTCTTATTTAATTTTAATGTCCTAATTTTTTGTAACTGCGATATTTTAGCTTAAGTTTAGATTTTTTTAGCAGTACTAGACATGTCAGCATAGGATATATTGAAAAAGAATATTCTGTCCTGAAAAATTTGGTCGTCGGATATTTTGCGACATTTCAGATTATTTTAGGATGTTTTCGAGCAATTCACGACACTTTGACGAAGGATATTTTGTCGTGGACATTTTGTCGCAGGATATTTCACGACGGGATATTTTGACGGGATCCCATGATTTGAGGTAATCGAAATTTTCCAAAATTTATTTTTTTGCCTCTCAAGGATGGAAACTTCAGCATCATATCAAAACGAAAATTGCCGCTTCAAAATGTATTTCACGGTCAGAACTGTCAGAAAATTAGTATTCAAATAAAAGAACATACTTTGAAAACAGCTGTTTCAGAAAAATAACATATATGAGGTATTCTTCGTCAACCGGGCCACTTTTTTCGGTGGACCTCTCCAATATTTTTTAGAATTTGCCAGATTGTAGTACTACCATAAAGGGTCTTCTGTAATTTTTTTCAGATTTTTAAAGGGCTCCGTTCAGAATTTACTGTTATTTTTTTAAATATCCGTATATCTAAAAAAATATGGGGCGCTCAAAAAATTCTTTAGAACATTAACTTTTTCATTTTTCATGAACTTTCTAATAATGATAGAGGCATAATTTTCCCGATGCGGGAAAGTTTATTTTTCGCAAAAAAAAATATATATATATTTTTTTTTTTCTCTTAAAAACACACCTTCGATTCTCTTCCCAATTTAAGAGGATATTGGGCATTGTACGAAGATTCTGACAAAAAATTCCCAAAGTGGTACCTGCTGTTCTTACGTAGTAAAAAAATAAACAAGTAAAAAAAGTAATTCATCTTGATTCGCATACACTCGACTATTATTCAGTTAAATAAAAGAAGTTCGCCCGTAGTCGGTAAATATTGACTTAGATCGTGAAACTTATTTTGAAATAGACGGCTCTTTCAATAAAGCTTGCGGATGTATTGCTCTCGTTTGACCTCTGGTGGGTACATCGCTTATGTTTGTACACACATTCTTATGTTTTGTATATATATATATGTATATATATATATCCTGAACGGAGCCCTTAAAGAATCTGAAAAAAATCACAGAAGACCCTTTATGGTAGTACTACAATCTGGCAAATTATAAAATATTGGAGAGGTCCACCGAAAAAAGTGGCCCGGTTGACGAAGAATACCTCATATCCTAGATGACAGGTAAATGCACTTTTGAACACAAAAGTTCCTTGACGAAAAAATTTATTTAAAGCTAACTAAATTCAGTTCGTTCTCACTTCATGTATTGTAACTGACAGTCGAGGCCTCATTCTCGAGATCTAGCGTTTTCTCTCTCCATTCTTTAATGGCAATGATCTCCTCCAATCATGCAAATGCTTGTCTGCACTCAAAGGCCAACGTGTCGGTGAAAATAACGCACCGATAGCTGAGTTAGAGATGCTATTCTCATATATAAAGCATTCTGTCGATTCGACCTTTGGTTACATCGAAATACCATAAAGGGCGGTAATCTAACTTTTCACCCCGATAGATTGTGTCACGACAATTCATCACAACTGATTCCCGAAAAACATTCAAAAAATGTCACACTACAATAAAAGTTATCATTGCATAAAGCTTCAAGTGCCGCAAAAAATGGTCAAGAAATGACATTACCAACGGACGGTATAAAATAGTCTATTACGATACGAGTGCGATAAACCTATTTCTGACGAGTGTGAGTGTGAAAACCAAACGAGTTGAGAAAAAGTTTTATCGCACTCGTATCGTAATATACTATTATGGGACTCCGTGCGAGAAGTTCCTACTTCTCGCACGCAAAGCGAGAAATCGCAGTTTCCGCACTCGTTAAATAAAATTGTATACGAAACTCGTGAAAGAAACTTTTTCTCAGATATTCGGGTATAGAAACATTTATTTTCTTGTTCCATTGTTGATTATTATTTTTTAATTCATAAACGGCCTTTTATTTTCTCGGTGAATTCTTGAGTTATAGGTTTTTCTCAATATTTTATAAAATTCTGAGTGTGCTGAAAACAAATTCGGGAAACAGAAATTTTCATGTGAGTGAACCTTCCTTTATTATCAAGCAAAACTATCTGTAGATAAAAAAATCTTTAATCCACTTATTTCACGATACTTTAAAACCGCGCAAACACACTGAGAGAAAAGCATATTGTTTATTTAACGATTTCATATGGTAAAACGAATATAGGAACATTTGCAATGTTTTATGGTTGAAGCGATGATAATATGGTTCAATAAACGATATCTGCAAAGTTATTGGAAACAAACGTTGAAATCGTATATGCAATAAAACGGCATATTTGAAACTATTAGAATAGTTTTTGGAACTATTATCATTTTGGTAATTGCTACTATAGTTATATTTGCTATGACCATAAAATATAGACGTTCCTCTTGGGAATTATATTAGTGGTTGATCTAACAATTTTCTTATATTTGCTATAACCATAAAATATAGACGTTCCTCCTGGGAATTATAGTTTATGGTTAGATTATCGTCAGTCCAACTATATTATTTATAGAATTACCAGGTTTTTTTCTCAGTGCATGCTTCTGAGAAATCGCGTCAAGTGTGTAAATCTGTTTATTTCAACGGACGAGTGAATAAACTGAAGATCCGTCTTATTGTAACGTATGGTAACGTGGAAAACGTCACGAGAGCGCGGATGTAGTGAGAGAAGAGAAGCCAGTCTGTTACGTGGCGGTGCGCATAAATCTCTCTCCAGGATAGACGAGCTGTCGTTGGCTATCGAACGCAAGAAGAAAGGAGGAGCAGAAGGAAAGGAAGAGTCTCGAGAAGAGCTGTAGGCGAAAGGAGTGACTTGAGCTTTAGCGCACGAAAGAAGAGAGCACTGATGTCTACTTACATTCTTCGTGTGAAACAAGCATCGTCCGCTCCTCGACGAAAGATATTCATCCGTGAAGATAGTTGCTAGAGGCCTCGGCATTGCCCTGTCAACCTTCACTATAACCTTATTCGTATTTTCGTCGGGAAGCGCAGCTATTTCCTATTACATCAAAGTTACGTAAACTGACATTCTTTTTCGATAAAAGCTTCAGAAGCATAAACTTATGTTGCTAACCGACGTTAAAAAATCTTATATAAGTCATTGATATAGTGCGTATAAAAAAATGGACATATAGAATACACTATTTCATTTATACGAAATTTATATATAGCCTGCAGATTTTATAAAACGATTTTTGGAAAAACGTTATATTAAATTTACATAAATTATATTGTACTATATATAATTTGTATATTCGGTGATGATTATATTTAATTAGTCTACGTGACAATTTTTCTAGTAACATTAACACACGTTACCAACGAAGTGAGTTAATTTGACTACGAAAATAGTCATCTGAATTAATAAAATATAATTATCACCGAATAAATAACAGAGCTATCTGAAATTTCTCTTAACTTTATCATAAAGGCATAAAATAAAAATTTCTACACTCAAAGTGAGATGCATTTTTCGACAGATAAAATAAGACATCGAATACTAAAATTTGTTCACCGGTTTACTCTGAAAGCTCAAAACAAATCAAATAAAAAAAAAGTCGTTTTACTCACACTATTTTAATGTATAGTACTTCTTTACGAAATTGCATAATTATAATGCTTGGTTTGTGCTTAATAAGGTTTGGATATAAGATTTAAAAAAAAGGATGTCATCTACAAAAGTTTTTTTCTTATTACTTTTTTTAGCAGTGATGTCTACTCACACTCTTAATGTGAAACAAACATCGTCTGCTCGTCGACGAAAGATATTCATCTGAAAATAGTTCCTAAAGGCCTCGACATTTCCCTGTCAACCTTCACTAGAACCTTATTCGTATTTTCGTCGGGAAGCGCAGCTATTTCCTATTACATCAAAGTTACGTAAACTGACAGTCTTTTCGATAAAAGCTTGAGAAGCATAAAGTTATGTTGCTAACCCACGTTAAAAAATCATATATAAGTCATTGATATAGTGCGTATAAAAAAGTGGACATATAGAATACACTATTTCATTTATACGAAATTTATATATAGCCTGCAGATTTTATAAAACGATTTTTGTAAAAACGTCATATTAAATTTACATAAATTATATTGCACTATATATAATTTTTATAGAATCTTCATATGTATTGTATACAAACATATAGAAATTGTATATGTCCATTTTTCTATACATGCTTTATATATTTTACGATATGAAATTTGTATAGAATCTTGATATCATTTTTACACTGAAAAGCGTAAGACACTTGAGCTTCAGTTAGCTTTACTCTCACAGTTATCATTACTGTAAAATTTATATATTTTTTCAGTAAAGTTTAAGCAAATTATTAAAATTCAAGTACTTTTACTGTAAAATAAAAGTAAATTATTGAATACCCATGCATTAATATTACATTACACTTGTATACTAAATTTTATATACTAGGTTATGAATAAAAACTTCCAGTAAAAGTACACGAAATTTCAAGTGGATTTTACTTACAGAGTGAAACTAAATCAAAATCGTAAACTTTCTTCGATTAGTTTTAGTTCAAAATAATTTATCTGTCGAAGAGAGCATTTTAATATAAGTGTAGCAATCCTAGATGCATTAGAAATTAGATTTATTACTGTAACCAATTATTTAGTGAGTTTTTTATGAAGAAATATTTATTTACACATTTAAAATTATACACTGAGAGAAATTAAGATGATCCTGAGAACGATTCGGTGATGATTATATTTAATTAGTCAACGTGACAATTTTTCTAGTAACATTAACAGTAACGTAGTCACGTTAACAACGAAGTGAGTTAATTTGACTACGAAAATAGTCATCTGAATTAATAAAATATAATTATCACCGAATAAATAACAGAGCTATCTGAAATTTCTCTTAACTTTATCATAAAGGCATAAAATAAAAATTTCTACACTCAAAGTAAGATGCACTTTTCGACAGATAAAATAAGACAACGAATACTAAAATTTGTTCACCGGTTTACTCTGAAAGCTGAAAACAAATCAAATAAAAAAAGTCTTTTTACTCACACTATTTTAATGTATAGTACTTCTTTACGAAATTGCAAAATTATAATGCTTGGTTTGTGCTTAATGAGGTTTGGATATAAGATTTAAAAAAAAAGGATGTCATCTACAGAATTTTCTTTCTTATTACTTTTTTTAGCAGTGATGTCTACTCACACTTTTAATGTGAAACAAACATCGTCTGCTCGTCGACGAAAGATATTCATCCGTGAAGATAGTTGCTAGAGGCCTCGGCATTGCCCTGTCAACCTTCACTATAGCCTTATTCGTATTTTCGTCGGGAAGCGCAGCTATTTCCTATTACATCAAAGTTACGTAAACTGACATTCTTTTCGATAAAAGCTTCAGAAGCATAAACTTATGTTGCTAACCCACGTTAAAAAATCATATATAAGTCATTGATATAGTGCGTATAAAAAAATGGACATTTAGAATACACTATTTCATTTATACGAAATTTATATATAGCCTGCAGATTTTATAAAACGATTTTTGGAAAAACGTTATATTAAATTTACATAAATTATATTGTACTATATATAATTTGTATAGAATCTTTATATGTATTGTATAGAACATATAGAAATTGTATATGTCCATTTTTCTATACATGCTTTATATATTTTACGATATGAAATTTGTATAGAATCTTGATATCATTTTTACACTTGGAAAAGCGTAAGACACTTGAGCTTCAGTTAGCTTTACTCTCACAGTTATCATTACTGTAAAATTGATGTACTTTTTCAGTAAAGTTTAAGCAAATTATTAAAATTCAAGTACTATTACTGTAAAATAAAAGTAAATTATTCAATATCCATGCATTAATATTACATTACACTTGTATACTAAATTTTATATACTAGGTTTTGAATAAAAACTTCGAGTAAAAGTACAATTTTTTTGTATTTTTACTTTCAAGTGGATTTTACTTACAGAGTGAAACTAAATCAAAATCGTAAACTTTCTTCGATTAGTTTTAGTTCAAAATAATTTATCTGTCGAAGAGAGCATTTTAATATAAGTGTAGCAATCCTAGATGCATTAGAAATTAGATTTATTACTGTAACCAATTATTTAGTGAGTTTTTTTATGGAGAAACATTTATTTACACATTTAAAATTATACACTGAGAGAAATTAAAATGATCCTGAGAACGATTCGGTGATGATTATATTTAATTACTTTACGTGACAATTTTTCTAGTAACATTAACAGTAACGTAGTCACGTTACCAACGGAGTGAGTTAATTTGACTACGAAAATAGTCATCTGGATTAATAGAATATAATTATCACCGAATAAATAACAGAGCTATCTGAAATTTCTCTTAACTTTATCATAAAGGCATAAAATAAAAATTTCTACACTCAAAGTGAGATGCATTTTTCGACAGATAAAATAAGACATCGAATAATGAAATTTGTTCACCGGTTTAGTCTGAAAGCTCAAAACAAAAAAAAAATTTTAAAAAGCCTTTTTACTTACACTATTTTGATGTATAATACTTTCTTTACGAAATTGCGTAATTATAATGCTTGGTTTGTGCTTAATGAGGTTTGGACATAAGATTTAAAAAAAAGGATGTCATTTACAGAATTTTTTTTCTTATTACTTTTTTCAGCAGTGATGTCTACTCACACTCTTAATGTGAAACAAACATCGTCTGCTCGTCGACAAAAGATATTCATCTGAAAATATTTCCTAAAGGCCTCGACATTTCCCTGTCAACCTTCACTATAGCCTTATTCGTATTTTCGTCGGTAATCGCTGCTATTTCGCACTACATAAAAATTACGTAAACTGACATTGTTTTCGATAAAAGCTTCAGAAGCATAAAGTTATGTTGGTGAAGCGTGAGACACTTGAGCTTAAGTTAGCTTCACTCTCACAGTTATCAGTACTGTAATAACGACAATGAAGTCAGTCGCTAATGGACGTTAAAACTGTTGATAAAATTAAGAGACCTGAAAGCTCTCCGGATAAATTGAATGAAAACTGAAGGAAACTGGGTCCTGAGCAAACAAATGCTTTTTTTTTTAAGGTAACTCGACGGAGAAATTAAATTGCTGCTAAAATGCTGGAAATGAGCCGAATTCAGAAGAAATTGGATTAAGGAAGTACCGGACAATTTTCAAGCTGCAAGGACTATGAACGCGTCCTGCACTGCAAGAAGGATCTAGTAAACACTGCGATAGGAAGAATGTACCAGTAATTGACCAGTCACTAGCGAATGATTAAACGTTCTTTGAGATTTCATGAGAAATTTTTATAACTTACCGACAACAGACAACAACTGAAAGTATAGATGAGATCGACCCGGTCATTAACTGTTGTTTTTTAATTTTTTATATTTATTTTCATATACTTTGCGATGAAATCACGATGTTTGTCGATAAGCTTAACCTTTTTTTGCTCTACTTCCGCACGTTCTTCCAAAATTTAACTTTTAGTTAGTCAGTTAGTTAGTTAGATGTGTTTATTAGCATTTTGCTATTCCGCGCTACGCGCTACATAGTGTACAATTCCTTTATTACAATATCCTTATATCTAACTTAGTCTTTAATTTACTACATATTCTAGTACCCTACGGTTCCTCATAATTTTAATTTCGGTTTCGTTTTACATACTCCGCAAGCTTTCTTTTTAATTCTTAGCGTTTTTAATTTCTGGAGTTGCGCTATTATATTTAGCTGCCGTGTACTTAAGGAAAAAATAGGTTTTCAAATTTTTCGCAGTGGTGGGAAAAGTGCCAGTGTCTAAAGTCAATAAAAAGAACAAACTTGGCTTAAATACACATTTCTTATAAGTCAGAGAAGAAGGTTTCATTGAATCTGACACAATATCTCTATAATCACTAAAAAAGCTCCATTGGTTTAAAAAAGTGTCTCTTTGATCCAATGTCACTGTTTTTCATTGAGTTTGAGATCATTCAAAGAAAATAGAGTAATTAAACTCAACCGTTTCGTTTAATTGACAACAATTTTTTTTTTTTTTTAATTTTTCTTCATCGATTTATTTTTCTTATTCCATTTTCATTTTCCCTTTCTCCTAGTATAAGGAATCAAAATTACCATAATGATCGTATAAAAATTTTTATACTACCTGCAATTTTTTTTTGTGCATTGTCCGTGGTGGCGCTGGTGTAGTACGTCAATTTGACAATTTCCACCATATGACTTGATAATATTTGCTGGGTCCTTCTTCACGTGTGGGAATTCTGTCCCCACTGGAGTCGCAGTGAAAAAGGAGGGAGATAGTCAGACACCAGTGGGCATAGCCGAGATGGCTATCCAATTTATTTATAGTTGGGGTATCCTGGGATATAGTATATACCTGCTCTGAGTGGAGAATACACGACGGTGGACTCGTAGAGAAAATATCGCCCTGACCACCACCGAGCTCATGGCCCTCCCAAGGTTTATATTCGTGTAAATAGCCTCAAGACCGCCTCCCACATATCCGCAGAAAGTCTTGTACGTACAATTTGCATGCTGACGCGTTAGGCTGCTATATAGCTTACAAGATGCATCAGCTATACTGCACAATACTCGGAAACGCAGTGGTATTAAATATACATGGGGAACGGAATAGTGATAGAACCGTAGAGAAGCATGGTGTAAATAACGCTGAAACCGCACACCACGAATTATTAATTATCCGAACGTACACGCGCTGCTAATTGATAACCATTCGCCCAGGGACTCGACGGACTCTGTCTCCCTCTTTTACCTTTCGCGTCTCCCTTCGCGATGCTAAGCTGGCTCCGTGACGCGCTTGTAGATGGGAATAGACTTATCTCCTTCTTGCCATTGGAAATGAGTAACGTTGGTGTGGATTACCACAGGCAAGTCACTGTCCTTCCAATGAGGCTGTGTCCACTGAGAGCTTTTCTTCAGTAGAGATTTTGTTGAATATGCATCATAAATATGGGACAATTGAAGGAGAAAGGAGTAAAGTTCCTGCTTCAAAAGATTTTTTTTTTAAATTTTCTTTTCGAAGGGGAAAAGACTACTCAGCCCAACGAACTTAAGGAGGGGGAGGGGAAGTTAGCTAATGGAAATAATCCGATAAAGAATCTGAAAAAAATTCACGTAGATGTCTTTTTTTACGGTTGGGGGTCAAAATAGCGAATGGTTGAAATAGCGAATTAAAAAATTAGGAATATCTAAATATAGAATGGTCTTCACTATGAAATTTGTTATTTTAGCCATTCGCTATTCTTACCATTCGCTATTTTAACCTCCATCTTATTAAAATGCAAGAATAGACTTATCTCCTTCTTGCCATTGGAAATGAGTAACGTTGGTGTGGATTACCACAGGCAAGTCACTGTCCTTCCAATGAGGCTGTGTCTACTGCGAGCTTTTCTTCATTAGAGATTTTGTTGAATATGCATCATAAATATGGGACAATTGAAGGAGATTCCTGCTTCAAAAGATTTTTTTTTTAATTTTCTTCTCGAAGGGGCAAAAGACTACTCAGCCCAACGAATTTAAGGAGGGGGAGGGGAAGTTAGCTAGTGGAAATAATCCTATAAGGAATCCGAAAAAATTCACGTAGATGTCTTTTTTTACGGTTGGGGGTCAAAATAGCGAATGGTTAAAATAGCGAATTAAAAAATTAGGAATATCTAAATCTAAATATAAATGGTCTTTATTATGAAATTAGTTATTTTAGCCATCCGCTATTTTGACCTCCATCTTATTAGAATGCAAGAATAGACTTATCTCCTTCTCGCCATAGGAAATGACTGACGTTGGTGTGGATTACCACAGGCAAGTCACTGTCCTTCCAATGAGGCTGTGTCCACTGAGAGCTTCCCTTCAGTAGAGATTTTGTTAAATATGCATCATAAATATGGGACAATTGAAGGAGGTTCCTGCTTTAAAGGATTTAAAGAAAACTTTTCATTGAGAATTTTTTTTGGAAGGGGAAAAGACATCTTAGCCCAACGGATTTAAGGAGGGGAGGGGAAGTTAGCTATTGGAAATAATCCTATAAAGAATCCGAAAAAATTCACGTAGATGTCTTTTTTTACGGTTGGGGGTCAAAATAGCGAATGACCAAAATAGCGAATAGTTGAAATAGCGAATTAAAAAATTAGGAATATCTAAATATAGAATGGTCTTCATTATGAAATTAGTTATTTTAGCGATCCGCTATTTTTACCATTCGCTATTTTGACCTGCATCTTATTAGAATGCAAGAATAGACTTATCTCCTTCTTGCCGTAGGAAATGACTAACGTTGGTGTGGATTACCACAGGCAAGTCACTGTCCTTCTAATGAGGCTGTGTCCACTGAGAGCTTTTCTTCAGTAGAGATTTTGTTGAATATGCATCATAAATATGGGACGATTGAAGGAGGCTCCTGCTTCAAAAGATTTTTTTAAAAATTTCTTTGAGGATTTTTTTCTTTTCGAGGGGGAAAAGACTACTTAGCCCAACGAATTTAAGGAGGGGGAGGGGAAGTTAGCTATTGGAAATAATCCTATAAAGAATCTGAAAAAATTCACGTAGATGCTTTTCTTACGGGTGGGGGTCAAAATAGCGAATAACCAAAATAGCGAATTTGAAAATAAGGAATATCTAAATATAGAATGGTCTTCATTATGAAATTTGTTATTTTAGCCATCCGCTATTTTTACCATTCGCTATTTTGACCTCCATCTTATTAAAATGCAAGAATAGACTTATCTCCTTCTTGCCATTGGAAATGAGTAACGTTGGTGTGGATTACCACAGGCAAGTCACTGTCCTTCCAATGAGAGAATCCATCATAAATATGGGACAATTGGAGGAGGTTCCTGCTCTAAAAGATAAAAAAAAAAAGTTTCTTTGAGGATTTTTTTTTCGAAGGGGAAAAGACTACTTAGCCCAACGAATATAAGGAAGGGGAGGGGAAGAGGAAGTTAGCTATTGGAAATAATCCTATAAAGAATCTGAAAAAATTCACGCAGATGCCTTTTTTTACGGTTGGGTTATTCAGTTTCACCGCAATTTACAATTTTTTCAAAAATGTCTGTATGCGCTCTACCACATTTTTAGAGATATAACATTAAAATTTGTCACAAAGTTGGACTATCGCAAACTCATGATTGGTATTGAATTTGAGCAAAATCTGTTTAGTCGTTTTGTAAAAACGTAACGACTAAATAAATTTCAATTTTTTAAATTATTTCACAGATTTTTTATTTAGAATGTGATTAAAAAAAATTGTCATCGTTATTAAAAAGAATTATTTAAAATGCTTGTTTTACCGTATTTTTACAGCTATATCTCCTTGAACCCATTTTCCAATCGTTAATTAATTAACAAACCCTCTCGTCATGTCGTCATAATTCGTATTCCTCTCCACGTGCTAATATTATTCCACCAGATTTGTCGGTCTCTATTAATTTCAATTTTATTTTCATTCGCTACCCGAATATCTCTTTTTTTTTTTGTCGTGCATGAAAAGGTGATGAAACTCTTTTACTCTAGGGTGTAGCTCGCTTGGTTAATTAATGCAGCTGCGTTGGAGTTTTTTCCCTCGCACACTTTTAATAATATCCATTTCTTACTTTCATACGTCGAGATTTAACGTAGTCGTAATGAAATTTATCGTTACGAAGACTATCTTTTAGTTTTCGTAACGATAAATTCCGACGTTTCGTTCTAATTCTCGAGGTTTCCCCTAAGAATATTAATTCATTCATACATCACATGACCAAACCCCTAATTTATATCGTGCATTGCAAATCGATTATTTTAATTCTCCGCTTTTCTTCATCGGATTTGTAAAAATACTCTTGTAGAATTGCATATATTTAACGGGAGGAGCGTAAAGTGCGTGACGAGTGAGTTTGAGGACTGCGACCACCGCATATTTCATATATACTTGCACTCAAATTATATGGCAGAAAATATTCATTCCATTCGGACGTTAACTGGCGGGACGAACTAATAGCTGGCACTGTTATATGACTGCTATGCTGCTACGACTGCCGTTGTTCTTCTACTGTATTCATACCCACTTCCTTGAGCACCTCTTTCGCTGCATTTGTCCAGATTTCTATTATTTCCAGCGGTTTCCATGAAAACGTATACCGCGTATTCCCAACGGAATTGCGACCATAGAAAACCAACAGTACATGGAAATTTGTGGAGTGTATGTGCATCACATTGTACGAATTTCCACACGTGCAAATGTGATGCAGAATTGCCGTGTTCAACCTGGACGAAATTTAGGTAATGATGGACCCCATTTAATTATTTATGTTAATGATTTATATGACGTGTTAGCGAACGACAGTATATGGGGCATTCCATACCGATTCGACCTGGGTCGGATACTCGGCCTCTCCGATTTTTTTAAACATTTTTTATACGATTGGACCAACTCCAAAAAGTACTGGGAAATTTTTTGAGATTTTTTTTGTAATTTTTTTTTTTGCAATTTTTTATCGTTAGGCCAGATTCAAAAATCTGAAAAAATTCTCAGAAATTCTGCATGAAATAACGAAATTTTTGAGCTTAAAATCAAAGTGGGTTGGGTTTCGCTTCTATTTTTTTTTCTACATAAAAGTATTGATAAATTTAGAAACGAAAGAGATAAAGTTATTAAATTTTTCTCTTTCTCTCTAAAAAGTACATGGGGCATTCCATATCGATTCGACCTAGTTCGGACACTCGGACTCTCCGATTTTTTCGAAAATTTTTTATACTATTGGACCAACTCCAAAAAGTGCTGGAAATTTTTTTAAGATTTTTTTTGTAATTTTTTTTTTGCATTTTTTTATCGTTAGGCCAGATTTAAAAATCTGAAAAAATTCTCAAAAATTCTGCATGGAATAACGAAATTTTTTAGTTTAAAATCAAAGTGGGCCGGGTTTTGCTTCTATTTTTTTTTCTACAAGAAAATATTTAAAAATTTAGAAACGAACAAGATAAAGTTATCAAATTTTTCTCTTTCTCTCTAAAAAGTACATGGGCCATTCCATACCGATTCGACCTGGTTCGGACCCTCGACCTCTCCGATTTTTTCGAAAATTTTTTATACTATTGGACCAACTCCAAAAAGTACTGGGAACTTTTATTAGATTTTTTTTTTTCAATTTTTTATCGTTAGTCCAGATTCAAAAATCTAAAAAAAATCTCAAATATTCTGCATGAAATAACAAAATTTTTTATCTCAAAACCAAAGTAGGCCGGGTTTCGCTTCTATTTCTTTTCTACAAAAAACTATTAAAAAATTTAGAAACGAAAAAGAAAAAGTTATCAAATTTTTCCCTTTCTCTCTAAAATCTCTCTAAGAAGTAGTAGAAGTAGAAGAAGATTCGACCTGGTTCGGACCCTCGACCTCTCCGATTTTTTTGAAATTTTTTTATACGATTGGACTAACTCCAAAAAGTACTGGAAAAATTTTTCAGATTTTTTTAATTTCATTTATTTTTGCGATTTTTTAAAGCTAACATATCGTTGGTCCAAATTAAATAATCTGAATTTTTTTTCGAAAACTCTGCATGAAATAACGAAATTTTTTACCCTTAAACCAAAGTGGGTCGGGTTCGCTTCTATTTTTGGCGTGTGGCACGCTTTTTGAATTTTTGTTTTTACGCAGTTGCGAAATGAAATCCATTTTCCAGCCGCCACCCATTTTACTTTCTATCCAACTTATCGGAACACCATGTGTAGTTTCATCACCATATAATTTTAAAATTTTTTATGTAACCCGGTTTTTTTAATGGGTGGAAAATTGTATTTTTCACATTCCCTCCACTTTTTCATATTTTATGTAAATGCTTCGTAATCAGTTATTACAATGAATATCAAAGCATCTATCCCGCTTGATAAACAATATGAATCCGTCAAATAATTGTTATTTTTTGCGGTAAATTATTGTATCGATTTTTTGTGCATTTCCTGTGCCAGAAATATTCAATGTGCATTGCCAGAAAGATGCCTCGAAAGTTTTCTCGATTTTTTAACATCCTTGGCATTCTGCCCAATAAAGGGTTAAGCACTGCCCAAATTGTCATTGTCGGTTATACGCAGAAGATATTTTCCTGAAGTTACAACCCCATGTTTATACATACCAATTAAATTAATTTATTACGGTGTGTATGTTCGGATTAAGTAAATTAAGTAAACAATTAATTAAACAATTAATCGGAACTGTTCAACCGATTGAGCGAAGATTTGGCACACAAGTGAAGCAGCAGTTCATCCTTGGTTGTTGCAATTTTTTCACGCAATGTATGCAGACATCTTTATTTTATGACTTCTTGGAATTCTTTAAAAAAGAACGTGCACGCTCTAGCTTTCGTAAAATTAATGATATTTCTCTAAATAATTTTTCACAAATGCAGATGCTCTTAATGTTGTTCGGTATTGAATTTAACGGAAATCGGTAAAGCGGTTCAGATTTTATAGGGTTTTGAAATTTTCGAAAAAATCACTTTTTTGCCCTAACTTCGGCAAAACATGAGACAACGAACTCAAATTTCATACATGAAATCGGTTCTATCTAGCGATAATTAGGACATAGTTTCGGCATAATATGCAATATGGTTCGAATTTCCCATAATTTTCATTTTTATTTTATTTAATTTTCGGAAAAGTAATACTATTGCATTAACCTTAACAAAACATAACATAGCGAAGTCAAACTTTAGACATGAAATCAGTACTATTTACCAATAATACATACAGTTTCGTCATAATTTGTTATCTAGTTTAAATTTTCCAGAAACTTAAGTTTGATGAAAAATAAAGCTGCAAAAGTTTCACTTTGCAAATTGCTTCCTCATTATTTTTTATTTTCCTTACGAAGGTCCATAAGGAAGCCAAAATCAATTAACATGCTTCCTCATAGAGAAAGCTTTGAAAGAAAAACTTGAAAAACTCTGATTCTTGACTTGACCATAAGAATTCACCTGAAATTCACCAATATTCAATCTAGGTTCCCTTCATATCTCTTTTTCATCGCCCTACATTTTTTTTCCCCTTCACAACTTTATCAAACTAATCCTCCATAATCACATCGGGTAGAATCGACTACCAAATAACTAATATTCTCCAGTAGTGTTATATAGTGTTATTATAGTGTGATATTGTCCGTTAATGTGCAAAAGATTTTATTGTGATTTCTTTTCAAGAGCAATACAGTAGAAAAAAAGACTTCACAAAAAAATCGTTGCATTGAGTATTTGCGCATTGTGAGCTTTGTGAGAAATGATATATCACATGGACATTTTTCTCGTTGCCACTCCAACAATTCTTATCAACCGCGGACCGTTACTCTTCGTATGTATCACAGTCGGGTGATGTGACTGCGTGGATTTCCGTCTCGCAGGAATAAAATACTGATCTGCTTTACCCAAAGGAATAGCAGGTTGTCTTCTCGAAAATTCTCGAGTACAAACAAACTCTCGCTTGAACGACCGCTGAGTATAATGCTTTTATTCTTGTTTCCCTCTAGAAAATATATGGGAGACAAGACGACGAGTTAAGAGCTTGTCCGACGCCGAACTGGCGCACAGGCGCAGCGCACAAATTTACAAAGACTTACACTACAAGGAAGCCGATATAAACAACCTTCGCGCTCGCCAATTTTGGCAATACCCTGGTTTTACCCATATATACACTGAACGATTTTTCTTTCCGTGCGCTTAGTTGAGCACGACGAAACTTTACAGAACTCGAGAGAGAGCGAAATTAAAAACGAATTACCTTCTACACGATGAACGTTTACGGGAATTTAATTCAACACAAAAAAATTGATCACGGCATCATTGTTACGACACAACTTTGCACAGTCAAACTTGGACACTACATATCTGTTCACAGAACTAGTTCGACACAAACAATTTCTTTGCAACACTAGATACGCTGTCAATATCGACGCAGCAGAAGATTACAACGACAAGTTTGTACACAGTGCTACTACGACGCGGTAAAGTTCGACACGAGGTATTTTCGACACGAGGTATTTTTGACACGAGGTATTTTTGACACGAGGTATTTTTGACACGAGGTATTTTCGACACGAGGTATTTTCGACACGAGGTATTTTTCACACGAGGTATTTTCGACACGAGGTATTTTCGACACGAGGTATTTTCGACACGAGGTATTTTCGACACGAGGTATTTTTGACACGAGGTATTTTCGACACGAGGTATTTTCGACACGAGGTATTTTCGACACGAGGCATTTTCGACACGAGGTATTTTCGACACGAGGTATTTTCGACACGAGGTATTTTCGACACGAGGTATTTTCGACACGAGGTATTTTCGACACGAGGTATTTTCGACACGAGGTATTTTCGACACGAGGTATTTTCGACACGAGGTATTTTCGACACGAGGTATTTTCGACACGAGGTATTTTTGACACGAGGTATTTTCGGCACGAGGTATTTTCGGCACGAGGTATTTTCGACACGAGATATTTTCGACACGAGGTATTTTCGACACGAGGTATTTTCGACACGAGGTATTTTCGACACAAGGTATTTTCGACACGAGGTATTTTCGACACGATATATTTTCGACACGAGGTATTTTCGACACGAGGTATTTTCGACACGAGGTATTTTCGACACGAGGTATTTTCGACACGAGGTATTTTCGACACGAGGTATTTTCGACACGAGGTATTTTCGACACAAGGTATTTTCGACACGAGGTATTTTCGACACAAGGTATTTTCGACACGATATATTTTCGACACGACGTATTTTCGACACGACGTATTTTCGACACTATGTATTGTCGACACGACATCAGTTCTAAACGACAAAATCCTACACCGCCAGAGTTCTACACAAACCCATCTCTACACTGACCCATCTCGACACGAACGATATTCGTGCGATGGTAAATCGGTAGACATGTTTAGCGACTGACAATTTTACAAAAAATCCTGTTTATTATAATACAAGTATACTAATTTTATTTTATAACAAGAGATTTGGAATTCCCGTCTGTCGAACTCGGGCAGTGTAGAACTTCGTCGTGTAAGACTTATATCGTGTCGAACATACGTTCTATCGAACTTTATTGTGTCACACTACTGCTGTGTAAAGATATAGTGCCGCAAAGAAATTTGTTATATCGAATTAGGGCCGTGAAAGATTTGGAGTGTTCAAGCTGTGCAAAGTTTCGTCATTACTGCCGTTATCAATTTTTCTGTTTTGAATTAAATTCCCGGAAACATTCGTCATATAGCATACAGCATAATTTACTACCTGTCAATTCCAGTCGCGTATTATAATGGAAACAAATTTTCAGGTGCAACCAAGAAAATAGACGAAATGCGATTTTAATTAAGCAGATTTTTTATGTATATTGGACATTCTGGAAGGGAAAGTAAATAAAAATGCACAAAGTAATTATTAAATATGGACACTGTTTTATTTGAGAGCACTTATAACGAAGATTTTATACCGAAGCGAAATATAATTTTCCCAAGTAAATTTACTTCGTTTTTATTTTATTCGACCGATTGAAATTAAGGTAATGACTAAGGCAATAAACTGAAAGTTATTGCTCCAATTACTCGTAAAATATAAGGATGTGACCGAAACTAGGTGCGCAGGTGACTGAAACTCCGCGGGATGACCGAATTTAAATATTATATATATTAGATTATAACAATAATGTTATACCCTAATAATTCAACGTAAACAATTATTTGACTATGTTTAGAAGTATTTATAGCATAAACAAGAACAGTTCGTTTTCGAAATTTCGATAAAACCCATTCAAAAGCAGCGGATAAAATGAGCCTGAGCTTTAAATAAGACCGAAACTGGGACGTTTACCTCATTGCCAATTTTTAATACACAACTTTTTTAACGTTGTACACCATTCCGAGTGTTTTGACAATAAAATCTCAATCAAAAATGTTTTCATGAAAACAAAGCGTCCTCTATGCGAAAAAACGACAGACTTTGTTTTAAACACACCCTAATATGTACAGTATAAACAAAGCACAATACAATAAAACAGAATTACGAACGTTTTGAATACGAGGAAGCCGATATAAACAAACTTTGCGTCGGCAGTTTGACGGACGAAAAGGGGAAGCGATTGTGGCTGGCGTATGTATACAAACAGTGGCTTAACACAGCATAAATAGTACTCAGCTAATTTCTCACATTCATAATATATCCGAATATCTGATCCAGCTGTTATATTTCGCTCAATCATGAACTTTCTGCTGGCGAGTTAATCAGTTTCATCGTAACAAATGCACCCCAACAAATACACGCGTATATGCTTGGATACGCTTTCCTGGAAGTCCCGGACATTATCGAACAGCTAAAGCCATTAATAAAATAACTAGCAGGGTAGATGCATTCTACACAATATACAAGGATTATATAGCAATACATTTAATTTAAAATTACAGGGTGCTATATATTACAGAAAATTTACTTCGCACAGCAGCTGCTTCATGATGTACTTCTTCATAATTAATAATAACCGCGTTTTATTCATATAGACAAACTCAATCAAATTAGTTGGGCTGCATCTACTTTTTTGAGAACAAGAACACGTTGAATTATTACAGTTATTATTAATAATAAACACGTTTTATTCATATAGACAAACGCAATCAAATTAGTTGGGCTGCATCCATTTTTTTGAGAACAAGGAGTCGTTGAAATATTACAGTTATTATTAATAATAAACGCGTTTTATTCATATAGACAAACGCAATCAAATTAGTTGGGCTGCATCTATTTTTTTGAGAACAAGGACACGTTGAATTATTACAGTTATTATTAATAATAAACGCGTTTTATTCATATAGACAAACGCAATCAAATTAGTTGGGCTGCATCTATTTTTTTTAGAACAAGGACACGTTGAATTATTACAGTAGATAGTAATATTTGAAAATGAAACTAATATAATTTGTATTTAACATAATATGATTTTTATTCCTTTGCACTGTGCGAAAATTCACCAAACAAATTTATTAAAATCTGACTTTTAATACCTTAATTTGGTTATTCGCACTGTTTATGGTTTACGAACCTATAACTTTCGTAGCAGACAACTTTTGACAGCCTGACAATCAGCCGGCTGAGGTCACGTGTTGCACCTGCGCATTCGCAACTTCCGGTGTTCCCTGTTTCGTACAGGAAACGGCAGAAACTTCAAAATTGCTTTTGAGTATCAAAATACATTTGAATAAATACTTCTGCAAGTGTTTTGAATTCAATTTTTTATTATCTCCATGATTCCATAATCAAAACGTATTTTCAAAGAAATTCTGATTTAAAGTTTATTTTTTCTCGAAAAATATACGGCAGGAAAAAAAATCCTTTATGTCGTTGATAAGAGCCTGCAAAACCACGCAAAAATTGCATCTTAAATCAATCCAAACATCATCACGAAAAGACCTGTCTGATTAATAGAATAAACTGACCAGTGAATGGACAATTAAGCAGACGAAAAAAAACCAGTAAATGGACGCTTTTTACGCACGTGCTCTTATGGAGTGTCCATTCGGTGGTCCCCGTTCATCCACTGGCTCGTTTATCATAATTGTCACCCTGTATAGCAAAATCTATTGCCACCATTGAGTAATAAAACTAAAGTATACGAAGTATTAATGAATATGATTTTACTTGAAAAATGTAATATTTCCAAATATATTTATTCTGTCGTATCTACTGTTTAAACTCATTTGTTTAGTTAACATTGTAAATCACTAGATATTATAGATACATTATTTAAAGTATTTTCTCGTACATCTGTTTGCTACAATTAAAAACAATGTCATTTTCAAATAAAATCGACTCTATAACTTATCTCTATGACAATTTATAAGAACGTGAAATTCATAAGGAATAAGAAAACACAGATGAAATTAACATATTTCACTACATTGAAAGTGCACATTTTCTTTTTTTTTTCGAATATACGATTAAAATAATGAAAAAATATGAAAAAAAACTTGATGCATCGAGAAACATCTTTCTATAAGTTCTGTAGGTTATCACCATAAACAACAATTGAACTATAAATTTTATTTAACAAATCTGTCTATTTTTACAACGTTTTATTTAAATTCAACTATAACAATTCACCTAATATTGCCATACATAAATTATTTATTCTATCTTCCAACCATATATTTTTCATCGTTAACATGTTTATTACAATTAAAAACAGTGTCATTCGCAAATAAAAGCGGTTTACAACTTGGCTTTCTGACAATCTATAAAAACGTGATATTCATAAGAAATATTTTTTTAAAAACATGAAATAACTATATTGTAAATTGAAAAGGTGCACAACCTTCCTTTCCTCCTTATTTCGAAAAACACGATTGGTAAAATAGAATAGTATGAAAGGAAAAAATGATATGCATCGAGATCTTTAGGATCCGTGGAAAAATCCAAATCCGGCTGCTAGAAGAACTTGCATAAATATTATAGTACATCATCACGGTGCATACCTTTTGGAATTCATAAAAATGCCTGTGATGTGCCAGAGCTTCTGGCAGAGAAAAAAGAGGAAGAAACGTGACGTAGCAACGTGAGAGAAATATCAGCAAGTATGTGGAGAACAATCGGGAAAAAGATTTGGCCAGAGCAGCAGAAAAGCCTAGTGTATACTTTCACGAAGCTTTATCCACAGCGATAGCATCGCATTCACGTCCACGTGCGCTGCTCTTCTGTATACCTCATCTCACATATTCATCCTACATGATATCCTTTGCTCTCGTTTCCACTACTATTTCGATCGTTACACCTGCGAACTTTTTATTCGTCATACGTTCTCCTTCGTCTGCCGTAAAGTAACGAGTTCGTATACTGGAAACGCACTAAGTGCATTGATCTTCAAATCTAAAAGCATAGTTCAGGTTTTTTTAACGGTCATGGTGGCAGATTTTCTACATTAAAGGTGCAGTTATTTTTAAGGCAATACTTAAAGCTTGCAGATTAATAAAAAGGGGATTTTTCGTAAATTTATTCTGGGAAAACGTGTGGCGATATTCAAATATTTTTTACACCATGGTAAACGATTTTAAGTTTCTTTCATATTTTTTTAAACTGCATAACGTTTTTTGGGCAACGAATTATCCACAATACAGAAAAAAATGTAAAGAAAATGAGTTTTTCCATGGAAATTAACAAGCCACAATAATCCTGGTATGGATATAAATATATTAGTATAAATTGAAAATAATATAAAAGAAAGGAATGTTCAAGGTGGTAAACATGACCTTTTCAGCGTCATAGTTCATAAATTCTACGTTATACTTTATGTATTAATCACAACAAAAAGCTACATTTAAGAGGAATTATTTCAAGCGATTTTAACTTCCTCATAAAAGAACCCAAGTGTAAAAATTATATCAAGATTCTATGAAAATTTCATATCGTACAATATATAAGAGACAACATTAAGAGTACCTGCACTTATAAAGAATCATTTCGGTAAATATAATTAATTTTACGAAAACTACAGCGCAGACGTACTTTTTTTTCAAAAAGCCTCAAAATAAAAAGTATCGCATAAATTTCACAAAAAATTGCAACAATCAAAGACGAACTGCTGCCTCACTTCTGTGCCAAATTTTAGCTCAATCGGTTAAACGGTTCTCGATTTACAGGCGATTGAAATTTCAAAGCACACAGACATACATACGGACACTTTTTCTAAGCCCCTTTTTTCGCTATTCTAGAGAATTCTAAGTGTCCTGACACAATAATCTCGAGAAAAAAAATGTTTCATGAAAACAAAGCTTCCTCTATGAGGCAGCAAAAATCGATTACACATTTCCCCGCGGATATTATATTTGTCAAACAAGATTATCTCGATGAACCGGGTGCGATGATGAGTTATTATCGTCCATGTTGTCACATTGATACTGCAGATAATAGCAGCGAAGACTGTAGTTCCATCGCCTCATCCCAGTTATACAGTTAAATGCCAAATACATAAAGCTAGACCAGGATGCGCCTGCATATACGTATCCATTTGGTAGCGGATACATTTATAGAATGCATAGAAGGTATTCAGTGTACGTATGTCTATAGATGTATATTGTGTACGTGCTCGAGAGTTTGCCCTTGTTATGGCGACCGATACACACGACCGCAGTTTCCTACAAGCACAACAATATGCCGGGATAGGAGAAATGCAGCTACCGTCGATTTGGCCGCAGTTGCATTTAGTTCGCCGACGATAGTCGTACACAAGACAGCGCATCAAGATGAAGAAAAAGCTCGGAGCTTCGGTGGCACGAACGTGTCCATTATTACCTTTATTTCTATCGCCCTAATCACATCACATCGTTCTGTGTGACATTTACATTTATCTTTTTATTTTATATCCTTCATTTATATTCCGTGAGCGTTATCTTCTGCACCACAAACGTACACACAGCGAGCCTTGCTTTCTGTTCTCCCCTTTTTCCTTTTTTTGAACACCTGTCCGTGCCCACCTGTCGCTATGTAGACTCTAGCGATACACTGTGGTTTTATTCATTCTCTTTCGATCTCAAAATAAATCGTTACTGTGTTTACGTGGTTTGGCAATTGTTGAAAGTTAATTTAATATTAGCACGTGAAAATGTCAGATATATGTCAATGTATATAGTCTGTGTAAGGAAATGGATATATAGAATAGACCGTATTTCGTTTATATGAAATTTATATATAGTGTGCAGATTTTATAAAACGATTTTTGTAAAAACGTTATATTGAATTTACACACTATGAGAAATCGTCATAGTACAGTTAAGTATAAACTGACAACTAGTGTTTTTTAGTCCTTTTATAGTTACGGTGACTATAAAAATAGTTGTGACAACTAATTAAGTGGTAACAACTATGTTTTTACCAACTACCAATGAATAGTTGCCACTTTATGGTTACTAATACCGTAATTTTCTCTCAGTGCATAAATTATATTGCACTTTATTACAATTTTTATAGAATCTTCATATGTATTGTATACAACATATAGAATGTACATGTTCATTTTTTTGTACAGGCTTTATGTAATTTACGATATGACATTTTCATAGAATGTTGATATAATTTTTACACTTGGGATTAATAAACCCTTAAAGGGACATTGTCAACGAAACATATTCGCTATATTGGAACATTGGAAGAGTGTTTGTAGTTTAAAAAAATGAAGATTATTTTTTTAAACTAGTACACAGGAAATTTCATTTATAATGCATTCCGTAAGATTAAAAAATACATGACAAAATAACAAACGTGAAATATAAAAAATATTTTTCTTGGTATTTTTGTTTCGTGGAATATTTTATGTCATTACTAAAAAAATAAAAACGAATTGTCATGTGGCTATATGAGTTGTTTTTAGAATTGTACAAAAAACATAAATTCACCCAATATATGAAAAACGTATTTTTTACCATTTTTTTTAAATCTCAGGATGAACTAAACAAATGTTGCGGAATCAACAAACCAGGCTAGATTTTCATGGAAATTGGTGCTCTGATTACAAGCATTTTTATTTCACGATAAAGTTTCTATTTCGCTTCCCTTGCAACTCGTATTTTTTATGGATTGAAAAAGAAAAATTCGTGGCACGCCCTGATACCATATAATTTTTGTGGAAGGGCATAATAAACGACCCCTTTGAAGAGTGTGAATTCCCAAAGGGGAAAGTTGTTGTCACGTGATGCGGCAACGCAAAACTTCTTTCGTAAAGCGCTGTCAGCGTTTCTACCTGTGGTTCGCCCGAAGTGATAACAGCCCCACAAAACTTTAGACTAGTAATGAGTTGGCGAAATAGAAATGAGCTGGAGTAATTTTTTTCAAATGTTAGAAAAATTCGCGGTTTATAAAATAAAATAATATTTCAAATTATATTTTAACAAAGCCAAATTTTATAAAAATCTGTTTAGATTTTTATGGAAATTGGCGCTCCGATTACAATTATTTTTTTGACGATGAATTTTTTTTTTCTTTCTGTAGAAATAGTATTTTTTATGGATTGAAAAAGAAGAAATTCTTTCTTCTTCTTATAGAAGAAAAAATTTGTGGCACACCCTAATACCATATAGTATTTTTGTAAGGGTAGAACAGACAATTCCTTTGAAGAGTGTAAATTCCAAAGAGGAAAGTTTTTGTCACGTGATGCATCAAAGCAAAACTTCGTTCGTAAAATGTCTACCGTGTCTACCTGTGATTCGCCCAAAATGATAAAAACCCCACAAAACTTTAGACTAATAATGACTTAGTGAAAAAAAAAATTAGCTGGACTATTTTTTTTCAGTGTTAGGAACATTTACTGTTTATTAAATAAAATTATATTTCCAATCATTTTTTTTAAAATTATACATACATACATACATTGTGAATTTATTGACATTACATACATTTATCGTTGTAACATTTGTATTTACATTAATTTTGATTTGTTGCCATGTATTGCCAATTGGCCATCGACCGCGGTCCTTCAGCCTGATTTAAATTAATATTTGCCAATTTCTAGAAAAATCGGGTTACATTGTTATGGAAATTGGCGCTCTGATTACAAGCATTTTTTTTTTCATGATGAAATTTGTTTTTTGCTTTCCTTAGAAGTCGTATTTTTGATGGATTGAAAAAAAAATCGTGGCACTCCCTAATACGATACAGTTTATGTGAGGGGGTAAAATAAACGATCCCTTTGAAGGGTGTAAATTCCCGAAGGGGAAAGTTGTTGTCACGTGATGCGGCAACGCAAAACTTTTTTCGTAAAGCGCTATCACCGTGTTGACCTGTGATTCGACCCAAGTGATAACAGCTTGACAAAACTTCAGACTAATAATGAGTTAGCAAAATGAAAATTAATTGGACTAATTTTTTCCCATGTTAGAACCATTCAAGGTTATTTCTACTTTTGCAGCAACAAAAAAACAACAAAATAATGCCTTCAAAAATATGTATTATTATTTTCCGAAATATTTTTTGTCATCGCTAAAAAACATTATTTTACAAATTTTTTCGTATTTTACCCTTTTTCTATTTGATTTGTACGAAAGAAAAACAAGTATATTCGCTATGAACAAAAAATGGATGCAAAGTAATGCTTTACACATTACTTCCTCATTAATTTTCATCTTTCGCAAAACCGTCTCTATGAGAAAGTTTATTTATTTTATTTTTAGCTTCGTCATAGAGAAAGACAAATAAAAATTATTGACGAAGTAATTCGCAAAGTTCCACTTTGCATCCTCATTTTAATATAAATTCAAAATCACGTAAAATCTTAACCGCGTTACCGATCATCACTAAATTCAGTACATATCAAGGCTTGATGTTTTTTTTCCTGTGTAACAAATTTCAGTCGATTTGTTGAAATGTGGCCTGAATTAGAGCAAAGCGAAATTTTTTCGAAAATTTCCAACATTCACAAAAACCGCTTTACCAATTTGGCTCAAATACAATACCAAAGAATGCATCACGTTGTGCAATTTTAATACTAAGTTTCAGCCCTATAGTTAAAAATTGGTTCGAAATAGCGCGTTTACGTACATTTGTCAAAATTGAAAAATTCTTATAAGACTGAAATGCGTTAAGCGATTTTTATAAAAAAAATTACCAATAGTAGATTAGCCAGTATAACATACGTTGTTTAAATTTCAGCTGATTCGGTCGAATAGCTTCCAAGTTATAGTTATATTAGCTTCTGGCCGAAAATTAAATAGTGTTATTTAAAGTAAAACTTTTTACATTGCATCGTCAATAATTTTCATTTTTCGCAAAGCTCTCTCTATGAGAAAGCCAAAATAAATAAACTTTCTTATAGAAGCAGCTTTGCGGGAAATGAAAATTAATGCGAAAGCAATGTACAAAGTTCTACTTTGCATCTTTATTTAAATTTTCCTCCAACTCCTATTTTTTTTTTGTCGACTAAGAGGATTAGTAATACGCTCGGATGTCGAGTAGTCTTGGTGCGAAGCTAAAATGAGCAACCCTTTTGAAGTGTAAATTAGTAAAGAGAAAAGAAGTTTTTGTCACGAGACTGCGACCCAAAGCCTGACGTTATCTACTTGTGATATGCTCCAAGTGATAACGACCCCACAAAACTTCAGACCAGTTATGAGTTCGCGGAACGAGAATTAGCTGAACTAATTTTTTTTATCTCAGTAGAAATATTTTTGGCTGCTTCAACTTCCACAACAGCAACAAAAAAACCAAAGTAATCCATTCAAAATTATGTATGTTAATTTTCTAAAATATCGCTTGTAACAACTAAAAAAAATCATGGAAAAAAATTTGTATCTTTTCTTTATATTTCAATTGTACGAAAAAAATAAGTGGATTCGCCGAATGAATATTAAGAAGTTCTTATTTCACGAAATACATTATTTTAATTTGTGCAAAAAAACAAGAGAATTCGCTAGATTTAAAACAACGTAATTATTTGCTTAAATACATTATTTTAATTTGTAAAATACAACGATTTAAATTGTAAAATACAATGTCGCTAAACTACCGCAAGTTAATTCCTTACGAAAATGGGCGCTACGATTATACAAAAATGTATTTCCCCTGTTTACTCGAAAAAATTAATTTTTTTACATCTTCCGTCAACCCTTTTTTTCATCGATTAAGAGGATTAGTAATACGCTGGAGTCTCAAGTAGTCTTATTGCGAAACTGAAATAAACAACCCTTCTAAAGTCCAAATTAGGAAAAAATGAAGAAGTTTGTGTCACGAGACTGCGACCGAAAGCCCGACATTACCACCTGTGATCTGTCCCAAGTTACAACCCCACAAAACTCCAGACAAGTGATGAGTTTGCGGAGCAGAAATAAGCTAAACCCATTTTTTTCCACGTCAAAAACATATTTGTCTATTTCAACTTCTACACCAATAAAAAACCAAAAGTAATGCATTCAAAATAATGGATTTCCATTTTCCAAAAAAATAGCTTTTATTAATTGAAAAAAAATTATCCATTTAATTTCTTTAATTAATCATTACAATCTATTTTGTTTCATATCTCATTTTTCCCATCCAAATTGTACAAGAAAAAAAATAATAACTAAATCCGCTCCATAAAAAACGTAATCATTTCCTCAAATCCATTCTTCCAATTTCTAAACCATAACATCAAAAAGTCGCTAAACTATTCCAACTCATTTCCTCCCAAAAAAAGCGCTCAGATAATACAAATTAATTTTTTCCCGTGAACCCAAAAAATCCATTATTCAAATTTCCCTTCACCCTTTTTTTTCGTTGACTAAAAGGATTAGTATAAGCTTGAATGTCAAGTAGTCTTATTGCGAAGCTAAAATGAACAACCCTTTAAAACTGTAAATTAGTGGAGTAAAAAGAAGTTCGTGTCACGAGACTATGGCCCAAAGCCCGACGTTATCCACCTGTGATACGCTGCACGAGATAACACCCCATAAAACCCCGTGGCGAGTTAGTAGAAGTGAGTTAGCAGAACGGAAATTAGCCAAGCTTACGTGAGTGTGTGCGTGGATATGGAGAGGATAGAGACAGATGACGATAATTGCGTTCACGCAATGCGTGCACGTGTAGTGCGTGCGCGAGGCGCTTACCCAAGGGCCAAACGACTGCACAGGGCGAACTGTACCTTCGCTCCCCGTTCTGCACGTTTCTCCTGCAGCAGCGTTGCTATAACTATTGGCGTAGTGGTTCGCCCGCCGGCGGCGCGCACCGAAATTCGCACAGTTCCATCAGCAGTTGCATTTCGCGCGTCGTCGAAAGCGGACGCGAAAGCCACAGGCGCAAAACTACAGTTTCGGGCGCCGTTGCAACAAAGGAAAAGACGAAAATAAAGTTTCTCATCTTTACACTCGCGGCGTCGCCGCGAAAGTTCTCCTTTCACGAGTATAAGAATTGATTTCGTTGCTTTGGTGTGCGGAAATAAAAACTAGCGGTACAAACGGGCGAAAGGAGATAAGTTTCGGAGGGAAAGGGACGAAAATGTCACGCTGACAAGAGCGACGAGATGGGACTGATAAGACAGATAAGTTGAGCCGCACAAACGGCGCTTTAACACGTTGCCTGCACATTTATGATACTTCACAAGTAATTCGTCTTTTTTCACGCTTTCATTCTTCTTGCTATTCAGAGCCGTATACAGAGACGCCGACTTGGCACGGAACTGAAATGGTGTGTGGATATGTAGTTGTTGTTGTTGTTGTTGTTGAGTCGAGTGAATATAAGGAGAGATTCGTGGCTAATATGCTTTATTCTCGGTCGTTCCGTGTTGACGTATATGTGCATATGAAACATTTCACACCAATTCAGCCACTCGATTTTTCATGGTTCCCGAAAAATGTAAAAATCCCAAAAGGAATAGTTGTTGTACTTCATCAACTATTACTGAAAAGTGATAGGATGAAAATCACGAATACAATCAAGTAGTGCGGTTTTTCGCGAATTATAAAAATCTGTTGATTCACTGCCATTGGCCGACAATTTGGGTAATTACGGTCGCTTTTTGCCGGATTACGATGAAACATAACATGAATTTCCTTTCAACAGCGCAATTCAATACTATCAGCAAGAGATCTGTGATTGGACGTACAAATTTCAATGTAGAGAAGAATTTATAAAAAATTTTATAGATAAATTTTAATTCTGACCTCAGTTATTCTAGCCTCATGCCATCACAGCAATCTCAATTAAAATCAACATCTTTTTTTTTATATCTTTTAATACATTAATTCTTATTCCATTCTAAGTCATTAATTCAACTAAATAACTATTATAAATGTGACTACCATTGCCCCGCGATCGTGATCATTGTTATCCCTACATCCACGAAGATGTTTGTTATACTAAATTCCAATATATTTATTTATGGAGTCAACTTTTTAACTTGCGGTAACTAAAGCTGAAGAACCTACACAAAAATAAATACCGGGTGGATGTGATTATAACGACTATATCTTTCGCAAAACCTTATTTAAATGACGTCTTTTTTCTGTGCTAAAGAGTGTATAATTAAAAAGTCATGAGATTTTTAAATTTATCTTAGTTTCATCAACACGGATCAATAAATTAGTTCATTGTCATGTACGTAACCTGACAGAGCAAAAAAAATTTGCTTTAATCACTAGTTCATGCAAAATGAAGGTCCAACATTGCCCAGTGACCATCATTTCCCCGTTCTTCCCTAAACACTCAGAAATAATAATCAATTTAAAGAGACTGCAATTTTCCGTTTTCGAGATAAACAGTTTGCTTATATTTTGTTTGGTTGAGTGATATCTCGATAACCCCGAAGGTTATTATGACGAAAGAAATTCAAAAATTATCGTTCTTACTCTTAATATATTTAGTTTTCAAATTTATTGCATCGCATCAAAATTAATTGTATATTTTTTTCATTTTCAATCTAAGTTTTCTTAGTTGAACCGATTTTTTTTGTCTGTCTTAACTGACCCATTATGAAGGTATGCAAAAGGAATAAGTTGCAAACGCAATAATATATGAGATATAATTTAAGAATTAATAAAAGAAAAAAAAACTACAATCAAATTATATCTCGTACATTTTTGTATTTGCCACTTAGTCCTTCTGCATACTTCTTCATAACAGATCGGTAAAATAAATAAAAAAACATTTCAATAGAGAAAGTCCCTTACTTAGAAATCTTAGATTTAAGTACAAAAAAAATGTATCACATTTGACGCAGTTTAATAATTTCTGAAAACAATTATATAAAGACGTCGTAAAGAAACGAGAATTTCCGAATTAAAAAAACTACAATGCACTTTGAGGTTATCGACATATCACTAAACCAACCAAAATCAAAGCAACCGGTTTACCTCGAAAACCGAACACCGTAGACTCTTTAGATTTAGTACTTTTCATGATGCTGAAGTCTGCATCGTTGGGATGTAACGAAATCAGTTTTGAAAAATTCTGATTACCTTTAATCATCACAAAAGGTACAAATAAAAAAGACTTCGATTACTTGCATCGAAAATAAAGGCGATATATTACGGCGATTCTCAAAGGACGCTAATTTTGGTATTTATGATTTTGTTTTTATGTCGTTGCATTTAAACGATGCAAACTTTAATACCATTACTTTTTCTGATGGCGTACAGTATCATATTGCAAAATTACAAAACTTTTCGGGAACATTGAAAAATCGGTTGGCTAAAGTGATGTGGAACGTCTTATATACATATATATATATATATATATATGTAGAATCGGGAACAGAGTACAATGATCAGAACGACGTCAGGTCGATTTGGTTCCACACGCGAAGTTGTGACGGCGCAACGTATATACCGATACTGCAATCTTTCTGGCACGTAGCCGAGTTACTCTCGAGGCGTGGAACCGGTTCTCAGATCGATCAATCGCATTTTTATTAGGCGGCTATGTAATGGGTATCGATCGGTTGCCGTAATAAAATTATTTGTGCACGTGGAACCGATGTCTCTGTAGTAATTGTTATTAATCCGGTCGACCCCGAGATCATCGTATATTCTCCGCTAAGGGAAATGTCTGGTATTGGCACTCGGACAAAAAATTACTAGAGTCCGTAATGTATGTTTCTGTTATTTTTCAGAACGGTCATCTGTTATTTTCTCTGACGTGAGAAAACAATGGTGACAAACAAACTTTTTCACGGTTTAAATCATGTTCTTGAAAACCTGAACTGTATTTTTCAAGTTATGCAGAGAAATAATTTTTCTCAATCAAACTTGTTTTTGTTCTCTCATAATGGAAGATTTTTATTGAAAGTGGCTTATTTTAAGCATCATTTGCTCATGAAAGAAATGTGTTCGGTAGTCATCAACATAAGTTATAGCCGACAATAAATAGATGTCACTCAATAGTTGCTAGGAATACCTTAGTTTCTCTAAGTGTGTGAATAAAGCATTATTTGTGAGTTCGTGTCTTTTTTATAATTTTGAGTAGGATTTAGCAAATTTAACTTGTTATGATATTAAATGAATAGGTTCATTAAGCGAGCTTTGTTGCTCTTTGAGAGGTTAAATAAAAATTGCTTTTGCCATTAATATGATGACTAATAATGACACTAAATGACAATAAATAGATGTCACTCAATAGTTGCTAGGAATACCGTACTTTCTCTAAGTGTGTGAATAAAGTATTATTTGTGAGTTCGTGTCTTTTTTATAATTTTGAGTAGGATTTAAAAAATGTAACTTATTATGATATTAAATGAATAGGTTCATTAAGCGAGCTTTGTTGCTCTTTGAGAGGTTAAATTAAAATTGCTTTTGTCATTAATATGATGACTAATGATGACACTAAATGACAATAAATAGATGTCACTCAATAGTTGCTAGGAATACCGTAATTTCTCTAAGTGTGTGAACAAAGCATTATTTGTGAGTTCGTGTCTTTTTTATAATTTTGAGTAGGATTTAAAAAATGTAACTTATTATGATATTAAATGAATAGGTTCATGAGGCGAGCTTTGTTGCTCTTTGAGAGGTTAAATAAAAATTGCTTTTGCCATTAATATGATGACTAATGATGACACTAAATGACAATAAATAGATGTCACTCAATAGTTGCTAGGAATACCGTAGTTTCTCTAAGTGTGTGAATAAAGCATTATTTGTGAGTTCGTGTCTTTTTTATAATTTTCAGTAGGATTTAAAAAATGTAACTTATTATGATATTAAATGAATAGGTTCATTAAGCGAGCTTTGTTGCTCTTTGAGTGCCTAAATAAATATTGCTTTCGCCATTAATATGATGACTAATGATGACACTAAATGACAATAAATAGATATCACTCAATAGTTGCTAGGAATACCGTAGTTTCTCTAAGTGTGTGAATAAAGCATTATTTGCGAGTTCGTGTCTTTTTTATAATTTTGAGTAGGATTTAAAAAATGTAACTTATTATGATATACAATGAATAGGTTCATTAAGCAAGCTTTGTTGCTCTTTGAGAGGTTAAATAAAAATTGCTTTTGCCATTAATATGATGACTAATGATGACACTAAATGACAATAAATAGATGTCACTTAATAGTTGCTAGGAATACCGTACTTTCTCTAAGTGTGTGAATAAAGCATTATTTGTGAGTTCGTGTGTTTTTTATAATTTTGAGTAGGATTAAAAAAATGTAACTTATTATGATATTAAATGAATAGGTTCATTAAGCGAGCTTTGTTGCTCTTTGAGAGGTTAAATAAAAATTGCTTTTGCCATTAATATGATGACTAATAATGACACTAAAGGTCGGGAGTTATATTGAACTTCTGGTTTTCATACGCAACGCAAACGCATAAATGTGTTTTTACCATTATTGGCTCTGACCAAACTTATATTTCCAATTTTTGCCACCTACTCACACTGCAATGGGGCAGCGATGCAATAACGCGGCCGGAACTTGTAACCACAGCAGAGAGTAAATCGATGCCCCGAACGTTGGTTGAGCATTTGACACACAGTTTCAAAAAGTTTACTCGAAAACTGTATTACCGATAATGGAAGTTCTTGTTCACAAACTGGCATATGACGGTTTTAATAAAATTTATGGTGTAAGATGAATGTATGGCATGTTAAAAACAAGGCTGAAAAGAACGAAAAAGAAAATGCCAAATATATTATTATTATTATTAAAAACATTAAAAATATCGTGAGTAATATGAAAGTACTTTAATTTTATATTATGCTTGTATTTTTAAAATTTTTGCCTCCTCATAGAGGGAGCTTTGTTTTGGTACAAATCTTTTATTTCGAGTTTTTAATCTCATGACACTCAAAATGGTCTAAAACGTCGAGAAAAGTAGTTAAAAAGTTTCGCATGTATGCGTGTCTCTTGAAAATAATTTTTTAAACCGAGCTGAAATTTGGTACACTGATAAAGGACCAGCGTTTCTTCTTCCTGCAAATGTACACATTTTCAAAAAACGTTTTAATTTTTTTTTGCATTTTGTAAGACTTGAAATTTTTGAAAAATGGCTATATTTTCTCTAGCTTTTGCAAATTTGTTAGCTAATGAGCTAAATAGTTCTTGACAAATAAGGCAATGAAAAATGATGGTGAGGATTGAATTTGAACTAAGTCGGTAAAAAGGTTCTGTTTTTTTGGGTTTTTTAAATTTCCGAAAAATTTTCGTTCTGGTCTGATTCAGGTTAAATTTCAAAAAATCGACTGAAATTTTCTACACAGGAAAAATAATTCTCAGCCCTGCTACGTACCAGATTTTCTTTCTATAAGCTTCTTCTATAAGGAAGCCAAAAATAAAATAAATAAACTGCCTTACAGAAGCGGCTTTGCGAAAGATAAAAATTAATGAGGAAGCAATTTGCAAAGTTTTACCTTGCGTCCGTTTTTATTTTTTAGTTCCGTTCGCGAGTTGTAACCATGAGGGTATATCCTTTTTACCTTGAACCCTCTTTAAGTAGCCCTTTTCCCAAGTTTCCCTACTCGCACTTCAGTAAGCTAACCTAACTTTCGATGCGTCTGCAGCTAACTTAGCAGTACAGTGATTGTTATTAAGCTTCGACGATGACGGCTTGTGATATTTATTGATGGAAATTTGGCAAATCGTAACTCGGGGTCTGAGTCAACCGATGCCGAAGATTCCGTTGTTATCGATTTTCCTGACCGGAAATTTCAAACATTTGAGATCATTGTATTTTTGTCTCTTCTAATTGCTTCATCCGTTGGTAAATTGATAAAAGCAATCAGAACGGACAATATTTAAACAATTTATTTTCAATCGTGAAAATATGGCGTCACAGTCAGCGATCGAAGTGGGAAGTCTAGTGCGTTACCAATTATGCTACTGTGGACCTGGCGATATTGATTCACGATTTATCTAGTTTAACGTCAAATGTAGGGATCATTTTTAGGGTAAGGGTCAAAATAGCGAATGAACAGAATAGCGAATGGCTGAAATACTGAATTCAAAAATAAGGAACGTCTAAATGTAGAATGTCTGTAATTATGGAATTCGCTTTTTCAGCGGTTCGCTATTTTGAATGCATTTTAATAAGATGGAGGTCAAAATAGCGAATGGTCGAAATAGCAAATAGCTGAAATAGCGAATTTCATAATGATGACTATTCTAGATTCAGACGTTCCTAATTTCAAAATTCGCTATTTTGACCATGCACTATTTTGGTCATTCGCTATTTTGGTTTCCACCCATTTTTTATTGGACTTTCGCTGCATAGTTATTAATGATTGTTATTGAGCTTAACAATAGTAATAATTATTCAGCCACGCTCAACGATGCGTTGAAAATTCGTCCTGTTGAGCCGAATCAGCTCGTGCAGGTGCAAAGTGCGTGCGTCAGTAAGTCACTCGACGTTTCAGAACGATGCTTGCATTGTGGTTGCATTGAAACCCGAAAGATTGATACCTGGGTTGAATGCAATCACTGCAAACGATGGATGCACTTAAGTTGCTTGGGTTACCTTGGGAAATCGTACAAAGAGATGAAAAATCCGCTCCATATCTACAAATGTGACTTATGCACTCAGTGCATACGCATCGTAATAATAAATTTGATAAAAATGTCTGCCAATTAAGGAAAAAAAATAGCCCGTGAAAAAATAAACATTAAAAACAAAATAAAAATAGGCGCCACTAGAGAATTGCAAAACGTAAAAATGTGCCGTGGGAAATGTTTTCTTTTGTGCACTGGTGAAGCGGTACGGCTGAAAGATTTTAAAAAAGGGACTGAAATGGCTGCTAATTTTTCGAAATTATTTTCAAAAATTAGAAAAAAATAGACGCTACGAGAAAATTGCGAAACGTAAAAATGTGCCGTGGGAAATGTTTTCTTTTGTGCACTGGTGAAGCGGTACGGCTGAAAGATTTTAAAAAAGGGACTGAAATGGCTGCCAATTTTTCAAAATCATTTTAAAAAATTAGAAAAAAATTGGCGCCACTAGAAAATTGCAAAACGTAAAAATGTGCCGTGGGAAATATTTTCTTTTGTGCACTGCTGAAGCGGTACAGCTGAAAGATTTAAAAAAAGGGACTGAAATGGCTGCCAATTTTTCAAAATCATTTTAAAAAATTAGAAAAAAATAGGCGCCACTAGAAAATTGCAAAACCTAAAAATGTGCCGTGGAAAATGTTTTCTTTTGTGCACTGGTGGAGCGGTACGGCTAAAAGATTTTAAAAAGTGACTAAAACAGCTGACAATGTTTCAAAATCATGAAAAAAAATTAAATAAAAATAGATGCCACTAGAGAATCGTGAAACGTACAAAAGTGCCTTGGCAAAAAAATTCTCGACCGCAGTGTTGCGTCGTAATAGCGTAAAAACTTTTGTTTTTTGCAGATGCGGAAATCTTCAGGGTCATAATTTTAATTAAATTTTTTTTTTAATTTGGTAACATGAGATTCGTGGCTTATTATTATAAAAAATGAATCATCAAGTCACGAATAGAATTGTTTGTCAGGCTTTCGTCCGACGCAAACGTGTGTATCGAATTTCAATACATTGCCACTGGGTTTATTTCCCTACTTGAATATCTACCACTCGCTTGCACTCTAACAGAACCGCTGCACCAATTAGAACGTTGAGACTGTAACCATGGAAATCGGTTACGGTAATATGATATACAGATCCACCCGGAAAGCATTTGGAAGCGTATTTTCGTCGGAACGGGTTAGAATATGTGCAAATGGAATGTACACATTCGCCACTGTTTACTAATTCCACCTCAGATGGCACTGTGCTGTTACCTGTTATTTCAAACATGTCAGAGAAAATGAAGATCAGAAGAAGCGACGATCTTTCTCACACTTGTGCAATTTTATGCATGCACCGAAATGAGCTTATTTACAGCAACTGCAAAAGCGCCAATATTATTGCTAGCGTTTCTCTATGTCAGAGTGGAAAATCATCCAACCTGCCAGGATTAAAATGTATTTAGTAGTCAATTAGTTAAAATCTTTGATTCACAGACATAGCATTTTTCTTTCATAAATGGCATCGGTATTTCTTATAGCAGTTAAGAAATTTGTAAACCCGGATATTCCGAAAAATATGTCGAAAATTTAAAATAACTCTGAAAATACATTTGTCGTGTCAATTTCTATAGAATCCGGACCCTTTTATTCTACGTATCTCCACAAAATTATGTATCTATCTGAAAATTATTCCGTAAAAAAGTAGGTTCTTAGCAGTTTATGTTAAGCAAAAATGCAATAACTTCAATTTTTCGGAAATTTTGAATCTCCATAAGATCCGAACCATTTTTCCGTTTTTCTAAACCTCTTTTTTTCTATGCTTTAGCCCATTCTAAGTGCCTCGAGACAAGAATAAAAAATAAAAAGATTTCATGAAAACTCTGCATGATTTTTTTGTCATTTCATGAAAAACCGGAATGATAAATTAGTTCTCGGGGCATTAAGGTTCCGACAAAGATATGAATACCGGTTAGATGTAACTTTAACGACTATATCTTTCGCAAAACCTTTTTTAAATGAGCTAAATACTGTAGAATCAAAAAATTATTAGGTTTTGGAATTCATCTTGGTTTAATCACGGGCACGGATTATTTAATCAATTCATCATCATATAAATAAGCTGACAGAGCAAAAAAAAATATCGATGTAATCACTAGTTCATGCAAAATCAAGGTGACCTTAGTTTTCCCGTTTTTCCCTAACGAACAGTGGACATTAGGGTGACCCACATCTCAACGATATTTTTTCATTTTTATGCTCAACCAATACAAAAGATTTGTTCAGTGAAAAAGCAATTCTCACAAAAAATGGCACTTGCAAAAAATTATTTAGCAGTCGCTCAAGCACTTAAAGATTTTTTTACAACGATTATCTTTTTGTCAATTTTTGTAACCTCTCACCCCTAATATAATTTTGTCATCTCATTTTTTATTCATGGTTGAAATTTGGAAAAAAAAAATTGTCATCAAGCGGTCGCTCAGTAACCAAAACATTTTCAAATAAACGAATTTTTTTTTAAATCCTTATTAGTTTTTTTCCACTTTCACCCCGGATTTTCTCTTTTATTATCCAACGCTCAGTGCATAGTTGAATGTCATGAAAATATTAACGCTCAGCAGTCATTCAACGAAGTAAGTCGTTTTTCATGACCCTGAAACTGCATCTGCACATTCAATATTCTCGTCAGACATAATTTTGCGAATTTTTTAAATTATAAGCTAAGCGTTGTCGAATAATGAGATAAAATTTGGGGAGAGAGATGAGAAAAAATAATAAAAACAAAAATTTAATTTATTTCAGAATTCAGAATGTTTTTCGTCGTTGAGCGACCGTTTGATGACAATTTTTTTTTTCCAAAATGGCACCCATTTACTACAAATGAGATAACAAGATAATATAAGGGGTGAGAGATTACAAAAATCAAAGAAAAAAAATCATTTTGAATAATTTAAAAACTTTTGAGTAACCTCTAAATAATATTTCGCAAGCTAAATTTGTTGCGAAAATTGCTTTCCCACAGAAATTATCTTTTTTATGGGGTGAGACAAAAAATGTAAAGATATCGCGAAAATTTGGGCGACCCTAGTGGACATAATTGCTAACAAACCTCAACGCGGTATTCAAAGTGGTCAACGATGCGAGCAGATATTGCCTACGTGATCGTTAATCACTGTTCAAGAATCGAAACTGAGGATCAAATGTCGTTATCCACGGACGGTCGGCTTGTGTATCGGCACACAGCACGTGCCGCAACGGCTGTTGCCGTCGCCGCGACCGCTGAGGTCTTGTGGAGGGCAAAATGGGGGGAGGGAGAGCTGCAGCAGTGTACACACTACGGATAACACAAACGACCTCTCACTCGATCCTCTTGGGTATCTGAGAGATCAGTGAACAAGGGCAGCAACGTAGCAAAGGACACGCAGTCAGGCCAAGGGCAAATCCTCAAATAGCTTCGCTTCCGTTCCGAGACGTTTACCGAGGCGCCCCCTAATTACGGTTGTACTTCGGTCCTTCATCCTGGTTCCTCAGCGGTCGTTGGCTAATCGTGAGACAAGCCTTGTAAAATCGCTCTCAGTATTATCTCCTTGCAACGTTTCAAATGTCAAGAGAGCGCAAACTCAAGAGTCGTGTAAAATCAATTTTTACGTATGACCTAGCAAACAGCGGTACTAAGAAAACGATAGAAGCCAAGAAAGAAACGTAAAAATAGACGCGCTCGTTCGAATCGTATGTATCTATATAGACGGCAATAAAAATGGTGATCCATTTTAGTTCAAGCGAAGAAAGTTCATGTGTGAATTAATTAAATTGGTCAAATTGTCAAACACCAAGGATTATGTATTTTGAGAACTTGCATTTAAAAATTTACATACCTTAGTACATTATGGAGGAATAGGTGAAAAGCGCTGGGATAGAAAGAAATTGGAATACACTGAATCATTTATCTGAAATATATATAATTAACTCAAGCTACTTGGTATTTGATACGTATGGTTATCAACGATATATTGTGGTAAGTTAATTATATAAATACGCCAGATTATTTGGGTAAAAAGAACGAGTACAACTGAAGCAATTATATATATAATTGAGTCAAAAAATAAATCATATGTACTTAATATATATTCGAATCAATAGAGCCATCGAGTTAATAAAAATATCTTAAGTTAAGTTAATAAATAATCTTCCATCTGAAGTTAATAAAAAAAAATCGGATATATTTAAAAATCTATTCAATTGAAGCAGATGAATATTAAACAAGTTTTAATAAATGTACACTATTATGAATGTTGGAATAAATATGGTTTTGTTTCAACGAAAAATTTAGGATTGATGATATAATATGAATAAAGAGTCACGATAGCGACTAGACGCCAAGTATTTCGTCTAATGTTTCCATCGAAACGTTTTATTGAATCAACACAATATTTAGTCAAAAAGATTGGATATTTTATTGAGTTAATCAAATTTTCATTTTACTCAACAAAACAAGCAGTTAGATTCATAATTGATTTGGAAAAAGGGTTTATTTAAGTAAACCCATATTAGAACCAATTAATTTCATTTCACAAGCTATAGCTATACCAACTTGCGTCGGTATATGGTATATAATCAAACAAGTATACACAAAATGCACTATATTACGATTTTAATCGGTTTAAAACCCGGGAAGCTTACGGCTTAGAACGTTTGCTCGAACGATCGTTCTCTACCGACGATCCTACCAATTTTTATAATAACAATAGCTTCGCGCTCCATACGAAAAAAAAATATTAGGTCATGAGGCGAGTCTGAAGCACGAAAGGTACTTATGTGAACTCATGAGCAAGTATTGACCTAAATAAAAGTTTTAACTTATTTTCGTTCAAACGTTATCTCCTGTCGATCGTGATAGGATTTCGTTTAATGATATATGCTTCAATAAACAAGAACTCTCAATTTTATTTAGTAACATTCTTAATACAAACAAAAAGTAGAATACCATATTATTCTATTACGATTATGAATTATACCGAATCGAATAAAATCTACTGTTTAAGTCGCGTAACAAATTTTTTATTTCTGAATAATAAAATATTAGAGACTGGACAAAAATAAAAAAATTGTTTGTGCCTTGTAAATACTTCACGCACATTTTGCAATAAATAGATATATTTTTTACTGGTAAAAATCACCATTTCAAGCCATTTTTATCATAATATCCCGTCAATCGACAGATCTTCGTGATTACTATTTTATGATCTTCATTTATGACAATGATAATAATTTGCCAATTTTTATTTTTTGCAGTTTCGACGAAACGTCGATGGAGAGCAACTGTCATCCACTGGCGACACTGACCGAAGGACGTATAAGTAACGACTGCAGCGGAGTAACAGGTCATGAGCTTCATCGTGAAAGCATAGAAGTGGAAGTAACGTCACTGGAGGAAGCAAAGTCCGTTATAGCAGCGTTGAGGGCGAGGCAAAGGGCTCAGGCTCACCAGATGCTCGCCTGGCGAAGGACCCTTAAATTGCAGGTGAATTATTACATCCGCTAGGCTTCGCTTATTCCCTTATCGTTCTCAACTCGCACTATAGCTTCAGCGATGTGATGCATGGCAGCGAGGCGAAGCTCAGTAATTATTACTTCCCCTTTCGCTTCGAAGTCTAGACGTTTTTTTTCGCCAATACCGCTAATCAGATTGAACTTAAGTAAATGGTAAAAATAACCGTTCTCCATCGTTGCCGATGGCGACTAAGCAACAAGGCGCTACCAATTTTGAAACTGACGTCACTTCACCTTGAACTAAAGAACAATACGATTAAGAACAGCGAAAACAAATTATATTTATATGTACATTATATGGGGGGCCATGCATCCCATTTCGACCAGGATTTGACCGCGACCTCTCTGATTAGGCTCGTAATTTTTTGTAGGCTTAGTTGGACTCTCAAATGCACGGGATTCTTTTTCTATGGCAATTTTTTAAATATTTTTTTGCAGTGACATATGGAATTCTATTTTTCAAACATCTGCAAAAATTTTGGAAAATATTCTGTCGAATATAAAAATTGTTTAGCTCATAGCCAAAGTAGGGAAAAATTTTCTTATAGTTTTTGAGATTTTTTGATGGAATAAAAAATTTGTAGATTAAAAAGGAACTATAAAAAAGGAAAAAAGGACTATAGGAAGAATAATTTTGCCTACTTTGGCAATCAGCTAGGAAATTTTTATATTTAACAGAGTATTTTTCAAAATTTTTGTAATAAAAAATTAGCATGTATGTCACTCAAAATTCGGCAAATGTCAAAATTTTTATTCGTTCAATAAAAAAAATATTTCAAAACAATGAATGAATGAATGAATGGAAAAAAAAAAAATTAAAAAAATTTAAAAAAAAATTAAAAAACCGGTTTTTCACGTGAAAAAACTTTTACAGACTTTACACAATCTACATTGACGGTGAATTTACTCTTGATGCACACTTCACTACGTTGAGCGAGCAGCGCGAGCCTAGTATTTCAATGCCTAGATTTTCCATAAGCCCACAGGCAATCCATGAAAAGGGAAACGCGCATAAAATAAAAGCAAAATAGGGCGTGAATCTAGACGGTCTCTATTACAAGTTGTCTGCGGAATCTCGTTAAACGAAAGACAAAGAGAGAAAAAATTATAACAAGTCGCGAGGAGTTTACACAGAAGCTCATGGATATTATGTATAGTTTAGTGACTAGTCAACCAGAGTTCCGTTGCTTCTGATAGAGCTGTTCATTATCAATTCATCGATGCGGAGGATAAGGAAATAAATATGTAAAGATATGCCACCCCCACTCAAGCAAAGGAGGAAAGAAGAAGATCCGAATGAGAGGAGACGTCAAAGAGAAGTGGAAGTCAAACGGTTCGAATATGTAAGGGGCATTCTATAATAAATGACACAGGTTGAAAACCGAACCTCCTCAATTTGCTCGATCCTCGATTTGTCACCATTCGAAAAAATATCTGTAATTATTATTACATTTGTATTTCAAGTAATTATCAAAAAGATTCCAAGCGTGACTTTTACTGCACTGAGAAAAATCATGTTTATTAAGTGCAGATTTTTAGTCTGTGCAACAATTTAAATACTTATTTCGACCAATTTGACTGTTAAATTAACTACTTTATAGTAAATTCAACTAATTTTATAGTTGGCTAAACACAATGACGTTCACAATGAAAATATAGATAAATACAACCTTAGATATTTTTTTGTAGTTGGTTGAACTTCATTATTTTTGTTGCAATGACTATTTGAAAATGGGTCAATAATTTTTCAAAAAATACTATGTTTGAGAATCATAACAAACACACAGTTCTCTGTAAATAGTACCTTTCATCTATTGCTAAAATAGATGGACAACAATATACTTTTGTTGGCTGTAATTTTTTCAGCCAAAAAAAGTAGCCTTTTTTGTTAATAAAAATAATCTTTATATTTTTCAGCGAAAAAGTAATATTATCGGGTCGCAAAATTATCTGAAAAATTTCATTGAAAAGTTTACATAAAACTACAACTTCTACGTCGAAACAACTTTTTTCTATGACTCCAATTTTTCAAGATATATTGACTTCGAAGAAACACCTCATTTTCCATAATATCGGATTTAAAAATCTGGAAAAATAAGGAGAGAGTACTTTCAAGTGGTACTAAATTGTTTCCAATTATGGGACCTCCGTCAAGTCAGCAGAGAAAAGTCTTCAAAATGGATTCACGGTATATCGAAATAAACTCTTCAATAAGTGCTATTTATGTGCCAAAATTTTAATTTTTGTGCTCTCTAATATTTTTCAAAAATCGAATTCGAAAATTCTCTTTTCGAATTCGATTTTTTTATGCTGACTATTCCGAGACTTATCTCCGCTGACTTGACGGAGGTAATTATGGGACTAATCAAAGAGGTTTGAAAAAAAGTGACTGAATTGACGAAGAATCCTTCACATGTATTTCCGATTGTTTTCAATTTGTCTAACAAAATAAGTAAAACCACATAACTTCCACAACTAGAAGTTCTAACTTGATATGTTCCTGTAAACCTCAACATAAGTAAATGGAATCGCAATTTGTAATGGTTTTTTACCTAGAGACAATCGAAGAATTATAATACCTTGTCTTATCGAGTCGATCCCAACTTCAACCCGAGTGAATTACCATGAAATGCCCCAAGCAACGTACGGCAAAGTTGAGCCCGCGGTACAACAGCCGGTCTCACTCGCTTCCCAGTAAAAAAATAAAAGAGCGATAAAGAGAGAGAGAGAGAGAGAACTAAACTGCAGTCGCGTGACGTTCACTAGCTGGAGGGTTTATTCATAAGCCGTTAACCGGCTCCTCTCTCAGCCATAATCGACTGTGAGGGCCGAAGCTGGCCCAGAGCGGTGTCGCGCACGAACGCACCGCGCTTTCTCGACAAACCGGGACGGGCAGCGCTACGACGAGGAAGAAGCAGCAACAGTCGGTATAGTACACGGTGCATTCGCCGGGGCAGACAATGCGCTCGGTTTAATGATCCCGCTCGTTTTACTGGACGGCGGAACCGCGCGGTATGCTTCTGGGCAATGGGTTCCCGCTGGACGTACGTCCGGTCCATGTACTACTAAGTATGGAGACCGCTATAGCCTTTTTACTATGGCTGTCAATAAAACAATGGTGTAATTGAAATAGGCAGTTTCGAATTGTCGGAAAACCGCTGCAAGTGCAAAAAACATTCCACAGATTATATACGGTTCTTAAAAGTTTTACATTCAAACCTCAGTACCGTGTTTAATTTTTTTTCTTTTTATGGAAAAAGTATGTGAAAAAAGAAAAAATTTAAAGTGAATTGAAAAATAGGAAAATTAACGAACCATTTCCAGTTTTTGAGAAAAGTTGGCTTTTCGGGAAATTTGATAAATAATTTTTTTTTTTTTTCATCATTTTGTTGATGATATTTAAAAATAATTATTATGAAAAATGTATCTTTTTAGTATTTTAGTGGTCCATGTACTACTAAGTATGGAGACCGCTATTGCCTTTTTACTATGGCTGTCAATAAAACAATGGTGTAATTGAAATAGACAGTTTCGAATTGTCGGAAAACCGCTGGAAGTGCAAAAAAACATTCCACAGATTATATACGGTTCTTAAAAGTTTTACATTTAAACCTCAGTACCGTGTTTAATTTTTTTTCTTTTTATGGAAAAAGTATGTGAAAAAAAAAAATTTAAAGTGAATTGAAAAATCGGAAAAATTCATAGGTATTCGGGAAAATCAACGAACCATTTTCATTTTTTTTAAAGTTGGCTTTTGAGAAATTAGCACTGTTAAAAAAGACTGCGAAGTTTGTATGCATTAAATCGTGAATTAAATTTAAATACAATTGTAATATGAAATTTACGTGAATTTGTAGTAAAATTATAGCGGATTATGAAAATTAATGTACTTCTACATTGAATTTAATGTAAATCATTGAAATTAATGTAAATCATTGAAATTACTGTACCATACTTCAATTTTACATCCGACTTATATAGAAAATGTATTATTCCAGTTCATGCATAAAAACTTCCTGTACCGCCAAATTAAATTTCAAGTAATTTTTTTTACAACGTGGTAAACAATTTTTTTTTTTTTCATAATACTGTTGATGATTTTTAAAATAATTGTTACGAAAAATGTATTTTTTCAGTATCTTAGTAGTCCATGTACTACTAGTATGAAGACTGCTATTTCCTTATTAATATGGCTGTCAATAAAACAATGGTGTAATTGAAATAGGCAGTTTCGAATTGTCGGAAAACCGCTGCAAGTGCAAAAAACATTCTACAGATTATATACGGTTCTTAGAAGTTTTACATTCAAACCTCAGTACAGTGTTTAATTTTTTTTCTTTTTATGGAAAAAGTATGTGAAAATGACAAAATTTAAAGGGAATTGAAAAATCGGAAAAAAATCATACGTATTCGGAAAAATCAACGAACCATTTTCATTTAAAAAAAGTTGGCTTTTCGGGAAATTTGGTAAACAATTTTTTTCATCATTTTGTTGATGATATTTTAAAATAATTATTATGAAAAATTCATCTTTTTATCACCTTAAATATGCATGAATTTCATTCGATTTTTATGCTATCGAGAAGTCTTTGCAATTCCCCTTCATTTTTCTCGAACTTATGCGAAATGAATAAACTTATGCGCGAACCACGCGCAAGAACTACCTTAGGTTGGAACAAATCTTCACATGTATACTTTAGTAAAATGTAGACATTTCTGGTTTACCATTCATCTCACGAAAGTGTAAAATTTAAAAACCCATAAATTCTCTACAGCTAATTTCCACTAGTTAGGAGTTTTTGCTATAGAACAAAAAAATCTCAGTTTTGAGATTCATAAGAATTATTTTACTTACTGACGTCAGCAGATGAACAAGGGAAATATTTGTCAATGACTATCAGCTACCTAGGTTTGACTCTTGGTTTTAATAATAAAAATATTTAAGGTTCGTTAAAAGAAACACCTGCATCGTTTAAGCTTTACACTGTTACCTTTGCCCACCTGCAATGCGGCACAGTGAAAAACAAGGCAGCTGTAAACGCAGGAGGGGAGATAACAGTACAAAAGAAGTTTCGTCGAAGCGTGCAAATATCGTGAGCCGAGATAACGATAACGAAATAATACTTTTGTAAATAATTTTTCAAATTTGCTTTTCAAAAACTGGATTTAAATAATAACTCAGTGTCAATTCGACTACAACTTACAGTCGTCTTACTGTTTTACTGCCGTTAACAGTCGCTTCGTCACCGAACGTTAATTTTCACCGCAAAGTCCGCTTTTAGGAAATAAAATTTCCGAACATATTTAGTATTCAAGTTTTGTGACTAAATATTGAGTTTATTCAATCGGAGTATCCTATAAAAACTTCAGACAAAATACATACTCACATCATACCTATTTTACCAACTAAAATTTTCGTTGAATCAAACAATATTTGTTGCACCGTCAAGAATATTTATTTAAGCCTTGTTAATATTTAATTGTCCCAATTAAACACATTTTCAAATGAAACATATACTCGATTTATTTTTAGTAATTGAACGATTCTATTGATTCAAATATACATTCAATCCACATAATCATTAATATAATCACCTCAACAAAACATATAACTATTTCAATTGTACTGATTCTTCTTACTCAAATAATTCAGCTTTTCAATATTATAATTTACTCGAATACCAAGCTACTTGAATCAATTCTCTATATTCCAAAGAACGGGGAAAGGATCAACGGAAAAACCATGAATAAGTCATATAGACGAATGTCCTAACAAAAATAAATAAATAGATGAGAAATAAAAAGAATATCGGCAGTTCATAATCGTATATTAAACATGCATTAATCTTGAATTTGGCAGGAGGATCTCGTTGCAAGACTGACGAGGGAAAAAGCGGAACAGCTGCGCACCTTATCGTCCCAACTGTTGCTGTTCGAGTCGCGACTGTGCAGAAAACAGAAGGAGATCGAGGCGAGTCTTGCCCAACGCGAAGCCATTATTCTTAGGCAACAGAGGGTCATAAGACAATTGCAGAGTCGATTGGCAGAGAAAAGTACCGAAACCCGGGACTCGCCGCCTTGTGATGCTCTGGATCGACTGGACAGCCTCGGAGACAGTGACAGTGCTGTCGTACTCGAGGAAGCAGTTGATGACCCTGCACCACCGAGGTAAACTATACTTTATTTAAGATAAAACAGACTATTCAAAATCTCGTTAACAATATTTATCTTAAAATCATTACTGCTTACAAACATTTCGAAAATTTTGTAAATAAAGTACTTGGAATAAATTTGGATAGCTACACCCAGAAAAATGATTTATTAGTTTTGTCTAAAACGTCACATTCCATCCTAGCTAAAAGAACTCGAAAAAAACTTACATAAATTAAATTTTACACACATTTACGACTCGTTAAAGACAGTTATTATAAGAATTGAGCGAGAAAACGTATTAAAAGCATTGATGTTAGAACGACAAATTGGAGACACAGAAAAAGTCGAGTCCTCTTACCGTAAAATCTACTTTTTATAAAAGACTTTAATGAATGTATTTTCAAGTATTCACAGAGATAAATCTAATAAAACTAGGGTTATTGAGTTAAGTAAGAGTAGCAGGCGAACAATTGTCGAAATATTCATTCAATCCGGAAGCTTTTTATTTTGCTCTGAAATTTATATAACCAATATGGTTATATACAGAATGTGTACAAAAAAAAAAGAAGAGTTGGCAACAGATATTTTGAGCGGCAAAAAAAGTCAAAACAAAAGTAGATAAAACTGTACTGCCGGAGAATATATTGTATGAGGCATTCCACCTCATTTTGACCTAAATCTAACTCTTGACCCTTCAGATTGGATCCGCAATTTTTTAAATAATTGTCATGACTCTAAAAAGCACCAATCTGAACAAAATGAATTTAATTTAAAATAGAGGCAAAGAAGAAGTTTTTATTTTTTATTTAATTTAAAATAGAGGCAGAGAAGAAGCTCCACAAAATTACGAGGAACATGACTCGTAATTTTTTTAAAGATTGATTACATCTTGTAAATGCACTAGATTTTTTAATTTTATTATTTCTATTCAAATTTCAAAGTGATATATCAAAATTCCATTTAAAAAAAAATCTAAAAAAATGGTGAACAATGCTTTATTGAATATCAAAATTTTTTCGCTTATAGCCAAAATGTTCAAGATTTTCCTTCTTATAGTTTTCAAGCGTTTTTTATTTGAAAAGTCCAAAAAATATTCAAAAATTCTTAAAACATCCGGCTTTACACAAATAAATATTTGACCAGTCGCCTGTAGTATATCGATTCTTTTTTCTATTTTTTAATAACTTTTTTCATCACAAAAGCTTGAAAACAGTAAGAAAAATCTTCCTCACTTTGGCTATAAGCTACAAAATTTTTTTATTTTCAACAAAGTATTTTTCAGAATTTGTTCAAATTTTTTAATTATAGCATTCGCTGTGTCATTACAAAAACTATAGTTGTAAAAGAAATATTTGTTTTTACAAATTTATCTAAAAAAAAAAAAAAAAAAATCTGGTGCATTTAAGGGTTCAAACATAATCCTACAAAAAATTATCAGTCAAATCGGAGAAGTCGAGAGTTAGATGCAAGTCGAAAAGGTATGAAATGCCCCATATACAAAGCCTCAAATTATGATTGAAATATCGTGGTTTTTCAACCTTTTCTTCGCGTAAGGCTTTGGGTATTTAATTCCCTTTCTCCTTGAGAAAAAAAATTAATTCAATGTTCATTCTTTATCGCAGATTTCGCTCGAATATCACAGATGTAACTGTGATACGTTCGGTGTCGGATGCTGTTGATCCTTCAAGCAAATACTCGTCGATGCGAAGAAGTAACGGATATCTGAGAAGGCCGGAAATTCTGGAGACCGTGTATTCGGTGGAAGAGGACGTAGACAGCGAGAATAATCAGGAGCCCTCGGAATCGACGGAAAATTCTGAGAGCGAAGAGAGGCGAGCGAAGAGCGTTGCAACGGGCAAAGGGCGACTTCAGGATCTCTACGGTAGTTTTGAGCGTCTCGCGCAGGAAGCGGATTCTCCACCTACTGAGAGACCGAGGGACGAAAGCCAACAGGCTCAGGTTACATACAACAGGGTAATGAGCAACCACCGATCTGTCACAAAGCCAAAAGACGTCAAGTACAAGAGAATAAATAAAGCAAAGTCCAAGAGTCTCGAGGAGTTGCGAGGTAGACTGAGAAATTGGGTCGAAAAGGGAAATAAAATAGCTATATCATTGGATCAATCTTACGCCTGAGATAAGCTGAAAGTATTCGAATAGTTTCCTTATTCCAATCATTTATTTATAAGACGGTATGTTGTCTTGTAAGCATTTATTTACTTCCGGAGGAACGTTCTTTAATTACTACACTTTACCACTTGTGATATTTGTCGTAAAAGCGTCTCCGTTTAGTCCCAATCAAGCTCCGGTGTGTAACTGAAAGAATTTTCGGGCGACTTGATCGACCATAGGCAAAACGAACGGTGATATTTCGGATGAAACTCGCACGTCTAAGTGCGTAATCGTGTTCTACAGAAATCTTTAATCTTTTTCCATCGAATCGCTGAAATCATTAATATGCGTTATACGATCATATATCTTAACGAATTTTTGAAGAAGAAAAAAAAATCATTGAATCGCGAAGCCTATTGAAAAAGGAACGCGCAGAATTCGTGCGATAATACACGATAAATTCTGTTGCTGACTCGTTGTTCGCGTATTGTTAACTCTTTTAAAATAATCGAAACGGTCAATTGGTATTTGGTGCCAAACAAAGAAAGCAAAAGCCTGTCAATCGATGAAAATCCCTTTTGTCAATTATGATATTCGTAATGAAAGAACGATCGTGAACGGGTCTCGATAAAGCCGTTTAAATTTCAAGCTCAATTTTTGCAATCATTCTTGCCTGTGTATCAGCTAATTTTTAATCTCGCATTTCTTTCGGTACGCCTTTCAATTATAAAACGGGAGTCGACGATTTATAATCGCGACACAGAAACCAAGTATTGAAGCTCACAGTTCGTTTTTTATTAAAGAACTCGAAGTTCGACATTTCTACCGAACTCACGTGTACCTCGTATAATACTTAAACGATAAGCTAGCGAGCTCTTAAGGGTGCTGTGTCTTTAAAAGATACTTTACACCGACGAAAATGCAGAAAAAAACGCAGGGAGCCTCGGAAAAATTCAGGCAATTTTTCTAATGAGATTCTAGTTCGCGAAAACTTGTTCTTACTACTACTAAAGTTAATGACTCAGTTTCTGACCAATTTTCGGTATTTATCATCACTTCTTTCATGTTTTTAGCTCAAATTACTGATTACTTTTGTAAATCGTCGAATAAAGAGTGATAATTTCCTAATTACGTCATTAATCAATTTTTATAATTGAGAATAATCGAATGATTAATGAATCGTTATTCGAAATTTGAACGTACTTGATTAATCGGATAATTAGTAATCGGTACTTGAAATTAATTTACTGCTAAAGCAATCGTCAATCGGTACGTGACATTATGTGCCTAATCGATAAATCATTGATTGCGCCGAGAAATTACTCGATTTTCGGACAAATGATCAATAATTACTGGAAAGTATTCGTTAATTGAGTTTATAGTCAATCAGAACTAAAAATTATTTGATTATACTCATAAACTATTGATCAAGTAATCGAGAAATAATATATCCTAGTTAACAATCAATGGAGTAATCTGTTATTTTCTGATTTTTATTTATAATTTATTGCGTGATCAATGGCAATTCACGAATGATTACCAATAGTTCAAAAATCGATTCTTGAGAAATTTCAATTACCGATCAGTCAAATAATCGGTAATCGATTATTCAGATTCATGAAGAGTCAATTAATTAGGAAATTTCCCTTCTAAATACATGATTTATTGGGCGATAAAATAATATTCATTTTGAATTACAATCTTGCCGATTCCTCTTTATGATATCTTCAAAACGCGGCCGCGGTTTTCTATTATTTACAAACGCGTTCTATCATGGAACTGAAAAAAAATTATTTGACGTGTCCATTGAGGCCTTTTAGATGAAGTTCGCCCGGTTTAATTATTTAAAAAAGATGATTGAATTCCTTTCGACTACGAATGTCGCTCGAAAGCTACTGAAAAATCGGTCACAATTCTCATACTATTCAATTTCGAAATGACATATTTTATGAACGCCGTTCAATTCGCCTGTAATTTTTCAAATATTTGATAAAAACCTTAATTCTTACAGATAAAAATCTACCGTTGGTGTCAGAAAATAACACGACGTCAGAAACTGAGCCGTTTACTTTATATTTGCTCTTCTGCAGTTAAACACAGAAACATAGAGTGATATACCGTAGCACATATTTTCTGATACAAGAACTGTAAAGAAATCGTGAGGCATGTGATTATATTTCGCGATAAGCGTAAATAAAGAAATAACGTAGAGAAGCTATTGACAATCTGCATTTCGACGAGAGTGTTCGAGAGAAGGAGACGAATAATGAAAACACGAGAAAACTAGAATTTTCATTTTCCTCCTGTAAATAATATATATAAACGATATGATAAGGCCTGCGTGAAACTTTTAGTTACACGAGATTGTGTAGATAGAAGCAGCGGCGTTGTAATGAAAATTCATTATAATTAATGTTAAATGAATTTTATGTTCCTGAGGGCTGTATAATACGGCCATTAAGCGATCTCCTCCTGCATAATATAAACGCGCGTAAAGGCAAATACGCGTCCACTTATATAGGACACCGATAACATATAAATATATAACTTACGCGTCTAAAAGCGTATGAGAAAAATTATAAACGACACGAGATTTATATAATTCTGCGAATGTTTAATCGGTTCCGCAAAAAAAACGACGGCAAAGCTTGTAATTATCAATACAAAAACTACATAAATATATATATTATCAAAATATATTCGACTATAATTTAAAGAGTAACGAGAAATTGATAAGTGCAGAGAAGTCAATGATAAGTATAATTTATATGAGCCCCTCTCCTCTCTATACACACACACCGTGTATCGTGTATGCCGTTGCTTGATTAGCAAACTCGTAGACTGCTATCGATAATCGTATTATTTTAAATATTATTGAAACATGAAATAAATTATAGTATATATCGGAGAAACATGTCTTTTTTCACTGCCAAATCCTCCGCCTTGTATTTCCCTCCGTACTGATACAATATTCGCTGATCTGAGATGACCAATTTTTCAAGGTGAGTTCGTCGAACCGCGATTTGATGTGGATATGATAGCAATTCAATCGTTATTGTTTAAACACTTGGTGTACAATTAATAACACTAAAATACCTCATCTTTTTGATAATAGCTAAAATTAGGATCAATATTCAAATGTTTAATATTCCATTGCTGGAATTGGACTGACTAAAAGAAGGTAATTAAGGAATCGTGAAGGCTCAGGTGAATGTGGAGTTGGGATGACTAATGGGCGTCGACAAGCCCCAAAAATCTTGACAAGAGATCGAAATTAATGCATCAAAGTTAAAGGGGAATTGGAGAAAAACTGGAACGAGTTATTGCGAGATTTGAATGCCGCAACGAATAGGCAAATATAAAGGTAAATGTCCGATAGTTATTGAAGTGGGATGAGTATTTGGGAATAATAGATAAACAAATTATAAAAATAATAATAATTCAATATAACGAGAAATAAATAATAAGTTTGACAATTATACTTCTGATTTTGATCATGTTTTGCATAAAGTTAATGGAAAATATTGTTGATTAAATTTCGTAAGTTAAAATATTGACCACCGCAATGGTAAAAGATCCACAAACATTATAGTAATATTAAAAGCGAGATTACCATAGTTTACGGGCTACAAATTAAACTGTATTATTGACTGTTTGGTGTATCGTTTATAATGGGAATCCAACCATAAACAAGATTGGTTTTTTGTGGTTTTAATTTGACCACATTAAATCATTTAATCTTAATGCAAATTCGCCACTATTGATCTTTTACTGGATTTTTTTGAAGTATACATGCTTCAATACAAATCACCCTTCACTATCGTTTTTTAATGCATTAAACTTTAAACCGATAACAACGGAATCTCCGGCATCGTGCGACTCAGACCCGAGTTACGATTTGCCAAACTTCCATCAAAACATTAAAAGGCGGTCATTGTCGAAGCATCATAACATCTATTCAATATATATACATACTCTGCCAAAAGCAAAATAAGAATAAAGTTTACATCTGACGTTAAACTAAGCGAATCGTGAATCAATATTGCCAGAGCCACGGTGGCGTAATCGGTAACGCATTAGGCTGGATACCTAGAGTTCCCGGTTCGATCCCGGGCTGTGGCAATATTTTTTCACGATTAAAAATTAATTGTTAAAATATCGTCCGTTCAGTTTGCTACATCGATTTACGAATTGATAAAGCAATTTGAAGGGACAAAAATAAATAGATTCCAAATGTTTGAATTTCCTATACAGGAAGATCGATAACAACGGAATCTCCGGCATCGTGCGACTCAGACCCGAGTTACGATTTGCCAAACTTCCATCAAAACATTAAAAGGCGGTCATTGTCGAAGCATCATAACATCTATTCAATATATTAAACTTTAAACGATGAATTACGAAAATTTAGCACTGATTTGACTTCGATAGTCGTCACCGAACCTCATTGGCTCTCTATTTTCATAGCCCGCTTGAAAGTTGTCGTTTTCGACGGCAAAGTTTGTCGATCGTCTGACAAACGCTTTCCATTGGTCCATTCAAAGGATCCGTAAAACCAATGATAGTGAAACTAATCGAGCGCCACAAAGCAACAACAACATGGCCGCGTGTGCGCCGACATGTCAGTGAACGATCGGTGCGCGCACCGCTATGTCGTACTTGCCGTAAATTCCATGTTATTTTTACAATATACAAACAATAAACATGATTATCGTACTCTTCCACGTGCTTTACCTGATCGGGAAAATGATGTACGATAACTATCGAACAGTCAAGCGTAAAGAATGTGACGAGGATGTCGAAGAGTCGCTGATGCCGGCTAATTTTTCCAACAACAAACGTCATGCAACTGATCCATACTCGCCGAGCCTCGACGACTTCGATAAAGGTCCTATAGCGCCACGATTCTCTCCTCCAGCTTATGTTCAAAGATACGTTGCCGTTCAAAAAGTATTGGCTGATCCGCGATATCGAGGAAAAATAAAGAAGGTCCGTTTGTTTTCACAGACCTTTATGCTCAACGTTTCCTGACATCCTCCAATCGCGACGATCCTGTTTTCTTTCCTTTTTTTTTTATGTAGAAAAATGGTCAATAATAATGTGTCGTTTCTCTACAAACGTAATTTTCGTAGACATTAGCGTAGATGAAAAAATGAAATTTCTTAGAAATCTGGTGATTCACTGCTTTTCTCAAATCTGCTGCAACAGGTCGTAGATTTTGGTTGCTCCGAATTAGGATTTCTTAACCATCTCAAGAACACAGTGGGTGTCGAGGAAATCCTATGCGTCGATGTTGACAGAGACACACTTGAGATTCACAAGGGAAAAGCGATACCTCTGAATGCCGATTACCTGCAGAACAGACCTAATCCGCTGAACATTCATGTTTACGAAGGCAGCGTCACTCACAGAGACAAGAAATTGGCCAATAGCGATGCTGTTGTTGCAATAGAATTGTGCGTTTTCCTGTTTATGAAATAATTGCAATTTGATGTTGCGTCGGATAGAGTGCGTCATAGGGTTTTTTGATATTTCAGGATTGAACACTTGTATCCAGATACTCTCATGGACTTTCCGTACAATGTTTTTGGGTACATCAAACCGTTAGTCGCTGTTATCACAACTCCTAATGCTGATTTTAATGTTCTGTTTCCATCAATGGGAAATGAAATGAGACACTGGGATCACAAATTTGAATGGACTAGACAACAGTTTGAGGATTGGTAGGTTTTTAATGGACACGGCAATTTTTTTTTAAGGCCTTAAAGAAAATAGTTCAACCAGACATACTTAAATTAAGGTGCGCAACTTCAGGGCCTGTAATTATTAACAAACTGCAATCTGATCTAGTCAAAAGCACTTCATATTTGAACCAAGGGAAAATTCAGTTTCACTTTTTCTCTCTATTTTGCAGTGAAATGGAACTTGATTCGTTCTGAGATGTTCAGTAACTTTGATATATTGATTGATTTAAAAAAATGGTCTATGATTCCAATTGGCACCGTGCTCACTGGTTCAGATGTCCTTGAAATCCTTGAATAGTCCTGCAATGGTCTTCAATTTTTTTTTTCATATCACTTGGGAAGATTCTTCTTTTTTAGTTTTTTAAGTTTGATGGTGTCCAGCGGTTCTCGTAATTCTTAATCTCCTTGAAGTTTCTATGATTGATTGATACCTTGATTAGTCCTGCGATGTCCTTGAATTTTTCATGAACTTGAGTAGTCTTGCAATGTCTTGGACTTTTTTCATGACATTGAATATTCAAAAGAAAAAAAAAACTTAAACTCTGCAAGATTAGGCCTTTCAATCACGTTTAAAATCCAAAGCTCGTCGTCCCAATGCACCAACCAGAAAAATCGTGTAACTTAAACCGGCTAGTGAATAAACTGTTAAGCAGACAACAAAACTCAGTGAATATACTTGTTTTATGCACTTGCTCTCATGGACAGCATTAATTCACCGCGTTTATTCACTGGTCGATTTACCCCATCTTGTATGACAAAAAATATAATGCTGAAGTTTGTATCGTTGGGATGCAACGAAATAAATTATAAAAAATTCTGATTACCTCAAGTTATCATAGAAGCTACAAATAAAAATGATTTCGATTACTAGCATTGAAAAGAAAAGTCACTCTTTATAACGGTTCTCCTTAAAGAATATTAATCTTCGTTTTTATGAATCATTTTTGTATGGCGTTGCATTCCAACGATGCAAACTTTAATAACATTAAAAATACGATAGCCCAAAGTATTTAACTTTTGTAAACATGTCGATATTTTTACAAATTCTTTCAGTTCTCTAATCCGACTCATTATTTCACCAGGGCAAACAACATAGTGTCGAGATATCCAGCGTATCAAGTTTCATTTCAAGGAATCGGTGAAGGACCCGCAGGAACAGAGCATCTGGGTTGTTGTTCGCAGATGGCAGTATTTAGCCAAATCCACGAAGCGGAAAGTATTCCAATTTACGGTATAGAAGGCCTATTTAAATCAGTAACTAGTCAGGAATTTCCGTTCCGCGTGGACAATCGTTCGGACGAGGAAAAAATTCTCGACGAAGCCTCTTACTACATAAGACGATTTACTATGAACAATCCGGAATGCATCGAGGAATATCCTCTCAAATCGCTTCTGGTGCATCTCGATAAATTTTACATATCAGCGGAAACGCTTCGAGAAATTCTCGAGAACGGTGGTTACGCTATTATCGATCGCGAAGAAGGTGCCGCTATTATGTGTCCAGCGATGTCGACTTTTTCCGATTACGACGACGAATTGGCTAACGAAGAGAACGATATCGACGAAGATCATTGGGATACCGAATACATTCGCGAAAACTCGCCCTATCGCGAAAATTTCGGTACCTGGGGCGAAGGTAACGTGGAAAACGCTTACGACGAATGCTGGGACGATGAATACGAAATTCCCGCGGCAAATTATCAAGCGAACGAAGAAACTCGTGATGAAATCGAACCGGTCAATAATATCGCGCTTGAAGCGGAATTTTTAGTGTCGAGGAGTCTCGACAGTACAGAGTTTGATAGCATTGAGATATCAAACGTTTCCCACGTTCCCTCGGTACTCGAATCAATAGAGAACGATGCTCTTCCCCCTTTTCTCGAAAGCTACGAATCTGCCGAAGAAAATCCGCTTAATTGCGTTAATATCCCTTCGAACGTTTCAAGCACCGAAAATCCCGTCTATAATCGCAATCAGAATCAAAATCCTTGCGTTGATCACAAAAGGGAGGCTGTGAATAGTAGTACATACGAATCAAGTAGTTCTTTGAGTGAAATTAAAGATTCTTCCGCTTTGCCGGAAGCGAAAAATCTGCAGGAATCTTCGATGAGACCTGATGATGATACTCTTGAGCTCGGAAGTATCTGCAGTATGTATCTGGAATCATCTCGCAACGAGGATCGAGATGTTTGTCCGGAGAACATTACGAACCCGAGTTTCGATTGCGCTTCGTTGGTATGTTCCTTCGAAAAATCGCGAAATTTGGCGGATGCGAAATCGTCCGCGGAATCGACGGATCACGCAGAATCGGAATCGCGAATTCAGAAAAGACTATCGACTGCGAGCGTATTTAGCAGCGACTTGTCCTCACAACCGCAGTTTACGAGCTCGCCACGAGTGTCTCTCGAATTTAGGGAAAATCCCGAAGCCCAGAAATCTTCATGCGGCGAAGTTGTCGCTGATTGTTTAAAAAGCGTTAGCCAAACATCATTGCACAGTAACGGAAACATTTCGACTCCGACAGCGACGAGTTCGGACTCGAGTCTCAGCGCAATAAGAAAATTTTACCCACCCGAAGAGAATTCCATGTATAAAAACGTAGATCCAGTGAAGCTCAAGGGAGGAAGCGAAATGGCTGATGAACCCATCGAGGAAATAACTTCGGAAAGCGGGGAAATCAGCTCTTGCGAAAGTTTAACCGCAAGTAACGCACAAGAAGACGTCAATTTGACGCGAATCGCTAAACAAAAAGCACCGGAAAGTCTTGAACTTAAAAGCACAACTTGTTCAGCAAATGCCAAGGAATCTTTGTCCACTCTGCGCAGCACAATAACGTCGAGCTCGGAAAAATCCTTGACGGATAACGCACAAAGTGATGACATCAGCGCGAGGCTACAAATTTCCTCCTACGCTGATTCGGTCGTTCATACAGTTGAAGAAAATGTTGGTGCTTCAACGCACAAAAGTAAACCCGGCAAAATCGAAGAATACAATCGTTTGAGAATCGCGGAAACGTCCGAAGCTGTTGAAGCCAAATCAGCGACGCCGGACGCGCCGGAAACGCCGCCAAATAGCTGGTCTCCTGAAATAATGGATTCGGGATATCCGAATTCCTCTTCTACGCAGGATATGACGCCGGAATACGACCTCTCGAGTATATCTCAGGACAGAATATCCGATTCAGAGTCGCCGAGCGTCGCTGAAGCTCCTCGACTCGGTTTTATTGATCACGCGGACGTCGAAAACGGCGATTTGGCGAATAATAATCGGGACGGCGAGGGCAACAATATGATAGCTGAAAATGAAAACGATCTTGAAGAGGATCTGCAGCCTCTCATTGATGTACTTGAGGATGATCTGGAGAATGAGAACGATATTTACGCACTGGAAAACGATTTTCCTGTGTGGCTGCTCAGAATTCTTGAGCGGGGAAATAACGCCGGACGACAAGCAATTGCTGAACAAAATGATCCTGATGACGAGGTTGGAGCGGATGCTCAGGCGGCCGGCGACGCTGGAATTCTTGATGATGAGGGTTTTGATAGCACTTCTTCCGGCGAAGAATTTTCGACGGAGAGCAGCGAGGAAACGATCGACTGGAACGCCAGCGGAGATTACTGATAATATTAACGTTTGTTTATATCATGGAACACGGATCTACAATAGACTGGGCAAAAAAAAAACGTTTTTTCTTTTCTTTTTTACTTGCCACGTGAAAAAAAAATAGTTTGGACGGTAATATTGACCTTCTTGTAAGGAAACATTCGCACAAATTTTTTTTGGAATGGTGCAACGACTTTTTGGATTTCGCGCTTGATTAACATGTAGGAAATCGAATTTTTTCTCTTGGAAGATCATCATATTTGTACGAGATGCACGGTGTAATGACTAAGTTCAATTCTGCCAATCGTAAATGATTTTAGGATTCATGGTGTCCAAGATTTTAGTTATTTAGTTAACAGATGTTTTTTTTTTTTACTTTTTAGAAAAAGGTTTACGATAAGACAACTTGTCATCTTTATCGGTATTAATGCTGTGAAAAGTTGTATAAAAACGGTCAAGAAAACGTAAAAATTGTGTTTCACACAATTTAACCTCAGTTTTTAAAATTATTTTTAGTATCGTTTTTTTACTATGAAATGATTACCACATTGTCAAATTTTTTTTCTTCACAACGCTGAAAATCTTCATTTATACCATAATATTGAGCCTCGTGAACCAAAACATCGGTTGGGATTTTCTAAAAGGCATTGTAAAATATTCACGCTCCCACTTGATTTTCAACAAATTCTTGCATCAAGGATATGAATTTTTTGCGTGCCATCTCTTACGGTATTTTTCTTTTATGAGACTCAATTTTATTGGTAAGAACCGGGATTTTCTGACGTATATTGTACAAAAAAATGCAACATTTCTGTAACGATTTTATTGTGATATGGTAACAATAATAATAATACTAATCACAAATAAAAGTGAAATGTATAATGAATAGTTCTTTCATGTTTTTCAAGAGTTTTATACAAATTTTTGCAGTGGTCTGACCAAGAAAAATTGCAATTTGTCTAAAATTTAATTTATGGGGAAAATGTTCTACGATGCACCAAATTGACGGTAATTATCCGAGCTATCAAATGCAACGACACATAAAACCGTCGACGGCGTAAAAAAATTATAATAGCCGTCCAAGCAGAAGTCTCGATTTTCTGCGTGCTCATCAAATCGGTAATACAAAAGTGAGTTGTGCTACTTTTAACAGAAATCGAACAAAGCTTTTTTTACGAGGGTATAGACTGTAGTTTTTTTATGTGGCAAGTAAAAAAAGAGAAAAAGCTTATATTTGCGACAGTATACTTTACGATCGTGATCCAAATACTACGGGTTCTTCCAAATCGAGGTTGCTACACGCACCTTACGTTAGTAGTTCAGACTTAGTCGACATTTATAGTCGCGGCTGAACTCGAATGATCAAAAAAGAGACATAGGCGCACACGTGGCGTTTTTACCACGAAACATTATGACTATATTTTCCTACGATTACGCCTCCTTTGATCGATTAATTATTATTTTATTCGTTTTTTTTACTTGCTCCTAAACTTTATCGTGGCCATAAGGATTCCAGCATCAAGAGTCTATCGTTGCGTTACGTTTGTTTTATTTTTTTTTTAACGTTTCTTTGAATTATCACTGTGTGATAAAAGTCTGCAGGCAGCGCATAGACTCGGGACAATTGTTTATTTTTTGTGATAGTATTTGTTTGAATAAATAGAAATCGATGAGCAAAAAAAGGAAAAGATATATTCCAAGACTGATATACTGCATATCGTGGTACACTGTTCTCGAGATTTTATGTGAATACTCGGGTGATACAAATAAAAGTTACTAGTTCCCTGATAGTGATGTGTGTTATTTTTTAAATCGTAAATTACTATTCCTCGGTTCCTCAGAATATGCGAAAATTGTTAATATAAAACGTTTTCGTATTTTATGCATAACTTGCTAACGATTAATTTTGTGAATGACGCTCGATAACGCTATGGAAAGTTAGTTTTGAATCTCTCAGACAGTCTAAATCGGGTTTAGGCTCCAGTTAATCGCCTGTATCAAAACTGTGGAGAAAATCCCCAAAAAGACGTGCATGAGAATTCTATGCATGACTTTCTTGTAGGATTTAAGACGTATGCTTTTGAGATGATGTGTTACACGCTTTTGTCGTTCTCTTTCACTGTTTTATCACAGCAAATGGCGTCGTCTCTGTCACACTCATGACGACCTAAATGATAACTTGTTTTTAAAAAATTTATTTTCAAACCTCATTGAGTACATACCAAGCATTATAATTCTGCAATTGTATAAGGATATACAGTGCACCAAAATGGTATGAGAAAAAAAAGTAAAATTTCCAACCTGTCGTGATAATCCTTGTTATTCATTTAATGAGATTTTAATTCACGATTTTTTTTACAAATATCATTTACAGAATTATTTATCTTGTGACTTTTTTTAGGTGATTCGGTGCACTTAGGGAGATTCGGTAAGAATTTAGTACTGATTTGACCTTAAGAGTCTTCTCTTAAAGTCCTGAAGTAAATTTTCGGCCATGGGACATCTTATAGATAACATTCTGGCAGAAATATGTAAAACATTCGGACAACTTTTCCGTAACAACGCAAAAATTGTTACTTGGGTTCTTATCAAGCGATTCAGCTTTTATAGGCGCATTGCTGATAGTTTTATTCAACAACGAATTCTTTTTTGGACATCTCAACGGGAAATTGCTTTTTTTCATAAATGATCGACGTTTCATATTCTTCACGCGATCAAAAATGCATGCAAACGTTTCAATAAAAAATTTCCAAAATGGCTAAGTTAATTAACTACTCGATATATCCCCGTAAACCGTACTTCTAACTTTGAATCCGTTGTTCTTAAAACAGCTTTTTCCAACTAACTGATTGCCTTCAAATTTGGACAGCACGCTTAGTCGACTTCGGTATCAGATGAAGAAATAATCACCACCGAATATTCAGGAAAAGTGTTCTCAAAATTTTTACGTCTGAACGTAATAAGATCGAAAGCCAAAAAATCATTTGTAATTACGGAATTCATCCACAGAATTAACGAATGGGTCGTGGAGCCGGTTCATCGAATAATACACACAACATAATAATATCATAATTTTTTGGTATCTTTCTTTATTTCGATAATGGCGGAATGAAATTACAAGGTGTTGTTTGAACGAACGCTACATTATTTCGGGAAACTAAATATACTTTACGCGATCGGTTATTAGCCTAAGCGTAAAGGAGGTGATACTTTACTCATTCTCGATATTTACATTAAAATATTTTATTTAACTTCCGCTATAAGTAGTAACGATGCACACGGCTATATCTATTCCCTCTACAGTGAATTAGACTAGCGTGCGCTCGTGAACCCTCTTCTCGTGACCATATTTCGTATCTGCATTCCTAACTCGATCGATAGTGTTCAAACGGAGTTTTGTGATGGACTAAAAGAATTCTCTTCGTTTTTCAGTGCTTCGGTGATTAGATTTTTTCGGTTTATTTGCCAGCGACCGGTTTTAATTCAATGCTCGGCAAATTTTCTTGGTCGTTATAATCGCGCTACACGTTCGCATACGTCGTTCGTTACGTCTTGCGTATTTGACGATTGTAAAGAGCGAACACCATCATATTATTGATGTCGAAATTACGCGGTAAATCAACACAGCGATAACCGTGACGTCGAACATTCGAGGAGTGCCAAGTCTCTTGGAATGTCGTATGGTTTTTATTTCGGTAAAAAAAAAGAAAAGAAGAAGACAGAAAAACAATAGAAAGTTAAAATAAAGAAATGTATGTTCGCGGTGCTCTCTCAATGTATTATTCTCAATCTCGGATCTCAAAGGGTGGAGAAAGTTGGAGCGCAGTGCTGAATATTTACTATCGTTTTTACAAAGTTTCGTGGATTAATTAACCGTGATAAAGAGACTTTCCGTATTACTGTGTGTCATTAACCATACAAAAAATGGATTAACGAAAAAAAATTTGACCAATCAATTGCAATTTTTAAATACCCTTTTGGTTTAGTTTTTTGAAAGAATAATTTGTACTGTTTTACCATTTTTAATGTGTTTTTTGTATTTTTTCAAATGATGCTCCTCCAATTGTCGATATTTTATAGTGTTATCCGGTTAATTATTATTGCTGTTTAATTATAAAATAATCTTTCGCTGAGTATACAACAGACTGGCAAGTTTTAACCATCAACACTATTATCATATTTGCAGTAATTTGCAGAGTGTAATAAACACAATTGGGAGACCGATATCAAATTTTCAAGCAGTTAAGTTAAGATAAAAATGCAACAAAAACGTCAAACATTAAAGTTAATCCGTTTTTGCTTTAGAAAACTCATAATTCTTAATGTTTCTGTCGATTAAACACACATCTGTAATAAAAATCACCTTCTATAGCTGTTATTATCTCCATAAATCTTTACAGAAACGATTGAATAAAATTTTCCACTGATACGACTGTTTTAAAGCGTTCCACCAACCTTCTCAACTTCACGTCTCTGTTTCTCCCGATAATCTTGCTCCCGATCATAGCATTGTCATAGTACATCTCTGGTTGCGATCCTTAGACTAGTTTCATACAAAACACAGCATATACACTTAATACTATCGTTCTAGTATCGTGGATATTTGTCCTGCGAGTCTTTTACAATAATATACGATCGTCTCGTCGCACCGTGACTTCCTGGCAAATTCGCAAGCGAATTCATATGGCAGCAGTAGACTTATCCCTCAGGTACGTCTTCTTTTTGGCGAGACACATACACATATACACACACACGCAAAATAATCATGCATTCGCAGACTCACACAATAAAAAGAAAAAAAAAAAGGGAGAAAACTTAAGAACGGACGAAACCGATTTAGAAAACGCAACCCGATGCAATCTCGACGACGACAATGATTTTCTTTCGGTGATAATAATGACAATAATAATTAAAAAAATGATAAATCGTGATGAATTTGATGATGGCATGCACGTTGTCCAATCGACGTAAAATCGGACACAATGAAAACGATTATACTTGTAAAACGTAACAAACTTGTCGTAACAATTAATGTCTTGGAAATGTATATAATATCAATAACGGATATCGTGTTTAGTTGGGAGCTGCGGTACTTTTTGTCTCTTGTTCATTGTAATAATATGTAAAGTATCGATTTTGTTTGTTGTTTTTTTTTTTTTGTTGTTTTTTCGGATAAAATAATTACGTTACGGTGCGCGTGGGCAAAATTCAAGTAGATACCGATTACTCGGGTACTGGGAGAGGCAAGGATTGTCGTTTTATCGTTTCCACGTGCCTCTTCGATCGTGGATGTCCCGTCGATTCCCAGGACCCTTTTACTCACCCCATCACACGACTTCCTTGAGATTGTCGCGACTCTGAGAGTGCAACGCGTGACGCATATCGCCACCTGGTGCGCTCTCGCGTCTTATTACTCCTACCGGAACAGACTCTCGCTTGTTCGTGGCTTCTTTGATGCTTGATAAGGTTTTGCTGAGCCATGGCCAACTATTCCTCGCCGCTTGGAGTTCGGAAGCGGTTGCGTTCAGTCGATGAGTCAAATCCTTGAAAATAGGTTGATTTATAGATGTGGATCAATCAACGACATCGGTTATCAATTGTGCTCCACGATAAAACATAAGACTGTGCTTATCATTAATGGAACTGGTTTCTCATGACTTTTTTAAGGTGAAATTAGGTGAAATGTTGAGGAGGTTTCACATTAATCACATGAGTACTAATTTTTGCATCGTGTATAGAAAGTTTTATGCATGAATTGACTATAGTTATATGTGCTTTGTATTAAAATAGATTTACTTGACTTAGAAAAATATCAATTTCAATCGATTTGCAAGAATATTAACTGGTTTATGCCAAATTTGAAAAAAGTACATATTCGCACAGTTTTTAGAAAGAATAATCCGTATTTTTTGCTCGATTGTTATGTATCGTGGCTCATTCTCTTCCTTGAAAGATGCTCTACGAATCTACTATCTAGATATTTTATTGTTTTCTTCATTCAAAAATTACAGACATTTGTTTATACATCAATAACATCTCTACACAAAGAAACAGCTGTAATTTGTAAATGGGTAATACTATCAAATATCTAGACGGTGAATGCGTAAAGAACTTCTTAACGAAGAGAATAAGCCGTAATACATCGACATCGAGCAAAAACCCGGATTATTCTTTGGAAAAGCTGAACGGATATGTGCTTTTTGGAAATTTAGCATAAATCCGTTAATAGTTGTGGAGATCGAGTTAAATTATTTCTAAGTAAAAGACATATACAGATATGAAAATCACCATCCATTATAATGAACAGATGCATAAAAGTTTGTCTAAAGTACATAATCGATTTAACACTCTTTTGACTTGTGTAGAGTGTTCCAACCTCCTTAATGAATGACGAATGTGCAATTATATTTTATAATGCAATTATATGCATTAGTTGAAAATATTTCATGTCTAACCAAAACTGATAAAGGCGATATTACTATGGTACCAGTAAAGTTACCAGTAAATGAACAGTTAAACAAAACTGTTTGTTTATGATGGTTTTTTATAAAATGTTATATTCCTAGAGTGGCGTTAAAAATTGTAACGGATGACTAAAATGTCGAATTATCTGATACAATTTGAAAAGTATCGGGTTTTCATATCAGAGTATATAAGAATCTCGGACAAAATGATTTTTACGAAAACAAAGCTCGCTCTACGAGAAAGCAAACCAAGAAAAAATCTTTTTTTGTGGTATTATGATCTACGATAAAATTATAAGACAGCTGTGCTTACCTGGTTTCTACACTCAGCCTCTACTTGTGCGAGCTTCGTCTGAGCCAATTCGAGTTCTAACTCACGAACTCTTTCCTGCGCTCTGTGAAGCAGCGGATCTGTTCGGTTCTCTAATGGATGGGAGATATCGGACGCCTTCATGTCGTTCGGCGCATCGCTCAGCGCTCCTCGGCATTTTTCACACTTGGATACCTTTGCCTGTGTAAATACGAAACTGCTGAAAATGCCTTTATGCAAAGCAGGCTGTGAGCCTCCTCGATATAATTTGATTCACATCTATCGTACAATCGATTTGTAAATAATTACTTATTGAAGAAAGAAATTATTTTGCTTCTCTCATAAAAAATTTGTGACTTTCATTTTTCAGACGAAAAAAATATATCAGTTTTTTAAATGGAAAGTAATAATACCCCCATTTTCCCTAATTAATCAATGTTACCAGGACTCGAACATTATTTCGAATGTCCCATTCAAAATCCAACACAAAACCACAGTTTTCATGTAGACATTTTCTTCAGTAACTTCGAGATTATGAGATATAGTCACTTAAAAAAAATGGTTTTTTTGGATATTGAACATTAAAATCTGAAACATCACATAGAGTGATTTTTAGTGGTATTTTTATATAGCCAATTATGAGGCAGATCTGAGTTTGTGGAAAAAAGTGGCTGAATTGAAAAGGAAAGCTTCGAAAAGTAACACAATACGAAAAATGAGACTTTGTGCGCTCGTATGCTGTGTAATGGATCATCGATGCTATTGTAAAGACAATCGAGCTACTCAGGTTACTTTTCAGTAACCTGAGTAGCTCGAGTTAGAGGTATAATTCTGTTTGAGCGCACGTTATGATTTTTATGCGTTATAATAAATTGATAAATATAGGAATCGTAGCAAATTGTTCAAATTTTTAAATGGAAAAAAAAGTAAGTTGAAAAATTCGATTGGCCTATTTCGTCAAGTAGGAACATATACTAATCAAATTGAAAAATAATTAGAGGAGCATATTGAATTTTCGCGAAATCGTACTGAAAATCAATTTTCTTTGCTATCAGAATAATGTTTAAATATATTTTTTTTAAACAACAATAATCATATCATTATAATCATTGAAACATGACTGTATTCAAGATGATTTCACTTTGTTAAATACAATCATATTCAAATAATATTTAAGAAAACCCCATGACTACTAAAATCAAATCTTCAAAACTAAAGTGATTTGCTTTTCCTTCTTGTCTCTATGCTACAATAATCGTGACAGACAGATCAAAATTCTTCTAAGACACAAGAGCATAAACAGAAAATTAACACGGCACGAACGAATTTATGCTAAAAATTATAATTCCGAATCATTTTTTTAATGTTCCGGTATCTTAGCGATATCTTTTTTCAACAATTTCAGACCGTTCGCGCATGTATAATATAAAAGCCACTAAGTTTCATACAAAAACATCTAAAACAAAAACCCGTCAATGATTTCCCGCCTTTTTCTTGCACTCTCGGTTGCGATCTCGAAATGATAATTTCGCCCGAATGTTTCACAAAAAAAAATAGTATTTGACTATTGCTAGATAAAAAAAAGTTCAAATTTAAAATAAACTACTATTTTGAGTTCAACTCACTCGTAACTCGCTTAGCGCCGTCTTAGCGGCGTTGTAATCGTCCTCGAGTCGCTGGCAAATCTAAACAGGTGAAAGAGAACTGAGCGTGATTCTCGGATCATTGAATTGTGCAGTAACAGCAAATCAGCGAAAGTGAAAGTAATTTTTTTGTGAGGAAACATTGTTGAAAGCACTCGCTTGTTTTACCTGTTTGTATTCGGCGATAATAATGACGCTTCTTCTGCCCTCGGTGTCAGCGCGTTTGACTTCGCGTTGCAGCATCTCTTTCACCTGCGTGAGTTCGGCTTCCAGTCTCTGTTTTTCTTCCTCGTTTCTACCGACGACGCCTCGCAGCTGTTGCACCTCGTTGCTGTACTCGTCGGCATTCTCTTGCGCCTCTACTCCGAAAAAAAAAAACAAGTCACGGTGAGTTTGTTTAGCGGCGCTCGCGGCAGTTTTACCTTTCAAATAAAAAATACGAAAAGTGTCATCTGGTCTAAAAAAAATATGTATTTTTCAATGAAACACGAAAACAAGTCTTCAAAGCGAAATAAATGATTTTCGTGGACGCTCACTTTGTAAAGCTGCTCGGGCAATGTGGCTCATTCTCGTGTGACACTCGATACATCGAGGAACACCAGCAGTCGCGTTTCAAGCGTTACTAATCGACACACGATACTTTACCGAGAGACAGGCATAACTTTGACTGGCCGCTTGCGAAACTGTGGCCCATTTTAAGCCACGTAGCTACAGCCTATCGATAGATATATTGTACGACAGGCGTGTTGTTCGGTGCTCTGCGAATGCTCGACTGTCGAAGCGTTCACGATTAAATGGATTAGATTATACCACTGTAAACGATAAAACAATTTGTTCGACGCTCGCAGATTGCCTTCAAGCCAACGAAAACAGCAGCATCCTTCGATTGACAGTATTTTCCTTTTTTTTTTTTTCTAGTATTAGCAATTAAAAAACAACGAGCGTGTCTTTTGAGACTCGTTATCTTATTTTCACAATCTTCCTTACGTAACTACGCTAATTACCGAGATTTCGTCTTCCTGATCGCGGAAAAAGACAGATAAAACATCCGCTTCCGTCGAGTGAATGGTTTTGTAAACTCTTATGGCTTCGTCTCGACAATCTTCGTAGCAAATGAGAAATAGTGCTCTGCACGTAACTCAGAAACATAACTGAGTTGACGTAAGCTCGATGTGATCGTTAAACCGGCCGCTTTATTTGTACGCTCTTATCGGTTTACATTTAACGATTCGTTTGACGATAATTTTGCAATTTAACGTGAAAAATACTTCCGACATTGAGTGTTTGGCTATCGACGAACGATAAAGCCTCGGAGATACTTGAAAAATGTCTGCTCGGCGCATCCTTTTGACTATTTTCTTTTAAACACTCCGGTGAAATCGAATGAATGATTGCAAAACGATTTGACATTGTTAGAGCGACGATCCCCCGATGAGCTCAGGACATGCATGACCAACACAAGCGGATGCGAGTGCGTAGAGTGTATTGTAATATTCCCAAGCACATAACGTTGCGGTTGCTGACGAATAAGGCATTTGCGGGGTGTGGCTTCGCCGGGAGCAACGACAAGGACGTAAAAGGTGATCGAGAATAACTAACGAGATTTCTATATGTAGACTATGTATTTTATTATTGTTTTTGTATCTCTTATTACTTCCAATAAATAATAGCATGTGTAATTTATAAACAAGAGAGTAATACAAGAGTAAACTTTTTCTTTCATTATTATTTCTTTTTTTTCGTGTAACGCCACGGGAAAATCTACAACAAATAAAAAATAATTTAACGCAACCGACTCGAGGCAAACCTGGAAGCGAAGCTTCAACGAAAACCTTGTAAATAGTCTGAAGAAAGCGGGATAAATAGCTCTCGACCACCAGTCGAGTCACAAAAGTGTGGGAAACAACAATAACAACAACGAAAATAAGCAAAATCATGTGCTCAGCAAGAAACTCGCGCGCTCATCTGTTCAAACGGACTCGGTCTGCTCGATTCTTCGATAATAAAGATCGGACGGACCGAATCTCTGATTAAAGTAGTTCCCCAATCGACAACCGTATTTCTCGAAGCCTGTTCTCCAGGAGGAATATCCGGTCTCGTTATCCCTGCCGCTCTCTGCAAAAAATATTTATTGGCCTTTCTTCATGCCATTTTGGGTGTTTTACTCGAGCGCGACTTTTTGAAATGTCGAGAAAACGCTCGGCTAAGTGGTTTTTTCTTCTATGGAATATCAATTTAATTGATAAACAAAGACTAGAGAGATTCTTTTGGCATCATGCACTCGCCGTTTAGGTAAAATAATGAGAATTACTGAAGATACGGTTCAACTACGTGGAAGAATACCTTGTTTTCTAAGTACTTTTTACGAACTAATTCACTAGCGGGTCTACGATTATTTTTTTTTCTCGTTTCGATAATATTCTGAAGATTATATCCTCGACTACGGAACTAATTAACTACTGCGTATACTTGGAGCTTTGCTGAAGTCGATTTTTTTACTGGCATTCGTCGGTAGATATAGGCTATTTCGTATTCTGCACTATTTATCTTTATCACGGTACGTATATGCTTCTAATTCGATAGGGAAGTCATTTAGACATAAACGCTTCGACGTCCGTTCGAATTCCGTTTGAAAACTTACGGGAAATAGAAAAAAGACGGAAATTACGGAGCCTTACGAAAATCAATATAGCTGCGTTTGATATTGCCAATAAATCTTTGCTGCGAGATGCAATCGATTCTGTGACTTAGATATGTCGAATCTGAGAATCTAGAATCGAGAGTTTTAATCGAATTTTATTCTGCACATGTTCATCATAAACCAGATGAATGCGTAGATGACGAAAATTATTTTATGCTTAATTTTTTTTTAATTTTGCAGTGAATATTTTTAATGTACCGATGTTTTTTGACAATTTTATGTTGAGCATTTATCACAATTTTTCAGGCAAACGATTAAACTCAATCGAACCTTCACGAAAAAAGATAACAATTTTTTTTGTTTAAAAAATAGGGTAGAGACCTCTCAATTTTTTTTTGTATGTTCTCATAATTCAGAAATTTTTTTTTTTTAAAGTATTTGACACTGTTTTCTGAAGTCAACATTTGAAAAAAGTCTAAATTGGAAATTAAACACCCTAATAAACAGTTAAACTTTAGTCGCGTAGAAAATGCTCCGAGCCTTTGCGAAAAGCTCACAAATTACGCGAACGTAGTTTACACTAAACGTAAATTTGAATTATGTAATCGACATCCTGATGATTCTGGAAAATATACGGAAAACGTTTAAAAAATTTCGTCTGTCCTTTTTCGACATTTCCAAGTTCCGGAAACGATTACATTTTACAGCAAAGGTCTGTTGACATATCAAAACTTGGTTATATCGATTTCCTGAAGATTCAGTAATACGCGATTATTCCTGTTTCCTGTAAGTTTAACGTGACTTCGTGAAGCGTTTATGTCCATATTACTTCCTTATCAAACATAAAGCATAAACGCAGCGATGAATAGTCTACACTAATGGCATACACTATAAAAAATGTTTGTGTGACACTTTGAATATCGGTATATAAATCGAATGCACCGTACATTCATTTTTAGATACATTCCTCATTAACAAATATAATATTAATGCATTAAAATGAAATTTACGATATTCGGGTACTGCAATTTTCAAACACAAGTATCGTTGAATTCTCATACTATTTTAAAATTTACGATAAAAGTATATTAACATTGAATTCATATACCGAATTCGCAAGTCTCATATCGTTTTGTTTATGAAAATAACTTGCAATTTTAGCAATGGATAATACCGAACAATGTCGGTAATCAAAATCTACTCCAGCAGCCGCTTTAATAATCACTACTTCGAGAATAGAATGCAAAAAAAATAATAATTACGGATAAATAAAAAAGAAGAGACAGCGACAGACATAACCTGAAAACCAAAGGACTGGAATACGCAGGTGGGATTATAAACGACAAGATTATGTGTATATAAAACGTGCAGCGAAACAATACAACGTGGAGGTATCAGTGTCGACGAACAACAATAGCGGGAAGGTAGTAACATAGTTTATCCTGTTTTTTGTTTGATTGCATTTTTTTGTTTGGTTTTTTTTTTCGGATATCTTGACTCAAGTGAGGGACACGTTGGCACTTTCGTCTCAAACGTAGAAGATGAAGTTACCTTTGAATGCCGTGAATTCTGCCTCGTACTTCTTCAGCTTCTTCAGCGTAACGGCGCACGCGAGTTTCATGACGTGCCGCGAAACTTCCTCGTTTCTGCAGCGTTTCGGCAAATAGACGCGGAAGTACTTGAGGATGCTTTCGAAGTCAAGTTGCAGTAACTCTTTCTTGCACAGCTGTGAAAAGTTTAAATGAGAAAAATCGTTTAAGGTTGAAAAAAGGAAGAACAGCGGTTATGACATGCAGCGAAAGTCGGCAACGTTACCATGAGTAAAGCGAGAGCAACTTGGAACAATGTGTCTAGCCCTTGCAGCAGAAACAAATCGAGTATGTGAAATACGAGGTATAACGGAAAACGGGCCGTGAAGAGCGTGAGAAACCATTGTGCGGCAAACATGTGCGTCTCAACGCCACGATCACAAAAATGCTTGTACAGCTCCGGCAGCTGCTCCTCCATGAGACGATTTAGCTGGTAAAATCTCATGTGGAGATTGTCGAACCTGTCTTTGTACAAGTCTCGCAAACCGTAGTCGTACATCAACTTTACTAAAACGCAAAATGCCTGTTCCTCCGGCATCTGAAAGAAATTTTCCCGTTACAGTGTTTTTTTTTTGTGGATTAATATCGGGCGAAGGTTTCGGTGGTTTTGCTTCGGGTGGGAGTTAAAATGGCGAATGGCTAAAATAGCGAATGTAAAAATAAGGAACGTCAAAATGTAGAATGGCCATAATTATGGAATTCGCTTTTTCAGCCATTCGACATTTCTATCATTCGCTATTTTGGATGCATTTTAATAAGATGGAGGGGAAAATAGCGAATGGCTGAAGTAGTGAATTTCATAATGATGACCATTCTAGATTCAGACGTTCCTGATTTCGAAATTCGCTGTTTTAACCATTCACTATTTTGGTCATTCTTTGCTTCCTCATAGAGAGAACTTTGCTTTCATTGGCACGCAAGTGAAGCAGCAGTTCGTATTTGATTGGTGCAATATTTGACGAAATGTATGCAGACATTTTTGGTAGTAGTACATGTGCATTATCAACTGGCCATTGACCAAAGTCCTTCAGTCTAAGAAATTTTTATTCTATGACTTTTTGACATTTTTCAGAAAAGGAGGTGCGGACTGTAGCTTTCGTAAAATTGATATTTCCGTAAATATATATTTGTAACTTCAAGTACTGTTAATGTTGTTTGGTATCAAAAACGACCGAAGTCGGAAAAGCGGTTCGGATTTTATAGTTTGAAAATTTTCGAAACAAATCACGTTTTTGCCCTAACTTTGGAAAAACATGAACGAACTCCAATTTCATACATGAAATCGGTATTTTCTAGCGATGATTAGTACGCAGTTTCGTCATAATATGCAATATGGTTCAAATTTTTCAGAATTTTAAGTTTTGGAAAAATGATGTTACTGCATGAACCTTATCAAAACATAAGATAGCGAAGTCAAACTTTAGACGTGGAATCAATACTATTTAGCAATAATAAGTACACGGTTTTGTCATAATTTGTTATGTGGTTTAAATTTTTCAGAAATTTAACTTTAATAAAAAATAAAGCTGCAAAGATGAACTTCGCAAATGGCTATCTCGTTATTTTTGGTTTTTCTCACAAACATTTCTTCATGAGAAAGATAAAATCGCTTAACATACTTCCTCGTAGAGCTTTTAAAGAAAATCCAAAAATGATGGGGAAGATATTTGCAAAGTTCAACTGTGTTTTAATAGCCTTTCTTCTCAGAAAACGTAAATGTGCATTAGAATGGCCCGAAAAAGAACTTATTTTTTGTCTTTGTTCAAACACCAAAAGTCGGTTTCTTTACCTCAACATACACCGTTTTACAGAAAATCCGCCGGCACAATTCGTTTGATTTTACCTCATATAATTATATCGCTAAAAGTAAATGTCGGTTGAGTGACCTCTAATTTTTATTTTCCCGTGCTTATCTATTGCACAGTTTATTGTGTGATCATCACCCCAAGTTTAAGCCTTGGGATGAAGGGCAAAATGCAATATTGAGGAGGGGAAAAAAAAATCGATCATCAGAAAAAGTGATTTAAAACAAGATCACTTTATAAAAATGGTTAAATAGAGTATTGCGAACTTGATGGTTTTCGTGGTGGTTAATTTTCTCGTTATTCATAGGATTTTGTGGAACATACGTTAATTTTATTTTTAACTTGTTTTTTTTCGTTGCATCATTTTTTTTTGGAAAACAAATATTTGAATATTTTTATGTGAAATGGTAGTCACCTAATGTCACTTTGATCGAGTGTTCAGCAAAATTAATATACTTGAATTTATTGGAATTCAAATGGATAAATGTAATAGAGAAGTATGATGTGACGTTAACAAACGGTATATTAAAAACGTTAAGAACCTAATGTTCTATATTCATTTCAATCTAATAGTAAATTGAGTTTAATGTACCGATTTGTGTATACAAACTTTCGATAAATGTATATTAATTTTCGAAAAATTTTCAACACGGTACGATAAATTAGGCGAAAAGAGGACATTTACAAGAAAGGTGAAGTTGCTTGCCAATGTTTCTCTGTCTGAAACTTACGTGCAGCAGGAGACTGGCGACTAGAAAACTCAAACCCTGGCAGTAGCCAACTTCCTCATCGTAAATCGCGTAGGCCTTGCTTATTCTGTACAGTGAGTCTTGTCCCAGGCCACCGACTTCCTTGAAGAAATCGTGAGCCGGGAAGGTGCGATTTATGTCTCGGAGAATAACACCTTCGCAGCTGCTTTCCTGTTGTGCATCAAAATCTCGATGTAGTTAACGATCTTCACGATTTTCGGCTACTGTGACCCGTTATTCACAAATGCGCATTTGTTCAATAAAAACATATTTAATACGCTTATTGTAACGAATGACTATAATTAATTATCATGCGGAATTCAACATTATCACATTTTTGAAATAATTAAAAATAATTTGGATACAAACTCTTGATCTTGAATTCATTCTAATGTTCGAAAGGCATAGCCTATAATCATTCAGTCGTGAGAGTATTTTGAACACATTTTCATTAAAAAAGATCCATTTTGCAGTAGAAGAGAGTTTGAATGGAAATTATGTTTTATATTTTTGAAAATACATCTATTAATTGTCATGAAGAAATATTATATTGCCACAGTTTTCAATTCATTAGGAATTTTTCAGAGTTATTATTTCTTTGCAATTCCTTATTATGTTAGTGTAATAAGCTAAGTAGTATAAAAACGTTAAAATTTGTTTTTATCCATATGAGTATCATTTTCGAATGCAAATAGATTTTCGTCGATTAAGACGAATCACTGCAGTAGAAAACTCTATTTGAATGGAAAAACATCGGAAATATTTTTAACAATGAATGTGACTGTTATTAAAAAATATTGTTTTGTTGCAGTTATTTATCCATTATGAAAGTTATTATTCTTTGACAATTGCGTAATATGATAGCGTAATAACAAAGTAAAATAAAATGTTAAAAATGGTTTTGTATCCTTATGAATCTAATTTTTGGATGTAAAGTGCATTAATTGGTTACGTACTTTCGTTATCAGTGTTCTGTACTTGTCCATCATCTCCTGAGAGTTGTCGCAATTACTGAGTCTCTGCCAAACTTCGCCGCGCAGAGCTTCCGGGATTCCCTGGCGTGTCAACTTCATTAGTAGTTTCGGACGGTTCTCGTTCACTTGCCAGCTATCCAGGACCTCTGCCCAACTCGCCAATTCGTCGGCGGAACAATCTTTCGATACTTCACCAGTGCCGCTCAACATCGGCTCGTCGCCGTCTGATTATTATGATAAAAATAATATATTGCGTCAATATAAATATGAAATTAATTTCCGAAGTCAATTGCAGGATTGCGCATTAGAAGAATGAAATTGCGATTACAATACTTTGCGGTTTGAATGAAAGTCAATGATTTTAAACAAAACGCAACAGTTTTTCGATGATTAATTATCTTGAATTACGTGCATGCAGAAAAAGTTGTTTTGATGCTTTCCTACAATTATTTTAAAAAAATTAAAAAAATTAAAAAAAATAATGTCCAACGGAAAATCTGTGACAAAATGGAGAATATAGAAGATGGAGTGTTGAGGGACCTTTTTACATATCGATTTTTTTGAAAAATATGGGCTTAGGAGCCAAAGTATCTCAAGGTATCTCAGAAACCTTTGAACCTTTGACTTTCGTATAACACAACGGTGGAATACGATAGTAACTTACACAGGAATTTCAGGAGCATGAAATTTTTATTGCGACGTAGAGGAGAAATTTTATCTGAAAAAAAAAATTCAATTTTATAACGCATGAAACGGCTGTTCTAATCTGGTTCAAATGCTGATATTATTAACATTTCCGCGTGTAACTCTGATTTTCCCGTCATTTTGTACGGGTGTAGCATTGATATCTCCGGAAAAATAACAAAAAAATTGTTAACTTCTGGTAAGGTGTAATGAACATAATATAATGTACCTAATTGTAATTGCCAAACATGTTTGAAAATTGAGCGAGTATCGACTGAACGTTTATCACTCGATTTTGATAGTGAACCTCACATCCACTAAAATTTAAAAAAAATTTATGTCGAGGATTCAATTATATTTCTCGCTGCGTTCTTGGAAATGGACGCGTATTCCTGCGTGGAAAATAAATGTTACGTTTATCGCTTCGTTATACTGCCAATCTTATCAATTAAGATAATAAAATTACATCTGAGGACGTTACTGTTATCACGAATTAGATATCCGCAGATGTGCACGACCTTTCGGGGAGAAACCGTTTTTTTTTGGGTCAAAGTGTATTCAATTGTCAGGTTCGAAAATGTCAGGTTTATGGATTCCCATAATAAATTCAAATTATTACTGTTCCTAAATTATTTAAATTGTATTTTGAGTTAGTAGAGTCATTACCGTCACATTATTCATATTCTGTATAAGATTCGTGTAATATTGGATAATAATAATTACCCATTAAAAGGAACAAGAATGTACCTTCTAATGGCTCATCTTTATTGAAGTAAAGTTTTAATTATTCGAACACTTTTTGAAACTTTACTTCAGCGCTGAAACACCGTGAGTGATAGTTTTGACAACGAATTTACACTAAATAAATTATTTTTAGTTAAAAATCACATTATGATTTTTTTAATACGGATTTTGAAGGTCTTAAAATGGGTTAAAAAAATGGTGCACCCTAAGCTAGATTTTTATTCTTTGAGGCCGTAAAAGTTGAAGGTTTTTGAGATACGCCCAAATTAATATAATTCGAAGGAGGAATATACATATTTTTGAAGTATTAAGGTCTTGTAAAAAAAAAAACTTTGACGAAAATATGAAATTGGTGAAGATGATGTATGCAATACACAAGTAAAATAATGCATTAAAAAATATCTATTATGAAATGAGTAGAATGAGTAGAAAAGCTTGGATCGAAATTTCTGTGGATAGATAAAAGTAAATCTTTGTCAGATGCAATAGGCATTAATGCACTATTGTGTTATCTCACCAGAGTCTATTTCTTCTTTCGGCGTTAGAGTATCTATACTCGTCAACGACGGCGATCTTATCAACGACGCTAAGTTGAGAGCGAGATTCAATCGATTTCTATCGAGTTCTCCGGACGTGTCGATGCTCTGAACTTCGTAGTGAAGTTCCGAACCGTCTCCCGATATAATCTATGAACAATGCTACATTTTTGAATGTTGTTCGTGAGGAACAAAAATTTATAGATTATACACGGACAAGGGACCAATCATGAAAGACGCGACGCTTTTTTCTCAAAATATTTGACTCCTTTTATCGAATTTTTTCGAATTTTAATAATGAATTAAATGATAGTATTATACGTTCCAAATAATATTTTAGATGAGCCTCTATCGATGCAAAAGAAGCGTCTAATTCCTCTTTTTTTGGTATTTGCCTTTGATAGTGTGATACAGTTTTTATGTGCGAGAAGTGCTTACTTAGAAATTGCACTTCTCGCACTAGTAAAATAAAATTGTATACGAAACTCGTGCGAGAAACTTTTTCTCAACTCGTCAAAAGTTTCATCGTACTCGTATCGTAATATACTGTTATCAACCAAGTTTTTGTTGAGCCATTCCGATTCTTCTCTGTTCACGGATTTCTGATGATCACGAGCAATTATCTTTAGCATATACTGACAATTATTACAAGACGAATTTTCTTAATTGAAGCTAAAATTCCACAGTATTCTCGGTAGCTTAAATTTTGCCGATTCCTCGTCATGTATCGGCCAAATTCTAATAAGAGGTTAATTTTATTTTGTTAATCGATCAATAATTTATTTAGGAAAGAAATTTTTCAATCAATTGACTATTCAATTGCCTCTGTATATGCACGACGTCAAAATACTACAAAAAGTTTTGCAGTCAAAAATCACTTATTGCTGTTCATGGAAAATTCGTAACATGCTGAATAAATCTATTTCTTCGAATGATTTTCAGTTCTGTTAGATTCTTATGCAATTTACTGTTTTGGATATAACAAATATTTCAAACTATTGTTATAAAAAACGATGATAATTATCGACTTCCGATTATTTTCATTGTGCGCAGTTCAGACGAAAATCACTGCGCAAATGATTTCTAATTATTCTGTAGCGGCATATAAAAATTGTAGCGATTTGAAATCAGATAAAAGAGAAAAAATCAACGAAAATCACATTTTGAGTCATCCAGAAATCGATAACAGAGGAACGGATAAACCGAAAAAAGTCGTACTTAGCCCTTCAGAGCACAACATAAGACCTTTTACAATGAGCTTCATCTCCTATTTTACCGATATCGTGTTTAAATATATGAATTTTATCTTCGCTCGCGGTTAGAAAGTCTCTTATTCGAAGATTTTACGAATGGTCCCCAACTGAAAAGCCTATAAAATCGTACCTCTTTGGAATTAAGATGAAATTGTTGTACGAGGTTTCTCTTGGTAAAGTACCAAAACCGCTCGTTCTGCGGGAAAACCTTGACGGACGTTTCGATCTGAAATCTGACGGGTTCCTGGATTCGCCGGATAACGAGATCCACGGCGACAGTCATGAACATTTCGGAATCGCGTGGAGTCTCGATATTGAGATTCGCAAGTGCTGGATCCGCGGGATCCCAACGTCCGCAGATATTGTAGGACTGTTTGTCCTGGACCGCAGTTCCTGGAGTTACTTGCTGGAAATTCGCCGCAAATATGTCGATAGAATTGTCGAATTTCTATTGAAGAATAACAGATAATTGGTCGAGACTAAGGCGAATTCTTACCATTTCGAGGAGTCGCATATCACTGTGCTTTACGTTGCGACCGGGACTGACGAGCACACCAAAACATCTTTCCACCTCGAGAGTATTTGCTACACCATCTTTATTTGATACTTGCTGAATACTTAAGCAGACCTGTTTTGCGACGTTGCTGCGAAGTTTGAAGCAATTTCTGTCCTTCGGGACAGTACTATAGCTACCCTTACTGTCTTCTTCCTTCACCTCGAGCGTCACCTCGAATATAAATACTCGAGAATTCATCTTTTCGGCGCCGGCGTTAAAACCGTTGAAATCGCTGCCTGTGAGGGAGTTTGTCATGGAACGAGGAATCCTTTGGAATGCTTTTAGAAAGCAGGACGACACTTGGCCCACCTGGGATTTAAGTGATACATATGATTACAAATAATTTAATATCCAGCAGATATTGTCGTTGTGTTTGAAGTTCTTTTTATATATATTTTTTTTTATATTGATATTCGAGTATATTTCTATTTGTTAAGATGTTCCATTTCGTTTATTTCATGTTTATGATCGGTTTTATGGAGTAATATACACATAATATGCTTTCTGTTATAAGAAATTATTCAGAAATTATTCGAGTCAACGTTTATTGAAACGTTAAAATCTCTATTTCAAATCAATAAATAATTCATGTATTGTTATGAATTATTCGTATTTGAATTTTCAAACGATTGAGATACGTTTGCTTACGGCTTCTGGTATATGACGACGAAAAACACGACAGAAATAAAATTGTCTCGAAATTGTGCCATTTATGCTTGAAATCTTTTTTTTATGGGTATTATTTTGAAGATCTCTTTGAAAAACAAAAATTGTGACCTTTGAAGAATCCATTATTATATTGAGAATTTTCTATAAATTCTTCCATAGAAATACAAACGAAAATAAAAAACTTCTATATGCTCTATACCCTTAAAATTTACGCAGTCAAAATTTACAAGAAGCAATTGTTAAAAAAAAAAAGTTAACTCGGTGTGTAATGCCCAATGTATTCCGTTATTAGCAATCAGTCAATCCAACTAGATAAATAAATAACTTATAATAATTCATTGCCATCAGTAATATTCGTATTTAAATTTGTTAAGCTATTTACACGCGTTTACTTACGGCTTCTGGTATGTCACAACGAAAAACATGACACTGATGAATCGCGGACTCCCGAGTTTCGCCGTGGGACCATGTAAAGCCGAAACAGGCTGCACAGCTCCCACCACTGTCGCCGCGGGCGAAGAAGAGGATTCTTTGTACCTCAAAGTACGTTATCGCCTGCTGCGTCGCTGTGTCGTACAGGCTACAAACGAAATTATAAACAAAAACTCTTATTCGTATGATGAGATAAGATGTATCATAAATTATTCAAGAAATAAAATGTTAACTCACACAACAGAGCCTTGTGAACAGCTGGGTATTGAGACCGAGACTTTAATGCCTATCGTCTTACCCTGTTCCGCATTTAATATGCTCATGTTCTTCTGAATTTCGCTCTCAGACTTGGGTGCGTTCACAGTCGCAGCACCGAGATATGTCACACCATTAAATATCGTACACTCCTGTTGCACGTCTTTCGGCACACCAACTTCTGAATACAAAGTATCATATCAATATTAACGGCTTCAGGAATGTTAATCGAAATTTTAGCCAATTTCGCATTGGAACGGATTTCGATAAAATGAAGAAGATACGGAAAAAACAAATCGTAATGATTAATTGGCAGAAAATAAAATGAATCCTACCTTTGCGATAATTATGAGTAATATATAGTGTTTTCCTATTACAATGAAGAGAATTTTTAGTGAGCACAGTAATCGTTAACCATTTCGACAGAAACATACTTGAAATATATCTTGATCTAAATACTAAATAGAAATTATTATATCTATATTAACAGCTTCAAGAATATTAATCGAAATGTTCACCGATTCCGCATTGGAGTAGATTTCGTTAGAATAAAGAAGCATTTTGTTACGTCCGAAAATAAAATGTTATAATAAATTGAACGGAAATAAAGTTAATCCCACTTTTGCAATGATTATGAGTAGTATATAGTATTTTCTTTTTACAATTAATAATAATATTCTGCGACTACAATAATTCTAAACCTCTTGACGGAAATGTATTTAGAATGTATCTTTATTCAAATAGTGACCATCAGTTTTCGAAAAACTAAAAATAGAGGGTATTCCGTGCGAAAGGTTGAACCACGACTTTCTATTATTATTCTTCTGCATAAAGAATGCACGTGGAATTTATTTTAGATTTTTGTTAATGACGTTTGTCAACTATAAATATTTAAAGCTAAACAAAAAGGAGTACAGTTTGAAATTCGTATCTGTATTCGTTCTGTAATCGGTAAATAATTTCTTCTACCGTTTTTCTTGAATTTTATGGTGTTTTTCTATAGATACATCAACTCAAGATTTTAAAAAGCTGTTTGAAACTTTGATGGAACTGTTATGGAAATTACCAATGGATTGCACAACAAGCTTTATTCAATTTGTATTATTTATTAAATATATCGGCGCGTATCTCACAAACCTTCGACTTTGACGGCCTCAAAGTATAAAAATCTAGTTATAGGCGCACAGGATCGCTACTTTTTGTACTCATCTTGAGACATTTAGAAAGTAATATTCGTTTATGAACAAGGCATATCATGTACACGGTGTTCGCATAAAAAAACATATTATCATTTTAACTAAAAATCCTTTATTTAGTGCTAATTAACTGTAGGAACTATCTTTGATTGCGTTTTACGAGAGTTTAACATATTTTCGATTTATTTAAACAATTGTTATTGCTGACGCCTACGACTATATGTATATTTTCTATATATTTTCGAGTTTTGCTCAACTGGTATGCAGAAAATGAAAAGTGTGACTGGTAATGATACTACTAACTCAAAATATAATTTAGATAATTCAGGAACGATAATATTTCGAATTTATCATGCAAATTTATAAACCTGAAATTCTCGAACCTGACAATGCATACATATTGACCCAGAGAAAAATTGTTTCTTGTCGAAAGGTCGAGCACATCTGCGCACATCTAAGTCGTGATAAGAGTAACGTACTCATATGGAATTTAATAATCTTACTTGACTCGTTTGCCTGGGTAACGATGGAGAAAACCTGACATTTCTCCTCCGCGCAGCGATATTCGTCCATGTCGTCGTTCGTTCCGAACATAATAATTGACTCTCCGACGTAAATTTTACTTTATTCAATTCGTGATGAACCTACCTTTATGTGCATCCTATTCATTTGGCCCAATTACCTTGTGCTCGTATTCCTGATCCATATAACGGTGGATGTCAGGTTCACCATTGAAACCGAGTTACAGATGTTCACAGGATAACCGCTTAATTTTCCGACATGTTTGGCGTTTGCAATTAGGTACATTATGTTCATTGTATCTTACCAGCAGTTCATGATTTTTTTCTTATCATTCTGAAGGTGCAAATTAATGCTACACCCGTACAAAGTGACGCGGAAGTCAGAGTTACACGCGAAAACATTGATAATTTCCGCAATTGAACCAGAATAAAACAGTATATTGGTACAATAGATATATATATATATTTTTTTTAAAATAGATTATACTTTGTAAATCTTAGAAAAAGTTTGATACTCGTGCAATTCATTCTGTGTAAATTAATATCACATTCCGCAGTCGAGTTACAAAAAAGTCAAAGATTTGTGAGATACGTTCATATATCCTATTTAGAAAGTGATATTTTCCCTCATTTCCAAGTGATTAAAATAATATTTCCCGAAAAAAAGTAATTTCTTTAATCAACTCACCCTCTTCACCATAATTATCAGGTTTCATAACATCCTGCTTTTCTGGAGCAACAACACATGGTGTCGTCTCGTAAAACATACTCTGGCCAACTTTTTTTGTGTTGTGAGAGGTACCGATGATTTTGATATCTCCTGCACCTTCCTCCATTTTTGTCTCCTCTGTCAGTACCTAAAATAATTTGTTAATATTAAAATGCAAAAACAGTTCCTATTTACAGCATTGGTAAATCATTAATATCATTTGCTGGTTTGCAATTCTTACCTCTCGTAAATTATTTTGCAGATCTTCCAAGTTACCATTGTTGGCAATCTTCAGCATTGGCTGCTGATTTCTGCAGGTTCCTTTTTCACTCACAAATTCATATTCGTCGCTTGTAGCCACAGATTCCATAGACTTTACACTCACGCTATCCTCCATAACTATGTCTATAATTGAAGAAAAAAAAAACTGTTTATTGAGTTGCAATAAAGAAAAAATCAAACAATAAACAATTTTCGTCTGCAGATCATAGATCTATGCCTACAATTTCATCTGCATCTTTGAAATATACAATCACATAATAGAACAAAACAATACAAAATACAGCTTTATACAATGGATAAGTTAAGAAATAACACATTGGAATTAGACCAAACGAAAAGGAGTTTTCAAGAGAAACAAAGAACATCTTAGGACCATTACAATAGATTTATTCTTTCAGAGATACACAGACACGCAAACTGTATGGATATCGATAAACTGATTTTTTTTTTAAGCTTGATTTGTTATTGCTCTAATCATGTTAAAATATGTTTTATTAGACAAAAGTGATTGTTTTAAAATAGGTGATACAACACAAATTGAAAATGCAAAAAAGTATCTAACATATAAATTCCATTTTAAAAAACAGTTCAAGTTCAGGAAAAAAAAACAATAATGTTTAATGCAATAGGTAATAAAATTAAAAAATAAAGAGATCCCCAAAGACAAATAGACCATTAAAATGGTTTTGTTCCCTGCAATATATACAAAATATGATATTTTACAACAGAAAAGTGGCAATTTCAAAGTGACTGATCCAAAATGTATAGAAAAACATGCAAATTAAACTTAGACATTTGAGTTTACAAAATAATTGGGTTAAGAAATAAAACAGTAATATTAATGGAATTAAGAAAAAGCTCCAAAATGAAACAGAGAAGCTCTTTGATTGCATATCAACCATTCCAATAGTTCTCTGCAATGGACACAGATATATTAATCATCACAATAATTCTATTCTCTGCAATGTATACATATGTGCAAATAATATGAATAACAACAGAGATTTTCTACTCAAAAGCTTGATTTGTCTAAGCCATAATCATGATGATAAAATATAATATTTTACAGCAGAAAAGTAGCAATTCTAATGTGACTCATTCAAAATATACAGAACAATATGCAAATTGAACTCAGAAATAGAAGTTTACAAAATAATTGGATTGAAAACAAAACAGTAATATCAAATGATCTAAGGAAAAAGCTTCTAAATGAAACAGAAAAGATCTTTGATAGCATATCAACCACTGCAATAGCTTGTAACAATATACACAGATGTATTAACCATCGCAATACCTTTTTTTTTTGTGAAATGTACATAGTCATGCAAATATTATATATTATTGCAGATATTTTATGTTCACAAATTCTATTTGTCTTAGCCATAAAATCATGATGCCAAAATTTTGTGTTTTGTAACGGAAAAGTGAAAATTTCAAAGTGACTCACCCAAAATTAATAGAGAAACATACAAATTAAACTCAGATATATAAGTTTACGAAATAATTGTGTTAAAAGATAAGACAGTAATATCGAAAGAACCAAGAAAAAAGCTTCTAAATAAAACTGAAAATCTCTTTAATGGCATATCGACCATTGCAATAGTTTTCCACAATGTACACACATGTATTAACCATCACGATACTTTTATTCTCTAAAAAGTACACAGATGTGCAAATAGCATGAATACTCACAGGGATTTTCTTATCACAAGCTTGTTTCCTCGTAGCCATAATAATAACGCAAAAATATCGCGTTTGACAACAAAAAAGTGAGTTTCAGAAGCAGTCTTTAAAAAAATCAATGTAAAATGGGGAAAAAAGCGTGTAACATAGAAATACGTCTGTACGGGCGTGACAATCGCGGCAATGCAATTAACGCGATGCAAGAAACGTCACGACAGTGACTATACATCAAAAAACGCCCATTTCGCGGGGGATCATAGCGAGAAACAATGAGAATAACTTAAACACGCATAATAACTCGAACAACGCGTACTGTGCGATCGTGAGGCGAGATAAAGGCTCAAAGTTCGCTAATAACAAGACGATTCTACTTACCGATTGATCGCGGTGTTAATTCACTCGCCGATCATCTGGGAAGCATAATAAATTTTGTTTTTTTTTTCGCTCGTCGATATCGACGAGCGCGAGAATGTAGATATACAATAACGGCTGATAGACTTTTGTGTGTCGTGTGGACGCTGCGGGAGGTTCTCCCACCGCGAGCGCAAAGCTTTCGGTAGAAACGTCAAGCGTTATGCTGCTTATGCCTATGAGAGCAAATCGCGTGGATAAAACAACTCGATTATCTTCATTAAATCGTTCGAAGCCGAAGTGACACTTGAGAATCAACGTTTCAACGATATTTTTAATGCCTCCCAACGCTTCTTTCTCACGACTTCGACGATCATTTACATAGCTCACAATCGAGAGATTGTAAACCTCTGCCGCGATGCGAAACAGCCACGGCGTCGGCCATTCGAGCACTGCGATCGGCACCGGAAACTTCACGCAGCGCACCACGCGCATACAAGCGACATATTGAGTTCGAGCGTCCTAATTTTTAACATTAAATTATTTGTTGAAAAAAAATATATTGGAGACAAAAGAGAGGCGATCTTGTTCTATGATGTTGAAACATTAGTGGTTTGATATTCAAAAACAATTTACATGAAATTTAAGGCATTTTTAAGGGAAGTTTTTATGTATAAACTGGTATAATAAATTTTACAAGTGGGATGTAAAATTAATGTATGGTAGAGTGATTTCAATAATTTACAGCGAGTTTAATGTTGAATTGAATTAGTTTGTATGGCTGTAATTTTACTACAAATTTAGATATTTTATATTTCAATATTGATTAAATTTGATTCACGATTTTAGGCATAAAGACTTTCAGTATTTTTTAATAGGGATTGATATTTAGGTAATTTTAGCGCAGAAGCGAAACTAATTTCCAGATTTCAATTAGGCTGAGAACCATCGATTGATATCAACCGTGTAATCTCAGAATTCGAGTTGCTACACTTTTTGTAATGTTAGGTGGAAATAATGGGGAATATAGCAATTATTATAGATTGTACAAATGGCAAAAGACGCATGAAGATTGACAATTCGACAATTAGATTTATTGCTCTAGAAATTAATAATCGACGATACAGTAGCGTAGCTATTCATTCAGCGCCCTCAAGCACTCGATGCTCAGCGCCCCCTTGAGCGTGGACAGCAAAGCTTTCCTTCCAAACATTTTTATTAATTATGGGAGATTTACTTAAGTTTGTTGTGAGGCCAAGTCAAATTTTATCACTGTCACAAAAATTTTAGAGATCGTACATTATCCCCTTGCAAATAGTCTGTATGCAATATGCAATATGTATCAATAACTGTAACAATATGTATCAACAACTGTAACAATATGTATCAATAACTGTAACAATATGTATCAATAACTGTAACATATTGCACTGCCATTATATAGACTTCTGGCGATTCCGCCGTATTTACGTTATAATGGCCCAAAAATGCTACCACGTACATAAATCAAATATGTATACACTATTAGACATTTTTGCATAAAAATTAATACCAAGTATTGAAAGTTTTTTTTTGCGGATAGACGTATATTAAATTTAATATTCAAATTTTAAGTGATGGGCAAAAAAATGATTGCGAAATAAATATGCAATATAATAAACACTTCATTGAAGTTTTATTTATAATATAATTTTTTAAATTTTACAACTTATTTGTACATTCCATAAAATTGAATATACTATACGAACGTATATAATATAAGACGTTCGTATATAATACGAACAAGAATTTACGAAGGGTTTCTTCTTTTTTCTCAAAGTTTTCCCATTTCGTTATAGTGATAGTCAAGCACCGAGAAAAATCAGAGCCAATGCAAAGCTCTATAAATTACCATCATGTAAACCTATTCTTTAGATATTGATTAAATTATATAAGACCTTTTTACCATTAAGAACTGTATGCATGCGGGCAAAATAGCATCATAACAAAATCTATGGTTGTTTTCATATGCTTATTTAAACCAACAAAACAAAGTCTGTTATAAGAAACTCAATAAACATTTATAGAAAGTGTGTGGCTCGGCGATCTACAGAGTTAAGCAGCATTATTCGCAGCCGTGACTTGGATGGGTGACCGCTGAGCCGCGCATCAGTTTGCGCGTCAATTGGTGAGCGGGACGCAGTTTTTTCGAGTTTCTAATGTATTTCTCATGAAGTAGAAGCTCAGGAAAACGAACCGCCTGTATAGGCAGCGTTTTTCCGCAGTTTCCCTCTACTTTCGAACAGATGCGCAGGAAGGATTCTGAGCAGGTAGCTAGAGGAATGGAGGGGGAATGAAGGGGAGGGAATAGGAAAAGCCAAGATGCACATTGAGAAATAACCAAAAAAAAAAATACTATATGTTATCGAGAATGAATATAATTTAAAAAAAAGGGAAATCACGTGTTATACGTGTGCTTTCTTTTTTCCAACCTCATGTACGCAATAGAAAATCTAAGTTCTGTATTTCGCTCACAAAAGTTGAATTTTCTTGCTTTCGTGTTATCGATTGCATCGATCACTGTACCCAAGCGCAGTTGTTCGGTTTTTTCCGTTCAAGTTCCGAAGGAAATCAATCTACAACTACGCTTAAACTATAAGCCATGTGTATAACTTGACGAAAAAAAATAAGCCAATAAAATAAATGGTGTACACATGCTGGTGTAATTTTGTTGCAACGCATTCAGTTGAGAACGATAAAGATGCACACAACGCGAACTCGACAGAGCAAAAGTAAAGACGAAATTACCTTGTATAAGATGAACGCTTGCGGGAATTCAATTAAAGACAGAAAAATGAATTACGGCAGTAATCGTTATGGCGAAACTTTGCACAGCGCGAGTTGAACACTAGAAATCTTTCACAGCACTTATTCGACAACAAGAAATATCTTCGCGGCACTAGATCCAAGCGATCGATCTGCATCAACCCTCTAGCACCCTCTAACGCTCAATGCGATTGCTGGCCACTGCAACGTTGCAACTGTACCCGTTTACGCTATTTACTAAGCGGCGCTGGTGGTTATCTGTGTCGCAACGTCGCATAGGTTCGATCGTCTATCGGCTAGATGTCCCGTGAAAAGTGGGAGTCGAAATAGTCGAATTTCATAGTGCATTTACGTGAGAAGTGGGAGTATTCTTCTTTTCTTTTGGCGCCTGGTTATCGCCATCTATGGAGGGCATGTAACACGAGAAGTGAGAGTCGGAATAGCGGAAGTTCATAGTGCAGCATAGCTTAAATAACGAATCCCGGAAGCATAAACCGAGAAGTTATTCAAAAACCAAAAGTCGCCTCAATGGGTTACATATGATCGGCGAAATATTATCTGTAAGATATCCTGTGTCGTAAAGTTAACTTTCGAACACAGGATGACTTACACATAACATTTTGGCGATCATATTTAACCCATTAATGCGACTTTTGGGTAACTTTTTGGTTTGTGCTACTTGGGAATTTACAAATAGTGAACATTTGAATCTTAAAAGTCTAATTTCGAGGAAGTCCATAATATAGTAAATTAATATTTAGAGCACAAAAATGTCAAATTACATTTATATCGAAATCAAATAAAGAGAATGACCAATATTATGAACGGGCGATAATCAAATTATTGAAAATTCGATACGCAATAATCCAATTCGTCAATTTCTAGACTATCCAATATTTCGAACGCTTTAAATTCTGGGGTGGGGGTAAAAATAGCGAATGACCAAAATAGTGAATAGTTAAAATGGCGAATTTCGAAATTAGAAACGTTTGAATCTAGAATGGTCATCATTATGAGATTCGCTATTTTGACCTCCATCCCATCAAAATGCAATCAAAATAGCGAATGATAAAAATAGCGAATCTAATGTAAAATGCAATCAAAATAGCGAATGATAAAAATAGCGAATCTAATGTAAAATGGAATCAAAATAGCGAATTATAAAAAGAGCGAATCTAATGTAAAATGCATTCAAAATAGCGAATGATAAAAATAGCGAAAGCTTTTGTAAATTTGTATTATTTTTTATTCGATTTGATGGACCGACCTAAATGAAAATGTCGAAAAAAAAAATTTTCCGTTATTCCAATATTCGCAATTTCGGAACTTCAATTATAAGGGTCATTCGCTATTTTAATTTCCACTCACAATAAAATGTAACTGCACATATATAATATAAAATAGTTTCAAAATCCCATTTCCTTACTATAAAATGGCATTTTTATTCTTTATGCACTTCTGCGAAACACAGTAATAAGGAACATTCAAATAATTGGCGGGCCAGGCGAGCAGCGCGAGTGACTACTAGCGCCGTGTAGTGGCGAGTAATATTTAGAAGACAGGTTTAAAAAATAATATGTCAGAGGGATGATGCGTACTCCAGTTTCTGCGCAGCCTCAAGCGAAGCATGGGATCTGCACTTCTATGTATATCGATATTCCTTGCCAATAGTATGACGCGGTAAAGTTCGACATTACGTATGTCCGACACCCCAAGCAGCAATTTTTGTGTCGTTACGAAAGAGTTATCCGAGTGGGTTGCATATGTCCGCTAGAAAGTTGTCTGTAGGCTATCCTATGGCCCAAAGTTAACTTTTGGACATGTGCAGATAACATTCTGGCAGATATATGTAACACATTTGGATAAAAGTTTCGTAACAACGGAAAAACTTTTACTTCGGACGACATAAGGTCTTCACGTCAAATTTCGCACTGCCCGAATTCGACACATGACCATCTTTAATAATAATTGGAAGATAATAAACAATTATGAGATCACCATATTGACGCATTTTTTATTGCGAACGAATTTTAATGTTAAATCATGTATTATATATAAGATGATATATTACGAGCGGATAGAAATTAATAAGTGAGAATAAAAATGACTGGTCGTAAAAGGGGAACATTAGTGCGGATCAGTTTGTATGGCTGCAAGTTGACCAGTTTGTTGGGCAAGAAATAAACAAAAAAATCCCAAGTAACATTTTGGTTCGTGGTGAAGAAACTCTTCAGAATTTTATTTTCTTCGTCTGAACATAACCAAATTTTCACTAAGTATCCATGGGAAGAGTTATTACAGCAGATCAAGCGTCAAATGAGCGACGAAAAAAAGCGAAACTGGTCGACTGCAGTCACATACTGATCCGCACTAAAGAAAATTGAAAATGACGAAACGTAAATTCGATATAAAATATATTATAAATCTGTGGATGCGCACCATACATACCGATAACGTATCGATCGTATTTAACCGATAGGAAACGAAAACAAAGGAAACTAATAACAACTGCAATTTGTATAAACTCATAAAAGTCAGAATAGATAGACATGATGACATACATTACAGTCCCATTAAAATTTTTTCGGTCTGTATGAGTTTCTCATCCTCTATAAAATATTTTTAGGAGGAGGATCAATCTATCGTTCTTTGCTTAGTTTGCACACATGAAAAAATGCCAGTTACTTCGAATGTCAACGAATTCGTCAATAAGTGATAGTAGCATTGTACCTGTTTTTTCGATATTTTCTTTGCTTGAAGCGACTCTGAGACGCGAGAAACTTATAAGTAACAAAATCGAAGAGAAAACTGTTTTTTTCTAGGATCTTTGAAATTCACGATAAAAAAAAATAAGAACGATTCGTCCGAAGGACATCGAAATTATGACCGTCAAGATTTTGGATAGATATCTCATGAATGTCTTAAAAATCACGTCAAAATATCTTTTTTTAAAATTAATTATTTGATAACTATCGCTAGTCTGTGAGTGACAAAGTCGTATGATAGCTTTTGGACAACTTATATTAAGATTTTTACGATTCACAACTTAAAGATACGTTATATATGATTATCTTTCTGATATATCTGAAAGGTATTTATAAAGGATATCTAATACTCAGCATTCTGATAACGATAAGATATTCTTTATAAGAGCTATACTTGGGAGTTTCCCGAGATTAACAAGTATCATGCCTGAAAGATATCTTTCAAATGACTTAAAAATCACGTGAAAAATATTATTTAAAAAGTTAATTATGCGATAACTATCGTTAGTCTGTGAGGAGAACCGGAATAGCTTTGCTCTATGATATCTTTTGGACAACTATTGAGAAGACTCTTTTGACTATCCAAAAAACGGTATCGTTTCCCCAACTCATTTGATATCCCTATTCATTGTCAATAAATAGATGCATTTTCGGTGCCCTATGATGGACAAAGTGAAAAGATCACTTTCGGACGACTTTTAAGAAAGCTCATTCGGATCACTTAAAAACGATATTTATAATACGATTGATCTTGGAAATTTATTTGTTACCGCTTTTCGACAACCTTTTGTTGTCCTATAATCGACACCCGTGAAACAAAGTCGTTTTTGGACAAGTTATACACTGTCAAAAATATTTTAGGTAAAATTACTACACAGCGCAGGAAACGCTGTTACAGTAACGTTAACTTTTACGTATAAAGTAAAATTTTTGTATAATTTTGCTAAATTTGTTACAAAAGTCGTATTAGTTGATGCACAGTCTCCTAAATTCGTTAATAAAGGCGTGCTTCACATACAATAACGTTAATATTACTACCCACACATTAAACTTTCATTTCTTTCCTATATCATGTCCATATGGACATGAATCCAAAAGTACGTTATACACTGTCAAAAATATTTTCGGTAAAATTACTACACAGTGCAGGAAACTCTTTTACAGTAACGTAAACTTTTACGTATAAAGTAAAATTTATCATTTTGGTAAATTCGTAACAAAAGTCATATTAGTTGATGCATAGTCTCCTGAATTCGTTAATGAAGTCGTGCTTGTAATACAAGTTAATATTAATATTACCGACCGCACATTGAACTATTATTTTCGGTCCTATTATCATGTTCACATGGACATGAACTCAAAAATACATTTTATACACTGTCAAAAATATTTTAAGTAAAATTGCTACACAGCGGAGAAAATTCGTTACAAAAGTCGTATTAGTTGATGCACAGTCTCCGAAATTCGTTAATAAAGTCGCGTTCAAATCCAAGTTAACGTTAATATTACCACCCGCACAAATACAAGTTAACATTAATATTACCACCCGCACATTGAACTTTCATTTTCTTGCCTACATCATGAACATGAACTCTACAATACGTTATACACGATCCAAAATATTTTAGGTAAAATACTACACAGTGCAGCTCTTTAACAGGAATGTAAACTTTTACGTATAAAGTAAAATTTTTGTATAATTTTGCTAAATTCGTTACAAAAGTCGTATTAGTTGATGCACAGTCCCCTAAATTCGTAAATAAAGTCGCGTTCAAATCCAAGTTAACATTAATATTACCACCCGCGCATTGACCTTTCATTTTCTTTCCTATATCAAATTAAATTCCCCACACAAGTTTACTACCAAAACAATACATCGAATTCCTTAACAGTTCATGAATTTCCCAAATACAATCTAAAGAGTAATTATCTTTCGTAAACATCAGAAAGGCAACTCGTGAAGGAACCTCATCGTGGTCATTTCGACAACAGCGCCACTAGAGTGGCGACCTCTGAATCGACAGTTTCCTTCGCTGCCGAAACTACGGCCCTGCAACGATACCCACGTAAAATAGATGGCATCGGAAATGCAACCGCCATTTTCCAAAAACATTGACCCGCGCGCTCCGAATTGAGCGAGCGAGACAGAGAGAAATCGTGATACGCGATATTCACGTCAGTTGGCGCGTCGATCGCGCGATGCGAGGACCTTCGCGTCAGTTCTCAGAGAACCTCACGCACCGACGGTACGCGAAGGGTGACAACGACATCGACGACAACGACGACGACCAAGCGGAAGAGATTTTCGGATCGTCGGTGTGTGTCCTCTGTGCACGGTAACGTGTTGTCCACCTTTACTCGCCAATCGCTGGCACGTTCGGCTTATCGCGAATCGACATTTAAAATCTTCGGGTTAGAAAGAAAGTCGAGAGCAAAGCCTGAGAGAAAGAGAGAGACAGAGAGATAGAAGCAAGAGGGCGAAGACATCATCTCTCTAGGTGGAGGCTCTCACGGTCGTGATCATGAGAAGTTCGAGGTGGTGCGGAATCGGTTAAAAAAAAGGCTCTTCCCTCGCAGGTCACGGATAAACCGCGTGAAAGAGCGAAGCAAACGGGGTAAGCGTTATCCATCATCATCGTATCATCGTTGTCACTAAGTTTTTTTTTCTTTCTATACGACAAATCTAACGAGTGTAAATATCGTAACAAGGCGTTATAATGATAATGATAAATCGGAAACAAAAAATACTGTGTTTAATCTCCGATACACACGAAGCTCCAGTTTTGGTCCAGCCAGTCATCGAGTGTAGTGCGCGATTACTAAGGTGATAGGTGTCGATTTCGCGGCAGCAACTCTCTCGCCTTCATTCGATTCTGTTGTCAGAGTGAGCGAAAAGAGTTACGGTTGAATGTTGGGTTTGTTGCTTTACGATTATGGACAAGTTTGTTGTGCAGCTTCAGACCGCTTTATCAGTTTATCTGATGAGAAGTGATGATGTTAGAGCGACAGGAGAGAGGTTATAACGCTTAGACGGACTGTCGAGCGACTCGCAAGTGCACCTGCCATTCGCGCGACAGCTGTTTTGTGACCTCGCTCCCTCTCCGATGTGTTATCTGTAGGCTCTTCAGCTTTTTTACTCTTCGTTATCGCGTTTGAGGAATTTTCTCTTGGGCCTTTGATAGTGGTCGGAGAAAAAAAGGGTTAAACCCGCGGGATTTCGCGATTGTGTGTGGGTATATATATATATATCGTTTATGCGAGGATGGAAAAACCGTGGGAAAGTCAGGAGTCCCGGGATCTCGCCCGAGATTTATCGACGGGAGCCGCGAGTCTGATGCTGAAGCAACGAATGAGAGAATAGGGAGAGAGACGAGTCGGAAAAAAGAGGGAATAGAGAGAGAGATGATAAAAAAAACGAGAGACCAAAGAACGAAACTGGAACAAGCGTTATTAAGGACGTCGGGATGTCGAATTCTCTGTGTAAATGTTGCAGCGACGTCGCAACAAATGAGAGAGTTTTTGCAGAGCGCCTTTTTTTTTTGTAGAGTTGCGGTTTCGTTTTGTGGTGCATCGGATGGTGGATCTTTGTTGTTGAAAATGTTTGCACTTTTCCGATGTAAAGGTGTGTGAGTTTTGTGGAACTTGGTATGGGAAATCGAAATTAATATGGTTGCATTGTAAATTTGATATGGATGAAGGAATTGATCGGGTGATTGGAAATTATGACACATGATTATTGAATCAATTACTGAATTGAAATATGGATATCGACATGGATTTTTAGAATTTTATCGGCCGATTCGTAATTTAATACGTTCTCGCATTAAATTTGACATCAACGTGTCCAAAATTTCTGTTACTCATATTGAAAAATACCCAGTAGAGTTTTTGCTATTTTGTCCACATAAGTGGAAATTTTTTTGTGGAAATATAATGTGTGTCTATGAATTTTACTAATCTGGCGATATAAAATTACAACATATGGTTACTGAATAAATCATTACTAAATTCGTACATTAAAAAACATCATGTATTTTTGGAATATTAGTGCTCGATTTGAAACTCAATGCACATTTTTTAACAACGAAAGAAATCACGTACTACACCGTTAACGTTTGTCTTACGAATGATAATGTTTCAATTCGTCGTAATATTATAGATTCCAAAAAAACTGTGCCGTAATATTTATCTGAGGCAACATTTTTTTCGATACCATTCATATGAAAATTCAACATAAATGTTTATGAAATTCGATATACGAGGTAATTGAATATCAAAAGTAACGTCAATGATTTTTCAAGCATCTGCATCGAAGAATAGCTAAGTGGCCATGGAAAAATCAGAATCAATTGTGCGGTAATATTATCAAACACTGCATTTTTTCCAGTACCGTTTATATAAAAATTCAATATAAACGTTTATGGATTTTGATACACAGTTTATGCATATGGTACTTCCAATAAAAGTATATCAATCTTGAGAAAGATCTTTTTTGAAGAGTATGTATATTTTCTCTCTTTCTCTGTCTCTCTTTCTGTGACGCACGGATAAAAGGCGCTGCGAAAAGTTGGCCGTTGTTATTGTTTTATTGTGCTGTTGAATATATCCGTAGATGGATTTTTACTCACTGGCCTATTTCCCACGGGAGTATTAAATATCTGTGTTTCTATGTTTCTCCGCTTTCAGTTGGGTATCATGATTATCGGATTGAATCGAACTTGAATGCGACGCTGACGAGGCTTTCGGAAATTATTTGGAATACTGCCAGAATAATTTTCTAACAGAATTGTCGAGCTTACAGAGTAATGCGAGCGTTTTCTGTACAAAACGAAGCCTTCGACGACTTATTTATGAGTTTCACTTCCTCATAGAAGAAGCTTTGTTTTCGTGAAACTTTTTTTTCCCAGATTTTAATGTTGACAAAACGTCAAACAAAGTGGTTTAGCAAAAACATCTGTGTGTGTGTTACGTGCTTGCAATATTTAAACCTTCATAACTCGGGAACGCCTTGCGATATCGAGCTGAAATTTTCACTAGAGATAAAGGCGTCAATCCTCATCGTTCATACATTTTTTTTTGTTAAATTTCCATGATCGTTGAATTTTTACGCAGTTTTGAATTTTTTCAAAAATGTCTGTTAATGAGATAAGTCTTTCGATATTCGAGATATTGAGCTCAAAATTGGCGTGGATGCGAGATTTCAAGTTTTGATTTTTTAAATTTTTCAGTTTTTTTTAATGCGAATTTTTGTATCAAATATCAAGCTGGAAGTTGAATGAGTGCCAGATTCATGATTAACAGAAAAAAATCCGTTAGACATAAACCAAAAATGATGAACGATACCATGTTTTCATAGCGTAACCATTTATGTCGTATAAACTATTCATATTCTTGCTTTCCAATGAAAGTTCGGGAAACTCCGGGTTTCTATCTTGTTCTACAAAAAAAAAAAACAGAAAATGAGCTATAAAGTAGAACCTTCAACATTGCTTTCTCATCATTTTTCGCTTTTTACAAAGTTTCCTGCATGAGAAAGCCGAAATTGATTAGCATACTTCTTCATAGAAGTAGTTTTGTAAAAAGCGAAAAATAATGTAATTTTCTGATTAGTTTTTTTGTGGATTACGAGTGGATTGTGCTTTCGTTACATTAATTATAAAATAAACTGCAAAATCTTCTCTTCGTTTATATGTTTGCGATAAAAAAAATTATACGTTTTTTTAGAGGTAATTAAAAAAGATAATTAAATCAATTTATTTTTTACATACATACATACATTTTGAATTTATTGACATTACATACATTTATCGTTGTAACATTTGTATTTACATTAATTTTGATTCGTTGCCATGTATTGCCAATTGGCCATCGACCGCGGTGCTTCAGCCTTTTATTTTTTATTTATCTAATTAATATAATTAAATTAAATTCAAAAATATAGTTAAATTATATAATTAAAAAATGATGACTAAAATTCAGTAAAATTAACTTCGTCATGCTAAACATTTTGATGGTCAATATTCCAACGGGAAATTTCGAGATACGAAGTGAAAGAATAAAAAATCTCCTAAAAATGCGGGTTTGAGTAAATGAAAGTTATGCAAATTATTTGAAATGCGTGATTTCTGCCAGTAAACCAATAATAGACATTTGACAATTGCATAGATGTCTTATTCGCGTTTTCCATCCAAACTTCTGTTTGAACTACTTATCTATTATTTTCCTTTATTTTTTTTCCTTATTACAGTATAATGAGTATGTAGCATCTTCTATTCGTCATTCCGTAATCAGAGTCACGCGATTTCTGCTAGTCTTTTTCCACCTGCTGCTTGTAAAGTGGATGTCCCAGTTGTTGACCATGTACCAGTAATTTGTAGTGTGTGTTGATGGAAGCAAAATTTCTAGTATTGTAATGCGACTGTCGATTGCTGATGCATTGCAAATTACTAGGACATCCACTTTTTTCGTTGTCATTACTGTGACTTGTGTTTCGCTGCAGACAAAAGCCACGCACTGTTCGCTTCCGACAATTGGAACAAAAAAGAACTCTTTAGCGACATTGCAGTTTTGCATATTTAGTTCGTTTATACTAACTAAACAGTACTTTTGCTCCTACGTAAGTGAAGCCAAAGTAGTTTTCGTGAAACAAATTCTTTTTTACATTCTTATTTCAGTTTGTTAAAAATAATCGAAAACGTCCATTTGTATGAAATATCTGTTTGTGTGTATTTTCGTATGTTCGGATTCTTGTTAGCACAATAGCGTCGCCAATTTTCAATATATCGGCCTAAAATTCGGTGCACGAGTAAATTCTCGGTAGATGTTTCGGTAGAATGACTGAGTTTAAATTTGGCAGGAATGCGACAAGTGATTAACCACTTATGACAATTTGAATTTTTTTCTAAAACCACTTATGACGCTCTATTTTTTATATTTTCCAAGATATTGGGCTAAAATTTGATCTACAAATGGACTATTATACACTGATAATTGGTACCAAATTTTGTAAACATTTTTTAAACCATTAAAATTTTATAGGATTCTTTTATTTTTTCAGTTTTCTGAATAATTACACTGAGAGAAATGATTTCATTGATTCACGGCAATCTTCGCCAATGAAAAATAAAACACTTGAGTTTCAATACTATTTTTTCATTGAATGACCTTGAATCCACTGAAAAGTCACTCTATATTATGCTCTAAGAACGTTTATCTTGGTTCTTATGATTTTTTTCTTTACGTCGTTGCATTCTTACATTGCAAACTTCAATGACATTATTCCCGTTGACGAGTTTAGATATCAAATATTGTTCAAGTTGATTAGAAATCATTAATAAACGTAATTAATTATAGAATAAAGCTTTCTTCACGGAAAAGCCAAATATAACATTTGATAAAATTCAAGGGAAACGCAATGTAAAAATTTCAATTGCCAGCTTCTTCTTCACTCATTGCACGGAGCTCCGTGATTTCGATTGCGTAATCCAACGCGTGAAGCGTGTAGAGAGAAACTACTCCTCCTTCTCTCGTAACGTTTATTTCCGATCTCGAACGTAAACACGCAGTGAGTTCTCTCGTGTGGTCCCGCGAGATGAAAGACGGTTGGATGCTGTGCGTCGGAACACAGCCACTGAAATACAAGTGCGCATGCCGTTTTTAAGCCCCGTTCGTAACTTCCGGGGTACGTGTTGATAACTCATGCTAAAAACGGTAATTATTCGGTATTTATCGTTATCCACTAATGACCGTAAAAAATGCAAAAAAATATGGTGATTTTTGCATTCTCGTAGCGGAAAGCTTCGTTTTCGGGCAAATTTTTTTTGGAGATTTTTATGTCTCACTTGGAATGATCCGAAACATGGAGAAAAGTGGTTTAGAAAAAATGTCCATGTGTGTGTTTTGTAGGGCATCGAAATTTCAATCATTTGGTTCAAGTTTTGACCTTTTTATGATTTTCCATCGACTTTCGTATAGAAATGGCGTTTTTTTCTCAAGTATAAAGTTTTCAAGTTCTGAAGACATTTATCTCAGAAAATATAATAAATTATTTTTTTTACCACAAATTTGTAAAGATCATGAAATTAGGTTGGTTGTTATACACAGCCACTGAAATACAAGTGCGCATGCCGTTTTTAAGCCCCGTTCGTAACTTCCGGGGTACGTGTTGATAACTAATGCTAAAAACGGTAATTATTCGGTATTTATCGTTATCCACTAATGACTGTAAAAAATGCAAAAAAATATGGTGATTTTTGCTTTCTCGTAGCGGAAAGCTTTGTTTTCGGGTAAATTTTTTTTTGAGATTTTTATGTCTCACTTGGAATGATCCGAAACATGGAGAAAAGTGGTTTAGAAAAAAATGTCCATGTGTGTGTTTCGTAGGGCATCGAAATTTCAATCATTTGGTTCAAGTTTTGACCTTTTTATGATTTTCCATCGACTTTCGTATAGAAATGGCGTTTTTTTCTCAAGTATAAAGTTTTCAAGTTCTGAAGACATTTATCTCAGAAAATATAATAAATTATTTTTTTTACCACAAATTTGTAAAGATCATGAAATTAGGTTGGTTGTTATACACAGCCACTGAAATACAAGTGCGCATGCCGTTTTTAAGCCCCGTTCGTAACTTCCGGGGTACGTGTTGATAACTAATGCTAAAAACGGGAATTATTCGGTATTTATCGTTATCCACTAATGACCGTATAAAAGGCAAAAAAATATGGTGATTTTTGCTTTCTCGTAGCGGAAAGCTTTGTTTTCGGGCAAATTTTTTTTTGAGATTTTTATGTCTCACTTGGAATGATCCGAAACATCGAGAGAAGTGGTTTAGAAAAAATGTCCATGTGTGTGTTTTGTAGGGCATCGAAATTTCAATCATTTATTACTCGGGAACCGTTCAATCGATTGAGGCCAAATTTTGCACACTAGTGAAGCAGCAGCTCGGCTTTAATTCTTGCAGATTTTTTTTTCACAAAATGTATGCAAACATTTTTGTTTGATAGCTTTGTAATTTTTTTTTAAAAAGGACTTGCGCGCTAAATTGTGATTTTGTAAAATTCAAAAATAAAATATCGCCATATTTTGCTGAATAAATTCTTCATAAGTGCAGGTATTCTTGATGTAGTTTGGTATTAAATTTGACTGAAACCGGAAAAGCGATTTAAATTTTATAGCGTTTTGAAATTTTTGGAAAATCTACGTTGTTGCCTTAACTTCAGCAAAACATGTGACAACGAACTCAAATTTTATACATGAAATCGGTAGTTCGTAACGATGATTATTGAGGAATTTCGTCATAATCTGCGATGGGCTTCATATTTGTCAGAATTTCAACTTAAAAAAAATGATATGCCGTCAACTTCATCAAAACACGAGATAGCGAAACTCGAATCTCAAATATGAAATCAATACTATGTAGCAATGATAGCTACCAAATTTTGTTATAACTTTTTATGTCGTTCAAATTTTTCCGAATTTTAACTTCTATAAACAAAAATTACAAAGTAGAACTTTGCAAATTGCTTCCTCATTATTTAGGTATGTGAACCTAGCACCCGATTTGAAGGAATCTTATTTTTTTATTTAATCTTGTAGATATTCGTATGTAATTGTATGTAGTAACAATTATTTCGTTTGCACTTGAACCAAAAAAAAATTCTGCTTCGGCGAAAAAATGGCCATCCACCGAATTCAAGGAAACTGAAATTTGTGTGTTTTTTGCCTTTTTATTATTTTTTATATTTTTTTTTTGTTCAAAATCGATTAAAATACTCCGTTATGGTGGTAGCTTTGTAAAAAAAATCAAAAATAATGAGGAAGTAATTTGAAAAGTTCTATTTTGCATCTTTATTTGTTTTGCTATAGAAAAAGCTTCGTTCTTGGGGAAATATAAATTATAGAATTTTAATATCAGAATATTGAAATCCGTATAAAATGAAAATTTTATAAAAATGGTTCAGAAATTTTTTTCGGGGTTTTTATACTTCTCTGTTAAGGGTTGGTTGGTTTGGTTGGTTAGAGCAATCGAGTCGTGGGTTACGCCTACTAAGTTATTGATTGTATTACAATGAGCTTGGTTGCGACAACCAATAACATGGTCTAACCAATTTATCGTATGGCGCATATACAGGCTGACACTTTCCAGGTGTTTTCCCCCTTCTTATTCATAGTAGGGATTGATTTTGGTTGGTTTAAGGTGTGGTCATTTAATGATTCTTCATGAAGTTCCGTGTGGCAAACATTAATCTCGAAAAATATTGGAAATCTTTCAGGTGGTTACTCTTTTTCTTATTCGTTGTGTGGATTGATTTTGGCTGGTTCAAGTTTTGACCGTTTTATGATTTTCCATCGACTTTTGTATAGAAATGGCGTTTTTTTTCCTCAAGCATAGAGTTTTCAAGTTCTGAAGACATTTATCTCAGAAAATATAATAAATTATTTTTGTACCACAAATTTGTAAAGATCATAAAATTAGGTTGGTTGTTATATATGAGCAAGTTTTTTTCCGTGTAGCTTCGGATTTGCTTGAAATGTGAAATTTTATTGCTTAAACTATAAAAAAAACAAATCTCAGCTATAAAAATGTAGAACTTTTTTTATTTTTTATTTTAAATGCCGTTCAGAATTCAATGTGTGCCAATTTACAGCTGACGAAGTATAACTTTCTACAGAAGTGTAACTATAACTCAGCGAAGTTGGTATAACATTTCGCCGGAATCAATAAAAGGGTTTAAAAGTTACTTTTTCTCATTACCACAGTCGATTTGACCTCTATAATCCGCCAATAGTTTAGGATATCAGGGTGAAGTTTGGCACGTGGAGTAGAGCGTAATTAGTATTAACGATCGTGGTGAAGTAAATTAGAATTTATGAGGTCACTACAATCTAATCGGCATAAAATTTTAATTGACAAACGTCGTAACCGGCGCCATCTCGTAAAAAATAAAAAACTGGCGAAGGAAAATTTTCTGCTTAAGTAAAACCAATGACGGTATTATTCTTGGGCGGAATTTTATTTCGTAATAAGTATCACAGGTTTCAAAATTTCTTAATACAAAAAATAGCACATTCCATTTGGGGAATTCTGCAAAGCAGAAATTGTACACTTTTTTCCATTACGTTATTCATTTCACAAAACTTTTTCTATGGGCAGATTAAAATCGATTATTTTATTGTCCATTGTAGAAAAAAAACCACTTATAATTTAATGTCCAAATACTGAAATTTTAAATGCATAAACTTCTATATTAAATACAATAATTGAGATATGGTACATTAATAAAAATAATTCTGTTTTATTTTACTACAAAATTGAATACATTTTTTTAATGACAATTGTACATTTGATTTGATTGGTGCGTTTATGCATAAAAATTTTCAGTCTTTTCTGACAGTTTTTACCCTTTTCTTTCCGCTTTGTCAAAGGTAAAATATTTAAGGATGAGCAATAAATAAATGACTCATTCTCTGGTATTTTTCCTTCCCTATTTATACACTGTTAGGAAAGATTGGAAGTTTTTATTCATAAACTCGTCATCGAAATTCAATAAACTACTGTACTTTTACTGTAAAATTGAAGTAAATTATTGAATATGCTGTACCATACATTAAATTCACATTACACTTGTATACTAAAGTTCATATACTAGTTTACGAATAAAAACTTCCGGTAAAAGTAAACTAAATATCAAGTAGATTTTTTTTACAGTATATATTGAAGATTTTTATTCGTTAAGTATTGGAGGTATTGAAATTTTCTATGCGTTACTTTTCCTCAAGTACTTCAAAAGAAGTAACATCCTTTCACCTACGTCATAAGCGAGACTTCAAGGAAATAATGAAATATGGTTTGATAAGAAATTACAGCAACGTTATCGGATCGCAACGCAAAACAATTGAGATAACGATCAGCTCGTATTTCTTACGACTTCGTGATATTTTTCTCTTTCTTTAATTATTTCTAGATATTCCGTACGTCATTCGACGACTTCATTGCAAAAATACAATTCTGAGGTATCAAAGCGATACGAAAGAGGGAGAATTTTGTCTTCGCAGTGAAGGACTAGATGAGGACTTATAAATTCACACATTGGATATGTTACTATTATAGAGATAACGATGAATATTCCTTAAGGCGATTTACTATGATACTTAATCTGAGGTTAATTTTCTTAAGAGGCTCGAATATTCCCGATCGAAATGATCGAAGTCATTGATTTTTTTAAATATTGTAAGCGACTAATCTTCATCCAAATTAAATTATGAAAGTTAGCGAAACAAATGTCGGATTAATTTTCTTAGTTTAAGTTGACGATAATTCAGTAACGATTATAAATTGCAATAAATCGTTATAGATCCACACATTTCATATTTCACTATAGTATATGAATATAGATAAAGATTCCTCTTAAATGGAGTTCTGTGATTGGTTACTTAAATCTGAGATTAATTTTTTTTAACGTCTTCAATATTTCCGAACAAAAAGTCATTATTTTTTTAAATTGCATGTGACTAATTTGGAGTCGAATCTAATTATTAGACTCTACAAAACATATCCCGGATTAATTTTATTAGTTTCAGTAAATTTTTAGTTTTATATATCGTTAAATGATAAACGAAAGACTTTAAGAACTGACTTTAAATTAATGGTTCCGAATCGTTAGTGTAACGATATTTGTAAAGATTCGCATTACCAAAATTTAAACCGAGCTTTGTTAGCACGTTTTAAATCTAGCGATCAATTTCTCAGATTTCGACATCTGTTTCGCAAGTTTCCATTATTGAAATTAACCGAAACGTAGTCGCATATGATGAAAAACGAATAATAGTAATACAGGACTGAGAAAAAAAAAGTAGTGACTTATCGCTCAATTACGGTGACAACTGTAATTTATTTCTGGCCTTCAGTAATCAGCATTATTTACACAAGTGGATTACAGCTTTCGTTTACAAATAGTCAGTAACACACGTGTTTTGCATATTTTTACTCTTGTCGGTGTATTAATTATGTGTGTAAAGAAAAATCAAAACTAATATCTTCATCACCCTTATCTATAAGGGTAATCAAAATATTAGATATTAGAATGAAAGATCGGTAATCTATTACCGATTTTTTTAAATTATACACTTTCCGACTAATCATTTCGACAAGAAATTTGCTCTACAAAACGGCGGAATTAACTCTGTTCGATTCAATAGATTTTAATAATTAATATTTTGAATTGTCATTGTGACGTATAAAACAAAACAATGAAAATGCTTGCAAAAAAGTTCTCTAATTCAATTAGAGTGATTAAAAATGCCGACAGAATTAACTCCTGCAGACACACCAATTTAAACATTAATTTGGGTGACCATTCCAATTTATCAAATATGGTATTATCACATTAAGCATGTAAGAAAATTTTTCGACTTTATTTTAATACCAAGGCTCATATATATATTGAATTTAACTAGAGTATATTAACATTACTCGCGTTCATTAACTTTATCGTACAATATATATGTTATTTACTATACTTAATTTATAAATTACACCCTCTTTTGTGTATTAAAAAAGTTGTAAATTTTCTAACATTATCAACATTTAGTTTGCATGAAAAATCACTGCAAATTTATAATAAACATAATTTATTTGCAAATTGTGTGAACAACAAAAACGCGATATCCACTTTTATTTAAAGGTATTTCGATAAGTTTCTTACACCTGCCAATTACGTTAATCGTGAGTCTATCAAGTTTCGACTAATATCAATAATGTTCGGCGTTGTATCGTCTTACGTTGAGGGGTCTTGATGGGATTGATGGTGCAAACAAAAGCATTTGCGACCGCCAGATAACAGCGAGCAATCTTGAGGGTCACATATCGACTGTGTGTTTTGTCGCGGCGGTAGACGAGGTTGCCTCTGGTCAGCGTTATGAATTTCACGACACGTGCACGCTGCAATCCCGGCGAATTTTCTCTTTCCTTCGAGGAGCCCGACAGAGACACGTGCTCGTAGCGATCTCGCACTCGGCGTTGAGTCATGGTCACATAAACCCGCGACAGAGATAACGCAGTTATACGTCGCGAGTCCGTGTCAATGGCACACACGCGACGACTCGCCTTCTCTAATCCCTTGACTGCAATTATGTAGGACGGCCTTTAAGAGGCAGTGGCACTTTCCTCAGTACACTTCGAAATTTTGAAATCTATTTTTTCCTTAACTACTTGGCAGATAAGACTTTAATTTTGAGAGTGTGTGGGGAAGTATGGCAGAAATGGACTAAGCTTTCGGCTTCCCGAAATTCAAAGCCGTTTATTCGGGAGAGCTGAAAAACAAAACAAAAATTAGGTTAGGTGCTAGAGAGACAGTTCTATAAGCATTTAAGAGATAGTGGCACTTTCCTCACTCCACCTCGAAATTTTGAAATCTGTTTTTTCCTTAACTACATGACGGATAAGGCTTAAATTTTGAGAGAATGTGGAGAAGTATGGCAGAAATGGACTAAGCTTTTGGCTTCGCAAAACTCAAAGCCGTTTATTCGGGAGAACCGAAAAACGAAACGAAAATTAGGTTAGGTGTTAGAGAGATAGTTCTATAAGCGTTTAAGAGATAGTGGTACTTTTCCCATCACACCTCGAAATTTTGAAACTTGTTTTTTCGTTAACTACTTCGTAGAAAAAGCTCAAATTTTGAGAGTGTGTGGGGGAGTACGGCAGAAATGGACTGAGCTTTTGGTTCCTCGAAACTTAGAGCCACTTATTAAAAAAAAGTAAAGTTAGCTAAACAACCAAAAAGTGAGGTTAGATGCCAGTAAGTTATCGAAAAAATGCATAACAATGGAAAAAAATTTACATTTAGACCTCATTGAGCACATACCAAGCATTATAATTTTGCAGTTCTGCAAAAACATAAAGTGCACCAAAATGGTGTCAGAAAAAAAGTAAAATCGTTACTTGTCATGACTTTCAGATCAAACTGGTGTACAAATCTCAGTGTTTAATTTCTTATTTCATCTATTGAAGAGTGCATTCTAGAGTGAGTGTAAGAATTTTGATGAAGGTCTTTTTGACATAGCAATAACATATGATTTTTAATGTGTAATCTTTATTAAAAATTCAGTACATAATTTGCAACAGTAAATCTAAACTTGCACTTATCCATTTTTACAAAATGGCAAAATTATAATCCGTTCTGTGTACTTAACGAGGTTTGAAAGTTATAATATTTCAGAAGAAGAGTATCATTTATAGAATTTTTTTCTTCTGACTTTTTTCCACTTTCCCTACTTACGGCAAAAATGGGCTAAGCTTCTAACTCTTCGAAACTCGAAGCAGTTTGTTCGCTTCAGCAGGACAACAAAAAAGTGAGGTTAGGTGCTTTAAAAAAGCCCTATAAGTGCTCAACATTGAGCGATCAAATTCCCAGTGGTGTATCACTGCCTCTTAAAACTTGGCCGACGTTTCGACAACGATGAGAAGCAGAAGAAAATAAATATATATTCGCGAACCGAGATATTGTATCTCGCTGTCCGGTTCACGATGTTGTATACAAACAGTAAAGAAATACGCAATACACGAGCTCGTGAACTAACGCTGACAGGAGATAGCGACAATCACTGAATAATAAATATACATTTCTTTAATTGGGGTTATAAATTAGAACCGAAATTAAGTGAGGAAAATCTGTATCTTTTTTTTTAGTGCTATTAACATTTGTGTGCGCAATTTAAAAAAATGTATTGTCACGAGGTTGGCAAAGCTTCTGACAATACATTGATTATCACCTTTTATTGTCCTCAGATTATTATTCATAATAATTCTAAAAAATAATACAAACGTTTTGGAAATTGTAACTAAAACTCTTATTTATTAAATTTCAGACTTGACACACCCGCAAGATTCATAATGCTGGGGGATTCGAGAAGACGAAGCAGAAACGACGGAAGAGGAACGCGGGACGAATTTTTAAAATCGTGTCACAACTGAGAAAATCGGCAAGAAATAGCTGAATCGAGCCGCAAGGTTTGCAATAAAAGAAGCGCAAGAGTCCGAAGGCGATGTCGAAGAGGTATCGCGGAATCGCAGAGCCCCTTCGTTGTCTTCCTAAAATATCGTCGTTGGATCGTTCGCGTAAGTTCGAATGATCCTAGAATCGTTTCAAGGATCGATTGAAACTAAACAGAATAAAAAGGTAGTGGAGTTGGGGACCAGAGTTGAAAATCAAAGGATATATTAGAATCTTCAAGCGAATATTATTATCAGAGCTCCCGGCGAGACTGAGACTAAGAAATCGTTATCGAATGAGTTAAGACTTATTCCGCAACGACATTATCAGACCCTAAAGCTTCAGCTTCAAGCGCAAGCTCCATCCTTGTTAGGGCTGAGATATAAAGCCTTGGATAAAAGTTGCAAGTCCTAAACTAGAGGGAATAAGAAGTAAGTTGGTGGAATATAAGTGTGAGCCACGGAGGTGGTCCGAGTAAGCGTTCAAAGTGAAGTGTCCGGGGCTCGCTGAGATGGCCTTCATGATGAAGAAGAAGAAGTACAAATTCTCGGTGGAGGTCGGCCTCGAGGAGCTAACCGCAGTGCCTTTCGTCAGCGCCGTGTTGTTCGCTAAGCTGCGACTCCTGGACGGCGGATTCGTCGAACATTCCACTAGGTAAGTTTCACACGGAAAAACGACTTCGTTACGGTAACGAAAATAATAGTTAGACCCAACTGTGTGACTTTGTGCTCTGAGAGACAGACGATTATTTGGTTAAGGAAGTTCCTCAGTAACATTGAAATGAACAGAAAAATCTAAAATAATCACCGCGTTTTTAATAATTCATAACAAACTTCCATGAATTTTTTGGGAATTTTTGTCTACATCGTTTACACAAAATTAATTTATTTATGCATACATTTTAACATGGGCTCTTATGGCATATTTACGAATAAAGAAAAAAAATGGAAAAATTTAAAAAAAAATTTACATTAAAAAAAAAGGATTAATTCCACGAAATACTTAAAAATTGAACGATGTAAAAAAAAATTTCAATTATTATTTTTTTTTTAAATTCGTAAATATGCCATAAGAGCCCATGTTAAAATGCACGCATAAAAAAATTCATTTTGTGTAAACGATGTAGACGGAAATTTCCAAAGAAATCCATGTGAGTTTGTTATGAATTATTTAAAATGCAGTAATTATTTGAGATTTTTCTGTGCATTTTCAATTTTACTGACGAACCTCCTTAAATCAACTATTTTCAGGTGGTTGGCTCTGATCGTTGCTTGAACTTAGTAGTTAGTTGGGCCAACTACTATTTTGGCACCAACTGTCTTACTTAGTTGGATCAAGAATAAAATTCGTTGTGTGACCTATTTAAGTCAACTAAGTCGTGATGGTAAATGTGACTAATATCAGGTCGTTACACCGACTAACTGGATGGTTGTGGCAACAAATTTTTGCTCAACTTATAAATAGTTAGTTGGCCCAACGATGCGGTTTTTTTCCGTGCAGTTTTCGCGCCTGAGCGACAGCTTTGATATTAATGAAAGTTTCCATAGATCTGGTAGATGCTTATAAAATAGTATGAAAAAAGTATCGGACGGAATAGAAATATACATCCATGAAATCTGCAGAGCACTAAACGTGAAGAAACAAAATGACTCAAGAGACGCGGTAGCGTTTCGACGTCAAGAACGATAAAAAAATTGGCGCGAAGTTACTATTAATTATACTCCAGAATTTCTAGCGCGAATGAATTAAATTATACATTGAGTGAAAAATGGTGTGAATCGAATAACGAACAATCTTGCACTTTTTAAACTGAAAGACGATGTGGAAATGAATAAAAGGGTTTTGGGAAATGGAGCTTTTCAAAATAGTAGATAAAAATTGGAACAATAGTGAAAACCTTGTACATACCTATATTGTGAATTTTATCATTGGTTACCGAAGTTAAAGAACTTGACTTCATTTTTACGATTTTTCTTATTATTTTCCAAGTTCTCCAATTTTATTGTATACATACACTCAGAGAATCGTAATAGTTCAGTCAACTATTAAGTGACAGTTATTAATTTTTAGTCCATGCAACTATTTTCAGAGTTACGGTTACTATTTACAATAGTTATAGCAACCATTTGGTGGATTTTTTTATAGTGGCCGCTATAAAAAATTAGTTGTACAAACTAAAAATGAATAGTCATCACGTTATAGTTACTAATACGAAAATTCGCTCTGAGTGTAGAATAACATTAAAATGGAAAGTATAAAGAGTATTTCGTATTGGACTAAGTCAAACTTAAATTATCCTCAAATTATGGTCATATTCAAGTATTAAGTATGAAATAAGTATACGAAAAAATATTCGAGTATTTTTGTATTTAATTTTTTAATCAATTAATGTCAATCTTCAAATTGATATTTTTCATTAAAAAATGTTCGGTACTCGAATATGTTTTCATCTACTCATTTCCTACTCAATACTCGAATATGAGTATCATTGAAGTATAATTTTGTCCAACGGGACACAATCCATATTTCCCATTTTAATACTACTCTAACATTCTTTCCATATATTTTTTTTGTGTGGCTGCAATCAATCAATTGACGGTTCGGTTCTATGAGTAGACCTTCTTCAAAATGTTATATCCGTGAAAAGAATAATCCAAAAACGATGAGTGTGCGCGTGGTCAAAATTTGAAAAAAAGTGTAATCCAAAAAGAACATGATCAGTGACAAATCAGCAATAAAAAGAGAGACAAAAAGGTATGACATGACAAATTTACCATATAATATAATTCTTAATTAAATACATGGATATTAATATCCATGTATAAGAAAGAATTGTCGAAACAAAGAACACCTCCATTTTTGGGACAATTTTTGAAAGAAAACAGCAGAAAGAATCCCTAAGTAGTAGTACAATCTCGCTAATTAGGAAAAGTGCATAAGAGGGTCAGAACAGAGTTAAGCTTACAGAGAATGCTTTAGAAGTTTTACCTGCTTTTCTTTTTGCGAGTACAAACGCATCAAGGCATTTAAAAGAGGATCTAAATATAGCCTTTCCACGGCAAAAAAAAACGAAAAAACTGAGTGTTTTGTGTGGTAGCGAACGAGATACCGTTGATACGTGGTGTTTGAACAATCAACAGTATATCGATGCATATCATCGATAGGTGCACCGTAAAATCCTGTTTTTGGGAGAAAATTTTTGAAGAAAATAGCAGAAGGAATTCTCAACAACAATCCTGCTAATTAGAAGAAGTGCATGAGAGGATCAGAAAAAAGTTACCTGAGGTTACAGAGAATACTTTGAAACATTCACCTGCCTTTTTTTCTAGTACAAACGCATCACAGGCATTTAAAAAAGGATCTAAATATAGCCCTTCCACGGCAACAAAAAAAAAACGAAAAAAACCGAGTGTTTTGTGTGGTAGCGAACGAGATACCGTTGATACGTGGTGTTTGAACAATCAACAGTATATCGATGCATATCATCGATAGGTGCACCGTAAAAATCCTGTTTTTGAGAGGAAACTTTTGAAGAAAATAGCTGAAGGAATTCTCAACAAAAATCCCGCTAATCAGAAGAAGTGCATGAGAGGATCAGAAAAAAGTTACCTGAGGTTACAGAGAATACTTTGAAACTTTCACCTGCCTTTTTTTTCCAGTACCAACGCATCACGGGCATTTGAAAAAGGATCTAAATATAGCCTTTCCACGGCAACAAAAAAAACGAGAAAACCGAGTGTTTTTTGTGGTAGCGAACGAGATACCGTTGATACGTGGTTTGAACGATCAACACAGTGAGAGAAAATTATGGTATGAGTAACCATAATGTGACAACTATTAATTTGTAGTTGGTACAAACATAATTGTTACCACTTAATTAGTTGTTACAACTATTTTTATAGTCACCGTAACTATAATAGGACTAAAAATCACTAGTTGTCTCTTCATAGTTAACTGTACTATATGACGATTTCTCTCAGTGCAGTATATCGATACAGATCATCGATAGATGCACCGTAAAAATCCTGTTTTTGAGAGAAAACTTTTGAAGAAAATAGCTGAAGGAATTCTCAACAAAAATCCCGCTAATCAGAAGAAGTGCATGAGAGGATCAGAAAAAAGTTACCTGAGATTACAGAGAATACTTTGAAACATTCACCTGCCATTTTTATTTTATTTTTTCAGTACAAACGCATCACAGGCATTTAAAAAAGGATCTAAATATAGCCTTTCCACGGCAACGAAAAAAACGAAAAAACCGAGTGTTTTTTTTGTGGTAGCGAACGAGAGACCGTTGATACGTGGTTTGAACGATCAACACAGTGAGAGAAAATTATAGTATGAGTAACCATAATGTGACAACTATTAATTTGTAGTTGGTACAAACATAATTGTTACCACTTAATTAGTTGTCACAACTATTTTTATAGTCACCGTAACTATAATAGGACTAAAGATCACTAGTTGTCTCTTCATAGTTAACTGTACTATATGACGATTTCTCTTAGTGCAGTATATCGATGCAGATCATCGATAGATGCACCGTAAAAATCCTGTTTTTGAGAGAAAACTTTTGAAGAAAATAGCTGAAGGAATTCTCAACAAAAATCCCGCTAATCAGAAGAAGTGCATGAGAGGATCAGAAAAAAGTTACCTGAGGTTACAGAGAATACTTTGAAACATTCACCTGCCATTTTTATTTTATTTTTTCAGTACAAACGCATCACAGGCATTTAAAAAAGGATCTAAATATAGCCTTTCCACGGCAACGAAAAAAACGAAAAAACCGAGTGTTTTTTGTGGTAGCGAACGAGAGACCGTTGATACGTGGTGTTTGAACGAGGTCGAGAGTCCCATGTGCAGTGGAAGTTTACTACGATCGATCAAGAGTATTTCGATGCCGATCGTTGGTAGGCGCCCCCTGAAATCCCGATCGTCTCTTATACAGCACAGTACCGAATTACTATAGTACTCGAAGCTCGATGCACACTCGAACTCCGCAATAGAACGACGTATAAACGCTATATACCGTTAGTACAGTTCGATGTGAACGGGACACGGCTACTCGATATTCGCCAATCGATTATACTGGGCTCGGCTCTCGCTAGCCAAGAGAGGAGAACGAGGGGTGGAGTCTGCATGCAACGAACGTGAATTACTATAGAAGCTCGAACATTCGCACACACGTTTAGTCACAGAGAGAAAGAAAATACAGACACCCTGAGAACTACTGCTGTTCGTTTTGCAACGCGATTCTGCTTATCTTCCACACCTTTCTTTCTACGACCTCTCTTCACTCTATTCTTCTTTACATATTCCTTTTACCCTCTTGTTCTACATATCCCTTACTTTCCATCCGCATTTCCTTACCGATATCTTCAGGAGTCACACGATAACACTTTTTATAGTGTATCGAGCCTTTTTATATTCAATCAATGAAGAAATGTTTCATGAGTGAACAAAGTCAATGAAAAATTGACTGAAATCGGAAAATTAACTGACTGATCCGTAATTTTACCTCGAATTCATGACTGGGATGTATCACACCCTAAACGACATTTAAGACGTCGTGACCAACGTGGAATTATTACAAAAGGTTCAAATTAAAGTATGGTCTAAGTCTGGAGTCGATAACATCGCTGGTTACCATAGGAGAACATTTGGAACATTTGAAAATGATGATAGTTATGATATCGATTAGCCAAGAGAGGAGAACAAGGGGTGGAGACTCTAGGAGCTGCACACACGTTCAGTCACCGAGAAAAAGAGAATGCAGACACCCTAAGAGCTACCACCATTCGTTCTGCACCGCAAGTCCGCTTATCCTCAACACCTTTCTTTCTGTGACCTCTCTTCACTCTATTCTTCTTCACATTTTCCTTTTATTCTTGTGGATAGAGTGGAAAATAGCGAATGATCAAAATAGCGAATTACAAAATAATGGACGCCTGAAATTAGAATGGCCTAATGGACAATAATGGCCGGTGGATCTTTTCTCTATCGGCAGAAAAGATTTCATTGATTCATGGCAACCTTCGCCACTGAAAAGAAATACTTGAGTTTCTATACTATCTTTTTATTGAATGATCTCAAGTTCAATAAAATGTAGTGACATTGAATCGAAGAAATAGTCAAAATTTTGAAACCGATTTTTTCGTAAACTACTTGGCAAATAAACCTCAAATTTGGAGAAAACGTGCTCAAGTACAAAAGAAATGGGGTAAAGTACGGGCTCCTCGAAACTCGAAGTCATTTGTTCGGGAGAACCGAAAAACAAAAAAGTGAAGTTAGGTGCAAGAGACAATTTATATATGTTTAACATTGAGGATGAAATTTCCACCACTTACTGCTATCAAGTATATCTTGTCAATTAATCAAGGAGACCATTTATCAAGTATATCTTGTCAATTTATCAAGGAGACCATTTTTTTTAAATCAATGAAAACCTTCCTTTAAAACAATGAAACTATTTCTTCATTATATGCTCACTAAGTAAATGTTTCTTTCCAGTCAATGAAATGTTCTCTTTGAAATTTAAGTGCACTATTTTATTTGAATTGAAGGAATATTTCGTTGAAATCAATGGAAAAAAATGAACCTCACAATTTCTTAGGCTTCAATGAAATCTTTTCTCTCATTATAGATCTACCCTAGATAAGTCTTCTAAGAAGAATTCTAAACATTTTAAAACGATGATAATTATGATATCGAATTAATATGCAGCAAACGTGTTGTTGACTGTGGCCTACCTCACTATACGACTCAGGAAACTCTCTTCTATATTGGGCGCGCAGCATCCGCCTTTCCGGCATCCTTATTATCACGATTATTATACACATTCTGCAAGAATGCTGCGGGCAAAGATACCAGAGGCGCGTAGTTGGATGCTTGCCAGATTGCTGCCGAGTTTATGAGATGAGAAGCCGGAGATGGGTGACTGCCTACGTGTACCAAAGCGACGTAGCGTTTTCAGTTCGTTCAACAGTCAACAGACTGGTATATGCATTGGCCTCTGGGGAATGTGCGTGAAAACTATCAGCAGGCAAAAAAAACAAACATATAGGGCATTCCAATTTTTTTTTGAAATTGTAGCTTTAAATATTTTCGATTGGAAAAGTCCGAAAAATGCTACATGCCTTTTTTTATCTAGAGAAACATGAACAATTGCGAAACATATTTGGCTAGGAGAGATTGAGTCATTGGTCGACCTGGCATGGAATGCATTCTATGCATCATGATCCTGTAATAGATATCTAATAAAGTTTAATCTTATGTCACGATCATTGGTAATTTTTAGAAGCGTCTTTCCATAAAAGTTTTAAATATTTTGAAAGATTTTGTGTGTGGCACAAAAAAAAACATATGGGACATTCCAATTTTTTCGAGATTGTAGCTTTAAATATTTTCAATTGAAGAAGTCCGAAAAACGCTACATGCCTTTTTTTATGTAGAGAAACATGAATAATTGCGAAACATATTTGGCTACGTGAGAATGTGTCATTGGTCGACCTGGCATGGAATGCATCCTATGCATCATGATCCTGTAATAGATATCTAATAAAGTTTAATCTTATGTCACGATCACTGGTAATTTTTAGAAGCGTCTTTCCATAAAAGTTTCAAATATTTTAAAAGATTTTGTGTGTGTGGCAAAAAAAACATATGGGGCATTCCAATTTTTTCGAGATTGTAGCTTTAAATATTTTCGATTGAAAAAGTCCGAAAAATTCTACATGCCTTTTTTTCATGCAGAAGAATAACATGGATAATTGCGAAACATATTTGGCTAGATAAGATTGAGCCATTGGTCGAGCTTGCATGGAATGCACCCTATGCATCATGATTCTGTAATAGATAACTAATAAAGCTTCCAATGTCACGATTATCAGTAATTTTTAGAACTGCATTTTCATTAAAAGTTTTAAATATTTTGAAAGATTTTGTGTGAATCTATTTAAAAAACATCATTAAATACACAGTAACATAGAAAAATTATTTTTCCATTTTAGCTTGTGTACCAAAATTTTTGTCGTTCATCGTGGAATTAAAAAAAACATGTTTCAAAAATGGCATTTTTTGTTTAGTCTCAATTATTGATTATCAAAAAACCACGATAAAAAAAAAATCAAAACAAAATTCGACATGCATTTTTTATGTGGAAGAATGAAATAAAAAAAATCATCTTCGATGGTTCGGCCGTTGACCGAGTTGGTGTGGAATGCCCTGTATATACATACAGTTGCAATAAATTGAGAAGTGACACATCCTAAAAAGAAAGTAAAAGATGCTTTTCTCGCGGGGAGTGAAATAATACGAGAATATGTTCGTGACCACCGAAAGAGTGATAAGCTATCGCGAGAGGCGTTGAGCCTCGTGGTTCAACTCGCGATATATGTTCAGTTTGTATATATGCTTGTATACATTCGTTTAAGCACATGCTATGCTTCTGGTCGTTCGGGAGACGCGAGATTGTCGAGGGAATTTAACCAGCAGCGTTGACGACCCCGATAACCGGCCATTGAATTATAAAACGGTTGGGGGTAACCGGAGCAAAGCCAGTTAAGCGACACAGGAATTCCGCAAGGCAGCGAGCGACTATTTTTCCATCTTGCTTGTTGCTTGTAAATATTCCCTTTTAGTACATTGTAAATGATCGATTATTGAAATAACTAATTATAAATTAATTCTGTGCAGGAAGTGACTTCTAACACTTGATCGACACACTCAAGTTTGTTTTTGTACTTGTTGTGAACTGTTTTTGGCCCGATGGCTCTGCACTCTTGGCCTTGAACCGCGGCCTTTGCCGCCTCTATACGCAGAAGCTCTTTGGCAAATCAAACCGGAAGTCTAAACGGGAGTGAGGCCGCAACGAGGTGCAACGGCTCATCAGAGACTCTCTGAGTCCCGATGAATACGTACTATTCAAGGAAAATGCCAGTTCGTCTAGTTTTGCTGGTTAAACTTTTTGGAAGGATAAATTAACTCATTTCTAGAGATAAATGAGGTGGAAGTGAAGTTGTAAGGATTTTAAAATTCGCAGTGGAAGAATGGAAGTTTGAACCGAAAATGACATGGGCAGCTGCAACATTTCTTTGACTATAGAATACTTTCTGATGCAAAAATTAGGTTCTGATAGAACAATTTCTGGATTTAAAATATTTAGTATAATGTATAATGTATGTACAAAAATGTATGCACCCAGAGAAATGGGTCTAATAAGTTTATTTGAATCAATTATGTGGTGTATTTAGAATGAATGAAATGTCATTTCAATCAAATAGAGTCTATTTCGATCAGATGAAATTTTATTTCAATCAAATAGAGTCTGTTCTGGTTGAATAAAATACTATAAGGCTGGTCATTAAATAAATTGTTCATTTAATGACCAGCCTAATAGGATTTTATTTAATCGTAATAGACTCCATTTTATCGAAATAAAATTCCATCTGATTGAAATAAATTCTATCTGATCTGAATAAAATTTTATTCATTTCAAATAAACCCTTCAGATCCATTTCTCTGGGTGTATACATTATACTGTATCATGTATACATTTCGACTTCCTCCTAGAGGAAGCTTTGTGAAAAGCGAAAAATAATGAGGAAGCAAAAAGATTTTCTAAAATATATTGTTTTAAAATCTGAAAGAATTCACATAGAGTGTTCTTTACTAGTACTTTCATATAACCAATTATGAAGCACATGGGAGAGGGTCAAGAGAAAAAGTGGCTGAATCGACAGAGAATGCTTCATATGCGCTAGCCGATTAATTGGTCAGACTGACCGAGTCATTGGTTAGCACAACCAAGCTCATTGTAAAGCATCCAATAACTTGCTTGGCGTAACCGACCATTTGATTAGTCTAACCAATTAAACGGCTGGCCTATATATAACCAAGAATATACTTCCGTGTGTATATAAGCAACAAATCATACATTTCCAAGCCTATAAATAAATACGCTTTGATATTACTTGAAGGTTTCTGGTGATAAGATTGTACAGTTTCCCCCTCTCCATTTCACCAGTATTTCGTGCAATGAGTCCATGATTCTTGCCAGGAAAGGTTGAAACCTTCAGCCTACGCTTGTCACCCCACTCGTCATCCTTACTTCTGTAATGCACACCATCACCTTCCGCAGTGCACCACCGACAAACGAAGCGAAATGCGCGTTCTTCTTGGCCTTATTAGTGAATTCGCTCGAGTTCAGTCGATAAACTACTCCTGGCCCAGTTGGTTCTCCCTCGACCCTTGACCTTACTCTGTCAGCAAACTACTATGTCGCCGTTGCGTTGTCTACGTAGGTGGATACCGCATCAGACCATTCTCTCTGAATTTCCATGTCTTTCTTGTACTACAGTCTAGGAAATGTTCCAAATGTTGTGTCACACACGGAAAAAACGACCCATATGAAGGTAGCAGAGCAAAGTCCACAAAATGACGTTACTATGTATAGGAATAATTTGCTTTTTATGTGCTAATTATGTGCCAATTTTAAAAAATGTGGGCTCCTCTCGGTTTTTCAAAAAATCATTTTCAAAAATGCTCTGCTACCTTCATATTAAGGTAGCAGAGCGACAACTGTACCTGCGTTATTCTGAAATCGAAGTACATAGGAATTAAGTGCTTTTTATGTGCTTTCCGAATGTCTAAGAAAGAATCCCCTAATTCGATAATTCGTGGAGATACAACCCTTAACAGGCATGAGCCACTCAAGAATTACAACTCAATGTATTTTCTTTGTAAAAAATATGTAAATGTAGCACATTTATATGCTTTTTATGTTCTTTCCGAATATCCAAGAAAGAATCCCCTAATTCGAGAATTCGTGGAGATACCAACCTTAACAGGCATGAGCCACCCAGAAATTACAATTCAATGTATTTTCTTTGTAAAAAAGATGTAAATGTAGCACATTTATATGCTTTTTATGTGCCTTCCGAATATCCAAGAAAGAGTCCCGACATTCGATAATTCGTGGAGATACAACCCTTAACAGGCATCAGCCACCCAAAAATTACAATTCAATGTATTTTCTTTGTAAAAAATGTGTAAATGTAGCACATTTATGTGCTTTCCGAATATCCAAGAAAGAATCCCCTAATTCGATAATTCGTGGAGATACCACCCTTAACAGGCATGAGCCACCCAAAAATTACAACTCAATGTATTTTCTTTGTAAAAAAGATGTAAATGTAGCACATTTATGTACTTTTTATGTGCTTTCCGAATATCCAAGAAAGAATCCCCTAATTCGATAATTCGTGGAGATACCACCCTTAACAGGCATGAGCCACCCAGAAATTACAACTCAATGTATTTTCTTTGTAGAAAAGATGAATTTTTTTGTAAAGAAGAATTTTTTCGGATTCTTTTCTTTATTTTTATTTTTATTTTTTTTTCAAAAATGTGCGCAAAATTACGAATTTTGGATATGTATCCGGCATAAAACCATCTATTACACTCAAGATTTTTTTGCAAAACTCATATCCAAAATTTGTTATATTCTGCGCATTTTTCAAAAAAAAAAAAAAAAAAAATCAAAATAAAGCCATAAGAGCCCATGTTAAAATGTATGCATAAAAAAATTGATTTTGTGTAAACGATGTAGACGAAAATTCCCAAAAAATTCATGTCAGTTTGTTATGAATTATTAAAAACGCGGTAATTATTTTAGATTTTTCTGTGCAGTTTCAATTTTACTGACGAACCTCCTTAAACCAAAGACACGTTTCTTCGAGTCAATGAAAACGTCTCTTCGATTACGCTCCTCAAGCAAATGTTTCTTTAACGGCAATGAAATGTTCTCTTTGGAATTCAAACATAATCCTTCATTGAAAACAAGTAAATATTTCTTTGAAATAAAAAAAATTAAAAAAATTCAATCCACATATATCTTTGAATCAAGAAAACTTTTTCTCTCGGTGTAAAATCCTCTGGCTTGAGATCTGAAATTTAAGCACCTAGTTTCCATGACGTTCGTTTAATGACGAGGACAAGTGAACGAACGAGCGAGTGATAAACCGGCGAGGAAAAAGCGTGCGAGGAGCATATGATAATGGACAATGTCCTGTCGACGCCGGTTTGCTGGTGTCCCTGCTTCAAGTTCAACCTCACCGCAAAGCAAGCAGCAGCGTACAAAGCTCCTCTCTCATGCGAGGACCTGACACCGTGGCGCTTTAACAACGCGCGATCTCCCAATGAGGAAATGTCCGATTACAACGAGATTGCGGCCACCAAGGTACACACATACCGATTCTCTTTCCCCCGATACTTTGAGCTCATGTATTATTCTCTCGGAGCTTTTATCGTCCAATCTAAACGATTAAACGAATTTTATACAGAAAAAAAAATTCACTTGAATCGCTCTGCTCGGTGAAGCATTATCGCCTTGAGCATGAATCACACATCAGTGACATTGTGACTGTCGGTAGTAACACCCCCGCTTCATGATAAACGCGCTTAATGTGTCTAGTGGCTCGCCGCAGGGCTGTTGCAAGTGTGAGACTATATAAAAGAGCAAAGAAAGTTAGACGCTCGTTCATCAAACGACTGACTCAAAGTAATGCTCTTTTCCTTCCTCTTAAACCTTCCCCAAGCATTCAGATGCCTCGTTGACCCAGTTTTCACATTGCGTGTAATTCCTAGAAAAGATTGTTCACATTTCTATGTGGAATCTTCTATCTATTAGGCGTGGAAGTTAGAGACTAGTTCTGGTCATTTATTACCATGGGAATTTATTGAGTTGCGCAATGTTTTTAGGGCTACCATGGAAAAATAAATCTATGGGGAAATGTATATGTTTCAGATGAAATATGTGGGGGATATGATTTTGGAAACATTTTTTAAATTCATTTTTGGACGCCGAATGGATAATGTATTGTATGTGATTCTAAATGGATTTGATATTTAGATTAGATTAGATTTATTTATTGAGATTCTAGGATGTTAAATCCCTTAAAGAATGCGATATAAGAAAGTAAATCATAATGCACCATATTGCGTGTAATTCCTAGAAAAGATTGTTCACATTTCTATGTGGAATCTTCGATTAATTAGGTGTGTATATTAGAGACTAGTTCTGTTCATTCATTACCATGGGAATTTATTGAGTTGCGCAATATTTTTAGGGCTACCATGGAAAAATAAATTTATGGAGAAATGTATATGTTTCATATGAAATATGTGGGGGATATGATTTTGGAAACATTTTTTAAATTCATTTTTGGACGCTGAATGGATAATATGTTGTATGTGATTCTAAATGGATTTTATATTTAGATTAGATTAGATTAGATTCGATTTATTGAGATCCTAGGATGTTAAATCCTTTAATGAATGCGATATAAGAAAGTAAATCATAATGCACCATATTGCGTGTAATTCCTAGAAAAGATTGTTCACATTTCTATGTGGAATCTTCGATTAATTAGGTGTGTATATTAGAGACTAGTTCTGTTCATTTATCACTATGGGAATTTCTTGAGTTGCGCAGTTACGAATTACTCTCAAAATGTTGAGACTTTCTGTTAGATTGTTAAGAATCTGTTTAGACATTTCGGGAAAAACATTTGAAAAAAAATCATTGAAATATGTAATTATAAAAAAAAATATTTTTCAATGTGCTTGTTTAGGTGAGGGACCGATTCTACACCTCCCAAGTCACACGAAGATCTACATTTACGTCTACACAAATAGTCGACACAGAATCACTTTATAGGCATGTAACTTAACGTTATCGAGTTATTTCGCGTTAACAACTTAACGCGAAATAACTCGATACCTAGCACTAAACGATGTCGGCTTTACGTAAGAACGAATAAATGTCTTCGTGTCGACTTGGGAGGTGTAGAGTCGGTTTTCTGCCCTTTTTTAGAAGGTACAATAATAAAAAATAATAAAAATCGGACATATTTCAAGGGGAAGGAGTAAAATTTTGACCGAGTACGCCCGAAATATGCGTCATACATAAAAAAACATATATATTTATCAATATATAATTATTTCTGTAAGGATAAGTTGTGAGTAATCGCGATATATCTTATAACATACTCGAGCTTTCTCGCAATTTGCCAAGATAAGCACAAAAGAGCTCTGATTCAGAGTATCAACAAATTCCTGATCGATCACGTAGTTAATAATTTTCTTGATCGGGTTCGTCATCTTGAGCCAATTGAAGTGATGTGACGTCTGTTTTCATTTATGAAACGTTTTCTTGTCTCTCGGTCTGGAAAATACGAAAGGAAATAAAAGAAGAAAAACGCGTTGAACCTTCTGGCGAAAAACGGTGAACGATTTGTTAGCTCTCGCGCATTTCTACTTTTTCGTCGTCACATTTTTCGCAGTCACGACGCTCAGGGGCTTTTCGACGACTTGAAAGCTTAAATTCGACGTTGACATCATCGGAGCAGGAAGTCGATGAAGACGAGCAGACTTTTTTGTGCCGCCGGAAGGCATGACACTTCCGTCAGTAGAATCAGAACGTTGGAAAGTAACATGCGCGCTGGAGTTGCTCCAATGTTGAGTTCGATACCTTTAATAAAAGCTTGTAATCGATTGTGCCCATCGCAAGGCTTTTTATACCTAACTGACGGATTTTAGGAGGATGTACCACCATTTTCAAAATTTTGAAACCTTTTCATTACACACCGACAGAAAAGATTATATTTATTCCGAAGGAATAAAGGGTTACTTTTTGAAAATTATTTTGAAAAATTGTGCCTATCGCAAGGTACAATCAAAATTTTTATACCTACACGGAGAAAAATGAGTAGTTGTGATTACCAGTAATTGCTTAAAGCAACCGTAGTATTGGTAACGCTTACAAACATATTGGTAGCTCCAACCAATTATTGGTAATCACAACTACTCATTTTTCTCAGTGTAGCTCACGAAACTTGAGAGAAAGTTCCACCATTTTTTAAATTTTGAAACCTTTTTATTACACACCGACAGAAAAGATTATATTGATTCCAATGGAATGAAGAGTTTAATTTTTTAAAATTGGTTTCAATAAAATTCCGCACTTGAATGTCAACGGTTCTCAATTCAAAAAACCAAGATCTCAAATGACACTTACTAGATTATATTGATTCCAAAGAAATTAATAGTTT